>OW026522.1:84946101-86303482 GCA_932274085.1 Protocalliphora azurea
TAGAAACTAAATTAAATTAAATGGTTTAGTTATAGCGAAAATATATCTCATCATCTTTAGTATCAAAACTAAACGAATTGAAATTTGGAAACGTATAATACATTAACTGGAATGACTGACCGCATAGCCAAATAAATTATCTGCTTGACGGTCTTTACCATGCTACAATTTTAGCTAGTTCTTGCTATAGTAATTGGTATAAATCGAGGGTGATATATCTAAATAGCATCATTTAGAAATTATCCGTAACATATCAGCAAATAACCAATCGAAGCATAGCTTCTTAAGTAATTAAAAAAAATATGTCTAAATATATCGTGAGACTACAGTTGCTCTAAACAATGAAAAAATTTGGACTATCATGGTGAGAGTAATTTCTTTGCACCAGGTAATAATAATTTATTTATTGTAATAATTTACAATTATGTTCAATCTTTAGAAGTTATTTAGATTATCATTTATTATTATACAAACGCGCGTAGTTTTAAAGATAATTTACTCTCATTTGTATTATAGTGATCTCATAGTCCTGAGATTTTTTTACTTCAATTTTGTGTAAAAATATTTCGCAACTCTTAATTTCCTAACAATATCGGTGAAAAAATATAAGAATTATAATTGGCTTCATTTTAAATTAGCCATAATTTTTAGCCAAAAATGTCCTAAATTTTTTTCTAATTTCTTCCTATTTTTATAATAACTTAGTAAATTCGACTCCGACCATTATTATATTTTATACATATGCTTGGACTTATATCAGTTAGGCTATTAAATAACTATATAAATATATTTATTATTTTCTAAGTTATTGCATTTTTAAATTTATAGGATGCACTTCGGACCACCCCCAATTTGGGTAGATTTAAAAAAAAATATTAATTTTTGACTAATTTTTGATCAAGTTATATTAATTTTCAATAAAAAATTTTAGGCAATTTGTTTAGTTATTCCTATCTTGTATGATATATATTTAATTCAGTTAACTAATTTTTCATCTAAAATTAATTTTAAACTGATTAATATTTTTTCAATTGAATTTGTCCACAACACTTTTTTTTACTAATTCTTTCATAAATTAACTATATTTTTTATCATATATTTTTCATTTCGTAACGTATTGTTGTTGACAATTTTGATTTTTTCCGTGCACTCTTTCGAGTGCAGTTTTTAACACCCTGTAGATACCCTATATGTAGGGTATAATACAGTCAATCTGACCATATGCTACCCTACTCTTTAGAGGCTACATAGATAGGAAGTGTATTACGATTTTGTGCTGGTGTTTCTAATGCCTAAAAGTACTGGAATAAGGCCCACCTTAATGTGTAAAAAACGGCTTAGAATCGCTTTTTGAGTTGATTTAAAGTTATCCATCCGTCCGTCTGTCCATACATGTAAGCCTTGTAATCAAACTACTGGTCGCAATTTTCAAAATAATATAAGAAATTTGGTACACAAGCTTTTTATGGTTCAAAGACGAAGCGAGTTTATTCTGTTCGTTCCATTATTTCACATAGTCCCCATATAAATGTCCTCCCGTAATACGGGTTTAACGACCAAAAATGTCTCAAATATAGCAATATTTTAAATAAATTCGGCATATATATAAGGTTTATGAAAGCGTTTTATGTATGCGCCATTTTCATGACGATCGGTCTATAATTTGCCATAGCTTTCACATAAGCTCCGCTTCAGAAAATAGCTTTAACGGGCATGAAAGAATACAAATGATGAATATAAATGATCAAAATATAAGCTAATATTTGACACCAATTAGTTTTATATAAAAAGTAGAAATATGTACTATGCTTAATGCAAGTATCAGTCCACAATTGGCTACAGATTGGTTACAGAGAGCAATCTCAGAGTTTTGATGCGCTTACAAAATGGTCTAGGGTATCATATGGTCGGGTTCGATCAACTATATCTTTCTTACTTGTTTATTTATTATTTTATTTAATTTTTGTCGATATTGCACAATCAGTTCACACATATTATCAATGTTTTCTGACGTTATTTGTCGTAGAACGGAGGACATCTACGATTGAATACCGCATATCCACATATAAAATTTCATTTCCAAATGTAAATTAAAGCTAATAAATATTTATCACTCGCTTTTATACTCGCTAAATACTCTATATCTCTAATAAGGTGAGCGGCAAACATATAAGGTCACTTTTTGTTTGTTCCGTGTACTGTTAGCCAAAATACTTATTACTAAAACGTGTTTCTACATGTACCGTTTGGTATCATTTATTTGACATTTGATCTTTTTATAGACAAAAACGCTAAAAGTGTGCACGGAGTTGGATTTTGTAAGCCTTTACACTAGAGGTTCCCACCTCTTCATGCTTCACGAACCCTTTTAGAAATTTTTGTTTTTTTCAGGGAATTTACTAAAACTAAATACCTTTTATGATTTAATATTTTTCATTTTTACTATACTAAAAATCAAAATGTGGCAAAAACTGAACTGAAATTTCATCATGAAGCAAAGCCTAGTACATATATTATCTTACTTTTCATATTTTCTTTTTGAACATCAGATGAATTCAAGAAATCCAACGATCATTGATATGAAGTAGTAACTTGTCGGTGGATTACGCAGTGAGATTGCAATCCCATAATTGATGCGGCTCCAACGTAGATAAAAGCTTAGTAAACAATAATTCTTCCTTTATTTCACTTTCTCCAATAGAATAAAAGTTGGCTTTAATTTAAAATTTCTGTCGTTTCGTTACACTGCAGGTTATCAATTCGTTTTTTTTTCATACCATATTTCTCTTCGAAATCCAACGGTCATTGATATGAAGTAGTAACTTGTCGGTGGATTACGCAGTGAGATTGCAATCCCATAATTGATGCGGCTCCAACGTAGATAAAAGCTTAGTAAACAATAATTCTTCCTTTATTTCACTTTCTCCAATAGAATAAAAGTTGGCTTTAATTTAAAATTTCTGTCGTTTCGTTACACTGCAGGTTATCAATTCGTTTTTTTTTCATACCATATTTCTCTTCGAAATCCAACGGTCATTGATATGAAGTAGTAACTTGTCGGTGGATTACGCAGTGAGATTGCAATCCCATAATTGATGCGGCTCCAACGTAGATAAAAGCTTAGTAAACAATAATTCTTCCTTTATTTCACTTTCTGCAATAGAATAAAAGTTGGCTTTAATTTAAAATTTCTGTCGTTTCGTTACACTGCAGGTTATCAATTCGTTTTTTTTTCATACCATATTTCTCTTCGAAATCCAACGGTCATTGATATGAAGTAGTAACTTGTCGGTGGATTACGCAGTGAGATTGCAATCCCATAATTGATGCGGCTCCAACGTAGATAAAAGCTTAGTAAACAATAATTCTTCCTTTATTTCACTTTCTCCAATAGAATAAAAGTTGGCTTTAATTTAAAATTTCTGTCGTTTCGTTACACTGCAGGTTATCAATTCGTTTTTTTTTTCATACCATATTTCTCTTCGAAATCCAACGGTCATTGATATGAAGTAGTAACTTGTCGGTGGATTACGCAGTGAGATTTCAATCCCATCGTAGATAAAAGCTTAGTAAACAATAATTATTCCTTTATTTCACTTTCTGCAATAAAATAAAAGTTGGCTTTAATTGAAAATTTCAGTCGTTTCGTTACACTGCAGGTCATCAATTCGTTTTTTTTTTTCATACTTAATGTTTAAACGTAACTCAAGCTCGGTCTGGTAATTTCCTTACTATTATGTACGAAAAATGCGAAATGCGGTTCGGTTAAAAAATAAATTTTATTTTAAATGTTCTCCGGATTTTTTATTGCTTTTATTTTCTCACAAAAATTATTAACGTATATTTTAAAAATTTATATGAATTTCGTAAGCAAAATTGAAAAAAGTTTGAAGAAAGAAAAGAAATGAAAAGAAACTAAATAAAATTGTTGTTTATTTTCCGTTGCCGTCTAAGTTTTTGTTTAATTTAACAATGCGGACTATGTAAGAGAATCCGGACTTGTTGTGTTTATACATTGATCTGACTTTTTCTTTTGTGGGCTTATCACATTATATCCCCAACGACAGAAACACAAGGCTTTATAACAAGTTCACCAATTGTGTGCGGTGTATTTGCTTTTGCTATTAGTATTGATATATTCTATGAAGCTTGAACAGATTTTTCCTCATCCTCATGACTGGAACCTATAGAATCCAACTTTGGAATAATTATATATGACGAAAAATAAAAAAAATATACCGTGTACAATAATTCCATACACATTTTCGGTCGCACTCGCGCGCCCCCTAGAATGTTGCTACGGACCACTAGCACCGCGGATCTCCATTTGGGTAACCTTGCTTTATAGCAAGATCCTGGCGTAAAATTCGGCAAGTTCTTCCATAAGAAACGCCAAAGTGTTGTCTATTCAATCGTCAGTGGTAATCCTGATGCACTGTTCGTGCGGTTGTGTTTTTAATACGGTCGTCATTTAGTAAAGTCAGATTGCGTTTTAGTTGTGTTCGTAGTGTTTTTTTTATTCGCGAGTGATTGTAAGAATTATACTTTGAATTGTTGCGGACATTTTATGCTAATTTGATTGGTAAGATTTCATAATTTAATTGTGAAATTGTTATTTTTCAATTTGCATTTGATTTGGGTGTGGTCATTGTCGGCCATTTTCGTGGTGGTGTTCATTACTACATTTTATTTTGTGGTGGTGTTTATTGGAGTTACCGAAAGTACACTTTGTGTCGGATTGGTTTCCCGTGTCGGGCGAGTTTCTGGGGAAGTGTTTCTAGACGCTTCTCGGCTTCTGTGGGCGGCTCTGAGTATTGCAGGCGGTGTTTTTGCGGCTATCGGCTTCAGTAGCAGTTTTACTGCGGTCAGTGGCAGTGGCACTTTTTCACTGCCGACAGCGGCAGTATTTCACTGCTATCAAGGACAGTGGGCAGTGAGTAGCGGCAGTGGCAGTGTCAATTTTTTACTGAGCGCAGGGGCAGTGGCAGTGGCCAGTTTTTCACTGCTTCGCGTTTTTATTTTGCGGCGTTTTCTGGCCGCTTCTTGGTAGTGTGCGAGCCGCTTGTTGTTTCGCGCGTATTTTGATTTTTTTCCTTGATTTTTTTTTGTATTTTTCGCTGATTTCTTTTGATTTTTCTTTTTGTTACTCGGCGTTGGTTCTGAGCTATGTCGTCCGGTAAGGGGGACAAGTCCAAGAGGGACAGGGGCGAGAAGCCCAGGAAGAAGGGTGACGCCTCCGACGTTACCACGGAGGTTAACCGGATGACATCATGCGGTTGGTGCCGGCTGTGGTGCGGCAGCGTGAGCTGGATTCGTCCAGTTCCGAGGTGGATGAGGTAGAACTGACGAAGCGGTTCAAGCCGGGATCGCCTAGGTCGGGTAAGAGTGGTGTCGAGGTCGCCGCTAAGGTGGTGAGTGACACGGGAGGGGCGATGGATGTTGCTGCTTCTGCTGGCAAAGTTTTCAAGCAGACGGTAAGGTCTGGTCGTCCCAGGAAGAAGGCCACTGCTGTGGGTGAGGCTGATGGATGGGTTAGCCGGATGAAGGGGATCACTGGGGATCTTCTGGAGGTGGTCTTTGGGAAGTCGACGCTCGACTTACCAAAGAAGGTGTTGGAGCAGGGCGGGAGATATGAGGCCCTGGTGATGGAGCTCATTGCCGAGAATGAGCGGCTGAAAGGGCGCCTGGATATTCTTGGCGCGAGTGGTACTGGGGGCGGGCCTGTAGTTGCAGCGCCTGCTGTTGCTCCAGTCGTGACCAAGCCGGTTGAGACTTGGTCAGTGGTGGTGAAGGGGAAAGGTGGTGCGACTTCGAAGGAAGTCGTAGAGAAGGTGAAGAAGGAGGTGGGTCCGACTCTTGGAGTTCGGGTCCATGGCATCAGGCCGATGCGCGACGGCGGTGCTGTAATCCGCACTCCCTCTGTTGCTGAGAGGGAGAAGATTGCTGAAAACGCCAAGTTTGCTGAGGTGGGTCTGGAGGTTGCTGTGCAGGACAAACTGGGTCCTCGGGTCGTCGTACAGCGCGTGCTGTCGGAGATTTCGACGGATGAGTTTATGGGAGATCTGTACGAGATGAACCTGAAGGGAATGGTGTCTCAGGAGTCCTTTGCTAGGAGCATTCGCCTGCTTAGCAGTCCGTGGAAGAGCGCGAATGACCACGTGAATGTTGTTTTGGAGTGCACTGGCAGGGTAGCGGAAAAGCTATGCGCTGAAGGTGTATATGTGAAGTGGTTCCGCTTTGCCACTCGAGTGCAGGATGCAATCCCGGCCTGTCATAGGTGTCTGGGATTTGACCATCGGGTGCGTGAGTGTCGCATGACACAGGAGGTTTGCCGCCATTGTGGTCTCACTGGTCATATCGCAGCGAGATACCCGAATCCAATGCGTTGTAGGAATTGTGCGTTGAAGGGCTTCCCTACGGAGCATATGATGATGTCTCCGGCATGTCCAGTATATGCCGGTCTGACTGCTCGGGCGAATTCCAGACATTACGATGGCTGTGAACGTGCGAGTGTTTTGTATACCTTTGATGGTCCTGGAGGCGTCAGTGACATAGACGTGATGGCTGCAAATGGGGTGGCACTTACTGCTTTTGATTTTAGGTGGAGGGTGTGTGACAGGTGGGGCGTAAGTGATGATAATCTCATTGAGATTAGGATCTCTTATGATGAACGTACGAGGGAGACTGAGTCACTTCGTAGGTGGCTCTTGGGACATGTTGACTAGGACTTTTACGGGGACAGTATTAGAGCCACTGCTTTAGAGCAGTCTTTGGATGACTTTAGGGCACTGACGTTAGATGACCAGGTCAGTAAGATAGATCAGTGGATGTACACGGTTAATGATGCACTCCTTGGCCGATGTCGAAGGACTAGGCTAAGTAAGGTCAAGTGGTGGACTCCGGAGTTGGATATGATGCGGAGGAATGTAAGGCGTCTCCGGAAGCGATTCCAGAGTGCTACAAGTTCCAATGCTGAAGATCTTCCTCTGCGTGAGGCTGACTATCGAGCTGCCCGTAGAACGTACAATGACAGAATTTTTAGCGTTAAAGAGGACGAGTGGAGGGTTTTTGTATGGGACAATAGGGATGACCCCTAGGGTGCGGTTTACCGCATCTGCAGGGGTAGGAATAGGAAGCAGGCTGACTTGACATGCCTCCAGGTTGGCGATGTGACATTGTCGACTTGGAGGGAATGCAGTGACGGACTCTTGGGGGGTTTTCTTTCCGAGATCGGAATCGGTTGATTATTCTCCTCTCATTAGGGAGATGGTTGATCCTCCGGTTTTGGAAAGATCGGAATTAGTCGACAGTGTTTGCCGGGTCAGGAGTAGGAGGTCTCCGGGTATGGATGGTATGACTTGAGAGATGTGTAAAAGCATCTGGAAAGCCATACCTGAGTATCTGGAGGTAATCTTTGGGAAGTGTATTGGCGAGGGCTATTTCCCTGGGGCTTGGAAGTGTGCTCGCGTTGTCGTTCTGCTGAAGTCTCCTGATAGAGTGAGGAGCATCCTCGCTCTTATAGGGGCATCAGTCTCCTTGGAAAAGTGCTGCAAAGGGTCATGGTGAATCGACTGAAGGAGGACGCCAATGAGGGTACTTCTGAGTTCCAATTTGGTTTTAGGGAAGGTAGGAGTGTGGAGGATGCATGGGTGCGTAGGAGTGTTAGTGACTCTGATGCTAGGTATGTTTTGGGCATATTTGTAGTTTTCAAGGGTGCGTTTGACCACCTCTCTTGGAGTGGCGTCATGAGGAGGCTAGAGAAAGTGGGCTGCCGGGAGTTGGCTCTTTGGCGGAGCTACTTCATCGGTAGGAAGGCTTGTGTGGTTGGTGCCAGCGTTACGGTTTGGAGGGATGTTGTTCGTGGCTATCCGCAGGGTTACATCTGTGGTCCATTTATTTGGAACATCATGATGGATCCTCTGTTGAGGCAGCTCGGCCGTTCTTTCAAGGTCTGTGCATATGCGGATAATTTGCTCATTCTTGTTGAAGGTCAGTCTCGTGCTGAACTGGTGGCTAGGGGTGATGAGGTCATGCGTTGTGTATGTGAGTGGGGCGAAAGTGCAGGCGTCGAAGTGGCGGTGGACAAAACTGTGATGATGCTGCTTAAGGGCTGATTATCACGGGGTCGTCCCCCTCTCATACGGTTAGTCAATGTTAGTCTCAGATATGCGACTGAGGTCAAGTATCTGGGAATAATGACGGGGGAAAGGATGAACATTTTGGTTCATCTTGCTCATGTTAGGGACAAGCTGACTGCTGTTGCAGGTGCGGTTAGACCCATCCTTAGAAGTGACTGGGGCCTAAGCATGCGTGCTGTCCGTACTGTATATGAGGGCCTTTTCGTTGCTTGTGCGACATTTGGTGCTCCTATATGGTACGAAACGGTTATGTCTGTTGTTGGCAGGAACAAGGTCATGACGTGTCAGAGAGTGGCTATGTTGGCGTGCTTGCCAGTGTGCCGGACTGTGTCGACTGACGCACTCCAGGTTTTGCTAGGTGTAGCACCCCTTGACTTGGAGGTAATACGTCGTGCTAATACTTTCAAGGTCAAGAAGGGACTACCGCTTCTTGCTCATGATTGGATTTCTGCTTCTGATCTGGTGGATGGGGATGTTGGTCGGGCTAGGGCACTCTTAGATGAGTGTCTTGTAGATAGGTGGAGGACGAGATGGACGAACAGCGACAAAGGGAGGGTAACGTATGAATTCATACGTGAAGCGGACTTTGTACGGCAACGTCCAGACTTCGGCTTGAGTTTGGGGTTCATACTGATGGGGCATGGCTCACTCAATGCATTTTTGCATAAGAGAGGTCTGTCTGATACTCCGGACTGTGGGTGTGGGAGGGGAACTGAGGACGTGGTGCACATACTGACTGTGTGCCCGTACTATCATGACATTAGGAGTTTAGATATCTCATACTGACATGGGATGGGACTTTAGTAGGGCCTTAATGGGCGATCGGACTTTTGAGGGGTTGGGCGTTTTTGCGCGTGTTTCGGTTGTGCACGATGGTTGACAGAACATCATGGTGCGTTCCTGGTAGTCGTTGCTGGTTGCTGCTGTCGCGGTTGTTTTCCTCTTTTGTTGCCTTCGTTGTTTTATTTTGGTGCTTTCCCCTTCTGTTGACTGCGTTGTTTTTGTTGTATATTGTTTGGTTGTACGTGACGTCCTTGCTAGTGTCACTGAGTGGCCAATGAGTACTCCGTGAGGAGTGCTGCGTTGATTGTTGTCCTTGTTAGTTCAGTTCGTGTTGTCCTTTGCCGGTGTCACACCATGTGGCCAACGAATTGCCCGTGAGGGCGATTGTTGAATGTTTATGTGTGATCTGTTGTCCCTTTTTGTTTTATGTGTTGTATGTTTTGTGTGATGGCGGGTCACCAGTCCCGAACTGTTTGGAGTTCAACTGGTAGTTGTCTTTTTTGGCTACGAAGTCCGACCGGTGACTTAATACTGGTACCACGGGTGTCAGGAGCCCCTGGAACTTCGGTTCCAGCTTGACATTGAGGTGGCCCCTTGGGGAGCTTTCGTGGTGGTTGTGGTTTGGACCCAAATCGCGGGTAGAGCGTGAGCTCGGTGTGGAGTTGCATTACAACCGGGTGCCGTGACCCATAGATCGGAAGGAGTTTTAGATGGGCTCCGCTCCTAACCAAGGGGGAAGGCATGTCCAAATACATATCTTCAAATTGGTACTCAGGTGTAGCTTTGTTTCATCTGGGGGTGCTGGTGGGCGCATTGTACTCACCCGGTGTTGAGAGCACCGTGGGGTAAGGCCGTCATGGCAGGTACCCACGCTAATCTGCAAAACATCTGTCTATTCAATCCTGTATCATTCTATTATATATACTGAGATTGAAATTTGCGTAAAAAGCTTTAAATGGTTCACCATGTATATATTAGGGCGGTACTGAAAGGCATCGATGTTCACAGAACAAATTAAAGTGTTCTTCGTTTTAAGATGATGTTTCTCAAAATTTTTGTATTGACATTATTTTTTCGAGAGCAGGATTAAAATTAAAAAGGTTCTTTGGTGGGGTTTTATAGATTTTCTTTTGATAGATTTTTTTTTTTGTATTTTTATCAAAATATGTTAAAAATTTTGTAAATTTTTATACAAAGATTTTATATGGAAAAAACATAAACATTTTAAAATCAATGAAACCGAATTAATGTTACAATAATTTCGAACACACCTTTCTTTTGGCGAAATGACTAGTAAAATTGCATTAGAAACACTATAAGTAATCAAATTGCAAAGTTTTGTGGTCAACGGTTTGTTATTAGTCACAGTTATTCAAAGTTAAATAACTAAAAGAAACTGTGATTGAAACACTTGCTTTGTTCCCAATTTTTACAAAATCGTGATCCATATAAAGCACTTGTAAATATTTTTCAATAGAAATATATGAATATAAGCCCTTATTCAATTTTAAGCTATTTTCAGCCGCAAAATTTGGTACGTTCTGATTCGAATTTTTTAGGGACACTTTTTATCGTCTACTATAAAATGTTCTTTATGGCCTATACGCTCTTACACGCGTCCGTGCCTCAAATTATATATTTTTAATTGCACCTAAAAGTGCAGTTAAAAAAAAATAATAATAATAATTTTTCAATATAATTCAGCTAGTAATGGTAATATTGTGAGTATTTTTATACATGGTGAGAGTTCTTCACAAAATGTGTGCAATTATAATGCAAATAAGTGAAATTTCAAATTTTTAGAATTTTTTTAATTTTCAACTTTAATCCGTGATGACTTTATGGACCTTCTCGAAAATAATTCACGTCAACGGATTTTAAACGCTGAATTATTATTTTTGGTTTGTTCAAAGCAGTGCTAATGTTCCAATAAGTAAAAGTTCGAAAAAACTTTTAGTTGAATTTTAAATCTTTTGAGTTTTTTTTCCCAAATGGGCCATTATCTAAAATTTTTATTCTGGCTAGAACTAACCTTAAACATTAACAAATTTTGAGGTAAAATTAAAAAAATCGTTGATTTAATCACAATGTGTCACAAAGTAAACTAGTAAATTTTCTTTTGGAGACAGGTCCTTTATTATTTTAATGAGTACTGCATAATGGCAATGAGGGCCTATTACGATAATTTGAATTAATTCTACTCAAACTGTACCCACATATTTCGAATTTAGACTATATAGGTAAGCATATTTCCTTCAATATTAATATCCAATCGTAAGAAGGTGCAACACTCCAATAATTATGAAGGATGAAAGTTTAATTATATAACATAGTAACATAGTAAAAATAGATGTAATTCTTAATTGTTATTCTAAATCAGGGGATATTTTAGTATTGCAGAATTATGGGGCATTAAATAATATCGTATCATTGCGAAAAAAAATCTTCAGCTATCGATTCATCACAATAACGATCGAAACTGGTCGAAAATTATCATACAAATATAAAATATTAACTTAAGCCAAACTATCATAAAAATTTAATGAAAAGCAGAATTATTTGCCAATAATTATATTATCTGTAGATTTAATGTCTTTTAGTCTGTATGTAAGAATATAAAATCATATTGTTTAACAATAATACAGTTTTCAACATATAGTTTTAGAATTGCACTCTTTTTGTTGGGTTAAATTTACTACTGCTTTTACTAAACGTTTAATAATTTTCCTTACTTACAAAAATATTCGACTAAATTATATATAATTTCTCATAATTTCATAAAGTGTATCAAAATGATAAATACGCAAAATTTTTAAAAAGTTATAACATTCTTGTAATTTAATATTTTATCTCGTCACACTGATTTTGAAATATAATTTGGAATCTTTTTTGTTCACTCGATACTTTAGCTTCATCGAAATTACCCTGTGAGAGTTTCTTCTCCCCAAGTTTGGGCACCCCTATAACGCTATTATTGAGGGCACAATATCGAGATGTATTTCAAACGATTTATAATTACAAGAGCATAAACTGCTATCCTTTATTTTCCAATACTCCAAATGGCGCAAATTTTCTCATCGAAAAACTGCAGAAAATTAGCATTTTGGTCAACGACAAACTGATTGAACACAAGTTTACCTATTTGTGCAAGTGGTTGTAGTTTAGACTAAGTGGATATATACTAAAACCGAAGATCAGAAGAAAGAAAGAAATTGTCATTTTCAAATATTTTTTTTTTTTTTTGGGATTTTTTAAATTTGAGTGTTTGCCGGTACTACATGGAATTTTTGTTGTTTTACTCCACCAAGTGTTGTTAACATAACTGCATCAAAAGTTATTTTAAAAAATCAGAATTAAAAAAAAATTTGAGGTTTATGGCCAATCTCATAAAGATAAACTTAAAAAGAGAATTTCCATTATAAACTTTTATGTATAAAAACAAAGTATGTTTCAAAAAATTCTAATAAACTCTAATAAAACAAGTTGTTGTATTATTCCTTTGATAGTAATATAAAAAAGAAATTCAAAAAACTTGAATAAAAACCCTTTTTCCTTATAATCCAGATCGCGAAAGGATAATGTAAGACCAAAATTTTGAGAAATGTTATCTTAAATTGTAGTAAGTTTTCATTTGACCTAGAAACATCGCTACTTTTCATTTTGTTGCCACCCCAAATACACATACATAGGTTAAATTAGGTTCAGCGGGTCCTTGGGTCCTTGTTGGGTCCTGTTGCTCCAGTTGTTAGCATGAGGAATCACATGAGTTTGGATCATATGTCCATATCAAAGTTCGAATCGAATTAACCAGACGCATGTATAACGGAATGGATGGGTCTGATATATCAGATAATACACGAATATTCGGACTACCGAAGTTTGCAGTCTTGATCGTCGTATGAGTGAGACAGTCGCATAGAAGATGTTCCACTGTCTCAACCTCTTCCTCATTATAGTAACTTCTAAAATAATCGTTAAAAAGGAGTCCTAATCTCCTAGCATGAGCACCAGCTACCCAGTGCCCAGGAAAAATAGCTGCAAGAATTTGCAGCTGAAGTCTTGGCATTCCCTGGATGGAGTTCGTACGCGATTCATCATAGTGCCAAGCTATCTTCGATAGTTGTTGCAGTATCTTAGATCTGTACGATGATAGGGGTATGCCAACCAGGTGGTCTTCATTACGAAGAAAAGTACCAATAAGATTGCCCGTGATATTTGAATGACCTCTTACCAAAATAGCGCTAGGTCAGAGTGTCTCGACATCTTATTTAGAGATTCTCGGCATTAATACACCAACTCGATTGTCGACACCAGATAGAGATGTTATCGCGGCTTGACTATCTGAGATCTCGGAGATCTCTGTTAAAACAAATAATGCCCTAGATGGTGTTGTATGAAGCGCACCTGTTATTAGTAGCTCTAGGCTGCACAGAACCTTATTGAAGATCCTGCAAAGGGTAGATTTTTTCTTGACTTCCACCATACTAACGCTCCATAAATAAATATAGGCTTAATAACCGTGTCGAAGAGCCAATTTGTTTTCCCAGGATTTAGTCCCCAGGTCTTCTTAATAGCAAGGGTCAATTTTTGCCTTTTAAGCTCTAGATTGGGTGTTCTGGATCCAGTACAGCTTAGAGTTCAGTATAATACCGAGATGGTTCGCACTGTGTGATACTTTTAATTCGGTCCCGTTTAGGTCAAGAAGTGGGAAGGATGGGATCTTGTATCTCTTTGAAATGAGAACATGATACGTTTTTCCTATATTAACACTAAGACCACTATCTGTACTTTATCTTCTGAGTAGACCTACTGCAGTTTACAGGCGGCGAAATATATTATCCAGATATTTCCCAGATACAGCCACCGCAACAACTTCCACACGCGCGACAGTTTTAAACTTTAAGGAATCAAACTTCATGAGCATTCGGTTTTTAGCAATATTCCAAAGAAGTGGAGATAAAACTCCCCCTTAAGGAGTGCATTCGTTTGTTACCCTATATACAGTAGCCGCACCCATCGTCCAATTTGTCAAAAGTCTCCATATGAGGCTAATAATCGGCTGATGAATATTCAGCCCTTCTTGGGCCATTTTGATTGCCTCTGGGGTCAAATTATTAAATGCTCTTTCTACATCAAAGATGTTGCATATTCTGTGTCCTCGAGATCATTTGTATATACTCTACAAGTGAGTGTAACACTGTCCATATACGCATGCTAGAACGCTTACAGTATGTTGGGGTCGATTGTCACGCGGAGGCGCATATCAATCAACCTTACCAATGTTTTAAGAGGAAGGATGATATACTAGTAGGTCTGAAGTTCTTCGGTCTTACCATAATATACATACATACATACATACATACATACATACAACATACATACATACCTACATACATACATAAATGGATAATAGCTATTTTTTAGTGCAAAATATTTTCTATATTTATTTAAAAGTGTTACAATTGCACTGACATTTAGAATGTAATTATTTATAAAATATTAACACCCACCAATTCATAATCTATTTAAATATTCATAAACGTATACACATGCCAACATACATAAAGCTTACACCAACTAACACAATTATATTGCATGTTTAATATTTGCTGCAATTTCCACTTAATGAAAATTTGCATTTTTTTGCACCTCACTTAGTACGGATGCAAGTAAATATATAAAGCACGTAAAAATAAATAAACTTGAATTCTAGGTTGAGAAAATAATTTATTCAGAGAATACCAATGCTTTGCCTTAACACATAAATAAATCACTATTATTTACTTACTTAATACCTCGTGACTTCCTATATTTATTCTTTTAAACTTTTCATAAAAAATTCAAAAAAAGTAAAATTAAATTCTAAAAATAAAACAAAAACGAAGAGAAAAATAATAATAAAAATTATATGGTATTTCTTTAAAGCTACACCCATATCCTGCAAGGATTATTAAACAAACAGTGTATATATTTACACAAGAGAAATTCCTCAAATACGAATAAAAAACAAATTAAAAGCAAAGACAACAAAAAGCGAGTAAGATAGATATAGTCGATCAAACCCGACCATAATATATCCTACACCATTGTGTATGATTATCAAAACTCGGGGTGGGTCTTATTTTGGACCTATGGAAAATTGTGGGCCGATACTCGTATTAAGCGTAGTGTATATTTCATTAAAATGTACGGTGATTTCAGGAAGTAGTTCTTATATGGGAGCTATAGTCATTTATGGGCCGATTTTCATAAAATTTGGCACTGACATTTCTACTATTATAAAACTTATACGTGTCAAAACTTGGTAGTAAAATTTATATAAGATTTGTGTTGGTTAAATTGATTTTCTGAAGAGACGTTTATATCGGAACTATGGTAAATTATAGATCGACTTTCTTGCAGATTTATACTCATATACAAGTTATATACAAGTTATATGTTCCAAACTTTATTAAAATATTGCTATATGTAAGATATTTATGATCTTAAAACCCCAAATCCGGAAGGATACTTAATTGGGGCTAGGTGAAATAATGCACCCATCATAACCAATTTCATTAGGCTTCGTTCTTAGACTACATAATATATATATGTACGAAATTTTGTTAATTTATTTTCAAACTTGTGATCTGTAGTTTGTTTACAAAGTTTACATGGACGGACACGCGGACGGACGGAGATCGTAAAATTGGCTCAGAAATTGGTTCTAAGACGTATTGTATACATCGGATGGGTCCATTATTTTTTGGTGTTGCAAACATCAGCATAAACACATAACACCCTCCCCACCTATTGTTGTGTAGAATATAAAAACGCCATATTTTAGTAGTTTGTTTTTAAATTTTACATCTAAGTAAAACAAAAAAGTAAGAGAATGAAATTTAATTTTCTGAAACCATATTAAAGATTTTTTTATCGTGTTATTAAATAGAAAAGGTGTCCTTTGAATTTAATTTCCTTGATTTACTTATTGCTACGTACAATAAATTTTTATCACGATAACGACTATTGTTGGCTATCCAAATATGAGCATCTTGAGCTCACCCGTCGCTCACTTTTGTGGCAGCAAATTTTTCGTTCTCGAAGGTTCTGTTATCGTATTAATAGTGAATTTTTAGCAAAAAATATTGAGTATTATTCTATAACGATATAGCCAATAACTTGAGATTATTATCATTAGCAATAGTTTGAAAATTATAGTTTTCTACTTTATTTCATTTCTATTTTGCTGTAAATTTAGAAGAAAAAGCTGAGTTCATTTTTAAAGTTATATTTCATTTCAAACTTAACACAATATATGAAATAATAAAAAATAAAATTATTAAAGCCATTTATATTAAAGTAAATCAATTTGTATGAAAACAAAAAACACTACGAATGCACCCCCAAAAATTAAAGACTGACATGCCATAAACATATTACCAAAAATATTTCGGTTCAATTATTTCGTTCTCGTAAGCTGAACCATTTTTAAAATACCTCCAAAAATATAGTTTTCGATGAACAGTGTACACAATTTTTAATTTTTTGTCAAAAAAAAAAAAAAAAAAAAAAATACAAACATGTCGACTAATACGCAATCAGCAGAATTTGTTTTTAAAATTAGTTTCCATTCTCGTAAAATGAGGATTTTAGTAAAATTTTCCTTGAATTTTTTTAAATATTATTTTTTTTTTCTAAAGTTGAAATATTTGGAACATTTTGCCATCGTAATTTAGATTTTAGAACATCATTGGGATAATTTTATTTAGTGTTATTGTGATGTATATATATATATATGTATATATATATACATTTATTTTCATTATTCATACATGTAATTATATATATATTTCAGACTTTTTTCAATATATATTAGATTATAAGGTACCATTGGAAATATTTAATCTGATACTCTTGAAAATTACAGATAATTAACCTTTTAACAGCAATAGGGTCAATTTTATACATTTAGCTTCCAAAAAGTTAAATGAGCAACTTGTGCATATATAAGTTGTATGGAAGTATATATTATACTTAATTATCAATAATTTATGGAAAATATAATAAATTCTTTTAAAACTGTGGTAATAATCGAATAAAATAAAGTCTTTTAAGTATATATATATATATATATATATATATATATATATATATATATATATATCACAAGAAACAGAAGTTCATAAGTTCATGTAAAATAGCGACTAAACTAAGAAAACTTTATTTTGTTCGTTTTTAAATATTTTGTTATATTTTCCATACATTCATTGATAACTAAGTATAATAAACACTTCCATACAACTTATATTTGCACAAATTACTCATATAACCTTTTGGAAGCCAAATTTATAAAATTGACCCTCTTGCTCTTAAAAGGTTAATTATCTTTAATTTTCAATATAATCAGAATAGATGTTTCCAATGGTACCTTAAAATCTATAATATATTGAAAAATATCTCAAAAATATGTATAATTAAAAGTAAGAATAATGAAAATATGTCAAAAATTTCTAATAACGTAATATTTCGTGAATGAAAAGAGATATAAGAATTATTTAAGTGTGTACTCTAATTGTCTCTCTTATATTTTGAAGTTTGAAGTTTTGAGGACGTATTATTTTGAGAAACGTACGAGAACATACTAGTCCTCATTTTTGAAGGGATACATTTGAAACTTTTTTCATAAGGCACTTTAATTTACATAGGATTGGTAAATAATTGAATCGTTTTTTTCAAATTTCAACTACGTCCAAAGGAGTCATCAAATTACTCAAATTTATACCATTTATGTAAAAAAAATCTTGAATTAATTCATAGGAAAATAAATTAGATATTTAGATAAATATGATATTTAGCAAATATCTTTAGTCATGACATTACTCACCACTTTTTCTAAAACTTTATTGTATTACTTTTTATTAAAATCAATTAAACTGGTATCGTGAATTTTAATGCACAATATTTTATAACCAAAGACTATAAACTATGACTCAAGGATGACACTTAATTCTCTTTTTTTTAATATTTTGCTTACAGAAAAAAAATATATATATATATACTACTAACAGATTAAAAACCTATTTTAAAAAATAAAATAAATATCTTTAGTTCGCATAACTGGTGGCCCCATATTTAAAAACGCTTAAAACACTTGCTGATTTATCTTCTAAAGAAATCAAAGTTTTATAAAAGAAAAAAAACTATTTGCAAGAACTTAACATTAATGACATTTCAATCTGTGATTTTCAATGGAGCTAACAAAGCCCAACAACGTTCCATATGGTTCAAGTAACGATATAGATATTATTTTGCAGCATATTCAAAGTCTTATGCAAGGCATGGAAAAACGCTTTGATGAATTCACAAGACAAAATTCGCAAGCACCATCATCGACACCACAACAAGAGCAAAGTTTGTCTAGTAAAGAGATAAAAAACTCACAAAACTTAATTATTTAACTATTTTGGACACAAAATCCCGAATTTTGGTTTTTAATCGCCGAACAAAAATTTCAAAATTTCGATATTAATGCAGATTCCAGAAAGTTTCATCAAAAGCAATTGAATCTTTGGAGATATCTACAATCAATAAGATTTCAAAATCAATTCATAATCCTCCTGAAGTAAGTAAATACGTCACTATTAAAAATCAGTTAATTTCATTATATGAAGAAAGCCAAGAAAGTAAACTCAACAAAATATTTGAAGAACTACAATTAGGAGATCAAAATCCAAGCCAATTATTTAGAGAAATTAAAAATTTTGCAGATGACAAAATTTCTGACGAAGTCTTATTTTTTATATGGGTAAAAAAGCTTCTTACCAAATGCGAACAAAATCTTCGCGGCTTAAATATAGTATCCTCACTCTCTAATGTTTTACAAATGGCAGATAGTATGTCAGAATGTTCAAAGTCAAATATTACAGCTATCAAAACAGAATCTAATTTTGACGTTTTAAGCAAAAATAAAAAAAATAAGTAATTTAATTGCTACCTCTCAATAGTCTTATTCTGCTGGAAGTCAATTTAGGTACTCCTCAAAAACAAGACCTCGTTCAACTTCAAACAAATAACCCCTTTGCTATTATCAACAAATTCGTACCACCTTATGCCTTTTTAAATAATTTGGAAAACTTATTGTGCCAACACTAAATATGACGAGTGAACATGGGAACACTATTAAAAGTCGTCGCTTAGTAATTTTTGACCCCCTTGCCAAATTAAAACATCTAGTTGATTCTGGAGCAGACTTTTCTGTTATTCCTAAATATTTTGCAAACAATAGCTTTTTAGAATCCACTTCATTATATGCTGAAAATAAAAACTTTGGAACTAAATTACTAAAGTTAAACTTAAACCTTCCAATCAAATTTTTATGGAAATTTATTTTGGCTGATGTAGATGACCTTATCCTTGGAAATTATTTTTGCATAATTTTGGTCTTCTAATTGATGTTAAGAATAAATTATTTTACATGCAAAGGGTAAAACTTCTAAAAAAGGCGCTGTCAAATGCTTTGATTCACTTCAAAATCAAACAAAAACAATCAAAACTTGCAACGTAAACTATTGTTTTCAGAAAATTCTAGTTGAATTTCAAAAAATTAAAAAAATTTTAATATTAAATTTAATAAAAAAAAAATATTAAACTCCAGATTATTACTAATTGTGCTCCAATTAATTGCAGAGTTCGTCGATTAGATCCATATAAACTATAGCAAGCTAACAGGAATTTGAACATTTGAATATTTGAATACCTTCAAATGCCTTTTGGTCTTAGAAATGCAGCACAGACATGTTAAAGATATTATTGATTTTTTAATTGCTTCATTATAATATAGAAAAACACGAAAAAAAAATATCTCCGACAACTTTTTAACCGATTAAGAGAATTTAGAGAAGTACTAAATCCTGAGAAATGTGAATTTGCTAAAAATTAATTTTGTTTTCTTGGGTATATTATGAATTCTAATGGCATTAAACCTTCTAAAGAAAAGGTCGATGCTATTTTAAATTTTTCTAAGCGAGAAGATATTACTGAACTACAAAGATTTCTCGATATGTTTAACTATTATCGTTCATCTTTTCCTTTAGCAGCTGAACTTCAAGCACCTCTAAATGAATTTCAAAAGGAAAACCCTAAAAAGAAGGAAAACTTAGTTTGATCTGAAGAACAAAACGATGTTTTTGTGAAATTAAAAAGCGCTCATGCAAATGCAATGCTCCTTTCACATCCATCTCTTAAAGCCGACTTTTACCTCTACTTTGATGCTTCAAATACTGCTCTTGGAGCAGTGTTACAACAGAAAGCGGAAAATAAGGAAACTTAATTTCCTTTAACATTTTTCTCTATAAACTCTTCTAAAACAAATTCACAATCTAAATATAATGGCTACGATAGCGAACTTTTTCAATTTATGAAAGTATAAAGCACTTTAGATATATGATCGACGGAAGATTTTTTACTATTATGACTGACCACAAGCCTTTAATATATGCATTTAAAAAAAGGATTGATTCTTGTCCTTCAAGACAATTTCGTTACTTCGATTTTATAAACCAATTTTCTACAAAAATTGGCCATATTGCGGGATCAAAAAATAGTGTGATCGACAGCTTATCTCGAATTTCAGAAATTACACTCCCACAAAGTATTTCATTTGAAGAACTTGAAAAACATCAAGAATTACACCCCGAACTACCAATTTTGTTGTCATCCGATACATCACTTAAGTGAAAAAAGAACATGTTTTCTAATTCCCAAAAAGCAATTTATTGTGACAATTCTCAGAGCATGGTACGTCCATACATATCAAAAAAAGTTCATAATTTATCACATCCTGGAATTCGTACAATATCCGAATTAATAACAACTCAAGTGGTTTGGGCAGGAATAAATAAGGATATTCATACATAAGCAAGAAACTATGTTAATTGTCAAAAAGCAAAAATACAAAGGCATGTGAAATCACCAGTTGGATTGCATAAAGAACGAACCGCTCGCCTTAAGCATGTTAATGTTGATTTGATAGGACCTTTGCTTCCCTCAAATGATTTCAAATATTGTCTTACATGTGTAGACAGATTTTCAAGCTTTTTATGGAGATTAAATTTACAGATTTGGGAGACCATTAAAGTTACCACAGATCATGGTAAACAATTTGAATGTGCACTTTTTAAAGAATTGGCAAATTTTCTGGGCTTTAAACATATACGAACAACACCTTATCATCCAAGTTCAAACAGAACATTTTAACAGAACATTAAAAACATCTATAAAATGTCATGCAATCAAAAATTAGACTGATTCGATTCCCACAATATTACTTGGTTTAAGATCAACCATTAAGGAAGATACTAGATACTTTAGCTCTGAGCTAATATATGGTTCTCCAGTTAGGTTGTCTGGAAAATTTTTTACAAAACCAACTTTAAAATTATCTCATTCTGATTTCATCAATAATCTTAAATATCAATTATGACTTATAAAATAAACTTTTGGTAGTAATCACGCAAGTAATAAACCTTTTCTTTCTAAAGATTTAGAACACTCAACACATGTTTTTATTCGTTCGGATCATATACATTCTACACTTGAACCCCCATATCAAGGACCATTCAAAATTCTTAAACGAAACAATAAATACTATACCCTCGATATTCGAAACAAAACAAAAAATATATCTGCGGATAGATTTAAGCCTGCGTTTATTGAAAACTATAATATATATATAGTTATCTTTATTATATAAAATAAATAAAAGTTTTTAGGTATTGAAGTAGTTGGCGGCTTTAAAAAATCTTTTTTTTGGCGATTTCTTTTTAAATCCCTTTTCTGGACACTTTTTAGAAATTCTCAACGGTAACGCTGGTTATCCTTCGAGTTTAATCTGCTATATAAAAGTATCCCTAGAAGTATCAGATACAGTATCAAGATATTTACCTGATGCCTTTAATACTAAAAATTATGCGTATAAAAAACGCTCTTAAAATCAGAAAATATGCCCATAAAAATTTTATATGCAAAATTATATTAAGTATAAAATATGCTAAAATATACCATTTAAATTTCTAAAATATGATCTAAAATAAGGATTTTCTAAGAGAGTATGCAAAAAATGATGTTAAAGGCAATACATGCTATTAGGCTCAAAATATACAGAAATATGTAGTAACAAATCTATTTGAAACGAACATATATGCAAAATTCTACTTACAAGTTACATTTTCAGTATACAAGTTGAAATTACTGTATTTTAAGTTTTTTTTTTTCTTTTGACATGAAAATAGTGGGCGTGCTACAACCACACGTGTGCATGACGCTGCAAAATCTACCTTTTCCCTTAAATTATATTCTAAATGGTACTTTTAGATTTTGTATACATACACAGAGAAAACAGATTCGTTGTAGCAACCGAATTTATTGCTAATAGAATTTATTCGGTTCCAGTACTAACGCATGGTATAACCTTATGAATTAGGTTTCCAAAAACAATTCTGGGATAGGAAAGAAATGTTTTTAACCCTATTACGGATAATAATAAATCCAAAAACATAAAATACATTAAATTCTATGTAAAAACTTAAATATATAGGATAATGAGTATTGGAACAACACTGATTTTAATAATTGATTACCCTTGATAATGTTTTCGGGTTATTCATGAAAGCTGTATATTGTAGTACACATTAAAGAGTTGGCTGTCACTCCGGAGTCATAGTTTAATATTCTAATATATGATTAACTAGCTAAAACGAATTAAAAGGAAGGATACTAATATATATTGATATCAAAGGAATACTTGTAGTGATAGTTTGCTTACCTTTGTTTTGAAAGTTTTCAGCAATAAGGAGTACGTATCAGGGTAGAGTAAACCAAATAATTCTTTGATATTTAATGCTATCTGCTGTACATCGAATTATTACCCAATAAAAAGGTGTATTCATTTTCACATATATATATATTAACAAGGTGCGCACCCATTGGTTAAAACTAAGTCGACGACGTTTTTGAGATATATCATTTTGAAGAGCTAAAAAGGGGTTAAGAAAATTAAGTGTTTTTGCATGAATTAAGAGATTTTGTTGGTAAATTTGATGATTTAATAAATTTGACAATTAAGATTCTATTGAAGTATAAAATCATGCATTTTTGTTATCAAATAACGCTAAATAACAAAACTCTAAACTAACAAAAAATATTAATATAATTTTAAATTAATTAAAAAGTGATTTAATTTAATTTGCATAATGTTCCTTTTATTACTATTTATACCCAACACCACCGGTTGGGGTATTATGCGTTTGTGCTGATGTTTGTAATGCTCAGAAAAAATCATCCAACACCTACCTTAAAGTATACCAATCGACTCAGAATCAATATTTGAGTCGATATAACGATCTAACGTCCGTCTGGCTGGACGACTGGCTGGCTGTCCATGTAAACCTTTTTCACAAAGTACAGTTCGTAATTTTGAAGAGAACTCAATGAAATTTGGCAGTTTATGACACAAGGACGAAGCCTATTGAAATTGGTTATGAACGGTCCATTATTTCACCTAGCCCCCATACAAATGTCCTCGCGGAACATGGGTTTAGCGATCATAAATGCCTTAAATATAGCAATATTTTAATGAAATTCGGTGTAAGGAAGTTTTATATAAGTTTCAATCTTTGTGCCAAATTTCATGAAGATCGGTCCATAATTGACCTTAGCTCCCATATAGAACCCTTTTCTGAAAATCACTTTAAAGTGCATAAATCACATACACATGTTAGTATTAGGTTTATATTCGACACAAATAAGTTTTATATAAGTAGAAATCATAGTGACAAATTTTATGAGGGTCGCTCAATTATTTACAATAGCTCCCATATAAGCCCACTTTCGGGAATCACCCTAAATTGAATAAAATTATATAAATGTTAGCGTTTAAGTAATATTCTGTATTCGTATTTTTTATTTTACACTTATTAAACGTATCGGTCTACAATTGTCAACATGTCTAATATAAGACCCCTCCACGAATTTTGATGGACATGCACAATGATGTGGGGTATCATATGGTTGAGCTTGACCTACTATATATTTTTTACTTATTTTTATTATTTTTGCTACTTCCATAATAAAGTTTAAACCCAAATAACGCGAATACTAGTGCTAACTTTGCAAAACCATTGAATTTAGTGTATTCGAATTAGATTTACCAGTGAGGTGCCCAACCTGTTAAAATTTGCGACTAGCACAGTGGTTAATTGTGGTTAATTTTTCAGATTTTCTAATATTTTCCGCCGATAAAAATCCGTTGCACTATTGAAATAGAAGATATGTGAAAGGTGCTGCTGTCTAAGTAGTGTAAATCATACTTGAATTTTCATTTTTGTAACTTTAGTGGGTAAAATGTATATGCTTATAACACCATAGCTATTGAAGTCGGCTTCAACAAATAAAATTTCAAAATGTTATATTCTCACAAAATTTTTTATTTTATATATAATTTATTTTTGAAATATTAGCAAATATTAGAAATATTTTTATTGTAAACACCGAATTTCGATTTTTTTCTTTCCTAAATTCTTTCCTATTATAAAATAAATGATTGGAACTACCAAGTCGTAGTATTAAAATTCCGTGGTGTCGACCAAGTTTGTTAAACTAATTATATAAAAACGTTAACCTGAATGAATTTACTGTTGTTGTAGTAATCACAACATTATCATAATAAGAATTAAATTATTATTAATATAAAAAACTTTTAAGATTTAGTAATTTTTAATAATTGTAATAAAATATTTGTTATATTTTTTAATTTTATGTTCTTTTAACCAATCAATTTTCTGTGTGTAGTTATATTCATAGATGATATTTTTATTTTTGTAGTTTCAGTTTTTTATGGCTTACAAAATAATTGGGAACCAACCTTTCTCTAATCGCATGTTAAAGAAAACATAAACTATATAAGTAGTTTATGAAAAAAAAAGAAAACAATAAACGAAACTGGTAGTATTTTCTTAAGTTTGCAATAATTTATAACAAGCCCCTTCGTGTAAAATAACTATAATGGTTTAGTTTTAAAGTTGACACTAGATATAAATGTGCACGAGTAAAAAAATTTTCAAAAATACATAAGTACAAAAGGTAACAATTTCTAGAGAGTAAGAACAAATTGTTAAAAATTATTATTATTTTTTTAATAAATAAGAAAATAGAAAAAAATGGTTATTGAAAAATACACAAAGTATAATGTGACTAAAACTATTTTTTTTACTGAAATAAATATTTTAAAAGTTAAATGTTGACATTTAAGATTGTACTTAAAACGACAAGTTTTTCACGTACTCATGTTAACGTTTTTTTTTTTTTTTTTTTTTTTTAAATTAAGAATAGAGTATAAACATGATCAAAATTTTTAAATCGAAAGGTTAAAGGCACAGATAAAAATTCTTAATAAGCGTGTTCAGGTTTTCATCATCATCCATTTTACATAAAATCCGAATTGACATATGGAATATCTAGAGGAACTGAAAATTATTTATTAAGAAAATTGTTTATTAAGAATTAAAAATTGGTACAAAAGTTTTCCTTCTTAAAATTATTAAGAAAAGTGTATGTGAGCACGACGCCTTTTTCAAAAAATTGCAATTGATTAGTATTTATTTTTTATTGAAATAAAGATTAATATTAGATATATTTTAGAAGTAAGCTTAATTTCTCCATACATAATTGACCAACCTCCCATAAATAATATACTTCCGAAAATCACTTTAACATGCTCAAATCTCACTTAAATATCAGTATTCTATAATATTTTAAAATAAGTTTTTTAAATGTACAAATCACATTTCTATACTTTTTTAATGGTTCACAAATGACAGGCTGCTCTTATTTAAAAAAATTACTTGTCTATTGTGACTTTGGCTTTGTCAATTGACTTTAACTATTTGACTCTTCATTTTATTGATTCCAAATATCAAAAACTAAATCGAAGCGTTCATTTAATTTATCTCACATTCATGAAAATCATTGCAAAATTATATACTTATACCTTTTTTACCTCTTTTACATATAACTGTATTTAAAATCCAAATTCTACTTACAACATGATACCATTTGCCAATGCTTTTCATTTTAAGTCTCTAAAATATGTCTTTAATATCATTAACAATATAACAACTATTTTCAATTACAAGACAATAATATACTTTTAAGTACTACTTATGAACATAATCATAATTTAGTATTAATACCAATATATATAATGTTACATAATAAACCAATTTATATGCAGTACTATTCGAAGATTTTCGTTCCATCTCCATTAACATACTCTATATGTAATTGCCAAATATGACTGTTATTAACAGACACATGGAGATACTTCTCCATTTCCATCCGTCCTCTTTGTTTTGTTCAAAATTCCATTAAAACGAAAAATAATTTCTTAGTAAATCTTAATATATGACTATTTATTTGTTCGCATATATGGAATCAAATAAATATTAAACTTAAATAAAAGTTACTTTGGTAAAGAAACTTTTCACAAATCTGTAAGCTAAGCAATGTGTATGTTTGCAAGTGAGGAAAAATTGCATAAAATTATTGTAAATATTTATACATGTACTTAGTTTATTTCGAAGATAATAATCCTTATTTATTTTACAATGGTTTTTAGATAAAACCAAATTTTAAGTCGTTTTAATTACAATATGTAAACTCAAAACGAACAAAAGAAAAAATGCACTTTTAAATAATTATGTAAAAAAAATATATATGTATATATATGTGAGTTATGATTTTGGTTGGATTTTCATATTCTTATTTATGTATGCATATGAATGAAATGAGAATTAATGCAAATATTTATAACATTTCCGGTATCCGCTTATTCAGTTTAAATACAACAATATTCGATATGTATAATAAAATAATAAGGACTGAGACCAATTCAATTACAGCTCACATTTAACCATGAACCAGAGCATCAATATTAAACTGCAGAGAATTTCAATAAAATATATTAGAAATATTATCAGAGTCTTATATGCATATATAAGTAATTTATAACACAGTCCTTTTCACATATGAAAAAATCGATATATATATATATATATATATATATATATATATATATATATACGAAACTAGAGATCATACTTAGCAAAACTGCATACTCAGTTTTTCTCCAGAAAATCAAATTTTCTCTAAAAAGTACTCTAAAATATGGAAGGAAACCCATATATTAATCAATTACGAGAATAATAATAAATAAATATTTTTTGCAATTGTTGCAATAGTACCAGTCCCTCAGTAACAGTTTAGTACCAGTTGACACCAAACACTCAGTTAAAGTTCCAGCTGATAGCCAGTTCATCAAGCTCAGTATCTTTTAAGGATCAGTTTTAAGCATGCTTGTTAAATGCGTAATTAGCAACTCGCACGCAATAAGAATGACTTGGGTTCAGGGTGCCGCTATCGATATCAACGAAAAAATTGTAAAATGTAGACAAAAAGTATACATAAAATATTAAAAAAGAAAAAAAATTAAAAAAAAACAATTTCCCAATTTTTACCAAATTTGTATTATATTAATCGATACTGAACATGCCCTCTTTGGTTATTTCTGTGACCTGTCCCAAAACTAGTTAAAAAGGATCAATTTCTCTCTGCTAGGCTAACGTCATGTTAAAATGACAGGACCAGCTCATACAATGTGTTGGAACTATAACCGGTCCCTATCATTTATCACCAGTCCCACGACATGTTTTGTGTTAGTTCCTTTCCTTCTAGGATATTTATTAAAATGTTGCAGCACAAAAATTTAATAAATAACTTTTTGCAAAATTTTTCGTTTAATATTTATATATATTCACATTTGGTTGATATAATCTTTCTGAATATTTTATATTCATTATCTTGGCATTTTGAAGTCCTTTTGATAGGTAATTTAAGGTCCTGGAGAAAAACAGAGTATGCAGTTTTACTACGTCAATGGTCCTTAGTTTTATGCATATATCAATTTGTTCATATGTAAAGCAAAATATTGGAAATTGTGCATGGTGTAATCAAAGTGGTTTCTACTTTGAAATTATATGCGCAATACTCATTAAAAATTTAAAACTAAAAAGAACAGCTAACTGTCTACATAAAAGAATTGAAGTTCTTCCCACAGAACACAAATATTAAACTTAATTAAATTTATGTTTTGAATAATATTTTCCGAAAGAGTGAATTTTTTTTTCAACAGCCATGTTAAAAAACAAATTATATGGATCGGAAAATTTGTTAAGAATTGACATTAAAGAAAACTTAATCAAAACTATTTGTGGGATAGAGCCAGAGCCATCATCAAGGCAAGAATTGTATAAACAATGTTGTAAAAAAGTATTCAGATTTTTCCTTTTTTGAATCAACGAAATCATTTTTCCGAATACACAGAAAAAATATGATTTATTAAACGCTTTATCAAAGATTAAAACCATTTCAATTACTTTTTTAATTCTATCAATTATTTGGTTGATCAAAGTTTAAATTTGATAATATTTTGTACTAAAACAATTTATAGGATCTAATTATTTTTCTTATCATTTCAATTAAAAAATTAATCAAATATAAATAAAAATAGGTGTTAATTTGAATAATTGAATATGCAATTTTTTCGTACGTCGAATTTTAATTAATAAAATAGTTGAGTATGTATTATTCGTAACTGAAATTGGAATTTAGATTTTTATATATAAAATCTGAATACTTTGGTTTTAAGTAATTTATTTAATTATAAAAATATTTAAAATCATTTTAAAATTCTGATTAATAATTTAATTGAAATTCTTTCAAAAATATTTTTTTCTGTCATGTACTTTATCACAATATAGAAGAAAATAAATGAGCTTTTTTATTTTTTATTTTAGCAATATACAAAACTTTCCCGGGAAAAAATACCAACAATTGTTTTCTCCTTTGTGTTTCAGGTGCTCGAGTTTGTAAACTTCTATAGATGCGAAAATTTTTGTCAAAATATGAAAAATGTAATAAAATTTAAAAGGCTGAATCTAGCCTTTTTATTTTGCTCTTAGCTTTAAAATTTTCGTTTTAGCTTCTAGCTTTTTTCTAGCTTTTTCTCATTCTTAAAATTCTCTTAAAAAAGTTAAAATATTACTATTTCAACAACGAAGAAAATAGTTTCTTATTCGCTGTTACTAATTTTATTTTACAGAATCATCTATTTTTTATATTTAACAAAAATTTTCGCCTGCGGCTCTTCATTATCTAAATCAATAATAACTTAACTAATTTTATGGACTTACTAAATCGATTAAATAATTTTATTAATTTATTTATTTTTATTAACCATAGAACTATTTATGAATATAATTTAAAAAAATTCTCACAAAAGCGAAAAATCACCTAAGAATTTGGAAATGCTTAATCAAAAAGAATTTATGGTTTCAAAATGACGACAGATCTCTTCAAAAAATTTAGTAATTTTCCATAAGAAACATAACCCAAATTTTGATATTGGCTCAAAATAAGCTTAAGTACCATATACCATAAAGATACCTTTAAAACTGTCACTCTGTCATACTATGTGTCGAAGTATATTGATAACCATTGATCGTTCCGAAGCGAATATCCAATTTTCTCGGGTACTTATGAGGTATGAAAATCCCAGAAAAAGTAGAAAACGTAGATTATTTTTAATAACTGCTTATTTTTAAAATGTTCGTATTAAAAGTAACATAAGAAAAATTCAAACGCCGTTTATATCATTAAAATTCTCAAACTTCTCTCTATTTAAAGTTACATAATTTGTTTTATTTTTTGACAAGGTTAAAAAGCGAAATAAAATCGCGAGTTTTCGCAATTTCGAAAATCTGAAATTGATAAACGGTTTAATGGAGTTTGTAATTTTAATGGAAATTTAAAAACAACAGGTAAAAAATACCTTTTTTGGGCTTTCTTTCATGGAATTGTCGGTATTTTTTATTATTTTTCGCATTCCTTTTTTGTATGTTGAAATTTGAATTGAAGAAACAAAGTCGCTATTTTTAAAAATAAAAAGGAATAAAATTTGTCTAGCACAATCTTAAAGTTAGAGAAATTTTTATTTTTTATTTAAATTTTTTTATATTTAAGTTTTTCCTATATTTAGCTCATCAATTTATCAATAAATTTATTGGTATTTTTAATTCTAGACATCAAGGCAACAGCTATAAGGTCCTATTCAATTTAACTCACCTCAAACCTTAAATATGTTCCTACATGAAAGTACACACTCGGTTATGTGATAAATGTAAGAATGTTGTGGTTTTGACCACTAGAACAAATTTGTTGTTCAACAATTGATTTATGGCTTTGCATTTTCAAAATTTTAGTATCCTTATGCGACATTACACAAACCATAATGCGACAGTAAAAGTTGCATTAGCTTGCTACTGAATATATGAAACTAAATATATTAATGCATACATTCATACATATACATACATATACGAGTATGTACGTACAAAAGGAAAAACAACAAAGCCAATAAGAACCATGACGACGACAACAAATATCATCGTGATGATGATGATAATGACAATAAATAAAATACAAATGATGATTAAACTACAATGATCATTAACTTGGTAATCCTCATGATTGTCATGATAAAGATAATACTAATTGTGTTACATACACTTGGGTGTACGTAAAATTTGAGTTGAGATGTGGAAGTAACTAGTAATGTTATCCCCAAAATACAGTTGTATATATAATTATCATTGTTTCGTTGTGTGTGTGATACCATCTGTATGGGAGTTAAGCTTGTAAGTCTTTTAGAAACAACCCTTTATCCTTCACCCTTTTTGTTGTATTAATGTAGTTATGTGTATGTACATATTTAAGCAGATATATGATAGTATTCATTGACATGTTTACATTAATGTAAATACTTATTTCTTACAGACTTTGGTTACACAAATTATGAACTATGTAAATCGATTACAATATTCATAAATTTTTATCTACTTTTCAATAATAAATTATATTTAAGGAATGTCTAAAACTGGTTCCGTATTAAATAAGTGAACATAACTGAAGTATAGGCAAGATAAAACATTTTTTATGGATCTTAGAGGAAGGAAATAACTACAAACGTAACATATTTTTTTTTAACAAATATTACGAGTTAATGATATTTCAGTTGACGTTACTATCTAATTTTACTTGTTCGTCAACCTATAATTACCGTTTCAGCAAATAGTTGCAGACAGATTAAACCAAACGAACTGAAACTGACAACATATATTTTTAAAAAGAACATAACATTATACTCAACATGTTTCTAATAATCCATCCGAATATTGTAAACTAATTTTAGAAGCAATTGAAATACAACAGCAACAACTAGACCACTTATGTCATGGTCTAAAATCTAATTAATCATTATTATCAATTTTAGCCTTTACACTATTTGCATAAGTATGAATTTATTACTATAATGAATATCCGGTGCGTAGGTGACAATATTTTAATTGATTCAATGAAACTTAAAACAAAAACTTTTCAACCATATATATCAATAATATTCATAGAAGCAAACAAGCACATATACACAAAATTCCACACTCACAGCAACACACATTAAATTGAAAAAAAAAAAAAAATAGGTATGTGTTGGTGTAAATATTTTAATAAATACTTTTTTGTCATTTATAATAACATTACGACATTTTATATATTATTTACATCATATATTTATGCAAGATGTTTATTTATATGTGTGTATATTAAAGTGATTTTGATTTCCATGGGGACAAAAAATGTTGCAAATGTACCCCTAGAATTAAAGATTGATATGTTTTAAACTAATCCCCAAAATATTTCGGTTTAATTACTACGTTCATGTAAGCTGGACCATTTATAAAATACCTTCAAAAATATAGTTTTCGATAGAGTGTACACAGCTATAATATGTAATACACACATGTTGACTAATGAGTAATCAGCAAAATTTGTTTTCATTCTCATAAAATGAAGATTTTAGTAAAATTTTCTATGCATTTTTTTAAAATACTATTTTATTAAATTTGAAATATTTCAGACACTTTCCATCGTAATTTAGATTTTAGAGCACCTTTAGAATGGTCTTAACCCTTAGTAACAAAAGTAATATTTTGGTATTTCATGTCCATAAATGTTTAAGTTAATTTCTATGTCAAATAAATGGTTAGTTAAGAAAATAAAAGTCACCAAAAGCATAAATTTATTATAAAAACTATAAATTCTTGTAAAATAGTGACCAAATTATCAAAATCTCTTTAATTCGTTTATTATCACTGTTTTAAAGGATTCTACTATATTTCTCATAAACTAATTTATATATAGGAATAAAAAATACCATCATGTGATTTATTTGCAAAAATTCCTAATTTAACCCTTCGGAAACTAATTATATAAAATTGACCCTCCTGATGTTAATTATGTGTTCAATAGTATCAGGATAAACCATTCCAATGGTACATTAAAACCCAATATATGTTGAAAAATGACCAAAATATATAAAATTATATATTTGAATAAATAAACTATGACTAAAAACGTTAGTAAAATCTACAATTTTAAGTTAATTTTCTTTTAACGAAAAAGTTAATAGTGATATTGGAAGAAATACGTATTTTTAGAGATTTTTTGAAATTGGTGCAACTCACGTAAATTTAAACACTCAGATGTAATATTTTTTGAATCATATAAAAACAGACTAGTCTTCATTTCCAAAGGGGTGCATTTGCAACTTTTTTTCCTGAGGCTCTTTAATGTATATATAAATTTATTAATCATTTCTAATTGATTTCTCATTTCTAGATTTAACTATGGGCTATCAAAGACTGTCTGGCAACACAAATCACAATAATGTTGATCAGAAACCAACACATTTACCACCGGGCCACTATACACATGGCCATAGATGGAATGAGCCATATTTTGATTTAACTATGCCAAAAAATATAACATCATTAGTTGGAAAGTCAGCCTATTTGGGGTGCAGAGTGAAGCATTTAGGAAATAAAACGGTAAGTAGTGTGATAAATGTTTTTAGAATCTTTAGTAACATGATCATAATGTCGATGCATTATAATTAAGGTAATTTAAAAGGTTGTATTAATCTCAAACCAATATCGGTTTATAGTTATGTAGATATATTCAAATCAATATTAAGCTTAAAATTGTTTAAATATTAGAGAGATTTATTTAAAATATCTGTGCTAAAATCTTCTCTGGGTCAAACGTGTTCATTAAATAGCTTTATAATAAAGCATTACAAAATGTATGTTGATATCTGAGATATTAGTAAAAATATTAGAATATATAAAACATTTTAATTTGAAGAAAAAATGTTTAAGTAATTTGTTAACAAATTTTCGACCTCTTTTAAATTTTCATATCATTGACATTACCTATAACTTAATTCATTAACATTACCTTAACTATAGTATAAGGTTAATGATAATGTTTTATACATGTGTATTCACTAAATAATAATTTAAATAATTTAAGAAGAAATTGCAATTACGCGGATTTTTTACCCCTCGTAGAGCGGATCATAAAAAGGTCTATAAAATATACCTTCTTTTAAATTTAAAAAATAATTTCAAAAATTGTGAAAAAAATCTAAAAGAACTTTTCATGCAATGTATAAGATATCATAAAATAAGCAAATATTTAAAATATGACAAATAATGTTCTACTGAAACTGGTCTTTAAGACAAGTGGAATTAAGTGGATAACAACTGCTAAAATTGTGCAATGTATCATAGTGTGTCATTTAAAGTGATAACAAGATCCCGAAGGACATAATAAAAGAATAACCTGGCAAAGGATGTGCCCGCAAAAAACTAATTCTTATTATTTATCAGGGTAATGTTCCAATTTTGAAATCGAGATCAAATTGGAGTACATCAGATTATGCCCCACCGCACTTGGTGCTTTATCAGGATTTATGATCTTACAATAAAAATTCAGTTTACTTATCCAAGAATAACGGAATCGATTTACGTAACATTTGTGTTTGCAGCAAAACGTGGTACCATTATGGAATAATTTCATCAATTCCTCCATAAATGCGGGAAATAGATTGATTAAAGCTGTACATTTTTTCGGTTTATTATATTGTTTTCAACAGTTCATCGTTAGACGAATCAATCATGTAATAAAAACCAATTCTGACGAATTCTAATCAAATATTACTTAGAATTAAGACTTTTTCAACTGTTCTTAATAACACCTAAGGTAATCATGAGAAATCTATAATAGCCAATTTATATTTTAACATAATCATAATTTGATTTCATAAATAGTTATAGAAAATTTTCCATGAGTGGTGAATGCTTCCACAGAAACTCATTTTAAGGTGATTATTTGAGAAAAAAAATCACTTGTCATATCACACACATAACATGAGTTCACATCATCATAGAAATTAATTATCATGTAAATCCTTATATAAAACAATTTAAAGATAATTTTTGCTGCATTTGTTCACATTAAAGGGCAAACTAGAAATATTTAATATATGAATAAATAATAACAATATAATTGTTCAACATGACAAACTTATTCTAAAAATATATTTGGTTGATTGTTAAAAATATTTTTATTTAACACTATAAATTTGTTGTTGGAAAAAATTTTCAAATATTATTTAAGTTACAAAAATGGTCTTAAAATTTTTCAATAACAAATGTTGGTGCATTTTTAATGAAAAAATTATTGTGTTGTCGAATTTGGTATTTAATAAAACAATTGACTTACAGTAAGTTTTTTCTGTGTATACATCCTACAGAGGTAAAATAAAAAAAAAAACAAATCTTAATACGTTTATATTTTTATTCCTGTTTTCCAAATGTGATATATAACTTTATTTACATGTCACATATCCTTTCAACAATAGCAATATCTAGTAATAGAAAAACCCCTTTTGTACCCCAGTGTGAAATGTTGCAATCTTTTTAAATGAAATGAGTCAATGATTCAACCACTCCAAATTGTAATTTAAAAATATACTTATACTTATTTAGACCATCCCGTTGTCTTTGCCAAATAAAACTTATTTTAAATTTTATTTAATTTCAAATTATTCAAGTTAAAGGACACGTTTGAAAGATCTCTTTATCTATTTTACAAGCTGACTAACTAGTTGATGCTCTTTGAGAAATTATAAAATTATTTCCTAAAGAACATCAGCTTATTGTATATAAAATTCAAGCCTTTCAATTTAATAATATCTTCCTTAATAAGGTTATAAAAAAAGCGATAGATTTGTTTGTTTAAAGGTGACCTCCTGATGGCCAGAAGCTTTTGCAATTATACGCTATTTTTTGACGATTTGAACCCTTTTGTAAGTCTTCCTTAAAGCATAATTTTAAGACTATATATCTGTGGCTACAAGGAAAAGCTACATATGCACATAAGTAGTTCTTTAAGCTTTTCAGGAGAGCAGATTATAATTTTTCATTCCCATAGCAATACTATGGAATATTAAAATTACAAATGTCAATACATATTTCGTAAAATACTTGTTATATTTTCACCAATATTAACGAAACAGAATGGGACACAAAAAATTAGAAAAAGGAAAAAATATATTCAACATCTTGAGTTATGTACTTTTTCCTTGTTGTAACAGATATGTTTTCATAACAACCAAATAAATATCGCTTTTATACATAAACTTGGATTCAACTGTAATAAAAACAATAACACTTTCCTTTTTGCTTTTTATTCATACTCTTATTTTTTGTTTTTGTTATACTTATTTGCATAAGATTTTTTTATTCCTCTTTTTTCTAATGTCATTCTAACTAAGTAAAGAGCAGTAAAGTATATTGTTCTCTTCTTTTCCTTCTTAGCATGTCATAAATTCATACGACTGAAATGTGAAACATTTCAAATCTTACATTATTTTTTATGTTTCTTTTAACTTTTTTATGAGCTCAACATAAACGAACAAATTTACATTAATTCTGAAACATTTGCAATTTTTCTTGAGCTGAAGGAGGCGTGTATATAATTGTACAAATGTACTCGTATGAAGTTATATAGGAAATATTGTGTTATTCACAGATAAACTCTATGAATGTGAGTCGATGAAGAATTTTTAAATACACTAGTAAAATATATATGTATATACATAGCAAGGTTGGGCAAGAAAATTTTTCGAAGGGCCAAATTTGGAAATTCACAATTCTAACGAGGGCCGCTATATATTACTTTAGAAAAATACCCATTACATATGTTGCAAAAAATTAAAAAAAAAGAAAATAAAAATGAATAATAATGAAAAAATACCAATTTTATTTACTCGTTTCATACATACAAATTTCTCATATTCACGTTATTTAAAATGTATTCAGTCATATTTTATGAATATTTTAGAGATCAGTTTAATTTTCACATGAAAAAGAAATATTTTAACTAATAAAATAAATAATTAATTTACGAAAATTTTAAGGGGGTATTAAAATTTAATATATTTCTTTAAAGATTGATAGCACAAATTTATTTCTTTCTAATTATACTTCCTAATTAGTTTTCGAAGTTAGAAATTAAAGTTACAGAGTATTCAAAGATATTCAAATAGAGTAAAAACTCCATAATTATTGTCTGTCTTTAATTTTACTATCATCATGTTCATTTTTGTCCAAAGTATGAATGTTTAAGATACAACCGAGGAATAATATTTTTTCATTCAATACAATAATTAAATAAACAACAATACAGTACAATACAGAATTGAAGTCGTTGAGATTGAACTATATCTCGATTCAAAGTTAATGATAAAATTTTCAAAACTGGAGTTACCAAGGGGCACTACTTTTTTGAAAAAGACGTTATATAACACAAATATTTGTGCCAAATCCGGTTCAGGAATATGTACAGATTATGAGATCTTAAATGATTATTTCGATGTATTGCAAACGGAGTAACAAACTCAATATACTCCCATATTTTTGGTTGGCGGGTGTAAAAATATATACACAAATGTAGAACGTTTTAAGGAAAAAAATCATAGCATTCCAAATATTTTATAACTTTTTTTAACAGTTTTTTTGTATAATACATTTTAAAATAAAATATATTATGTATCACCACATACATAAAATATATTATGTATCACACATAACGCAGCTGTTATATAAAAAAATGTCAAAAAATTATGATGTTATTCAAGTATGTCTTGAATAACATCATAATTCAAGATATACTTTAGTTATTCAAAATACAATATTAATCAGCAGTTTCGAAAAAAGCGCCCAATTATGCCACTTACAAAAAATATACACTAAGGTGTTGAAAAATCGCGATTACAATTTCCTGAAATTGTAGCTGAAAATTTTGATTAAACGTATTTGTAATTGAATAAGTAATAAATTACTGAATGTAATCCATACCCCTCAACAATGAAGAATTTATTTTTTTCTATTGTTCAATTTAATTTCACAGAATTCTGTTTTTAAATATTATTTATTGCCTATAAATTCATACATGCAATTATACGATCGAAGTTTTTATATTGCAAAAATAGGAATGAGAACTATATATATATTTATACTTTATGGTAACACTGCTCACTAGTTTAGGTCGTGTACTTTTTCCACAACTTGAGTACAGCAATCACAAAAGATGCTTTATTTCTGTTAAGACTTATTAACCCTCAAATACTAAGGATATCTTTTTATACGTTGATACTAATGATACGTAAAATTTACATTACACAATGTAAACAATTCAAGTTGTTGTTGTTTTAACAATTAAGTTAATTTTTTGTTATTTATTAGTCTATAAATGGTCTTAAAGTGGAAGAACAAATAAAACATTAAAATACCATTAAAAGTATATCAAGATTTTGCTTAGGAATAGCCGTGAAAAATTATGATCAGGAGTTCACCAGAGACTTGAATTGTATATCAAACATGACAGTAGGCCTTTTTAGCCTTTCGTTGTTCTGCATAATGGCTAAATTTTCAAATTTCCTTTTTTTTTCTTTTGTAGAAAGTTTTAGTATAACGGTAATCTCAGCATCTCATATTTTTTTTTTTCAATTATTACATTAATTTCATTGAAAAGTTAGAATAGACTTTTATATCTTCCAATTTAAGATTATCCGCCTTATATTTTAACACTGCCATTCCAAATCGCATTTCCAATTTTGTACTCAAATTTATATTCTGCATAACAACGACTCGTAAAGTTTACATATAAAATTCATACTCTTTATACTAACGGTACATTACACACGAGAGTAATAATGATTTAAAAAATAAAAAATAAATTATACGTAAAATGTATGTGCATTAGCATTCTAGGGTTAAAACACAACACTCACCTCGTTAATAAGTTTGTAAAACTTTCCATCATTGTTCAAATGACAATCATTGATAAAAAATATATATAAAATCTGTTTGGATAAATGTAATTAGCACATTCAAAAATTACTATTGTACAGGGTTTTCCTAATTCTGATTCAAATAAAAAAGAAAAAAAAAAAAATACAACTACGTAATTAAATTTGCTTGCTTATTTATTCTCATTAAAAAAAAAAAATAATAATAATATCACTTGTGCTTGTATATTTTTGAAGAATGTAGTTTCCACACAATTCTCTTAAAATTATCAAACAAAATATATGGAGCTTCATAAAAATTCATATGGCATAAGTTATAGATTATTCCCTTAATGAATTATATTCACAAATACATGACGTAAATTTAGACTAGGGATGCCACGGTACAACAATTTAACAAGGTATATGCATAAAGGCAACAAATACAACAAAGCAATAATAGCAGTCATTTTTTTGCCTTAAATTGTGCTAAAATGGAAAGATAATAAGAATAAATTATAAGAAATTTGTTTTTAATGTTTTTATAAATTGAAATAAATTAAATATTTCCACACACTTTTTGTAATTAATTAAAAATAAAAATATTAAAAATGAAATTTGTATATTAAAAATACAAATTTCACCACCGAAAAAATTCACTTTTGTTTGTAAATAAACCAATATATGTAAACATAAAAAAATTTGACACTTCAGTCTTACACTTAAAAATGAAGCAAAAAATAATCAACTGACCTTACAATGACACCCTATACTGGTTATACCATAAGGGATGTCAATTTCACAGTACAATTCAGCTGGCTAAGTTCAAACGTATTCTTATGCTCTGTTGTGTACTCATTGCTGAAAGTGTAAAGTGTACAAAATGTACGGGAAAAAAATTATGGAAAACATTTTTTGGCAATCAGTTTCTTTAATATTAATCAGTGTTGCCAGGAGCCGAGAAAAAAAAGGCTAAATTCTGCTTTAAAAAGGTCAAAAAAGGCTAAAAAAAAGAAGGCCAGAAAAAAATTAAAATTTTTTCTTTAACTTAAAAAACTTATTTTTTCTCGTTCTGATTAGTTTTCTTATATTTTTTTAAAGATATTGTAATAAATTTATAAAAAAAATTTCCATACAAATTTGACTTATATTTCATACGTAAATTTGCCTAATGTTTTGAAATGATTTTTCTACATTTTTAAACTATAATTCCTTTTGGATTAAGCATTTTTAAGTTTTTGAGTGATTTTATGCTTTTATAAAAATTTGTTAAAATTATGTTTATAAACGGTTAGTGAAGCAAATTAAAAAAAAAAAAAAAAATAATTATAATAATCGATTTAGTACTTCCATCAAATTAATTATTAGTATATTAGTTGTTCTTGGTTTTGATAATGAGGCGCCGCAGGTGAAAATTTTTGTTAAATATAAATAATAAAGATTTTTTGTGCGAATAAATACACAAAAATGCTTAAATGAATTATTCTGTAAAAATAAAATTAGTAATAGCAAATAAGAAATTATTTTCTTCGTTGTTGAAATACTAACTTTTTAGCCAATTTTAGAAACTAAAGGCAAAATAAAAAGGATAGATTTATCCTTAAGAAGGCTAAACTGGCAACACTGATGTTAATGTTTTAAGATAAACTTCAGGAATGGGAATTATATTTTATTTAAAAAAGCATAAGTATATATATATATATATATATATATATATATATATATATATATAGTTTTTTTTAATCTCAAAAACCTTTGAAATTGAATATTTATTAATTTGAAAGCTATTTCAAATTTCAGGTACAAGATGTGAGAACAGGTTTGAATTTCGTTTAGTTTTAAATTTAAAACTATGTCTTTTTACAGCAAAAAGGTTCTAATATAACAATAATACTTTGCAAGTGCTTTTATAATTTAAAACTGAGCTGGATGTTTCGTTAACAAACAAATGTTAAAATATACTTAAATTAAACATGCAAAATAATTATTTCTAAACTATTTTTAAAACTAAAATTTTTGCATGCATAAATGATAGGTTGATATATTTTTTACATCAGCTGAAAAAGAAATTTTACATTTATCATTTTAAGTATATTGTTCGTCATATTTCATGAACCATAATATTTGCGAACAAATATTTAAATATAATGCACATTTAATATTTTATTTTTTTGAACAAGTATGTCTAACGTAGCAAAAACTTGGTAATTGCATGTAGTTACGAATGTAGTTACTTTTCAATAACAACAGCAATATATTCTGCATTACATAGAATTGGTTTAGTAACTACTTCCTTGTATACCGGGTTACTTATTTATGATCAAATTTTTGAAAATTCTATTTTTACTGAATTTTTAATTCAGTTTATCGACACAAAAAAAATTATTATCTTAAATTTTTTAATTATCATAGTTGTCTCAGTTTATATAAAAGTTCAATTAATATATTCCAGCAATTCAAGTATGTTTTTTTTCATTTAAATTTGTAATTCATTCAATCTACTTAACTGATTTAATAAATTGTTTAATTTTAAAAATTGTTTGGTTTTTCATTATTTACAGTTTTAGTAATTGATAAAATCATTTTGGTGAGAGGTGAAAATTAAAAAAATTTTTAATTGAATGAATCATTTTGATGATTGGTGACTTTTTAAAAGGCAAAATTTTCTTTTGCATATACATATGTATGAATGTTCGTTGGATGGTACGTATGTAATTATATATATATATATTTATATATATATATATATATATATATATATATATATATTTATTTATATTCATAATTGCAACTTATAATTTTGAAGTAATGAGTTCTTGTAATGACATCTCAGTAATGACTTTCTCAAATGCCTGCTTGTTATAATATGAGGTATGTATGTAGGGTGATCGATGCGGTTTTTTTCGGTTTACGTACTGTCGGCTTTTTTAAAATATTAATTTTTCGAATGTCGAATAAACCGGTTTTTTAAACGCGAGAATCCAGTTTTAATGTAACATTTTAATTAGAAAAACATATGTACTAAGTACTAATATTTGAATGGAAGTTTATAAGAAAATTACTAACTGATTAATATTCATAAAGTTAATTTCTTGCTATGCTTTATTAATATAGTTTAAGATCAAATTGAAATTAATTCTGTAAGTATAAAGCAATAGTAAGGTAATAAAATGATCTTGGATGAAATTCGTATATCAATGCAATTAGTTTTTTCTCTTGTCACACCTGTAATATTCTTACATACAACTTTGCAAAATTAGGTGGAAGAATTCCTATTTTTACTCTACTGAGTTAGAGTTTGCTCTAAAATATATTTTATATACTAATCAATGTATTGAATAGAAATAAGATCGGGTCATATTTTAGCCTATAGACTTTATAAATCATTCCCCTCGGAAACACTTCTGAGCTCCTAAATTCTTGATTTTCTTGGTATCAAAATTAAACTCAATACATAAATTTTAGGTATCAGAAAACTATTTTAAAAATTATTCTTACATCACGGGAAAAGAATTATAGAAAAATTCAGTTCCAGTAAAATATTTTGACGTTAAAAAAAAACAACGATTAGACATTTTAAAGATAATGGTAAAAAAAATTACTCTTGGCTGGCTAAGTCATAAAATCTCACAACATGCATAGTTTTTGAACATATTATATAAAACTTATTTTCATTTTTGATAATTATTTTTTACTTTTATTAAAATTTGATTCTTAAAATAGTTATATAGATATAATAAATTTTAACCTCAATATTATAACAGCTGATGTTTTTATTAGAAAAAAATAATCTTTTGATGGAATATTTACTTCCAAAAAAATCCAGTGAAACGAATTTTTCAGAATTTTGAAAACAGCGATCGGTTTTTTCAAAATTCCAACTATTCGAACTATTCGAAAACCGGTTTCTCCAAAATGCCGAACAAAGTATCACCTTAATTATCACCATGTTAAAACGATGGATTATTCCGGTAATATGTAAGTAGTAAAGAGACATTATATTAGCTTCTTAACTTTATGAAAAAAAAGGAATTTAAGCTTTTTTAAACGGGAAAATCATTTGAATATTGAGTTAATAATAATGGGAAAAATACAAAATAAACTGTATATAAAAAACTTAACTTCGTAATAACTTGAAAATTTTATAAAAACGTAACATTATAATTTTATATAAATTTTTCTAATTTTCTTGATTATTTCATGACACATATTTTGTAGCTTCGAATAAAATTTGAGAAATATGCTATTTATTAAAAGAAATTTTCCAAACATTTTCTTAGGTTTGAATCGATGTTTGTTGGTATAGAGCAATTTTTTTAAATACAATTTAGTTACAATTATAAATATCTACCTGCCTTTCAAACCAAATAAATATTTATTTTGTAAAATTTTTTGGCCAAAATAAACAACATTATTGTTCCAAAATTGCAATTGGATGTAAATAAACTTGGCTTAATAAATATACGATTTAACATAACTATAAAGTTTACAATACGTATAGTGTGTAAAATGTATTATTTTAAGTTACATAATCTCAAAATATCAAATATGATAAATTATATTATTTATGTATGTATGCTATTAGTCGACATGTTGTGTAAATGTACAGTGGAGCCGAATTGAAAGTTTTTGAAAATAAATTTATAACTTCTAATCGTCTGGTTGGATTTATAGGTGAAACACAAGCTAGCTGTATCGGTAACTATTTTCCGTTGCCAAAGAGAAGTTCAAATTAAATGAGGGTGGAGGTGAAGACGGATTTTTGCATGCAGTTACAAACAGAATGTAGTTTTGGATGTATTTTAAAGAGCTTACTAACGGCTTTTTCCAGATCTGTATCAAATGTGGCCTTCATTTCCAAATAAAATTTAATTCAAATTCAAAATCGTTAATTTTAGAAAATTCAAATTTATTTTAAAATTTTATTGAGTCGATGGATAATTTTGTTCTTTAACTAACTACTGAAAAATCTAACAATATCGTTCGGAAATGTTAGGCTATATATGGAAAAAAAAAACTGGACCAAGTTGGAACAGTTTAAATTTCAATGCAAGTTACCCCAAATTCAAATAATAAGAAAACTATAAGAGATAAATAGTACATGATTTTAGAAAATACAACAATCTTTTAAATCGGATAAGAAAGAAAAATTTGGCAAGCGATTAACAATTTGTTTATGTAAGAAGTCCCCTACTGTGAGCCCACTGAGTTACGCTCCTGAGAGGTTACTATGCCAGTGTGAAATTTTATGTCAATCCAACTAGCCGATTAGATGCTACAGATTTATTTCCAATGTGATTCTGCCCCACTGTGCAATGTTACATACATACAGAAATTGTATGTACTTATAACGAATTTGCATGTCTCCGAAATACGAGCTTAATCCTTTAAGTGCATGTAAACCTTTGACTTTTAATTCTATTTAAATAATTGTAATGTATTCACGCCATTTAATAACATACAGAGAAGCACACTTAGTCTCATACATGGACAAAAAAAAAAATATATATATATATATATATATATATATATATATATATTTATATATATATTTAATTAGTAAAAAGAACTTCATTTAAACACAATACTTAAGCAATTTGAAGGTTTATGAGAGAAATAAAAAGTGAATTAAGGTATGTAAGATAATTTAAATGTTTAATTTGGTTGATATTAAATGTTAAGTTATGTTTTTGTTTATAAAAAATAATAAAAATGAAATTTATATAGGAATACATTTTTTCAACTTAAAATAGCACTAAGAAAAAACTAATGATACCCTATTAAAGGCGATTATCTATACTTTTGATCAAATAAAAACTAATATTGAGCTTTCATCCATACCAAATCCTCATTTATTTGGAGCATAAAATTTCAATTTTAGTTAGTTCTTGCTATATTAATTGGTATAACTTGAGGGTGATATCTGGAAATAGCGTAATTTAGAAATTATCCGTAACGTACTAGCAAATAGGCAACCGAAAGGGTATTAGCTTTTTAAGTAATTTAAAAAAATTATGTCCAAATATATCTTGAGATTTGAATTGCTCTAAATAACACAAAAGGTTTTGCAATACTTTATAATTTATTGATTAATTATGTTCAATAAATAGAAGGCATTCAGACGATCATTTATTAGTACACAAGTGTACACAGTTTTTAAAATAATTTACTCTTATTTGTATTATAGCGATCTTGTGATTATGTTTCAGTTCAATTCTGTACAAAAGTATTTTGCAACTTTTAATTTTCTAACAATATCGATGAAATAAAATATATGAAATTCTATAAAAATTCTTTAAATTTGTATAATCAATTTGTCAAATATACATTTAGTTAGAACGAATTACGTTTTTCTATTTAGTATTCGAATTTATTTCAAATAATTCTTTCTTCCAAATGCACACGTAAGAATCATAATTTTAAATTAAACTATTTTAAATTAAACTATAATTTTTATCCAAAATGTTTAAAATTTTTTTCAACCTTTTACTTTTTTTTCCTGTTTTTTATTATAACGACCAGGACCAGTATAAAATTTCACACACATATTGTTTGGACTTGTTTCAGTTAGGTTGTGAAATAATTATGAAAAGATATTTCTTAGTTTCTGAATTATTGCATTTTGAAAATGACAAACAGTATATCGGACCACTCTTTACATCCATCATCCGTATGGTTTATAAGCTTTATTATATATTCTTTAGATATCAATATTTCAAAACTTACGTTTCATTCGTCTTGGAATTCTTTTTTAATATATTATTTCCCTTTTTTAACAAAAATTAACACTTTTTAGAGAAAACGAGGCGAACAACAAAAACAATATTTTATACCATATAATTGAAGGGTATAAATATAAAATTTTTAATAAACGTCTGACTATTGCACTCGTGCTGGTTTTCTTAATACATTGTTTTTTCCTTTCTTTATGTCAGTAATAAGTAGTTGACAGTAAAACAAATTTATTTATGTCTTAATTTCAGAATAATAACATCTCTAAGGAAATTAAATTAAAAATAAAATGAATAAAAGTTTCTGTAATTTTATTGCAAAATTTTGTGCTACGTTTTAGCAAAGAAATAATTTTAATTTATATTTATATTTAGAGTTTTTAAGGTTTTGTGATTTTGAAAACTGCACTGACTAATCTTAATATCTATGTCAGTATTTCAGGAATTTAGAGATAAGTAAGTATTTTGTTTTTATTAAATTTTAAAATTTCATAAATAAACTATAGTTAGGTTGCTTATATAACTAAATATAAAAAACAGAAAATTGTTTGATATTTGCCTAATATTCTCATTGAGCTATGCGCAAACTGATTCGTTCCTAAATAGAAAGATATTTAAATAATTAAGACAAAACTGAGTTTGGAAAGTAGCAAGAAAAATATGAACTTTTTACAGCCGTATCTTTTATACAGGTGAATAGTGTATATCATGAATTTCAGGAGAAATCGATGAAAAACCGACTTTAAATTCTCCTAGTTGAAATTAAGTAGATATTTACCATAGATAATAAGATGGCTATCTCTTTTTTTTAAGTTTTGAAAAGCTCTCGAATTTATTCGCGGTTTTGTTAATAGAAAATTGTCAAAATTGTACGAAATATCTAGGTTTAAATATTCATAACTTTTTCAGTTGAAATCCGATTTCACACAAATAAAAGCGATTGCGAATGTAATTATGTCCTTTTAAATCTCATAATTAAAACTGCATTTTTCAGGTGCACTTTTGGAAATGTGTTTTTCACGCTTCGATTTTGAATTATTTCATTTCATCTTAAAAAGTTATTTATTGATTGCACAAGTCATTTTAGGTATTTTTGAAAATGTTTACTATTTTTAAAATTTGTAATAAAAAATATCATCACTTTCCCCCATGCAAAATACATATTACTTTATTAATTACATATTTATGTACATGGAGTGTGCAATTTTAAATATATAAGACTTAGATGACCAAAAATCGGAAAATTGTGCTTTTATACACTTTAACCTACGTTAGTAAAAAACGCAAGATTAGTTAGAAACTGCATTAGATGCATTAATGCTTTTATATATTTTTAAGTGTATTTTTTGTAAAAATTTTTCATCCAAAAATTTGATATCAATATTTGACAATTTTTCTAATGAATATATTTTCACTTCGATACACATTTCCTCTATTTGTAGAAAGGAAAAACTAAAAATAACCTATACAAAATGTCATATTTTAAATGTTATTTTTAAAGTACGGTTTAGTCAAATTTAATATTGCCGTATTGCCAGTTAAACCTTGTTAAGGCTAAATCTAGCCCCTTTATTTTGCTTTTAGCCTCAAAATTTTCGTTTTAGCTTCTAGCTATTTGATTGTTAAAATTGCCTTAAAGAGGCTAAAATTTTAGTATTTCAACAGAGAAGAAAATACCTTTTTACTTGTTAATTTATTTTTAAAGAATAATACGTTTAATAATCTTTGTGTACTAGTTCCTATACATTTACACTAACTTTAATAATTCCCATTCAGTTCATAAAAATATTTCCAATAAACTAAAAAGTTTTTTTACAAAAGATGAGCAATTACCGATAATGTTCGTGCTTACCGAAACCTGTTCCCGACTTATATACAAGAACCTACGAATTTTTCTTGTATTCATTTAGCCCGTAGCTACTATATTATATTTAGACTGGCTAATATTTAGACTGAGAACTCTCGAATTTGTTTTGTGTTCGTTGTGATTATAATCCGTAGTCATCGTAGCTAGAAAAGCCGAGTAAAAAAAAATCCCGAATTATTCTTGTGTTCGTTGTGATTATAGTTCGTAGCTATCGTAGCTATTATAGCCGAGTATAAGAACCCTCGAATTTTTCTTGTATGCGTTGGGATTATAGTTCGTAGCAATCTTAGCTATATAGCTGAGTACGGAAACTCCCAATTTTTTTTTTTGGTTTTTTTGTATTCGTTGTGATTATAGTTCGTAGTCATCGTAGATAGTGTAAACGACTACAAAAACCCCCGTGTAACCAAAGTTCGTAGCTATTACATCGTATTTAGCCGAATACAAGAACACCCGAATTTTCCTTGTATTTGTTGTAAGTATAGTTCATAGCTATTTCATCGTACTTACTACAGCCGAGTACGGAAACACCCAATTTTTTTTTTTTGTACTCATACTTTAAATCTAAGAACCTTTGGATTTTTTTTGTGTTTGCCGTAGCTCCAGTTCGTAGCTGGAATTTTTCCAAATAGAAAATGAAAGAGAGAGAAAATGAGAGAAAGAGAATTATCCAAGCGATAATTTTCTCTTTTATTCTATCGATAAATTTGTATTGGGTGTCCTATTAGAAATCTTTTAATTATGCTTTGATGACAAACAAAATTAATATTAAAATGTAAGACACAAATTTAATTTATACAAACTATTTTAAAATTTTTATGGGCAAAATAATAAATTTTTTGATATTTTTTAGGATATCTCATCAAAAAATACTTCGCATAATATTTATCTTCAACTACATTGCTGTTAAAGATGCCGCTACTTAATAACGGTTAACATTTTTTTAATACTTTTTTATTTTTCAGTTATCTGGAAGATTTTTAATCAGTAAAATTAACTTTTTTTCAAAACTCGAAAAAAAATTATGGTTTTTAATAAGCTAATTTATTAAAATCACACACTGTGCAGTGCACAGAAGAACAAAATTAATAGATACAATTTTGAAAATAAGAAATAAAATTTGAGAAAAAAGTAAAAGAAAAACACTTTGAAAATAAAAAGATACAAGAGACAGTGCGAACTGAATACAAGTGACATAATATTAATTATAAAAGTCAATAAAATCAAAATAATATATGAAAAATTAGCTAAAATATATAAACAAAATATATTCAAATTCAAATTATTGTTAAAACTACAAAGATTTTTAATTCAAAATTTCCGTAAAAATATTGTGGAATATAAGCTTAACTTTTCCTACTTTTTGTTTGTAATTTCTTTAAATTAGGATTATAAAACAAAGTTACGGATATCCAACATTATCTACTCATACGTTGTTTTATTCATCTCGTAGAAACTCACCGGAATTTTAAAAATATTATTGAGGAGCTACATTAAACCGGCGTTTTGTTCAATGTTTTTAAACAAACTTAAAGACCTTTAAAATCTTAATTCTAAATAATATGGAACACACCTGAAGCGATACGTTTTTAGCATTTTTCTGCTCCCTACCAGCAATTGAAAATCGCGAGTCTTGTACAATTGGTCAAAAGAGAGTTTTGATTTTTTTTCTCGAAATAGGTTTCCAAAAAAGGTTATAAAAAAATATTCATATGGGGAATTCTCCTTTTACGTTTGCCTTTAAGAAACCGACCTTAAACCTCAAATATTCATTCTAATTTAAATTTTTTAAATTAAGTTTTGACGCATTATGTTAACAACACCTCGTGAAGCAAAACAACAAAAATTCGAGACCTGAAATGGATCCACGTAGTATACTGTTGACAAGTGTTGAAACAAAATTATCAAAAGTTAAATTTTTTGTAGTTTCGAGCATTGTAAAATAAAGTAAGGTTTACTGCTCTTGTAATTATGAATAGTATGAAATACATCTCGTCAATGTGCCCTTAATAGCAGTGCTATAGAGGATGCCCAAACTTAGAGAGAAAAAACGTGAATGGCTCTAAGAGGTGCTTTTTTCATGAGGCAATTTTTTTTTTTTTTTTGTATTTTATATACAAATTTTTTAGATTTTATGTGAAATTATATTTAAAACAAGTGCATCTATTCGGTTTTAGTTAAGCGAAATATAGGTTTAAAAAAAAAAAAAAAAAATTGCATAAAAATTATTCATGACTTGCGATGGCGGTGTTTTCAATATTTCATAAATCATCGCGGCCCACCCAATCTGCAGCTATTATTAAATCTTATATCGGATTAAAATGATACTAAAAAATTACTCTTTTGAATTTAACGCAACTTTTAACTTTTTTGGGTGTGTATTTTTGTCACTGAAAATTTAGTTTATAGTTATATAATTATTATATGAAATTTTTTATTTAGTAACATCATATAAAGATTTTTTTTTTGTGGTTAGATGTGAAAAGTACATCAGCGAATTAAATACAATTAAAAAAATATCAAAAATTTATGTACACTTTGTTTTTTACTCGATATTCTAAAGGGAGTTTTAAACAGATTTGTGGTCGCGATTATGTTCAATAATATAAAATATAATAATACAAAATATAAAACGTGCATTTATTATTGATATTGGACTTAAAAAGGAATTTTTACAATATTTTTAAACTTCTAAATTTTAAGTACCATAACATAGTCGGCCTTTTCTTGTTGGTTAATATCATATTAAAAGATTTTTTGATTGTCAAATATTAAAAATATATATATAAAAAAAAATTATAAAATTAAAAGACAAGAAAATCTGTACATAATTTGTTGACAAAAATGTGTTTAATAAAATATTATTATCTTCAGTTTCAGCTACTTTTAAATTGTATTTTAAAAATATTGATGTGGATTATATACGTATGGTAATTTTTTTAACGTTGTTGAAAATCCGAAAATCACTTTAACGTGCATAAATCACATACAAATGTTAGTATCAGATTTATATGCGACACAAATAAGTTTTATATAACTAGAAATAGTGACAAATTTTATGTGGATCGCTCCATAATTTACCATAGTTCCCATATAAATCATATAAATGTTAGTATTAGCGTAATATTCTTTATTCATATAAATTATTTTACATTTAGTAAAAGTATCGGTCCACATGTCTAACATAAGGCCCCTCCTCGAAATATAAGACCCCTGCACAATGGGGTATCATATGTTTGAACTTGACCGACTATATCCTTCTTACCTGTTTTATTCTGATTTTTATATTTTAATAAAATTTATTTTCTATGTGTTTGTGTGTGTTTTCAGAACAAGCTCAAAATGTTAAAATAAGCACATAAAATTCGAAATTTTTACTTTCCAAATGTACTAGAATAGTGATTTCCATTTGCTGGTATTTTCAAAATTCTTAAAAATTTTTTTGTCTGTGTTTATCTCATCAACACATTTTAGTTTTTCGGGACTATCTCCTTTGCATTTATGTTTCTTGTTAAGCCTCTAAGCTGAACTCATGCAATTAATAAAAAGTTCCAATTAAATTCAATTTCAGTTAAAATTAATCTTTGATTGATCTCTTCAGTAATCACACCACACAAATAATCTCACAAGTTACAAATTAGGGTCAGCTTTTGGACCAGAGTAGATGAGAACTAATCTTAATGTAATTTGGGGTGATGAATTCAAATAAGTTAAGTTGGTCATTATAATTCATAGGAGAGCGGGTGGTGAATAATTTCATTTAATTAATATTCTAAAAGTTAGAGTTTATTGTAAAACGTGAAACTGATCCTTAGCAATAGAAAAGACTTAGTTCGACAACTATTCATTTCAAATTTATAACTTTTGATTCAATAAAATTTAAAGTACTGACAAATATGGACAAAGTTGTTTTTTACCAATATCTCGAAAACTAGAACCAATTTTGAAAAACTGAGTGAAGATTCGAATTTAGCGCTCCAAAAAAGATTAAAATTAGTTATTGGTTACTCTGGTCCAAAGTACGTACAGTTTCTCACTAAAGTGTTTGAATTTTTATTTTTTTTTTTTTTTTTTTTTTATAAAAATGATTAAACGATTTCAATATTTCTTCTTTTTTAATTAATGTTTTGTTGACTTATATGTTAAGTTAATAATTCAAAAAACTATGAAAGGATTTGAAATTTTATGACCTTTGCATTTGAAGATGTCAAGCAAAATAAAAAAAAATAAAATAAAGTTATTGTAATTTTTGTTAATAATTGATCAAATGTATCGCTGTTATATGTTCACTGATTTTCCCAATTTAGAGTTAAATTTGGAGGATATTAGGTCAAACTTTTTATTTAATGGAGTTAGAAGGTTGATGTTTGAAGAACGCGCCTATTTTACTTCTCTAAATGACAAATATGATAATTTTTGTCATTATAGTAAAAATTAATAAATAGTTAGTTTTCTAAAAGACATCCTAGTCGTTTATTATGGGGTATTGCGCCATTAAAAATAAAATATCTTAAATATCAATCCCATTTCTGTACCGTTAGAACCAAAAATTTACTTAAATATATTGAGAAATATCTTCCTTCCATTCATTAATTTGGAGACTGCAATACCTGACTTGACGATACAAAATATACCATGATATAATTGTGCTTAGTTTTATTTCGCTAGTTACATAGCTATATTATTTTTTGACTAAAAACTTGCACTAAGAAATGCTTTAGCGAAAATTTTTTAATTTTATTTTGATCAACGCTAGTAACATTAATAAGAAAGTTAAAATTTCGGTTATCTTTACCTTTTTATAGTGCCCCGATATCTTGAAAAACTTATAGTTATGTCACTCAAAATATACCTGATGTCGCGTTTTATACAATGGCTCCAATTGGATTTGTATTTTCATAGCCGGTATCTTAGTTTCCAATTCTGTAGCATCTAATACCCAAAGAAACACAATTTAAAAGTTTTGATACAATATGGAGAGAGACCAACAATTCCGCAAAATGGGTTCCAACAAAATAATAAACCAATAATGTCAAAATTTACAACTTTTACAGAAAAAAATATTTTTCAAAGACATGACAAATTCCATTTAAAGTTATAATTAAAAAAGTTTTATTTTTGGGAAATCATATAGGGTAAATAGTCGGATTATTCCAAATTTTATTTTACAGAATACATGTAAAAAAACTTTGCCTAGTTTTCCCAAATTTTGACACTCTAATTTATAAAAAGTATTAGTTAATGCTAAGTAGAGACACTTAATATCATTTTTTTAGTATAATCAAATACAAAAACTTTAAAAATTCAAATACTTTTATAAGGTACCTGAAGGTACTTTTTTCAATTTCTCGGAAGCGATTTAATATTTTTTGTACCTTTTACAGCATTAGGTAGAAGATATATGAGGAAAAAAATCCCATTCATAAACAGTATTTTTTTTTTAGTTACCTAATATTTTAATTTAAAATAACTAAGATTTTTATTTAAAAATGAAAATTCACTAGTTTATGTTAGACACTGTATGTATGTGAAAATAAAATGTATACTTTTTAATTTTTTTGTATTGTTTGGAAAGGATAATTTCAAAATTTGGTCCAAAACATTTTCTGGCACATATTTACTAACTCGGTACTTCTTAAACTTTTTCAGTTTGAAAAGTGATTTTTGAAATTATTATGAACTAATACTAACAAATTATTTGCTATTTCTAAGTAATAATTGATATTTAGTAGATGTTACTAAAATGTTTTCAATATCTTAATTTTCATCGGCAAATTCATGCCAATGTAGTATAAATTATTGTAAAACTTATCAATTTATTTAAACAAGAAACAAAAAATATTAAGATTTAATTTACCGTAGTCGTTTTATTCTTCCCTTTCCACAATAGAAATAAACACATTCGACCTGACTTTTCTACCTACGAGCAATGTTTGCTCATAATAGCTACTTGTGTTTTAACAAACTGTTTTTATAAAAGCATCTAAATAAATCTCTTTTTAAATGAAATGCAATTCAATTAAAGTGGCTGATAAGAAATCTTAGCAAAATGTTTTGAGAAAAATAAAAGGATTAAATGAATTAAAGCAGCTGTATTTATTTAATTAAACGTAAACAACTTAAGATTTTAAGATTAATGCGAATACCTGTATTGCTAAAAAAATGCAAATATATACATTTGTTCTTGTAACAATATATCGACGGCGTATATTCAAAACCTTCTATCTCAGGTTTTCATGAAGGTGCGCTTTTAATGCCATTATATTTCCTATAAAAGTGCTCATCTATGATATAAATTTCAAACGAAAATTCATAGTTTTTCCAATTTTATAAGCGTTTTTGGATTCCTCTATCTTACAAAATAAATAATTAATTTTAATGTAAAACCCCCTATTTCTCAGAGTAATTATTACTATTACTATTAATATTGTTATTATTATTATTATTATTATTATTATTATTATTATTATTATTATTATTATTTTTATTATTATTATTTTTATTATTATTATTGTTATTATTATTATTATTATTATTATTATTATTATTATTATAATATTGAATATTGAAAATTTAAGCATAATATATATATAAATCCTGACTAACTTATACATGATCTTTATTCACTTTGTAAGGAAATTATTCCCACACAATTTTAAAACTTTTGCTCTTATAATTTTTCATTTAAGCGATAAATAATTTTTACTCCAATATTAGCTATTATTTTGTTTCTATGGCGGGTATTGTTTCTTCTACAACGATCTCAAAATAAAATAACCTACTTGAATTATGCTGTTTTTTTAAGTTACTTACTAGTTTAAAAATCATACATTAAACGGTAATGAAATGCACGTTATTTCATACAAAACCGTCTGTGGTTATCTTATTTGTATTCATTGTAAATATTGTAAAATTTTGAAAACAAGTAAAAGTTTTGAATGCTTGCAAAATTAGAAAAATAAACAGTTCTCTTTTTTGATTCTTGGAAAACTGTGTTTTTCAAGATAGAGGGTTTTGAATATATGTCCACGTTATAACTTGTAGTAATTTAAAATGCTTACAAAACATAAGTAATGTAAATATTTTTATATTTTTCTTCTGGTTTATCATAAGATAAGTAAAACCTTAGAAAAAATCACATTCCTTTAAAATTGTTTCAAATGAAGCAAATTTATGCTCTATTTTTTTTTCCAGTTAAAAAAGAGAAAATAAAATTCTAAAACAAAGGACCCTTTTTAATGATATATGTACATACAAACATACAACACCCAAGTAAATTTATTTATTTTTTTTTTATTTATTTATTTATATATTTTTTTTTTTTTTTTTTGTTCATTACTTTTCTTTTTTTCGGTTGATTACTTTTTTCAGTTTTGTTTTTTTATACCCTAACTTTTTATACCATAGTTGGTTGGGGTATTATGCGTTCGTGCTGATGTTTATGACGCGTAAAAAGAGTTATCTAACACCAACCTTAAACTTGGCACGTGGGACTTTTATGATACCATGACAAACTCTATTGAAATTAGTTGTGATCGCTCCATTATATCACATAGCCCTAGTACAAATGTCCCCAGGGAATAAATTTAAACACTAAAAAATACCTTCAAAATAAGAATATTTTAATGAAAATCAGTGAAAAGAAGTTCTGTATAAGTATGAATCTTCGCATAAAATTTTTTGAAGATCGATTCACAATTGAACTTAGCTCCCATATAAACCCCTCATCCGAAAATCACTTTAACGTGCATAAATCCCATACGAACGTTAGTATCAAGTTATTATTCGGTGTTGACGGACTATATCTTTATTTCTCGTTTTTTTTTCTTTTTGACAAACTCAACATAAGCTGCATAATATGTATATTCTTTTAATATTCTTACAACTAAGGTCATCATCCCAGAATATGTTATTATGATCATTATTCACAACTGCTCTATTAACACTTAGGGATACTAGGTTCAAATAACATTATCATATTTAAACACATTTTTATTTATTTATTCTTCTATGCTTTCTTCCTCTCCTCTTTTCAGTTTTTTATTATTTTTAAATTAAGGAAAACACTGTCATTTATATTTAGCTCTTTTGAGAAAACAACAATTAGCTTTAAAAGCAAAACAAAAAAAGTTGTTTAAATACATTATAACAGATTTATTTAGTACCTTCTTAGACGTAATTGAAAAAATTCTTCAAATATTTTTTGTCATTAATATATATATGTACATATATATTAGTATTTTTTATGTTCTTTATTCAATACCAAAAAAAAAAAAAAAATAAATAAATTAATATCGGTAATGATTTTGAAGTTACAAGGTTTTATATCATGCAAACCCTTAATTTTTATTGCTTATTGTACATTTTTTCGTATATTTCTTAATAAGTTCAATATGATTATTATTTTAATTTTTTTACTTGATTACGACAAGCTTTTCTGGCATTTCGTCTAACCTCCTGTTTAAATTTTTATTTTACGATATTTTCAGGCTGCTATCTGATGAATTGTCAACATCCTTTTTAGGTTCCACACGATATACGTGAATATTTTTTTTTATTTTGAAAATTATTTTCAGATTAATCTATAAAAAAAAAAATAACCAGAAAATTTTTGCATCACTCAGTAATATAACGTCATGATTTTTGAGATTTCGAAAATACATTTTTGTTCATAAATTCTACAAACATCGTCATTTTTTAGGACGAGCTAGGATAAATCTTGACAAAACCTTGGTACTGGTTCACATTTTGATTCAAAATGCGTTTAGATAAAAGTATCTCGTTTTCTGCCGAAGTTGATTTATTTTGATAGATAAAAAATTATCGTTAAAATAAACTACAGTAAGTCTTCCAATTCGCTTTATATAATTCTAAAAAAAAAAGCATTTGGCATCCAAAAATGCTGAATTAAATCCCTGCACGATACTCACTGAAAATATAGAGAAAAGCTTCATCGACCACATATATTTTTTTTTTGACGAGTTTAAAAATACCATTTTTGAGTTACGCGAATGCGAAATTTAATTTGCGAATATCGACCATTAAAATTCGACATAAAAACGTGTTTCAAGTATCATTTTAAAGACAATTTTATTACCTTTAAACTTAGACCTCAGTGAACATTGTAACATATATATTTTGGAAGATATTCGTATTTTTATAAAAACAATTTATTTTTATTTAGAAGTATTGTAAATCGCGAACTTTGTATTTGCGACAACTATGTTAATGTTAAAATTTTTGCCATATTTTATTAAATTTGGATGATTAGTGGAAGTAATTGGCGATTTTTCTATTTGATTATAAACGATATAGTTTATGAATCTTGTACTATAAATACTTCGAAAGATATATGTAATTTATGCATGGAATAATTCCATATTAAATTTAAAAATTTTGACAGTTCTGAAATTTTCTCTGTAGCAAGTATACCGATAAGGCTTCCTAGCAAAAAAAAAAAAAAAAAAAATATAAAAACAAATTAAAGATGGACTTTTCTAGATACACGTTACTAAAGAAAATTCTTACAAAAAAATATTGTAATAAAAAGATATGTTCAAAATTTCAATATAATATCTACAAATACTAGCTTTGAAAAATCCATTGAAAACAAAATTGTTTTGATATCTTTTGTATAACAAACATTATGGCCATTTAAATAATTATATTAACCACAGTTCTCAAAGTAATAATGAGAAATATTCATTTTACAAGAATATTTATTGTCCCCTACACATGCACCAAATTTTATCTAAATCGGTAACCAAGGATCAACATTTTTTAAATTTAAAATGGAATTACTCTGTACAATTTTGTAGATTTTTTTAGCTATTTTCCATTTTCAAATCGTTATATTTCGTGAACCCCTTCATAAAATTATCTGAAATTTTGTATAAGTCTTAGTTGTGATAAGTATAAAGATTTTACCAAATATCATCAAATATGGAAGAGGTAAGAAAACCAAATAGAAAAATAGAAAATAAATAGAATGACCCATATTACATATAAATGAATTTGGGCTTGACCGAAAGAAAACTTCCTTATTTTTTTATTACTACATAGATTTAAATATACTACTATGTATTTATAACGTAACATATCATATTTACATGGACTTCAAACAGCATTCAAAATCTCAAAAACCTTCGGAGCATAAAAAAGGTTTTCTAGATACTAAATTCTACTGCTACTATTTATCCAATTTTAAAGATTTTGTGAGTGTTTATGTGTTTTGTGAATTAAATTTATTTTTCTGTTATTTCTTAGTACTTACGTTTTACTAAAGATTTAATTTTTTTTGTTCCACCTCATGACCTTTGAGTAGTTTGCATTTCCTTTTATTTTGGTTGTATAAGAATATTCACAATATCCTTTTAGTTCTTGCATGTTTATTGGGAATATTTTACGGTTCAGAAGACGAAGTTGTTAACAAGGAAATAAATGAAAACTAAACTAAAATATTCGAACATTTTATATTGCGCCTCTGAGTCAAATGTTTACATATTTCTGTAGAATAATAATTTTTCTACAGTGTCAACTAAATATTTCTGAACACATTATCCAATTGATATAACTGATATTTAATATATATTATATATATTTTATATATATTATTATATATATATATAAATATTATATTTATATATATATATATATATATATATATATTTGCTCATTTTTATACCACCGACGTCAAAATGCTTATGAACTTTGAAATTTGCTTACTACGAAGCAAAGCAACCCTTTCTTAAAATAGTGTTGATGGCATCCGGTCAGTGCCACGTCTCCTTTCAATCGGTTCGGCAGTTTAGACATACGGTCAAATGAGCATAAAAAGGGAATTAAATCCAGAAATAGTAATATATATAATAATACTAGTAGTCTATAAAACAACATGATTTTTGTTTTCAGTCATATTGAATAAAGCGCTAAAAAAAATTGAACTTCAAGAGGCCATAAAGCCAAAATTGGAACTAACTTTGAAAACCACTTTGGGGGTTTTGCTAACTACTGGTACGCTTTTATTTTGCGTTGGAATTATTAAGGAAATTTTTTCTAGTTGCACTGTGTCATTTATGTGCTAACAAATGTATAAACAAAACATTTTTCAATTTTAATAATCCGTCAAATTGTGTATACTTTAATGGTTATATTACTAACACTTTTAAAGTTTTTTTTTGTATTCAAGCAAAGCGTTGTATAGTAAATGAATGCCCTGGAAATTTGAATTAATAGCCCGCTTTTACGGATATTAAAAAATCATTTACAGCAAACAAAATTAATAGGATAACTCCTATATACATTTACCACCTACTGTTTAGCCAGGAAATGAACAAAAACACACTTCCGCAAAAAAAAATTATAAAAACCTATATAAATATTTGAAATTTGTTAGTCAGTAAGAGATTTCTTTTATTCAATTCTCCTTTTTTAAAATTAAATTTTTGCACTATAATGATAAGAAAAAAAATTAAGACTATTAAAAAAGTCAACCTTGGCAAAGCAGAATGAATAAATAAGGTCAAAAACGAAAAATCTTACCTTCCCATTAGTTTTCCTAATGGCATATAAAAATTTTCTACATGATTGTGTACATGTGTTTGAATGTAGCAAAATGTGTGTTTCAATGCCAATTTCATCAAATTTAAATCCATTAAAAATTGATGATATGGTAGGACAGCGAAAAATATATACAATCGCAATAATATACTTATATAAAAAGGTCAGGAAATGTGTTTTTATTTTGCAAGGATAAAAAAACCAACAACTGGAAATTGAAAGCCTAAGACATATTTTTTTTTAGATATATCAAAGAAATATGTTTTTGTAATCAAAGAGCCGGAAACAACAAAAATGGTAAACTTTGATGATTTTCTAAATCCTTTATAGTATTTTGGTCGATTTAAGATTTATAAGGAAATTAAATAAGTAAGATTACTTATTTTATATGTTTTTATAGTCGAATACCTAAACATAAGATGTACGCTAAAGAAAAAATCATGCTCTATTTCTGTGCTAAAACAATTTAATGTATACCTTTGCAAAATAATCTAAGAAGACATATAGCCCAATTCTTGTGTAGGATAAGGAACGTACTGTCATGACCGATATAGATTTATTTGGAGTTTATGTATATTTCTAAAAATTAAAATTTATAGATAGTTTTGCATTAGCATTTTGATTTATGAACCCTAAATAAATTGATATAGAAGTTTCATAAATTTTTGTTTTTTTTAACAACTAAATTTAAATAATTCGGATAATCGCACAGTGAATCGTTCAGAATAAAAATATTATTATTTTCACCTTTAGATACTTTTGTCAAATATACATCAAAAGAATGTCAGTAGTCTGTGTATTTTGAACATATAATTTTCTTTGCAATATTTTTACCATTGCAGTGATTATAATCCTGTGAAGTTAAAATTTGTTAAGCTAAATTATTACTGTTTTACATATTGTACAAATTGAACTCAAGAAAATTCCTTAAAATTACATCTGTGTTTGTAGTTCTGGTTTTTCCAATATAATCTAACATAGTATGATACATGCTCTAAAGTCAAATATTTAAAAATATTAACAAAAATGGATCAATAATAACTTAAAATTTGGGTACAAGATATGCGTATATTTTTTAAATTATTTTGTAGACTTTTGCAGTCTCGAAAAATTGTATTGTTGAAATTTCGTTGCTTTTGAATATGCAACTTTTGGGTGCCATCACTAAGTGATTAATTTATTATTATTATTATTATTATTATTATTATTATTTTAAGTTGTATTAAATTTTACTCAAACTTAGTAGGTGTTAGAAAAAAAATTGGATAATAAGATTTCCGTAATATTTTTACATGTTATATATTGAGGTTTTACATTTTATAATCATGCTAAAATAATCGAAAAACGTAACATTTACTATGTAAAAATTAATACTTTACGAAACATATATATATTTATAATTTTTGTATAAGAAATCGAAGCTTTTTTTATTTGAAGAGATTTGATAGGAATAAAAATTGGTTTTAATAAGATTTTTTAAATTCTTATTTTAATTGTAACACAAATGCTTGTATATCTAAATAAGTACACATGATTGTGTAAAAAAAAAAACAAAATCTCATTTTTCCTCAGTTTTAAATTTTCTCGTAATCTACAATATTTATCTATTGCCGTAAGTCTGTAGAATTAAAAAAAATCTTTTTAAATCCTTAGTTAAGAATTAAGAAAAGAAAAATTAAAAAATAAAAAATACAGATTTTAAGATTCCGCCGTAACTGAAAATAATATTATTGCGAAAATTCTTGAATGTCAAAAGTGAGAATTTTTCGTCTTTTATATTCTACGCTGCAACCTATTTCAATAAAATAATAAATACTATAAAATATTTAAAAATTATTGAAGAAAAAATTAAAAGTAGTAGTAATAAAAATTGTATTTATTTCCCTTATATGACAACACTGATATATGTGACTGTGGTCAGTTATTCTAAACCGCGTTACCATTTGGCGACTTCAGTTATCAACTGCCCTCTTTCAATCACCTGGACACCTTTTTGGCTCCTTTTTTAAAACGTATCTAAATGGCGACTTTACTATATGCTAAATGATGAGAAACTATGATATTTGAAATATCTCGATTCATTATATTTTAATTCCAACGAAAAAGTTTATTATTTTAAGATTGTTTCACAATATCGTGATTTATAAAAGATCATGTAGAATTTAAAAATTTATAAATGTTAAAAACTAAAGCTGATGATAAAATTTATAAATAACTGTTTAAAACGTCCTGACCGGACGGAGTGTGAAAATTAAAAAATAGATTTGATTAACACTTATATCCTAATTTACATTTTTTACTTTGCCTCATAGCAGTGCCTCGGCGGAACTTCTTTTTTGTAAATTATTACTAATAAAAAATAAATTGACCAACATACTTAAGATCAGCACTTGTGAATCCGTCTCAAATTTTTTAGATGGGGATTTGTAAAACTGGAGTCCGAGTGAAGATCTCGTACAAAAGTATAGAAGTTTAGTTAATAAGAAGAGAATTTTCTGTTAACTATTTTTATGAATAAATCCTTTTTTTCTTTGCAATAATAAAATTATTATAAATGAATTATTTTGTTATTAATAAAATTTAATTTAGTAGTTTTTCTTAAAATACAATATTTTTTATTTTTGTTTTTATCAAATAAGCAAATCTTGAGGAGCTTTTCTACGTATTGAAGTAGTTGGCACCTTTTTTGGCCAATTTATTTTTTTAAATCCCCATTATAGGACACTTTTTAAAAATTCTCAACGGTAACGCTGATTCTAAAACCTTCAGTTATTATTAATTAAAGAACAATTTTAGAAAATATTATTTCACTTATGAGGAGATTTTTGAGATTTATTTTTTGCTATATCGGAATCAATTTTAATAATTTTAAAAATCTGATTTTAGATTTGAAATTAACGAACAAATTTAGATATAAGAACTAAATTAGTTTAGGACATTTCCTTCCATTTTTTCCATCTTTATTATGGGCTCAATTCACTGTGAATCAATTAGAAAGTACAAACATTAACTGGATTGCTTTAAAGGAGATTATATAGGAGCTATGGGCAACTATAAACAGATTTTCCTAAAATCTGTAACTAAACCTTATACTCTGACATAATTTATTTGTGCGAAATATTATCCTGATTCTAATATTTACATGAGATTTATGCATGTTAAAATGATTTTCGGATATGGGAGCTATGGCTTATTATGGACGGATATTCATGAAAATTTATCCTAACATAAAACTAATTTGTTTCGAATTTCATTAAAATATTTCTGTAATCAAGGCATTTATGATCGTTAAACACTTATTCTGGGAGGACATTTGTGTTGGCTACGTCAAATAATAGACCGATCGTAAGTAATTTCAGCGGTAAAAGTAATTATTATATTAAATATATTAAAAATCAATACGGATTGGAGTTCTCAGTGTAGATTGAAGCATTGTTAGAATACCAAAAGCTATAAACTGTAACGTAAATATTATGGGTAGGTCTCGGGGTTGTGGTAGCCACCATACGCATATCTAAAAAACTACTACATTAAAGGTCTTCAGATTTTTTCGGAAAAATTTTTACTATAAATTGACATAACTAAGATGAAATAGAAAGAAGTTGTCGAGGGTTAGTAGTAATCCCAAACAAAAATTATTATTAGCTCTCGCATAAATAAAGAACTGCGGCATCTAAAGCCTTGAAATTTGTGAAATTAATTTTGTTTTAAGGTTACGGAATTGAAACGGAAACAGGATAGTTAATTCCAAGGGAAGTGGTAGTCTCCATTCAAATGAAGTTTGTCTTATGGCATATCTAAAAATTTACACAGGTATACAAGGTTTTTGGCTTGAACAATTAAAAATTATTTCAAAGTTTGTTTAGGGTGATGAATTTAAATATTCACTCCTATTTTTAAACATTGGTTGGTTTTTTCTATATTTGAGATCTAGTAACCAATTTATTCCATAAAGGGTGAAAAATTGGAATTGAAGGGCGGTCAAATTGAGTAAATTGTATTGTATATGAACCTCAACATGCCCTCGTTCCAAAATCCATTATATAGTTTTTGCTTTTCGACAAAGTTAAGTGAAAAATCTAAACAAGAAAAAAGAAAGTAAAATTTTAAAGATATTCGAGCTGCAATCTTGTGGCAAAATACTTTTTTTTAATTTGAAAACTTTTTTCTCGTTTTCCTTTACTTTTTATAACTTTTTAAACAGATTGTAATAAATTTAAGGATACAACAAAATGACTCTATCGCAAAAAGCAAATGTAGAAAAATTTTCCAAAAAAATTTACATAAAAATTTGGGTCGTATTTCATAGGAAACATTACTAAATTTTTTGAATTGTTTTTTCATAATTTCTGAACTGCAATTCCTTTAAGATTAGGTATTTCCAAATTTTTGTGCGATTTTTTAATTATACTCATAAGTAGTTTCTATGGTTAATGAAACAAGCATATTAGAAAACAATTATAATAAACGTTTTAGTAAGTTCATAAAATTAGCTAAACTAGTTTTGATTTGGAAAATGGGGCGCCGCGAACATTTTTACAAATAAATAACCTGGATTTTTTGTGCGAATATATAAAACTGCTTAAATCGATGATTCTGTCGAAATGAAATTAGTAACGGAAAATGAAAAATTATTTTCTTCGTTTCTGAAATACTAACAGTTTAGCCTTTTGAAGGCAATTTTAAGATTCAGAAAATCTAAATTAGCACCACTGTGGCCAGAGATGAGGTATTTTTGATTTGATTTGGAGAAGTACAGATTCCTATTGGATCAGAGAGGGAGTAGGTAAACCTTCAAAGTTGGCCACATCGGGTATGTATTTTTTTTATCGCCCAAAATTCATTTGACAGAAAACTAAGTTTGTTTGCGGATATTTAGATCGAAATATATATTTTTTTCATTGTTTGCAGTAGCCACTGTAAATTTATTGTCAAAAAAAAAAAAAAAAAAAAAAACAGCACCAAAAAGATAATTATAAAAAGTGGAAAATTAAAACAAGCAGCATCTATAAAAAAACGTCGACCAAAGCAGCAATAAACAAGCTGATTCGACTGCGTATTTATAAAATAAATATATTATGCATATACATGTATTTATATCTGTAGGTAGATATCAATATTGATGTGCGTATTATTCTCTACGTACTTGCATTTAAAGCTAATTAATTGTTATTAATTTTACAAGAACATAAAAAGAAATATTAAAATTCATATTCATAACGGTGCAGCTAGATAATAAAGTTAATGATCTTAATGATGATCTTTTTTTAATTTTAATTTTTGTCTGTTAAGAATATTTTTTGATTTTGTAATTTTAATAGTGTAGCACAGCAAGCAAATAAATTGGAGCTTTTTTTTGTTTATAAAGCAATAAGTTATTTCATTTTATTTTTCGCACTACCCTGCAAAAAAGCTAATAGACACAAACACCAATTTTTAGCCTCGGTTTTTTAAAATTGACCCTACAATTTTTTTAAAACATTTACCAAATTTCTTACAGGCGTCCATCAGAAAATACTTTTTATGTATTTTTCCAACATGTGGAGGTATGTAATTAACACATATTTTTTTTTAATTCCAGCTTTGCGTTTTAGAATTTTACAAATAAATTTAAAAAAAATTAATATTTAAAAATAGTTTGGAAATGGCTTGTGAAAGGCAATTGTCTCAAGCGCCTCCGGGTTTGCTTTACAAACATCTTCGTTAAATTTACTTTTAAGAACATTAAAAAAATTATATACTTAGTCCAGAACAATAAACAAACTTTATAAGTGAAAAAATATTTCCACCTTTTTTTGAAAAAAAAAATCTAAAAAAATATGATTTATTTTTTAAAGTTACAATTTTAGATTTGTATAACTTTCATTCGGAGCTTTACATTTATATAATTCTTGCAGCCAATAATCGTGTCAAATCGTAAATGTGTCTTTGACGATTTTGTTTTATAAATTGCATATCTACCTGTGGTGTTAAATTGTTTTTTTAAGATTCCAGAACAGGGCAATCAAAAATATGCAAAACCATACTTATTGTTGGGCCTTCAATGAAGCAAACTGTTAGATATTATACTTTTCAGGCAATTTTACGAATTTAGGCATCGATTTTTTACAGTATATTTTTTAATATTTTATTCTTAGCAGCATATTTTTCATATTTTGGACCTGGCTGCATATTTGGTAATATTTTCATAGAAAATTCTTCTTTTGGAGTATATTTTACTAATTTGTATTATACTAAAGATCATAATTTTGTATATTTAACACAAAGTAACATTTAGGTTATTTTGCATCAAATAAAAATTTTTACTTTATTTGCCATTAGTGAAATTTTCTTTTTACTCTTTTTCAAATCAGATAATAATTTTCATTTTCTAAACTGATACAAATTTTTTAATTTGCTGATACAGTATATTTTAGCTTTAAATATTTTTAAGCGCAAAATTATATTTTAAATGTTAAAGGCATATTTTCCAATTTTAGAATCTTTTTTTATCCGCATGAAACACTTTTTTAAAGCATATTTTTGGTTGTCCTGATCACTAGTTTTCGAATTTTAGGTTTGGCAAATATTTTTTCTTTGATTCTTGTCCCTACGGCATTTTGAACAAGTTTCTGATAAAGTAAAGTTTTGTGTAAATATTGAAAATATTTTTTGGTGAAAATAAAAATTGACGTTTGTTAGAGTTACAAACATTTTTTACTACTTTTTACAGTTTAGGAGACTAAACATTTTGTATATAAGATTTGTAATTCAAAAAAAAAAAAAAAAAAAAGTCAGGTGATAATAATGTAATTATGTTACAATATCAATAAAATTATTGTCATAAATAGTGGACCTTTTACATATCACACTACATAATAACACAGTGCAACAAGAAAAAATTGGCTGAATAATTCCAACACGAAATGAAAGAACATCAGTAGTCTAGCAAAACTTTCAAAGGGTTTTTCAAAGCTAGTTCGAATTCGGGTTTTATGGATTCTTGAAGTTTAATTTTTTTGGAGCCATTTTTCAATGTAATTGGAAACAAAAATCGTTTAAATTATTTAATTTAAATGTTATAGTATGTTGCTCTTTTGTGGGCTATTAGCATTATTATACTAGATTTTTTCTGAATGTAACTCTCTATGTTTATACCAATTTTTCCGATAATATTGTTTAGTTTGACCTTATGTCTAAACTACCGAGCAGATTAAAATGAAGCATGTATATATGTATATCCTTGAAGGAAGTACTGACTGGATTACACGCCTACTTTTTTAAGAAAGGATTGCTTTGCTTCATAGCAAATTTCAAATTTCACAAACATTTTGATGACAGTGGCAAAAAATATTACAGCATAATAAAAGTGCGAAAAAAAGACGTGGTAGTCACACTGACAAAATTGTATAGTATATAATATTTTCCATTCCTTGTGTATGTCAAATGTTATGTGAGTTGTATTAGTAACATCAGGAGAGCAGCAAAATTTTTTTTGCTAAAAGTGGGCTAAAAAGTGAGCTAAAAAGTGAGCGTGACATCCAACTTATATTTTAGCCTATACTTTCTCCAAAAGATTTTTGATATATGTGCTAAATTTCATTTGAATTTTTAAAAAAATAATTATTTGCTGAAAGTGGGCGTGGCATTTTTATTAATTTTATATCCTATATTTCCTTTAGGCGGATGCATGACATTTATGTACAAAAATCAGTGAAAGCGTTTGAATAATCTGACTACTCATATGTTGTATACAATCTTGTTATGAAAAGTGAAGTTTAGGAGTCCATTAAATCGAAATTCGAACTAACTTTGAAAAAGTCTTTAGAAATTTAATTGTTCCGATAGCATGCTTTCATTTTACGTTGGAATCATTGAGGCAATATTTGATAACTCAAAGTTTGTCTCATACTGTAATTAAGTTATTAAAAACAATTTATTATAAAGTCTTTTACATTTCAAATTTGCTCACACTATGAAAAGTCAAAATATTTTGGCGTTCACTTTTATTAATCCACAAATACAACAGTAATTAAAAATATGTAAAATCATTGAGATTTTTTTCCCATTGCTGCAAAATTTTATATCTGTCATGAATAACAAAATTGTAGTAGAAATTTAATAACTGCAATGATGTAAAAGTCCTATAATTTTATTATAGGCATTAAATAATGGTTTATTGCGAACAATAAAGTATTACAAGTAATTTGATATAAGCAGATAACACATAAATTTAATATTTCAATATTTAAAGTGTAAAAGGGCATATAAACTATAAAGAAAATTTTACAAGAGAGGATAAAAATTTCATAAAATCATTAAACTTAATCGTTTTCTAACCTTCTTTTCAACATTTATTAAAAGTCTATCTGTATACACAGTGTATTTAAAAAAGGACATGCAAAATTTTGCGGCTGAAAATAGCTTCAAACGCAATAAGGGCTAATATCCATATATTTTTGTAGAACAATAGTAGTAATGAATGTTTATAAATGCTTTATATTAATCATGACTTCATTATATGTATATATGCACAAATCAGCGTGCCAAATTTTTTGAAGATAGGTAGAAATCTGACCATGGCATTAATATATGCCTATCTTCCTAAAATTACTTTAACATTATTGACCATATAAAAGCTACTTTCGGGAATCGGGCGCATAGTAAATGTAACTTAAATGGTAATATCACGATATTATTACTTATACAATTGACCATTGGTCCCATGAAAGACCCCTCCACAAATATTAAAAGCGTATTTTATATAGTATCAAATTATTTTTATTTATATCTTTTTTTCTCGTTTTTTGTTTTCTTCTTTTTTTTTTTAATAAATTCACTGAAATTATTAACAACATCACATCAAAAGATGATCTTATTATATTATTTAAATTATGGATATACACCCCTTTTTCTGCTTCTTACTTTGATACATTAAAACTCACAAGATAACATTTTTTTGCAGTACGAGTAAGTATGACATAAACTTTAAGTGTCTTCTTTACATTCTGAAGTTTATGTATCAGTCTAATACTGCATTGCACTCTATTGAGAAACACCTAAAAATCCAAGAAAAAAATTAGTGTGAAAAAATATAAATTATATAAAATCGCATGTTTAAAGTATTTTTTTCGGACCAATAGATATAAATTGGTTACTTAAGCAATATTATGCAAAAAACAAAAAACGCGTTTTGGTTTGCTACATTTTATAACTAGAATTTAAATTCGTTAAAATGTGTGAATTTTTAGCCAATCGAATTTACTCGGTTTCATAATTCCATCTACACAATTATTAAAAAAAATTTATTCGGTTGTATTAATATTTACATTTTCTACATATTAAAATTAGGCATGAACAAGAAAAAAATCAACTCAATTTTTGTTATTTGTAATATATTTTATTGTATAAATGTTACATTTTTTCATATTAAAATTGTAAGGAAATTTAAAATTTTATTATAATTAACTTACAGTACAAATTCGGCAATGAGTTTGATGTAGCTGGTGTGCTGTCTTTGTAGGCATACAAAGAAACAAGTTTATTGGGAACAAGTGGACTTAATAGTATTGAACATTAAACCTGTATGAGAGCTAGATTTGATGACAGCGCTCACGATGATCTAGAAAATTAATTTAGCTACTTTAAACGAAAGCAATACAATACTTGTGTAATGCTCGCACACAGCCTTACTTCTCAAAGAACTTGTTACCTATAAATGCAGTGAAAGTGATTTGCGTTCTTTTCTCCTTACAGGCAGACCAAACCAATTACAAATAAATAATGTTAATGTAGCGTTTACAATAATTTAAAAGAAAAATAATATTAAAATAAAATTCTAAAGCAGGGTTATATAAAGGATTCTGATGAAATTAACCCTCTCTCTTTACCTCGCTATATATTTTCCATTTTTCTTTATATCTATTAAGTAATTACTGTCTAAGACTTTCGTGGATTTAATTAAACAATTTTAAGCACTTATTATGATAAAAACATATCAAATATTTAAAGTAAAATGAAAATAAACAATAATAATTTTGTTAAGATCATAGTAATTGTTAACTCAAAATTTATTTAAAAACAATTACCTCAAATATAAAATATAAAATTTAAAAAAAAAATCAACTTTTAAAACTAATTTGTTTTGTTGTTTTTTCTTATTATTTCTTTAATTTGACATATGTTGACATATTTTTTATATTTTTGTGTTCAAATATTAACAAAATAATATATATATATATATATATATATATATATATATATATATATATATATATATTTCATAAAATTTATAAATTCAACTCACCAATTCAAATCAGACGAAGACACCAGCGCTGTTGCCTCGAACATTTTGAATATTTTTGTATTTATGGTCGTAGGGTATTTATTTATTTTTTATTCTATTTTACTTTATTTTATTTTTTTCTTCTTTTTTAAATATTCATATTATTTGAAAATATTTGAGTAAGTTTTTTTGGTGTTTGTGTATAAAGTATGTGTAGTGTTTGTTTGTTTTTTGTTTTATACTTTTACATATTACAAAATTAAATTATTTAGTTTAAGTTATTAAGATAAAAAAAAATAAATTAATTTAGAAAAATTATTTAATTGAAAAAATTTTCGTTTGTGGTAATAAAAAAATTATTTCTTTAGCTTAAAATTAAATCTTCCTTCAGGTTGTTTAGGGTTTAATAGGCGTGATGTAGGGTATGTTATAATGTATGTATATTTTCTTTTTGATATAACACAAGATTTGGACAAACTTTGTAAAGACGATTATAATGTGACCACCACATACGCTGTCAACGACAAATAAACCACCAAAATTTCTAAATATAAATTATTTTGGTTATATCCTTGAAATGATTTTATTTTTCTGGACCAAAAAAAGAATATGCAGGTTCGTTGTAATAAGCGGGCAACAATCTAAATGAAAATATGACCTAACGTGAGAGAGAATTCCAAATTTTAAAATAGTTTCCTTTTTTCAAATTATCTGTAATATTTGCTAAATTATTCTTTTCCGCACAAATTTACAATAATTACTTTCGACGGGAAGACTCTTTTAAAGGTAAAATGTTTCAAATATTTATTATTTCAATTATTTATTTTTTTCCAACGCACTCTAAAAATTCAATTTCTAAATGAACATTTCGGAAGAAAATTTTCAAAAGCAAAAATAAAAAAATAAACACAATCAGAGTAATTTTGAATTTAAACAAGTGGAAGAAATCACACTATAAATAAATGATTTATAAAAAAATTACATTACAGTTGCTTATTTCATTTTCATGGATTAACGGAGCAGAAAACTGCGATATGTTTACGGAGAATCTTGCAAAGATAAATTGCCGCCTGTTACATTTGCGAAAAAACTTCCACGAACTTTTGGTTGACTTGGTCTGTTAAATTTGTATAACATTATCGCTAATAAAGACTAGCTGATATTACTAAATAAAAACACCTACCACTGCGCATAACCCCTGTATCACATTTGCTTATTACTTACAATATTTTTTTTTATTATTTTCTGTATTTAATTCAAAGCTATATTTTTTTATTTGGAAATCTTATTTAAATGTTAAACAAACTTTTTATAACCTTTGATGGCTAGTAAAGAAAGTTCAACCAATATCGTATTCTATGAAGAATCATTTCACTAACGTAACTGAAAATATAGTTAAAGTACAAATTACGAGTTTTCAATTGCAAACACCAATATTCTGTTTGAAATAAAAATATATAACGGTTTAGGGTACCAATTTCATTAAGATTATTTTAACAGCACCCAATTTATCTAATTTTATAGTTATGGTAACGTCGGTTTCATTATAATTATATCTTTTCGGCTTTTGGTACAAAAACTCTTTTAAATTTATACATTTTCCTTTGGATGATGCATTAGTATTTTAATAATTGTTTTCCAACCAACTAATTTTCTGTGTGTATGTAAATTATAATTCATTTGCCTTTATGCTATACTTATTTGTTAAATCTTTTATAAAATATTTATTATAAACAAATAGAGCCAATTTGATTGATATTTGCTTAGTAGGGGTTTAATAAAACTGTTAGCGTATACACATCCTTTGACATGTCTATCCCTTATCTGACTGAGAACAAGTTATTTTTCAACGAGTTAATATTTTATTTAAATTTTTTTCAAAAAATTTTAAAAAAGACAACCTCGAATATTTTAAACAAGTGATTTATTGATTTTAAATTCTTTATTTTTTTTTCTTCTTTTCTTTTACTTTTTTCTGTTCTTTATCGCATAAATAAATAAAGGTTGCCTGGATAAGAAATCGAGATTTACACATATTGACAGTTGGCACATATACTTATACAACGGATCAACGATTTCAAACCTCATATCATCGTGATATCGATGAATGGACACTGCAAATAAAATGGGCACAACAACGTGATGCCGGCGTCTATGAGTGCCAAATATCGACCCAACCAGTAAGAAGTTTTTCCGTTAACCTAAATATTGTGGGTAAGTAACAGAAGGAAACAACGTTATATTAAAATATAAGAATAAAACTTAAGGTCTCAAATTATGATCACATATACATACATACATACATACATAACATTTACCACACATACATTATCATGCCAAAAAGCATAAAAACAAATGTTTATGTTTGTTACAGGAAAAAGAAATACAAAGTTAATTTAAAATCCAGAAAACTTTACAAAACTACCGTAAACAATATCATAGACTAAAAATTTGAGTAGTCGAAAATGTTTTTTTTTTTTTGTTTTGTTTCATAAGCTTGAAGAGAAACAAAATGAAAATAATAAGAATTAATGATTTAATGTACACTAGTTGTAGTTACTTATGAAAGTACATGCATATGAAATAAACGATATGAAAAAAGTACTCATAAGTAGGTTACATGTGGCATGTTGCAACATGCATAAAGCCTCATTAAGGATGCGTATAAAAATAAAAATTTAAAAAAATTAATTTCATTCACTGAAGCGTATGAGTAACTTTTTTTGTTTTAAGGTTAATGACGTTTCCGTCATAAAAATTATGTAAATTTAATGAATGCACTTCTTTTTTTTACTTCGACTAAGAGGAAAAAAAGAGAATATATATATACCGAAAAGAAAGAAAATAACTAACATTATCGTTGACGCCATCATACTCGTAATAATCACTACCATCAACGGCAATGGCAAAAGCAGCAGCAACAACATCAACAACAGAAACAGCAAAATAATAATCATCATCAACTACGACACTGCCGCCAGCAACCAGTAGCTTTAATTGAAATAGTAGCAGAGCCAAAAGGAATAAAAACTGAAAATGCCACATTGTATCTGTGTGTAGTCATTATGAGTGGCAAATTTTTCAGTTAAAGCTTTTTTGTTTTGTTTTTGTTTCTCAGTTGTCGTTGTTGTTTCGGAGATTATTTTTTCCACAGCTTTTATTTTTTTCTGTTTAAATGTTAAATATTTTCTTAATATACTCCAGAGTATAACTAACTTATATTAGAGATGTACAATCTAATAATGCAAGGGGGAATAATGACCATATGCTGGTCCAGTATCCTTGAATTTCAGCCATAATTAGAACATATAGTATACGTGAGAAAATTATATCAAAGATTGCATGGTAGCTGATTACGTTTTTGCAAGAAAGTTTAAAAAATTTAAAATGGTATTTATCATTTAAAGCGTCATGGCCCCGATCTCCAACAGGCTTGGTCCATAATTGAGTTAATATGAATGCAAATAACGCCTGTTCACGAAAATATTTACCCCTTTTAAACCGTTCACCACATGTGCGATAAGTACATATAACTTTGTCATTCCATTTGTAATTTCGAAAATTTTCGGCAGAGTGCAAGAAAGTTTTTGGATTCTTATAAGAATGATGTCCGCCTATCCGTCCGTCGGTATAAACAACCGAGTTATTGGCAAATCTGTTTTTCATTTATTTAATGTCTGCTTCCGTTATAGTTGTTTTTTTGATGGGTACTGAAAAATAACAACAACCATAAATTGAGGCATATTTTGTTTTTCAAATTTTTTGAAGCACCTATGTAAGTTAGAGGTTTCGGTCTTTCACAGATATATTGGAAATATTTTTAAAGAATTTTGTTGTTGAAGAACTAAATAGATGTAGTATTAACCGAGTTATAGGTCAAAACGCGTTATTAGATCTTTTTAAGCTCCTATATAAGCTATGGGCTTCATTCTTGCATAAGTTTATCTTATATATATATATATATATATATATATATATATATATATATATATATATATATTTATATATATATTATTTGATTTTCGGTTTTTTAAACCAGTCAAATCGGTCCATAAATTTTCTATCATAACTTTTTTTAATATTGTTTTACATTTATAAATAAAATAAAGTTAAATATGTGCGAATTTAAATTTGTTATTTACTACCTTTTACCAGTGCACTTCGCTACCCTATTTGGTGCAATAACTAATATTTACTTTATATGGGAGTTACCACTAACTCTGAAACTCTTCAATCCATTCCAAAAATTTTATATGAAAATTTCTTTTAAATTTTTTTATGACTCACTATAATAGTCCACTAGATTTGAAAATTTTATTTCCTTTATATAGGGGCTACCTCTTGTCTGGACTTATGCGTCCTATTTTCATTTAAACTAATTGGTATATCCGCTTAAGAGTTTAAAAAGTAGGCATAATATGTGGGTGTAGCACACGATCAAGATGCAACATAACCTATAACATGCTACAGTTATAGGTTAATAGATTTTTTTTTTTAAAGTAGGCGTAAAATGTGGATGTAACTTCCAATCGGGATCCAACAAAGCCTATAATCACTTCTGGCATTGGTACTATCTATGTGCCAAATTTCTTGAAAATCGGTTCAGGCATTTAGAATTGATTGATACACAAAAAAATAAATAAACAAACGTACACCCCATTTTTAAAATATATATAATGATATAAGGTTATGCAAAATCTTGATTCTATTTCAACTTTATATGAAAATGCATATTATTTAAAATTTCTGGTATTTACATATAGTATAGGTCAATATATTTTTAATTACATCCAATATAAGGTATTTCACTTTCATATAATATATCTCAACACGGAATATAGCACTCTTACTTGTTGAAACTAATATTATTTGGCAACCATAAACCAAATGGGTACAAAATAAGTATCAGTAGTAAAATACTTTTAGTTTTTAAATTTAAGTAAATATAAAATGTTGTCGGTATAAGAAAAAAAAAAACGAAAAACAATACAAGAAATATTTTTAAATTTCCCAAAATTATCAATTTTTTTGGGGAAATTAGCTGTTTATTAGTAGCTGTACTATCTAAGACACAAATAGATGTTTGTAATAGGACTAATAAATACCAAAATTTATATTGAAAAGTGTTTAGAGAGGTTCATAAAAACTTTTATTCAAAAAAATAACGATTCTGTGCTATTTTAGCCAAATTTAGCCAAAACTCATTATGCAAGAGACTCTCAATTGTACAATGCAAATAATACAAATTTTCTTCCTAATATTTTATTGTTATAGTTATTTAAAAAACATTTTTAGTATTTTGATATTGATTGTAAAATATACATACATCGAAAATGAATATCTTTATTTAAACTAATTACAAGTTGAAATAGAATTAAGATTTTATAAATAAAGAATAAATTTATTACTTTGAAATTTTACAAAATTTCGCATATCTTTTAGAAAGATATAATCGTTTCGGTGTAGAACGAATATTTTATACATGTAAAAAAAATTAAATTAAAAAAAGGTATGGTGGAAAATTTATAGATTGATTTGACTATTTTAAAAATCGAAACTCGAAAAAAAATTTGTCTAATTAAGTTAATACTCGATCGACTTTGTCATCCTTCAACACAAAAAATCGAAAAAAGAAAAACAAGTCCGAAAGAACGAAGTTTCTAGCTTACATAGATGCTTTAAGAAGTTGGAAAAACCGAAAACACCTTAATTTATTATTGTTGTTGTTTTCTAGTACATACGTAGAATTTTGCACAAAAATTGCAGTTGAGATATATATACATCTCAACCGTCAACAAATGAAATATTATATATATGAAATATATATATATATATATATATATATATATATATATTTATTTATACAACTTACACCTATGGTGAAGGGAATAACAACTAATGAGTGATGTTAAGAAAACGGTACGAAAATTTTATAGAAGCAAATCACAATTATATAATTTTTATTTTACCTTTAATGTAAATATACATACAATATAACAATTTAATTAAATAAAGACTTGGTTTAGATTTCAATGTTCTCATTTTATAACAAAAATTACAAAGGTTCAATTTTTTCGACAGAATTTATACAAATTAGCAGATAGGATTGGAAATTTGATGAAAATTATTGAGAAAAATAAATAGCAGAAAGAACAATGCCTTACAGTACCTCTGAGTTGATCTTTATCACTTTTCAAGAGACCCCTTCTATAATAATTGCCATAGTGCAACCTGTGATAAAGCTCGATATTAACCAATAGAAATGACTGCTGACACCAGAAGCAATAGGTATAGATAAAAGTGAATAATCCCACGCTCTATCGAACGTCTTAGAAATATCTATAGCTGCAATCTTATTTACTCCAAAATGGTGAACGGAACGACACCATGACACCATCTTTCGATAAGAAAGCTAGCATGTCTCTCATGTAAAGCGGCTTCTACGAAACATGTACTGCCGGTTGTACATTAAATTGTAGGTCTCCAAATATTTAACAAAATGGTAACTCATCATGCTCTCTATACTTTGGAAAGTGCCGAAAAAATGGCTATCGAACGTTATTAAGCCTCTCTCTTTCTTTGAATTGGTGTTACAGTAGCAACTTTTCAACACGTAGGATATCTCCGGCATGCTATATAGTGCTGAAAAGGTTTGCTAGTGGAGGTGCTAACGTCAGAAAGCATTACTTCAAGACCATTGACGGTATGATATTCGACCTAGAAGCTGCTAAAACATTTTTAACGGTACGAGATCGAAAATATTTGATACCCTTTTCATTTCAGGCAGTGGTTGATTATTCTCCAACTGGTATGAATTACTTGAAAATAATTCAATCCAGAGGTTAGCTTTATCAACTGGGTCAGTAAATATATGATTACCCTTTAAAAGGTTGGAGAATGAAAAACAAGCATTATCCTTTACACGTTTAACGAATGACCAGAAGATATTAATGCCACGTGGGGCACTAAATACTTAAGCATGAAGTCGCTGGTAGTACAGAGCTTTTCCTGCCTCAGAACACGAATACCTCGCCTTTTTGTCCAGTGCATCAGCATATGGATTTTGGTTATTTCGTTAGATTCTGAACGCTTTCTTTCTGGATCTTACTGCGTCTTTGCAAATCTGATTAAAACGAGAATAATTTCTTGTTTTATTCGAAATTTTTCTTTTTTACAGAGATTAATTTCATACCAATCATGGAAATAATATTAGTGCCGAAAATTAATTAAGTACCGAAAATGTAAGTTAAGTGTCGAAAGAAATTGTTGAGTCCAATGAGCCTTTTCGTAGATGAATTTTTAACGTTTCTGTTCGAGAAACGTTACGAAGTATTTTTATCTCCTATAGTTAGCGAGTTACCTGTATGTAAAAACTTATATTTTCTCAATTTGATATAACCCTGACCCAGTTCTTTCAATATGTACTCTTTTGGAGTGTGAGTGTTCGAATATATGTAAAAACATAAAAATCAATGTTTGAATAATTTAAATTGTAATAATGATCTTAATGTAAAACATGATGTTTTTATTGTATCTCGTTTAGTTGTAAAGATATTTATTGACTAAATTTAGTGAGAATAAAAAAATAATTTTTGTTAGGAAAACTTTTAATATTTCGGTACACATTATTTTAAAACGTTTAGACAAATTCCATATTTTATTCTTTTATTTGAATAGTATGTTCATGTCTAGTCCAGTACAAATTCTATTTTCAATTTCTGATAATTTCAACATATTCATTTTTTGCTTTCAGAAAAAAAAAAAAAATGTTTTACCCTATTTTTTTATCTTTAGCCAGACTTTTAACTATATTGCTAAAACTAGAAAAAATAATTTTACTTATATGGGCTTATATTGCAAATCCTCTTGATTTATTTCATATATAATTTAGTAAAAAAATCGTGTTGTTCTGTACTGTATAAAACAATATAAGAATATAAAAAGTACTTAAATCAAAAAATAACCAAAACACCCATTATTATATGTGTTTAAACTGCAGCTAATGTAAATATTCTGATGAAAACCCTCATGTAGGTATAATGGCAAAGAAAAATTTCCTTTAAATAAAATATTTAAGTTTATTTTGAATATAAATGTAAAAAATTATATGAAGAATTTTTATTTACTAGAATACTTTAGTTTATAATATATGAAGAAAGTATGAAAATATGACAAATGGAAGATAAAATAGTGGATAATATGTAGATTCTTTTTACGTCAATTGATAAACACATTATATTTTAATTATATCCGTTCGGATGACCGTCTGAAAATTAGATCTTTGACCCCTATAAGCGATCTAGTGGCATTGCCTATATTGGCTGAAGTTTTACGTCTATAAGTTATAATAAGCCTTGAATGAATATGCATATTATATAATTTTTGTTGTAATTTTACACTACAAAATATGGAAGTATGTAAAGATTATGGTATTTTCGGCGATATCTAATTTTGTGCAAAATAATATAATAAAGTCGCAGATAAAATTGTTAATCCGTTCAAAAGTTGTTGACTATTATTCACTCATACTCCCAAAACGGTGCACTGTGTGACATTTTTATACCACATAGTTTCTTTATTTCTTAGTTAAATAGAGGAAAAAAAACTTGGAGTAAATTCGAAAAAATACACTTTCGGAACGCTTTGGGACGCTTATATAGCATTTGTAGGATTATCAAAATAATCTTAAATTTGTGTAAGTGCAGTTCTGAATAACAAAGTTGATATTCATAGAATTTTCGCTAGGATATTTCAAATAGCAAGCGTTTAGTTACAAATATAATAATTTATGTATTTTAAGATTCGATTGAAAGAAATCCCTAAAAAATTGTTACATATTATTTATCTAATATATGACTTTACTTTTTAATTTAATGCATTTAATTTTATTACCGATTTTAAAAATTTATTAAAAATTTCTAACGCAATTATCGTGATATCTTACATCATGTAGTCGTATAATTAATAATTATGAAATATATTCGAGTATATATCTGCGTTATAAATGTATCTTAATAAAATAAATCTATATATTGAAAGTTTTTTGTCCCTATGAATATTTTTTAAAATTTAGGCATCACGATAAAAAACAAATTTTATGAATCCAGACTAATTCGTTTCATTTTTGTCATTCACCATATTGAAACTTTAATTTATTAGTCAACATTTTAACCAAATATGTAATTTGCAGAATCATTATGATATGCAAGTTAAATTACAAAATTCCCTATGCACTGATATCATGTACAGCTCTGTTATCAAAGCTTAGGAGGCCATACTAAATGTCATTTGTTTCACACAACAAAAGCTGTTATGAACAGTAATGAAAATTACGTCAGCGGAACAAGACAAGAACAAAAACGCATAAAGGAAAAAGCATGAGGGAAAACTTCCTCGATATAAAATTCATTTTCATCTATTTGTACAAGTACGTTTGTATGTACGTAATTTATGCAAACGTTTCAGCAAGCATTTGACTTTTTGTTATCATTATCTCAAGATCGTCGCATACTTCATTGCCACCATAAATATTTATGTATATACTTACACAAATGTGAGCCGGTATATGTGTACGCTTAAATTACCAATACAAAGTATTTGCAAAATGAATGGGTCGTAGTTGTATAAGTAACAAGAAAGTATGTAGTTGAAGTGGTAGTTGTAGTAGCATGCAATTTCCACCCAACAGCTTAAGGGTCCTTAAGGATATTTGCAATAATAATTTAATGTTAAAAAATATTTATTTCATTACGATACAACAATCGCGAATAATAAAATGGAATTGATAAGAAACTTGTTTGTTTTTAAAGATAGTGATTTAGTTTTAAGTATGTCAGGCTTTAATATTTATCTACTTAAATTATTTACTCTCATTTTCTTTAATTAATTAGTTTTTATTATTAGGGAATTGATTATTTTTTATTTACTTATTATTTTTTATTTATTTGTCTATTTAAATAATTAAATAAGTACTTATTTTTTCATCTTTATTTTAATTTGTTTTTTTTATTTTTTTGTTATTATTTTTATTTTAGATACCTTTGATTCTGAACAATATGACATGTTGCAGCAGTTTTATAACGATGAGTCATTTGTTATTTCAAATGATCGTATTTATCAATCTTCTGATGATGAATTTGCTGGAATGTTTGGTCCCATACAAACTGTTGCTGGTTTGTAACTTCAGTTATTTTTAAATTTATACTTATTTTTACTAACTTTAAATGTTCAAACTTTAATTGTGGCTTTTACTAATATTTAAGAAAAATATATTAATAGCCATTTTAAACGCATTAAGTAAACAATTTTTAAGTAATTGTAGAAATATATATCTTGAAAAAAATTAAAAAAGCTTCTCGTTTTACTTATAAATATTCTTTTTATGTCACACTGTGTTACAAAATTACACTTTCAAAATCCTGAACTACTAAAATGATAAGCGGACATAATAAAGAACAACAAATACTATTTCTGGGAAATTAAAATTTGCATACAACATACTCGTCCATATGAAAGTTAATACTTTGGACATAATGTCTATCCCATTAACAATGCAAAAATTAGCTTAAATTTTCAGTATAGATATTTTGGAATTGGTATAGGTTTTTATGATTGATTTGAGATGTTTTTTGTTAATGTCATTTCCCAAGTGTATTTTTTTTATTTTTTCAAGAAGGAGCTACAATATCTATTAAAATTAGAATGAGGTTTTAAATTAGTAATAATGACAACAATATTTAAATTTCTTCCACTTCACTTAGAAATATCATTTGCTCCTGATGTGTTTTATTTATAAATCCCAGCTTTGAGAATTTAAAACAAATAAAATGAAGAAATTTTAAGTATTCATTTAGAAACTGTTAAGGTGACAGTAGCGCACGACTATTAGTCATACACCCAATAGCCAGTCGTTAGGCGAAGCATTTATCTAGTATTTGATAGTTATAGTTATTTATATTATTTAATAGTTATCATAGTTCAATCCGTCCTAGTTTTCCAGTTAAGAGCCGATAAATTTACCTAATCGGATTTTATATATCGTAAAATCAAACCACCACAGCTAGTCGGTAGGCTGGCCAAAAGCCGAAGAATTATATTTAGTTACTACCTTAACTAATCCTATTTAGTAGGAGTTGAACGGATTGAATAATTCAGTAAAAATAACTTATTACACGCCCGACAGACGAATCATTTATTTCGGAGATTCTAAATATTTGTTTGTCGACTCAGAGGCAGTATTGCTATGTGTGAATATTTATCTTATTTTTTGAATGAGGGTCTCAGAAAAGAGCACAAAAATTTTCTTTCAAATTAATTTGATTGATCCAAGTAAAGTATAAAGAGTTTTATACAAAATTGATGGAGGAGACCATAGTGATCACTAATGTATTTTTCGATTCATCAGGAGACTAAACTAGAATCTAATGATTAAGTATAAAAATACCAAAAATGCCAATTTTAATTCAAATAACTACAATTTCGAGTTATTGGTTGTTTTAAATAAAAAAGGCCTAAATTTGCAGAAGCTGAAAAGGTACACCAAAATTTTAAATATATAATTAAGCGAAACTTTAAAAAAATAAATAAATAAAAAATAAAAATAAAACAAATAATAAAAAAGAGATATCTTAGCTGCTTCGCACAGGTGAAAACTTCTGTCATTGACTTAAAGAATTAAACTTTACCCACAGATAGAACACTATTTGAGGTCAAAGTTTAATTTTCCGGAAAGACAGCCTGACATACATAATATGGGCAACATATAATTTTAAAACAACATGCCGTAAATGATGTACTTGTAAGTTAAGTATTGTCTCGTCCAGCTCCGTGCATATCTTCATTGTAATAGATTTATTGGATTTTGAAATATTAATAAGGAAATTGTGATAACATATTTTATTGTAAATATATCTATATATATCTAAAATATTTCAATATAATCTCTACAATAATTTAAATCTCGGATCCATTGTTCTTAAACTTTATGACGAAATATAAAATCAACACAGAGTTTCCATCTAAAATGGTATAAATTATATTTCACAAAGTTTAACCCTCTGTAACTGATGAGAATTAATTTTCACTATTATACTGATGTGTCAGAATATCAGACACCATTTCAACGTTATATATTTTCTAAAGTCCGTTTTTTTTACCCGATTAAACTATTTTTATTTCTAATTTAACTGTGTACCACTGTTATTTATTATGATATTTTTTTGAATTCGGAACAACAATTCATATTTAACTTACATGGCATAATTTTACAATAAAAATTTTTATTTTTACGAAGATAAAAAATTTAAATAATAATTTTCATCTATTTGTGCAAGTACAAAAAAAGTATTCTATATTTTATTTTTTTTGACAATTCTATTACATTTGTTTTTGGCTTACACTTAAAATTAACAGATTATAACAAAAAAGTATATTCAATGGTTAAATTAAAAATATTTCATGTCAAAAAGTATTCATAGCCAAGGCACAAATTAACCCCTTAAAACTTATATATACGAGTATATAAAAACAAAAAATATTTTGTAATTTAGAAGATAAAAGCTAGTCAGTCTTGAAAAGAAACAGATTATACTCATAAATAATTTTTATACATATATTGCTTGGCAGGCCTCACAAAGTGGCTTAGAGTACTGGAGGCAAATTGACTTGAATCAATCACCTATCACGGTAAAAAACAGGGTGGCATCTCTACTTTATTCTTTTTTAGCTTACCTAAGAAGGTTAACCCCTGTTTTAGCAGAATTTTCATTAGTGAGATAGAGCTAAACCAATTATCAGCTGTAATATTTCGAATTGAGACTTACACAAGTCTCAATACGGACTGAGTTGGTACTGCCATATTTCTTTCCTGTTCAGTTAGACCTATACCATCAGATTTTTTCCCATGATAAATATATGCATTATAAGTATAGTATGTTCGTGTATCGACTCGGTTATACTCGGACATTTGATGCCATACTTGGAAAATTTCTGAGGCATGTAAACAATAAACTTGCAACGGCCTTTAAACGGTAGCAACATTTCATCAATCATTAGAGCGAGTGGATCTTCTTTAGCTGAAGTTATGACTCAAACCTAAGACAGTTGAATACACAAGAAAAGCGCAGATTGTACATCACACAGCGAAATATTCCATGGCCAAAACCATCTGTTACAAATATTCTTCGAAGATATGCATCATTGCACTTTAAAACTCAAGTGTAGTACACAAGACCAATAAACGCCTTCATTTCTGTTAAATCTGTATCCAAGAGCTCTAAATTTTACATTTTTTTTGAACTGTGCTCGATAGCTACTGAGCTTTTGGCTTGTATATTGAACCAGACATTCCAACATGGATATGTCGAACAGTTTAAGCCAGAGCTCCAAATATCGCTCAAAACTAGTAGCGGTCAGGTAATCCGGCAATGTTGTGGGCTGCGGTTCTAGATGTTATTGGACACTCTTTTCTACTCCACATAAATCCATTCTCACCTTTAGAATATTCGCTTAATAAATAGGTTGTCTCTTAGAGACATACGTGGCTTAATTTGTGGCACATAAATCTTCATACACTTCATCATTTTATATTTCGTCATCTACTAAAAGTTCAGTTTCTGACTGAAAATTCGAAAATTCATTATCCATATGGATGTATTCATGCTCACTCTCTTCTTCCAAACATTGCTGTATTAGTTAATCGTGGGTCTTAAAACGTAAACAAGAATCTCTCTTAAAACAGTGAGCCCCTTGGTTCTCCATTCAAACAAAACTATTTAGAAATAAAAATTTTTAAAATTTTTCATTGACGTGTTGTTTGGGAGACACAGTTAAATTATAACCAAAAAAACATTGAGCTGGTTGTTTCTCAGACACCTACTTTAACATTGACGTGGTTGACTTGCAAACACTTTTTCGTTCACACGGATGCATGCGTTTGCTTCGATCTTTTTCAAGATACTAACGAGCATATGAATTTGCAATATGAAGGTACTGAAAACGCCAGAATTGATGCTTGTAAAATAAAAGTGCAAACAGCTTTTTTATATTTATTGGTGTAGGCTAAACTACCATGTCAGTGGAGAGGGTTAAGATGCGAAAATAATACTCCTTAAAATGCGTTAGCTTTTTGCTGTTTGACCCGAAATCGCGGTACCTTTAACATTTCGTAAGTCGTTAAGGTGATAATTAAAATCGGTGAAAATATATACCAATCTGCAGCTGTTATTATAGCCTATATCGGAATCAATAATTATAATTACAATAATTACAAATTTTCCTATTCTGATTCGAAAAGATGGTTTTAAGTGCTCATCCTGCATATATAAAATAATTAGTTTGACCTGCATAACCTATGGTTTTGAGAAGGCTAAACTTTATCTCATCTATTTTCCTATTAAGTTTCGTAGTTAAGACGGAAAAAGAGCGGATATGTGAGAAGGAAAGCCTTAACACTTGGTGCAAATATTTTTTTTTTATCAAATAGCTTAGTTTAATTAAAAATTAAGCGAATGTAATCTAATCTGAGAACAAAACAACAATAGCGAAGTGATTTACATGTTGATCGATCTCCAGTAAGCATCGATAATGTAGCTGAAAAATGTTTCTTCAAGTGTAGTGATTCCCTTTCAAAGCTTGAATCCAGTACTTCAAATGGAGAACATCAAGGATATGAGGTAAAATATGTCGCTAAGGATACAGAAAAAACCTTTTTTAAATTCTTAAAAAAGTAACAAAATAATTTTTAATCATTTTAAAGTATATACATACATATAAGCCAAAAGCTATATGAATTAATGAAGATTGCTTGAAAAATTAAGTAAAATTTTCTTTACAAAAAGTAGGCTTACACAAACAGGATTTAAAAAAAATAGTTCCTTTCGGAGAAAGTAATATATTCCTGCCAAATATGTGCATCGCTTCAGTAGTTATCACGTGATAGTGTCACAAATATGTATTATGACAAATAATTTGCAAAATGTTAATTATTAAAAGTGGTCGGAAAATACGCGTAACATTTAATGAAGTTGACGTATCAGCATAAGTTACTTCTGTACTATATATGTATATGAACCATTTCAGTGGCAGAGAAAAAAATAGAAAACTTAAGTATATATATTAATTAACTTCAAAAAGTGGACGCAAAAAGAGATTATATAAAACAAGCTATATAAGCCACACTACATTCCGAACTCTGTTTGTGCCAATTTTTATGTGCACCGATTCAGTGGTGGTTAATACAAAAAATGTGCACAATTATACTAAATAATTTGCTACAAAAAGTGGGCGTAAGAATTATGCAAAAAAGGGGCGTCGCATCCATTATATAGAGCTTATATTCCTTATTTCCTTCTGCAGTTTATGTGTGCCACATTTCGTCGTATCCACTAAATAAATTGCTATAGTTATAGCTCATTCAGTGCAAAATTTCATGTGAAGCGATTCAATGGTTGAGTCAAAAAAATTAGCAAAATTAGGTAAAATAATTTGTTAGAAAAAGTGGGCGTAAAAAAGATATCAAAAAATAAGTCTTATTAGTCTATGTTATTTCTGATATATATGTGTTCCAAATTTAATGTTAATCTATTCAGCAGATAGGTCGAAAAGGAAATAAAATTAAGTAAAATATAATTTTCACAAAAAATTAAAAATATTTGTGTCATACATTAGGGGATTTCTCCAAATTTGTTTACTTTTGAAGTTCAAAAAAAAAAAAAAAAAAAATACATTTTGCTACACAGTGGTCCCGAAACGATTTTTTTTTTTAATAATTCTGTAACTTTAGAACCATTGGCTGTATTTCAATGAAATTTTACATTGCTAATCCTGAAGTGCATTTCAATTAAATTGGAGGAGCATATGTTGTTAGCGGGTTTGGAGGACAGGGGGTGGACCCCCAAATTTGGTCACTTCGGGTATGAAAATTTTTTAAAAATCGCCAAAAAAAATTTCATTTATGATTTTATTGAAAAATATTTATACGTAGGTAGTCACTATAATTCTCTACACCAATAAATTTTTTAAAATGATGTTATTGGACAATATATGATCGTTTTTTGTTATGGTAGTTAAAAAGCAAAAATTTAAAAAATTGTAAAAATTATATTTTAAGTCTGATATCAAAACTAAATGTATATACGTGATTTAAATGATGCTAATAAATAAAAAGTTTCATATATTATTTATATAATTATAAAACAAATTTTTCAATGACAAAAATACACACCCAAAAATGTTAAAAGTTGCACTTAATTTAAACGCGTAATTATTGTTGAGTGTCACTTGATTCCGATATATGCTATAATACCATTTACAGATTGGTATACATTTTCACCAATTTCAATTATCTTCTTGGATGTTCCTCGACGATTTACAAAATATTAAAAACGCCGCTATCTTGGGTCATGAATACTTATTATGCAATTTTTCGCTGTAAGCAATTTTTTCCGCTTAATAAAAATAGAGTAGATGTATATATCATAAATATAATTTCACATAAAATGTAAAAAAATGCTAATATAAATTAGAATTGATTTTAAAAAATTAAGAATATTTTATAGTGCCACAACTTTTTTTAAATATAATATTGAAACCCTTATTGGTCACGCCATACTTTAGCTTCATTGGAAGTATGCTGTGAGAGTCGATTCATAATTACAAGAGCAATAAATTTAAATTCTCTGTTCTGCAATACTTGATACGGCGCAAATTTTCAAATCGAAAAACTGAAAATAATTAAAATTTTGAAAACACTACTTGTCCACAATATAATTCAGTACTGAAAATTTTTGTAAAGTATTCGAAAGGGGATTTCAAAAAACAAGGTCGCCAAAAGGGGGATTTTAGAGAAAATGGACTAGTTGCTTCAATACATGAAGGTTAGGTTAGGTAGGTTAGGTTAAAAAAGGGCGGCGTCTTCAGGCCTGCACCGAGAGACCATTCGGCCCATTTTGATTCCTTTGTAGATAGTAGAGAAAGCTGATAGATAAAGAAAAAAGTAAGATAGCCCACTTACTGGTCATATTCCCTATAGCGTGGTGACCAGTAATCATGCCAACAATGATCCTTAGATTTACACGACTTATGCCCAGAAGATGCTTCGAATCTGCTGGAGTATGGTCCATTCCCTTATGGCCATGAAATATGACAAAATCGGAATCCTAACCGATACCTTCATAAAATATCTGTCCAACTCCGAGCTCTTACGAGCTAGCTCATCGGCTACTTCATTGCCGATAATATCGCAGTGACCTTCTCCTCAAGTAATCCTAGGGTCTTGTAAATTCCTAGAATTTCTGCCTGGAAAACGCTGCAATTATCAGACAATGTAAAAGGTCGTTTGATATCTGTTCCCATGAAGTAAACACCCGCTCCTATTCCGCTCGAGTCCAGAGGTCCCTACTATAGATTTCAATAACATGAGTAGCCTCGAAGTCAATTATAACACCTACATATTCCGTTTGGGTGGCCGAGAATAATGTTTGACATTATCCACATTTAGTACTAGAAAAACTTTTTAAAATTTATTTATTTGATAAAAACAAAAAATTAAATAAAAATTTTTTTATAAAAATTTTTAACATAAAATCCACTTTTTATTAATTAAACTTCTGTACTTTTTTACGAGGTCCTCACAGGGACTCTAGTCTTACATATTACCGTTTAACAAATTTAGGACTGAAAACATGAATTCACAAGTGTTCACCTTATGTCTGTTGGACAATTTATTTTTCATTAGTGATAATATAGAAAAATGACGTTCCGCCGAGGCACTGCTATGAGCCAAAGTAAAAATATAAATTAAGTATTCATCAAATATTTTTTAATTTTCCTAATCCGGTCCAAAAAATTTGGCATTTGATGTTTTAAATAGTTGTTCATAAACTTAGCTTTCTTTGGGGACTTTTTTACATCATTATACTGCGAAACAGTCTCAGAATAATTAATTTTAGCTTAGTTTCTCGTCATTTAGCACATAGTCTTAAAAATTTGCCATTTAGTTCTACTTTAAAAAAGAGAACAAAAAAGTGTTCAGCGGCAGACTGATTGAATACAAGTTGGCTTATTTCTACAAATGTTTGTGTTTCACATTATAAAAATTGTACACATATGCTAAAATTCGCGATTACAGCAATCAAAAGAAAAAAAGTATTTGTTATTTTTAAACACTTTTTTGGATTTTTTAAATTTGAGTGCTTACCTGTACCACATGGAACCATTTCAGGTCTTGAATTTTTTTTGATTTACTCCACCAAGTGTTGTTAACATAATTTCAACCAAAGTTATTTAAGAAAATCAAAATTAAAAAATAAATATTTGAATTTTAACATCGGTTTCATAAAGGTAAAATTAAAAAGAGAATTCCCCATAACTATTTATATTGAAATTTCACTTAAATCTAAAAACGCACAAGTCTGTTTTAGATTCTGTGTTGATATAACATTATTGATCTTATATGCAATTATTTTGCTTTCTTCATTAATTCAAATATATATTGACTTAGATTCATGTGATTATAAATTTAATATAGTACACGTTATGATTACTCCATGAAAGGAGATACAAAATGTAACTTATAAATACGTGTATGTGTGTATGTAAAACTATAGGAACTGACAACTTATTTATGATTGTATGTATAAAAAATATATTTGAGAAAAAAATACTAACGAGGGCAAAATAAAACTATACGGCTATCCAATATATTGAAGTGCAGTACACTTTTTTTTTTTTTTTTTGTTTGCGTAACAAATGTCTAGCATATGAAAAATGTGTCTGAAGTTTAAAACAATATTTTATGCATCCGGAACTCATATATTTAGTTACACTCTACTATTTTTTTTTTTTTTTTTTATATTAATCTTTTTATATGCCATACGAATATACACTTTATATACGTGTGATTGTAAAAAAACATTTAACTTCATAACATTAATGTGGATTCTATTGAATATTCTAAAGTATGACACCAAAAAAAAAAAAAAGGAAAACTGTATAATACATTTATATGCAAATTTGTGGTGAATGTGTCTGTGTTTTTCTGTTATAAGCAAAAAACATAAAAAGAGAAAAATTATAATCTACATAAAAAGGGGATCACATCCCTGATTTATATGCCCTATAACATTATAAGCAGATTTGTTTGCCCTTTTTAGCACAGTGGTATTCTGTTTGATAAGAAGTGAATATTATATTTATTTCATTTTTTAAAAAAATGTATAAAATTTAATGTCATAACTAAAAAATTTTAGTATGCATAAATATCTATCGCAGTGCTCTTTAACTTTTGGAGGAATTTAGTTAAAAATTTACCCAAAATTATGCTCAATGTTCATGGGAAAAATCACAGAAAAAAAAATATATTTTATTCTATTAGCACTACAATACTTCAACTTTCATACTTTGAAATACCTTTAAAATAATATATTTTTGACAGTGTTTTCTTTAAAGCTATCACCGTATAACCTACAGTGTGCGATCCAAAAAATTAAATGAAAATAATTACGGAATATCGGAGTGGCTGGTCTGATTTCAATGAGTGAATTCTGCTAGTCGAGATCTATAAAAAAAAAAAACATCCTCATGTAAATATCTTATCTCTTTTAGTTTACGAGATATTGAACTTTATATATTAAACTTTTTATATCTAACATGCCTTTTTGTATTTTATTAAAAACAAATAAAAAATGTGTAGAGAAAAAATTTTGTAACAGAAATCCCACAAAAAAAGAAAAAAAAAAACATAAAAAAATTGTTTCTACATATACATATGTACCCAATCGATATCGGGGAGCAAAAATTTCTATTTGCAGTAAATTAAAACATATTAAGTCATAATATAAAATAAAAAGTAATAATATAAATAAAATTAGAAATTTACTGGAAAAATATGTCAAATTTAGAAAACCCTGGTTCTCGCAGGAATCGCTTTTTGAAATTTTTTTCTCCTTCAGAATATTTTTATTTAATTGTCTTTCAGAGAAATGTTAATATTAATATACATACTACTTAAGAAAATTTTTATACAACAGGAAAATAATGTGACAGCTTTTTTGGTAAAAACGGGAAAAGATCGAATTTTTTTCAAAGTGCAAATTTAAAAGCTTATAGATTTTGACTCCGTAAATATTTTTTCAAAATTCATTCTTTGCATTTTTTTGCTATTTTTTTTGTGAAGGTGGTGTGAAGGTTCACCAAGGTACGTTAAAAAGTAAAAAGTTTAATATTTGAAGTTCAATATCATGTAAACTAAAAGATCTCGGCCAGTATAATCCTTTCATATAAAAATGTTTCAAATCGATTTAGATACAATAAATCAAATTCGTTTTTAAAAATGTTCATACCCGACACCATATACGCTTAGACCTCTATTATCACTTACATCTCCATTATTTAATTGAAATCGGACTAGCCGTTCCGAAATTCCATAATTATTTTCATGCCACTTTTTGAATCGCACACTGCGCAGCGTGCGTTTCATTCAAATTCACACACAAATGCTTTAACATTTATTTGCATATACATTCATATGTATATGTATTATGTGTGTGCGTGTGTGGTTTGTATGTATATGTGTTTAAATAATTTTTTGTTGAAGTTGATATAACCATTATTTAAATATGCCCGATAATGTCTTTTTAATGACATAATTTTTAGTTTTTTTTTTTTTTTGTTTATTTGGCGCCTATGGTTGCTATTTTTTATAGGAGTAAATATTGTTTGTATATGTATATGTGTGTACAAAAAAAAAAAAAAAAGAATTAATTACAAAATCAGTTTTAGTTTCCAAAAAAGAAATACAGAAATTTCAATATAATGGTTGCTGTAGTAAAGCAGTAAAAAATATGTTTTTTCTCCTCATAGAATCATAACCACCAGCTATTTTTGATAATTCTGTACAAGTTTAATAATGCTTAAACTAAATGGCATTTTTGTCTTTATTTAATAATTAACAGAAATTGTGTTAAAAACCCATTAACATTGAACTTTAGTTTTTGTTCTAACCGCAATTTTGGGTTTTCTGTTTAAAAGATTACTAAATTACACTTCCTCCCCCCCCACCCCCCTCTGGAGGTGTTGCCTGTAATTGGAAAGTTTTTTTTATCATAAACATAAAAGCAATAAAATTATACATATTTCCTTAAGTTATATTGCCCATAATAATTTTTGAAAGTTGTTTTTGAAGTTCGTAAATTTGTGGAGCTATTTTTCATTCAGATAACTTTACATAATTTGATTTGTGAACTATTTAGGTGAATCAGGTTAATAAACTTAAATACAGGGAAAGATTGGAAAATTATAAATATTTTATGGTGCTTAATTTTGATGAAGGCAAAATTGTGTGTCGTATGTCATTCAAGAGCTATTTTCTTCATTCCTATCAGTCAAAAAATAAAAAAACTATATCGCAGGAATTCTTATAATATTTCACATTTAATCCTTAGTTTCTCTGGCTTAAGAATGATAGATATAGATTGCATATTTAAACTCTATATACCACGCAAAATTAATTTTTTTTTACTAGAAAACAAATCGGTGAGCCAGTCTCAACTGAACATGCAATACTAACCGGATGATCGTAGATTTGCATATATTTAATAATAGAGAATATAAATTAATCGGTAGAAACTGCAAAAATAAAATGTTACTTCAGAAGTTCATTAAATTATTGTCGAATAATTCGTGACTTAAAATAGAACAATAATGTTTTTTCTTTAGTAATACTGTGTTGAATAGAAAAATCGCTCGAGCTACGTTACGATGAACATGATTTTTAATGTTTTTTTTTTTTTTTTGCAAAAATCCTTTATTAACTTATTTTTCAATACCAAATTGCATCCGCTCTGAGTCATATCCTGCCTTCAACAGAAGGATATAAAATAGGTAGTACCACTATATTGTGACTGCTACGAATTAGACAAAGTTTTTGTATTTTCCTAATCAATAAGATGTCCTCTAGCAAATATGAATAAGCTTTTCACTTGAAAAATCATTAGTTTGGACAAATATTGCATTGTGCATTTTATTCTACAAGCATCCTCTTACACAACTTTTCAAATCGATCTGACCACTAGTTAAGACGAAGCATATTTATTACCAATTTATTTAGTAAAAAATAAAGTTATTTTATTATCGGTAGCTTTTTCGGACAACTTGATTTGGAAAAATACAGATTTAAAGAAAAAACAGTCTTTTTCGATAACTTGATGATGTTTTACACAAGTACTCACCAACAACTTTAAAATTTTAAATACATTTTAGAATTGTTTTAAATCCTTTTAAAAGGAAATTTAAATTTTAAAGTTGTTTGTGATAATTTTTAGAATTCAGTATATTTTTCAATTGACATGCATATTCATCACTAAAGAAATTTATAATAACCAAGAAAAATATTTGCAAAAATAATTCTATGAAAGTCTGAAGATTTGAAGAAAGTTACTTTACTTTTATTGATGTGAACTACTTAGAATCAATGACTTTATTAAAATACTTTTCTTCATATCAATAGACTATATAACAAATTTGTAAGTAATTCAAGAAAAATTCCGCAAAAGTTTTATTCAAAAGGCACAAGAATATATAAAAATTCTTTATAACAATGAGATTCTTTCAATATTTAATAATAATAATATTTTAAAATGAATTTGTCAAAGACATTTCCCTTTAGTTATAAAATAAAGAACAATAAGAAAATGGAGGCAGATGATACAGTATAGTTAAGCCAATATTTATATTACATTCAAACTGAATTTAACGAAAACAATGTGGGTTTCAGTTAGCAAATAGCTAAAATCTTTCAAAGGATGAGTTTTATTTTATATACTTATTTTTTAATTTAAATTTCGTTTCTATTTAATCATTAATTCAATTTTAATAATAACGCTTTTATTGCGGCAAAAAAACTCCAATAAATTCTCATCCACTTGAAAGCACTTACATTTTCGTGTTTAAATTAAATTCACATTAAACAAATGTTAGAATGTTACATTCTACTTGGCCGAATCTATCTATTATACCCACTATGTCCAACTTTTTGCGCCTCCCTAATTTGAAATGTCTCCTCATAATGGAAGTGGGCGGCACACGCTCATTTTGAACTGGAGTTATGACGGATACTAAGTTTTTCTAGTAATTGGCCAATGTATTTTTTGTTTATGAAAAAATTTTGCTGATTTTCAATACCAGGGTGATCCGCCCTGAGCCCTATCCTGCATTTAACAGACAGAAACTTATAACTTTTTTTGTATGTGAAAAGGATTAGTACCCTTTACTTATTTACATTTTTTTGTTATTATCAGTTACTATGCGCTTAATTTTGTTGTAATAGCATAATTAATTTTTCCTAAATTAATATATATATATATATATATATATATATATATATATGTATATATATATATCTGCTTGTTATATCTGTTTGTTATATCTGTTTGTTTTTTGGTTTCTTTGTACATTATAGACAGCTAAATCGCTAGACCAATTTTCTTCAAATTTTTCACACTATCATTCTGAAGGCAGCGAAAGTAAAATAGACTGCTTTATTTTTTTCGATAGGGACAGAGAGAAATGTATCCTCCATACAAAAAAATATTAATTATGTCATAACTTAAGAACCATGTCCGCATCAGTCTTACAATTTTGAAAAAATTACTTCCTTATAGCTCAGATAAAAATGAAGAGGTTTATACTAGGGTAATACTACCCCCATGCAAAGAAAATACAAATTATCAGATATTTGAAATACTGTTACAGCAAAAGTCTTAAAATTTTGCGGGAATAACTTTCTTATCAACTTCCAAACTTAGAATAAAAATGGGACGGGTAGAACCAGAGAGAATGGTAGCCCCCATACCAAGCAAATATTTTTTATGACATATATATAAAGAACTCTTATCGTGAGAGCCCTTAAATTTTTTCAGAACCACTTTGTTATCATATTGCATTAATGAAATAAAAAAAAAAATAAAAATACAACGGATCAGGAGGAGGGGCAGTCACTATAAAAAGCAAATATTAATTTTCGCATATCTAAATAAGTAAGTTGGTGAAAGTCTTAAAAAGTTGTAGAACAAATTTCCATATTTTTGAATTGAGGGGATTGATTATAGGGGATCACGTTTGGCGACTTTAGTCGCTAATTGCCCCTCTTTGAACCACTTGGCCACTTTTTGGACCCGTTTTCAAAATGAAACTAAATGGCGACTTTTCTATGTGTTAAATGATGAAAGTTCTTTGAAATATCTCGACCCAATTCCAATTTTTTCTAAATTATCACTAATGAAAAATAAATTTTCCAACAGATTTAGGTTCACAAGTGACCTATGCTATCATTCTGGGAATTTGTAAAACCGGAGTCATAGTGAAGACTTCGTACAAAAGTACAGAAGGTTATTCAATAAAAGAGTAGTTTATGTTAGCTATATTTATGAGTAAATCTTTATTTTTGCCATAATAAAAATTATCATAAATTATTTTGCTATTAATAGTAGTAGTAGTAGTATTTTTATAAACAACATATACTTTGTTTTTAATTATTAAAGCAGTTGACCCTTTTTTCAAAAATCCATTATTGGCGACTATATTTTTTGAAATTGGCGACTATATTTTTTGAAATCCCTTTTTCTCAATTGTAACGCTGGTAGGGCTAAAGTAAATATTAATTATGGCATCAAAGGTGGTATGGAAGTACACCAGAATAAGCTAGTTCTAAATAAAAAAATTCAAATATATGTATTCATGAGAGTTCTCTGACTCGAAATCAAAAAAGTTTAATATTAAAGTTTAAAAATGTATTAAAATATTTTTCATAGAAAAAATAAATAAATAAAACAATTCACAAAATTAAAATATTATTTTAATATGATGAAGCACATGTAATGCAAAATCCGTTTCCATACAATTGTATAACTTATAAAAACAAATAAATAGCTACAAATTATTACGATATATTTAATTAACGTGTTCATACAAATATTTATGAAATAAAATTTACATATGCATTTTACAAATTAATATAAACAAAATGTTTTTATACTTCGTGACGAATACTTTATACAAAAAAGTTAGTTCATTAATTATGCATAGCGTAATATAGCGTACGTACGTAAATCTTTAAAAAATATACATAAGTAAGTTTAAACAAATAAATTATTATTTGCATGTGTACATATGTATTTTATGCTTCTAAACAAATTAAAAACTTGTGCTCTTTAATTAAAGCATGTGTTAATTGGAGATAATAACTAACATAAATTAAATAAAACTCCTGTTGTAAAAGAAATTATATTGGTAACAAATTACATGGTCTTATATTCCTGGTTACTTGTACTTACCCAAATGATAAACTGTAAGTTATTAAATATTCAAAATATTTTCACATGCAGTGAATAACAAAACAATAGAATAAAAACTGAGCTATTTTTAAATGTTATTAAGAAATAAATAAAGTGTAAAATTTTGCTTTATTATATTATCCACTGTTTAATTAAGTATGTAAATACATGTGCTTTAAAAGCTAAATTTATAATAATTTAAGATATATTTAACAATTTACAAAAGCACATTTACAATTACAAAATTTCTCATTTATACATGAATTAATACAAATAAACATACACACACTCTTATTCTCTAATAAACATCATTTACAATCCCAATAAATTCTTTTCCTATTTTTTACTAATAAATGCCAAAATTGTTCTTGTATTTTTGTTAGTATCCTGTGGTATTATTGTATTTTGTTTATTGTAATATGGTGTTATTTCTTTTGTAGTGCCAACAGCAACTATACTGGGCGGACCCGATTTGTATGTTGATAAAGGAAGTACAATTAATCTAACATGCGTAATAAAATTTAGTACAGAACCACCAACACATATATTTTGGTATCATCAAGATAAGGTAAGTAAAACTAACTACAACGAAGAACAAATGTTATATGTTTTGTGTTTATTTATTTGTTGCAATACACTCACATATATATTTGATATGGAACAATATACTTGAAAGGCAAGCAAAAATATAATTATAGGGAGAAAGATTTAAAACCGAACATAAAGTTCACTACATTAAAACTAGCGATAATATAGAAGAAAATGTAAATGTGTATAGTAGAAAAACGGTAGAGGTATTAACAAATATTAAGTTTTATTAAGTTTAAATTGTAGTAGAAGAGAGTCGATTTTAATGAGCCATAAAATAGAATTATTCTGATTCGTTAAGAATATGTTTACTAAATTTGGACTAGAGGTAACAATATGAAGTAAATTTTAAGTTACTATTCATATAATTAATTACGGTAATTACAGTACCCAATTTTCCTATGCAATCTTTCGAACCACTATGAAATTTCGAGAATGGAATATCTGGTTGCATTTAATGTTGGAATCTAAAATAATACGTCATATTAAATGTTGACCATATTGAACTTAACACAAATTTGGGAGCCTAAATATTGTAAAAATAGATTTCGAATACGGTAATTTTATTTAACGGATATTTTTACTAGACCGAAGTTTAAAACATATTTATGTTTGAGTTTTAATTTTGAAACTTTTGACTTTGATTTTTTACATACGTTATGCATCCCAATGTACTCTAGGAAAGTTTATTTTTATTATCTTCGTTCGTGTGGTCACGATAAATTACTAAATCAAGTCTTATTAAACTTTTATAATCAAAGCATTTCTTTTTATGTATTTCGAAAGATTTCAGGAATGATTTATAGTACAAATTTAAAATTATTGCACGAAAATATACCTATCAGAAAAAGTTTCTGAGTCATGCGATAGTTAACCTGGATATCTGGCTATTTGCCCATGTAAAGCCTGTGAATACACAGAATAGGATAAAAATCGATTTTAATTACGAAATTTCTTATACTAATAAATTTTTTGGTTAAGTTTGGTCCAGTTATCAACTTGATACTATTAATTAACTGAAAATAATTGATTTTTTGGATGAATTTTAATTACATCAATAATATATATTATTGAAATTTTGCTTAAAACTAAAAAATTCTTTTATTAATTGGATTTAAGAATTAGCCAAATGAGTTGATGCAAAAAATGCTCTCATAAATAAAAAAAACACACCAATTTATTTTAAATTATTTATTAAAAATTATAAACATTTTAGAAATACAAGAAATATTAAACGTAAATGAAATGTACATAGCTATGGTGATGCTTAGAGTTATTAATTATTTTATTCCACCTAATACCTAACTGGCTCATTCGCATGGCTTTACAGTCGCTTTACTGACTCTACTTCAATGGGCACAACTCGAAAAAGAAGAAAGCAATCGCCACTTCCACAACTACGATGTGGCCATTTTTTGCGCATACAATCACCTCCATGGTTAGGAAGTGGCACTTTTGTGTACACAATATTTTTATTATTTTTTTCGGTTTACGATAGGGCCAGCATTCTTATTGGAAAATTGCCATCATTCTTATTGTGGGTGGATGGCAGTGATTCAAGTAGGTATATACTAACAATTGCCATTATATAAGCACATTAATATGAATACTAAACGACTGATTGTTAAAACAAATGCATAAATTAATCAACACATACTCTCTCTCTAAACAACAAATAGTTTCGCTACTAAGTCATATTAAATCTGTATAATTCACGGGAATATCTACTAGAAGTATGTAAGGCATAAAAATCCCACCTAACATATGAAATTATCCTTGCTTAAGATTTAAAGAAATCTATATACAGTGTCATAACTGAAATTTTAAGTATTCTTTACAATCTGCATTACGAGAGCAATAAAATCCAGGAAAGCTAAAATTATTCGTATCTCATACAAAATTGAGTTACCATTTTTTCAAATTGTTTTTCTACTTAAATCAATTTTTTTCAAATGTTTTAAATTTTTGACAAGCAAATATAATCGTTATAGTTAATTATGATCGATAACAAATTAATTGAGCCTTAAAATAAAAATAATTAATAAATTAGTTGATAAATTTTATAGAATATTTCTTTTTTGTGAAAAGTACAGGTCACTAGTTTTAACGAAGTCATAATGAAATTTTGCACATATAATTATTTTGATAAAAGAATGAAATATTAATGGAGAGTAGTACATTATTTCTCCTATTCCTCACGCACAGTTTTTCTAGAAATGGGTTTAATTTAACGTCTTAAATATATCAATTTCCAAATAAGTTTAATATAAGTATAAATCATAAAATACCAAGTTCCCAGCATATAAAGTTACTTTCAAATTCAGAAATCTCTTATACATATGTATATGACATACATATATATTTGATAGAAATATAAATCATGTTTCTTAGTTTCACAAGAATTAGAAAGTATTGAAAACTAATTTGAAAGTCGGACTTGATCGACTTTAACTTTGATTTTTAACTGCAACATTCTTATTGATTTTATATGTTTAACTAATTTACGGCTTCAACACAAAAATAATCATCCAATGGGGACTCCGTTATAGTCACACTATTTACGTTTTAATCGGATTTTATGTAGTTATATTATTAATTTCTTATTACTATATTACAGTGAAAAAATCAATCGAACATTTATATAATATATGTATGGCCAAAAGCCTTAGATGCTAGTGCTCCTTTCATTTATTTTTTATAATTTTAATTATAACTAAATAACTAAATAAACAAATAAAATAAATAATAACTCTTCAAAAATTCCAATACACCATCAAGAATTTTGAGTTATAATTAAAATAATGTTAGTATTTTATTATATTTTATTTTTGGGGATGTATCAACTTAAGTCTATCTTGATCAAATATTGAAACGCACAGTAAATATATTACAACACCCACCTCAAAGTATAATAATCGACTCAGAATCATTTTATATAAGAGTGAATCGGATTGCCAAATTTCGGGAATATCGGTCCACAATTAGGCATAGCTCCCATATAAAGCCCACTTTGGAAAATTATTCTAATTCGCATAAAACGCACAAAAATTACAGTATATGACCGCCTAAAAAGGGGAAAGATATTAGACATGCCTATAAATAAAAAATCAAGACCTGACAAAAAAAACCTGAAAGAAGATTCGTGTTCAACATATCAAATTTTATTTAGATCACCTATTTTTATTTAAGGGAGAAATAAATGATTTTCTTGCCGACCAGTGTTATTTGCAAATAATATTTTTCCTTTGCAAAAAAAAAAAATTAATTAGAAATACATTTAGGTACACATTTCCAAATTTAAAGTTACAAGTCCTATTGATTTTCCACTAATATTTTTTCGGTTAAAATTGTTATGTGATGTCCTCAAGAAAATATACAATCCACAATAGATCGTTCTTCGAGTGAAAATAAAAAGGCTAATTTTGTAAACTCAATTCTATTCATATGAGTCTGATCGGATTCATATAGGGAGAGATATTTAATTTCCGATAATTTTATTTATTAAGTATATATTCAAATGTTTTGATTCAATTCTCTTTAACATGATTCTATGATGTTGAAAAATATACGAAAAAACAACTATAATTTTGACATAACTTTCGAATTACAACTTACATAAGGACAAATGTTTTAAAGTGATATATTCAAGTAATTCTCTAAGACTAAATAATTTCATACGTAGATGAAAAAAATACTAATTTTAAAACATCGTGAATTGAATAGCAGTTTTATGTACCCTACTTATTTCATATTAAATTGTGTGTTGCTACGGTTAATTCAAGGACATTTGCTTTAAATTTTGTTACTATATTTCTTTATTTATGAAAATGATGATAACAGATAAACATTTTAATGGGATTAACTTAAAATAATGAAATAAATTAACATTTAACATTGTTTTGGAATCATAAATAAAACAAAGGAACGCTTTTTTAGTACCATCGAAACGTCTGAAATTTGTAGCATTATATATTAGTATCTACAATAAACTTTTCAAGAGAAATAAGTAGCACAATTAAATTAATGATTGATCTTATCACAATTTCCTTTACAAGCTAGAAGTAATTTGCCAACGTAAACCCTTACGTCAGCAAGTCAATTCCACAGCTATAATTAGTGTTGTATTTATGTTACCTCAATTTGTATTGCCATAATAAATGGCAATGACTCACTCAATAGTTTTAAAAGTGTAGGGTACAAAAAGTATAAAATATTTATATCTTTCTCGTGCCATAAAGACACACAAACAACAAAATGTTATTAGGTAATGTTGTCCATTATTATGCATGTACAATAAAAATGATTTTATATTAAATGAAAATAAAATAATCAGTTGTTTTGTGATTAGTTCATCTGATTAAATTTGTGACACATTAACAATGTTTTGTCGGTAAACAAAAGCGTAAAACTTATGTCGGTATAAATATCGCCTTTACACGTTTACTTTCTTTCAACAATGTTATCTTAACGTATTTAGGTTAAGTCTAAAGTTATATAAGTAAATAAATGTTACAAATTATGTGCTTTATATTATACTTACTACTTTTACTCACACTATTTAGTTGCTATTTCATGAATAGTTATGCCACCTAACCGAGAATCTCCTTATCGTGCTAATTATTTACAAGCGTTATTCATTATTTCAACATAGTTTTATTTATATGTGTGAAATAAATGCTAGAGTTTTAGTTTGTTTGAATGTACTATAAGTCTTAAATATGTATTCTTAGTATGTATGTCTAGATTCATAGACAATATGTTTAGGTTTTTATTTACATGAACTTCTTTTAAACACTTAAATAATTTTGATTGCTTGGAAAAGAACCAATTGGGAACAGTGACTCACTTAGCAATATTCCATAATAAGAAACATATATTTTTACATTTTTTACATTTTTATTGTGTAAATATTTTATTTTGATTTATCGAAATATTTAATCATAAGGATAAATAAGAAGCCTTAAGTTAATTCTTGTATATAGTGCTAAGGCTGACTAGGCTCGAATGCGTGCTCTTAGGAGAATAAAATTTAATATTTGACCCATGTAACCAAAATCGGTAAAATATAATATGATAATAAAATAAATGCTAGAAGAATAACGTATAGGAAATTTTTTTCGTTTGTGCGTTCCAACTCTTATTATATGTAATTAGCCTCCCCATTGCTTTTTCAGTCAATAAAATATTTATTTTGGTATTTTTTCTCCTTTTTCAAGTTTTAAAATACCACAAGTTATCTTTAAAAATATGGATAACATTACGTTATGGTAAAAAATGATTTAAAATTTTGAATACGGGAATGCTTTTCGGTAACATTGGGATCCGAGAACGGAAACATAGCTAATGTTTTTTTAATTGATTTTAGGCAGACCAACGGAAATCCGCTTCGACCAAGACCTTTATATTGCGTATATGCATTAATATATATATATAGATTTTTTTTTCAAGATAAAAGTACAATGTATTTTATTCAAACTATTGTCCATCGGCTTTTTCAAAACTTTCTGGTAATTTATTTATTCCATAAAAAACTATCTCTCATCCACTGCGAATCTATTTTTGATATGTTTTCCTGAACTGAATCGTTACAAGGTACAAAGTCTGGGGAGAAACTTCATATCCACTTGTCATCGCTCTAATTATTTGATGCATAAACGACTTCGTTCTGTTGCGCTAAAAAATAGCCTCTTCGCTACAGTCTGTGTGACCCTCAATTTCTTAAATCTGGATGAATTTAAGTGCTTTTAAACATCTGAAAATCTACCATAAATCATTCTTCAAGCACTTATTGTATTTAGCGTGACTCTTAATTAAGCAAAGCTACCAATTCTTCATCTTCAAGATTCGAAGGATTTCCGCAGTAAAACTTTCTGTGAATATAAAAGTATCTTAGAATTTGCGACCTGTAGTTTACATGGACGTCTAGATGCACGAACTGATGGATATCTTCAAATCAAGTCAGAAACTAACCCCAAATCGATCAGTATACTGCACAGAGGGGCAGAATGGAAAATTTTGGAAATAAATCTGTAACTTCTATTCGAATTAACTAACTTATATTCGATTTGCATAAAATTTCACACAGGTGTAGAAGTGTAGCGTACAATTCTAATTCTGGAAATAAGGCCCCCACTCTTTAGGAGCAGTGCTATTAGGGCTCAAAATAGGATACCTCTGACATAGAAAATTTTCATCGTTTGGCAAATTTTTATTTCTTATCCGATTTTAAATATTTTTACATCTTCTTAAAGCACTAGATAAGGTCTCCGAAAAATATGCTTGCATGTGCTATTTATCTCTTACAGTTATTGGCATTTAAAATTTCGACTATCTCAATTTTGCAAAATCTTCGTCCAATTTTTTCAATACATGTTTAAATATTTATGGTCGATTTTATAAATTTTTAACCCAATTGATTAAAGAAAAAATTATCTAACGAATAAAAAACTAAAAGTTCATGAACGATTTTGTAATAGAAAATTGCAAAAATAGACTATGTACAGACCCTCCCGAATTTGACCTATTTTAAATCAAAATTTTTATTTTAGCCAACATCTTATAAAATTCCAAAGGCTAGTTTTACAAACCGAATACAGTTTCTTTTTCCAAACCTGCAATAAATGTGGACTTTATGGGCAAAATTAAAAAAAAGATCCATGTTTAGGATCCTCGTCACTTTTTTGGAATTATGGGACTACTTTTACAAAAATCGCAGAAAGCGCTTTACCATTTTAAATGATGAATTCATTAATCGCTGAAAAGAAATCGTGTTAATATATCTTAACACGATTTTATAGAGATCAAATATTTATAGTTTCTCCAAAAAAATATTTTTTTTCAAAAATTTAATTTAACTTCAAAAACCAGAAAAACTATGGATTTCATCATTTCATTTTAAATCACATAAGCAACAAAAATTTGTCAAACGATGAAAATTTTTTTATCAGAGATATTCTATTTTGAGCCCTAATATGGGACCCTCTTTCCAAAATTAAAATTGTTCACTCCTCTGCTATGCATGCGTGAAATTTTATGCAAACCCTCCAGATCATTAGAAGTTACAGATTTATTTCCAAAAAAATTCTATTCTGCCCCACTGTGTTCTGTAAGGTGGGTGTTGGAGCATGAATTTTGGGTAATAAAAAAAATAAGCACAAGCGCATAATGCTCTCCCCATCTTAGTGGTGTGGGCTGGCGTTTATTTAATCCTGCGGTTATTGTTGAAAATAGAGAATATGTAATGTTATAGAAGAGAATTGTTGCAATATAAAATGGCATAAATATTATTGTAGCTTAATAGAATTTCTATATTTAAAGCCTACATAATACATTTTTAATACAAGATTCAATTTATTGCATGAAAGTGAAACGCAAAAAACTACTGTTTTATAGAACCTTTTTTTCGTAAATACTGTAATAATTTTATATGTATCTGAAAACTTTGTACAATATTCATGCTTATGTACAGCATTTTAAGTAAACATGCAACCAAACCATTTCGAACTAAGTAAACTAAGCGAAACTAAACCAAATTAAACCGAACCGTAGCCAACATAATATTGTGTTGTGATACATGGTTAAGAAATGTTGAAAATTTAAAGTACATTTTAGTTTAGTGACTATGAAAATTGATACACCGCACCTAGACGTGCTTGCCTTCTATATCAAATTATCTTTAAACATGCAATAATATAAAACGGAGAAGCACACAAAACAAACGGAAAAAATATAAAAATTAACAATAAAAGGAAAGAGGAACCAGAGAATAAAGGTAAAACTGTTTGTGTAACGATGCCGGAAATGATATTCATCACATTTAAACGAATACAAGCATAGAAAAAGTTGCTATAATTTTTTGTTTTTACTTAAACATTTTAAATTCAAATATTACTAGTAGAAAGGGTGTAATTAAATATTTAACTTTTAATATAGTTTTTAATGTTCTCCCATTTAGGCCAATTAGATGGAACATTTAATTTTTATTTTGACATTTGTTTTATTTCTAGGTTTTAAGTGAAGAAAACTCAGGTGGCCGTCTTAAATTCAAGACCATTAAATCCGAAGAAACAAAATCAATTTTACTTATTGATGATGCATCTCTTTTAGATTCAGGCAAATATTCATGTTATCCATCAAATACTGAAATTGCCAGTATACGTGTACATGTATTACAAGGTAAGTAAGTGCACCATACAATATAAAATGAAGAATGAATGGAGGAAAGAATGAAAAGTAGAAAAAATAAAAATAATCGTACACTTAAGAAAAATATTACGAAATCATTTATTTTATCTTGATGAAATGTAAGTAGAAATATAAATACATATACATTAGGGCGACTAATACCAAAAAGTGATTTTGTTACCCCCTAAAAATTTGTGTATGTTCTTTCAAAACAATGCATAGAAAATGTTGTATCATTTGAAAGGTATTTAGAGAGCGCGTCCATTGGTACATAAAGGTATTTTCTAAATATTGTTATTTTTAACGAAATTTCAAACTTTAAAATTTCTACTTGCTTTAAAATATAAGTAGTTGGTGTCTGATTAATTTTTATTTTCATATTCTTGCAATTTCGCAGTTTATCAGACAGTCAATTTGATAAAAAAAAAACTTTATATAAACATAGTTCATGTAGATATCAAAATTTTGATAAGAAATAACTGTTTGAATTAAAAAATATTAATATAAAACAAAAATATTAACAAAGAATATAAAAAATATAAGTAATTTTTTACAAAACGTTTTCTCTAAAAAGTCATAAATATTTTTTTTTTTTTTTATCTGGTATTTTACTAATTTCATTCGAATCATGGAGCTCTTTCAAGCGTTGGCGGAAATAAGACTGCAATTTATCACAATGTTTAACGTTTTACAATCAAAAAACATTTTTAGTACAATACTTTGTCATATTTTTTAATCACTTTTGTGTTTTTTATATTCACTGTTAATGTTATTTCTTGTTTAATAGTATTTTTGTAATTTTCGTATATATACCCAGCAAAAACTTTTTGGTTTCCGGTAATGGCAACTACTTATTAAAGTAATGAGGCGTCATTATTATTTGCCTACTCTGTATTATATAAATAAGTACTCAATAGTATAATACGACAGTAATATTGCAATCACGTGGATGAGTTGGCTAGAGCGCTGGGTAAGCAATCAGAAGGTTGTTGGATCAACCCCATTCTGAGGCTGTTAGCTTTTTATAACGAAATGTCTAAAAAGATATTTTTAAACTAAATGGAGTTTTTTTCGCTTAGGATGCTATGTGCGAGATGGTTTACTGAATAAGAGTTTAGTCAGTAAAAACGAATGATCAGTTTGTGTCCAAGTTCGAGTCTCACTGACGGCAAAATTTTTTTGTTTTTTTTATTTTTGTTTTCGTTTAGGTACATATTTTTGAGTACCCCTAGAGTCAAAAAATAACTACATGAATTTGTGGGCAACTCGAACAAAAATAACTAGTTATTCAGGCAAAAAATAAATAGTTTATTTTTGTTTCCAATTATACCTGCTAGCTTACCAGCAAAGCAAAGTTTTTGCTGGTTATTAATTCAAACGGGTAGAACTTGTCAAAACAAGAATTTTGATACCCATATTGACTAGGTTTATGTAAATTTTTATATCAAATTGACTGTCTGATAAACCGCAAAATTGCAAGAAAATTAAAATAAAAATTAATTAGACACCAACAGCTCATATTTATAAGTAAGTAGAAACTGTAAAAATTGAATTTTCATTAAAAATAAAAATGCTTTTAAAATACCTTGAAGAATTAGATATAGGGAATATAGAAATATTGAGGTCACTCTTAGATATATTTCATACACATGGACGCGGATTCCACACACATTTCAAATGATACTATATTTTCTATGCGTTACTTTGGAATAAAATACAAAAAAAATTAAAAAAACTACAAACAGCCCAGCTCACGAATGGTCATTAGTAAAACCGTAATATTTTGGGGGACATACCAAGGTTTATTTTCAGAGGATAAAAAAAACTCGTTTTTTCTTCCGTAGGAAGTGGATCGCCTTAATATAGATGCAAACACTTTACAAACACATGTGTACATTTTCTATATTTAATGCAGGGAAAATAAAATTTTATACTCCACTTCATAAAACACACACATATATACATACATATACATGAATACTTAATTCTTTGAAGGTGCTAATTTAATGTTTTTTTTACAGTTGAAGAAATTCCTAACTGGTTAATTTATTAGGAAATAATAAATATTAGTTTGAAGGAAAATAATGCTGTCAAACATCAGCATGAAGGAGTAGACTGGCTTAGAACATAGGGATCGATTGCAGCTAAATGTATTCTCAAAGTTTCATATTTTTGCGCACAATTTTTTTTTTCCAATTTCTAAACTAATTCTACTAAAAAAACGTGACAATTCTCACGGTATACTTCCGTTTTTATATAGCTGATTATACTTGTTTAACCTAAATTTTAACATCTTATAAAAATAACGCTTTATCACAAAATGATGTTGAGATTAAACACGATTTTTTTCAGTAAAAAAAACTGTCGTTATATATACATTTATAAAATGTGCAAAAATACATATGTTTTCCACTAACACTTACCTACTTATTTACACAAAATACCCTTGTTCATATGCTATTTATGTGAAATTGTTATGACGATGTTATTGTATTGAAATATGTTATTGTAATTCATATAAAAATTATATATTGGCGAAAAGCTTAATAAAAATTAAGTCAAAAGCATACTTAAACATTTTAATTGTAAAAACACATACAATATACATATATTTGAGTGTCCGGAGGAACTTGTTATTTGATATTATGATATAGGAACACCATTCAAATCATGCGCATTGATGAGTAGTATACAGGAAAAATTAAATTTAAAATTGGTCATCAGTTCCCTATTAGCGCACATCGAAATAAAAACGCTAAGCGTTTAGCGCTAGGTTCCTAGTACATATAACATATTAAAATTGGTTATAATCGAACCATTATTTCATTGAACACCCATATACAATTTTTCCCGAAAATGGGTCAAACACTTATAAATGTGTTAAATATGTTTATATTTACATAAACTTTTTAACAGGTGTGTTTTATTTAGGCAAAAATCATATCAATAAATTTTGTGAGGATCTGTTCAAAATTGACCATAGATTGCCTATAAGACCCCTCCCGAAAATTACTTTCTCCCGCAAAATTCCTTTATAAGTCTTCGTATAAAAATAAAATTAATTACAAATAATATATATATAATATATATATTGTAATTAATATATATATATATATATATATATATATATATATATATATAAGTATATATATATATATATATATATATATATATATATATATAAGTATATATATATAAGTAACTTTATTATTCATTTTCAATACTTTTGAAAATTCTTTATAGATCTCTTTTTAAATAAAGCAAATAAATAAGTTAATTCTTAATATATAATAATTTCATTTTTGTTCAGAAAACAAGCATATTTTCATTAGATTTTTTTGGAATATATATATTTTTATTTCTTCTTCGAAATCGCAAAAAATCTGCAAAATATTTTTTTTTTTTGGAATTTCCATACTACACATATTACGTAAAAATAATTTTTTTTTTTTCACCCAAGTTTGTCTAAAAGCTTTTAGAATTAAAAAATATTTCTAATAAAGTTTTTCTTAATTTTTACATTATTAAATACCTATGCTGAACAAATCCATTGTAAAAAAAAAATACTTTTTATGAAATAAAACGCAAAAACCTAAATTGAAAAAGTTCGATTTTCCGTTTTTACCACTGTGATTAAAAATTACAAAAAATCTATGAATTTGTAGGAGCACTACACGGAGAGTGATTTTTTTTTACTTTTTATTTATTAATTTATTGAATTTGCCTTTTATAGGCCTAACAATAAGTATATGAATCTTAAAACTAAAGCTAGTTTCTCTCTAACGAGAGCCTAAATTGTTAAATGAGCCTCAAATCAGCCGGCTGGTAGGTCGGCTCTATGAAGCCTTGAGTCTGTTTGTACTTCAACAAGAAGTCTTGCTAGTGGATTGGGATGACTCTGTAGTTTAAGGATGTATTTTCTGTGAATTTTCTGAACTCCTCTTTCACTAAAGGCACCTTTAAATCTCTATGAATATTTTCATCTCTTATGTATCACTGTGCACCCGTCGTGTTCCTAAAAATTTTGATTTACCCCTCTATATAATGTAATGGCATCTAATTATGGCAGTTCCCCATAATTGGATGCCATTGGTTTTAGTATAGTTTTATACATGATGATTTTATTGTCAAGGCTAATCTTTGATTGCTTGTTGATTAACCAGTGAAGGCTAGAATCTTTCAACTTCATATAGAAGTCACCTATCGAAATGAATACCAAATTATGTGACATGATCTGGATAGGGTATACTTATAAAACTAAGAGCATCAGGCTACTTTTCAGTTCATTTACCCATATACGCCAGTCTTTTAAACATGTCTGTACACGTCGGAGATAAATATCCAGTTGACTAGTGTCTATGTGTAGGTTTTTATTGGAACGGAGTATTGCTTTATCATCAGCAAATGTAGAAATAGTCAGCTCATCGCATATAGGCAAGTCAGAAGTATAAATTAAATAGATGGTAGGTCCAAGAACACTTCCGTGCGGAACTCCTGCTTTTATTTCCAATTCTTCTGTCACAAACTCATTATAGTAAACATTTAATTTTATATATTAGACCTTTGTCAAATGCATGTGCGACATCTAAAAAATAGCTGAACAATACTTCTTTAATTCAAAAGATTTTCTTATCTGTCCAGTTAGACAACTTAACTGTTCAATAGTTCCGTGTTTTTCACAGAAACCAAACTGGTGAATTGGGACGATATTGCTATCGTTCAAGAGTGACATAATTTTCCCTTGGAATACTTTCTCGAAAAGCTTCACCAAACAAGAAAGTAGGATAGTAGATCGAAGGAAGACGGTGCAGTCAAATATTTTCCGGGCTTTGGTATCATTTTAATGTAAGAAGTTTTCCAAATTTTTGGAAAGACTCCTAGTTTTTAGGAGATTTTCTTTCATTTGTATTTTCTTTGATGATTGTATTAATGTTCTCTATGCTAAAGGCAATTATCTCTTCATTATTTAGTGTAATTTCAGGTTCCCAATACAAAATTATTTGTTTGAGGATTTGATTGAAAAGCTGTGCTCAATTAACATGTAAATAAATTGGTCTTATCTTTTGAACTATGGGCCCAGGTAATTTCAGCTTTCCTTAAAAGACTTTTTGCCTCTATCAGTGGCTTGATATATTTTGTTGCCCTCCATAAGGAAAAATAGTATATTTATTATCTGTTAAGCCTTTAATGCAATTTCCATTTTGGCGATCCTTTTCTACTTGAAGGGCTCTTTTTAGTTTCTTACTTGTTACTGTCTACGGTGTTTTCTTTTTTCAAGAAGAAATTTTTCGATATTGGAATTTGATATATATATATTTCTTAGAAATTTGACTCTTAGCATGCTGAGCTGACGCAATTAATGACGTAAAGTCAAAATATGGATCTGTGTTTATATAACTACTGATATATTTTTTATAGTTCAACCTATTTGTTGTACAGTATGTATTATAAGGAAATTTTGGTATATTAGTTCTTCCATAACAAGTTAATATTATGGAGAATGATCAGGAGATAAATCATATAACATTTCTGTAGTTATCGAATTTCGATTAATATTTTTAGATACGGCAAAGTCAATGAGATCAAGAATTATTCTAGGATCAGCCAGCCAGTATGTTGGTTGTCCAGGTGTCACAAAATTCAAGCCCAATAAGTATGTTTGGCATTACAGTCGCCACATACCAGGAAACGATCTCCTAGTGTGCTAAAGAAATCATCTAAGCATTCTTTAGCCATTAAAAATCATAGTGGGCAATAAATTAAACTCAGGGTTAAATAAAAAAAAAAAAAAAACATTCAAGATGAATGAATGTTGCTTGCTTATAGTCTTTTTGGGAATTTGTCTACAAAAATGTTTTTAATACTTCTTTCATAATGAGCTCAAAGTTTCGAACTAAGTTCGTGATTTTTAACCGCTGGTGGGGAACTGAAGATGAATTATTATTACTTTTTTATAATGTTTCCTGTATCAGTTCACCAATACGCATCGTTTAAGTAGTCTTCCTAAACTTTTTCCAACGAGACACTCTAGTAATTTAGACCATGGCGAAATGAAATAGGAGTTTGATACTTCAGCGGGTAGCAAAAATTGTGCTTATATGGACTTTCACGATTCTAAGTATTAAAAAAATTTAATCAGCTGATTAAGTGAGATCAAGTATTTGAATTCCCCTTGATTTAGACCATTAAAATACATCTTTTTATATCTTACTGATTCGTTAAAGTGATTTCTAAAGAAATATGCAACAAACTGAGAATTGTAAAACAAAATGTTACGAAAAATCAATATATGGGTATTTCATCAAACTCGTTTACTTTTGTACCAATGTTAGTATCAATATTAGTTGGCTTTAGTGAAACACAAATCTGTTCACATGGATGATTTTTAGCGAATGGCATTAGTGTTATGGAGGTATAAGGTAAAACGTTATAAAAAGTTGCCAAAATTCTATCTTCAACAACATTTAAAAAATACTCACACGTGTATAATCCACATCAATATGTCCAAAACAAAAATTAAAAGTGATTCGATATTCTTAAGGACACCGAAGATAATTGCTATCGAAATGATTTTTTAACATTTCATTAAACAAATTTTAATAAACAAAGTATGCATAGATTTTCTTGTTTTTAATTTTATAATATTTTTGATATATTTTTAATATATATTTGGCAATCAAATATTTTTTTAAAATGATATTATTGGACAAGAAAACACTGTTTATGTTATGGTAGTTGAAAAGCAAAAAAAAGGATCGATGCGTTTTATAATAGTGAACATAATCGGGACCATAATTCTCATTTAACCTACCTCTACAACAACTGTTCTCAAATGGGAGTCCGTGACCCACAAGGGGTCCGTGAGGACATTCGTTGAACACAAAATTGTTTAATATAAATATTATTTAGAAGCTTAAATAAGAATTCCAATGAAAGCATGAAACTTTTTAAGATTGGAAAACATCCCAAATCAAAGCAAAAGTAAAGATATTTATTTTTTTCCAAAATGAGTTCTTTTAAAAATCAACTAACACTAGCTGGAATGAAAACCAATGAAGGAACTCGTGATTTAATTGAAAATATTATGCTTGATAAAGGCAAAAATGATCAAATAAATAAAGCGATATTGTCCAAAGAGACAATATAAAGAAAACTTTACGATATTATTAATGAAGAAGATAAATAGTTCACTTAGATTTGATGAAACTATCGATTTTTCATATGAAACTCTTTGTAAATATTTTATGCCAAGAAATTTTTTATAAAGTCGTTTCAATGCCCTTTCCGGATTTTAACCATAGATAACATCCTGTTGAAGAAGGATATTAAAATTTGCTTGAAAGGTGCGAATGCTGAGTACACAAAACTTTTATTTCGCAGAGAAAAATCCTTTCAATGTAAATATCGATAAAATACCACCAGATTCATTTCAAACCCCCTAAACTATTGCCACACTTTCTCACAATATAAATTTTTATGTGAAAAAAAGAATCAATTTTTTGTGAATGCAGGGAACGATAGCAGATATGTATTATCCGAAAAAATCTTTTAACACTAAAGATCTCATGAAGAAAAAACAATGTCGAAATTATTAATATTATTTCTTTATTATTTTATCTTTACCTAACATTTTATTTGAATTTTAAACTAGTCACAGTTGCAAGGGGTCGCGCTTCCATTGCAATGTCAAAAGGGTGCATGATCTTGTGAGAACCCCTGCTCTATAATATCGAGGAAAAAACAAAGTGTGCATAGATTTTTAATATGGCTTTAATTGCATTTAATTCATTGTTGTATTTTTCATTTCTAACCACAAAAAAATCTTTAAATCATGTTAATAAATAAAAATTTGCAAATATTAGTTATATAATTATAAAATAAATTTTTCAATGACAAGAATACACACCCAAAAATGTTAAAGTTGCATTAAATTCAAACGCGTAATTATTTTTGAGTGCCACTTGATTCCGATATAAGCTATAATAACAACTGCAAATTGGTATACATTTTCACCGATTTCAATTAGCGCCTTGGGTGTGCCTCGAAGATTTTTGAGATATTAGAAACACCGCAATCTCAAGCCATGAATATTTTTTATGTATTATTTTTTTTTTTTGTTCAAACTTATTTTTCGCTTAACTAAAACAAAATAGATGTACTTATTATAAATATAATTTCATATAAAATATGAAAAAATGCTAATAAAAAGTTCGCGATATTTTAGATTGGTTTTAAAGAGTTATATCGTTTTTGAATTTTAATACTGTATCGCTCCACATTGATTTTAAAATGTCATTTGGAAACCTTTACACTTTAGCTTTATTGTATTTACGCTGTGAGTGTGCCTCCCGAAAAACATACCTCTTAGATCCATTCGCGCCTTTTCTCCCCAAGTTTGGGTACACCATATAGCACTGCTATAACGAGATATACTTCAAACGATTCATAATTACAAGAATAACAAACCTCTGTTCTTTATTTTTCAATACTCGAAACGGCGAAAAATTTTGAAAATTTTGGTTTCACCACTTGTCTACAATATAATTTAACACAGGTCAACGACACATTGATAGAACATAAAAAAAAAACTATTTCTACAAGTTTCTATAGCTGAAATTATAAGAATTGAGGAAAACTCGCAATTGCCCTTTTTTTGATTTATTAGGTTTGAGTGCTTGCCGGTACCACGTACAACCATTTCAGATATTGATTTTTATTGTTTAAAAGTTAATTTAGAAAATATAAAGTAAAAAAATATTTGAGGCTTAAGGTCGGTTTCTTAAAGATAAACGTAAGCGAGAATTCCCAATATATATATTTTTTAACGATAGAACCGCGTATTTAGTTTTTCATTTCGTAAGTTTTTGTCAATTTTAAGAAAATTTTATATTTCAATAATAAGAATGGAAATACATTTTTTACAAAGAAAAACAACAGCCCTTCTTGAAAATATTTGAAATTTTCATTACGTAATTTTGAATTGGGAATGGGATGCAAATAGTTCATCATCACTATTTGCATCCCATTCCGCACATAATTATTTGAGCGATCTATACTTGTACAATACTTAGTTGTGTTAAATTTTATCTCGATATTGATACTTATGTGAGATTTATGCTAGTTTAATTAATTTTCGGTTATAGGAATTATATGGGAACCATGTTCAATTATGGATAATTATTGTGATATTGGGTATGATTATATATACTTATATATAGCTCATATATATTAAGCTTTATATTGATGTTAACAATAATGTCGAATTTAAGCGCGTTTAAGTACATTTTAGTTAGTGGAACCTATATGAAAATTATGACCAATTATGGACCGATTAATTTAAAATTTGGTACAACGAACTTTACATCTACAAAACTTATAATTAATTAATACGACATATTTCAGATATTTATATGCGTTAATGATTAATTTCAGTAGATTTTGTCTTTGCAATCTCATGTATCAAATTTAGTGGATTTTGTAAAGTAGGTTACAGTGCGTTAAAGGTCTGTTATTGTGTTCCCCAAATTTCTAAAATAATATCAATTTTTTTCGAGATCAGGAATATGCCATATATGACTTATTTCAATAAATAATGATCTATTATATTACAATTTGAATAAATATATAATTATGCCTAAAAACCATATAACACCCAATAGAAGTGATGTTAGTAAAGAAAAATTTTTGTAACTTACGATGCCATTGTCATCCCATTTTGAAATTTTTATACTACAATGACAAATCGATCGTAAACATCGTATAAAAATTAATGAAAATTTAAAGACCCTTTTTCAGGATATTCAAGAATAAAAAATATTTCTTCATTTTAGAGGTCCTTGTGGCAGAGATATCTCAGTCCTTTCTAATTATACCAAGCTTGTTGAAATCTGGTAATGTATATAAAAGTTATTCAAGCTTAAATTTTGTTAATTTTTGACAAAAAAGCTCGATAAGTCCAAATTGAATGATTTATAGAATGAGAATCGATATGATTAGAGTTAATTAGCCATATGAAGCGCTTAGAGAAGTAGATTTTATGAGCCGAATTTTTTTCGAATTACTCCATAATTATAACCAATTTCACAGAGCCATACATAAGATATTTTTTAATCAAAATCGTGTACTAATTTTTTTCAGTTGTACTTATTTTTATCCAAAAAGTTTCTGATTTATATTATTTAGAAACTGAAACCCTAACAGAACTTCTACAAATATCATTTCCGAAATTGAATTTAAACCGCCTAAATCTCAATAAATATTTATTCCATTAGTAAAGAAAAACACTTTACGTATTCTAAGCTCTCCTCCTGTCATTTCCTAATTTAAATGTATCCTTATAACGCTGTGAATTCAACTACAAAATGAAATTATCTTTCAATGATAAAATTTTATTCAAATATGGTATTTCTATTAACTTTTAACCCTTCTATTCTTGCTGAATACATCTAAAAATATAGCAATTGAATAAAATCCTCAGTTTACGTTTAGAAACATTGCAAAACTCTTCAATGTCTTCATTAAAAAGTATAATTAAGTGGCTGTTATCAGACGTATGTATATTTAAAACAAGCGTATAAGCATAAATTTTTTTTTTATTTTATTTTTTTATTATTTCTTTTTTTTTTTTTTTTTGTCTGTCTGTGTTTGGGGAGAAACAAGTGGGTTTTTAGAGCGTTTAACAACTTAACAATTAAACAGGGTTTTTTTTAATTTTTAAACAGCACACAAATTACAAGCAGTTGGTCTGATTTATATAGTTAAGACGGGATATACATTATTCATCTTTTCATTCATACATTTTTTCATCTTTTTTTTTACATAAATATTTAGGTACATTACAAATAAATAAAATTCATTTAAGTATAAGTATGCAATTCTTATCTTGCTCTTATATTTACCGTATATATTTGATTTAATTTTTACCCTTTAATTTTACTTATTTACATTTTTTACTCTCTGCTATTTACAGGAGAACGCCCCGAAGCAATGCAAACAAATGCAGCTGTAGCCATTAAAGTGCAAACTTCAAACCCTTTTATAGCTATTACCACATTTGTGGCAACATTAGCATTATGGTATGCGCTGGCAACGTTTGTTAAAAATTTACAAAATATATGCAGCAACAACGGCAGCATCATTGCAGTAAAGAAAGCTACAGCAGCCAGTAGCAAAAATAAAACTGGTAGCGCTTTCTTTAACAATTACAAAAATAACAATAAAATAACAAACAGCAGCATAAACAGTCATAGCAATAATAATAGTAAAAGTGGTAATTGTGCTACTATTATGGGAAATAAAGTCTACGATAATGACGACAACGATGTCAACGATAACAGAGTCAACGACGATAAAGACGATAATAATGGCAATAATGCTGATTTTATAGCTAGCAAAAGTAAAGTAGATTTTTGTAAAGAAATATGCAACATCAACGTTATTTATTGTGAAGAAAAACAGCTACAGCCACATCATCAGTCCCAGTCACACAATACCATAGAATATTATAAGAATTTTAATATTATTCTTAAGAAAGGGAATCAAAGGCATGCTTTGCGGTGATTAAATAATTAACAATCTAAAATTACCATGAAAAAAATGGTAACTGCAATGTAATGTTGTTGTAAATACAAGCAATTGTAAAACTTTATTTCTTTTATACTTTTACATTTTTCTTTATTTATGTTGTATTTTATTTAAAACAAAATATGAAAGGCAAAACATTTGTTTTATTTTTCAATAAAAAATTAGTTGTACGTTGTCTCATAAGAAACCCGAAACAAGAGTTTTTTAAAAACTTTACTTAAAAATATTTATGAGAGATAAAACCTAAAAGTATGCTGTAAATAATAAAATTTATAATAATAATAATAATAAATAATAATAATAAATAATAACAATAATATAGTAATAATTATATTAATAAAAATTATTATATGTACGTTAAAAGAAAACAAAACGCAGTAATCTGGGATGTCTTATTTAATTAGTGGAAACAAAAAATAAGAAGAAAGCTTATATTTTAATTTAATATTAAAGAAAAATAAAGATTAACTTAAAAGATACGGCATAAAAGGATTTAACTTTGCTTGTTAATCTGTAATTTTTGAGTAATTTAAAACTACCTTAAAGCGTTTTACACTATGTTATTTTGTATTAATACCTACAAAATAAGATTTTCAAATGTATTATGGTGTACATACCTTTAATATTCTGTATTTTAAAAATTATTATGAACTTGAAAATTTTTAAATTGTTTTTGCAATTCATAATACAGTTTTTTTTCCTATTCCCCGTTTCGTTTTGTAAATCTCTAATTGTTATCTTTTCCTTAAAATGTTTTAAAAAAGAAAAGAAACAAGTTAGAATGTTATATTCGGCTTGGCCGAACTTCTGCAATTTTCTGCGTCACACTTCCTAATTTAATATTTCAACTTATATGAGTAGTGGGCGGAATGTACGTATCACCCCTGTTTTTAGTTTGCGAGTTTACATCGATCCTTAAATATTTTGTATAAAATTTTGTAATCGTATATGCTTTTGCTTAAGAGGTATAAGAGGTATATGAGGCCTATTTCCGTAAATTACCCTAAATGTATTGATTTTATATACAAAATATTGTAGAACAATTTATCATATTTTTTAGATAATTTGGCTCTTTTCTAAGAAATTTAAGAGAATAAAATTCTCTTAAATTACAAATGGACGCAAGAAAAATAATAATAAAAAATAAATAAATTTTATTTTATTGGGGTATGAACAAAATGTGGAATAAGTTAAAAGATTTACGACTGAAAAGACGATTACTTCCACACTTTTCAATACTCCCAAAAGAGAGCCCGATCAAAAGTCATATACACATTTATGAAGTTTATTGAAGGCACATTAGCATAAAGTAATTCTACAAAATACTATATACATATATCTATTGAAATATTGTTAATAGTAAAATTTAATATTAAATAAAATAAAAAAGTTAAATATTTGTCGATATAGTTCACTTGTATTATACCAAAGTCATATATATCCTGTCCACCAACTTCTCTAGCCAACTTGTGGATTTAATGAATATGGGCCAGATTTTTCTGGTTTCCGTGCAATTGGACCCTCTTACTCTTCGATGCTTTTAGTGAGATTATTTTTTGTTCAAGTTAACTAGACCATAATTTTTTTGTGTTGTTTACTTTACTATATTATTTACAAACATAAGTAATAAGTATATATGTAATAATATATATAATATATATGTATATATAAATATATATATATATATATATATATATATAATGTAATAAGTATATATGTAATAATATATATAATATATATGTATATATATATATAAATAAATATATATATATATATATATATATATATACATATATATATATATATATATATATATATATATATATACATATATATATATATATATATATATATATATATATATTATTACATATATACTTATTACTTCTGTATATATATATATATATATATATATATATATATATATTTAGATTTACATATATATTATATATATTATTACATATGTATCTACCATTGTTTAAGTGTACTTTCTGTATCACACAATCGTTGGTCAAACTACAAGAAACATCTACCGTTTCTGACCGGTATTTGTCAAGGATCGATTTATTTCCTTTCCTATTATACTTTTTAGGCTAAAAAACAAAATTTTTCCTAAGCCGACTGCAGAATTTTCTTCACAATTCTCCTTTAGCCTTTCTGAGCAGGTTTTTGAAATTACGAAGTGACGATTTATAAGTCATCCATTGGCCACTACGCTTAGCCTTATTGAACAGCTTGCTGCATTCCTTTTTTGTAATTTCCCGTTACCTCTATATTGAATTAGCCTTACCGCTCGAGAAGGAATTCCTATAGTTTTTTCTTTCAATTATTAACCCTACAATGGAGTCTAACGAGGACTTGTAGTCAGTATAAACTAGACGCGTAGGTATGTTACCCAGGTAGTATGTCATCGTAACTTTACAGTTAAGTATTTTTTCTATATAACTCTCCATTTATATACCATGAGTATCGCTAGAGTTTTTGATATTTTTATATTTTTTTAGGAAAAATTCCAAAAGTATTATCATTTATTTTAACTACAAGTTAATTGTGCTTCGGTAAGTAAATATATCCACAATCATAGAATACAACTAGAAGTTTATGTGAGATACAAAAACCTAATTCAGTTGTCAAAATCCTAACTTATGCAACAACAAAATGCATGCAGTCACATATATTTTGTTTATGTGTTTTGAAAAAAATGAGTAAATTTTTCTTTAAACTTAGTTTAAACTGCCTGTCATATAAATTTCTCGATGTATTCTATCCCCAAAATTATTAAAAACAGCCATTGTTGCCATTTTAGCCTCTTTCGGGCTAGATCTAGCCTTTTTATTTTGCTTTTAGTTTCAGCCTTTTCGTTTTAGCTTGGGAGTTTTTTTCTAGTCTTTTTGGTTCTTAAAATTGCATTAGAATATGTAAAATATTAATATGTCAATAACGAAGAAAATAATTTATTACTAATTGCTATTACTAATTTTAATTTTACAGAATCATATATTTTAGCATTTTTTTATATTTATTAGTACAGAAAATTCGTGTTTATTTATATTTTATAAAAAAAAAAAAAATATCAAAATCAAAATTAACCTTACTAATTTGCTAAATCGATTTTTATAACTAACTATTTTGAATATACTTCATTAACCATAGAAACAATTTGTAAATATAGTTAAAAAATCTTAATAGTTCAAAAATGAGGAGAAAATTATTTCAAAATATTTTTGAATTTTTCATATGAAATATAACCCAAATTTGTGTGTAATTTTTTTTTATATTGTTCACTTAGTCATTCTGCTGGCCGTTCTATGATTTCTGGCCCTATTTTGTGGTAAAGTTAGCCTTTTTTAAATTTCAATTTAGCTTCTTTAAAAAAAAAAAAAAAAAAAAAAAAAAAAAAAAAATAAATTTAAATTTCAGTAATTTTTTTTTTTTTTAATAATTTGAAGTTATGTAGTAATAATATTATACTTTAAATAATGTAAAAGAATATTAAACAAAAAATAATTAAAAACGTTCTCTATATTTTTTGTGAAAGACATTTTGTGAATTTATTCTCGAAACATAAAAAGTAAAACTAAGCGTCGCACAGTGTTTCGTTTCACAGACAAAAATATAAAAAAAAAATCAGAAAGAGGTTGAAACTAAGTTTATTGAGAGCTAATAACATGTTCATTGAAAAAAAATCATTCACCAGAGAGCGATAAAATCTTCATGTCATTGTAAAATTTACTTTTGGTGTAAAATGGATTTATAAGAATGAAAAAATAAACGAACAAGTAATTAATATTTTTTGTCAGTTTTTGAAATCGTACTTATTTTTGTGATTCACTAATAAATAAAACAAAAATTTGCCAATATTTAACAAAAGATACAGAAAGACCCACCTTTACAAATGCATTGTTTTAAAGTTTTAATTTTGTTTTCATTATTGGGACCCAATAAATGATAACACTGTGCAACAATTTCACAAAAATTTCTTCACACTTGAAATATCGATACATGTATTAAATTAAAGCCCATACATAATAAAACTACTTATTCACTTTATCTCCAGGACGTAAAATTTTCTCTCAAAAGGACCTAAAATACACAATTGTAACAAAATTTTAAAATAGTTACCAAAATTATATTTACCCAATATGATTTGAGATAATTTCCTGTAATGTAAAAAAGTTGTAAAGTAAATGTTGCACCACAAAATGTTAAGGAAGTATCCTTTATATAAAGTATATAATTAACTAATAAGTGTTCAAATATATATTTTTAAAGACTTTTTTTTTAAATAATTAATGTATTCTATATTAATTTTCTAAAATAGTCACACTTTTAGCTTTAAAAAAGAGGGAAATTTGTTATTTATTTATTTTTTCAATTGTGTAGTTTTTTTTCCATTATTGGGATCCAGTAAGTGATAATCAATAAAGAACAGCTGCCAGTTTTTTGTTAGCTGAGAAAATCACTCTTTTGAAAAGGAAATTTTTTCTTTGAAAAGTATTCTAGGCAAATTTTCAAAAATAGTCAAACTTTAAGGTAAAAAGAGTGGAAGTATGTTAATATTTTTTTCCAGTTTTTGAGACTATATTCGACATGTTGATGCACATATTCAAAAACAAAAAGAAATGCTGTGTCATCTAAGGAATTAGTGTTTGTCCTTTATTTTTAAAAGTGCGCATAGGTGTTAGGTAAATAAAAAAGAACTGTATTCTTTTTAATTTTTTTAAACATAGTAATAATGTTTTATAAACAAATTTAATACTTTTATGTGCTGGGTATACAATAATAGTTCTAAAATGGGAGTCCGTGGTACACAAAAGTACATTCGTGTTGGGTAGCGAAAAGATTCTGAAAAAAAATACTTACACATAATTTACATTTTAAATAAAAATTCCAAAGGAATCTTGAAACAATTTAAAAATGGAAAAAATACATCCTTATACAAATCATCCCCAATTTAAGGATACAAACTTAGATATACATATTTTTTTCCTAAATGAGTTTTTTAAAAATCAATTAATACTAGCTGCAAGAAAAACCAATGAATAAAACCGTGCTTTGTTTCGCTTGAAAATATTATGCTTGATAAAGGCAACAATAATGAACAAATAAAGAAAGTTATTATGTTCAGTAGCAATAAAGAAAACTTTCCGTTAAGGCAGGGAAAACAATTAATTAGAAAGATTAATAGTTCACTTTAATTTGATGAAACTATCGGGTTTACACATGAAACCCTACCTTTTGTTCTTTTGTAAATATATTGTGCCAAGAACTTTATTATAAAGTCTTTTCAATGCCCATTGTGAATTCTAATCATAGAATTACATAATATTGTTTAAGTATTCCCGACTGGAGCGATCTCACAATGCTGAGTACTCAAAACTTTTACTTCGCACAGAAGTTTGCGAGCTATAAAAAAAAAATTAAAAGATTTTATAACTGAAAGAAAAAAATCCTTACAATATAAATATAAAATGAGTTAGAATGTAACTCATGTGTTAAATTTAATTCTGAACCAATAGATTTCAAGGCATTTTAGTTGAAATATAGCAAAGTTTAACCGCCTATTGGCTCCAAAGGCCGAAATCTATCATAACAATCTTCATCAACATAAATTTGTATCCGCTTCACTGTCCGTAAAAAGAAAAATCCGATCTTTTGTGGACGCAGAGAATGATATTAGATATGCATTATCCGAAACAGTCTCTTAATATTAAAGATCTCATGAAGCTAAAACAAGGTCGCTATTATTAGTCTATATAACATATATAATTTTTTTTTTTTTTTAGTTATTTTCTCTTTACATAACATTTTATCAAATTTTTATACTAGTTAAAGTCGAAGTTGGTCGTGCTTCCATTATAAAGTCAAGAAGGGGACGGGAGGAAAATCTTGCTAGGAAGTGAGAAAAAAAGACAATAAAATGAACTCTAAAAAAGGTCAGAAAAGACTAAAGCCCCTAAGAAATAAGTGAAGAAAAAAGCTATCTTTATTTTTTATTTATTTATTAGCATTAGTTCTTGATATTTTTTAAAAACAAATTGTGAACAAATTATGAATAAAACATAGAACTGCTGTTAAAAAAATTACGCAATGGAAAATGTACCACACAATTACCAATAAATAATCTTGATGTTTTGTGCGAACTAATAAACAAAAATTCTTAAATGGATGATCATATAGAAGTAAGAAATTATTTTCTTCTCTATTGAAATATTAAAATTTTAGCGATTTTAAGAATCAAACAAGGCTAGAAAAAAGCTAGAAGCTAAAACAAAAATTTTGAGGCTAAAAGCAAAATAAAAAGGCTAGATTTAGTCTTAAAAAGGCTAAACTGGCAACACTGCCCTTGATATACAATATGGAAATGTTAGCGTATGAGTAATACTAATTAATCAATTATAGCAAACATTCGCCCCAATGTCTAACTCTGCTTACAGATTTTCATATTTATATAGCTTTTGATTTACTACGCAAATTTCGATGAAATTTGTTGCGAATATTCACACTACTTAAAAAAATAATAGTCAAAATAATTTTAATATTTATGGATTCATTATGGCACAAGTGTCTTTGCTCCGATTTCAAAAATTTATATAGGATATGATCACAATGTTATATATTGCACTTTGACCAATTTTTTCAATTTTTACCCGCAATTTGATATATATATATATATCACAATTTTTAAATTTGAAACAAACTTTTATTATTTCTTAATTTTTCCAATATATATCTGTGTACCAAATTTCATAAGACTAGAATAACTCCTTATATTTTTTCTGAATTTTGTACGGGAAAGAATTTCTGAGCTGCGTTTTTGGAAACTATATATCGTTCACATCTACATTATTAAATATATTCGAAATATTTATTAGCGTTTGGTAGCGCTTACCGCTAATGTTTATAATAATATAGTGATGTATTACCAATCTGTGGAACTCCATAATGTTGAATTTTGTACGGATGATGACCCTAGTTACGACTCAAATTTGTTAAAGTAATGCAAAAGTCCAATTTATTTTGGATGACACGGAATAGACACCCTTAGGTATCCTGGAAATATTCGCTGGTCTGCGGATGTTGTCTGTTTGTATATTCAAATACAATATGGCCACAAACTTTGAATGATACAGTGGACAAAATTATCATGTAAACTATAAAATGGACGTAAGATTGATACTATTTAGGTAATTAAATTTTATTATCATCGATTTACCTTTATTACCGGAAAAAAATAATAAAACCTAAAATATTAACGAAAGGAAATTCCATACAACCGCTATAAAGTGTTAGTGAAATGAACCACATTATAAAAAAAATCGATTCTGATACTGGTTTTGTCGATAAGGTCATTTAGTGATCATTGGAATTAGAAAAATATTATCTTTGATATAATTCGTATAGGATATGAAACAAAACAAAGAATATGGCAAAAATTAAAAAAATCCAGAATGTTTTTTAGGGTAAGATGTTCTAAATAATTTGATCGTGAAATATTAAAACCTATAAAATTACCTTTATTTTATTTACATGCCCTATTTACAGATTTTACTCATTCCTTTTTCTAATTTTCATAAACACTTATATAAAAGTCTTCCGGTACACTGTGCATTAGTTGAGCTATATTCAAAAGAAACCTAACATTTTAATTTTACATGTTTTAATTGTAAACATCATCTTCATTCACTATATAGATAATTGCAAGTACTTTATTATATATTTTGATTACCATAATTATTATTCGACTAAAAATGAATAAATCTTACGCATTTCTAAAGAAATGTAAAAAAAAAACTTAAAATGAACATAAAATTACTGGTATTAAATACCATGAATATAAAGAAAACAGCTTTCGTGAGTGATAATTAAGTCAGCATGAAAACGTAATTTCAAAAGAAGAGCAAAAACTTATGAGAAATAAAGAAAACTACATAAAAAGCTATCAGAAAAAAATATTATGTGTAGATCAAAAAAGATGAAAAAATAACAAAATCATTTTTTTTATTCTAGCCAATATTTTTGTTCATAGTAAAGTTGTAAATATTTCGCAGGTGTTTTCAATTGCTTTTTTCAAATGTTTGTTCTGACATTTTTATTTATTTTTTTTTAAGAAAATTGTATAAAGAAAAAATGAAATGAAAATGAAAAAGCTAAGAAATATTTCTTATAAAAGGATATTATTCCCATTTTTTTATGTTCTAAACAATTATGTGACAATTTATCAAAAGATTTCTTGAGAAATACTTTAGCTATCTGGCACTTCAAATACACTGGTGCAGACAAATAATATCAAATAAATTATAGACCAGATGAAAAACTATTTTTCAATTTTAAATGTCTTATATTATTTTTGCCAACTTTTTATTTTAATATTTATTTATTATTTTCCATTATTTTATTTTTTAAAATCCAGCAAGGGAATTTTATTAAAATGTAAAACATCCAACAGTTCTTCAATATTAATTAAGTTGGATTAATAATTATCAGGATAAGTTCAAGTTACAATATGCATCTGAAAAGGCATGAAAAATTAGTATAGTGCGGATATAAATATACAACAGTAGCATGAATATGCATAGAAAAAAGGCAAATTCACATATTTCTTATAAAAATATACATTTTTTAACTTTAAATTTCTGATAGTTTACATTTTTTTAACTTTGAGAATCATATTTGAAACGCCTTAATTATTCTTTACACTTTTGTATGAAGTATGTAAAAACCTTACAAAATAATTTATACAAATTTATAATAAGAATCCGTAATTTGAAAATGTCTACACGTTTGGTGCATAAACTTCCCAGCAAACAAAGAATATCCAAAGAAGTCAATAAGATCCAGAACTTCTGATCGAGTGTTAGTGCAAATTTGGATCATGTTCAGTTTTTTTAAACTAATCAATGAGTAGGAAAAACTTTTCTGATTTTCCTCAATATCAGTGTAAGGAAATTACCTTTAATTTTTATATAAAGCTATTATTTTTAATAAGAAAAAATATGCATAATATAGAGAAAATTGCACAAGTTATTAAAAATGATAATAATTTTGTTTATTAGCAAGATTTTAAATTGTTACATTTACAATTTTACCACATGATTCTTAACTAATTCGATAGTTGAAAATTTAATTGAAATTTTACACTGAAAAAATAAAAAACAATTGTTTTAACAGTTCAAATACGGCATCATATTCTGAAAACCAGATTTAACCAGGCGAAGAAAAATCATTCATAGCAATCGACCCAAATCAAAACAGAAGTTCATCTGTAATGATAGAGAATTTTTCATTTATCGCAAAAATTTGGACAGACATCTTTTTATTGCAAAATTAAAGCAGCAGTAAAAAACACCAACATATAAAAAATACGGCGTAAATCTTAGCCTTAATTTTATTCAAAATATAAAAATAATGTAAATGAAATTATACTTTTTGTCCAGAATAATTTATTTTCTAATATAAGATTAATATATATAGTTAAGTTATTTAACAATATATATAAATGTTTAATAGAACAAAATCATTGTTAACCCTTTAGAGTGCGGGATGTATATACATATAAATATTTTGTTTCTGTTTTAATATATTAAACGCATAATACTGATATTAAATATTAGCAGATCGTAAAATTTTGAATTCAGTACAATTGCGAAAGTATATTGTTTAGTTTGCGAAGAAATATTTTGCTCTCTAATTCATATATTAATGAGAAAATCTATTTTTAAAAAATTTTAATTTTTAAAAAAATAAAAATAATAAATAAATTTTAAAAAATAAAAACATTATTTTCTAATTTTTTTATAAATTTTGTCCCGAAAAAATTTTTTTTGCTCAATAATAAAAAATTGCTGATCTAAGGCTTAAGATATAATTTGCTAATTGCTAAAAACATTTTGATTTAATACTACAAATTCGTTGTTGGAAAAAATTGTTAAATATTAACCATTTTAAGTAAAAAAAATTGTTTTTAAATTTACAAAAATGATTTTTGGTGTCTTTTTAATTAAAGAATAATTATATTGACGAATTTGGTATTCAATAAAATAATTGACTTGTCGTAATTTTTTCTGTGTAATAATACTTTTCATTTGTTTCAAACAGTTATTATTTAGTAACAAGTATTTGTAGAAATAAATACCGATTCTCAAAGTTTTACATCAGATAAAATTATTTGAATCGCTTTTTAATAACATCTTCAAATGCTATTTGTATTACTTCTTAAACACAACAAAAGGTACACTTATCGATACCTTTTCTTGTTTAAAAATTACCTATTTATTTTTTTGCTGTGCTTTTAACGGTTGCAAAAATCTAATGTCACATTTCTTAGTATTTCTAAATGGCCTAGTCGGCTATGCCATGTATTCCTAGTCAACGTTACCGCTGAGAGTTTTTAAAAAGTGCCCGAAAAAGGGGGTTTCACAAAAAGTCGCCAAAAAGTGGAATTTTTTAAGGGGCCAACTGCTTCAACATCTGAAGAGCTTCTTCAAATTTCTTTATTAGATAAAAACAAAACTAAAGAAAAAAAATTGTACTTGAAAAACTATTAAACTCAATTTTTTTAATAATAATTTACTGTTTATAATTTACTGGTAATAATTTTTATTATTGCAAAAGTAAAGATTTATTCATAAAAATAGTTAACATAAAATTCTCTTTTTATTATTTACACTTCTGTATTTTTGTACGAGGTCTTCACTCCAGTCTTACAAATTCCCGTCTAACAAATTTATGACTGAAAGCATAGATTCACAAATGTTGACCTTAAGTCTGTTGGACAACTTACTTTTCATTAGTGACAATTTAGAAAAAAAAAAAAAAGTTCCGTCGAGGTACTGCTATGAGCCAAAGTAAAAATATAAATTAGAATATAAGTATTTTTCAAAGAAGATTCTCCATTTGATGTTTTAAATAGTTGTTCATAAACTTTATCCTTAGCTTTAGTTTTTAATAATTTAATAATATCTATTGTCAAAATTTTATTGCATAATTTGATAGTTATAAAAAAATAAGTATCTGAAAATAAAGTGCTTATCTTTCTAGTTATTTGTAGCGTGAGTAATATTTTACTTATGTCCAATATTAGTAACAACCTGTCATGTACCTGTACTAAAAATATTGTATCTCTTCCAAAATATTAATAAAAGTCTCAGGTCTAACATAAATAATTAACTTTAGAATAACATTACCTAATTGTGTAGAAGCTAACTATATGAGTAATTTTTTCTACGATTTCTATTGATTTTGATCGCTAATTTTGACACTTGGAAAAGTAAAGGCATATTATACATTATTATGTATTAAGAAAATTCGTTGAAGACTTTTCGTGAAAAGATGAGTGAGAGAGGTAATGAGTTAGGATTTTTTGCATATTATTCATGTTTAATTACGCAATAAAAATTTTGTTAATAGATGTTTTTGAATAAGATTTTTTGATGCTTAATTATTCGTTATTCACATTTTTATATTTGTCAACAGAAATCCCGCAATTCCAAAAAAAGACTAAAAAATTTCCGAAAATGGGATTTTTACTTTTTTGCTATGTTTTTCTAACTGATATCGGGGAGCAAAAATTTCTATAAAAAATATTAAAAACTTATTAGGCTATATAAAAAGTATAACTTTTTTTTGAATCCATCTTAGCGATTTGAGAAATTAGGACGAAATTTCGAAATTTGTGAGAAAAATACGTTAATTTTGGGAAACCCCAGTTCTCGTAAAAATCATCTATTAGCTATTTTTCCTCTAGAATATTTTGCGTTTATTTATCTTTCAGGAAAATATAAATATTATTATGTGTTACTTAAGAAAATTTGTATATAACAGAAAAAGAATGAAACCACTTCTTCGACAAAAAAAGAAAAAAGAAAAAAAAAAATGGAAAAAATCGACTTTTTTAAAAGTAAAATTTAAATATCTATAACTTTTGACTCCATAAATATTTTTTTCAAGACTTTTTGCTAATTGTTTTTAATGAAATAAAAATATTTCCAAAAAATATGTTAAATTTGGACCCACTGTAATGAAAAAACTTCATCTGATAGTCTAAAAAGTAAAAATTTTATTCTTTGAAGCCTAATACCTCTTAAACTAAAAAAGATAAAATGTGAAAACTTTTTTAGATCTAGACCAGCAAAAACCTTCTGTATAAAAATCGTTCAAATCGGTTCAGATATAAGGAAACAGAATCGTTTTTAAAAAAATTGTATAGCCGATGTGTTCACCTTCCAAAATTCCTTAATTAATTCCATTTCATTCCTTGCATCGCACACTGTGCGTCCTTTATATCAGTTTATAATGTTTAACAATTGGTAAATTTGTGGAATAATTTAAATGAGAATTTCAAATATTAAAAAAATTCATGTCACTAGAGAGTGTCAATGTCAACCAATATTAAAAAAGACTATATTAGAAAACTAGGAGTATAAATAGTAATATTGTAGTTTCATAGCAACTTTTGTTATTTGCGTATGTGCATTTATTCCTTTTTCCTGTCTTTATTTTCATGACAATCACTATATTAAAACTTTTAAAGAAACTTTTTTCAACTTTAGCAATTTGAAAGGAACTAGGTTTTTTTTAACCTAATAATGAATCTTAATATCTAAGAAAATTTTGTTACCAAGTACACGTTATTTTATTTTATTTTATTTTTTTTTTTTTGTTCTTTCTAAATATCAGACACATGTTGTTAAAAGACTAGGTTTGATAGAAAATAACTATTTAGTTATAGTTTTCGGTATTAAAAAATAACTAGGAGAAAGTGGGGTATTGTGTCATATGAGGTAATAAAAATTTACTTTTTCACGTATTTTATTATTATTATTATTATTTTGCAAAAAATACTACTAATAAATCTTTGCCATTATTTCCAAATTATATTTTATCATTATATTTTCCAGCTCAAGCAAATAAAATATATTGAAAACGTTTTTTTTTTTCCAAGCGCTAACTTTTCTGATGAAGACATCCAAATGAATAGAAATTTTAAAGCGGTGAATACAAAATTGAATACTTTATTTTGCACATATTTCAATTGTAAATATGTTTTACTCTAAGAGCATAAAAAAACATCCACTTAATATAAAAATTATGGAATTGGAATATTGTGGTAAAAATATATTGAGATAATTTAAAAATTTTCCACCCAGTTTTTTCAGTTTTGCTTAAAATATAGTAAACATTTGTATTTTTATTTTTTATCTTCCATTGCTTCAAAATCTAATAAAACCGATCACAAGTATGAAAATTCGAAAAAACTGAATAAACCCCATAGAGCCGAAATAAAACCAACATATACCATTTTATTGGCTTAATAAATGAAAAAAACCTGGATTTAAAAATCGCGGAAATAGTGGATGCTATAAAAATAACATAATATTTAACTCACGAAAATGGCTGTGTACTTAAAGTACGCGAAAATTATAGCAATTTATTATGACCATTATTTTATTTATTTATTATTTTCTTTAAGAATATTCTAAATACGAGAAATAAATGACTATTCCTACAAATTTTATTTTAATACACAAGTTTACAAATTAGTCAACTTTTTGACCAAAGAAATCTTGATGTAATTTGTGCCATTGAATTCAAATATGAATGTTAATATTGATTCCAGTTTTTTAGTTCTCACATATTGGCCAGACTATGCGGTCATTACAACTCATAGAAGTGCGTGTGGCGAACAATTTCATATTATTGATATTCTAAACTTTAGATTTTATTAAAAAAAAAAACATGAAACCGATCCTCGACAATGTAAAAAACTTATAGAAGGTTCGAATTTAACGCTCCAAATATCATTAACTAAAAAACTTATAGAAGATTCGAATTTAACGTTCCAAATAACATTAACTCTCTGGTCCAAAATCTTGTATACTTGTGTTATTTTCATCAGTTTTAATCTATCTGTTTATAAAAAGCATTTTAAAATATTTAATAAACACTAAATATCTTTAAACTTGCTATTTTTTCCATTTTGACCAAAAATATTTGATTCACAAATCGTTAGAAAATAATACATTCTCTATATAGTTTGTGTTTTATTGAAGTTAGGTAGAAGCAGTGTTGCCAGTTTAGCCTTTTTTATTTATGAAAATAATTTAAAAAAGATCTTACTAATAAGAAAAATCACCCAAAAATTTATAAATGCTTATTCAAAAAAAAGAATTGTAGTAACTTATCATATAAAATATAACCCTAATTTTTATGGTAATTTTTTTGTGTGATTTTACACTGAGTTATTTTGCTGGGTGTTATTTTTAAATTTATAGGTCGATTATGTGTGGCAACGGAACTTTAGTTGTATTATTATATATATTATGAATAGCAACTCCATTTCAGCTGCCAAAAAGTGATCGAAAACACTATTTTGAAAGTTCAGCAACTGAAATAAATGTAAGTAAAAATATAACGTAAAAAAAACAAAAATGGAAGTGAAAGTGAATTTGTTAGTTTTTCGTTCGACGCTCTCTTTAAATGGATCAGTCGTGCTTGCTACAGATCTTTCGTGATAATTTCACTAGTTTTAAAAAGCTCATATTAGATGATACTCTTCAGAACTCGCCAAATACTCCGCTTTGGTATGTATGCTCCCGAATGGAGGAGATTATCATAATGGATCCTCTCATAAAAACCACACCGCTTGTGATGTTCTGATTTTTACTTGATTTGCTAATTCCTTAAATTATTAAAATTAAAAAAAAAATTGTTTTAAATTTTTTTTTTTTTTGTTTTAAAAAATTTTTAACAACCAGAAATTTGTAGTTGTCTGGCAACTTAAGTTGAGAGATTTAAGTTGCATGTTGCCACCTGGCAATACAACTTCATTTCCGTTGCCTATTATTACAATTTCTTTAGAAAAGTTTCAAAAGCTAGTGCTAACGAGAAAAAATAAGTTCTTAAATAAAAAATGTAACTTTTTTCTGACCTTATTTTTTAGAGCATTTAGTCTTTTTCGACCTTTTATGAAGTCCAATTTTGCCTCTTTTTTTCTCATTGATTTTTCAGCAACAAATATTGTGTGAAATAGTATTATTATTCAAGTGGATTGAAAATTTTTATCTAGCTAGAACTTGGCTACAACAAATTTTTTTCAAATTTAATTAAAAAAAAAAAATCGGAAAAATTTAAAACTACCAAAAATGATGTATAATTTTAAATTGTGAATTAAGTCGACAATTATGCATAGACTTTAATAAAAAATGGTTCGGTTTAATTGCGAGATATATTCTACTTTATGATAAAACAAAAAATATAGAATTATTAATTGTTTAAGGTTTTTACTAAATTTTAGAAAAACTTAATTTTTTCGGTAAATTTTTTTAATATCTTCGAAATAATGAGCAATCTAAATAATGTTGTGGACATAACTTTCAGATAATTCGAATTATAACTTTTTGATATTTTACTAAACCACATAGAACAAATCGTTCTCGAAATACGTTGTAATATGTGGTGAAATCTCATTAATTTTCTATGTAACGATTTATCTCGAAAACTTGACTCAATTAAAAAAAAGTGATTTAAAGGCTTCGACTATCAAGTCCACGCGTGACCAAATGAATGAAAAATAGAAAAATATTTCCAATTAATAAATTTATTAATTAAATTAGTTATATGATTGAATGAATTAAAAATTTAAATGAGAGAAAAATCTTACTTGAATTTTATTTTTACTATTTCTTTCATTTTACTTTTGCTTGAATATATTAACTATTTTTTGATGTAAAATGTAACAATTAAAAAATACAAAGTATAATTTTTTCTGCATATAGAAATACATCTTTCTTATAATGTATATAATCCAACATTTTGTAATTGGTTAAAATGACATTTTTCTTTTAAAGACACAAGGATAAAATTAATATTTTCGCTTTCGAATGACTTTATATTTGGTTAGTTAAACTTAAAACAAATTTTCAAAGTTGTATTTTAAATGTTTGTCCATTTTCTTATTTATTAAAGTTCATTAAATGAGAAACAACAGTTTACGTAACCACTTTTGTAGTTTTTGCTATCTTTTTTAAATATCTCAAATTAAAGTTTTCTGTAATTAACTAAATATATTTAACTTTAAATTATTTAATTAATGAAAGAATATCTGAAAAATACTTGCAGTAAAAAAAATTACCTAATGAAAAATTGCCCAAAGCAAATATAGAAAAATCGTTCAAAAAAATGTTTATATTTCTTATGAAAATTTACCCAAAATTTTAAGGTGAATTTTTGTCACTTGATAAAGTATTTTTGATGTTTTGGTTGACGTTTCGATTTTATACTTCTTAATTTTTACAACATACTTCATAAAGTAAACTATTCAGAAAAACTTGGATTTAACGAAGCCAGTTGAAAATCTGCGTCCGGCCGAATCCTACCCAGACCACATTTATAAACATTTTCATTCCGAATATGACTGATTTTGTTTACATATTTGATCATATAATGTATTAGTTTTCATACCGGAAAATGTCATAAAGTTCATAAACATCAGGACGTTAGACATAATTTTTCTCATTTTTTTGGGCAAAATCTTCCATTTTTTATTTCTCTTGGGTGATCTTTCGCTTGGACAATTTTTATATGTTTGCCTTGGGCGATTTTGTATTGTGTCATTTTGCTGACAGTCAGTTTTGTATACTTTTCATTTACAATGCATTTACATTCATTTACAATAAATCTGTAACTTCTAATTGAGTAGTACGATTTACAGAAAATTTCACTTAGGCATAGCAAAGGAATGTAGAATTTTAAGCTTGGAGGGAAGAAGAATACCTCTGACATAAAAAATATTTAAGTATTTGTCAATTTTTGTTTCTTATTCGATATCAAATATTTTTATATTTTCTTAAAGATCTAAAAAAGCATGCTTATTTGTGCTATTTATCTCTGATAGTTTTCTAGTTATTTGGATTTCAAAGTTTAACCACCTCAATTTTGCAAGTTATTTCCTAGGTATGGCAGTATTGCCGACCGATTTTTTTTTTAGTTTTTTCTATATCAGTATCTTAAGCGAGTCCAAAGATAAATAATTCTGAATTCAAAAATTGCAAAAATAATGATTTTTTGTTTTTTTTGGCGGAAAAAGTGTCTATACTCTATTTTCTTAAAAAAATATAACTTTCTTTAACAACATATAATAATTTTGTACGAATTTTTCTTTACCAGGATGATTTTAGAATAGAAAACGATCCAAATAACCTAAGCAGTCTAAGCACACAACCTCCCAAATTTGACCCATTTTATATGTTCTAAAATCCCGAAAGATGAATCTACAAACAGAATGCAGTTTCAGAATTTGTAATGTGTTCTTAAGTGTTTGCAATCTTTATCTCTGGGATTTCGGGAAAATATGGACTTTGTGTGCGAAAAATTGATAAATCCCATCTTTGGGATTTTCAGCATTTTTTATGAATTTTTGGGATTCCTTTTACCAAAATCTGAAGGGTTTTTACATTTTATCATTTAAAGGATAAAGTCTACAATTACCGAAAACTGCGTTGAGATATCTTAACTAACAAACATTTCATTATGGATAAAACATTTATAGTTTCTCCAAAAGCGAATTTTTTACAAAAATTTTAAAATCGAAAAAAGTATGAACTTGAATTTTTTAAGATAAATGATATTGTGTAGCTGACATAATTCTTGATTATATACAAAAAGTTTGATGTCAACATTTTTAGAGGACTGAAATTACGCTATTTTAAATTTAATATGTCACTGTAACTTAAAAATATTGTACTATTATGGATGTGAAAAAGTCATAACTAAATAAATAACTTGTTTCGGTAGCCAATGTTCAAAGGTGTGTTTGTACTGAAATGCAATTTTTTGTGACACTCCTCTGCTATGCCTATGTGCAATTTAATGTAAATCCAACCAGCCGATTAGAAGTTATAGTTTTATTTCCAAAAATGTTCATACGTGATGGGTATGAGTAATTGTTATGTATTATTTTTTTTATTTTTGATATTAACATTGATATATTCTACGAAGCTTCAATAGATTTTTTCCTATCCAAATGACAGTCACCTGTAGAATCCAACTTTGGCATAATTATATATATATATTTATCATGTACAATAATTGCATACTTGCATACATATTTTCCGTCTCTCTCGCGGACCCCTTGGAATGTTTTTACCTAGAGGTAGAAACCCCTACCCCTAGAGGTCCACGGACCCTCATTTGGGAAGCCTTGCTTTAAGCAATACTAAAACTATTAATTTCCTTTGGTTTTGCTTAAAATTAGGTTTTATTCCTAAATTGTATAAATTCAATATCTTGATTTGTTTAATTAGCATTTCTGTATTAATAAATCAAATAAAAAGGAAATGAATTTTGGAATCGTTTTAAAGAAATGTTTAAAAATTAAAAATATTTATTCTCAACCATTAGACGTTGTTGCCACTACAAAATTGTCTTCATTATTCTTTTGTTTATCAGATCCTTTCTGCAACATTAGTTTATACTTTTATAAAAATAAAATAATAAGACAAAGTAAATTTTTTTTGTCATCCAAAAAACAAATTGTTTATCTAACATGACTTGTATGAGACTTTAAGATAAATAAATCAAATTATGTTTAGCTTATGCATAACAAATGCCATTTAAAAATAACTGTATTTCAAAAGTGATAAATTTTTATCTAGAAAATAACAAAATATATTTTAATATTTTTAGTAAAAAAACATGTGACAAAATTAAATAAATAATCTTTTCTTGTTTCAAAAAATTATGTACAAATAATGTCTTGCCCTGTTACTTTATATAAAGTTTTAAAGTTATCATTTGCAAATAAATCATTTTATAATTGAATGTAGATCCGATATGACACAGTATGATTTACATGTATATATTACGCAAGTATAAATATAATATAGTTATGTAAATAGTGTTGTCTAAAGTAAATTTATTTCTATAATTTCTTTAGTAAGCAAAAATAAATGAAAAAAAATAAAAATTTAAATAAAAAATGCTCTCAAAATGTAAAATAAAAAATACTATATATGTAGATAATTTACATACGATAAGCAAAATTTTTCTAGAAAAATATAATTATTATAAATATTATATTAAAATGATATACATATATATATATATATATATATATATATATATATATATATATACTACAAAACAAAAATATATGCATATAAATAGTGTTAATTGAAAATATAAATATTATAAGTGATAAACATTTGTGTAAAATATAATGTTCTTGAGAAAAATTTAATTAGATTAGTCAAATAATGGAGTACAGAGTACAGAATATAAGTAAAAATACCACAAAAATGGAAAAAAACTGATTATGTAATACATTCTGATATAAAAAAAAAATAATAATATCTGTATACACATAAAATTGAAATAAATATTAAGAAGGGGAAAAAAGAATACTAATAAATAAACTATTTGTTAAAACAAAAAAAAAAAAAAAATGCGTTTTCTTTGGAAATGTGATTGTGTAACTTTAGTGTCTTTATCTGTTATACACTACTGTGTATAACTATTAAAGTGGTTTTGGTAAGATACCCTTCCAAAACCGCTTAAACGGCATTAAGGTATATTATACACAAGAAGTAGACTCGAAAATTAAAAAGGACCACATTTGAAAATTCACAGACCTTATATATATATCTCGTTTCAAAGAATATACAAAAAAAGAAAAAATTATAAAGTACACATTTTATTTGCTCATTTCGTGCATAAAAATTTCATATTTTATTTAAAAATTATTGGTATGGTACTAACAGACCTTAAAAAAGAAATATTAAATGAAATTTAATTGGTACTTTTGGTTATTTGCTCAATGTATTAGTTGTGTATCTCCGAAACTACTCGTCGAGTCGAATTGAAATGTATGGGAAAGATATAGAGGTTGTAGGACCTAGGCTTTTAGAAAAATTATCTTATAATCACCATGCAATAATACGATATAAGCTACATGGTGTCAAAGTTGACCTCCTCGAGTATGTAAAGGTTTTAAAAAATCGTAAATTCTATAAATCAAGACCAATTTCAAAGATTTTCATAATTTTCTAAAAAGATAATTACACTTGAATTTTGAGTTTTTAATTTTTTGCCTTGAATTTATTTAGTCTTTCGGGAATTACTTCTGATATATATATATATATATATATATATATATATATATATATATATATACAGATTTATTACCATTGGTTTCAAAAGTTTGAATCACATTTAGAGAATTTAGAGAATATTTAGAGACTAATTGTTTCCATTAAGTCCAATTTTGTGTGACAACCGTGCAACAGACTTCTAGATAACACAAAATAAAAGTGTAGATCGGTGTGGCGTTGCATAAGCAGCATATTATAGTCTAACCTCTCGTAATAGGGAAATTTTGAAAACGCCCGAAAAAATATTTAGAACTTATCAAATTCCTTGACTTACTATAAATCGTAAATATTACCTATACTATTTATCCGATTGTAATGGTTGAATGCTTTCGAATGGGCATTTATAGAAACAAATTCGTATAAAAGCTGCTATAACCCTATTTTTTCCTAATAGACAGACGTCAGTTGGGCGGAAGAGCTTATTACCCTTTAGCGCTTTCAGAAATGTCTTTTCAAATACCTATAACTTTCAAACTATATTGCACATCAGTATTTTCAATTTTTATACATATGTATATATATAGAAAAAAAGTCGGAAGTATCGCAAAATTATTCGTTTCGGAGGCAAAAAGAAAAAAATCAGAATCGATTGAAAGTTTTAGCTGGTCAAAGTTTGCCGAAAAATTTTTGTGATGTTGTTTGCTAGAAAATAGAGATAACTATTCTATGTAAATTTTTCATAAGAGACAAATTTTTAGGTAAAAAAGAAAAATAGAAAAAAATGCGTTAAGATATTTTCAAGATTTAAGGTTTTCTTTGTCACAGGAATTCATAATTATAATCGAAAAGGAACAGCTGACAGTTTTTTTTTAAATCGGGAAAATTTCTTGTATTCTGTTTTTAATAGAATCAAACCTTGAGATACAAAAAAAAAGGTAATAAAAAATCTGTTCAAATACTTTTTTCATTTCTTAAAAGAAATTTTCAGGAAAAAATTCCTTAATTTGCATGTAAAATTATCTTATTTCGACACTAATTTCTGAATAACTGCGAAACTGTTTGGAAGCAAAAAAAAAAAAAAAATTAAGTTAAGATGGCTTGGAGGTGATTTGTGTTTAAATCGTTTAGTGTTCCAACTACCTAAATCGAAAACCCTTTCTAGAGTTATGGTAAAATATACTCGTGTATTCGGCTTTAAGATGATGGATTAAAACTGTAATCAGATTTATACACACACACACACACACAAATATAATATATGATACGTATATATCGTATACATATATATAATCATACGTATATACCCTGCAAACATTTGAAAATTAGTTTTTTGGTTCACCTATTAAAAAGTGTCTTTTTAGACACTTTTAGATGTTCAAATGTAGAAAATACACAAACTTATAATAACAAGAACTATGTTCTAAGAAAATTGCATTAGGTGACTTAGTAGATGTATAAATGTATAGTAAATATATAACTTTTAAAGTGATAACATTGTTAATAATGTTGAATAAAAAATATATTTATATAAAAAAAAAACAGTTAAGTTTTAATTCGCAAATTATATAAAATATTAAATATTCAGTTTAACGGTGATAGCGATTTTGGTAAAAAAAAAAATGAATATGCAAGTAAAGCATTTATGTAGTTCTATTATAATAAAAAAAAAGTAGAAATATTAAAACTGCATTTTTTTCTAATTAATTTTTAGTTTACAAGAGTGATTATTTTCGATACTTTATTTCATTTTTTAAACTTCTAAATGATACCATTTTACACCCAAGAAAGCATAAAAAAGTGTTATTGAACGACGACACTTTTCCGATAAAAATTATATCATATTCGACTACTAAAAAGTGTTTTTTTTTTGACACTCTTGGATGTGCAAAAGTAAACAATATATAACTTTACAATAACAAAACATATAAGAATCGATATTTGATCTAAAAAGGCTTGATTTGAGCGACCGATTACATTCCAGCGCAAAGAAAAAAAAACAAGCACGTCACAATTTCGCTCAGTAAATGTATAACTTTTAAATTGATTAAATTGATAATTATTATAAAAAACTGTTAGTTTTTAAATAATGATTTTTGTTTTTAAATATTACGTATATATATATATATATATATATATATATATATATATATATATATATGAACTAAGTAGATCCAGCATTTGCCGAGTTTTAGACCAGAAGGCGTTATTAGATTTTTTGAAGCTACTTTATGAGCCTCATTCTTGCATAAATCTGTCAGAAATATTTTTTTTTGAATTTCGACCTTTCTTAATATAATATTGTCTAATATTATAAAATATTTCTTATGCGCCAATGTGATTATATCTTCCTTAAATAAGTACGAACTTTTGCAAAATTTCAAAGTATTAAATTTTTTATTTAATAGTTTTACTAGTGAGCTTCACTACCCTATTTAATGTGTTAACTAATATTTATTTTATATGGGAGCTACTACACCCCCTGCACCTATTCACCCTTTTCGAAATTTGATATGAAAATTACTTTTTAATTTTTTTAAGTCTTTCACTGTAATAGTCCTTTAGATGAGAAAATTTATATTTTCTTTGTATCGGGGCTAGCTCTCCACCTGAACTCATCAATGTTTAAATCAATTAAAAAATATAAAAATCTCAGTTCTCAGTACGTCTGCTGTTACTCAAATTATAAATTAAACATTTTAAAAAATTGAACTCAAAGATTTATTGGATAATAATGTAAATGAGAAATAGTTTCAAATAATTTAGGACCTGACACAGTACAAGAGAATGTTTTACAAATTTGTAAGAAAATTACTCAAAAACCACTTGGAAATTTTTTAATTTTCTGCAAATTTTATTTTCAAACAATTTGATTGTTGTATAGGAAAATTGGATGCTATAATAAAAAATAAAAGACAGAATATTTCATAAAAATTCGGTTAACTGACAGAAAAAAACCGGCCTGTCGAATAGTTAGAAAACAAAAATTATTTGAAATCGCTCGGTTTTTTAAAAAGCAAAAACCAGTTATCCGGTTTCCGGTTTCGGTTTTTGAATACACTATATACAACCAAATATTCATGGAGAAATATGTCTGCAACAGCTCATAAAATCATTTATCATGGAGAAGATATCATTGAGCATCATTTAGTACAACTTAGAGATCTATCAGAGGAAGCCTAGGAAAAAAGGAATAAGGATCACAAATTTTATAGAGAGCACAATACCAAAAAAATATCATGAAATTTTCCAAATGAAGATCTATTTAATATACTGGCAACGTCAGATCCGCTCATATCTAGCATTCGAAGTCAATGAAAAGTAGAACATCGGAATATAGATGAAGAAGCAAAAAGGCTGCTAGAGGATAGAAATAATATAGAAATAATTATGGAATATTTGCAGGCTATTTTCCAACCCAATGAATAATAGTTATAATTTTCTTTTATTGTTGTTTAAGTAAAATATAAAATAAACATTAAAAAGCTTGCAGTTGTTATAAAACATAAAAAATTTTTGTCCTCAATATTATTTAAATAAAATACAAAATAAACAATAACAAATCGTTATTTTTTGTCCAAAAACAACCGATTCTGATAGAACAGATTCTAGTGGAACCAATTCTAGAATTGATAAACCTGTTCTCAAAATTATCCTAGGTATTACTAAAATGTTTTTATTATCTGCCATTTTTGTAAATAAAGCTGATTCAAAAAAAATCTTCATTGTAATACTAAGTGGTATAAAAAAATTAAAAGTACAAATTTAGCCTTAAATTTGTCAACAAGTGCTGAACCGATTTTAAGGAAATTAAAACTGAAAAAATTTTTCTAAAATATCTCTATCGATTCAAAGGTTACAGAGTTTTTGCCGATAAAAAACGGTTCTGAGCCACTGTAGAACGGAGGAAATTTCCACGAAACTACTCAAATATCTTAATCATTTGCACTAGAAAGATAAATTTATTTTCTTTGCAAAATGTATCTTATATACTAATATTTAATAGTCACTATTGTTAGTTATTTTGGTTCATGTCGACTAAAATGGTTTATATAATGACTTTCTAAATATTTTTTATTTTTTTTTTAAGTTACAATATTATAGTAATTTTCGGAATATGAATGTTTAAATAGATTGTTATATCAAAATACCCTTATCATTACCATTTTATGGTTTTTATCAAACATTAAAATTTTTAACAATAAATTCTTTTATGCATAAATTAAGTAATTGCAATACATATCGTCGATGTGCAGGTGAAAAGTATTATGTGTTTTTCCCTACTTTTCAAGAGAGAAAAACCTTTCATTTTGTTAATTCGCTCCTTTTTTAAATTTGCGATTTTCATGTTTTTAATTAGAATATTTATTAACTTGGTGCTTTCAAAAAAAGAAATCTTTTGGCTTCTGCGAATGGCAAAAGAATTTGAAAAAATTTACAAAAAAAAAATTTTAATTAGTTTATAGTTTTTGTTGAACTTTTTCGGCTTAAGTTCATTGAATAATTGTAGAAGAATACAGTGTAAAATTTTATTGATCACTCGGCAAAATGTGGAATGCATTTTCCGATCCGGCACGACCTTCATCAGCACTCTTCAGCGTCCCACAGTGGTTTAAACTTTTATTAACAATATATAGGTACAGTCAGTTTTAGTTTTGACGTTTGTCATAAGCAGGGCAAGCAAATATATGCTATAAAGAAGTGTTCTATGGGCATAAAAATTAAAAAATATGCTTTAAAAATATTATTTTTTCTATCTAAATTTTAAACTATTTATGCTAAAACTAACTTGAGTTTTATTAATAATTTATTTTTGCACTTTCAAATATTTAAAGCTAATACATAGCATTGAGCAAGTATTTGGTAGTAATTTCACTCAAATGGAAAAATTTTTCTACAAACGGGTTCAGATAGATATAAAATTATATATGGTGTAAAAGAGGACACCTTTCACCTTTCTTCTGGTAGTAAAATTTGTTTAGCCCCTTTGACCCTCAAAAGTTCTATTTTCAAATATCTTGAGACGAGATAGTTCACTTGAAAGTTTTTTAAAAATTAAAGGTACAGTTTAAAGATGCATCGTTTGCAATAAGCGGCACAGAGTGATTCGTTCCCGTACAAAAATCAGCAAAAATATAAAGATGTACAAACCTGTCATATATCCTTTTTTCTCAAAACTTTTAAAATCTCATGTTAATATTGTTGTGTTAGTGCCTTTTAGTAGGATGAATGTTCATACCAAATTTAATTGAAATTGGCTTAGTAAATCAAAAGTTATAAAAATATGAATTTTTGTGTAGCAGAATTAGTTATTTTTATAATTTATGAATATTACTCATACGCTCACAATTCTAAATTTAATATTAAGCACATAAATTTTTCTATAACATTCTGACGTGTTTTAATTTTTGGTAAGCAATTAAGATACTACTAGAATATATAAAATAAAAAACAGGGAACTTCTATAAAATTCTCGTAAGTTTTCTTATTCGATTTTGTATAATAGTCCGAGAAAATAAGGGTTCCATCTCAGAATTTGATGGACGGAAACGAATTTTGGCATAAGCTTCGTCTTGTTGTCTTATACATACCGTTAAAAGTCACCGATAATCAGATATGCTATGCGAGTTATTCGCGGTTAAAAGTTACAAAAATCAGTTTTTTCATATATCTCGCTTGTTATGCATCGCTAATGGTTTGATGCCATTACAACATTTATAAAGTATAAAATTTCCAAAAAATTTGCTGAAGAAAATGTTTATGTACAATCATTAGTTTTGGAGTTATAGCAGACTTTATGATTAATTTAATGTTTTTTAGTATCCGCTATATTCCTGAACCCATTGTACAAATATATGAACTTTAAAGAGCCTCACGAAAAAAGTTGCAAATGTAACCCTTTACAAATGAAAATTGGTCTGTTCTTATATAATTCCAAAGGAGTGAAATATTCATTTAAATAATTGCCATGTCTCTTTTCAATCGGCATATTAAGATTTTACTAACGTTTTCTGTCCTATTTTCTTTATATATTTCGGAAATTTTTCAAATTATATTGCGTTTTAATGTACCATTGGAATGGTCTATCCTGATACTAATGAAGATTACATGTAATTAACCCTTTAATAGCAAGAGGGTAAATTTTTTATATAAAAAATGAGGCATAAGTTTGTTTGTTCATTACTTTGTTTTTTTTTTTTTTCTTTTTTGTGTATCACGTCTAAACGTCTGATTTTTTCCGAAATTTGGCACACAGATAGTAGTGGATATCACACCCACATTTTACGCCTACTTTTAAACAAATTTATTCTTTCAATTTTACACGTTATTTATGAGGCTAATTATATGAAATTTAAAGAAAAGATAGTGCGTACATTGTATAATATTACAGGTTATTCTGGATCTTGATCTGATGCCACGTCCATACTTATGCCCACTTTATTAAAACTTGCGAAAGAATGAACCGATTGACTTAAAATAGATCGGAGCAGGGGGTATAGTACCCCACATATAAAACAAATATTGATAATGGAACCTTTATTCTATCATATCGCATTGATGAGTTCAGGTGGAGAGCTAGCCCCGATACAAAGAAAATATAAATTTTCTCATCTAAAGGACTATTACAGTGAAAGACTTAAAAAAATTAAAAAGTAATTTTCATATCAAATTTCGAAAAGGGTGAATAGGTGCAGGGGGTGTAGTAGCTCCCATATAAAATAAATATTAGTTATCGCATTAAATAGGGTAGTGAAGCTCACTAGTAAAACTATTAAATAAAAAATTTAATACTTTGAAATTTTGCAAAAGTTGTAACATCATCTGTTTAACTTACAACTTTTTAGGAAATCGAATATGTAATTTATTTTTCCCTATATGTTATTAAGTAAGACTAATGGTTTACGATAAAGCTTTTTACATTTATTTTGTATTTTCAATTATTATTGTTTATATGCTTAAAGCTACAAGTTTTTAGGTAGTAAATCAGCAATGTATGAATTGTTATTGTTTAGCCACTTATTAAGTAGCAATGAACAATGTTGTTGTTACTTTTGATTTGTCTCTTCTGTTTGTTTTCTATTTTTTTTTAGAAATACTTCACAGGGGCAGTCATCAAGTAACACTTTTCAAAGTGCCTTGTGTTTAAGGTTAATTAGTTTATAGTTTTTTTTATTGAACTTTTTTCATATAGTTATTTATAAAATTTTTGCATGTTCGGTTTAAGTTGTTGGGTGAATGTCTGACTAATAACAATACAAGATGCGATAACAAAAAAAAAAAAAAAAAAAAAAAACTTTTAAAAAATTACACAAAGGACTTCATCAGCGCACCGACGATATGTGCCTATCTTATTAAACGGTGTGACCTGATATAACCTTTATATATTGGTTAAAGTCCCTAATTTGTATCAGTTATTATTTATGACGATTTAGCTTTGCAAATTACAACATTGAGTATATACTATTGGTTATAAGTCCCCGAACATGTCAGTTTTCATATTTATCATTTTAATTGATAAAAGGGAATAACATTTTTTTTTTTTTTTTATTATTTTGTTGGAAATACTTACATGACTTGCTTAAAGCTGACAATAGTCTGTCGTTTTAGTTTTTCGTTTTGTACTGCATAAATTTTGAACTCAATCAATTCAACTATACCACGTACTTATTTACATTTGTTACCACACAATTCCCTTAGCCTCAGTTGGTGTTTGATTATTAAGGAATGCGATCAGACAAATGTTAATATACAATACAATATAAAATAAAAAAAAAAGAACCTGGTTATACTCATAATTAAGAAATATGGATTTACTTATGATAAAACAAATCTAAATATCAGTCCTAAAAAAGCTTTATTAAATTATTAAATTTAAGTGCAATCTAGCATGTCTACTCGTTTATCTGGGATCAAAAGCGAGAATATAAGAAGAAGAAATATGAAAAAATAGATTTTGCCTGGTGTTGATAACAAATATTCTTATTTAGATCTAAAACAGAAAATCAGCCAATTATATAAGGTGAAACAACCTCCATATAAATTGATTAATAAGATTATTATAAAACACTATGGGTGTGATCCCAAAAAAAAATTGAAATTCAGATCAAGTCGAAATCATCAATTCCGATAAAATTACTCAGGTCAAAAAAATGAACAATTTTTTCTGCGACTCGGGATGATTCGAACATAGTAATAAATAAACCGTTATATAGAAAATTAATGTGGTTGCATTACATAGTGCGGGCATTTTAAATTATCTGCAAAGCTGTCAATAGCTTTGGAGATATTTAACCCATTTCTGACCACTGCTCGATTTTATTGATATAACTTTACAAAATAGAGACATAGAGTTTGTTTTTATAATTGCGATTTTGACCTCTGGATATTTTTGGTTCCGAAATACGGGGCATCGAATATTTCATAAAACATAACATTTTTGGATCCAGAAAAATGTTCAGAATAATATTTTGAAAATTTGATGGCTCAAATTTAAAGTATAAAATCACTTTTTAAAAACGCAGGTATCGACGAATTGTCCATTGATACGTTTGCGCAAAACCAACTTTTTGGGTGATCCGAGTGACTTCAACATTAAATTTTGGACAGACTATTTTTAAAAAACGAGATTTTAATCTCTTGTCTATATAAAAACATACTAATCTAATAATAACTCTGAGAAAAGTCACCATTAAAGTCACTGATGCGAAAACGCAACAGCGGTCGAAAATGAGTTAAAAAATATTGTTGGAAAAAAATTTTATTTTAAATTAATTTTTTTTTTTTTTTTTTTTTTAATTAAATTTAAAATTTAATTTTTTTTAAGCAATTTTTTTAACATCTCTGAAATTATTAAACAGATTTAGTAATAATGTGAACATAACTTAAAATTTTTGGTATTTCATTTAACCAAATCGGACAGACAATTCGTTCTCGAGATACGGTTTACCACGAAAACTAAAGTAAATTAAAAGAGTGATTTCTAAGTTTAGATCACTGTATATAAATGATCACGTGTATATAAACAATACACGTAAAATAAGTGCTATCCTGTGTTATTTTTTTATTTTATATTAATATTTAATTCAATTTTTAATTTGTTGATTTTTCTTTTTACAAAATTCTAAATGGTTAAAGAAATAGGAAAGTTATAATAAGTTTTCAAATGTATTCAAATAATTCAAATAATTTTTAGTTTAGTGGACAGGCAACACATTGCATACGAAGTTTAAGTTGTTAAAAACCATTAAATTTATTACTGTTAAAAATTACATACTTTTTCGACAAATGGCTCCAAAGTAACATAAACAAAAAAATAATTTGTTCTCTGTTCTTTCATAGACGGAATGATATAGATATATATGTATACATATTTATGTACATGATAAAAGAAACACAAATAAAATGCTGTTAACATTTTTCCAATCATACTCTTTATTCCTCTAAGGAAATAAATATTGCTCTTACGAACTATTGTACAAAATCAATTACTTTAATGAAGTGTTGTTTTTAGAGAGAATTGAAGTGGAAAACATAGGCAGAAAATTTACATAAATAATTAGAAGGATGTTTTATTTAGTATGATTGATTATAATTGTTTTCTTAATTATAAGTCCATTTTCATGCTGTTAATCTATATATATAAAAATGGTGTAAAAAATGTATAGTAATTTATAAAATGAGAACGGCTGGGCCGATTTCTGTAAAATTTTTTGTCAGTTGTTCGTATTTTCGAGGAGAAGGTTTTTACGGAAGAAAATTTTGGAAAATCCCTCCAGAAAAGTCGGAGAATTGGAAAAATCGAAAATCGAGTTTTTGTATGAAATTTTGTGTGAAATTATTCCTTATTGGCTTTCCAAATCAAACAATAGAAAGTTCTTGGTGTAAAACATGGAAAATTGCAGAAAATGCGAAATGCGGAAAAATCTAAAATTGATTTTTTGTATGAAATTTTGTGTGCAATTATTCCTTAATGTCTTTCCAAATGAAAAAATAGAAAGTTCTCAGCCAAAATCCGATAGATGGCGTTATACGTTGACGTAGACTATGCGCAATCTGACAGGTGACATTTTGGCATTGTATTTTTCTACAGTAAATATGCCTTTTTTCTTGCTGCAATTTATACGAGTTTTGTGATTCCGGATTGTCGTAAATCACGCATTATATCCATATACGATAAAAACATTACAATCAATTGAAATTCAGTGCAATATTTATCAAAAAAATCGAAAATAGATTTTTTGTATGGAATTTTGTGTGGAATTATTCCTTAATGGCTTTTCAAATGGAAAAATAGAAAATTCTTAGCGTAAAGGAATAATTTTTATATATATTATATTACTCTAAGGTTTGTCTGATGGCTTAAAATTGGGGCGAGGCGAAGTTCGCCGGGTCCGCTAGTTGTTAATAAAATGTAAATTAAAATTTTTCTATATATATATATATATATTATTAGGTCACCGTATAACATTTATTAATATGTTGTTAAGTTAATTATTTTATTTTAAATTTATTTCTACTTTATTTTGCATTTTTTTATTGTATTTCAATTTATTCGTATTTTTGGGCCACCAATCCCACTGTAATTTGACATAAATTTTATTAACTAATTTTGGTTATTAACCGTTAGGTTATTTTGTTTTCTTATTTTGCTTTTTATTTACATCTCATAATTAGTGTTGTTGTAAACAAGAACTCAATATGGGTACATATTTTATTTATTGTTTTGTTTTTTGCATATACAAATATACATTACTAGTGGTGAATTTCTTTTATTTGTCTCTCAACATAGAATAACAGCAACAACGACAACACAGTAGCCCTAACTTATTTACTTATTAGTATGATCGCTTGTTTAGCTTTACTTTAAAATTTTATAAATAAAGATTACACTATGCGGCAGTCAAAATCGGGATCCTATTACTTTTACGTAAAGTCACATAACCTTTAAACAAAATGAGACATAGATCATGAAAATCGATGGACGCGTTTCGCTTCTATTCACAACTAAGTGAAGGTATGAATTTCAAAAATTTGCTCAAGATATGCTCAAAATTCCTTGGAAAAAACATTGATGACTTTTTTTTTATGATTGTCAGAATTAAAAAAAAAAGTAATAAACAAAAGGTTATTTGATTTTTATGGTAGCGGTAACAAACTAAAAAACTTCTTCTTCTACTGAAGCAATGAATCAGTCGGATTTCACCTATAAACCAACACCAGAAGCCGGCCCATCGAACAAAATAATTCCAATATCATAAGCAAGAATGGAAAAGATTGTTGCAGAATTAAACCTTTCTCAACGTGAAGCAGAAGTTTTCGAAAGAAGACAACAATTTGGAGCCTAATGTCAAAGTCACCGGATATCGAAGACGACAATTGCTATTCCACCACGCAAGAAAGTAAAGGGCGCAAACAAACGAAAATAAGTTTTGCGTTCATCGATTTTTATAATCTATGTAATAACCTAATAATTACCTGTAATAATTTTTAATTTTACGTGTTAATAATTATAATAAATAATATATAATAAATATTATCCAAATTCATTCAAACATAAAATCAATATTCTTGTCAAAATGAGATACCTTCACTTAATTGTGAATAAAAGCGAAACGCGTCCATCGATTTTCATGATCTATGTCTCATTTTGTTTAAAGGTTATGTGACTTTACGTGAAAGTAATAGGACTTGACACTTTTTGTTACCGTTTTGGATTTTTTATGAATTAAAAATAAAAAAATTCAATTTTTTAGGCAAAAAATAGTTTTTTTTCATACATTTATTTATAACTGCGAAACTGTTGCTGTAGCGAAACGTTATACGAACAGATTAAAGGAATTGTAATTCCTAATTTTTTTAAATTTGTTTCAGCAAAATCGGACTGGTGGTTCTCGAATTATGTTAAAAAAAGACCACCAAAGGTCACAATTTCCCCTATATGATAGTTACTAACTTCAAATCGATATATCTCGATTCCTAGACGTGACCCAGCGAAACGCCGGGACACGTATAACTTATTTTTTACCGATATAACATTTCCCGGTATTTTGAACCCTTCCCGATCACTGACCCCTACCATTTGTTGCACAGTGTTATTATTGTTATAGTTGAAACCGAAAGGGCAACATCTCTTATTTGTTACTTTATTTTTCTCGCATTTCATGATAGCAAGATCTTCGGTATAATTAAAAAATAATTACTCGGCTCAACAAACACTTTAGTGACAATATAGATAACAAATCGAAAATACTGTTTTGCTCTTTATTGCTGGCGGTAAGGAAAAAGCTCCTTATTGTATATCTTTTATTTTTGTAAAATATCATTCGCTGTTATAACTCAATTTGCACAAAATGTTTTTGTTTCAAAATATCTTAAGTATAAACTATACTTTTTATTTTATACATTAATCCAAAAACAGATAGAATCGAAACAATTTTTGCCATATTTAATTCCATTTAAAAAGGCATCATCTCTTAGCGGTTATTAAATTGTGTTGCAATTTTTTCCTTAGTTGTTAAAACAGTTTTTATTATAAATTTATTAAATTATTATACCCTAGAGAATACATGTCCAAATATATATATTGGAGTTAAAAAATAATAAAAAATAAAAATTGTAAAAGCAAAATTTGTTGTTATGGTAAACTATCAACAAAAGTTATTTGTTGTGTATTACCACATCCTGCAAAGCCAGAAAATAACAAAAAGACCATTATTATTATTTTTTTTTTTTTTGATGAATGTGATACAAAAAAAAAAAAAAAAAAAGTAAAAATAAAAATAAAAAATGTGTTAAAACCTCTTACGAATCTTTTTTTATATTTTTTTCGTTACTACTAAATGATTTGAATTAATAGAGTGTATGCTGTGATGTAATAAACAAAATCAACAGCATACAGTAAGGACACGTTTAAAGCAACAACAATATGTGATATCAACATAAAAAGAGAAACACTTAAACAATATATTATCATGAATATATAGATAAATTATTTTCAAATTGAGCACAAAAACCCATCATCAAATATAGTGTAAAAAAAACGAAAAAATTAAAAGAAATATATATATATATATATATATATATATGTTTCAATACTGCTGCAGTATGTCAAGTTATTGTTTTTACATTGAAAGAAAACGAGACTTTTCAATAGTTTGGCTTTAAACAGTATATAATTTTCAGGTAATGTAACGTTTTTTAACTTGAATAAGTTAACTAATATATTTGTTAAAATACAGCGCAAAGAAAAGTAACATTTAAAGATTTAAGCTATTAAAAAGAGAGCAAAAACTGAATAAACACAAAAATGTTGGTGTCAACAAATTCCTTTTTACATTTACAAAACATGTAAAGAAAATTGCAAAATTTCGGGACTTAAAATTTAGTATGGTAAGAGCTGGCAGTATTACTGTTTGGGGAACCTTTTTCATTAAATAAATTAACTAATGAATGTCATAGTCAGAAAGAATTTTATATATTCCACCAATATTGCGGTGTTTTAGTCAATTGTGGTCTTGTAATACTTATTAGCCACTTACTTCTTTACATATGATCACAAAATGTGGGACTCAAGTGTGGACTCTGTACTGTTATATTCAGTGTTTTCAGCTATTAAAAAATTGCCGCATTATCACTATTTGCCCCTAAGTGCTTGGAGTCATTAATTTAACATAACTTGAATTTTGGATTGTTGTCTTTTATAAGCTCAGATTTATTACCATTTTTCATTAAACGAACTTTCAATGCCTTTAAATATTGTTGCGCATCCATGCTGTTTTATAAAAATTCCGAAACTTAGTTTGATCAAAATACATACTTTTGTATGTGTATGTATTTAATAATATCTTTTATATATGAAGGTATGAATACCTCTTTTCCTTGCGTCCTCTAACTTTTCCTTAAATTTTCTAATCTGCGAATACTTTATGCAGACGGAAACTATAAGAATTAATCTCCAAAGTTTCGTCATTATTGGAGCAATTTAATACGCTATTAAATATTTACCTTAATAAAGAACACAGTCATACAATATCTTTGACACTTTTTCCGATTTGGGGGTTCTAATACATCCCAAAATAGTTTATCCTTTACATTACTTTTGCTTCACATACTTGATATCTAATAAATGTTATATACTGGAAAGCATATTCTTGTAATAAGTGATTATAGGCATCACAATGAAGCCTGGCTGACGATAACTACTTTCAAAAGTTCCAAAAATTGTTTCAAATAGTAACAAAAACGCATATGTAAAAACAATTTCTTGATAGATAGAATAAAGGGTATGTGTATTTATTGTTGTTGTGCTTTCGTAATTACAATCATAATGATTTATTTATGTTTTTTTTTTTTTTTGTGGTAAAACCCGTTAAAGAAATATACATGACACAAAATGTAACAAAAAAATGCAATATTATAAAACATTTGCGAATTTTCTAAAATAAAGTTGAAATAATCATTCTTTGTTCATTGTAAAGCCAATATCTTGATATACTGTACATATATTTGAGTATGAGTGTGTGTTTGATGTGAATAAACTTCAGCTCATAAAACATTTTAAAAGTTTTAACTACCTTAAATAAACCAGTGAAAATTTGTGTCTGTTGCGTTTATTTACTTAAAGAAGAACTCAAAAATATTATAAATATATGTTCCTATGAAATGAAAAATCACTTGTTATAATGAAACTATTTTCCAAAATGATTATCGCAGAACTTAATGTTGGAGAGATTGATAGATGAACATTTCTCATCTTTTACGATTACATATGTATATATTCTTGTATCAAATGTTATGACAAATGTCTGCTTATACTGAATCAAAAAGGTACTTAAATACAATGAAAAAATTCATTGTTTCAATGAATTTGTTCCCTAAATTTGATCTACGTACGTTAAAACAACGATTTGCCATACGTTAACGTTGTAACCGAATATTTAGTATAATTTGTTTTGGTATTTTTTAATTTTTTTTTTTTTTTAATTTTGAAATAAAAATTAGAAACAAACCATTTAGATTTTTTTCTCTTAAAACATCTTCGATATAAGTATTATTTCCGAAAAAATGCAACTCGCCCTGTTACCAAAGATGTTCCCAGAATATAAAAGGTAAAAAAAAAATTATATCTTATGCATATTAACAGCTTCTTATATTTTTTCATTAAAAATTTGTTCATAAGGAAACGGAATGGTCAGAATTGATACAAATTATTCTGTCCATGAGACTACATGCTATTGGAAGGATTAAAATTATTATTATGTACTTATTATTATGCGTATAGAAAATAAATACAAATGTGTATGACTCTATGTATATAACGACTTATTTACCAATATTTTAGTCAATTAATTAAAAAAAATCATAAAAGTTATAAAAGTATATGTTCTTTATATGAGCATTTTATTTTACAAAATATTTCTTTTTTTTTTCTTTATATTGCTCAATGATGGTATGGAATATCCATGTAGACACTATATTAATATGACAACAGCATTGTTTTGAACGAAAAAACAATAGTTTTAATTATTCGTTAATAAACAAAATTGCTTAAGTTTGTTCAAATGACTTAAAATTTTTTGTCTGTAAAAATTCCCTTAAATTTATGAAATGTAACGTAAAGTTATAAAGAATGCCCAGACCGGATGTAGCGTTAATTTGTAATAGATTTTTAATAAGAATTAAATAAAAATATTTAATATATGTATGAATACTTACAAATAGAAAACCTTTTGGTTTTTGACTCACAATATTTTTTAAAAAAATATATTTAAGGCTAATAACACATTCCGTTGCATCTTAATTGTTTTATCTACATAAACATAGTTGAATATAATATTTTAAAACCTGTTAAAAATAATAAACTTTATTATACTTACATGTTAAGTATTCCAGTAACTGTCCAAATTTCAGCTTTTGATTGATGTATTTATTATTGCTGATCAATATCTCCTGAGTAAATAAATATGTATTTATGTTTATCTATTTATTTATATTTCAATCATTTTATGTTTTCAATCATTTTCCGACATATTTAGTTTTTAATTAACTATAAACTTATTATTATTATTATTTTTGTTATTTACACAACACTTTTGTTTAAAACGCATCATTTCTTGTTAAGCGATAAATACAAACTGGGTTGTTTCCGTTTTCTTTTACGTTTTTCTTCCTAACGGGAAATATAGTAATCCTGTTAGGAAGCAATGAATGGTTACGATTATTTTAATATAACTTAATGAAATATTTCTTTAATTCAATATACTTATTCGTTGAGTAATGCTTCATAAGTGCATTAATTTTAATTAATGGTTTCCTTGAAACGACGTTGAATTAAAGAATTATTTGGGAAAAGTTAAGGAATTTCATTCAATGTACTTCATTCGTTGAAATTACCTTTTCAGTGTATGAAATGATATCAAGAAAGTAGGTATGAAGAATTAGGTATATAAATTTAAAATGATAAATCACAAGGACGAATTTTATTAACCGACACAAGTTGTTTAAATGCACTAAACCAAAAAAAAAAAAAAACACGTCACTCAATAAAAAGAAGGTACTAATAGCTTTCAAGCAGTCCCGAAATATAAATTACATTTATAAAATAAATTTATTTCCCTGAGTAAGCAGGCTTCGGTCTAGAGAATTAACTATCTGTGTAGAAAAGTTTTCTCTTGTTTTATTCTTTTTATACATTTTGATAAATTATTTGAAAAACTCTTTTACAAAACCATCTGGAAAACCAAGGTTTAAATATCCAGTTCTAGCTAAAATTCTTCACTTATGACTATGCAATAAATATACAAATGCCTGATTTCTGCAATGCTGAAAATATCCGAACTGAAATTTCTCAGAGAGGGGGTGAAATTTAAAAAAAGGGCCACTCATTGAAAATTAATATTTGGGAAAAATAACTGCTTCTAGGTAAAAAATATATAAAATAATGCATCATTACGTAGCACGCTGTCAAAGTCACAGATTTTTTTGCGCATTTTATAACGGTGGTAAAAACTGATAATTAAGTTATTTCAAGTTTATAGCTTTGCATTTTAGTAAAAAAAGTTTTTTGCAATGGAGTTCTTAAGCTTAGGTATTTGGAAAAATATTTACCTATTTCCTTTTATAGTTTATACTACAGAATTACTTTTAATATATTTTTTAAATCGGTCTAAAAAACGGTATCTTTTACTTTTATATAAAATTTCAAAAGCTTTTTGGACGAACTTGGGTGAAAATAATACTTTTGCATTTTTACTTAATACGTGTTGAAATGAAGAAAAAAACATTTTACAGTTTTTTTTTTGTGATTTAGAAAACATAAATATTTTCAAAATAAAATTCAAAATACAAAAGAAAGCAAAACAAAATTATAGTAATAAAAATTTAAAATAAAAGTTAAATTTACTTAATTGTATGCTTTATTTAAGAAGAAAACTATATAGCATTTTTGGAAAGTATTTAAAACAAATAGAAAATTAACAGTGGATCAATTTTTGCCATATTAAGTCACTTTAATGTGAAACATAATTGTGAATTTGCGTCGCCGTATGGAAGCTATGGTCATTTATGACCCGATCGTTTTGAAATTTCCAAAAAAGAAAAAAACAAACAAAAATATTAAAATAATCACTTAGAATATTGGGAAGTCTCCTCAGCAGAGTTTCTCACTAGCAACAGCTTCACGAACCCCTTGAGTCAACGCTGACACACCAAAATATGTAATAAGCAAGGAAATCACAAATTTGGTCTAAAAAGAGTATTTTATGTGCATAAAATATGTTGAAAATAATAAAAAAAAGCCTTATTTTTAATTCCCCATTTGTTTATTTTATCACATGAAAACATTGTTAACCTTACATTTGCATACATATCTAATGTAACGTATGTAAATTCATTAAAAATATCTATAGTTTTTGCAATAGTAACATATGCTATTTGGTCAAGTTTAAAAGCTAGGTGTCTTCTTATATCCTATATCAAAATTAGTTTTAATAAAGCTCAATTAATAAGTTTTAAATTTACATAATTTGTTGCTAAAAGAAAATTTTTAGTTGAGTTTTTTAACGAACTTGATGGTAAACAATAAAATTAATTTTGAATACTAAATATTGTGATGTGACCATGTTATGGATATTGTTTTAAATTTGTTGTTTTCTTTCTACTTCCATTTTTTATATGGCTGTAGGAAATTTAAATTTTGAAATTATTTGAAAATTTTTATTGAGTCGTCATTCATTTTAAATTATTATGAAATGTCTAGAATTTCAAAAAAATGTTCATCATTAGAAAATTATTTTTATGCAAGACAGAAATACAATTTAAATTATTTTTGTCGTATAATTTTAATTATAAAATTTTTATGTTTGCGAATTGATAGCGACATTGTTTTTGGTAAGGAATATAAGTTTTTCATAGATATTGTTGTTATATTTTTTTTGTTTTCCTTTGTACATGTAGTTGCTGAACAGATTGATGAGATTGTTTGCATCATTGATGCTGAATTTCTATTTCTTGGACATTGGATACAATTATATATTTTTACACCAGTGGACAGAAATTCAGCTAAGTGTTCACCTTCGTACCATTGAAGAAACGTCATCATTTCAGAAGCCTATACAAATCTACCATTAACAAAAGAGTGAAAATACAATTAATTCTAATAGTGGTCATTGTTCGTAAGACGGTTTTGATTTTAATCAATTTTAAACAAAATTGAATTGAATTACTCGAATTCTTTCTTAAGTGACCAGATACATATTTTGTCTTGCTACTGGTGAAATAACCTCAATTTTGAACGATTAATTTAACAAATTTTTATTAATTAAACCCATAAAGAAGGTCCAATTTTAACTTTTAATATTTTAAATATCATAATTTTTTTTTTTTTTTTTGTTGTGTTTTAAATATTTTTTTTTATTAATATTTAAATTAATCATTTGTTGCTTTTGCTTTAATTTTTTTTTTTTTTATATTTGGTCACCCAAATTTATATATATTAAAAAAAAAAAAAAGAAATATATAGAAATACACGAATAAACATCAAAATCATTACACAAATAATTTATTCATAAGAACACCCTACATTCAGACAACACTCACACATAAATTCATTCATGCACACTTAAACTCCTTCCTTTATCCTATTGTGTTGTATTGGTTAGAAATAATAACTGATGCACACATTCATTCATACATTTTAAATTTAAAATCATAATAAAAAAAAACTAGATCGAGGGATATTGCAAATGTAAGTTTATTTAATTTTTTTTTACACTATATTTAAAAATTCCACTCATTATGAATATTTAAACGTTCTTAAAAGTAGAAATAAAAATTAGTTATTACGTATTCGCAGTGCTAATAACCTTTATTAACTTTCAATTTTAAATATTCATAATATAACATATTGCACACCTTACAGTTTAAAAGACATAAAAAAAGGTCACCAGCTTTTTTCAATTTAAATCATTTTCTTTTTATAAAAAAAAAAAAAAAAAAAAAAAATACATATAATAAATGAAGCTTATTTAGTAATAACTAAATATATAAAATAGTATAATAAATTTCCGAATATTATTTCAAATAGTGATCAAATTACATATTGTAATAAATTGTTACATTTAATAATTTTGAATTGTTTCTAGAAATCTTTTTTATTAAATAAACTAAATTGTCATTCATTAAACATGAAATTTGGAATATTTTTGAATAATTATTATGAAAGGTGATGTTGAAGGTATGGGGTAAATAGGATTTGCTGTTTTGTTTTATTATACTAGGGCTGACAATCAACGTTCAATTAGTCAGCAATGAGGGCGGGTTTTGAGAAGTGTATAGCGGGAACCATCATAAGCTATACTTGGGTAATCACCACGTTGTATTTTCTTTCTTCTTCTATTTTACTTTGTGAATCAAATATTTGCTTGTGATATGCTACCTAAAGTAAAATCCCTGAAAATGATTTTGAACTATATTATATATTTGGGAACACATACACCCCCCACACCGACTAGCACGGCCGATTTATTAGGTAGCTCTGTTCCCAACGGTAATCCAACCACCTTAGAAGTCGTTACAATATTTCTGGATCTATAACTTTTTCTAATTAAATTTGAAAAGTATCCTAATAGGTATAAGAAATAGCATCAAAGCGTCAAAGTATGCTGTAAAAGTGTTAACTATGCTCTAAAAATTAAAATATGTTCTAAGAATCACACACAACCTAAAAATAAATAAATTTTCAAGAGAAAATATTAATTACTTAAATCTAATATTAATCTTAAATTTAGGTCAGATTTTTTTTGAGGCCCTTTTAATAAATAATTTTTAAAATGTAACAGATTCAGTGTAATTTTTATAATAAAAGGAATAATTTGTTATTTTTATTGATATAATAAAATCTGTAAATATAAATATTTCTGGCATAGAACTATAAGTTATATTGTTAACTTTTACAGCCACATTAGAATTATATTAAAAAATAATACAATTCCGAATTTTTGAATTCTCATTTTTGTCATTAGTTTTGTTTATTGGGTTATACTTTAATTTGCCGTTTAACTATTTATTTACATGTTGCATAAATATGAATGTACATAGGGACTAGTGTTGCAAGGAGGTGAGAAAAAAGAGGCTAAATGCCAAAATAAAAAAGGCTAGGAAAAAGCTAATATTCTTTTATTAAAAACTTAATTTAAAAACTTATTTATTTATTATTTATTTATTTTTTTTTTGTTCTCATTAGTTTTTTGTATATATTTTTTTAACATATTGCAATAAATTTATAAATAAAGCTTAGAACGACTGCCGGCAAAATGATCCAGTAAAGACCGCTAACAAAATTTCCAAACAAATTTCGGTTACACATATTTCATACGAAAACTAATCCAATATCTTGACGTGATTTTTCGTTATTTTTTATTGCAATTCCTTTTTAATTTATCATTTCCAAATCTTTTGGTGATATCTCGCTTTTATAAGCATTTTTTTTAATGTATTCATAAATATTTTCTGTGTTAATGAAGTTTATTAAAAAATAATTACCTATAATAATATAACAACTAAATATAAAAAATAATAATTAATAATAAAAAATTATAGGCTAGAAAAAATCTAGAAGCTAAAACGAAAATTTTAAGGCTAAAAGCAATGTTACAAGCTTAGCCTTAAAAAGTGTAAGCTGGCAACACTGGAGGTATTCTCATAAGCTTAATGCTTTAAACAAGCACTTGTATATTTTACTTTATTTTATTTTATTTTATTTTATTTTATTTTATTTTTTATTTCATTGTTTTTTTCTGTGCATTTCTTATAAAAACATTTTTGATGTTTGAAAATTAAGAGGTCTTAAGCTGATGATTAATTACAAGCAATGAATTCCTTAGTTGTTTAAGTCGTGTTCCTCTTTAAATAATAGACTACTCAACAATAAACAATATGAGATTATGTATGTATGTCGTATTTAAAATTTCCAGCGGTAAAAATTTTAAGGCCTCCATTGTGTAGGTCTTCTAGAAGATCTATTTACACCTTCTTTAAGATGCATTCGTTCATGCTAACCTGTCTTCTGCGGTAAGGCCTCAGGAATGCCTCATCCTTGCCTTCTGAAATGTCCGATAGAACTTCCGACTTCAATTCTCTTAAAAGGAGAGTAAGAAGCTATATTTTTTTAATATATGTATTTCATTTTAAGCAACAACAAATCTATGTGTAAAAATATAGCGTCATAATTTCCTTCGTTTAGAAGGGAAAAAAGATTATATTTGTTGCTTTAAGGAAAAACAAAATCATTGAGAAACCGTTACAAAAACAATATCAAAATTCAAATCAGAAATTCCAAAAAAAAAAAAAAAAAAACATAAGAATTCATTTAGTTTTGTTTAATGCTTTGTTTGAGTAGGTTGTGTTTTTCTTAGTTTTATTTTTTATTTATAGTTTTTATTATAGATATGTTATAAAAACTGAATTTTTGATATCCTATCTTTGTACCTTTGGAAAAATAAATTAAATTAAATTTTTAAATAAATTGTCTTATCCCGACTTAAGGTGTTTTGTCAAAAGTTGAGATATGTTTTTTAACACTGAACTTTTGTTTTTTTAAGTTTTAAACCTTTTACAATAATTTAAAATAAAAATTGTTATTTTATATAAATAGAAAAAATATTTTATTAAATAATGTAGAAGACCTGCTGACATCTTTTGTTCAGAAGGTCTGTTAGTAGCATTTCTTCAGAATGCCTGCTGGCAGTTTTTATTAAAAAAATCATTTAAAAGGGCCGCATTGGGTCATCAATGCGTAAGGCCTTGCTCTCGATGACATCGCATGTAAAAAATGCATGAACATGGAATGCAGGGAGAAGCTCTTCTGGCTATAAAAAGGCCTTCTAGAAGGACTCTTTACCCCTTCTTTTTACCACTAGGTTATTTTAAAATAAACACAAACAACATTTACAACACTACACACACTTAAATACATACATCTACATGGGATTAAGTGTATCTGTGGGTAAATTAGTCGGTATGTATTAAATATAAGTCTGTCGGTTTCATTATACAGTTGGTCGGAAACATTGTGTCATCACCATAATTGTTTGTAATACTGCAGATTAAAAACAGTATGATGTACAAATAAAAGAAGAATAATTAGCCTTAGTAAATACGTACTAAATGTATTTTAATTATTAAGATTATAGTTAAGCATAAAAACTTGAAGTTTTGCATGATTTAAACAATTATGATAGGTGAATTATTTTATTTTTAAATTGGGCTATATGATGTAAAGAGTTAAGCTTATAAGAACAAAGGCTACATCTGATTGTTATTACTTTTTCGATATAATTTAGTAGACAAACACAATTCAAGTTTAATTCACACGGATTTTGTGGAATACAAATTTACACTTTACATATATTTCCTAACAAATACAAAAAGGAGCTAGACACATACAGAAAAAATTATAGATTATTCTAAATTTATTTTCACCAGAATGCACTAAAAGTTTTTTTTACCGAAATTTCTGTGAAAAGGTATTATAATATATTGAGCATGCAAGCTAAGTTTTATAAACTTTAAAAAAAAACTATAAAATAATATTGCTAAACTAATATCACTGTTAATATGACTAATATTATTACTTTTATACCCTTCAACACAATTATAAACGGTTTTTACAGTTTGTCATTCGGTTTGTAATTTCCACAATTTTCGTCGGAGTATAAAAAAATATATTTTCTGGATCCTTATAACAAATAATGTTGATAGAACAATGTCAGTTCATTCTTCATTTGAAATGGCGTTTATTAAGCCTACTGCCATATATATCAAACGATCAAAAATCCTTTCGAGAATTTTGCTATTGAAATCGATTCATAAATGGCGGATAAATATCTAAAAAACCCGCTTTTTTAGGTTTTCTCGACTGAAGAATAGTTTAAATGGCGTTTGTGAAGCCATTTAAGCCATTTTTGATACATTTATCAAAGGAACAAAATTGTTTTCTAGAACTTTTCTATTGAAACTAAGAAAAATCTTGCTTAAAATAGCGGAGATATTAAAAAAACCGGTTTTCGATGTAAGCTAAGGACTTTGTTTTTGCAAAACAAAATCGGATTTTTTTTAAATTTTTCTGCTGAAGAAATAAATTCAGACGGTCTATTAGTTAGATAGATATCGGCCAAATCGCATTTTTGATCGATATCTAAGTACTAATTAAGCTACCGACTTAGTTCTTATATAGACCGATCACAAATTTTTATATAGATCGATCACAAATTTCGTTTGAATTTAGGTTTTGTGAATCAACAAATTCGGTTCATAAATAACCGAGTTATTGGCAAATCTGTTTTTTTATCTAATGTCTGCTCCTCTTATAGATGTTGTTTTCATAAGTACTGAAAAACAATAAGTAAAAGAATATTTGGTTTTTTAAACTTTTTGAAGCACACATGTAAGCTAGAAACTTTGTTCTAAGTAACTAAGTAGAACCAGTATTATCCGAGTTGTAGGCCAAAATGCGTTATTAAGTTTTTTTTAAGTCTTTTGAAGCTAAGAATTTGTTCCTGCACATATCTATCACAAATATTTTTTTTCGAATTTCGGTTTTTTAAATAAGTCAAACCGGTCCATAAAGTTTCCACCATACTCTTTTATAATTTAATATTGTCTTACATTTTTAAAATATTAGCTTAACCCTATTCTCTATACTGCGAAGTATAGGAAAATTATTGCCAATAAAAATTTAAGATTTTCATTACAATAGTTCTTTAGATATTAACTAAGAATTAATTTGTATATGGATATCACTTCTCCTAGGCCTACCCACAACACTTTCGTCTAAACTATTGAACTTCATAAGAATTAAAAAAAATCAAATACTTTAGCTATTATAATTCATGAGATAATTAATATTTGTTTTGTATGAGAATTACTGTACCAAAAAGATCTACCATTCATATTTTCGTTGCGAATATTAATCTTAAGAATTTATCTGCAATAGTTCTTTAGATATGATATAATTAATATTTGCTTTGTATGGGTGCTACCTCCTGACAACCTCCCTATAACGGAGTGCTCTGCGATATCTTCAAAGAACATCAATGATGTTCCCATTCCCATAATGGGTAGTGAACTGAGATGGGCTCTAAAGAGTTTTGGCCCATTTATATCCCCGGGTCCTGATAGCATTATACCTCCATACCTGCAGTACAATGCAGATATAACAATTTCAGAAATACTCGGCATGTTTGGCATGTTCTTATATCCCTGAGTCATGGACTAGATTTACAACGTCTTTATCCCTAAAGGGGGTAAGACCTCACATACAAGACCGAAAGACTTCAGACCTATTAGTCTGTAGTCTTTCATCTTGAAGACACTGGAAAGGTTGATTGACCTACACCTTCGAAAAATTATCAACCCTAATATATTATCAGCTTTTCATCATGGCTATATGAAGGGAAAATATGTTGAAACTGCATTACATTGCTCGTACGTGGAGTACAATTAGTGACCTTAGCGTAAATCTAGAAAAAACGTAACTTGTCCTATTCTCTAGGAGACAAAAGATTTCACCTTTCCCACAGCCATGCCTAAACGGTGTTGAAGTAAAGATGTCAGATAGTGCGAAGTACCTTGGGATTATACAGGATTACAAACCATTGGTAAATCCTTTAAAATAAATTCCAATAATACGAAATGTCCCTTACTATATAGAGAGCGATGGTATGATGGAAGGCTATGGAATCTTCGATAAGATTCCGCGTAGTTCAGCGCTACTCATGAGCGCTTCATACAACTCCATCGAAAGCCCTATCTGTTGCAATGAACTGTCTACCTGTGGACCTTATGGCTAAATACATCGCCATTATGTCGACGACTAGGCTTAGCACAATAAGTGCATGGAATGTTAGTGGATTGGATCATGCGACCGTTCTAAGATTCCTTAATAACATTCCTTGCAATATTGATTATTGTATTCCCATACCCTTGGCCAAGACTTCTCAATATCAATCCCCACTGCTCCAAATTTAAGATCTGGTGACGGGTCCAAATCTGTTTAAAGGGTTGTGGTGTCTATATTACCGTTTATAGGAAAAACATCTCCTTCAAATTGTCAGATCAATCCAGCATTCTTCTAGCAGAGATTTCGGCCACAAGGAGGGCGGTGAACTGGTGAGAAGACAGTGAAGCCACGATTAAATCATCCTCGGGTGTTTTTTAGACATCCGGGCTGGTACATGACTGCCGGACATCTCTGAAAGAGATGGCGAGACATTCAAACATGGAGCTGTTCTGAGTTAGGAGTCATTCAAACACCCCGGGTAACCTTATTGTGGATGAACTAGCTAAAAATGGTTTCCTTCTTCGATACGAAGAACTGGTTGGATTAGCGTTTTCGTCCGGCAGATTAAGGATTATGCGAAACTTGTCGAGGATTGCACAAGATAGATGGACAAATGAATCCACATGCTCAACCTCAAGGCGATTATGGTCCCATTATGATAAATCACGATCTACATTCATCATGGTGCGCGTGTCTAGTCTCCTAGGGTATAACATATTAAGGACTTCTATACAAGTTGTCATGATGAGGAAGAGGAAGAAACGGTGTAGCATCTTTTATGCCAGTGTCAAACTCTCACTGCTAATTTTGGTAGTCCGTTTGTGAATATATTTTCAGATCTCTCTTATATTGACACCAGATGTATCAATTTTTTCTTATATGCGTCGAGCTAGTTCGATTCGAACGCTGTTATGTGCACGTGAATTAGTAACACATATTCCCTCAGGTTTTCACAAATTGGGCCCATGTGAGCTGTCTCCTATTGATTAGGTAGCCACTGAAAGTCTATGGGGGATACCACTCCCCATAGACATTTTCCGCCTTTTCTTCGTATCAATTTTGAATCATAATTAAAAAATTATATCAACAAATGTTTAATACTTTCCCTGCCACATTTTTTTAGATATGTATTAGTTAATAATTGCTTGGTATGGGAGCTATCACCCCTACTCGCTCCGTTTTCATCACAACTATGAAACTTCGTAAGAAAATTATTCCCACAAAATTTTAAGAAAGTCGATGTTATAGTTCATGAGATAATTAATTTTTATTTTGAATGGGGGCTACACTCCTCCAAAACCTACCCGTTCTATTATATATATTTTTATTGTGGATTTTAATGAGAAAATTATTCCCCCAAACATTATAAAAGTCTCTATAATAGTCGCTATAATAGTCTCTATAATAGTTCTTTAAATATGCAATAATTAAAATTTACTTTGTATGGGGGCTATCACTCCCCCTAGACTTATCTGTCATTTCTTTAATTCAATTATGAATCTTAACCAGAAAATTATTCGCACAAAATCTTAGGAATTTCTTTGAAATAGTTCTTTAGATATGTAATAATTAATATTTGCTTTGTATGGATGCTATCACTCACATTTCACCTACTATGGAACTTCATAAGAAAAATATTCCCGCAAAATTTCACTATTACAGTTGATGAGATATTCAGTAATTAATATCTGCTTTTATGGGCTCTAAAATACCCCTGCTGCTATCGAAAAACAAATTAGCCTAATTTACTGTTGGATATTACAGAATAATACTGTGAAATTTGAAAGAAAATCGGTTCCGCGATTTAGCTTTCTATAAAGCACAAATAAACATACAAACAGAGATTTAATTTCTTTGCCCATTTTTCAACCATCTGTATACTTTTTTCGTCTTTTTTTAAAAGTGGTACTAAATGGCGACTTCTTAAGACTATTTGCTTATAATTATATATTTATTCCACCGAAGGAATCAATTATTTTATAAATGAACTCAAATCGTTAAAAACTAAAGCTAATGATAAAGTTTAACATCAAATGCCGAATCTTTTTGGACCGGATTGGGAAAATTAAATAATAGATTTGATGAATACTTGTATCCTAATTTATATTTTTACTTTGGCTCATAACAGAGCCTCGACGGAACGTCGTTTTTCTAAACTATCACTATTGAAAAGTTGTCCAGTAGACTTAAAGTCAATCATTATGAATATAAACTTTTAGTCCTACATTTGTTAGACGGGGATTTGTAAGACTGGAGTCCGAGTGAAGATCTCGTACAAAAGTACAGAAGTTGAATTAATAGAAACAGGATTTTATGTAAACTATTGTTATGAACAAATCTTTATTTTGTGTTTTTATTATTACCAAATAAACAAGTCATTCTAAATCATTTTGTGATAGTTTTTCTTAACACTTTTCGTTATTGTTTTTAACTAGAACACAAATTTTAAGGAGTTTTTAAGGTAGTGAATTTATTTTTTGAAATCCCCTTTATTATAATTTTAAAAAATGCTTAACGGTAACGCTGTTCATTTCTATATATATGTAGATGCAATTTTTTATACTTCCTTTTTAAATTACATATTAACTTTTCTTAACAAAATTTTCCATTTTTTTAACTATTTACAAACATCAAAAATAGTTTCCCGAAATTATATTCATAATTTATAAATTTCAAATTTGCCAGACGGTAGTTAGACATTAAATTAATATTGATAAACACAAAATGCGAGATTGGCTATGCAGACTACAATAGAAAAGACATCTATATATGTATATAAAAATTAATCTGTGATTGTTTGGGCATTATAGAAAGCTAAACAAAGCAAATAATAACTATCGCATATCTTAACAAATGTAGCAGCGAAAGACATAAGATTTTGTGGAAATATTTTTCTTATGTAGTTTCATAGTTGAGATGAAAACGCAACGGGTAGAAAAAAATCAAATATTAATTATATATAAAGAAATTCCTAAGATTTGGTGCGAAAAATTTTCTCATCAAGATTCAAAATTAAGATAAATAAAGGGCAGGCAAGTCTAGGAGCGGTAGCTTCCATACAAAGCAAATTTTAATTATTGCCTATCTAAAGAACTATTACAGAGAATTTCGGAACATTTGGGGGACAATAATTTTCTCATTAAAATCCACAATGAAGTACTCATATCTCATGAACCGTAACAGTCTTAAGGTATTGTGGAAATAATTTTCTTACGAAGTTGAGATGAAAAGAGGGCGAGTAGGTCATGGGAAAGTGATAGCCCCCAACCAAGCAAATCTTAATTATTACATATCTAAAGACCTTTATCAGGCAAAGTCTGCAGAATTTGTTGAGATAATTTTCTTATTAAGGTCCACAATTGAGATGAAGAAAATGCGGAGAAGTTTAGGAGGATTGATAGTCCCCATATAAAGCAAATATTAATTATAGCATATCTAAAAACTATTGCAGAGAAATGCTTAAGATTAAGATTCACAACAAAAATAGAAAGTTCTTGAAGATTATAGTAGGCCTCATGCAAAACAAATTTGAATTACCTCATGAACTATAATAGCTAAAACCATACGACTTTTTTGGAATAATTTTCTTATAAAGTTAAACAGTTTATATGAAAATGGGGCGAATAGGCCTAGGAGAAGAAGTTTTTCTTAGTTAATATCTAAAGAACTGTTGTAGTGAAAGACTTAAATTTTTAGTGGAAATAATTTTCTTATACTTTGCAGTTAAGTTGGGAATAAGGCAGGTAGGCCCGGGAAGTTGACGCCATACTAAGTAAATATTATTTTTTGCATGAATAGGGGTAGCGAAGCACACTGGGTTAAGCTAGTTAAAGTATAACTATAACTTGAAATTTTATAGTTTTGGCCAAAACAGCGATGTGTTGAATCATGGTGCAATGTTAAAATCTTTTATATATTGCAATATAAGTAGTTACCAGCACAAGTTAAGCTTTTGCATATTTTTCAAGTATTTTATAAAAAAAAAACACATATATATACCCTACGCCACAATGGGTGGTTAGGATATTACACATTTCTGTTGGTAACACATAGAAAAGGTTATCTAACACCCACCTTAAATTATACTCAGAATCATATTTTAAATCGATCTAATGTCCGTCTGGCTGGTTGTCCATGTTAATTTTTGCACAAAGTACGGGTCGCAATTTTATAGATAATTCGATAAAATTTGGTACGTGGGACTTCTATGATACAACGACGAAATCTATTGAAACTGGTTGTGATCGGTTCATTATTTCACCTAGTCCCCATACAAATGTCCCTCCAGAATAGAGTTTAAACACTTAAAAATGCCTTAAAAATAAAAATATTTTAACGAAATTCGGTGCGAAGAAGTTCTGTACAAGTGCTTATCTTTGTACCAATTGACCATAGCTCCCATATAAACCCACTTCCAGGAATCGCACTAAAGTACATAAAATCATCTAAATGTTAGTATCAACGCATTATTCTATATTTTTATATTTTATTCTATATTTAGTAAAATTGGCCACAGGTGTAATATAAACCCCCTTCCCGAATTTTTATGCTTATACACATTGGTTCAATGTATTATATAGTCGGTCTTGGGTTTCAATAATAACTATATGAGAATGGTTTTTGATTTGTATGGAAAAACTAAAGAAAACAAGTAAGAAAGATATAGTCGGTCAAGCCTGACCATATGATACCCCACACCATTGTTCATTAGCATTAAAATTCGTTTAGGGGTCTTATATTAGACATGTGAACAATTGAGGACCGATACTTTTATTAAGTGTAAAGTAAAATATACGAATACAAAATATTACGTTAATACTAACATTTATATGAATTTATGCACTTTAGGGTGATTCACGAATGTGGGCTTATATGGAAGTTATGGTAAATTATTGAGCGATCCTCATAAAATTTATCACTATAATTTAATAATAATACTCCAACTATCTATGGTGGTGTGGGGTATAATTATGTAGTTTTTCTATCGAAAATTGAATTAAGCCAAAAACTATTCCTTTTTCTTTTGTGAAAACGGCATATAAGACATATTTGTATATAAGGTTTTAAATACTATTTGGCTTAAAATAAAACGACTTATTAAAGTCGCTTATAAACTCAAAATATTATTAAATTAAATTAAATGTTGTTAAATGTTTATATATTTTAAAACAAAGTAATGTATTTTATGTTTTATTTGGTGCTTACTTTTTGGAGCATAAATGAAAAATGTATAGAAAGCTTAATTAAGTTATTCCAGATTTGTGATTTTACGAAGCCATATTTATACTTACAATTCCCGTTCGTTCCCGTTTAATAATTTTCTTCAATGCGTGCAAAAATTGTGGAGGTTTAAAGTTAAAACTTTCAAAAAAATCTTATAAATAGAGGCATTGTTTTATCACAACCAAAATAGCGTAATTTTATAACACTTCTAAGGTACTAACAGCACATGTAAAAACAATTAGTGCTTCTTTAATATTCATAGTACACTGAAAAGAAAGATTTAAAATTTTATTTTTTGCACAATTTTTTAAATAGCAAAAAATGATTAAACTGTGCGAAAAATGGTAGCGGTCAGTGATCGGGAAGGGTTCAACCTACCGGGGAAAGTTATATCGGTAAAAAAGAAGTTATACGTGTCCCGGCATTTAGCTGGGTCACGTCTAGGAATCGAGATATATCGATTTGAAGTTAGTAACTATCATATAGGGGAAATTGTGACCTTTGGTGGTTTTTTTTTGACATAACTCGAGAACCACCAGTCCGATTTTGCTGAAACAAATTTAAAAAATTAGGAATTACAATTCCTTTAATCTGTTCGTATAACGTTTCGCTACATAAGCAACAGTTTCGCAGTTATAAATAAATGTATGAAAAAACAAAACTATTTTTTGCCTAAAAAATTGAATTTTTTTATTTTTAATTCATAAAAAATCCAAAACGGTAAAAAAAGTGTCAAGTCCTATTACTTTCACGTAAAGTCACATAACCTCTAAATAAAATGAGACATAGATCATGAAAATCGATGGACGCGTTTCGCTTTTATTCACAATTAAGTGAAGGTATCTCATTTTGACAAGAATATTGATTTTATGTTTGAATGAATTTGGATAATATTTATTATATATTATTTATTATAATTATTAGCACGTAAAATTAAAAATTATTACAGGTAATTATTAGGTTATTACATAGATACATAGGTTATAAAAATCGATGAACGCAAAACTTATTTTCGTTTGTTTGCGCCCTTTACTTTCTTGCGTGGTGGTTCGCCCACTTGTTCAGAGTCTGTATCGGATGAGGATCTGTTTTCATCTGGAAAAAATCAATTGTTTTTAATCAGTCAGTTAACTTCATTTTTGTGACTTACCCTCGGAGGAAACTTCTATTGTATATTCTTCTTCTTCATCTTCATTGTCGGGATCGTACGTCTTTTGCGACCACCAACAAATTTCAGCCACCAGCGAATCGAGCCTTTTGCCTTTATGTCGCGTTTCCATTAGCATTGCCACTTGATGCAAGCGCTCGCCACGTTCATCCGACTCTGAGGCTAGCTGCTTGCTGAAGTATTCGAGATGGTGATGCAAGAAGTGAATTTTGAGGGACATATTTTCTGGAAGTAGTGCAAAATCTTGGCCACAAGAGCGGGGTAATTGTGTGCTCGCGTACTTCCCAAAAAATATCGTATGACTTTCTTCACTGCCCTCCACGCAAAGTAATCATTGCCGTCTAAAGCACCTTTAAATTCCTTTGATTTAATGAGCTTTCGTATATCCGGCCCATTCAGAACACCTTCCTTCAATTTTGATTCGCTGATTCGTGGGAAAATATTTTCAAAACAATCAAGAATTTTCGGTTGCTTCACAATGGCCTTGATGAAATTTTTTACGATTCCTAGTTTGATATGGAGGTGGGGCATGAGGACGTTCTCCATTGGCACCAGTGGATCATTTACGCAGTTGTATCCTTTCTCCGTTAGATCTCGAGCAAGCCACTCACGCGTTTCGTATTGGTTTCCTTTAAATCGGGTATCCCATAGACACAAGAAACACATGTTTTTCGTATAGCTTCCTTGTAGACCTCTTAGCATCGCCACGAGTTTCAGATCACAACTGATCCGCCACATGTGATCAGTGTAGCAAACTTTATCCAAAATTATTTTCATGGAATCGTATGTTTCGCTCATGTCTGTAATGTAGCCAATAGGAATGCTTGGTTTTTTATTATATTTATGTAGCAAAATAACTTTCAGGCTTGATTTCGAAGAATCGATGAACATTCGCCAATCAGCTGCGACATAATTAATGGCCATCGCCTCCATCAGTCCCTTTATATCGTGGCAGTAAACAAATGTGTTCCCTTCGTTGAGTGTGTAGTACCGTTGGAATAGCAATTGTCGTCTTCGATATCCGTTGACTTTGATATTAGGCTCCAAATTGTTGCCTTCTTTCAAAAGCTGGGCAAGTTTTTTTGCTTCATGTTGAGAAAGGTTTAATTCTGCAACAATCTTGTCCATTCTTGCTTGTGATATTGGAATTATTTTGTTCGATGGGCCGGCTTCTGGTGTTAGTTTATAGGTGAAATCCGATTGATCAATTGTTTCAATAGAAAAAGAAGTTTCTCCGTCAGGACTTGGAATTGGTATTTCATCCGAATGCGGTAGAGAAATTTGTGCACTTTTAACAGATATGTAAACTCTTCGTTTAAGGCCTTTACGATTTACTCCACATATTTTGTTTGCGCAAGCGTAATAGTTGTTGGAATTGTGCTCTCCTGGATCAGTCTAAATCATTGGTACACCAAAACGAAGTGAACTGCATTTCCCTTGGATCCACATGTTAAGACCATTATAGCACGTTTTACAAATTTTGTCTGGGACCCACGAAACGCCGCGAATTATTTCGCAATCAAAATAAAGTATAAAAGCGCGCTCCACTTGCTCAGTGAGTAATGCAGCATTTGTTGAAAAAACTCTTTTGCCACAAACGTAACAAAATAAATTGATATTTTCTGGACAATTTGCACTCATTTCGGTTTTATACTTTTATTACTTTTTCGTCACTTTAAAAAAACCGTACTTTACGCGTTCGGAGATACATGTTGAATGACAAAATTCGATCAGTGAACACCTATAAATACTACGTAAGTTTCAATATTTTACTGAGAGGTACTTATGAATTCGGGCATCTTTTAAGGGTGGCTATAAACCTGATTCGTGTGCGTTTTAAATTTTTCGAAACGTTCTAAAACATGACCACTCATAAATGTGGGTGAAATTTGTGTAAAAAAGTCATACAGGTAGCCAACGGAAAAAATCCAAATAATTAAAAAAGTGCACTTTCCTTTTTTCCTTTTAATTGTCCACGCACATTTATGACCGTTTTTTAGTTTGTTACCGCTACCATAAAAATCCAATAACCTTTTGTTTATTACTTTTTTTTAATTCTGACAATCATAAAAAAAGTCATCAATATTTTTTCCAAGGAATTTTGAGCATATCTCGAGCAAATTTTTGAAATTCATACTTTCACTTAATTGTGAATAAAAGCGAAACGCGTCCATCGATTTTCATGATCTATGTCTCATTTTGTTTAAAGGTTATGTGACTTTACGTGAAAGCAATAGGACTTGAGACTTTTTTTACCGTTTTGGATTTTTTATGAATTAAAAATAAAAAAATTCAATTTTTTAGGCAAAAGATATATTTTTTTTTCATACATTTATTTATAACTGCGAAACTGTTGCTTATGTAGCGAAACGTTGTATGAAGAGATTAAAGGAATTGTAATTCCTAATTTTTCTAAATTTGTTTCAGCAAAATCGAACTGGTGGTTCTCGAATTATGTCAAAAAAAAAGACCACCAAGGTTACAATTTCCCCTATATGATAGTTACTAACTTTAAATCGGTATATCTCGATTCCTAGACGTTGCCCAGCGAAACGCCGGAACACTTACAACTCCTTTTTTACCGATATAACATTTCACGTTGGTGTCATCCCATCCCGATTTTGACTGTCGCATAGTGTTATGGGCTAAATTTCTCTAGAAGCAGTGAGTAATAATACACATATTTTTTGGGATATTTTTGTGAAAAAATTAAATGAGTACCGGAAATGGTTTGAAAAATATAGTAATTTAAAACTACAACTCATGATAATATTCTTTACAAGAAATGCGCTTTAATTTTTGTTTAAGTGAATTTTCGTAAAATTTCAAACAAGTATCTTATGAATGATTTTTTTTGTCCGTATAATTATGTCCTTAAAACATTTTGGTGTCTCCTGCATTTTAGTATTAAGCGAGTAAAATGCTTTCACTAGACATCAATTTAAACGCAATTTAAAAGTTGCGGTAGCTGCCAGAAAGTGAAATGTGTTTGGAGAAGAATGTCGCTCTAGCCAGCAGTGTTGCCAGTTTAATCATTTTAAGACTAAATCTAGCCTTTTTATTTTGCTTTTAGCCTAAAATTTTCGTTTTAGCTTCTAGCCTTTTTTGATTTTTAAAATCAAACCAATTTTGTCTTTACATAATCATATATTTATTCTTCAAATAAAAGTGCCTAAACTAAGTTTGTGGAATTACTAAATAAAAAAAAAAAAAAAAAAAAATAGAAAAGATCATTTATAAGATAAATCATCCAAAAATTTTAAAATGCTTAATCAAAAAGGAAGAAAAAATGAAGAATAATCACTTCAAAACATTGGGTAATTTTTTATATGAAGTATAACCCTTATTTTTGTGGGATTTTTTTGGGCGATTTTTTATTGTCATTTTGGTTGGTGTTATTTATAAATTTGTTAAAATTTCTTTAGAGAAATATCAAAAACTAATGAAAACGAAAAAAAATAAGTTTCTAAATTTAAGAAAAATACTTAACTTTTTCTGGCCTTATTTTTGGAGCATATGGCCTTTTTGACCTTTTTTGAAAGTTAAATTTAGCCACCTCTTTTCATCTCTTGGCAACAATGGTAGCAAGTTTCAATGATGTTTCCTAAATTTTTTCGCACTATCAATTTTAACCATCAAGATGATTCTTTAATCTAAAGTCATATTTGGTCTTAAAAAATTCGGAACAAAATTTGAAAATTTGGTTAAAATATAAAAAGGTATATAAAATTTTTGCACTTTAAAATTTTAAAGTCACCTTTTGTCATTCTGTCATTCTGTTTACGCGATATTTTGGAAAAATTCTGTAAAAACGGTATTTATCATTTATATGGAAGTTTGTGATAATGATAGCCCATGCCTGTTTTCCTGACATAAACGATTCTGTTACCTAAATTATATTTCTAAAAGAAAAATGAAAAATTTCAAAAATCGTAAATTTTCGGTTTCATTTTTTATCACCGCATAACTTTTCACCAGTTAGCAAAACTGTTACTTGTTAAACGACATATAAATTTCCTAAATATTGTCTCTCGACAATAGTTTAGTTTAAATCTAAGAGATGTAAATTGTTAGTGCAAAGCTGAAATAAATCAAAAAATCTTCAAAAGTTTCAACTTAATTTTTTAGTATTTGTACGTTTAAATGGATGTATTTCCTTGAAATTTTAGATGAATGACCTAAAATTTTGGATTTCTTAGTTATTTCGTTAGGTCTACCAAAAATCTATTGACAGTTTTCCTTTTTCTAAAACAAACTTTAGAAATACAAGGCATAAAGTCGGTTTCAAAGAGTTTCGAAAATTTTTGAAATTTTATTATCACATTACAATCACATAAAAATTTTACTTCAGATCAGGTTTAAGGTGGTTAAGTGCTGTGTTACAGTTCCTAATAAGCTTGGTGCACATAACAATTTGGCATTAAGCTAGGTACCTGGTCATGAAGGCCATAACGTAATGGACTGACAGCTTGTGTGACCAACAGGTGGTCGCGATGCCTATTCATCGGGCCTGAGCCCCTTGCTAGAAATTTCTGCAGGCAACGTCAGGGATCGTAGGTTTCATTGCAGTTCTCCGATCGCTAGGATTCTATATCCAGACTCAGACACGCCAAGCAATTTATCATGCTGAATAAGAGTAAATCCCAACAATTGCTATCGCTCAATAAAAGCGGTCTCAGAGTGCGAAAGGGATTATCCACCGGACATTGCGGCTTGAGACTTGAGGGAATATAGGTATAAAACATTGTAGGTTCTGCGAAATATACGACGAGACTTCAGACCATATTTTCTGCGAGTGCCCTGCCTTAGGGACGCGATGGAAAAGATATTTTGGGAAGTGCGTATTATCTCAAAATGATGTTTGCGGCCTCTCATCTGAATTATCAGTTTCGTACGTAGTTTAGGTCTAGTTTGGCGAACCATAGGGCTGCACAAAAGATTCGTGCTCTAAAGCTGAAGAATGCATAAATTTAAATATGGAAGGGGAACCCAACAGACCGATCAGGAGCGAAGCTAAGGCGGCTCAAATTAGGGTACCGCTGACAAAGAAAAGTTTCAAATTATAGGTAAAATAGTGTTCCTGACCTTTATATACTTCTGAAGCTCTTGATATAACCTATGAAAAACCTGCTTACATTTAAAATTTCAACTGTCTCAATTTTGCAAGATCTTGGTCTTCTAAATATAAACCAACATTTCCGACTGATTTAGCTAGATTTTTCTGTAGTTAGTTAAAGAACAAAATTATCTATGGGCTGAAGAATATTTATTGTCGATATCTTCACCGGGTCCATAAACAAACGATTTTGAATTTGAAAATTCTAACAATTAGGATTTTTTTTTTTTTTGTTGAAAAAGTGTTTACACGATACAATGATATACAATGATTTTATACTTTTCGCACAGGTATCTTCACGGAGATAATTTCAAATTTGAAAGCGAGACCAACCACCTATTAGAGATAAGTTGAAATCTAATATGTTCTAAAAACCCAAAGCATGGGTCTATAAACTGAATGCAGTTTCGGAAAGTCTAATATCCCAGCAAAAACTTTGCTTTTCTGGTAAGCTAGCATCTATAATTGGAAACAAAAATAAACTACTTATTTTTTGCCTGAATAACTAGTTATTTTTGTTCGAGTTGTCCACAAATTCATGTAGTTATTTTTAGACTATAGGAATACTCAAAAATATGTACTTAAACGAAAATAAAAATAAAGAAAAACTTGGACACAAATTAATCATTCGTTTTTAAAGACTACCTTCTTACTCAGTACACCATCTCGCACTTAATTTTCAAAGTGACAAAAACTCTTTCATTATTTATTATCATAGCAAAAAGTTTTTGCTATGAGTTTGAAAACGGCTTTATCCAGACAAGCAACAAATGTGGACTTTGCGGGATTTTCGCCGGTTTTTTGGGAATTACGGCATTCGTTTTACCAAGAACTCAAAATTTTTTTTACATTACATCATTTCAAATGCTAAAGTCAATAATCACTTAAAATTTCGTTAGAATATCTTTACTAACAGTTATTTCATTACATGTAACTTTTTTATAGTTTCTTCAAAAACCAATTTCCCAAAAAATTTTACTTCAATTCCAAAAAGAAGAAAAACTTGTCTAGCTAACGTGAAAAGACCGAAGTCAAAAATTTTATAGCTCCAAAACTGCGCTACTTTAAAGTTTAATAGGTAACGAGAAGTTTTAAAAATATTGTACTATTGTGTATGTCAAAAAGCAGGGACAGAAAATAACTGTTACTTTGAATTAAAAAAAAAAAAAAACACTAATAAGAAAATGTCGAACAACTGATTCAAATGCAATATTTTTATCTTTATCTTTATAGCATATCACTTTACTTTTATAAAGTGATATGCTTTTTAAAATTTCAATTTTAATTTATTTTTTTTTTTTTTTTGAGTAAAAATAACTGTTATTTTGTGATTTTTATTTTTTGAACAAAAAAAAAAAAAAAAAACGGTTGTTTTTTGACTTATGTTCTTTCGAGCAAAAATAACAATTATTTTGCGATCTTTATTTTTTGAGCAGAAACAGAAATTATTTTTTGATTTTTTTTTTTACTTTTTTACTTATAATGGTTAATTAATAATTTTCCGAGTGAATGAGAGATCAAGGAAAGTGATGCTGAGTGACTATCTTTTCCCCTCTAATTAAAAAATTAGTTTGATGTAATTGTGCAGGATACCAATGTTCGGGATTGACTGACAATAACTTCTATGTCCTTGAAATATAATCCAAAAAGCGGGAATAATTTTTTCTTCCTTGTAATATTACTTGCTATGTGAATGAGTACAATTGAAAGCGCTTTTTCGTTCTTTCAATGGTGCTTCTCGAATTTTATATAATTTTCAATACAGAATCATGAAATTAGAGATTAGTGGTAAGAATTTATGTATTGAGCTTTTTTGTTCTTCTAATGGTGGGAAATTATAAAATTATTATATGTTTTTAGGGAAAATTTTATTTTAGGGAATAAAAAATGTGGACACTTTATCGGCAAAAAAAAAAAAAAAGAAAATATCTTTACAATGTTCAAACTCAAATTCATTTATTTTTAGACTCAGTAAATATATCTTCAAATCTTCTTTATTCGATAGATAATTTTGACATTTAACTCACTACTCGGTAAAGATATCGGTTTCAAATTTTGCTTAGTCGATAGACAATTTTGCTGTTTAACTGACTGCAGAAATTTCTAACAGAATCGGTCAGAAATATTGGGCTACATAAAGAAAAAACTGAACCAAGGTCTTGCAAAATTGAAACAGTTGAAATTTCAAATACAAATAACTCGAAAACTATAAGAGAGAAATTGCACATGCGAGCTTGTCGCAGGCCTAATCGAGAGCTTTAAGAATATATGATTTTTTGTATTATTTTTTAATTGAAATCGGATAAAAAACTGAAATTTGGCTACCGGTTTGAAATTTTCTATGCTACCTATGCTCATGAGGGGTCTGTAGAATATTTCTTCCAAATTTTACACTTCTCCGCTAGGTCTATGTGAAATTTTATGCAGATATAAATTGCCGATTAGAATTACAGATTTATTTTCGATTCTGCACCACTGTGTATTGTGAGGTAACATATGTGTAGTCTTAAAGTAATATAACTTTCATATTTGTTTAATTTTGTAAAAAAGAAATAACCCTACAAGCAAAATAATTGATTCCAATTCGTATTGCTTAGAAGAAAAATTTTATTGCCTAAATAATCATATTCGTAATACGGAAGTTTAACCCATTGGGAGATTGTGCGTCACAGGCGATACATCTAAGCAATAATAAATCAATACGCCTGGAAGATAAATAGAAAATAAAAAAATAGAAAAATATTGCTAGATAATTATCTAGGTGAAAAAAGTAGGTACCGCCAGATAATTTTTTGGAAGATGTAATAAATATATAGAATAATTATCACTAAATAAATCTTGAAATAATATAATAAGGACATTTTTTACATCTCGTAAAGCATAACATAACAGCAAACAAATTACTTCAATATTTTTCATTTTTGAACAATTTTCCGACAACTGAAAAAATTGTGTAGGAAAAATAAATGTATTGCATTAATTTCTTCCAGATGATCTCAATGGGATATCATTAATTTATTGCAGAGGTGATAATCACCTTATAGAAAAAAGCCGATATTTTGAGGATAAAAATAATAAAAAAAATTTTAAATTTTATATATTTTTTATTGTTTATTGCCTAGTTTTCTTTGAACGGATAAAAATACAATATTAGAAAAATATTTCTCTAATAATTTTCGTCCAAATATTAAAAAGAAGGTATTGTGTAAATTTCTTCCTGGAAGATATTTTCCAAATGTTAATGGGGAAAAGTTTTTAGTAAAATGTATTTATATATGTGTATTATATGTATGTGTGTATGTATGTATGTGTGTGTGTGTATGTAACCAAAAAATTACACTAAATCAAAATCAGTTTTAATATTTACAAAGTTGTTTCGATTTTTTTTTCTATGTTTTTGTCTCGATTTTAAGATCTGTCAAAAGTTAAGATCTAAAAAAATTGCAATTTATGTGTTTCTTCTCTACATATTTTTCCTCTGATTGCTTTTTCTTTATTAACAAATTTAGTTATATTGCTGCAATAAAATGAATTTGTTTTATACCGTACCACAAAAACCAAAAATATTTCTGCCATATGATAAATTCCATATACATATGAAAATATACACTTAATTTAGTATAACTACATTTTCAGTTTTTTAATTCATATTCGTTTTTCCTTTTTAAAGGACTTTAAATTTTTGAAGCATGCGCAAGGGTAATTTTTTATTTATCTACTTTCTAATGGCAATTATAGGGCGATATGGGTATCAAATTAAAGATAATAATTTTAATAAAAAATGTCCTTTAAATATTTGATCCTTTAATATGCTTGAAAATTTTCCAAAATAATATATGTTAAAGATGCCTAAGTCCAGTTTTGAGTACCAAAATTATATGGTTTTAACTTCATCACTTTAATTCATACAACGAGTTAAAAAATAATTGTCAAGAACAAAAGTACAAATTTAATTTTCAGTTTAGTGAGACTTCCAGTACGCTAAACCATTGTACATAGCCTATTTGGAAATCATTTTATTTAAACTTTAATTAATTCTTACCTTAAGCGTAGTATGACAACATTGCTTAGAAGACTTTAAAATATATTTGATTGTTTAATTTACGATAAATTGAGTATTATTAAAAACTTATATAAAACTTATTTATTAATTTATTTTATAATTACATTACAATTACAAATTATATTCTAATTCTAACCTAGCGGAGTAACGAAGACTATTGCTCGCTGTATGGAATCAGACCAGAGTCTTGGTGGGAATCGAACCCACAAGCTCCAGACTGACAGACTAGCTCACTACCAACTAGGTCACCGGGACACCCCTTATATAAAACTTAATAATGTAAAATTTAGGATTTATCTGAAATTTAGGAGCTTACAGTGATTTTTTTTAGTGGAACTTATATGGAAACCATGTTCAGTAATGGACCGAACCTTTTGAAATTTGGTAATGCGATTTATAATTATATAAATTTTAGTTGTTGAAAATAAAATCACAAAATAAATTATTTTTATATTTATGCGCATTAGAATTTCATTCTGGAATTGGTGTTTTTTGTTTGAGATATAGACAATTAGAGGCCGATCTTTGCAAATTTATTTCGATACTAACATTTTTATGGTATTTATACACGTTAAAATAATTTTCGGGAAGGGGCCTCATATGGAAACTATGCACCGAAATTTTTTGTGATTTGATAGTATGTATAATACCGATAAAAAGTCTATCTTCATCGAATTTTGTATAAATATGTACATATTGAACACAATTATGATCACTAAAGCATACTTCCCGGAAACATTTGTCTTCGTCTTTAAGTCTATAGAAAACGACTGTGACAATTATTATTAAATAATATTAAAAAAATAATACACAAACACTAACAGGACATTTTTAAAACTTTAACTATTGAAGCTAAAAAGGACAAAATATGGGATTTATAAATTCCATTATGATGTTATTGCAATTATTATAATTTTAGAACAATTTGCTAGAAAACCTCAAGAATATTTAAGTATAAAATTTTTGAAGGATATTTTTCACATTATGAAGGTCCGAAAGGTTAAAACAAAAAATTATACAGGAATTTTCAGTTATATTAAGCAGAAATAAAACAGGTGACAACCGAATTTTTTTGCCAATTGAATTCGGAATCAATTGCCGCGACAGAATATTTCGTTTACTTATGACATATTATTGGATAATTGAAAATTATTGCAGGTACATCAGTCTTAAAGCAGAAATTCGGTGAGAACAACAGAAGATTCAATTTCAAAAATGTTTTTTAACCACAAATATATATTTTTTTAAAGATTTATTTTAAATTACTTTCATGTGATAAAACCAATGACTACTTTTAATTCCTATTTTTTTCTAAAATCCTAACCAAAATTGATTGCCTTACTCTCATATTATTTAGTTGCATCAAGAAATCCAGAAGATGATGATCGGAATTACACAAGTAAATAGGTATGTCAGGCTTGCTATTATAAATTTGGTGAAAACTGGAAAGAAAATACATATGTATGTAATTAAAGATCTCTAATGAATAGTTTCTTCCGCAAAGTCACTTGTGTATGCTTTTGTGAGGATAATGTTTAAATGGTTCACCATCACGTTCATAGCGGTGATCCGTACCTGAAAGGAATTAGTTTTTTTAAGTGATCTTATTACTCCTTTATCTTGTGTAACATTGGATAAACTTAGTATTGAGCAAAACTTCGAAATGTAATTCTTTTAAACGAAGTTTATTAATTTTCTATAAAAACTTCCTCTTGGTCCGATTTTTTTTACCGAAATTGCTAGGGATTTCTTGCAATTGGAAACTTGTCTGGAACATTCAATATTAAGCCACATCTGTTCTATTACTCTGTGAAAAAGTTCACGTAAAATTTTAACTTCACAATTTTATGGACAATGAAACACTTACCACCCTTTAATAAATAGAGCGAGTCTGTGTTTTTTAATTAAAAAAAATAAGTATTTATTTTAAGAAACTTCCTCATTTAAAATAATTTTTATTTAATTTGTTGAAAATGTTAAAAAGAAAATTAGTAAACATATGTACTTCTTTTAATTTTATTTTCTGTTATTATAACCTCACTGTTTATGTGAGCAATTGTTAATTACTGGTACAGAGTATTTATTTAAATTTATATAATTACTCTCACAAAACAATCTTTGATTGTATTCATAAATATTTATTACTAAAATGTAAATAAAATTTGGTTGTACCTGTCGAAACTGTTAAATTTATTTTAAAAAGTACATACATTGAATGATCTAATTGAGCAATTAATAGTTGGAACTCTAATTTAATTACAATTATGACTTCGCTACAATCCATTTTACCATTTTACAGTTATTTTTATGAATTTTGAATATTAAATTTTTATAACTAAGACCACTTTCTAACCAATATTTTTCTCTGTGCGCATCTTTTGATACGCATATCGTCATTGCTGAGCAACTAATAGTTTTTAAAATAATTTATAAAAAAATTATTAATACTGAAATTTTAGTGTTCTTTTTAAAAGATATTCGAACACGAAATGGAAAACTGATGATTTCGTTCATGTGTGAAAAAATACTGTTGTACGATGTTATACATAAACAATTTTTAAAAATTAAAAAAAAAAAAAAAAATTATTGAATATTTTACCGTAGAATTTAATGGAGTATGTGAACATAATCGTAGGAAATGTAGCCAAGGTCATTCAATTATACCAACATTTATGATTTAATACGAATTATTTAATATTTTTTATAGACAACTAGTTCGATTATAATATGGAAATAGCGCATAAAAAATTCTAAATTAATCTGTGTCATTTGACTAAAAAAAAATAATAAAGTTAATTGATAATTTAACAATAAAAATAACATAGTTATAACTATGTATTTATCGACCTCTACAAATCTAGCATATAGCTATATTTATTTTGTATTAAATCTATTTATTCACCTGTAATTAAATTACATTGAACTCGAATATCATACTATTTTAATGTTACCACACAACCGTTTTTTTTTTTATTGCTTATATTTATATATTTGTGGTATCAATATAATTTAATGAATTATTAATGTACATTGTATAATAATACAAGTATATTATTATTTATATGTGCAATATTTATATTGGAAATTACTGCATATATTTTTATTTAATGTACAACATACATATTTACATATGTATATTACAATATTTTTTTAATATTTATATAAAATTGAAAATATAATTTAAAAAGTGTTTGATAAATTACAAAAAGTTTTAAATGCTTAATATTGATGCAAGAAAATAATTTCAATTTACTGAAGTATTTCCGATTAGTTGGTGTATCACACTTTTTATTTTGGGTCTAATTTAAGTTCATTTAAAGTAACAGATGGAAGTATGGACATCTCTACTTCGTCAAACGTCCTATAAGGATTCACAATATGTATGTGAGTTTCTCATTTGATTTATATTTTCTACAATATCAATTAGCCAATAGATTAGATGCATATTTTTCACTTTTTTTGAAAGTTATTAAAAAACAAATTATTTCTGAAAGGGCGAAAATAAGTTTTTGTATTAAAATCACTTCCTTTAAAACTAATAATTATATCTAAAGATCCTTTAAATAATTTTCTTAATATGTTAAGAATAAAAATTTTTAAATAGTGTATTCAACGTTAAATGTAATTAAATTAAAGTATCAGTTTTTAAAATCATTTTTTATTTTTGAAATATTCATATTAAAGCTGATAAAAATACAATTTAAATGCGGATTCAATCATTAAATTCTACATAGCGTTCCCAGAAATATTAATTTTTAAGTTACATACTTTTGTGATTTTTTAAGTTTTCATAAAAGTTAAAAGCGAAATAAAATCAAAAAAAAAAGATCGATATAGATCGATACAAATTTTAATGAAAATCGAAAGATTTCTGATAAATTTTTGAGCGTTCTTTTATGGAATTGTTGATATGTACAGTGACAAAAACTGTTCAAAGAAATATAAATTTTTAGACTTTGCTTTATAAAACCAACGTGGAACAACTATAGGTTTATATTCTTTTCGACTTAAATTCACTATTTAGTGATCACCTAAATATATAAACAAGAATTAAACAAAATTTGGCTTATTAAAAAAAAAAAAAAAATATTGAAAATATTTCTTCGATAATTTTGATTTTCTATAAAATTATTTCACAGTAAGTAAATTCTTTACGAAGCGATGGTCACATTTGGTTTAGGTGAAACCCAAATGTATGCATCACATTTCATAGTATATGAATTATGCAGGATGTCCTTTGATAATAATGTTTTATTTTCAAGAAGAAATGTTGGGAACCCTTCAAAAAATTTAAGTAATAACATAATATTGATATATAATAGTAATAATAATAATAATAATAATAATAATAATATTATTATTATTATTATATAATATTATTACATTATTACATATTATTATAATATTACTATTATATATAATATTATTGTTATTATTATTATTATTATTATTATTATTGATATAATTTGAAAATATTTGGTCGCAAACCAGACAATACCCGGTTTATACAACATATTAACCAGAAGTATAAGAGCAAGCCTTATCACAAAGTAGATAAGGCTTTACAAAACTAAATATTTTTATTAAACAGTATAATTGCCAAACCTCAAATCAATCGTAAAAATTTGGAATACATTAAAAAAATAATCATAATGGGAAATTCAGTTCCATAAAATTTGGAGGAGCTTTAGATTGTTCTTAATGAGTATTCGGGCAAAGCAAATAATCCAATTTTACTAAAAATAAATTATAGCATGCAGAGAAGACTTCAATTTACCAAAATAGAACTCTTCTTTGCGATTTGATAAATCAGGGCGAAAATTGGAAATTTGTTGAAAAAAAAGGTTAATTTTGGAAAACCCCCGATCTTGGAGGAAAAATTTGATTCTTCTCTTTTAAAATATTTTGCATTTACTTACCTTTCAGTAAAATCATGTGAAATTTCGACCCACTATATCAAGAAAACCTCAACAAGGTACGTTAAAAATAAAAATTTTAATCTTTGAACCCCAATATCTCGTAAACTGAAAGAGCCAAGATATGCATGACTTTTTTTTTTGAAGATCTCGACCAGCTGAATCTTCTGATGTAAAATTTTTTCAAATCGGTTAAAATATAACGAATCAGGATAGTTTTAGAAATTTTTTATACCCGAGGTGTCCAAATTTGAAACTCTGTGCACCCGCTCCCGTTAGGTCTATATGGTACAAACCATAACTATTGACATTTTACTTAAATCGGATCAGCCGTTCCGAAACTGCATAATTGTTTCCATTTAAAGTTATGTAAGTTATGAACAGTGTTGCCAAAAAGTGAGAAAAATTGTATTTCTAAAAAGGTCAGAAAAGGCTAAAACAAATCTAAATTTTTGTAATTCTTTTTCCCATTAGTTATTAAAGACATATTGTTATAAACTTATAAATAAAACATAGAAAATCTGTTCATATGAAAAGTGACCCAATATTTTGAAGTGATTTCTCATTTTTTAATTATAATTTCTTTTTAATTAACAATTTTAAAATTTTTGGGTGATTTTTCGATTTTTTAATAATTTTTTAAAATTATATTTATAAATAGTTTGTTAAAATATATTTATTATATTATTATATTATATTATAATTATATATATTTATTATATTATAATTATTATATTATATATAATAAGTTAAGTTATATTCGATTTGAAGAATGAAGCGACACAGGTGAAAATTTTTGTAAAATATGTATAATCTCGATCTATTTTACGAATTAATACACAGAAATTTTTAAATGGATATATATATTATTCTTTGTTAAAATACAAAAATGTTAGCCTTTTTAAGCAATTTTTGGAATGCACCCAAAAAATGCACAAAAATGCGCATGCATTTTTAAAAGAGAGATTTGTTTTTTTTTTAATTATGATATTAGAAGTGGAATTAATAGTCTCTACTGAGTTTTAAATCAATGTGATCGGTCTTAAACTTCCAAGAATATGTATAATTAAAATTACATAAAAAGCGAAATATTTGCATATATACGAAATTATAAATGTGAATTAAATCGCAATTTTTCTGTTTATAGTTTCAAAAACTTAAAATAGATGCAACAATGTGGCAAGCGCCAAGTATGAACAAAATCTGAGACCTAAGGTAATTTTCATATGTGAAGTCTCATGGAATTCATGATATCTAAACTACAAATTAAAGAAATACAATATAGGTTATCACTAAAAAAAGCGATCATAGTATGTTTCCTCCAAACCTTAAGTAAAGAACAAAGTAAGAATTAGGGGAGAATGAGATAAAGTGGAGCATACTTTAATATAACTTCAATAAAAAGTCAACCAATAATCTTTTGAATCCTACGATGGAACTGTTATATTTTTATATTTCAGAAGCCATTTTCATATCAAAATTAATGAAGGTGATGAAAACGGATAGGTAATTATTATTAAAAGTGATAGAAAATAATAGAAGAAAATTTAAAAAGTAGACAGTTATTTAGAATAGTCTAAAATTCATATATGTAATAAATTACTACAATTTTCACACACTTTAAGTAAATAGAGAATTTGCATGAGTTTCATCATACCAAGTGTCAATTTTTACAGCATCCACAATTTCAGCGATTTTTAATTCTAGTTTTTCTTCCTTTAACTTTTATGTGCACTGTTGAGTTCATTTGTAGCATTTAGGTCTTTGATCTTCGAATTAAGAAAAAAATCCATAGTAATAGGGGCCCATATTTTCAATAGCATCCTAAAGAAATGATACTAAGCCGCTCTAAATAATAACATCGTACATAAATTATGTATGACTACAAATTTGGTCATAATATAAAATTGAGTATTTTTTTTAACTCTAGAAGTTCAATTGACATAAGGAATTTATTTTCAGTAACCTTAGTGTGGATACCTTATGTGCAAAATTGTATAGGTATAATTTTTGCGATTTTGGTTTCCTTATTTTGTTATTGTGTGGTTATTTTTTAAAATCGTAAATTTTTTTATATTTTATTATTTTAAATTAAATTAAATTATTTTAAATTTTATTTTAAATTTAATAATTTTAATGAAGAACAAGAAATAAAGGAGCATATAAAATATTTTTTTTAAGCTTTGACTCAAATAACCGTAAAATAGAAGATTGATTACAAATGTACTCATCCGACCTTCTATGTAAGTTTACATTCCCGAGCACATGAAGGTTAACAAGCTAATGTAATGGTACATGTTGGTTCTAGGATATTTAGTATTATCGCTATTCAGTTTGTTGAGACATTTGCAACTTTCATATATTCTATGGCTTTTACTACGCCATCACACTTTTAATATGTTTTTTTTTTTATATGTTCAAGTCATTGGAGATTAAACCATTCAGAAACACAACTATCTATTATATTTGCAGCATAATTGGAAATAAATGGGTATAATTTTTTTTAAATTATACATCACATTTACACCAATATACTTTTACCACATTAACCCAATTCCATAAGTTTAACGTTAAGTAGAGATCTAAAAAAACAGTGCGTTTTTGGGACAAAATCTATTTGCAATTGAAATATGTGAAAAATAAAATACTCAATTTTATATTCACCGATTTAAAAATGATCTTGATTTGAATTATTGTCTCAGAAATATTAGCATTTAAAAAAAACTTGTTCATATCAATAAAATCAGAAATTTCATGAATGAAATATAATTTAGAAATAAGGGCAATAATGAGTGCTTTTTTTAATTAAAAAAACACAAAAAGAGTAAAATTTTCTTAATTATCCTATATGCCACAATACCCCACTTCCCTTATTTTCTTTTATAAAATTCGTATTAAAGTCGGGTTTCATACATAGTAATTTTTTTGCTGAAATTCCGATTTTGTAGGCGAGAGAGGAAAATAGAATATAAAAGCTTAGTATGACATATTGAATTTCTGTTTTAACCTTTCATTAAAAAAATATCGTGTGAAAAACAAAGTATGCATAGACCTTCATATCTTTTATTTGTATTAAATTCACTAATCACTTAAGCATACAAACTTTTCCAAATGATGTTAATGCACAGTGTTGCCAGTTCAGCCTTTAGGGTAAATCTGGCCTTTTTATTTTGTTTTTAGCCTTACAATTTTCATTTTGGTTTCTTTTTTCTAGCCTTTTTTGATTAAAAAAAATGTTTTAAAAAGGCTCAGAATCAGAATCATCCATTTAAGCAATCTTATTTATTTATTCTCACAAAATCGATATTAGTAATATGTTACAAAAAATTTCGCCCGCGGCGCTTCATTGTTCAACTTAAAACTAATTAAACTAATTTTGTGGACTTACTAAATCGATTATTATAATAATAATAATAATTTTTTTATATACATATTTCGTTAACCATGAAAGTTATTTATGAATATAATAAAAAAAAAACATATAAAAGCAAAAAGTCACTCAAAAAATTTATAAATTCTTAATAAAAAGGGAAAAGTTCTAAAACTTGATATAACCCAATTTGTACTGGATTTTTTTTTTTTTTTGGCGATTTATGCCGTTCTATATATGTTTTATTTATAAATTTATTACAATATCTTTCAAAAAATACCAAAAACTAATAAGAACGAACAGAAGTAAGATTTTAAATTAAAAAAAAAATTTTTTGGCCTTTTTTTTGGGGCACTTAGCCATTTTTAAAGTTCAATTTAGCCTCTTTTTCTCAACTTCTGTCTGTTAGTGGACAAGATAAAAATATAATTCTATAAAATATGTTTTTTTTTTATTTTAAAAATACAACAAATGCAACTAAACATGCATTCAAAAGGCATTATTATTTTTGAAAGGCGCGATGCTAGGCATGATAAGAGCAATAGAATTGTATTTCGTTTCACCGACGTGCCTATGCAACGTTTGAAATATTAAATATTTTTAATTTGAAGCTTTTGGTACAATTTCATAATAAAAACCAATTTTTGCTTAAATAAAATTAAACTGCCATATGCAACTTTTATAATTTTAAATTCACGTACAATGCGAAGAAATGCTAATATAAAATACGCAAAATTTTAGAATATATTTAATGTACTACATTTCTTCACGGCATAATTTTAAAAAGTATATTTGAAAAGTATTTCATATAATTTTAGAAAGTTTTTCATTGAAATAATATTGTAAGTAAGCCGCGTGAAAAATTCATTTTTTAGACCCATTCACGTTTTTATTTTCCAAGTTTGAACTTCTTGAACTACTTATGTAGAGCGCACATCAATAACATATACTTCAAACGATATTAATAGGGCCATTAATTCTGCAATGTTCGAAACGCAGTCAATTTCCTGTTTAATAAACCACCAAAGAAATGTAAAAAAATATCATGACTTATCCACAAGTCAAAGTAAGAAAGTTATAGTCCCCTCAAGCCTACTCTGATTTTCAAGAATTCTGGAGATCTTAAATGTGATCTGTTCCCAATTTTGGACCGATTCTTTTGAAATATAGATATATCACATATACTTCCATAAACCTACGTATGCAATGCATTAATTTGGTACTAATTTTAATAAGAGATTTATGTACTTTAAACTGATTTTATGAAGTGCTGCTTCTTGTCGGACTTGGTCAATTATGCAGCAATACTCACACAATTAAATGTTGTGCTTTCTGCATTTGTAAAACTTGTTTGTGTTAAATATAATCCTGACACTCACAAATTTGTAAATGGGATAATGCAGTTGGGATTAATCATAATGAAATTTTACAACTAGATTTTTGACAATTTTTTTATATTTACATAATTAAGACATTTACTGCAGTTAATACGATAACATTTGTGTGGAAGCTATATGAAATAATAAACCGATCATAGCTATTTTCTTAAACAGTGTTACCAAAAGATGAAAAAAAGAGAACTTTAAAAAGAGGTAACAAAAGACTAAATGCTCAAAAAAATAGGACCGGAAAAAAGCAATTTTTTTAATTTAGAAACTTATTTTTTCTTGTTTTCATTAGTTTTTGAAATTTCTCTAAAGAAATTGTTAATTTTTCAATCAATTAAAAATCGCCCAAAAAATTCCCATGTTCTGAAGCGATTTTTCGTCATTTTTTAGTATAATTCCTTTTTGATAAAGCATTTATAAATTTTTGGGTTATTTTTCTTATTAATGAGCTTTTTTATGTTATTTTCATAAATATTTTCTATTGTTGATGAAATATTAAAAAATAATTTTAATTATCGATTTATTAACTTCACTCCACCTTAACTAATGCACTTTTATTTGGAGAATGAAGCGCCGCAGGTGAAGTTTTTTATTAAATATAAATAATCTCGATTTTTTGTGCGAATAAATACAAAAATATAAAATTAGTAATAGATAATTTTCTTCGTTGTTGAAGTACTGAGATTTTAGTCTTTTTAAGGCAATTTTAAAAATCAAAAAAAAGGCTATGAAAAAAGCTAGAAGCTAAAACGAAAATTTTGAGACTAAAAGCAAAATAAAAAGGCTAGATTAAGTCTAAACTGGCAACACTGTTCACAAATAAGTTTTAGAATTTTGTTGTTTAAAATTATATCAATTTAAAATTTTAGGCCAAAGAAAAATGTTTAACCTGGCTGAAACTGACTTTAATCTCGAATAAGCTAATTCGATACAAAATGTTAGAACCATACGTTTAATTTTTTAATCATTGCTGTTCAGATTTCAAAAACTTAGAAAAAGGGCTTTAAATTACTTAAGCTGTTTTCTATTCTTCTACATTTTTTGTTCGCACGTTTAAACATTTCGATGTCATTCGATTTTACATAAACTAACTGGACTTTGTGGATAAATTCTTTCTATACCTTCTTTGTTATTGCGCAGACTTTCAACAGTTAAATAAAGGGTAGTCAAATTTTGATGATAAATTCTCATAATTTTTGGTTTTTTGGGCGGGGTTTTTGCGTCCCTCAACCGAATTAAATTAAGTCAACGCAGTGGATAGTCTCAAAATTTGGAAAACCAAAAGCTAAAATTTAAAATAACAAAATTAGTTTCCCGCGAGGTATATTTAAAGTTTTTAGTGGAATAGCACTGATTACTACATGAAATTAGCGCTCTGTTATTGTACAAAATAAAATCGAAAGAGCATTAATTATTATTGATCGGGACCAAATGTGTGTAACCATTTTGCTAAGGCACATCGCGTTTACAGAACAAGACTTAATTTAATTGGTATAATTAGTAGATGGTTGTGTTGCTTATTGGAAATGTAGAGGTGCATTTTGAAAAAACAATTTAGTTAGTTTAAATAATAATCACAATATTAAATAGCACCTCTTTGTAATAAAATTTAACAAAATATGTTTTCGTATAATATTTAACTTATATATGAATTTAATTTTTAGAAAAGCTTTTAAAAATCGCGATTTTTAGCAAAAAGACCACTTTTAAAATTTTGCTCGAAAAAATTAAAATATGCTACACTAATACCATCAAACATATCATACATTTTATTTGAATCACTCAGTAGATTTTTGCATTGGGCGTAATTTTTACTATAATTATACATAAATTTTTAGCTTGAAAAAATTTATTTATGTTCAATTTAAAACCGCTTTACCTTCGCGTCCCCTGAACGAAATGATTAATGCGAACTGATGTTACATGCATTGTAATCACTTTAAATTTATACAAAGTCTTTTTTTAATGTAGGCCTAAAATAAAAAAAAAAAATTATAATAACCCATATGGGAGATTTAATTTCGTATTTTTCCTAACTAATCTAATTTGTAACTATGTACTTTAACTCTTTCTGTTTTTGTTCAGCGGTTGCATAGAAATAAAGCATTAAATACGGGATTGGTAACCACTTGGTATGGCTAAATACGGTTCTGGTATGGGCCGCCAAAAGGCGTGCTTTTGGTCTATTGTTACCAATAGATTTCAGTAATTCAAAATTTGACAAATAGATTCAATACATGGACGATTTTTAATTTTAGGTCTTGGCTGAATATTTCCAATTTCCTTCTTGAGATTTAAATAACATATAATTATGTACCAAGAGAATTTAGCTATTATTTTTTTCATAGGCAATTATTCATACAGCCATATTTTTTAACATATTTATATACATATAGATAACAAATTCAGGCAAAACACTTTCGTTAGGCCAAAAGGTAACACCCTATTAACGGCTACTAATTTTCTAAACATATAGTGAAACTGCAGCAAAAAACGTTTGTTTCCATATGAAACGAAATGTATATATAAAATTTAGTTTTAGTTTTTTGTTACCATTTTATTTTGTATCCTCCGTTTAGTTTAGTTTTTTACTTATTTTCTTTTTTTTATTTTCTAAAACAAAATAAAATAACATTCAGAAACTATTGCAAAAATAATAGAATTATATTATGAAATATTTTCTCTTTTTACACAAACATTTATTCAGTAGTTGACCTAAATGAAAACAGTTGGTAAATACGAATGCAACACACTCCCACACTAATATGACTGTTTATGGCTAGAGCAAAGAATTAACTCAATTGTTAAATTGAAAATGTGAAAAAAGCGAAAAAAAGTTGTTAAAACATTATATTAAAACTGAGAATTAAATGTTTAATACAAAGTTTTTAAAACATTAGAGGCAATTAATTTTCGAAAGGGCCAATGGGAGCTCTTAAATATTTATTAAAATTTTTCATTATATTGACTGCTTAAATGCGAACTATATCGCTGTAAGTATAAGTTTTGTAAATGAAATATTAAAACTTTCAACGCTTAATGCATTAAAATTTTAACTTGTAGTATTGTTTTTGGTTGACCGAATTTATAATAAGTTTTTTATTTGGTTTTGTTAGGTACTAATGTAGTCGTATTTAAAAATAAAACTTCATTGGATAAAAAAATTAAATTAAGTGAATTTTATAAAATACCAAGTTTTAAGCCACACATGCAATTATTTAAAAATTTTTAAACTAATTCTCTAAAATAGTGAAACAGGGTGATTCCATATCAAAACGAACAAAAAAGAAGCATTTTCGGATTTGATATCTCCGATTTCAATAACATTTGCTGCAGATATTACCTATTGCAAGTATTACTTAAATTAGAAACTTTCAAACTGAAGACCCTTTCCGATCCAAAAGTAAGATGTCTCAAAAATAAAAAAAGTGTTGAATTTTTTCCAAAAGCGTACATACTTCATTGTTCATAAACTATACATTGATGAATTTTAGATAATGACTTTAAAATCGCAAATATAAAATTTATTGATGATATAAAGATCAAAGCTGAATATCTCAAAAAACTGTACTCTAAAATTCTTAAAAAAATTTTATTGATAAGCAAAATATAATAAAAAGCAAATTTTTTGTATGCAAAATTTAAAATATTTACAAAAATTAATTTAAAATTAAAGACTCGAAAGCCCTAATTCTTTAAATTACTTAAAAAAAATTGAATTAAATTCACAGGTTAAATTTTATGCACTTCAGAGCTATTGAATTAATTCTATAGAGAATTAACTCCTTATGGAATTTACAATCAATTTAACAATTCAGGCTTAAAAATAAATTGAGTCATTCAAAATTTTTTTAATTCAAATATATTATAAATTATCTTAAGAAAATATTTATTAATTAATTTTGTAAAAGATTAAAAAACAAGTCACTAAAAATTTAATGAGATAAAAATATTTTCATTAAATTTATAAAAGTTTTGAATTAACAAAAACTTAATGTAATTCTTTATGAATTAATTCAATAAAAAATTAATTCTGTTCGAACAAATGTCTTTAAATGAAGCCATTGATTTATGTTTTTGGGATTTGTATTATGGAGTAAAAGACTGATATTTCTTAATTAAGAATTAAAATTTAAAATAATTAAGAGATTTAATTAATTCTTTCTAAGTATGTTTTGTATGTAATCATATTTAAAAAAATAAATTTTATATACAAAATTTGACTTTAGTTTATATTTTGTTACATAGCTTCTAAAATAAAGGAGAAGAAAGGTGAAGGAAGACTTGTGTTAACATTATATAATTTCTAAGACTTTTTCTTAATTTGTATAAGTTTAGTTTTGACCTTTCGAACTAAACACACGTACTATATATCATTTTGACGGCCATATCAATATCTTTAAAATGATACTAAAATTAAATTTTTTTTGCATATAGCTCGAAAGTTATTAGTAACTAGATTTTATTTTGGTCCATAACTTCTAAAGTAAATAAGTGTCCACCCTGAAATTTACATGAGTAGAGAGTAGAGTTTTATCAACATTATATAGTTTTTTTTACAAATTTTAAGAATAGAGTTTTCGGAAATATAATGGTTGACTTTTATATGTCTAACCTTGCCCTTTGAACATTTAATTTATACATATTTTTATAAAGGTAATATATTTGATTTAAATATGAAACTAAAACTACATTTCTGCCATGTATAGTTTAGAAGTTATTAGTAATTAAACAAGTACACCTTTGTGAAGTTTTCAGCTTTTGTCTTTTTTTCAAACCGTCACATTTTTGGACCGGAAAAGGACATGAGTCTAAAATTTTATGATTTGAGAAACACTTACTATAGCCAATGTCTGCAGTAAATTTTATTGACATTGGAGATGTCAAATCAGTTTTGATCCGTTCCATGGAATCACTCAGCATTGCTCAACATTGTTGTGTATTTAGTTGCTTACAAAAAATATCAAATAATTTTAAGTACAAACAAGTGCATATTGATCCACAATTAAAGTTATATAAATCGGTTTTCTTTTTTAATAAACTTCTAGAATTTGTTGTTTATAAAAAAGTCCCACAATAGCCAAATTGTTACTGCTATCCAATTTTCTTAGTTTACCACTAAACCTATAAATAAATAAGATCTTCATAACTAAAGTTCTAAACAATATTAGCAAAGTTATTTAGTCAAACTGAAATATATGTACAATGTTTCTTATGCAATCAAGAGTGATTCAGAAAACAAAATCGCCTAACAGAAAAGACAAACTTTAACAATTTAAATGGAATTAAATACACTAACAACATAATAAATATTGGAGAGCATTGCTTTCAAATATTTTATAAAAAAAAAAAAAAACAAGTAGCAGCAGTTCTGCAAAAGTAAGAATATAAAAACATAAAATATAAAAATTACTCATACGTTCGTAGTACAAACCCCTACTAACTTTTATATACAATTTTGATTCCACAAGCCAGTATGTTGGGGATTTAAATAATCTTAGAGATTATTTTTAACAGCATTGCAAAATAATAGAAAGAAGAAAAAAGAAAAATACTACGTAAATACAAACATTAAATATTTTCTACAACTCACATACGAGTAAAGTATATTTTTCTGCTTTGATTTTATGTTTTTATCACAAAAAATATAAAAAAAAAAAATAATAATAATAAAAAATAAAAAATCCCCGTTGTCGAATAGCAGCAAGCGATGCAAAAATGTTTATAAAGGCTTATTAAAGTTTTACTTATCATGATAAGGATTTATTCTTTTTTTAAACATATGCCTTTATTCGTTAGTTGGGCTGATGATATGTATGTGTGCTTCATTTCAATCTTCATCGCAACCCAGAAAACTAGAAAATATTGCCCTACTTTTACATAACAGACAGGTAATAAGGTACGTGAAATAAATATTATTTCTGTAGGAAAAAAATCCTTAACAATTTGTCAAAAAGCTGATTTGAGGTTAAATGACTGCTAATAATATTTAAAAAGTTACATAATTTTAAAAAGACGATTTCTAAAAGAGTTCTAAAAATAATTTAAGAATTTTCAATCAATCGTTTTGCCATATGAATAAATGAATTTAAATGTATCATTGATCCTATAATATGTTGCACAATTTTATCACTGTTTATAATTTTTTATCCACTTAATTTCACTTATTTAATAGATCAAAATGAACTGGCACAGGGGGGAATAGAGCTTTTATAATATAAATTCTCTGCAAAAATTATATAATTGAGTATTTTTTCACATTTGAATATTTTAATATTAGTAATTATATATAATCATAAAAATTGCAAATTTTATGTTTTTTTCAGCAAATTTTAAGACTCTTGAAGAAAATTTTTAGGATATTCCTTTAGAGAATACACTTTATATTCAGGTAGCGTTGATCCTTCGGAAATTCTTTTTCTTAAATTTGTGGTCAATGATTGTAAAAAATAAGTTTTTTCAATTTGCAGACAAGTGCTTATATATCTAGAATATTATTTTTTATAAGGCTATAGTACATGTAACCTTAATTCCAAAAATTCTATACTCGTGTTTATCAACAATAATTTTCTTTAATATTTTCTATTTTATTTTGCATAATTTCAATATACTACCTTAACAATTACCATGCTTTCTGTTAGCCACCTTGCGTAATTATACTAGTAGTTAAAACACACTACACCTAATTGAACATTGATGCGTTTTCGCAACACTAAATTTTAAGAGCTTGGTGTTCCTATCCGCCTAAATTATCGTTTATTATTTTAGATATTTTGCACAATTTTTCGCATTATTTTTTACATTTAAAAAGCCCTATTTTACAAAAAAAGGGCTACTTTTTAAACTTTTTTTGGTTCGCTCTATAGGGGATACAAATTCCTCAGAGTTTTTTTTTCTTAAGTTATTTAGTCAACATTTCAAACTAAATATACATGTATAAAACGTTATCATTAATCTTATATTGAATTAGTTACGGTATGTACAGGTAAAATTACAACAGTGGTCGGAAAGGGTTAAGAACATTTTTTTTGGTACATACAATTATAAGTCCTTAAAATATTTTGAAACCCCTTATTTGCAGTAATTATCTAATAAAATGCTTTTATTTGACATCAATATTAATGAAATTTATACCTCGCGGTAGTCGTCGGCAAACGAAATGTGTTTGGAGAAGAATATCACTGTAGCCAGTATAAATGATGTTTCTTGACCTTTTTCGCATTATGGTTAAAATTTAACCATTAAAATGATTCTTTACATATACTTTTGGTGATGATCTAGTCACATCTATTTTTGAAAAATACGGAAAAATAATTGAGAATTTTGTGAAAATTTTAAAAAGTGACTAAACTTTTTAAAGCCCCTTTGAATTGGAAGTGTCTTTTATTAAAAAATTCTGAATACTCGATATTTTTGAAATTTCTATAAAAGCAGTATTTAGCAGTAGTGAAATACATACATTTTAAAAATATTTACTCTAATTATGTGGAAATGATGATGGTATCCCATGCCTGGTTTCCTGATAACGATATCAAACTGTAGAGAATTACTTCATCTAGAGAATTACTTCATCTTTTCACTTAAGCGTGCAAATTTTCTATCAAAAAAAAAAAAAAAAAAAAAAATCGTCAATTTTTGGTTTCATTTTTTGTAACCAAATAACTATTTAGCGGATAGTAAAACGGTTACTTGTTATACAACATATAAGTTTACTACGACCAGATGTATGGAATAGTTTTAGAGAACCCAGTCTTTCAGAAAAATCATCTTATAGTCATATTGTGATAACCCGATATAAGCTACGATTATACAAAACTTTCAACAAATCGTAACTTCTACAAATCAACTCCGATTTCAAAGATTTTTAAGTTGCTGTACAGCACTTGGCAAGTCAATTATCTCTTAGAGTTAAAATGATATTTATGCTTGAATTTTTGTTTTTTTGCCTCGACTTTATTTTGTTTTACGGTAGTATATGACGCATATAAGTGCAAATTTTGTTTAAAATATTCTGTAATTTGAAATATATTCCGAAATATTATGCTGAAAAAATTTTTTATTATCTCAATTCGTCTAGATGTGAAAAATGTGCAAAATCTGCTCTCTGAAATTAATATGAAAAATGGCCAATTTTTTATATTTTCTTTAATTTTTTCACAGTTTTTTTTTTAACAAAAAATTTTTTTTACATATTTCAAAGGGCAAGGATTCGTAAATAGTAAAGAAATATTAGATTGATATAGGTTTGCACCCTACATTCGGCATTGGTCGAAAATTATGAATTTTAAAAAAGTTTAATTTTTACGATTAATTAAAAAATGTCACGCGAGTTTTTTTTTTTTTTTTTTTTTTAAGTTATTGACAGTATTTAATTATAAAATAGATTTATAATGATTTGACACTAACTTACTAAACGGATGCAAGAATGCAGATTTTATGAAAAAAAATCAATATTTTCAACGATTTTTTTTATGTAATTGTTTAAAACAATAAAGCATACCAGCATAATATTTTTACTATATTTCTTGCAAAAATCATATAAAAGACAATACAAACCAATTTTTGGCAATTTTTCAAAAATAAATAATATATATAAACATTAAAAAAAAAATAGTTTTTTAATCAAAACTACCTGCACATTTCAAAACTTAAGAAGTATTAAAAGAGTATAAAAACAGACTGATTTACCAATTCAATGATATAATTATTGTTTATGTAACGAGATAATATTCGAAAAATAAGTATTTTACTAGTAATGCATATTCTTTAAATATTTGCATAAATTTGCATATAAATTAATTTTCCTAACAAAAACTCGATTCTTATTGATTTTTTTTTTTTTTTTTTTGAAGTTTGATTAATTTATCTGGATAAATAATTTTGTATTTTTTTACTTCGTAAATATTTGTAAAGAAAAAAATTCATACTTATCAAATATGACGATCAAATTCTATGTGCGAATATTTTTAGTATATTTTTGTTTTTTTATAAAAAATCGAAAACTATCAGAACTTTAAAGTTAAAAAAAATACATATTATTAAAAGAAAACACATTAATTTCTCTGCTTTTTTATACATATTTTTCTGCATATTATCCCATTTTTTTCGAAGGGAATATTTTCATTTCTTTCGTGCGTATTTAAACTTGCATATTTAAACTTGATTAAAATTAATAAATATTGTTTATATTTGAAAAATTTAAAATTTTTGACAATTGAGTTATGAAGCTTTTTAAATGATTTTTGGAGGAATGAAAGATAGATATTTAGTTTATACATTACGTAAAAAATAATAGCGAAAATGATGCACTAATATGCTTTTAGTGCAATATAAACTGGGTTATTAAAAAAATTGATTTTTTTCATAAAATCGGCACTCTTGCATTCGTTTTTGACCGATCAGGAAGCAATTTAGTGTCAAATCGATCTAAATCTATTTTTGATCGAGTACCGCAACAAATTTAAAAAACTCGCGAGACTTATTTTACTAATTGACAAAAATAAAACTTTTTTAAATAAAAAAATGCGAAGAAACATTTGAAGGTTTTGTGAAAATTTTAAAATGTGCATAAAAAATTTTCACGCCCCTTTCACTCGGAAGTGTCTTTTAATAAAAAATTCTATTTACGCGATATTTTAGGCAATTTCTTCGTGGTTTGTGAACTATTTTCCACCAAAGCTGGATGTAGAATGCAAAAACCTTCCAGAAAAACGAAATAAAGTCGAGGCAAAAAAAAAAAAAAATTCAAGGACTCAAAGTTGAAGCATAAATATCTTTTTAACGTATGTAAGATTATTGTTCCTTTATATTACCAATCACTTTACAGAAATTTAAATATTTTTCAAATCGGACTTGATTTGTAGAAATTAAAATTTTTTGAATCTTTTACATGCTCTAGATAGTCTGCTCTGACACCCTGCAGATTATCTCAGGTTATTACATTTTCCTTCTCTAAAACTCTTCCATATATTTTAATTCGATCTGACTAGTAGTTCGGGAGATACAGATTTATTATAAAAAATTTTGCTTTTGGCCTAAATGTGCACCGGTCGCGATTTCTAAAATTTTTTAATAAATAATTTTATTTTTATATCTTTTATATTTAAATGGTTTAACTTAAGAACATCGTATGAATTGAAAAATAATTTAATCCTTCACTTAAATAATAATAATAATAATAAATTGCAATATGGTTAATCATTTGGAAGAAAATTACTTATGACATAGATTATCGAATTACATGTACAAAATTTTACAATTAACTAATTTATTGCATTTTTGCAGATATTCGGCGTCGAACTGGTTCGAAATAATTTTCCGTTTTAGTTTACGCCATAAAATGTCGAAACGTTGAATAACAGTAGGAAAATACCGTAAAGATTAATAAAAATTAAATAATTTATATATTTTATATCTATGTCGCTATTTAGCAGAGATTGCACAGACAAACGATTTTATATCATTGGAGAAAATTATAATATTTTTGATGCAAAAACAATAATAACAACATATAAATTTTACCGCGTTTGGTTTGGTTCAACTATATCTTTCAATGCTATAAAATGGTGCTTTGGACATTTTCAAAAATTGCAAAAATTTATAACTCTAATTTACACTGTGTGTCATCAGGATAGAGCCAGCATAATTTAATGAAATATTATTATTAAATTTTAGAGCAACTACTATTTCTTATTGTATCGCAGTGATAAAATAAAAGTAGGACGGATATAGACGTATATAGAAAGTAGTAAATCATTTAGCGAAAGTAATAAAGAAAATTTAGTTTTAAGTAAAAAATGTATATTATTTTTGAATATAGAAGCATTGGCGATTCTAACTAACAAATAAAAAGTTCTGCAGTTGAATATTTAACTACAAACAAGTAACAATATTATAGTCACACAAGCCAGATAGTATGATACACTACACCATAATGATTATGCTTCAATTAATATCAGAAATAGGCATAATGGGACCTATACTTATGGTCATTTATGGACCGATCCTCGTGAAATTGGATGCTATTATTTATGCTTATATTAAACTTATTTACGACAGATAGTGTATGTGTTTAAATAAACTATAACATACATATTTCTAAATAAAAGCTAAAAGGAATAAGCTATAAATAAATGTAAATCATTCTTCTGATTTTTTTTAATATGTAAATGAATTAATAACTAGATTATTTTTTTTAAACTTTTTTGCGATCCGTTCTGAAAAAATATAAGTAATTTCACCATATTTTAGGAGCAATCTGTCTACAAACATTTTAAATTTTTACTCGAAATTGAACTGTGTTGAAGTTTTCTTAAAATCGCTTTTTTACTTGGACCCAATTCCTTCTAATTGCCATAATTTTGGTAATTTGTTAAAGAGAGACTTTGAGAGACAAAAATAATGTTTGCATAGTGTACCACTTCTGTGTGGTTTTATTGCACCAACGAAATTCGAAATTGGTAAGAGTTGTACTAATGTCATTTTTTGCGTTTATTCTGAATAAATAATTACACACTTATCGCATCTAGACTAAACTTGTTATGCGACAAATTATATTCTAAATTTTAATTTCTTTTTGGTATGATGCTCTTCAGGACCATTTTCTAGAATATTTTATTATTAAATCTTGTATCTTAAATGATGATAAAAATCAGCAATAACGTATATTTAATAAAAAATGCTGAAGCATTAATAGTTTTTCATTATTTAGAAGCTTACTTTAGATCTAGGTTGACCCATATTGGATTTTGAGGAGTGCACACAGCGAGGCTTTACCCGCCTGAACATGTTTGGAATAGTTGTTAACAGCTTCTACAAATTTTGGGCTTGGACTTCATTATTGTAGATTTTCCTTTTTCTGAACCAAGTTTTGTCTCCTACGCTAAGACTTAACAGAGCTTTTTGATTGTCCTGAAATCTAATTCTTCAGCTCAAAACAAAAGAAAGGAACAATATTTGCAGATATTTCTTTGACTGGCCTATGCAAACGGACAAAACTTTCTAAAATTTTATCTGTTTTTCAATCTGACTAACGTTAGAAGATATTTCAATATTGTGAAAAATATTTAAAGCTAACGACTGTAGAAGTTATTACGAAAACTGTATTTTATATTTTATTTAAACCTTCTTATCTTGATACTTTGTGGATGATTTATGACAGTTAAAGTGATTTTAAAAAGTTGGCCCTATATCTGAGCCATGTTTAATTAGGAACCGATCTTTGTGAAATTTGGCATTCTGATTCACTCTTATATATAATTAATTTGTAATAGTGACATAAATAAACAATTTATTAGCATACAAGCCCTATTCCGAGGTGAACATTTATATGGGGGCTAGGTAAAATAATGGACCGATCATAATTAATTTCAACAGACTTCGTCGTTATGCCAAAATAATCATATTGCAATGTGTACTTTATGCACAAGTTTTACAACCAGTCAGGGGTGCAGACAGACTAACGGACGGACATCGTTAAATCGACTCAGAAAGTGATGCTGAGTCGACTGGTATACTTTAAGGTGGGTATTGAAATACTTTTTCTGTGAATTACAAATAGTAGTACAAACCCGTAATGCTACCATGAAATAACTCCCAAATGGAATAAGTCAAAATAATTTCTAATGAAATTAGTCAAACAAAAATGAAAAAACTCGCAAATCAAAAATATGTAATAACATCCATAGGGATAAATAAAATTATCTGCAACATTTGGCAGTTTTATCACAATAAAAAATAAATAAATGTCAAATTTAATTAAATACCTCCCAATGAAAAGTCCCAAAATGAATGAAATAAGAGCCGATTTAAAATTATCAAATAAAATAATTATTAAGTTGTAGTTCCGGAGTTGTAAGAATCTTTACTTAGCGGAGCTGATGTTTTAAAAATCACAAGGGAGAAAATCGTTTTGTTAAGTAAAGTTTTTCTGAACAGTCGGCCTTTGAACGAAGGGGCTTTCTCCTGTGTAGTATTGAAAACACCGGCTTCGCTAAGTAAAGTTTTTCTGCAATTGCCAAAGGATGGAAAAATTTTACTTAACTTTACTTTACTATACGGAAGTGCTTTCATTAGCGAAGTATTATTGGTATTCAAAACCAATAGACGGGAAATCCTTTTGGCCAGGCCCAACAAAAATGATAGAAGTCCCAAACGAAATGAAAGTCCCAATTGTAAAAGGACATGTGGTAACTCTCAAATATATTTCATAAGATGTTATTTTATTTAAGAGTTATTTCATTATAAAATAACTTCCGATAGAAAAAAAGTAAATAAATAAATAAAATGTGTTCCAACCCACTAGATGTTATTTTATAATGAAACAAAATCAAACTTTTATGGAAAAAAGTTTGGGAGTTATTTCATTTTTTGCTCAGACTTAATTTCATTTGAGAATTATTTCACGGTACCACTCATAATTCCCCAATTTGGTGTACACACAAATTGGTAAAGGGTATGGTTGGGTAAAGTATATGTTCGGGTTTGACAAATTAAATATCTATTACTTCTTTTTCGATGGTTGTTGATTGAGATAAATTTATAGAATTCTCGAGGTTATGTCTTGCAAGTTGGAGACTATATTTTGTAGTACTATTTCTTACTATAAAACATGAATGACTAATTTGCTCTACTTGCACGCAGAGAAAAAAATATAGTTGTAGTGACTATAATCTAAGAGCAACATATTGTGATTCGAACATATGATCACAGCGAAAAATAGAAATGATTATAAGTTATAATTATTATGATTCTATTTTATCATAGTATGTCCGAGTTTATTTTTTGTTATGATTCTAGTTTTACATATAATTGAATAATCTTACTATATCATTATCCCATTCTATCAGATTATGATTATTATATTATTATTCTATATTATTATATTATTATACCACATTGTCATATAACGATTCTTTTTTATCATATTATTGTCCAATGTTATAATATATTTATCCAAATTTATCATATTATTATTTCAGTTTGTCATATTATTATTCAATCTTATCATATGTTAAAATAAAACGTATTAATAAAAAATTATTTTTATAAATTTTTTACTTAAATAAAAAAAAAAAAATATTTTCATATTATTTCTTCATTAATTATATACATTTGTACCACTATATGTGGTTTAAATGCAATATATATTTTTTTAACTAAACCCTTTAATGGTAGTTAATCAATATCTTGTATTGTTTGAAGTATAACCATACCTTATCTATTTATAAATATTCATATATAAACTAAATGAGAATTACAATGAAAAAACAAACATTAAAAACATTATATATTTAAAAACAAACAAGTATTCAATTTTTACACTAAACAAAACGTTGTCATAGCGAACACAGAGTTATCAAAATTCAAGAAAATTAATGAGAACATAATATTGTTATAGTGATAATGCTGTAACCATATCTTTTCTCTGCGTGTATCACTTAGAAATTTATATAACTTAAAAACTACTTAGGGAAGCATATTTTCTATAATCATCAATGGGCTAAAAGTATGAAGTGATCGATAGAAGACAAAATGTTTTTGGTGATTGGAATGAATATACCTACAACATCTGCTACACTGTTTACGATATTGTTTTTAGTGTTGACCTGTGTTATTAAACAACATGACAAACTTACTACTTAAAACTTCTTCAATATACTCAAAAATTAAGTATTTTTTTTAACAACTAACATCATAAAATTTTGATCATGAATCGATACTAATTTTGTTAACTTAGCTACACTGTCATCAAAAGTAATTAACTAAATTCGAGTTTTCAACTTTCTAAAAGAGAAAAGACAACACTTTATCAAAAAAAGAGTATTTTAGCTCCAAAAACCACTTTATTTGAGGAAAACCCACATTGTATTGTAGCGTAAAAATAGAAAAATAAATCTACATATATATGAAGTAAAGGAATTTAGAATTATTCTTCTGTAACAAATATACGCATTTACTTCTCGAGTTTTTAACAAACAAACAAAGTCGTTCGTATTAGTTGAGTACGTGATTTGCATTGGAAATCAACGTTTATTCAACAAATTTCAAAATGAAAGTTACAGTGGAAGAGAAAATTTTATTTAAGAGGATTAAATTCTTTGCATTTTAATATAGAAATGAGTATATTTTAAGATGCGTTTAAGGCAAAAGATTTTAATGCATGATATTAAAAGTTATATATTTTAAAATCATATACATATTAATATTAAAGATTAAACTGCAAACATTATTGAAATTTGGATCATTATTTTTTCAGAATAAAAAGCTTATCACATCTAAAACTGCTGATTTGAGATATAATATTGATGTTTAAAATTATGCTGCCGGAATTTTGGAAACGCTGAAACTTTTTAAAAAAACTTTACTTTGCTGTTGTAGTTTTAAACAGTTCCTTTAAAATGTTATCCATTTGCTTTAAGATTTTTAATAAACACACGCAGAGAAAAAACATGATTACAGAATTATCACTACAACAATATTAGTAACTCCGTGTTCATAATAACAATGATTCTGATTCAATTTTATCATTTAATGTTTACAATCAACAAGAAATTTAATATGATTGTCTGCAAAAATTATTTGTTTTTAAATATTTTTACTAGAAACAAAATTTCTAATATGAAGCATATAATTACTTCTACAACCATGAAATATATGCAGCCTTTTTCGTTTTTCCTAACCGTATTCTGTTTTTAAACCATTTCAATATCACTATTCCTATAACAATAAAATGTTACAAATAAATAAAATACTTATCCTTTTCACAAACTTAGTGGAAAACTTGTTTGTTTTCAAATATATAATTTTTCTTAACATTTGTTTTCTATCTTCAACGTAATTCTCATTTAGTTTATATATGAATAAATATAAATAGACAATAGGCTTGGTTACACAATTTAAGAATCTTGCTTTTCAACCACATATGGTGGTACAAATGAATATGAATAATAATAATAATATGTAAATATTATTATATTAAATATATATATAATATAATATATAATAATAATATATATATAATAATATATATAAATTTATGAATAAAAATTTTATAAAAATAATAATTTTTATTAATATATGATAAGATGGACTAATAATACGACAAAATGAAATAATAATATGATAGGATTGGGATATGAACTTTCCAATTATCCATATCCAATTCCAGCTGCGACCCTAATAAATTGTCCAACATTAGATAAATCGATGGTACTGAGAGCTGTACAGAATCTAAAATATTCTGATAAATGTGGACCTGACGGTGTTCCAAGCTGTGTTCTTATAAAATGTTTACATTCTCTTATATCTCCAATAACATACTTATTCAACATATCAATATTTAGTGGTTACTTTCCTGAAGTTTGGTGGAAATCTTATATTATACCTTTGTTTAAATCCGGTAGCAGATCCAACATTTCCAATTATAGAGGTATTGCTAAACTAAGTGTTATTCCAAAACTTTTCGAAAAGATAGTTACTGAAATCCTTTCGCATCAAGTTGTATGTTATCTTCCGCCATTTCAGCATGGATTTAAAAAAGGATGTTCCATTACTACTAACATTTTGGAGTGCACAACCTCAGTTATAACCGCATTTGATTCCGGTTTACAGACAGACGCAATATACACAGATACACAGATTTCAATAAAGCTAAAGTAAATCACGATCTCCTACTGTTCAAATTGGATAAACTCGGATTTTCTCCTGTTTTCCTTAAATGGATTTCCACATATCTTAAAAATAGATGCCAACGTGTATTATTCGGAGAATTTACAACAAAAACCATTCCTGTTTTATCTGGTGTTCCACAAGGTAGTCATCTCGGCCCCTTATTATTCCTAATATTTATAAATGATTTACCAGCTTGCATTAAGAATTCTAGGATATTAATGTATGCTGATGATGTAAAGCTGTTCCATAGCTTTAATTATTCCTATCAATGTTCCTTACTCCAATCAGATCTTGACAATCTTTACGATTGGTGTATGATGAATCTAATGAATTTGAATTTAAGAAAGTGTAAACACATGATGTTCTACAGAAGAAGTCCAGTACTCTGTAGATATACAATAAATGAATATCAACTTGATCTAGTCGAAAAATTTCTTGATTGTAAACTATCCTTTAACTCCCACGTTTCGCAAATCGTTAATAACGCAAAAGCAGTTTTAGGTTTCCTCAAGCGCTGGGGAAGAGAGTTTAATGATCCTTACGTTTCCAAGCAATTATTCATATCTCTTGTAAGACCAATCCTGGAATATGCTTCCGTAGTCTGGGATCCTCAATACGAAGTTCATATAAAGAAAATTGAATCGGTCCAGAAACAATTTCTCTTATTTTGTCTTCGTAATCTTCCATGGAATCCTAATATTAATTTACCATCATATGAAAGTCGATTACAACTTATTGATCTCCCTACTCTTGAAAGTAGGAGAAAATATATGAATATTTCATTTGTAATTAATTTAGTGAACGGTTCAATTAATTCTGAGTTCCTGCTTCGTAAGATCGAATTCGTAATCCCAAATCGTCCAACTAGAAATTATACTCCTTTAAAAATAAAATATTTTCGAACCAATTATGCCAACTTTGATCCCATGAGACTTATATGCAATCAATTCAACAGTTTCTATCCATATATTGATTTCTCATTAAATCCAATCCGCATTAAGAGGAATATATTTAACTTAGTTAAATAATAAGTTTTTGTTATTGAATGATTATGAAAATATTTTATTGTTAATAGCTTTAAGAATAATATATATGCTAGCCTGTAAGAAATTGTAATTTCATTGGCTATTAAATAAATAAATAAATAAATAAATGATAACATGAGGTAATAATATGATAAAATGGAATCATAATATGAAAAGGTGGTATAATAGATTGTTCAATTATATGTAAAACTATAATCATAATATGGAAAAACAAACCATAAAATCGGATACAATATGACAAAGTAGAATCATAATAATTATTACTTATAATCATTTCTATTTCTTTGCTATGATCATAATATGTTCCAATCACAATATGTTGCTCTTGGATTATGGTCACTACAACTATATGTTTTCTCTGCGTGAAGTGAGTACTTTTCTACGAACTCGTTTAAGTTTTACATTATCATCTTCAGTTTTGGTTGTCAATGTGCGTGCTGTAATACAAACTATAATTTGTTGAAAGTTATAAAAAAGTGAATTTATTTTGCATTAAGAAAATATTTATTGTAGATACTTACAATTGTGTACATCAACTTATATATTCATTGTAAATAAAGAAATAAATTCATCTTGAAATTTCAATGAGAGAACGAACAAATAAAATTTTATTTAAACAAAATTCAATAACATAACACTAAAACTGGGTTACATTGACAACTGTAAATTTTTTCTAATAAAAGATGTGGTTAAATGAAAGCGAATGTTTTTTGTATTTAATTATAAAATATCAAGCTTAAAATAAAGCTGGGGACTTCGAATGTGGTGGTATTTTTTTATATACGTTGCGCTTTGCTAACCCCTTTGATGCCATATCTAATATTTTATTTACATTATTTTATATGGAGGCTATTATTCGCCTTTATTACTTTTACAACTGTTTTTAAAATTTTCACTAAATGACTGCTTTAGAGATGCGAAATTTAGTATTTAATTTGTATAGGAGCTACCTCTTCCCCTGGCTCTATCCGTCCTATTTTTAATTTATGAATGTATTATAATAAGAAAGTAGTTCCCACAAAATGTGAGGTTTTAACCATAATAGTTCTTAAGATTTGCCGTTAAGAATATTTGCTTTGTAAGATACGATTCCCCATCATCCTATCCCTCCCATTTTCATCTTAAGTATGGAAGTTAATGAGAAATTTATCCCTACAAAATATTTAGACTTTTCCTAATATAATAATAGTATAATAGTTCTTTAGATATGCCGCTAAGAATATTTGCTTTGTTTGGTACGATTCCCCCTCGTTCTATCCCTCCAATTTTTCATCTTAAGTATGGAAGTTATTGAGAAATTTAGAATTTTCCTGTAATTAGACTTTTCCTGTAATAGTTCTTCAGATATAAGGATAGCGAACATTTTCGTTGTAATATTATTTGGTCATATGCATCCCATTTTAATTTTCAATTTGGATGTTGATGAGAAATGAATTCCGGCAGAACTTTAAGACTTTTACATAAAGCTAGTTAATTGTTTCTTTGTTTGAGGCTACCATTATCCCTACCCTATTTTACTTTGAGAAAATAGATCCAGCGGTTTAGCTCTCGTATCTATAAGGCGCAAATAAATAAACAAGCCAACATAGAAAAAGATCACCAAACATCAACATAATTAAATCAATTAATTTTTTTTTTAATTTGCACCCATTATACCAATTATTACAAAAATGAAAAACAGAAAAATGTTCCCAATTAAAAAATTTATTAAATCAATCAAGTAGATGATTGAATGAATTAGAAATTTAAATTAGAAAAAATCTTACTTGAGTTTAATTTTTTGTATCTATTTTATTTAATTTTTGCTTGTATATACCACCTAAATTTTGATCTCAAACGAAACAACTGTGCTAATTGAAAAATATAAGTTTATAATTTTTTCTGTGAACAAACACAGATTCATTTGTATATATTTAGATATTTTACTTTTATACTTGGACCACAAGCTAAAGAGACATAACCAATGAATTCAGAAAGTCGACTGATGTATTTGATGTGCAGCAAATATTCTGTGTAACAAACATGAGCGAAAACAAAAAATACACCTACGTACAGTGTTGCAGAATCAAAAATTATTGGAAATAAATCTGTGACTTTTAATCGGCTAGTTTGGAGGGAGTATACTACAGACTGCTCAGAAATAGAGCTTTGGGTGCTCAAACTAGGGTATCTCTAAATAGAGAATATTTAATTTTTAAAAACAAAAATTTGGTTTCTTGCCAAATTTCAAAGATTGATAAAACCTGTTTATCTCTTATAGTTTTCATGTTATTTGCATTTGAAATTTCAACTATCTCAATCTCCAAAAAACCTAGTCAAGGTTTTATCGGGAGCTTCAAGTGAATATAAAAATCTGGCAAACAACAAAAATTTGGCTAGTGATTAAAAATTTTCAATGTCAGACGTACCCTAATTGGAGCCAGACGTTGAGAATTTTTGATTATATGCAAAAGAGGAGTCAACAGCTTCAGTACCTAAAAATACCTCCAAATTTGTCTAAAAAAACAAAAACAAAATATATTGCATTTTAAGAAAAACTACTAAACTCAATTTTATTATTAACAAAATAATTTATTTATAATAATTTTAATATAAAATTCTCTTTTTATTAATTAAACTTCATTATTTATTTAATATTTCACAATTCGGTCCAAAAAGATTCGGTATTTGATATTTTAAATAATTGATCATACTTACTTTTTAACATCACCTTATTGTGAGACAATCTCAAAATAGTTAATTTTTTCGTCGCCATTTAGTTCCATTTTAAAAAAGGGGCCAAAAATGTGGCCAGGTGGTTGAAAAAGGGGCAACTGGCGACTAAAATCGCCAAACGGTAACGCTGATTGGAGCAAACATAGCTCCGCTCCTGGTCTATGGCGTCACCCTTCCAACCTTAAAATTGTACACTCCTCTTCTACGCTTATGTGAAATTTTATGTAAATCCAACTAGTCAATTAGAAGTTACATCTTTATTTCCAAAAATTTTTGATTTAACACCACTGTGATATGATATTTTAAAAATATACTTAATACTTTTCTGAGAAATTTTATAAAATTTTAAACTTTCGACATGTTTGTGTTTGCAAAATTAATTAGAATTCCAAAAATAAAATAAACTTTATTTTTATAACTCTAATATGAGTTTTATTACTCCTTTAAATTCAATTTTATCTTGAATCGTAATTTTTTATTATATTTACTCTACTATTTTTGGCGTATTATTGCGTTTATATACACGATTATTGCAAATAAAAATAACAGGCAAATAAATAAATCGCTGTTTATACACAAATTGCATAAAGAAATATATTCCCTTATTTGTCGTGCCGGATGGGAAAAATACAACTATTATCAACGAAAATTCTTTGAATTAAAAAGGAAGTGGCAACGCCGTACGCTTTTGCAATTTGCAATTAGTTTCACCAATCACGCTGAGTTTTAGTCAGTTACTAACTTGCAAATAAAATATTAACTCAACTTTTATACGGCAAAATTTTCATTTCACAATATTTTTAGTTGTGAGTAAGAGGTGTGCATAAAAGTAGTATGTAATGATTATCAGTATAATTATGAATTATGGATAGACAAATTTTTACCGTTTTTGTATCCTGAACAATTTTAATTATCAATATGCGTATCAAATGATGACAATATCTTTTAAAGCTTCTCAAATTAATGAAATCAGATGTGAACTCAGATAGCTATTTTTAGTTCTTTTATAATAAAATTTAAAAAGAACCTAAAGAAAAAAGTAAATAAATATTTTGAAATTTAAAAATTATATTTATTTTTGAAACCTACTTAAAATTCGACTACAGCTAATGCAAACCATTTTTATTAGCTTAAAAAAATTATTCTATGTGTAATTAAAAAAAATCAATTTTAATTTATTCCGCTCATAAAATGTTTATATACATATGCGTATATTAAAAATAACAACTGCAACAACATTTAATATCCAACGCATTTAATTAAATACATATATATGTAAGTATTTATGCCTGTAAATTGCTGAAGTAAATAGGATCTTAAAGTCACGAACAACAACACCTTTTACAAAAATAAAACACTAACACTAAACACTAAAAAATTCTAATCCATATTATATACAATTTTGTTTGAAATTAATTACCACTGCAATAGGACACATGTATTTGTAGTCGTAAATACAATCAAGCAAGCAAACAGAGAAACAAAGGAGCCTTAATTAAACCATTTGCCACGATGGAAATGTGTTACAGGAAAAACCATTTTCTTATTTATTTTATTTTTTTGCTTCACTTTCATTTTACATAACAAAGTAAACTATTTTGAGACAAGTGAAGGTATTGTGCACGCATGCTAAAACTGCATTTTTTCAACTAATTAAAGAGAAAAACAATTAAAAAGCAGGTCAATTTAAGAAAGTGTGAATACACATGTTTAGAAATACATTAATCAATATTAATTTTTCTTTATTAAAAGGTTTTACATCACTATAGGTGGTTGTAGTATTATTAACGTGACCAGACATGACCAGATATACCGCTTTTAAAATTACGTTGCCGCTTAAAATATTTTTCTCGCTCTTTATGAAAAAAAAAATCCCACTTCTTGAACTCTAACCAATACTTATTCAATATCCTTATTTACGTAACATTCTTAACAATATTTTTTCAGTTTAAATTAAAATATTTTTTTATACAGTCAATTCTACAAATTCATGGAATTTACGTAAGGCGCACTTATAAGTTAAGCTTACCTGAAAAATGTATAATTTTTTATATATAGTTTTTGGAAATGAAAAGTATTCAACTTTTTGTAACGATGAACAGTGGGCCCAATCGCAAAACTTTTGGTAATAAATCCACATCTCCGAAACTACTACCAAACAATTTTGCAATCGTAAATTGCCTTGTTGTCTCTGTCTGGTAATACCAAAGCAGAGTTTGTGGACCATAGCAGAACAGAATACGTATTTCCTGTGCCGCTACACACTTCATCGGCATTCGTGGTGTCTTATCCATTTTGATTTCGTTGAAACCTAAACATGGCGCCCGCATTGCACTGGGTGTAATTTTGAGGAACTCAATTAGCAGCGCCAGGAGTTTGGGACAAGTAGAAGAGAGATTGAACCTAGCGTGGTAAACGCTGTTATAGATGTGATTCCAGTATCCGGTTCGAAGTTCCATAAACAAGTTTGCAATCGTAAATTGCCTTGTTGTCTCTGTTTGGCAATAACAAAGCAGAGTTTGTGGACCATAATTAGACACCAGCAGAACCATAATTAGACATCATCAGCATTCGTGGTGTCTCATCCATTTTGGTTTCGTTGAAACCTAAACAACTACTCGGATCTAATTGAAAAGTACGGAAAAGTTGTAGAGGAGAACCTAAGCTTTCAGAAAAATCAGGGAGTCATATTTAGAATATGTAAAAGTTTCAAAATATCATAATTTCTACAAATCAAGTCCGATTTCAAATAATTTCATATTTCTGTGAAGTGCTTGAAGAGATAACGGAAAAACATGCTTACTAACTGTACAGTTAAAAAGATAATTATGCTGGAATTTTGAACTTTTTATTTGAATAAGCATATGAGGTATATGAGGGAGAATTTTTTAAAAATAGCCTATAATTTCTATTACATTCCGAAATAATATGCTAAAAAAATCTATTTTGATTATCTCAATTCGTATAGCCGTGAAAAATGATCAAAGTCTGGGCTATGAAACTAACATGGAAAACGGCAAAAATATACAAAATACAAAAATATAGCACTATTTTTCCATATTTTCTCAATGTTATGTTAATAAGATAATTTTCTTCTTTATATGTTTTAAAAGATAAGACTCAATGAATGGTTAATAAAGAAATTTGACGACAATGGTGAATTCTAGGAAAAATATCATGTTTTTCGATTAATAAAAAAAATGTTACGCGAGTTTTTTTTTTTAATTTACTGATACCGTTAAATTAAAAAATATATTTAGATCTTTCCGCCCAGCCAAAAGCAAAAGCAGGATCGTAACTTTTAAAAAGGCTTTTTTAAATTCCTCAAAAAAACTTATTATTTTTTATGTATTGTATAAAATTAATATCAATCTTTCACGTGACAGTACGCACACATAGATATATTCAACACAATACTATAAAGTTGTAAATTTTGCATGTTTTGAAACAAATTGTTATGTTTAAAGTCATTATATTAAACCACATGTATATACAAGTTATTGTTTTATTATTTTAACATTTCTTATTTTTTTTAAGTAGACGGAGTTTTGTTTAAAAAAATTATTATTATTTTGTTATTTCTATTATTTTTTTTTTTAATATTATATATTTTTTAAAAATTTTCAAAAATTAGTTGCTGAAGATACTCGGACGATCTTTAGCGGAAAAAAGACTGATTTTTATTTTATATATTGTATATGAAATAATAGTAAAAGTATGGTACCTATATGTTTTTTGTGCAATTAAAGAAAAAAAAGTCTTTTGAAAATTTGACTTTTTTTTATAAACGGGAGGCAGTTTAGTTTAGTGCCAAATCAATGTAAATCCGTACAAATATAAATCAATTTTAATTTTATTTATTAAGCAAGAAAAACGTTTCTTTATTAAAAAAAGTTTAAAAAAAAAGTGAAAGAATTGTATTATATAAAACAGCAATTTCAGTGTGCTGTTTTAGAAAATTTTTCAGATCGAATTGAGACAATCAAAAAATTTTTTCAGTATATTATTTCGATATGTATTAGTAGTTCTGGAATATTAAAAAATCCCTCATATATCTCGGGATTTATTCCTTAAAGCGAAATAAAGTCAAAGCAAAAGATCAAAAATTCAGGCGTAAATATCTTTTTAACTGTAAGAGAGGTAAGAGAGCATATTTGTTCTTTAGCTTGATCAGCACTTCACAGAAATACAAAAGTCTTTGAAATCGGACTTGGTTTGTAAAAGCAACGTTTTTTTAAACTTTAATATGCTCTAGATGGTCAACTTTGACACCCTGTAGTTATCTTGTATTATTACAGGGGGACTACAAGTTTAAGAGATAGACATTTATTACCAAAAATTTTGTGATTGGCCCACTGTGCGATGGTCGTCTTTTCTACGGACTGTTGCTTTTTAAATGTGCTTTGTGTGTACTTTTTAAGACTTCCCAAACGATGCGTACTGATGAGTTGACTAAGATCAAATTATTGATTTTTTTTTAATTCAATCGGTGATCCCCAGTCTGTATATTTTGGAAAAAAAAAGTTTGAAGTACATCCGGGAAATAGGTTTAAAATTTTTGTTATTTTAGGAATGTTAAAATAAAATATATATAAATTATTGGTTGAGGAAATTTTGCTCCTTCAGGGGAGTTTTCTGGTACATTCTGAAACTTAGATAATATCGTGCAACAACTATCATAAAATATTTCTACATTTGAATAAATTGATACGTTCATGAAGCTAGAGATTATACGTACACAGAAAAAATCATCACAAATAATGTTTAATAAACTTATTAATTAACTTTATAATTGGTTAAACATTTTTTGTCATAAAATAACTTTAATTTAATTTCCAACCATTTTCAACCATTTGGGCTCAATCTATCGCTAAAAGAATACTAACGCGACATATTTACGTGATTTTCTCAGTCTTATTTGGTAAGTACGAATTTTAAATATTTAATGAGATTATTAAAATTTCGATGCTATTGGAGATTATATTAAAATTCAAGATTGTTTTTGACGATTTGTTCTGACATCTGTCATATTGTTATTGGTGTCTGGTCCTAGGTCGCAAGGGCACTCAGATTGACTAATATGATATTTATTGAAGCGTCCCGCAGAAATTAACGCTTTTATTTTAAGTTTTCAGGAACTAAATATATGTATATACATTACACACTTTAAAATATTATATTATATTAATTAATAATCATTACAGTTAATTATATATTACATAGATTTTTATTCTACACATACACAACAATCATTACACTGGTAAAAAAAAAAAAAACAATTTGCTTCCTGTGATTTCTTCTTTCTATCACAAATTGACGCGTATTTCTTAAATACGGCAACCGTATTTTATTGGTTTTCAACATGACTTCATCAAGAAGATGTTGTGTGCTTAAGCCAGATTGTTTTTTTATATTTATGGTGAGTATATATATTTTTAAAAACATCGAAAACCCAAATATATTAAAATATACCATTAATATATTAAAAATATATATAATGTGGTATATATATAAATATGTGGTATATCTACCCATGATTTGGCGAGAACGTCGAAACCAAAATAAACGAAATAAGCCTTGAAAATTATTAAGTTTCTTAAGTAGCTTGTCGTCGTTTTATAACTTGAATTCTGTTTTGATTAAGCATTTCCAAATTTTATTTGATTTTTCACTTTTATGAGAATTCTTTTAAATTATATTAATAAATAGTTCTATGGTTAATGAAGCATATTAAAAAATAATTCTAATAATCGATTTAGTAAGTCCATAAAATTAGTTAACTTAATATTGATTTGAAGAATGATGCGCCGCAGGAGAACATTTTTGTTAAATATAAATAATCTCGGTTTTTTGTATGAATAAATACACAAAAATGCTTAAATGGATGATCCTGTAAAACTAAAATTAGCAGTAGCAAATAAGAAACTACTTCTTCGTTGTTGAAATACTAACATTTTAGCCTCTTTAAGGCAATTTGAAGAATTAAAAAAGGCTAGAAAAAAGCTAAACTGGCAACACTGACCACACTATACATTAATTGCAATTGAATTTGTGATAGTAAAAAATTCGGCTTACACAACGAATCTGCTTTCTCTGTGTATTATTTTGTTATTCAATAATTAAAAATTATAGTATTCTGAAGTTTATTCAACATATTAGGAAATAACAAATTTGGGAAAATATAACTTTTTACGCATACCACTGTATTGCCACTATTTCTAATACTCCTAAATCTGTATAATCTTATAAGTAAAATCTAGTTGTGCTAAATTTGAACCTGATATTTACGTAACAATTGAATTCATATAAAGAATATTTTTGAATTATTTCTCGTGGCTTTAGTTTATAAGAATCGCCCACAATGCTCTAAGCAGTTGATATCAAGGTTCCGTTTTATAATGGTTGAATATTTCCTAAATGACAAGGTAAGCAAAAAAAAAAAAAATTTATATATATATATATATATATATATATATATTGTTTTCAAACACACATACACACACAGACATATTTTAATATATTTTACATTTCTGTGTGAATTCAATACCAACTATAAAGGTTGGAAAGAATTTTTGTATTGCACGAAACATCTTCCATCAAATCGTAGTGGTGTCCCTTCCACCTCGACCGCAAATTTATTGCTGATTAATATTGACACATTCTACTTAAACCTCAATTTAATGGTTAACAATCAGTATATATTATATATATAAGCCCTTTGTACTTATTTAAGTGACATGTATGTATTTCCATGTATTTCCATCATATTTTAATAAAATGTAATAAAAAAAACGGAAAATTTTGTATTACTTGTTACTAATAATACTTTCAGCAAATTCAAAACTGTTGCAAGTACAATTGTGATAATTGTCAGAGCAGACAAAATTCGATCGGAAAACAATTCGGTTCTGGCAACGAATGTCATTTATAATCGTCAAACTTCTTTTGCAGGAAAATCTTAGTATGGGAGCTAAGTGAAATAATGAACAGATAATAACAGTTTCAGTAGTAATTTTCTTTGTTTCAAAATAACTATACATACCAAATTTCACTTAATTATTTTTAAAATATTGAGGTGCAGGTCCAAAAAATTCAAAGATACGTTTATTACTTAAAATTACTTAAAATTACTTAAAATGAATATACAACTGGACCTTCTTATCTTAAAAGTATATATAAAAGTTATGGATATATATATATATATATATATATATATATATATATATATATATATATATATATAGTAAAAACCCTTTATTTTTATTATAACATCGTATCATATTTTCTGAATCTAATTTTATTAATTTAAAAGTATTGAATTCTTCCTTCAATTTGGACTTAGGTCATGACCACACAAAAGCGCTGATGATAAATATTATAAACATACGTTGCATAAAAAAATGTCCTCTTTAACCCTCTACTGCATATGCAACCATATATGGCTTTCCAATTTCAAATGCACATTCTCAACAAAACTTAACAGTTTCGAAAAAAGTATTTGAAAAAAATAAGTATGCCTTTGTGATTATGAGACGAATGTTGTTTTCTCTGTTCTTTACACAGGTGCATAGAAAACATCAGTCTTGTTTATAAGTACACGTGGTCACTTCACTGGTACAGTGAAAATATATAAAATAAAACATATATTTTTTAAATTACAATTAAATTGGTATGCTTATATAATTTTATTTTTGTAGAATATATAGCTTTGTGAATAGTGTTTATGTGAATATTTTCCAATTGTGCATGTAGAACTCGTAAAATCACTTATTTTTTAGAACAGCATCAGCGGTGACAACAAAACGTTTTTATTGGATTCCTTTTGATGGGTTAGAAAGCGATGCAGAATTATCTGAGTCAGACAATGAATCAGTAGCAAATCAGTCTTGACAGGATTCACTGGTGATAACTGAAACGGATGTAAGTAGCGAATTTGATTCTGGGGATCATGAACCATTGGTCAGTTTAGTTTCAAAAAAGAAAAATGGTCAGAAGAAGGAACAGAAGATACGATGTATGAAATCTAAATTTGGTGCATACAAGGAAGACCATTTACCTTTTTTGGGAACCAAGGAATTGCCAGAGGAGATGTCTAAATTGGAAACACCAGCTGATTTTTTTCAGTTTTTTCCCCGATGAATTACTTGACATGATTGTGGAAGAATCCAACAGAAAAGCCTTACAAGGCAATATCAACAAGCCAGCCAATATTACGCGAGCCGAATTGGAACAATTCTTTGGTATACGTCTGTTCATGTCATTATTGAAGTTGCCTTCTACTAGACGTTATTGGAATTCAAAACTGGGTCAGCCCTTCGTTTTTAGTATCATGACCTGTAATAGATGGGAAGAGATAAAAAGCTTTTTTCATTTTGCGAATAATGACGAATTTGTCTAATATGGTTTGCCTGGACATGACAAGCTTTTCAAAATAAGGCCCTTTTTGAACAAGATTAGAGATCAACTACTTCTAGTCTCAAGAGAGGAATTTCTTGCAGTGGATGAGCAAACCATCCCCACAAAATGTCGCGATGAACTTAAACAATATAATTCCAAAAAACCACATAAATGGGGCTACAAAAATCTCGTTCGTAGCGGCATATCAGGTTTTCGGTACGACTTTGACCTAATTGCAGGAGAGCAAAGTAACACAATTTCAGCTGGTGTTCCAGATCTTGGTGTAAGCGGAAATGTTGTTTCACGGCTTACTGCTACAGTCCCTGGACATAAAAATCATAAGATATTTTTTGACAATTGGTTCAAATGAACTTCAAGTTCATCTTGCGAAAACGGGTCTACATGCATTAGGAACAGTCAGACTCAATAGAGTACCTAATATTGATATTCCAACAGAAAAAGAGATGAAGAAAAAAGGTCGTGAGAATTTTATCGCAAAAGTTGCAGAAATAGATAATGTAAAATTATCTTTCGTAGCCTGGTTCGACAATAAAATGGTTAACATACTATCGACGTTCGTGGGAAGCGAACTCACGACAACAAAAAAACGATACAGCAGACGTGAAAAGAAGTATTTAGAAATAGATTGCCCAAAAGTTGTAGATATTTACAACAAATATATGGGAGGTGTGGATCTTCTAGATTTCATGCTTGGTCTATATCGAATAGAAATAAGATCTACGAAATGGTACAAGAAAATTTGTTTTCATTTCTTGGATTTATGCGTCGTTAATGCATGGGTATTGTGGCGCCCAAAGAGCGATGTATACATGCCCTTATTCGACTTTAAGCTGGCAGTGGCAGAACATATGAACAAGGTTGGAAAAACCATATCTAAAAGAAAAGGTCGACCTGCTTCCACCCCAACTACTCTAGCAAATATAAAAAGAGGTTCAGATTTCTGTGGTTGAACACCGAGTTCCTGTAACGTGCCAAAGAAATATACAAAAAATAAAGCTCGCCGCCAAGACTTTCCACTAAGTGCAGTCAGACTGGATTCTACAGATTATCTTCCAGAATGGAAAAAACTACATCAGCTATGTCAAAATGATTGCAAATTTCGATCATATATAACTTGCACTAAATGCGGGGTCCATCTTTGTTTGAACAAAGACAGAAATTGCTTTGCTTTATTCCGCGCATAAGTAATACTTCTTTTCTTTACTCTGCTTTTAATTACTTTTAATCTTATAAATATACAACCATTGAAACGTTATTTTTGTATTTTTTTACTTATGTTCCTTACACTATTTTTTAATTACTTTTGATTACTTAAATAAAACATAAATATAAAAATTAATAAAAAAAATATATATATTATCTTTGTTGTATGAAACGCCATATATGGCAATACATTTTTAGAGTGATACAGATAGGAGTGCATATGAAGCCATATATGGCAATTTTTTTTTTCAGAAAATTGACCTGCTTCTTTGAAAAAATTTTGTTTGCATATCTTAATTATTCCATTTAAGAAAATAATTAAGAAAAACAATTAATTTGTAATGCATGCAGTAGAGGGCTAAAATTGTATAAAAATTGTATTTTAGACGCCTTTTTGAGTTTTGATTTATTGGCAGTGGTCTGGATACAATTGCCCTTATGTGTAATGTGCTAATTAAAAAATGTGTTTTAAATGTATACAAATCTTTATACTACAATAATAATTCGGTTGGCATATCCTCATAATTTATATGTGTATATTAGGTTAGTCTAAATTAAATAAATTTATATTTTTAGATGTGTTTTGTTATAATTTCACAGCAGCAGTGCTTATAAATGAAATTAGTTTTTTAAAATAATTATTTTATAACATCTTGTGATTCAGTAGTTCGATTGTGAAGACATTAATAAATGGACACATTTACTCTATGCCATTAAATTTCTTTTAACGAAACCAAATGCTTAATCTTTAAAGCTACATTACAGCTCATATATAAAGATTGATGGACAACAGTACTTCTACATGAGCTGTAAATGAATAGATGCATTCAAATTATAGTTTGATAACACTACATTACTAAAATTTCTTATCGTTACATATAATGTATCATACGAGGAAACTGACTTAATAAACATCGGGAAATGTTGTGCAAGCAGAAGCTTTACAAAAAAGATAAATTCGTTGTATTGCGTAGATTATGAAGATATATGAAATCATACATAAATACAAAAATTAGACTAATTGAAGGTGTGTTCAATAATATTTTACTTTTATACTCCTTACCTTCTGTAATAAGACATTAAGTATTTTTAAATTTTAATTCATGATTCGCCATAAAAGTTATTTTATCTTGAAAGAAAGTTTAAGTTGTTGCTAAAATTTCTCCAGTTGACATTAAAGCCACCACCATAAGTCTATTTGAAATAAGAATAAATTACAAAAGTTCCGGTAAAAATTAAGTGTGTAACCATTAAATAAGTATACACGTCTTTAAATTCTCTTTTTTTCTAATGTCAAAACAGTTTATACACTGTTTCATTGATTTCAAAGTGAAATGTATAACTATAAATTTATTTTTGGAACCATTTTCCCATTAATATTTTTTCTGTGTGTATGTTTGTGAATTTTTAATTTGCTTTAATTATTAGAATTCAATAAATGAAGCAATTGTTTAGAATAGGCAAATGTTTAGTTAATAAAAATAGAAAAAATATTCTAGAAGTTTATTAATTTATTACCAAAAAAGGTAATATTAATAAATTATAGCATGTATACGTCCTAATAATTAACTCTGTTTAAAATATTTCATATTTTTATAATTTAATTTACTCAGAAAAAATTATCCCAATTTATTGGTTTAAAATTTTTTAACAAAAATCGGCAGCCCTTAAAAAGTATAAAGAAAAAAGAAAAACGTGCCAATAAAAAATATAAAAATGAAATAACTTTAATCCAATTTCCAACCATTTTCAACTACTTGAGCTCAATTTATTGTTAAAAAAATAGCAGCACGAAATATTTACATGATTTCCTCAGTATTTGGTGATATGTTTAATGTATAATTGTTCGATAAGTATGAATTTTAAATATTTGATGGGACTATTAATCTTTCGATGCTATAATAGATGTTCCCGCCATTGGTACCGGAGGCTATATGTAAACAATTTCAAGATCCCAGTTTGTTTCAAAGCTGTTCTATCAGATATTATTTATATATGTATTTGAGGTCAGTTAATATTGATTGTTTTGACGATTTGTTCAGACATCTGTTATATTGTTATTGGAATCTAGTTCTAGGTCGAAAGGGCATTCAGAGAGGATAATGTGAACTTTATTGGCACATCCCGCAGAGAGGAATGCTTTTATGATAAATTTTTGGGAAATAAATATAAGTATAAACAGTATATACTTTAAATGTATTGTTAAGAGTACATGTTCTATATACTACTCATATACTATAAACATTATTGTGAACCACTCTCAAGCGAGTTGATTTACAATTGATAAATAAAAAGGAAATCCCTCTGTCTTAGAAAACTTTTAAAAAATCCGTTGTCTCCATAAAGCTTTTTTTTCATAATCTCACTTTTTAATAATTCGGATCTCGCTTTTCAAGAAAACCTTTTAGTCCCTTAAGGTATTATTATACGTATATATGTGCTGATGTTTATAATGCGCAATAAAATTGTCATATCCCCACCTTAAAGTATACCATTCGAATCTGAATCATGTTGTGAATTGTTTTAACGTTGTCCGTCTGGATGGCTAGATATCGTGCTGTCTATTAGAGTGTCTTGTTAAAAACAGATCTTTAGAACTTTAAAAAGGCTAAATTATATATATATATATATATACATATATATATATATATATATATATATATATATATATATATATATATATATATATATATATATAGATTGTTCTCATTAGTTTTTGATATATTTTTAAGATATTAAATTATAAATTTATAAATAAAATAGAAAGCGTCTGCTGGCAAAATTACCCAATGAAAAATAGCCCACTTTCGTACAAATTTTGTTATATTTAATATGAATAAAAAACCAATATTTAAAATAATGAGTTTTATAAAATAATTAAGTTTTTACAAATATGTTAGTGAATTTTCGTTTTTATATTTTTTAGGTAGCTTTCGCTTCGATATGAATGAATAATATTTACTCTCTTACTATCTGCTTCCGCTGGACCTATCCGCCCTATTCAAAGTTTCATATAGAAATAATTTCTACAACTTTTTAAGACATTCACTGTAACATCCTGTAGATATACAAAAATTAATATTTATTTTGAATGGGGACTGCCTCTTCCCCTGAATGCAAAGGTTGATGTTGCTAAAATTTTAAGAAAATCGGTTCAGCCGTTTGTGCATTTTAAAAAGTAAGAGTAAAATATGTACGCAACATCCGATAAAAAGCCAGCATAGCCTTTAACATTCTCAAGTTCACACACTATCTGTGTGTCAAACTTCATGTTATTAGCTTCGTTAATAACGTGCAAAATTCAAAAAAAATTTTTAGGTATATGTAAAATGTAGACATGAAATTCGTTCGAAATTTAATATCGTCTATAACCTCCTCCGGCACTAATACCATCTATGTGACAAAATTTGCGAAAATCGGTACTACCGTTTAGACGAGATTGACAAACAAACAAACAAGTAAACAAACTTATACTTATTTTTATAATATACCAGCTGAATGCTCCTGTTTTGGGTGGAACTTAGTCGTAAAAAAATAAAAAAATTATAAAAATTGATTGAAATTTGTCCAGTTTTTCTCAAATGTCGATGTCTTTCGTAATAACATCGGAAAATAAAAAATAAATAAATTGCAAAAAACTGCAGTGTTCTCGCTATATTTATCAAAATACTATTAATTTATATCCTATAGTTTTTTCCACCCTAAAATTCATCTATATTTAAAATTTCATAAAAATCCCTTCAGGGGTTAAGCGTAATTGCGTTACAAATAAACTAATAAATAAATAAACAAAAACATACTTGATTTTATAATACTAAAGTGGATATTAGGATATAAGAATTTTGTATTAGATTTCACGCGTAAAGATTTTTTTTAGACTAAATGCATGAATAATAATTGTAATAATTGATTTATTAAGGCCATAAAAGCGCCACAGGAAAAATTTGTTTTAAATATACGAAAATCTATTATTTTTTAAAATTATTCATTGGATGTTTATTTAAAAATAAAGTTAGATAGCAAATAAGAAACTATTTGCTACGTTTTTGAAATACTAACATTATAGTCCAATAAAAAAGACATATTTAGCATAAAAGTAGCTAACCAGATCACGTGCCGAATACATTTTGCCAAAAAAAGTTTTGATTTTTCTTCCGAAATGACTATCAAAAAATTTGTAATTGTCAGGAAATAATATCAAAGAATTTTCTTTTCAAACAATTTCATACCATACCATACGCTGACATTTTATTATTATTTTTTTGTTTTTAATTTGTTCACGAAACAATTTCTTCAGTAATAAGCTCAAAGTTACGAATTGTTTGAAACCCATTTTTTACCTATATATATATATATATATATATATATATATATATATATATATATATATATATATATAGATATGTATATATATATATAGAATTTGTGTTCATATTTTTTACCTATTTATATATATATATATATATCTATAGGTAAAAAATGGGTTTCAAATAATTCGTAACTTTTAGCTTATTACTGAATAAATTGTTTCGTGAAGAAATTAAAAACAAAAAAATAATAATAAAATGTCAGTGTTTTTTGACATGGCATAATAAAATGACCACTTATGGTATGAAATTGATTGAAAAGAAAATTCTTTGATATTTATATATATATGTGGGTAAAAAATATGAACAAAAATTCTAACAAACCTCTAAAGATAAGTCAACCAATGTGTTGGTGGATTATTTCGACCATTGAAATCTGCAATAGCATAACCGGCATATTTTTTATCAGACTTGTTCATTGTTTTCAACCGACAGTGAAACAGATGGACATTGTCATGTGTTTGTGAGTGCAAATACATGCTCACTCATTTACGGTAGATGCAGGTGTGAATGTTTTTCTAGTTCATGGTAGCGTATGTGAAAAATACATATGGGGAAATCTCTTTTAAAATTTACCTTTATGAAATCAAACTAAAATCTTAAATATTTCTTTTAGTTCCGATTTTTTAAAATAACTTTAGATGCAATTATATTAAGAGCCCTTGGCAAATTAAAAATTTTCAATGGTTCACTTAAAGCATAAATTTTCAAACAATCTTCGAATCAAATTTTTTTCAAACGCAACAAATTTTACCGCAGTTTCGTGTATAAAGTTCATGTTACGGTAATTTTTGCAGATAAATATAATTTCAAAAAAAATTTTCATGTCAAATATTAAAAATATATCAACTAATTTTATTTTATAAAACTAAAAAAGGAACTTTGTTGATTAAAGTTTTTTAATGAAACGTCGTATAACTTTTAAATTGTATTTTATATATATTGATGTATGTAATTTTTACATATTTTTAAAAATAGAATTTTGACAATTTTTCTTTTTCAGTTTTTTGTCCTAAACCTCCTTAACACTAATGCCAGTAAATATTGATATAAAACAGCGTTGATTTGCCATTTAAAAAAGCCAAATTTTTTCGAACCCCAAAAGTAAATGAATTTGAATAAATCCCCACATATTAATTATACTAATCTAACCACTAAAAGTTCGTACACCGCACAGTGGGGTCAAACGCAAATTTTTTTGTAATAAATCTGAATCTCCTGAACTACTGGTCGGATCAAACTGAAATGTATTGAAGAGTTGTAGAGGAGGACCTAAGCTTTCAGAAAAATCATCTTGTAGTCACCCTGTGATAACACGAGATAAGCTACAGGGTGTCAAAGTTGACTACCTCGAGTATGTAAAAGTTAAAAAAAATCGTAACTTGTACAAATGAAGTCCGATTTTAAAGATTTTTATATTTCTAGAAAGTGCTTGGCAAGATAAAGAAAAACTAAGCTTACTCATCTAAGTTATCTCTTACAGTTAAAAAGATATTTACGCTTGAATTTTAAATTTTTGATTTTTTGGCTCGACTTTCTTTCGTTTTTCGGGAATAAGTCCGGAGATATATGAGGCAAAAATTTTTTAAAAATATTCTGTAATTTGCTACATATTTCAAAATAATATGCTGAAAGAATTTTTGGATTATCTCAATTCGTCTAGACGTGAAAAATATTCAAAGTCAGCACTCTGAAATTGGCATGAAAAATGGCTATTTTTTTACAAAAATATAGTACAATTCATTCACTTTTTTCTCAAAGTTCCGTCAATAGAAAAATTTTTTCCTTATTAATTTCAAAGGATTAGGCTTCATAAATGGCTAATAAAGAAATTTTGAATTGATTTAAGTTTGCACCCTACATCCATCATTGGCCGAAAATTGTCAATGTTAAAAAATAGTTTCATTTTTATCGATTAATAAAAAAAAAGTCACGCGAGCTTTTTTAACTTTGCTACCCATATTTTTTACAGAAATAGATTTAGAATGATTTAACACTAAACTGGTTCCCGCCCGGCCAAAAACGAATGCAGAAGTGGAGATTTTATGTTAAAAGTCAGTTTTTTAACGACTATTTTTAAATAGCATATTAAAAGCATATTAACATAATATTTTTAATATTATTTCTTATGTAATGTATAAAACACAAATCAAGCTTTGATTTCTAAAAAAATCAATAAAATAGCTCCAATAACCTATTTCTGGTAATTTTTCAAAAATAAATTTTTTTTTTTTTTAAATAGCTGAAAATCCAAAAAAATTTAATTTTTTTAATACAACTCCACTAATTTTGCATATACTTTAAAAGTGTTACAAGAATATAAAAATAGACCTATTTACCAATTCAATGATATATAAAATGTTGATATAGGTCATTTAATAATAGTAATATAATGGCCTCAAAACTACCAAGTCACGTCAAAAGTTGTAAAATTCACTATTTTGTTCCGTATTTCCATATGTGTGTATAAGTAACACTCAACTGCATTGCTTATTTTTGTTTCGAGATAATAATAGTTATTAATGAATTTATTTAAAGTGTTCATAATTTTTTTCTACTGAAAAGGTTTTTAAAATTACCTAAGTACATAAATAAGTATATTTTCCTTCGTTTTTTATTACATTTTTTTAAGTTTTTAAATAATTTACCTAGCTACTTAATTAATGTATTATAACAAAAATGATTTTTTTTACAATCGCATAGGTACATTTTTTGACGTACCTGTTTAACACTACAGGTCATAAAAATAAACTGAATGAAATTGGGGGTTTTGAGCAAAGATTTTTTTAATTCATTTTTGCCTGTCACCATTTACCTGATACAAATATTCTTTTTCTATATATAAGTATCCTTATAAATATGCAGATTTATTAGTGAATTTGCCATTATGGAGATTACATTAAAACACTTTTCTATTTGCAAAGTAATCTGGGATAATCTATCTGATATTATAAATCGTCCAGAAAAAATAAGAAAACTCATTGATACAGTAGTATCTTTTGGTTTAACTCTTACTGCAGAAGACAGTTTAAAGCTCGAAAATTTTTATAAATCATACGAAAAAAGGATGCAAGCTTCAGATTGGTCAATACCAAAGTTCAAGAAGAAAAATGAAGAGTGGTTGGAGGGAGAAATACCAATTTTCATCGGAAAGCAGAAAAAGGGTCGACCAAAAAGAAGTTACGATGAAGTTCAGCTAAGAACAAAGAGGACCAAACAGGAATCTATTCTAAATTCACATAAAGCTTTAGTAACACGTACACAACCAAAGGAAGTAGAAAAAGTTATAGATGTGTTACCAACAGCTTCTCCCAATCGATTACATCGGATAATCGAAAGCATAGTGACACCGAAATCAACATCGTCCTTTACCTCTGAAGATGCTTTAGCTCTAATATTAAATTTAGGATTATCAAGAAACCAATACGAGATTTTGAGGAAATCTGTTAGCGAAAAAGGATATGATATCTTTCCCAGTAGCAAATCAGTGAGAGAAGCGAAAAGTAATATTTTACAGCCTACGGAGCACCCGGTTAATGCTTCTGTTAAAAGTGCTAAAGTTAATATATTGCAATTACTTGAAAATACTGCCTTTAGAATTATATCTACCTTCAGCAATGATAACATTGAAAAATGCAAAGACTCTGAACTTATTTTAATATTCAAAATGGGCTGCGATGGAACATCAGGATTTTCGGAATACAAACAACTGGATGGAAGTAATTCTGGAAATAATTATTCCTCGCTGTTTATAGCGTCTCTGGTACCACTTCGAATGCGCTTAAATAAGCCTTCCTCATCTACAAGAAATGACTCGCTTTTTGATGATATATGGATAAATTTAACTCCAGGTTCCAAATTTTTGTGCCGTCCAATCCTTTTCGATTACACAAAAGAAACCACGGTTACAATAAACAGCATTGTCAACCAATTGGAAGAAGAAATTAAAGCATTGCCCCCAATATATGTAAAAGTATCAAACAGAACTATTAAAGTTACATTTCAATAACAATTAACGATGATTGATGGAAAAGTTGCAAACGCTATAACAGATACAACATCTACATGGAAATGTAATATATGTGGAAAAATAAGTTCACAATTTCAGGATAATTCTGAAGTCCTTGTTAATAAAAATTCTTTAAAATTTTGAATATCACCACTCCACGCAAGGATAAGATTTTTGGAGTTCTGCTTACATCTTGCATATGATATGAAGTACAGAAATATACCCGGGCAGGAAAATGCTACAGTAAAAAACAATTTGGAACTTCACGAATTACGAAAAGAGGAGAAGAAAAGAATTCAATTAGAATTCAAAGAACAACTCGGATTAATAATTGATAAACCTCTACATGGCTATGGAAGCTCAAATGATGGAAATACAGCAAGACGTTTCTTTGAAAATCCGGAACTCACATTTTTAATCACAGGCATTGACTTAAATATTTTGAAGCGTTTTAAGATTATATTGGCAGCCATTAATAGTAAAAAACAAATTAATGCGGACAAATTTAAAATTTTTGCTTACGAAACTAAAGAACTACTTAACATTACATACCCCTGGAAATCAATGACTCCAACAATTCACAAAGTATTGGCTCATGGTAAAGAAATAATAGAAAATAGTATTTTGCCATTGGAAGAGCTAACAGAGGAAGTACAGTAAGCCCGAAATAAAGATGTTAAATATTTCCGACTCTTCAATACCCGAAAATGTTCGAAAATAGCGCAAAATATGGACTTAATGGAATATTTATTATTATTAATATCATCAGATCCAGTTATATATTCTATGAGAACACGATGGCTACCAAAAATCACTCTTGAAATAGAAAAAGAGGATTCCGAAGGTAAGGAAGTTAAAAATTTGCTAACGTTTGATGTTTCTGATTATTTTCAAGAAAATCTCTAATAATATCTTCGATAATATATTCTTAATAAAATAAATATACGGGATATATGTATAATAAGTATGTAAATATGTAGAACAAATTAAATAAACATTACTCAAATAAAGAATTTACTACTTTATAATAACAAATATATACCTACATAATACATTAGAAAACTAAAATGTTACGTATACACACATATGGAAATACGGAACAAAATAGTAAATTTTGCAACTTTTGACGCAACTTGGTAGTTTTGGGGCCATTATATTACTATTATTAAATGACCTATATCAACATTTTATATATCATTGAATTGGTAAATAAGTCTATTTTTATATTCTTTTAACATTTTTAAAGTATTTGCAAAATTAGTGGAGTTGTATTAAAAAAATTAAATTTTTTTGGATTTTCAGCTATTTTTGGAAAAAAAAAATTATTTTTGAAAAATTACCAAAAATAGGTTATTGGAGCTATTTTATTGATTTTTTTAGAAATGAAAGCTTGATTTGTGTTTTATACATTACATAAGAAATAATATTAAAAGTAATATGTTAATATGCTTTTAATATGCTTTTAAAAATAGTCGTTAAAAAAACTGACTTTTAACATAAAATCTCCACTACTGCATTCGTTTTTGGCCGGGCGGGAAGCAGTTTAGTGTTAAATCATTCTAAATCTATTTCTATAAAAAATATGGGTACCAAATTTAAAAAAGCTCGCGTGACATTTTTTTTTTTTATTAATCGATAAAAATTAAACTATTTTTTAAAATTGACAATTTTCGGCCAATGCTGGATGTAGGGTGCAAACTTAACTCAATTCAAAATTTCTTTATTAACCATTTATGAAGCCTTATCTTTTGCAATTAAAAAGGAAACATTTTTTTTATTAACGGAACTTTGAGAAAAAAGTGAATGAATTGTACTATATTTTTGTAAAAAATAGCCATTTTTCATGCCAATTTCAGAGTGCTGACTTTGAATATTTTTCACGTCTAGACGAATTGAGAAAATCCAAAAATTCTTGCAGCATATTATTTTTAAATTTTTAAAAAATTACAGAATATTTTTAGAAAATTTTTACCTCATATATCTCCGGACTTATTCCCGAAAAACGAAAGAAAGTCGAGCCAAAAAATCAAAAATTCAAAATTCAAGCGTAAATATCTTTTTAACTGTAAGAGATAACTTAGATGAGTAAGCTTATTTTTTCTTTATTTTACCAAGCACTTTCCAGAAATATAAATATCTTTAAAATCGGACTTCATTTGTATAAGTTAGGATTTTTTTTAACTTTTACATACTCGAGGTAGTCAACTTTGTCTCGTGTTATCACAGTGTGACTACAAGATAATTTTTCTGAAAGCTTAGGTCCTCTACAACTCTTCCATACATTTCAATTTGATCCGACCAGTAGTTTAGGATATTCAGATTTATTACCAAAAAATTTGAGTTTGACCCCACTGTGCACCGATGCAAAATATTGGTATTTGAAATATTTTATTTCTTGAAGACAATATCCGATTTTAATAATTTAGCAAAGATAATTTTGCTGCCTTTGAAGGCAAAAAATAGTTAAATAATTTTTAAATTTTCATGTATGAATCCCGCTTTGTACTTGTTTTATGTATATCACGGTACGAATGGTACTTAGATTTTTAAATATAATTTTTGTTAAAAATAAACTTAATTTTGGAATGCCGTTTTTCTTTCTGTGTATAGAGTGTGAAATGTTTACCAACTTAAATTTATATACGCCTTACTTTGATCATTGAATACAACAGAGTTGGTATTTGTATGTAAATTCTTCCTTATAGATGATAAAGAAGTGGTAATTGTTGAAGATAAAAGGGGGGTTGTTAATCTATAATGGAGAATAAATTATAATCACAGATTTTTTGCCTAGGAAATTACTCATAACCAAAAGAAGCGAATTCGAAGCTTTGGATTCGACTTCAGTCTTTCACGAGTTGCCTGCTCAGTGGCCCATCAAAAATTCCAGCTTTCAATTTACTTGAACTTAATCCTTTAAACTTGCGTGCAAGAATATTTAAACATTCGACACTACTGGCAAGCACCTTCACAAACTGTTTCATTATGCCGTGTTCATATGAAGTAGTGAAATTATGAAGCCGTCTCGACTAACCAAAGGCACGTTTATAACATTTTTTATCAACTTTTAGCTATTCCTGCACTGCCAAACTTTTTACGAACAATGGCGTAATTTACCACGAACGTCCCAGAGACACATGAAACGAGGGAATTTTGTGCACCCCCCTTATTGATCTTAAAGAAAGTAAACCGTTTTCAGGTCAACTCAAGTGACACAGTTATGGCCTTTGCCATAACTTTATAAAAATTTACGTATTCTTCCTTTAAAAGCGTCGAATGTGCAACTGGTATGGATCCATACTTGAAACAAAACACTCTTTAAATCTCTTTTGCCGCTGTTTATGAAAAGACACCAAAACTTTTTTAAACCAATCAGTTGCAAAATACCATCAACATCGTTACAAAAAACTAAATCCCTCCCTTGAGAAAAATGCAGTAACAGGTTTTTCTTCTCGATTACGATAAAATGTAATGTTGGTTTCCGGAGTATGCAAAATTTTTTTTTCATTTCAGAAGCTTCTTTCGGTAACTGCAGATCTCTTTCTAAGTTATTTAGTTCTTTCTGATTAAATAGTTTGCGGTTCTGTAAGCCTAAATTTGTAGTCTGGGTCAGAGTGTTCGCTTTATGTATTTCGTTCGGGTTCACAGAGATTTGGATTGTCAGAAGAATTATATGTGCTGGGTTGTATCTCTCGTTTTTCTAATTGAGATCGTTGAGATATTTCGATTTCCAGGGTTATTTCCGTTTATTTTCATAACGCAGAATTACCACTCGTCTCGATGGTTTTGAGGTTCTAGCCAAATCATTAGTGTTACGAACATTATTGAATCTCTTTTTCTAGTGGACCATAACCGTAAAAATATATATATATATATATTCACCATAAATATAGAAAAAACAATTAAGCACACAACATCTTCTTGGCGAAGCCATATCGAAAACAACAACAAAATATATTTTAGTATCCAAAAAATAGTAAATGAGGGAAGTTACCTGTAACTCGAAAATAAAGTCAGTTAGGGAAAAATTTTTTCCGTAATTAAAAAATATGCGCCAATTTGAAATAGAAAAAAATGCGGGAAACAAATTTTTTGTTTTTTTCTTTCTTTTTTGTCCACTGTAATGTACAAATGTAGTGTATGTGTAAAGTAAAAATTTATATAATATATAATAAACTATAATGATTATAAAATGTACGTAATGCTTGTACATATATTAACCAATCTATGTGCCCTTGCGACCTAGGACGAGACAATAACAATATGACAGATATCTAAACAAATCTTCAAAAACAATTTAAATATAACCTACGGTACCAATGACGGGAACAACAACTTTATGCACATATCAATTTATTCAAGTGTAGAAATATTTTATGAAAGGTGTTGTACAGTATTATCTAAGTTTCACCAGAATATACCAGAAAATTGTTCCTTGGACTATCTGTATAAAATTTCGTTTATGTTATCCTTATGTGGGATAACATAAACGATTCCCAGTTTGCATTTGCATTAAATTTCGTTGATGTATATGCTATTTTGCAAAAGATATCGACCAAAAAGTATAAACTGGAGTTACGAAGTACATCCTGTTTTTCTACTATTTGGTTCATAAGTTTTTGGTTTATAAAACGATTTTACTCATTTTCAATACCAAAGAAACCCTACATAAGCCAACTCTTTAAGCCAAGTTTCATCTCCCTAGGATATGCACCCCGAGCCCTATCCTCCTTTCAACAAACATAAACGGATAAAGGGAAAGACATCATAAATCCACTCAGAATCTTACGAGGACCCAGAATATAATATATATACTTAGGTAATTATTTCGATATATTATACACGAAGTGACAAATCTAATATATCCTCCATCATTTTATGATGGTGGGTATAATAACCCAAATTTGTATGGGAATTTTTTGGGCGATTTTTCATTGAATCATTTTGCTGGGAGTAATTTATAAATTTATTACAATTTCTGTAGAAAAATGTCAAAACCTAACGATAGTGAAAAAATAAGTTAAAAAAAACTCTTTTCTGGCTTTATTTTTGGTTCATTTAGACTTTTTAACCTTTTTTAAAGTTCAATATAGCCTCTTTTTGCTCTTCGGATAATACTGCTCAGATATGACAAAACAGAAGAAAAAATCCATTATTCGAAGTGTGTTGTTATGTGGAAAATAAAAAAAAATTAAAAAAGCTTCCTATTCTTACTTGTATTGTTTGTATAGTTCTATAGATTTAAAAGTCGAATACCTATTTTTAAAATCTACCAATTTAATTGAATATTCACTAAATTTAATTTAAAATTTAAAATATTTTTTAAGCTCATTCATTATTTAAAATTAAAATTTTTGCTAAGCTAAAAACACATTCTTTTTTACTTTTTTGTAAAAACGTTGAATTTTTTTATATGTATTTCTGGTTCAGCATTTAAGCAAAAATAAACACTACATATGTACATATGTATATTAATTTGTGTGTAAAAGCAAAGAATGTTACATATAATTTACTTCAAATGAAAAAAAAAGACAATCGACGCATGTTCATCCAAATGTATAAATATTTGCTACATATGCAATTACTTGTATATAGTATACATATATATGTATGTACAAGTAATGCTTTTTTCAAGAACGTCACAACTTAAGCAATCTAATTTCGAATAAAATACATTTTATTGTAATTTTATGAAGTTTAACACAAATAATTGGTTTAAACAAATATTACATAACTTCGAAACTTATAGAATATTAGCAAAAATAATTCATTGTCTTTTAGAGTTCGGTTAGAGAAATACTTTGTGTAGGTATTAAAAACATGTAAAATTTGCAGATGTTACTGTCATGCAATAAGTGAGAGCTTTGTCTATACAAATGATTTGTTTGTGTGGACTTATTTGTTTTTTAACCATTTTTAAACAGATACACACGCACACACACACACACACACACACACACACACATATATATATATATATATATATATATATATATATATATATATATCAATGTACATTAGACCAGTTTCCCTTATATTTAGCAATGGAATGGCCACTCTTTCCTTTTGAACTTATTTTTTTAACAAAACTTCGAGTTAACAACAGATAATTAAAGGCTAGATATCACATTTCTTTTGTACAATTTTTTCAAAAAGCAAAATTTTAGAGATTAAAATTTTTTTATAAAGAAGTATGTGGAAGTCTGCAATATATAGATTCATATATAAAACCATATATGAGAAATGTTACCAAATAAGAACCATATAAGACTAACACCAGTCTCATACCATCGATTCTTATGCTTTTTTAGGTGATCTTGATATTTAAGTCTCCGTTTTTTGTTGTTGTGTTTTGTTTTTTTTTTGTGTTCGGGCTTCAGGCGAGAAGGGTTGGAACCACCTGAGAGTCAATGAGAAGCTAGTCGGAAACCTCGCTTGTTGAACCGGTCCGTAACATAAACATGTACATTTTTATTTATATGTTGTGTCATATATTAATTTATTTTCTATATATTAGTACATATGGGATCAAAATCAATAATAAGCATCCGATTGCGGTCAGAAAAAGAAAACATCATTTATTATTATTCTTATTATTATTATTATTATTATTATTATTATTATTATGCTTTATAAAGGAGGAGTAAGAACTTCTAGTTGTTTTCTATGCCCATATGCACATACTGCAAAACTCCTGCAAAAGTATGTATTAATAAAACTGAGACAGTTTGAGAATGTGTGCATCACACAGACAATTCAGCATAAAAATGAACTCATACTGCAGGCAGTTTTCCCAAATAATTTTTTTGTCATATATGAAAGTTTTAGTTTGTCGTTTTAAATTAAAAGAAAATTTTAAAAACTAGTTGTTTTTTTTTAAATATCAATCACACACTTATATCAGGGTTTTCGGCAGTATCTCTCTGCTGAATGTGTATATAAGTGGTCTTAGTGTTTATAAACAGAGAAAAATAATTCATATATTTAAAAGTTTTTTTCATAAGTATTTTTTCATAAAAAATAAAATTTTGTTCATGGATATTATTAAATTTTACTTAATGATAATTTTGAGAATTTTGCAAAATTGCTGCTAAAATTTTAATTTAGTTTTATTAGATTTAATTCAAAGTCTAAATAAAAATACTTATGTATGAAAATATTACAAATAAATCCATCTAAATGGCAATTTTTCAATAGAAAGCTGTTAAAAAGTAAAGATTAGAAATTTTCTTAAATTTGCTGTCATTATATAGCATGCATCATTGTAATAAAAAACGCATCTGCTTCGAACATGTGCCGAAAATCCATTTCTCTGAGTTTAGTAAAACCCATTTACACTTAGTTAACTTCATGAACCCATCTATGACACGCAGATAACCAATGTTGATTTTATTATGATGAAGAAAAACAAATGCAGCTCTAAGCGATGTAATAAAAAATTCGGTGTCTGTTTGCTTCAAATTCTCTTATGGAATTTAAATTTTATCTTAATTTGAATAATATTTTGGTAATACACAAATATTTATACATTTTGTACACTATACTGCAGCTTAAAAATATTAAATATTTAGTAGCTTTTCTTTTAAAAAAGTTTTTCCTTCCAGTAATTTTTAAAGTTTACTTACAGTTTCCATAAAAAATTTTTTTTGATGAAATTAATTATTTATTCACTTTCTGCTTTCAATTTTTCGTGAAAATGGCATTACACAATCATATCAATATTTTAATTTCAATATTTCCCTCTCATAAAAAAAATGTATTTAATGCAGAAAAAACTCAAAGAAAATTGGCAATAGACTTTGTCATTTTCTACTACATAACACTAAAGTTCATTCATTTTGAATGAAAAAAATTGATTTTTATGGGTTAATCTATCATTATTTCGCCGGTTCTACATATAATTATCTATACTAATGCACACTTTTACAAAATGCTCCAAAGATACATATAAATTACATGCATCCATGTGCTACAAATATACAATACCCAGCAAAGACTTTTTTATTTATGATAATAATTAGCAGCTTTTTTTTCTTTTTTTTGAGAAGATAAAAAAATTTTAAAAAAAAAAAAAAAAAAAAAAAAAACTCACGAGATATCCTAGAGCATAATATGTTAATTTTCCTGGGGTAACAAAAACACTTTTCCCAGTGAGTCGCCCGAATATACACACTCTCACGTTTTGACTTGTTTAATTTACAGTTTAATTCCGTTAGTTTTTATTCTTTAAAAATAGTTTTGTGTTATATTTAACAAAATAAAATAATAGAGTACTTCTATATGGACATTGTACAATAGAGTGTCCCGTTGGAAAAAAATTAAAAGTAGGTATTCCCACAATAATTCACCTCGCGGATCCTTTCAGAAATTTTTCATTTTCCCGCGGACCCCCAGGCCCAGCGTTACCGTAGGCGACTTTAGTCGGCAATTGTTCCTTTTTGAACCACCTGGATACTTTTTGGCCACTTTTTTCAAATGGAACTAAATGGCGACTTTTTATGACTATGTGATAAATAACGAAAAACTAATTTGTTTGAAATATCTCGACTATATTAATTCCAATGAAGAAATTAATTATTTTGAGATTGTTTCATAATATAGTTATGTAAGAAAAGACCCCGAAAAATTTATAAATCAAATAGAACTCTTAAAAATTAAAGGTAATGAGAAAGTTTATGAACAATTATTTAAAACTTCAAATTCCGATTTTTTTCGGATTTGATGAATACTTACATCCTAATTTATATTTTTACTTTGCCTCATAGCAGTGCCTCGTCGGAACGTCTTAGTTGAAAATATCACCAATGAAAAAAAAAATTTCCAATTGACTTAAGGTCTACACTTATGAATCCATGTTTTCAGTGCTAAATGTGTTAGATGGGGATTTGTAAGGCTGGAGTCCGAGTTAAGACCTCGTACAAAAGTACAGATGTTTAATTAATGAAAAGAGAATTACATATTAACTACTTTTATGAATAAATCTTTATTTTTTCAATATTTAAAATTATTATAAATAAATTATTTTGTTCTTAATAAAATTAAATTTAGTGGATTTTCTTAAAATACAATATTTTTTGTTTTTAACAAATAAACAAATTTTGATCAGTTTTCTTAGATATTGAAGCAGTTGGCCCCTTTTTCCAATAAAAAACCCTTTTATTTTTTGAAATACCCTTTTTTGGACTCTTTTTAAAAATTTTTAACGGTAATGCTGCCCAAACATATTTAAATTCTTTAATAATACAAATGTAAGAAATGTTTGCAGGGTCGCCAAGAAACTATATTGATAAATGCATTAATTCCTATCGTTTCTAATAAAAACTATATTAAACCTAGTACACTCCACTACCCCTATCGTGTTGAAGTAAAAAATTTAGTGTAAATGAAATTTAATATACAATATTTTGCAGAACAATCTAATAAAAACTTTAAGTAGAAAAATTAAACGATTGTAGCTAATCAAACAATAAATTTTTAATTCCTGGTTTTTCTAAAAAAAAGCGCGAAAAATAAAATAACCAGCATAAAACAGACGGTTAAATACAAAAACAAAATACTTTTAATATGTAAGCACAACAAGTCCGGATTCCTTAAAAGTTAAGTTGAGCAAAAACTTATACGGCAATGGAAAATAAGCAACAAGCATTTTTTTAAATTCTTTTCATTCCTCATTTTACTTAATTTTTTTTCCAATTTTGTTTACGAAATTCATTTTTCATACAAATTTGTATGAAAATTTCCGGACCGGTCTTGTTATTTTTATACATTTAGTCGTAGTAAGGATTAGAAAATGGGGTTACATAAAGTCCGATTAAAATTTCGGTTTTGTAATTTTTATAATATTAATTTGTACCTACAAAGTATTTTTATTTTCCATAAAATCGAAATAAAGATTATTATCTGTCCGTCAGTTTGTCCGTTGAAAGCATTCATCCAAAGGAGCCTCATGACTGATATATAACCAGTGATGTCACATAAAATTTAAGAAAAATTTCTCTGTTTAATAAAAAATTTATTTTTCCCCTATTTTAGGAAAAATGTTTCCCTCAATTTTCCCTCCTCCTTTCCAAATACTTATGCTTAAAAAAAATTTTTGACAAAAATCTTATTTTTTGATGTATTACTAACAGATTCAGAATCACTTTCTGAGCAGATTAAACAATGTCCATTTATCTGGCAGGTTGCCTGGCTGGCTGGTAGTCAGTCCATATATAACTTATGCAAAAAGTACAAATCGTAATTAAGGATATCTTGATGAAATATGAAACATATGACTGTTTTGGTGGTATAGCGACATAGTCTAGTGAAATTAGCTATTAACGGTCCATTATTTGATATAGCCTCCATGTAAATGTTACCCCGCAATAGGGGTTTAATACTCATAAATGCCTTATCGTTTTCAATCCCTATTTCAATAAAATTTGGTACAAATAACTTTTATATAAGAGTGAATCCCAAATTTCATGGGTTCATAATTAAGCATATCTCCCATATATGATACGAAAATCACTTAAACTCACATAAATACCACAAAAATAACAGTATCAAGGTACCATAGGTCTCATGTAAGGTAATTTGTGAAAATCTCGAAAATCATTTAGAGGAGTAAACGCAATGATAAAGTCTATCATATTGTTTTTTACTTATTATTGACAAATCGATTAATATTTAAATTTTTGGTAAAAAAATCGATTTTTAGTGAGAAATCGGTTTTCTAGCAAAGAATCAAATTTCTACTGAAAAATCAAATTTTTAGTGAACAATCGGTTTTTAGTGAATATTTTGATTTTTGCTGAAAAATCTAAATTTTTCTGAAAATTTGGATTTTTGATGTAAATATAGATTTTTGGTAAGTAATTGGAATTTTTACTGTTTAATGAATTTGCATTTGGCGAATAATCAATCGGATATTTTGTAAAAAATTGAACTTCGCAGTTCTTGTGGAAAATCGAATTTCTATTAAACAATAAGTCTTATGAAAATTTGAATTTTTGGCGAAAATTTTTATTTTCTGTGAATAATCGGATTTCATTGAAAAATCAAATTTCTAGTAAATAATAGGTTTATTGTGAAAATTTGAATTTTTACAGAAAATTTCAATTTATGATAAAAATTTGAATATTTGGTGAAAATTTTAATTTTGGTGGAAAATATTGTAAAAAAAACTTAAATTTTTTCTAAGAAATCAACAAATTTTGAAACAAAATAATTTTTAACAGGATTAATAAACATAGAATTCACAATGTTATGTTATTTAAATTTCCATATAAATTTTCAAAAAAAATTTAAATAAAGTGTTATTTTAAAGAACGTATAACACAATAGATCAAATAATATATATTGTGAATTGGGTAATTCTATTTTCTTATACCGAGCTTTTCTATTACCACAAATAATTTATGCTGGTGTATGCTAAATACTTCAAAGTTTTGTAGATTTATTTAAAATTATTTTGATATTAAATATAGAAAACATATTAACATATTTAAAGCATTATTTATATAAAAAGAACTGCATAATATTTATTTTACATAATAAACTTTTTGTCATAAAAATTAATAAATAGTTAATTTAAATATCCAATCATATCAGAAACACCTGTTTATATTTAAATTGGTTGTAAAATATTCACATTGTTATATATTTGAAGAAATTTGAAACTCCATCTACGTATTTCATAAAAAAATAAAATAAATAAAATAAACATTCACAAATTTTCCTAAAAATTTGGTTTTACAATATTTTTAATATAATATAATAGATATATATATATATATATATATATATATATTCCATTTTACCATTTCCGCGAATATATGCATTAAATATGTACATACATATACACATAACAAGTATACGTATAAATATTCTTGTTAATATGAGTAAATAAAAAATACATTAACCCTGATTCTTTGTTATTACCCTTTGCGGATGGTTTGTACTTCATTCAATACTGACTATTAGTTTTGATTTTGGGACTCATTAAAATAAGTTTTAGCTTTATATAGTTCAAATCTAACTAATTAGTAAATAAATAATATGGAATTGTGGTTAGTATTTCATTAAAATCTTTTAGAACAAAAATCAAATAAAATTTGTGAGTAAGATTATCATACTTAAGATTATCGTACTTAAGAATATTTATCATATTTTAATTTCAGTTCTAATACTTTGTGTGAATGAGACCTGATATTTTAACGAGGAATTGACCTACGAGTGAAAATTGACACCTTTTAGAGATTCTGTGTCATTACGGTGAAGTAACCAATACGAACCTGTTTAATTAAAATTAAAATTTAATTAAACAGGTTCGTCAAGTCAATTAAATTCAATTATTTAATTGACTTTTTATTTTAACACATTAATACAAAAAGGCAAATTACGCCATTTGATATCGATCAAAATTTAATGAAATTAAACCATGAAATTTGATCGTTTTATTCCACTTTGCAATTTGTATTATTTTCGCAAGTCATAAGACACCTACTTTTGAAACAAATGAAACAAATTTTTATAACTTTATTGATTTTGATGTATATAGGTATGTTAATTCCTTTTAAAGCTATTTCCTTTCTATTTTCTTTTTTCCAGGTAATAATTAAATTAAATTTCTTTTTCATTCATTGTCATTGGGCTTGACTTTGATATACATATATTGTAAATTTTTAGTTGATGCTTTGCTATTATATCACTGGCTAATAAACCTTTATTTTTAAAGTCAAACTAAACTGTTTCAATGAAGAAGTAAATTCGTCCTTTTGTGAAAGGATTTCTCTATTTAATAAAAATATAGAATAAAGTAGAATAAATTTGGGTAAATAAAGATTTTTTTGTATTTTTTCTTCCGGGATTCCCGACTAACCTTCTGGTAAATCGAGAAGTGTCAAATCGCCATTTTTCCCGAATCTTACCGAAAACGAAACTCTATATCTATTCAAAAAAGAACTTTATTTTTAACTCATAATGATTCTATAATTTCAAATAGTTCTCCTATTTATAACTTCCTTTGGCACAAAACACAAAATATTTAATGCAGTAGTTTTTTTTTTCATTTGCATATTTCTACAATAAGTAATAATTGTTTTGTTATTTCAGCCATGTCATGAACTGTAGCATTATTTATTACAAATCAATGTTCTTTTAAAAGATTCAATTCTCAGGACAAAACAAGAAAAATAGCGTATATTTTTCAGCTGTTTATACACAAGTAATGAAATATGTGCGTAGATATAAACCTGTTAACATTTTTATGTGGTTGAACGAATAAAATAAATCCTAATTATTTAAAGAAATACAAAATAACAAAAAAATAAATAAATAAATAAAATAGTAATAATAAATGAAAAAGAAAAAGAGAAAAATCAAACGGCGAGTAAATAAGATAAAATTTTAACTACGCACTATATTTTTTGGGGTGGAGTGATCAAAAATAAGTAAAAGCATAAAAATCAAAAAATAACCACAACAACAATATATTCATGTATTAATTAAAATTTCGGCTAATGTTAATTTTGTAATGAAACCTCATATGGACAAAATAGTAGTTACAATTTTTATTTAAATAAAATATTTCTTTGAACAAACGTAAAATATTTTTGTCTAGAATTCAGGGAAAAATTAAGAAAATATTATGAAAATTAATAGACATATGGAGAACATTATTCATGCGTCACTTGAGAACTATATAATATTTTAAATATGTCCGTTCGGACATCCATCCAAATTTTAAATATCTGACCTCAATATGCATTTCGTTAGCATTGTCTATATTGCCTGAAGTTTTGAGTGTATAAGTTACACACGTTGTGCTTCAATTTATTGCTCCACACATTTCAAAAATTCTAAATTCTTGAATAAATTTTCTGAAATATGCATATGTAAATATGTAATGATTATTGTACTGTGTGCGATATCTAATTTTGTGCGTAATAACATACAAAAAGTCGGGGACTAAAATATTAACTCGTTCAAAAGTTATTGATTTTTGATCACCCATATCCCCAAAAAGTTACATTGTGCTACGCACCCAAAAGATTTAAATTGTGAGTAAGATTATCATACTTAAGAATATTTATCATATTTTAATTTACTTAGTTCAATAACCCACATTTTGTAACCATGGTCTATTAGTTAAATGTTATCTCATTAGCCCCTTAACACTAAGTGCAAAGAAAACTTTTTAAATTTACTTAATTTAATAGTTTGGTAAAAACAAGAATTCAGAGTCTCTCCCTATGCACATAGATATGCACTAGTTTTAAGTAATATTTTATACTTTTAATGTAGCATAGCTTATAGGAAGTTTACTAACAAAAAAAAATGTATCTTCATGGGAGTACATTAGCATAAACTTTAAGAAACATGTTACAAAATATTGGGTTAATGAGCATCTGTTTTTTTGTCAAAATAAATATACTTTTTGTATATACTCGTAATATATGGGCAATGACCCAACTTGTTTACGCGCATAATATAAATTGCAACTTTTTCTTTTGGGCTAGTATGTTGTAGTGCGAAACCTTGCTTACGTTTGCATTGAAAAAATCATGGAAATGAAGTTTGTTCTTTCGTTTCTATTAATTAAAGTTACAAAAAGCATTTTTATTAATTAAAATTAAGTTAAGGTTATAGGAAGTTTACTAACAAATGTATCTTAAGAAACATATTACAAAATATTGGGTTAATGAGCATCCGTTTTTTTTTTTTTTTTTTTTTGTCAAAATAAATATACTTTTTGCATATACTCGTAATATGAACTATATGCGTAAAATATGAAATTTTCCAGAAAAAGTAAATGCGTTGCATTCGAATTTTTGCCACCGATCTATTTAATAAAAAAAATCATTGATAACACAGGGCAACAAAAATTCTGCAACACGGGATTTCACAGTAAATTAGGATACACGTGATCATAAAGTTATAAGCCTATAAATTAAATTTTTTGATTCGACATATACCATAATATAGAAAATTATTGAAGATGCTTCACATATTTCGTCATACCTAGAGAATGAATTATTCGATATGGATGAATATAATACAAAAAAAAGCAATTAAACATATTATATTCGGCTTTGCAGAATCTGTTATACCCACCATCTACAACTTTCTGTACCACCCTAATTTAAAATTTAATCTTATATGTGAGGTAACCGGTAAAATGGGCGGATCATGCCCATTTTTGTTTTCCAAGTATATATCGGTCCTCCAACTATCTGTACGAAATTTCGTTATCGTATATGCTTCTGTATACATTGGACATACTGCGTTTTATAATAGTGTTTGGCCCATAACTTTATTGTTTATATTTCATTCTTACTACATGCCTTTTTGTAAGAATGAAATATAAACAAAAAAGTTATGGGCCAAACACTATAAAACGCAGTATGTCCAATGTATCTCAGCTTCATACTTTTTCGCAGATATCTTTTATACAGAAGCATGTACGATAACGAAATTTCGTACAGATAGTTGGAGGACCGTTATATACTTGGAAAACAAAAATGGGCATGATCCGCCCATTTTACCGGTTACCTCACATATAAGATTAAATTTTAAATTTGTACAAATAGAAATTTTGTACAAATAGTTCAAGGATGTAAACTTGCAAGCAAAAATACGCGTGATCCCCCCACGTACAGTGGGGTCAAACGCAAATTTTTTGGTAATAAATCTGAATCTCCTAAACTACTGGTCGGATCAAATTGAAATGTATGGAAGAGTTGTAGAGGAGGACCTAAGCTTTCAGAAAAATTATCTTGTAGTCACCCTGTGATAACACGAGATAAGCTACAGGGTGTCAAAGATGACTACCTCGAGTATGTAAAAGTTAAAAAAAATCGTAACTTGTACAAATGAAGTCCGATTTTAAAGATATTTATATTTCTGGAAAGTGCTTTGCAAAATAAAGAAAAAATAAGCTTACTCATCTAAGTTATCTCTTACAGTTAAAAAGATATTTACGCTTGAATTTTTGATTTTTTGGCTCGACTTTCTTTCGTTTTTCGGGAATAAGTCCGGAGATATATGAGGTAAAAATTTTTTAAAAATATTCTGTAATTTGCTACATATTTCAAAATAATATGCTGAAAGAATTTTTGGATTATCTCAATTCGTCTAGACGTGAAAAATATTCAAAATCAGCACTCTGAAATTGGCATGAAAAATGGCTATTTTTTACAAAAATATAGTACAATTCATTCACTTTTTTCTCAAAGTTCCGTTAATAAAAAAAATGTTTTCTTTTTAATTGCAAAAGATAAGGCTTCATAAATGGTTAATAAAGAAATTTTGAATGGATTTAAGTTTGCACCCTACATCCAGCATTGGCCGAAAATTGTCAATTTTAAAAAATAGTTTCATTTTTATCGATTAATAAAAAAAATGTCACGCGAGCTTTTTTAAATTTGGTACCCATATTTTTTATAGAAACGGATTTAGAATGATCTAACACTAAACTGGTTCCCGCCCGGCCAAAAGCGAATGCAGGAGTGGAGATTTTATGTTAAAAGTCAGTTTTTTTAACGACTATTTTTAAAAGCATATTAAAAGCATATAAGCATATTATTTTTAATATTATTTCTTATGTAATGTATAAAATACAAATCAGGCTTTCATTTCTATAAAAATCAATAAAATAGCTCCAATAACCTATTTTTGGTAATTTTTCAAAAATAATTTTTTTTTTTTTTAAATAGCTGAAAATCCAATTCAATGATATATAAAGTGTTGATATAGGTCATTTAATAATAGTAATATAATGGCCTCAAAACTACCAAGTTGCGTCAAAAGTTGCAAAATTCACTATTTTGTTCCGTATTTCCATATGTGTGTATACGTAACATTTTAGTTTTCTAATGTATTATGTAGGTATATATTTGTTATTATAAAGTAGTAAATTCTTTATTTGAGTAATGTTTATTTAATTTGTTCTACATATTTACATATTTATTATACATATATCCCGTATATTTATTTTATTAAGAATATATTATCGAAGATATTATTAGAGATTTTCTTGAAATTAATCAGAAACATCAAACGTTAGCAAATTTTTAACTTCCTTAGCTTTGGAATCCTCTTTTTCTATTTCAGGAGTGATTTTTGGTAGCCATCGTGTTCTTATAGAATATATAACTGGATCTGATGATATTAATAATAATAAATATTCCATTAAGTCCATATTTTGCGCTATTTTCGAACATTTTCGGGTATTGAAGAGTCGGAAATGTTTAACATCTTTATTTCGGGCTTCCTGTGCTTCCTGTGTTAGCTCTCCCAAATGGCAAAATACTATTTTCTATTATTTCTTTACCATGAGCCAATACTTTGTGAATTGTTGGGTATGTAATGTTAAGTAGTTCCTTAGTTTCGTAAGCAAAAATTTTAAATTTGTCCGCATTAATTTGTTTTTTGCTATTAATGGCTGCCAATATAATCTTAAAACGCTTCAAAATATTTAAGTCAATGCCTGTGATTGAAGATGTGAGTTCCGGATTTTCAAAGAAACGTCTTGCTGTATTTCCATCATTTGAGCTTCCATAGGCATGTAGAGGTTTATCAATTATTAATCCGAGTTGTTCTTTGAATTCTAATTGAATTCTTTTCTTCTCCTCTTTTCGTAATTCGTGAAGTTTCAAATGTTTTTTACTGTAGCATTTTCCTGCCCGGGTATATTTCTGTACTTCATATCATATGCAAGATGTAAGCAGAACTCCAAAAATCTTATCCTTGCGTGGAGTGGTGATATTCAAAATTTTAAAGAATTTTTATTAACAAGGACTTCAGAATTATCCTGAAATTGTGAACTTATTTTTCCACATATATTACATTTCCATGTAGATGTTGTATCTGTTATAGCGTTTGCAACTTTTCCACCAATCATCGTTTATTTGTTTTATTGTCGTTTATTGTAACCGTGGTTTCTTTTGTGTAATCAAAAAGGATTGGACGGCACAAAAATTTGAAACCTGGAGTTAAATTTATCCATATATCAACAAAAAGCGAGTCATTTCTTGTCGATGAGGAAGGCTTATTTAAGCGCATTCGAAGTGGTACCAGAGACGTTATAAACAGCGAGGAATAATTATTTCCAGAATTACTTCCATCCAGTTGTTTGTATTCCGAAAATCCTGATGTTGCATCGCAGCCCCATTTGAATATTAAAATAAGTTCAGAGTCTTTGCATTTTTCAATGTTATCATTGCTGAAGGTAGATATAATTCTAGAGGTAGTATTTTCAAGTAATTGCAATATATTAACTTTAGCACTATTAACAGAAGCATTAACCGGGTGCTCTATAGGCTGTAAAATATTACTTTTCGCTTCTCTCACTGATTTGCTACTGGGAAAGATATCATATCCTTTTTCGCTAACAGATTTCCTCAAAATCTCGTATTGGTTTCTTGATAATTCTAAATTTAATATTAGAGCTAAAGCAGCTTCAGAGGTAAAGAACGATGTTGATTTCGGTGATTGGGAGAAGCTGTTGGTAACACATCTATAACTTTTTCTACTTCCTTTGGTTGTGTACGTGTTACTAAAGCTTTAAATGTATCTTTTATTTCGACATTCGTATGTGAATTTAGAATAGATTCCTGTTTGGTCCTCTTTGTTCTTAGCTGAACTTCATCGTAACTTTTTTTTGGTCGACCCGTTTTCTGCTTTCCGATGAAAATTGGTATTTCTCCCTCCAACTACTCTTCATTTTTCTTCCTGAACTTTGGTATTGACCAACCTGAAGCTTGCATCCTTTTTTCGTATGATTTATAAAAATTTTCGAGCTTTAAACTGTCTTCTGCAGTAAGAGTTAAACCAAAAGATACTACTGTATCAATGAGTTTTCTTATTTTTTCTGGACGATTTATAATATCAGATAGATTATCCCAGATTACTTTGCAAATAGAAAAGTGTTTTAATGTAATCTCCATAATGGCAAATTCACCAATAAATCTGCATATTTACAAGGATACTTATATATAGAAAAAGAATATTTATATCAGGTAAATGGTGACAGGCAAAAATGAATTAAAAAATTTTAATTTTTGCTCAAAACCCCCAATTTCATTCAGTTTATTTTTATGACCTGTAGTGTTAAACAGGTACATCAAAAAATGTACCTATGCGATAGTAAATACATTAATTAAGTAGCTAGGTAAATTATTTTATATAATACATTAATTTTTGTTATAATACATTAATTAAGTAGCTAGGTAAATTATTTAAAAACTTAAAAAAATGTAATAAAAGACGAAGGAAAATATACTAATTTATGTACTTAGGTAATTTTAAAAACCTTTTCAGTAGAAAAAAAATTATGAACACTTTAAATAAATTCATTAATAAATATTATTATCTCGTAACAAAAATAAGCAGTGCAGTTGAGTGTTACTTATACACACATATGGAAATACGGAACAAAATAGTGAATTTTGCAACTTTTGACGTGACTTAGTAGTTTTGAGGCCATTATATTACTATTATTAAATGACCTATATCAACATTTTATATATCATTGAATTGGTAAATAAGCCTATTTTTATATTCTTTTAACATTTTTAAAGTATTTGCAAAATTAGTGGAGTTGTATTAAAAAAATTAAATTTTTTTGGATTTTCAGCTATTTAAAAAAAAAAAAAAAATTTATTTTTGAAAAATTACCAAAAATAGGTTATTGGAGCTATTTTATTGATTTTTTTAAAAATGAAAGCTTGATTTGTGTTTTATATATTACATAAGAAATAGTATTAAAAATATTATGTTAATATGCTTTTAATATGCTATTTAAAAATAGTCGTTAAAAAACTGACTTTTAACATAAAATCTCCACTCCTGCATTCGTTTTTGGCCGGGCGGGAACCAGTTTAGTGTTAAATCATTCTAAATCTATTTCTATAAAAAATATGGGTACCAAATTTAAAAAAGCTCGCGTGACATTTTTTTTTTTTTTTTTTATTAATCGATAAAAATTAAAATATTTTTTAAAATTGACAATTTTCGGCCAATGCTGGATGTAGTGTGCAAACTTAAATCCATTCAAAATTTCTTTATTAACCCTTTATGAAGCCTTATCTTTTGCAATTAAAAAGAAAACATTTTTTTATTAACGGAACTTTGAGAAAAAAGTGAATGAATTGTACTATATTTTTGTAAAAAAATAGCCATTTTTCATGCCAATTTCAGAGTGCTGACTTTGAATATTTTTCACGTCTAGACGAATTGAGATAATCCAAAAATTCTTTCAGCATATTATTTTTAAATTTTTAAAAAATTACAGAATATTTTTAGAAAATTTTTACCTCATATATCTCCGGACTTATTCCCGAAAAACGAAAGAAATTCGAGCCAAAAAATCAAAAATTCAAGCGTAAATATCTTTTTAACTGTAAGAGATAACTTAGATGAGTAAGCTTATTTTTTCTTTATTTTGCCAAGCACTTTCCAGAAATATAAATATCTTTAAAATCGGACTTCATTTATACAAGTTAAGATTTTTTTTTACTTTTACATACTCGAGGTAGTCAACTTTGTCTCGTGTTATCACAGGGTGACTACAAGATAATTTTTCTGAAAGCTTAGGTCCTCCTCTACAACTCTTCCATACATTTCAATTTGATCCGACCAGTAGTTTAGGAGATTCAGATTTATTACCAAAAAATTTGGGTTTGGCCCCACTGTGCCACGTCACATATAAGGTGAAATTTTAAATTAAAGTGAACAAAAAATTACAGATTGTGGGCCAAACCGAATATAGCATTCGTACTTTTTTAGTCTGTCCAATAGTTTCGAAGATATTAAAATAAAAAAACTAAAGTGTTTAAAAAAGTTTAAGAATTAACGTATTTAAATATATATATATATATATATATATATATATATATATATACCTGCCACATACAGCGAAATTAAGAAATCTTATTTTTTCTAAAATATTGAGTAATTAAGTATTAATTCTGTATTTCTTCAATATCACTACATGTTCCTAATAACTTCCTAGAAAATTAAAACAAAATTTAAAGAACGAGCGAAACGGCAAAACTACGCAACTTACGTTTAATCTGACAACGGAATCATAAAACATGATATTATAAAGGTCTAATATTTTGATACAATTTTTTTATACAATTTCTATTTCAGTTTCCTAAAGTAACTTAAAATTTCCTTCGTCAAAAACTTGAATTTCACAATTAAAATATTTTCAGCAATGATTTTCTATAACTTTCGATGTGAATTAATTGAAAAAAGAAAAAAACAATATATTCTTAAGCTCTAATGGATCTTTAGAAATGAAGTTCCATAGTAGGTAACTTTATATCGCTGGTATGCGGAATTCAGTCCTGGGGATATTGTTGGCTCCAGAATAGATTTAGTGAAGGCCTTTTAAAAGTATGTAATATTGCATAGATATTTGAGCGTCCAGAACAGTTTTTCTTTCTTAACGCCATATAAGTTAATAATCATTCAGAAAAGATACGTTTTGATTTTTGCAAGGAAACGCAGAAAAATTCAGCTTATGTTCTTTAAAATATGTTTATGAAGTTGTTATAGATGATGAGATCTGAATTTATGCGTATAATTTCGAAACAAAAGTTCAGTCAATATTGTTACTCATTTAAAATTTGCACAATTTAGTTACACTTAATCGAAGCATATAAATTTAAGCGGTCGCTGGTTTTACTATAAATTTTCAATGGTACGCAGGCATTTGTTTGTCAAAAGTCTTCCAAGAAGTAATTTAACTGACAAACTCAGATCATACTCCATTATGATAATTCTAGCTTTTACACATTGTTTGAAAAAACTCTAGGAAGCAATAATATTATTTTAAAAACGCAATATTATTCACGCAGAGAACAAATATAGTTGTAGTGACCATAACCTAGAGCAACATATTATGACTGGAACATATAGTCACAGCTAAAATTGGATATGATAATAAATTATAATTATTATTATTTCAAATATTATATTGTGTCCAATTTTATGGTTCATTTTTTAAAGTTCTGATTCGATATTTTCATATTATTGCACCATCTTACTACATTATTAGCCATTCCATTAGATTGCGGTTTTATTTTTTTATATTATTCCATCTTATCATATATTAAATAACACTTTAAATTTGATTATTAATTAAATTTATTTATTTGTACCATCATAAGTTGTGTAAGATAACACAAGATATTTTTTATTAACTAAACCCTTCAATAGTAGTTAATCAATATATATGTTGCTTGAATAACACCAAATATAACAAAGTCTTGTCTACTTATATATATTCCTGTATAAAATAAATGAAAATCATATTGAAGGTGGAAAACAAACATTAGAAATGAAATATATACAAAAACAAACAAGTTATACATTTTTCAACCTTATTTATAAAAAGCATATTTATTTGTAACATTTCATTGTTAAGGGAATAATGATATTAATATGGTTTGTAAACAAAATATGGTTTAAGAACAAGGAAGAAGATTGATAATATTTAATGGTTGTAAAAATAATAATATATTTTATTTTATTAAAATTTTATTTCTGGTAAAAATATTCAAAAACATATAACTATTGTACTTATTAAATTTTGATTGAATGTAAACATTGAAAGATAAAACTGAAACAAAAATATTGTTAACATGAACACAGTATTATTAAAAATAATTAAAATTAGCAATGAGATTATAATATTTTTGTAGTGACAATGTCTTAACCATGTTTATTCTCTTCGTGGTGTTTTATACGATTTTCACAACATAAAAGGCAACCCTCGTAAGAGTAGTAAGAGTTTAACGAAACAAAATTGATTATAATGAAAAATAAAATCATTCAAAGAATCAATGATTTTAACAACTGGTAATTGAACCGTTCCCTAGCGCTTCTATAGAACTAGTTCTGAATGTGACAATTTCTAAAAAAAATCATTTATCGCAACGTCAAACTAGATTGAATATGGGTTAATTTCATGCATTCTGGAACTAGTTGTAGGACATTTTTCCCTGGGTAGTATATAAAAAAATATGCTCTATTTTTGGTCATCATTAAGATGTCTAAGAATTGATATTAAAGTATTTCGTGATATCAAATTAATATTTCATTAAAATTTAACAGAAACTTCAAATATTTCGAAATATAAACTAGAACGCATTTTTGATTCGAATGTATTTGAACATAAGTTTTAAATTTGTCCATGCAGCCAGATGTAGGAACATCGTTAAATGGACACAAAAATTGATAATTTGTCGAGTGCAATACCATGTTATAGCGATGAATGTCTATTCTGAATTTTGCAAAGATCGAAACAAACGCACTATACTCTCTCTATTTATGATGGTGTAGGGTATTACTAAAAAATTTGAAGTTATCTTATATTTTTTGAAAAAAGTTCTTCGTGGCAGTTCTAAGGAGAATAGATTATTATTGGACTTAATTTTTAGAAAAATTATCTATGAAACGTTAGAAACTATTGTTAGACGAATGAGGATTTTTTTTGGCAGCCTATTAAAAACCAAAAAAAAAAAAAAACAGATAAAAACTTCAATCATTTTGGAGAAAAATATTAAAAATATCCACACATCAATCCGCAAGAAAAAGTTATTTAAAATGTACTTTAGTTTATGAGTTATAGGCCCTTGGCTTCACCATTATAAATATATAGCCTTTTAAACAATTTTTGTTAAAAATATGTAAATTCCTTAAGCGACAAAGCAGGGCCAAATGAAAAATTTGTGGTAATAAATCTGCATCTACTTAAATACTGGTCGGATTGAGTAGGACCTAGGCTTTCAGAAAAATCATCGTGAAGTTATGTTGTGATAACACGTGATTAGCTACAAGGTGTATAAGTTGACTATTTCGAGTAGTAAAAATTCAAAAAAAAAAAAAAAATAAATAATTGTAACTTTTACAAATCAAGTACGATTTCAAAGATTTTTTTGCATTTCTGTAAAGCTTTTGGCAAGATAAAGAAAAAATAAACTTACTTACTTAAGTTTTCTCTTACAGTTAAATAGATACGCTTGTACTTTTGATTTTTTGACTCGACTTTAGTTCGTTTTTCGGAAATAAACCCTTAGGTATTTGAGGGAAAATGTAATTTTTTTAATTTTTTGACGACATTTAATCACAAAATAGATAGAGATCTATTTGACACTAAATAGATTCACGCCCAGCCAGAAAGGAATTCAGGAGTGGAGATTTTATGAAAAAAGTAAATTTTTAAACGACTTTTTTAAATTGCACAAAAAAGCATATTAGCATAATATTATCACTATTATTTCTTATGTAATATTTAAAGTAAGCATCAGTCTCTCACTCCTGCAAAAATCATTTAAATATTTGGCAATTTAAAAAAAAAAAAATAAGGAATATTTCAGAAATTTAATCGATTATTACGAATATTATCTCGTTACACAAAAAAAAAAACACATTATATACTATTGAGTTGTTAAATTAGCATATTTTTATATTCTTGTAATATTTTATAAGGTTTTGGAGTGTATACAGAGTTCTATTGAAAATATATATATATAATATATATATATATATATATATATATATATATATATGTATATTATTTCAGTTTCTATTCTTTTTGTTATATCGTTTGTTTTTAAAAAGTTGCCAAAACTTGGTTTTTGAAGCTATTTCAAAGATTTCTGATGAATGAAAAACTGATATGTATTTTTTACACTACATAAGAAATAGCAGAGAATTGTTATGCTAATATGCTTTTTTGTACAATTTGAAAAATTTGTAAAAAAAATTGATTTTTTTCATAAAAACTGCACTTCTGCATTCGGGGAAGCAATTTAGTATCAAATGGTTTTAAATGTATTTTGTGATTAAATACATTTATTTATTGATTGATAAAAATATTTTTTTTTCTGAAATTAACAATTTTCGACCAATGCTGGATGTAGCGTGCTAACCTAAATCAATTATTTTTTTATTAACCATTTACGAAGACTTGTTTTTTGAAATATGCAAAAAAGATATATTTCAAAAACTTTGAGAAAAAAGTGAAAGAATTTGACAAAAATAGCCATTTTTCATATTAATTTCAGAATGCTAATTCTGAACATATTTCACGGCTAGATGAATTGAGGTAATCAAATAATTTTTTCAGTATATTATTTCGAAATATATTACAAATTACACAATATTTAAAAAAAATGTAACCTCATATATCTTAGGACTTATTTACGAGAAACGAAATAAAGTCGAGGCAAAAATCAACAAATCAATATCTTTTTAACAGTAAGAGATAACTTAGATGAGAAATATAAAAATCTTTGTAATGATTTGTAGATTACGATTTTTAGAAATGTTTACATACTCGAGATAGTCAATTTTTACACCCTAAGACTTATCTTATGTTATCACGGAGTAACTACAGGATGATATTTCAGAAAGCTTAGGTGCTCTTTTATAGTTCTTCCATAGTAGGATACAGATTTATTAACAAAATATTTGCGTTTGGCCCCAGTATGAGGCATAAAGTTATGTTTTTTTTTCTTTTTTTTTTTTTTTTTTTTGTTAGCATTCGGATATCTTACAAAATTGTTAGCAACGGTATTGATACTTTTTTATACGTTCCTAGGATTTTGACTTTTTTAAATTTTTTCCTCTAGATTTAAATTTTGAACTCGTAAGTATAAGAAAATAATTTTTCTGTGTATAACTCACATATGGTGATATTTTATATATTTTGTTCCCAACTTTCACTTTTGAGAGTTTTATTTAAAATATATTGAAAATTGCTAAAGTTTGCATAGAACTTGCGGGGAGACTGTTACTCAAACGAATTCGGTTTTGCTTTACAAGCACTTACTTCAGGTCTTTTGGAAATATAACAAAAATGTTATAGGCTGGGAAAAACAAAAATTGCATAAAAGTGACAGAAAACTACCACCTTTTTGAAATGCGAATTTTTTCAAATTTCAAATTCAGATTAATACAATTTTTTAATGGAATGACATATTTATATGACTTAGAATTTTGTAAGGAATATAGTGAATATTTTTTATATTCTAGAACACCTAAAAAAACAAGACCAAAAATTAGAAACAATTTGTTTCGGCCTAAATATCTCTTTAAATAAAAGAGAAAAGAGAATCACATGATTTTTGGTAATTTCTATACTCTACACCACCATATGTGTTTGTAAAACTTATGCACAAACTACAGGTCGCGATTTTGAAGACAATTCTATGAATTTTGGCATGTGTGGCTGTTATGATATAAGGACGAAGCCTACTGAAATTGGTCATAATTTATCTACTGTTTCACCTAGTCCCCATAAAATTTCCTCCCGAATAGGGATTTAACTATCATAAAACATATGTCTTAAATATAGTAATATCTTAATGAAATTCAGCAGTAATAAGTTTTATATAAGGTTAAATTCACGAGCTATATTTCATGTAGATCGTTCCATAATTAACCATATCTCCCTTATAAACCCTGTGCCGAAAATCATTTTATCGTGCATAAATACTTTACTAAAGATAGTGTCAAGTTAATATTTGACACAAATAAGTTTATCTAAGTAGAGAATAAAGTATAAAATTTTAAGAGGATCGGCCCAGAATAAGCGTAAAGTACATAAATAGAATGATATATTGCATAAATATGTTTCATAGATATATACAGTTATTTCAAGTATCGGTCCTCAATTGATCACGGGTACCATATAAGCGTATCATATGGTCGGACTTGACTGATTATATCTTTTTTATTTGTTTTTAAATAACACACCAAACGTGACCCCGAGATGGACCTCTATCCCGCTAGAAATATGTATTCCAAATCAAGTCCGTTGGAGTCTTTGCTACATTTACTCCTATCGGACGCGTCCCCAGGTGGCGGATCGGGGGGATTGGTTGTAAGGCACATGATACACACTCTACTGAATGGTGAATTCTGGCCCATCGCAGGGGGGTATATATCATGTGTATTATCTCCGATCTTAGGGCTTTTACAGCTTCTCGCGGACCAAATAAATGTAGTGCACTTTAAGGTCAAGGTGGTAGGCAGTAGTGCTGAGGACCTGAATAGTTAGTTGGTGCCTAAACAAACTAACAGCTAACAGCTCCCCTCCAACGCCCATGGCACGGGTTGGTTGTAATTCTAGCCTAGTCCGCGCACGCCGTCACTGCGCGAGATGGTCCTTCCCCTTTACTTGCATACTCGTGGGACAAGATTGATAATTTTAAAAATTTTAAAAATCGGACACAGGATAACGGACAGTCGCAGGGACTGAAACGGACGTGAATACAGACGACGATGATGTGATGATAGGGGTCCAACGTGACATTCTTCTTCAGGAAAGTCAACTGTTGGGCCAGCTATCAGAGACGGATGAGATTCTGGGTATCTCGAGGGATTCCTTCACTGGGACCAGCGCCACTGAGAAACTTGATAATCTTACTCTCGGCTCTGAAGATGAACATGAGATCACTGTGATCTCAGTTCGCGCTCAGAGTCTGGAGAAGAACTCGGCTGTTGAGGCGGGGGGATGGCTAGACGAACTCAGAGGGTCATTCGTCTGGCAGTGGTTTAGTTCGGCAAGACGCGGTAATGCTTGATGCGACAACCGACGATATAAGCCGAACTAAAGAGGAGAATGCTCGTACAAGATAGCCAAGATAGAGGCCCTTTGCCACTCACAGGTAAGGATAAGTACCTTACCAGGAAGCACAGGAGGAACGTAAAAAGATTCGAACGAATCTACGGTCCTGTCTTTGCCTCTTTGGGAATGTCTTATCCTGAAGGATTGCATGTGGATGCTGGCAACACTCCAGAAGTGTCTCGTGAGAGTACAGGAGAAAAGCCAACCTCTTCATCAATCCCTACCGGAGCGAATTATTCTGGTAGTGGCAACCCGGGCAAGCCTGCAGTCCTAGAGAAACAGCAGGTAACGACTGGTAAGCCAACAACTACTATTGAAATGGTTGGTCATACACTATCCAGCAAACATGGCAACCAACAAAAAGTTGTCAGAGATACTAGGCCTAGAGATGATCAGCCATCAAGAGGACTTCACTTTCGAAGCCTGTCATCTCCAGTAGTGGGGCTGCACGAGCTTCGATTGTGAAGCCCTGTACATCGAACAACGCTGGTCAAAACCCATCCGGCTCTCTTAAAGGCCCTCATAAGGGGGCTGTTAAGAGGGCCAGGTCTGGGGATGACCAACAACCTTCGATGGCCAAGAAGGTTGTTCATATGCCAAACAGCTCTAGTGAGGGCCACCATAAGGAGGTCATTAAGAGAGCTGTATGAGGAAGTGAACAACCCTCAACATCGAAAAGAGCGAAGAAATAAGTGTTGCAGAACTGTATTCAAGCTGCTGTCATTGACAGGGTTGATCCGGATGGGAGGATCAGCGTTGGGAAATGGCGACAAATTGAACACAAGCTCATTGAGGAAATCGCCCTTGTTAAAGGAAGGCCGGATGAGGTATCCTTTAAAGGCGCAGACTGGATGAAGGGCGTCAAGACTATTAACTGCGGGAACGAGAAATCATTTGAATTTCTCAGGAACGCAGTTGCTAGGTGCGACACTCTCTATCCAGGAGCGAAGCTTGAGCTGATACTCGCATCTGAGCTGTCACTATTGGACAGCATGGTTCCCTCCACCCATTTTAGAGGTTGGAACCATTCTGACAGTATTGGAAAATCAGAATAAGGGTCTTCTTACAGGTCAATGGAAGTTGTTGAACACCATGACCTGTAAGGAGAACCAAGGCAGAGACTTCAGATTCGCAGTGGATCAGGAGTCTCTGAAGTGATCAGATTTAGGTACAACAAATCTGATAAACCCAAAGAGGCTGTCAGTGGTGCAAATTAACTTGCATCACTGTGAGGCAGCCTCAACCGAACTGACAAGACTCCTCATTGACTTCAACGTGGACGTGGCCCTCATACAGGAACCCTGGATTAACAACACCAGGGTATGTGGTCTGAGGGTCACGGGGTACAACCTGTTCATACCATCCACAACGGAAAAGGTACGGACATGTATACTGGCCAGGAATAATCTAAATATTAATTTTCTTCATTCCTTTAGCAGTGGGGACCTTACGGTCATCCAACAGGAAGCCGCAGGAGGTAGCTGGCTTATAATGGCGGCTGTGTACATGCCGTACGAGGCAGCCGATCCACCAGGTATCGCTCTGCAGCAGCTGGCGGAGCACGCTAGGAGGAGAGTCGCGTACATGGTCTTGGGATGTGATGCGAACGCTCACCACTATCAATGGGGAAGCAGGGACATCAACAAAAGAGGTGAGTTGGTATACGATTTTATAACTTGTTATGATCTGCATATCTGTAATAAGGGTAGTACTCCTAAGTTCAGAGCGAAAGATAAGGAAACAGTTATAGATGTAACGCTGGCTAACCATGGGGGAAATTATGTTAGGGATTGGAGAGTAGTTTTGGATTACTCTTTTTCCGACCATAGCATGATATCTTTTGGTCTCAACTTTGAGAAAGCGAGGGAGCAGCCCTATAGGAACTCGAGAAGGACAGATTGGAAGTCCTTTAGGAGGTCAGTCTGTAGGGACCTTAGGGATACTGAGGACTGGAGAGATTCAGTTGAGGGTATCGAGTTGGTGGTGAATAATTTCACGAATGTTATTAGGAATAGTTTTGTGTTCAATTGTCCAGTGATTTATCCTGGAAAAAGGAAACAGCCGAAATGGTTGACTAGGGAACTTAGGAACCAGCGGTCTACAGTTAGGAAGCTGTTTAATAGAGCCAAACTAACGAGGAGCGATGAGGATTGGAATAGCTATAGGGATAGTTTGTCTAAGTATAAGAAAGACATTAGAAGAGCGAAACGGACTTCATGGGTAAATTTCTATGAATCGGTGGACTCTGTTAACGAGTTGTCTAAGTTTAGGCGAGTATTATCCAAGGACCCAGTGGAACCTGGATACATACAATGTGCGGATAACTCGTGGACAGAGTCTAGCTTACTTATGGAGACTCATTTTCCAGGCTGTAAGGATATAGAATCTGATGGAGGGACAGGTAGCGTCAGTGATAACCTACAACCCGAATTAGATGCTGGGAATACTGATGTGATAAGGGAGATGATCACTAGAGACAAGGTATTATGGGCGGTAAATTCATTCGAGCCATACAAATCTCCGGGCCCGGATGGAATATTTCCGGCCATGCTACAGAATTTCGATGAAAGAGCCATCACTCTATTGACGGAGGTTTTTAGGGAATGTCTTAGAATGAAGTACATTCCCAGAGGGTGGAGAGAGGTAAGGGTCATTTTCATACCCAAAGCGGGTAGGACGACTCACTCGAAGCCCAAGGATTACAGACCGATCAGCCTATCGTCTTTTCTATTGAAGACAATAGAAAGACTGATCGATTTTTATCTTAGGACTAGCATAGGAACTCAGGTCATTAGCGAGTCTCAACATGCTTATCTTAAAGGTAAGTCCGTTGAGAGTGCTCTGCATGACGTTGTGAGTTACATTGAGCGGGGTCTGCTGCAGAGGGAATATACCATGGCGGCTTTTCTCGATATAGAGGGGGCCTTCAATAATATCACGATAGAGGCTATTGAGGAATCACTTGTTTCGCTGAATATAAGTAAGCTCCTTGTTGAGTGAATAATTGTGATGCTTAGCAGCAGGGTTATCAACTCAAACATGGGAGGCACTTGTATGAGGAAACTCGTGACTAGGGGCAAACCGGTAGGGGGGGTCCTTTCTCCATTACTGTGGCTCTTGGCCGTGAACGTCATTTTAAGACAGTTTGATGCTAAGGGACGGAAGATTTGGGCCTACGCCGATGATGTTGTTTTACTGGTCTCTGGTAAGTTTTTATCTACGATCAGTGTCCCTTTGGGCCAACAGTAAGGGATTAGGGGTAAACCCCGAGAAAACGGAACTAGTTTTGTTCACTAGGAAATACAAGGTCGAGCATTTTAGCTTGCCAGTATTGAACGGGATGGAGCTTGCATTGTCAAGTGAGGCCAAATACCTGGGCGTGTACTTGGAGAGTAAATTGTCTTGGAGGAGAAACACCCAGGAGAGGGTCAAGAAGGGACTCAATGCCTATTACACCTGCAGGAACTCTATAGGTAAGAAGTGGGGCCTTAGGCCGCAAGTTGTATACCGGATTTACACTTCGGTTGTAAGACCGATTCTTACTTATGGCTGTACAGTCTGGTGGAAGGTATTGGGTAAAGAAACGTATAGGAAACTTCTCTCTAAAGTTCAGAGGTGTGCTTCAGTTGGCATTTCAAGTGCCAGGAGAAGTACACCTCAGGCGGCGCTGGACATAATCCTCCACCTTCTTCCAATTGAGGAATTTGTGAGGTGTATGGCTGTCCGCGGCCTATTTAGATTGAAGGAACTGGGATTATTAGGTACTTCTAGAGCGGGGCACGTCAGCATACTAGATGAAGTCAAATTCAACGGTCGGACACTATCCTTGGCTGAGCCTACGGATTATGTCGGGACTACGATTGACTTCGGGACTACTCCCGCTTTGGTGTTACCTAGCAGGGACCTCTGGGATGGAGTATAAAAGCTCTATGGAGGGTGTGCGGTCTTCACGGACGGTTCGAAAATGGAAGTTGGCACTGGTGCAGGTTTATACTTTATGGGAACTGATATCAGACGATCCTACAAATTGTCTGATAGTTGTAGTGTCTTTCAAGCGGAGATTCTTGGCATTTATAAGGCTCTAGGCTTGATTGAGGGGAATGTTGAACGAGGGTCTGAGATTACTATCTATGTTGATAGTCAGGCAGCGTTATTGGCTCTGACTAGTCATTTTTATAGGTCCAGATTGGTACTTGAGTGCAGAAGGGAATTGAGAAGGTTAATGGGTTCCAATATGATGAGACTCTGTTGGGTTCCTGGTCATTGTGACATTCTTGGCAACGAAATGGTCGATGAGCTAGCTCGCAGTGGCTCGGAGCTAGATAGGTCTTTCATAGAGTCATCTGTTAAGATTCCAATTGGGTCCTTCTTTAGGGCCATAAGGGAGTGGACTCTGGACAACACGAATCTAGCCTGGAGTGACAGATCGGACTGCAGAGTTTCTAGGGCGTTATCGCCTAGCTTAAAACTGGCGGATTCCAAGCTTCTTCTAGGTATGAGTCGTGGTAGTCTTAGAGTCATAGTAGGTATGGTTACGGGTCACTTCTCAATAGGGAATATGATGAGTAAGTGGGACATTGGCACATCAGACTTTTGTAGAAGGTGCGATGATGTTGAGGAGCTAGAGACAGTGGAGCACATACTCTGTCACTGTGTAGGGCTTCAGCGTAATAAGTTGAAGTGGTTTGGAAGCCTTACACTACATGAACTAGGTGAGGTTAATGGCAAAGGACTTGTCAACCTCATAGGGTTTGTAATGGGAGTAAAATGGCTAAGGAACAATCATAACTGATTGATTGGGTATAGGTTCCACTTTTCTCTCTCTTTCTATCATAAAGGGATCACAATGGGCCGTTCGGCCGCTGGGTGTAGGCGTGAATACGCCACCCTTTCTAACCTAACCTAACCTAACCTAATCAAGTCGAAAATAGCGAAGATATGATCATGTGAAATTTAATATAAATTAATGTAGAGCAAAACTTTCTTAAGGATTCACAAGTTGCAGAATTATTTCCAAAAAAACGTTTTTTGCTAATAATTTTTACGCGTCAATGTTGCACATTTTTTCGCCTTTTTAAGGCTAAATCTTGCATTTTTATTATCATTTAAGCTTCCAAATTTTCTTTTTGGCCTCTAGCTTTCTTTAGTGTTTTTTATTCTTAAAATTGCCTTAATGAGGCTAAAATGTTAGTATTTCAACAACGAAAAATATAATTTCTTAATTGATATACTCTAATGAATTTTCGTGTTAATTTACTCCATTTGTAGTAGGTAGCGTGACACCTACTTTAATTAGGCTAAATATACATGCATTATTTTAGTTCAAATGTTTACGCACTTTTGTGTGTAAAGAAAGGGATACTAAATGTTTAAATTTACCTATTTATGTGTTTAAAAATGAAAAGCAACATACCAGCAGTGCTAACAGGAACCTTATACCAAAAAGGCCAAATCGAACTTTTTTCCCGTTCTCATTAGATTTTGATATCTTCTAAAGAACTTGTAATAAATTTACAAACAAACAAAGAAAAATTGCCAAAATATTTCTTTAGAAATTTGTGTCATATTTCATATGAAGAATTATCCAATGTTTCGAAATTCTGCCAGCAAAATGACAAAAGCAAAATCGCCCAAAAGCAAACATAGAAAAATTACACAAATAAAAATAAATAAATAAAATAAAAATTGCCCAAAGGTAAAAAGTGGAAATTTTGCCCAAAAGGTAAAAAAAGCACAAATATTAATATGATAAAATTTCTTGACAAAAAACCAGCCATCTTCAGAACGAAAGAGTATATTTTGAGTTGGTAATCCTAGCTGTTTAACGTGATTTTATGTGGTACTAATAAAAGCTTAATAAATTTTGTATTAAACAAATCAAAGTAAAACATAAAAATAAATATAAAGTGTACTTTTGTTTAAGCAAACTGCAAATTATTTAAATTTTATGTAATATGCCTCCAAAAAGTCATCGTAGCTGAAATCAGAATAAAACAAATTGTAGCCAATGTAATTTGATCATTGATGAAGAAGATGAGTATTTTAAAAAAATATTAAATTTTTAGTGGTGTTGCTAATAACAAAAATAATATACCCAGAAAAAAATTCATATATATTTTTTTTTTTTCATAAATATTATGAACCGAACATGACTTTTTTTAAAAACTTGATTAAAACATTGATTTAGTTTTATTAGATTTGATTGCAAATTGTAAATAAAAATAGTTATCCATGAAAATATTGACAAAAGATGTCTTAAAATGGCAAAATTCCAAGGAAAATCTGTTAAAAAAATAATGTTTAGAAATTTGCATAATTTTTCACGCAATCTGCAGCACATCATTTTGATAAAACGCTTCTGTTTTGTTATTCAGTTCCAAGAATGTAGCTAGAAATCATTAAAAACTTAAAATTTTCTAAAATATTTTTTACAAATTTAAAATATAAATGAAAATTTAAACAATTTTTTCGGTCTTCTTGACTTCTGATTCATTTGAAAAAATATAAAAAAAGTTTTAATATTTAAGAAATTATTCTTAAATTTTATAAACTGAAATCAAATAAAGTAAATTTTTATATTTATGTGCTAACTTTTTTCTGAAAGAAGAGGACAAATCATTACAAAATTCTGTAAAATTAAATTAAAAGATCTGATTGTAGAAAATTATTATTTAATAAGAGTTTTAAACGATAATGATGAGTTGATACCTGCGGATAATGGTATTATTTTAAAGCCAAAAAGTATTAAAGATGCTTATTTTATTAAAAACAAAAACAAAAGATTTTAGCTGATAAGAGAGATAACATGGAAAATCAAATCACTCGTTGGTAGTAAAGTTTATATCAAAATATGTAAAAGACCAGATTATGTCTATTAAGCGTAAGTTAAGTCAAAATGAGTATAAAAAGGAGGTGTTGTAATGATTTATAGATGAACATAAAGTGTATAGCTGAACTTAGAAAAACGTGCTTTTGAATAAAACCTTACAAATTACCAACGAAACTCCAAAACTAATTATGGGACCTTTTGAGCTGCTAGCTTCAGCCAGGTTGGGGGTTCTTTTTCCTTAGGAAGATCACTACATTGTCAGAAAATTTATATATATATATATATATATATATATATATATATATATAAACTTAATTTTACCCCAAATTGGGTAGAAGCTAAATGTTATATCCGACATTAAAATATCTTATACATGATAGCACTCCACGATTTTATCGAGTATAAACGCAATTTTCCCGTTATTTTTCATCTCTGAACCCCTAACTACCATTATACTCTAAACCTTTCTAACACAATACAGGTGAAAAACTTTGTTTTAAATTAACAATTCATATTTGAATAATTAATTTTCATAAAAAATAAATCCAATGATCTTCATCGATATAGTTACAAAAAAAAAAAATATTTTCTATATCTTAACATGATAATAAAAGTATGTATGTACACCGTTAATTAATTATCGTAAATTTGTAAAAGATAATTTTTTGTTTTTCTTCGTTCTTTTTAACCTTATATTTTAATTAATCTTCATTACTCGTTCATAATAGTGTTACAAAAATAAAAAATGAAAAATAATAATAATAATAAGGAAATTACTTTTAAGTGAATGGTTTTCAATATAAAAGTGTTTCGATTCCCAAGTTTTACACGATCAATTTGCAATTATTATTAACAAAACATACAAACCAAAAACAAGAAAAGAAAATAAAAGTAATAAACAATAATTGGAACTGTTGTTGTTGTTGCAATTTTATTAGTAATTATGAGTGTATATTTCACATTTACTTTGTTACTCATTCTTAACTTTGTAATTCGTGATCTTCTTAAATTTAGTGTTTGTTTCTTCTTCTTGTTTTGTTTTATTTGTTTAGTTTACTATTAAATATTTTAATAGTATATATATTTTTTTTCCTGGTGGTATTATGGATCTTAATTTTGAGTTTCTTATGCTCGATTTTAAACTTCCTCAAACTGTGCAAAAGGTTCGGTTAATAAATTATTATCCGATCTTACTTTATGGGTAGATATTTTTGTAGTATGAAGAACGTTGGAATTTATAAATCTCACTAGAGATTTTATAATACGAGATAAGCTTATATCTTTAATATGGATGTTTGGTGAAAAATGCACGTGTTTAGAGAGGAAAAGGCTATCATATTTTTTCACTTATAAAAAAGTATGATTATTTTACCTTATATTATGGTTATGTACATAAATTCCTGGAAGGTAAACTTTAATGGCTAATTCCAAAAACTAATGTTTTCGGAGGATTGTCTCGTATGTTTTTTTGTACACTTTATATTTATACGAAATATTTTATTTCCCAAGAAAACGGTTATGTGAGCATTTTATTGCTTTACAACCTACAATCTACTTTTATGGTGATTTCAAAGAGTTTTCTGGATATTCCACTTTCAATAATTTTTTTGAGAAAAGACGTCCTAAATTGAGGAGGTTTATCACAAAAAGGAAGTATAGTAGAATTTTCTAGACCACTCTGACTATTAAAGTCTCTAAAGACGTTTTTACACTCATATGAATGATTGAAAAAAAAGAAAAATAAAAACAGAATACCCATATTGTAAATATGCACCTACTAACAGATGTACTTGATGTTATTAGATTTTAAATCTAATTAACATAATAACACACAAGCCATCCAGCAGTCCTGTAGGTTCTCTCAAGGGAAGTGACAGGTCAGCAAGGATTGGTAGTGAGAAAACACCCACTGAGAAGAGAGTAGAGAGGGTAATCCAAGCTCTTGCGAGCCCCGCTAAAGGATCTCAAATGAGGTCAATTAGGGGAGATCTGCCTGGAGATGAGATACCATCTACCTCCAAGAAAGCAGGTCATATTCCGCATGACTCTTTTAAAGGTCTTCCTAAGCGGACCATAAAAAGAGTGAGGTCGGGGGATAACCAGCAGGTTCCGTCTGCGAAGAAGGTTGGTAATGCACCAAGTGGCCTGCTTAAAAACTCTCATAAGGGAGTAGTGAAGCGGGTAGTAGCTGGTAACGTACAACCTTCATCGTCCAAAAAGGGGAAGGATTCGTCCAAGTCGGACATTTTTCAAGCAGCAGTCATTGACCGTGCTGATCCAGATGGGAGAATCAGTACGGAAATGTGGCGGCTGATTGAGGACAAACTTATGGACGAAATCTTCCAGGCAAGGCACAGGCCGGGTGAAATAGCCTTCATGGGTGCAGACTGGACAAGGGGCGTCAAGACTGTTTTTTGCGGTAACAAGGGTACTTTCGAATTCCTGAAAGCCGCGATTAACAGATGTGGCAACCTCTGTCCAGATGCGCAACTGGAGGTTATACCAGCGTCGGAATTGCCTCTGCGGCCAATAGTCACGGTATGGATTTCACCACCCATTAAGCCGGTGGAAGTCATACTGGGAATATTGGAAGCACAAAATAGGGGGATCAATACAAGTCAATGGAAACTTGTCTCTTCATTGACTTGTAAAGAGAACCAGGGAAAAGATTTCCGATTCGCAGTGGATCGGGAATCTATTAGGAAATTGGACTCATTGGGGGGGGGGGGGTGGTTGTTACGTTCGGGCTTGGCTACATCAAATTTCGGTACGCGAAAAATGATAAAGCCAAAGAGGTTGCGGATGGTGCAGATAAATCTGCATCATTGTGAAGCGGCCTCGACCGAATTAATAACCTACCTCAGTGAGACCAATGTGGACGTGGCCCTAATCCAGGAGCCTTGGCTAAATAATAACCAGGTCTGTGGTTTAAGGGCCAAAGGATACAAATTGTTCAAGCCGTCTACTGAGGATAAGGTGAGGACTTGTATTCTGGTGAAGAATGATGTTCAAGTAATTCTTCTTAACTCTTTCAGTTATGGTGATCTAACGGTCGTTCAAGGAGAGGCATTGGGAGGCGGTAAACTGGCCTTGGCCTCGGTGTACATGCCCTATGAGGAGCTGGAACCACCAGATGACAGGGTGTGGGCCTTAGCCGAGTACGCAAGACGGAATGGAGTACGTCTATTGCTCGGTTGCGATGCCAATGCACACCACAGTCAATGGGGTAGCAGGGATACCAATAAGAGAGGTGAGTCAACATTTGATTTTATTATTGCGAATGATCTTTTAATCTGTAATAGGGCTGTACAACAAGGCTCATAGGTCTGGTAGGGACGAAGACTGGGGCACCTATAGAGTGTGTTTCAATAAGTACAAAAAGGACATTAGAAGAGCTAAAAGAGCCTCGTGGATTAGGTTTAGCGAGGCCATTGACTCGGTCAATGAACTTTCTAGATTCAGGAAGAGACTGTCAAAGGACGCTAGTGTTCCTGGGAGTATCCAGAGATCAGATGGTTCATGGACGGAGTCTAGTTCTGAATCACTTAATGTACTTTTGGAAACCCATTTTCCGGGTTGCAGGGATCCATTGGTGGAGGAATCAGGTGAGGAAGAGCACTTCTTCACGGAGTCCACCAGTGGGATGATTGGAACAGTGGTAAGAGACCTAAAAACGGTGGAGAAGGTCACATGGGCGGTGAATTCATTCGAGCCTTATAAGTCACCAGGCCTGGATGGTATTTTTCCGGCCATGTTGCAGAATGCACCGTTGGTGGTCCGTCTACTGCTGGTTGAGATTTTTAAGGGGTGTCTAATACATGGACATATTCCAAGGGGGTGGAGAGAGGTAAGGGTTATATTCATACCGAAAGGTGGAAGGACCTGTCACTCGAAACCCAAGGATTATAGACCTATCAGCCTGTCGTCTTTCCTTTTGAAGACTTTAGAGAGACTGATAGATCTATATTTAAGATCGTCTGGTAGCTCCAGCATCATGAGTAGTGCTCAACATGCTTACCTGAAGGGTAAATCTGTGGAGAGTGTGCTGAGTGATGTGGTGGATTATATAGAACAAGGACTTCGGTATAAGGAATACACTATGGTCGCGTTCTTGGATATTGAGGGAGCGTTCAACAATATTAAGATTGACGCTATCAAGCAGGCGCTGGTGGATCTTTAGGTACATGACTTCTTGATCGAATTGATAATCCTCATGCTGAGCAGCAGGATTGTCAATTCAAGCTTGGGTGGAGTATGCTTAAGAAAACTAGTGACTAGGGGGACTCCGCAAGGGGGAGTGCTCTCACCCCTGCTGTGGCTAATAGCTGTCGATGTGATTTTGTGTCAATTCGACAGCAGAGGGCGGAAGATCGAGGCTTATGCTGATGGTGTGGTCATACTGGTAAAGGGAAAATTTCTTCCCACAATCAGTGAGATCATGCAGTCAGCGCTGGGTGAGCTGTCCTCGTGGGCCGCTGATAAGGGGTTGGGAGTGAGCCCGGAAAAGACAGAGTTGGTTCTGTTTACTAGGAGGTACAAGGTAGAGAATTTCAGACTACCGGTACTATGTGGAACTGAACTGAGGCTTTCAGATAGTTCCTTGATAGTAAACTGACCTGGAAGAGGAATGTTCAGGAAAGACTCAAGCGTGGCCTCAATGCCTACTACACCTGTAGAAACTCCATAGGTAAGAGTTGGGGGCTCAAACCAAAAGTTGTATATTGGATTTACACTTCGGTGGTGAGACCAATCCTTTCTTAAGGTTGTTCTGTCTGGTGGCAGGCACTGGAACGTAAGAGTAATAGGAGCCTTTTGTCAAAGGCACAAAGGTGTGCTTCGATTGGCATTACAAGTGCAATGAGAAGCACACCACAAGCGGCTCTGGATGTCATACTTCATCTCTTACACATTGAAGAGTTTGTGAGGGGTATGGCAGCAAAGAGTCTACTGAGACTTAAGGAATTGGGACTATTAGGCTCATCAAGAGCAGGTCACTCCAGGGTCATTTACGGGATCAGTTACGGTGTGGTTAATCTGAGCTCTACAGGGGCATCAGATTACATGGCCGCTGAATCGGACTTTGGAGTAAATCCTGTCGTGGTGATACCTGATAGGGAGATCTGGTCCGGCACTGAGAGACTATATGGAGGTTGTGCAGTGTTCACGGACGGATCAAAGTTGAACGAAGGTACCGGGACGGGTGTCTATATTATGGGCACGGATTTGAAAGACTCTTTTAGACTCCCTGATGAGTGCAGTCTTTTTCAGGCTGAGATTCTCGGCATCCTGAAGGCCGCGGAAATGATCAGACAAAACATTGTGAGAGGTACCGAGGTCACTCTCTATGTGGACAGTCAGGCGCCTCTGAAGGCCTTGGGGACACATTTGGTGAGATCCAGGCTAGTAGCTGCCTGTAGGAAGACACTGAGAGAGCTGATGGAGGACTACATGGTGAGACTCTGCTGGGTGCCTGGCCACTGCAATATTTCAGGCAATGAATTGGCTGATGAACTGGCAAGGCAAGGTGCGGCAGGGAACGTCTCGGGGAGAGAGACATATGTGAAACCACCACTAAGTTTCTTCTATGGGAAGATCAATGATTGGATCTTGGTCAGAACCAATTCGGCTTGGGAGAGTAGGGAGGACTGCAGAGTGTCGAGGGCGATATGGCCAGTATTGGACAAGGCAGGCACTAGCACTCTCCTGGGCATGAATAGGAAGAGCTTGAGGGTCATGATAGGGGCCATAACGGGTCACTGTTTGATAGGGAAGATGAGGTCTAGATTGGACGCTAACAGTTCCGATTTTTGTAGACTGTGTGGAGACGTCGACGAGACCGAGTCTATTGAGCACATTGTGTGCCATTGTCGACGATTACAGCATCGTAGGATGAAGTGGCTGGGTAGCCAGTTCCTCGACGGGCTAAGTGACGTGCGGGACGCAGATCTTGTTGACGTCATAGGCTTCGTCATGGGAATCGGCTGCTTGAGGGAGAATCAGGGGTATAACCCTAGGGGGATTGGTAGCATTGCTGGTCCCCCTTTATGATTCGTTGCATTTCTATTCCCTTTTTATCTTTCACTCTACTTTTTCTGTACTCTGTATTTTCTATTTTCTGTATTCTATACTCTTATTTCGCAGATATTCTGTTGAAGGGACTCACAATGGACTGGGATCGGTCTCTGGGTGGAGATGTGGTACTATCTGGTATCACATCTACCTTTTCTATCTATCTATCTATCTATCTATATATCTATCTATCTATCTAGCATAATAAGTTAATTTATTCAACCAAAACAATTCACAATAATATGATATTATAAAAGTACCTTCTCTAATTAATTCATAGCAAGTACTTAAACCTACATATACAGTGAGTGTGTGGTAAAAAGTCTAAAGTTTGATTTCTTTATCTTATGTAAAATATAAAAAAACAATAGGAATAATAATAAAAGTAATAGAAAATTTCTAAATAATATTTTTATGGGCAAAAAATTTCATTACAGGGTTTATCAATGACTATTTGAGTAGAGGAACCATGAACTTAGTATATGCTAAATTGTTATACAAATTTGGATACCGTGCTGTTGGGAGAAATGTCTTTATTAAAAGAAGCGAGCTTTCTAAGCCGAAAATAATTCGAAGTGAGGAAGAAATTGATCAATTGTACAATTAAACAAAAGCGAAAAGATCCAACAAACTTGCTCCAGACGAAGATCAAATGGTGGTGATAATTATGTATCATCTTAAATAATACTGTATAAGCGTTATTTCTTTTTTCTCTTATATGCATAAATATACTAATTTTCCTTTTCTAATTTATAATTACAATTAATATTTTTTTTAATTTAGATTCTTTTAATAATTATTTATATAATATACGCAAAAACATGTTTATGAATGTTATATATTTCAATGTAAGAAATGTGTCATCGATAGAAAAGTTTAATAAGTTTCAAACTCTTGTTACTTGCCTACTTCTGCTACCTGCAACGTACAGTTAACCTGGTTTAAGAAACATGTTGTACCAATTTATTATATTGTCGGTTATAATGTTATATGTTGTTATAGATCCGATACTTACGGTGGCACTTCCGTATTTATTACAAAAAAGTATGAGCCTTTGAAATTTATTTCATTCTATAGATCACAAAAGTGTGGTGTTAATAAATTTTATCCTATGCTAGGAAATGTGTCGAATATTTTGGGTCGAAATCCATGTATTTTATTTGGGGATTCAAATATTGATGGATTGTATGCTAATTTATCTAATGATTTTAAAAGTTTATTATCCAGTTAAGATTTCTTAAATTGTCATTTATTAATTACTCGGCCAATAAGAAAATCTTTCATCGATCACGTTTATTGTAATATAACTAAGATTTTACATATTGTTTCTGTTAAATGCAACTTACCTGACCATAATAAATACTTATTAATAAAGTGTAAAATGTCAAATTCAATCTCAAGTATCAAACTTGTGTATTTCTGGTGATCAATCCTACACAAGATATAAACAATGTAGTGTACATTGTTTATTTCTTGTATTAACAATTTGGTTATGGATTGTAGTGTGGTTAAATATCAAAAAAACACGTGCTAAAGGTGAAATTGCATCTTAGATAAACCGAAATTTGATTAAGTTTATAGAATTTTCAAATATACTGTTTAAAATACGAAAAGGATAGCCAGGAAATTTGGATAACAATAAAAGACTTAACTCATCACCAATGGTATTAAAATAGCTTGTAAAGAATCAATGAATAATTATTATCAAGAGAATTTAAGTGAAATTCAGCATGATCAGAAAAAATTTTGGTATTTTTTAAATAACGTACTATGTAGAAAACGAAATAACACCTTTACAATAAAAGACGTCAATAGAAAAAGCATTTTAAGCGAAAAGCTGAAGTACTAAACACATTCTTTTTAAAATGAATTAAAGATTTAAAATTGAAAATAGTTCAGAATACTACAGAGGAACTCTGATTTTAGTTTTGATTTACAATATACTACAAATGAAGAGATGCTGAATGTAATTCCAATGTTAACAACAACAAAATTATTAGTGGACGTTGTTGCTCCCATTTCAGTAAATGATTTCAACTGTATGATAAGCAAGAGTATATCTTAAAACATATATCTTATATCTTAAAAAATAACAGGGTTGTTCCAATACCAATTTCTGTATTATCCATAATCGATAATTTGTTCTAAAGAATTTACACGATCAAATTTCGGTAAATATGAAAAGCAACAATTAATTAATCGATTAAACGATAGCTTTAAATAAGGATGTGGTACCGAAAAAGATGTTCTTTTACCACGTTATTTATAAAGGATTTGACGAAGGTCAAAGCGGTGTTGCCGGTATATTTCACGATACGTCAAAACCTTTGGACCTCGTGGATCATGATATTTTAATAAGAAAGCTAAGATACTATGGGGTATTTGGAAGAAATTTAGCTCTATTTAAAAGTTATCTGGTAAATCGTCAATAATATGTTCAAATTAACTCTTGTAAGAGCTCTTTAAAACCAGTTGTTCATGGAGTAGCACAGGGCAGTGTACTGGATCCTTTATTTTTTATAATTTATCTAAATGACATTAAACTTTTTATATATGCGAATGATATAATATTATTTTATCTACATAAGCATGACAAAACCTACATGGAACGTGATGCAGCCCTAATATCAGAGTTTGTAAGAATTAACAATTAATTTTAAATGTTAACAAAACCCAATTAGTAAGATTCCTTGCCGACGGTAAGGAAGTTGTTGATGTTTATTCAATAAAATATACCGGTGTTCATTTACAGAACAATTTATTTTGGCATTAGTATATACAGCATCTAAAAGTCAAAACATCTCAGGGTATTGGTCTTCTTTACGAGTTTAAAAATAAATTTGATTGACATACCCACATTTTGATATACAATGCTTTAATCCATAGCCACTATTTAACTATTTTGTATGGTTGGAAAAAGTAGATGTCAGAACAAGGCTTTAAAGCCCGTCTATAATTTGTCGATAATGTTTCCAACAACATTAGGTTAGGTTAGGTTAGGTTAGGTTAGGTTAGGTTAGAAAGGGTGGCGTATTCACGCCTACACCCAGCGGCCGAACGGCCCATTGTGATCCCTTTATGATAGAAAGAGAGAGAAAAGTGGAACCTATACCCAATCAATCAGTTATGATTGTTCCTTAGCCATTTTACTCCCATTACAAACCCTATGAGGTTGACAAGTCCTTTGCCATTAACCTCACCTAGTTCATGTAGTGTATGGCTTCCAAACCACTTCAACCTATTACGCTGAAGCCCTACACAGTGACAGAGCATGTGCTCCACTGTCTCTAGCTCCTCAACATCATCGCACGTTCTACAAAAGTCTGATGTGCCAATGTCCCACTTACTCATCATATTCCCTATTGAGAAATGACCCGTAACCATACCTACTATGACTCTAAGACTACCACGACTCATACCTAGAAGATGCTTGGAATCCGCCAGTTTTAAGCTAGGCGATAACGCCCTAGAAACTCTGCAGTCCGATCTGTCACTCCAGGCTAGATTCGTGTTGTCCAGAGTCCACTCCCTTATGGCCCTAAAGAAGGACCCAATTGGAATCTTAACAGATGACTCTATGAAAGACCTATCTAGCTCCGAGCCACTGCGAGCTAGCTCATCGGCCATTTCGTTGCCAAGAATGTCACAATGACCAGGAACCCAACAGAGTCTCATCATATAGGAACCCATTAACCTTCTCAATTCCCTTCTGCACTCAAGTACCAATCTAGACCTAACAAAATGACTAGTCAGAGCCAATAACGCTGCCTGACTATCAACATAGACAACTGTCAGACAATTTGTAGGATCGTCTGATATCAGTTCCCATAAAGTATAAACCTGCACCAGTGCCAACTTCCATTTTCGAACTATCCGTGAAGACCGTACACCCTCCATAGAGCTTTTATACTCCATCCTAGAGGTCCCTGCTAGGTAACACCAAAGCGGGAGTAGTCCCGAAGTCAATCGTAGTCCCGACATAATCCGTAGACTCAGCCAAAGATAGTGTCCGACCGTTGCATTTGACTTCATCTAGTATGCTGACGTGCGCCGCTCTAGAAGTACCTAATAATCCCAGTTCCTTCAATCTAAATAGGCCGCGGACAGCCATACCCCTCACAAATTCCTCAATTGGAAGAAGGTGGAGGATTATGTCCAGCGCCGCCTGAGGTGTACTTCTCCTGGCACCTGAGATGCCAACTGATGCACACCTCTGAACTTTAGAGAGAAGTTTCCTATACGTTTCCTTACCCAATACCTTCCACCAGACTGTACAGCCATAAGTAAGAATAGGTCTTACAACCGAAGTGTAAATCCAGTATACAACTTGCGGCCTAAGACCCCAATTCTTACCTATAGAGTTCTTGCAGGTGTAGTAGGCATTGAGTCCCTTCTTGACCCTCTCCTGGGTGTTTCTCCTCCAAGACAATTTACTGTCCAAGTACACGCCCAGGCATTTGGCCTCACTTGACAATGCAAGCTCCATCCCGTTCAATACTGGCAAGCTAAAATGCTCGACCTTGTATTTCCTAGTGAACAAAACTAGTTCCGTTTTCTCTGGATTTACCCCCAATCCCTTACTGTTGGCCCAAAGGGACAGATCACGTAGACCTGTCTGCATGACCTCACTGATCGTAGATAAAAACTTACCAGAGACCAGTAAAACATCGTCATCGACGTAGGCCACAATCTTCCGTCCCTTAGCATCAAACTGTCTTAAAATGACGTTCACGGCCAAGAGCCACAGTAATGGAGAAAGGACTCCCCCTTGCGGTGTGCCCCTAGTCACGAGTTTCCTCATACAAGTGCCTCCCATGTTTGAGTTGATAACCCTGCTGCTAAGCATCAGAACTATCCACTCAACAAGGAGCTTGCTTATAATCAGCGAAACAAGTGATTCCTCAATAGCTTCTATCGTGATATTATTGAAGGCCCCCTCTATATCGAGAAAAGCTGCCATGGTATATTCCCTTTGCAGCAGACCCCGCTCAATGTAACTCACAACGTCATGCAGAGCACTCTCAACGGACTTACCTTTAAGATAAGCATGTTGAGACTCGCTAATGACCTGAGTTCCTATGCTAGTCCTAAGATAACAATCGATCAGTCTTTCTACTGTTTTCAATAGAGTGTGAGTCGTCCTACCCGCTTTGGGTATGAAAATGACCCTTACCTCTCTCCACCCTCTGGGAATGTACTTCATTCTAAGACATTCCCTAAAAATCTCCGTCAGTAGAGAGATGGCTCTTTCATCGACATTCTGTAGCATGGCCGGAAATATTCCATCCGGTCCCGGAGATTTGTATGGCTCGAATGCATTTACCGCCCATAATACCTTGTCTCTAGTGATCATCTCCCTTATCACATCGGTACCCCCAGCATCTGATTCGGGTTGTAGGTTATCACTGACGCTACCTGTCTCTCCATCAGATTCCATATCCTTACAGCCTGGAAAATGAGTCTCCATAAGTAAACTGAAGGACTCTGAGCTAGACTCTGTCCACGAGTTATCCGCACGTTGAATGTATCCAGGTGGCACTGGGTCCTTGGATAATACTCGCCTAAACCTAGACAACTCGTTAACGGAGTCCACCGATTCACAGAAATTTACCCATGAAGTCCGTTTCGCCCTTCTAATGTCCTTCTTATACTTAGAGAAACTATCCCTAGAGCTATTCTAGTCCTCATAGCTCCTCGTTAGTTTGGCTCTATTAAACAGCTTCCTAACTGTAGACCGCTGGTCCTTAAGTTCCCTAGTCCACCATTTCGGCTGTTTCCTCTTTCCAGAATAAATCACTGGACAATTGAGCACAAAACTATTCAACTCGATACCCTCAACTGAATCTCTCCAGTCCTCAGTATCCCTAAGGTCCCTACAGACTGACCTCCTAAGGGACTTCCAATCTGTCCTTCTCGAGTTCCTATAGGGCTGCTCCCTCGCTTTCTCAAAGTTGAGACCAAAAGATATCATGCTATGGTCGGAAAAATAGTAATCCAAAACTACTCTCCAATCCCTAACATAATTTCCCCCACGGTTAGCCAGCGTTACATCTATAACTGTTTCTCTATCCTTCGCTCTGAACGTAGGAGTACTACCCCTATTACAGATGTGTAGATCATAACAAGTTATAAAATCGTATACCAACTCACCTCTTTTGTTGATGTCCCCGCTTCCCCATTGATAGTGGTGAGCGTTCGCATCACATCCCAAGACCATGTACGCGCCTCTCCTCCATGCGTGCTCCGCCAACTGCTGCAGAGCGATATCTGGTAGATCGGCTGCCTCGAACGGCATGTTCACAGCCTCCAATATAAGCCCGCTACCTCCTGCGGCTTCCTGTTGGACGACTGTAAGGTCCCCACTGCTAAAGGAATGAAGAAAATTAATATTTAGATTATTCCTAGCCAGAATGCATGTCCGTACCTTTTCCGTTGTGGATGGTATGAACAGGTTGTACCCCGTGACCCTCAGACCACATACTCTGGTGTTGTTAATCCAGGTTCCTGTATGAGGGCCACGTCCACGTTGGAGTCAATGAGGAGTCTTGTCAGTTCGGTTGAGGCTGCTTCACAGTGATGCAAGTTAATTTGCACCACTGACAGCCTCTTTGGGTTTATCAGATTTGTTATACCTAAACCTGATCACCCCAAATCCGAAATTGACAACTCCCCCCAGTGATTTCAGCTTCTTCAGAGACTCCTGATCCACTGCGAATATGAAGTCTCTGCCTTGGTTCTCCTTACAAGTCATGGTGTACACCAACTTCCATTGACCTGTAAGAAGACCCTTATTCTGATTTTCCAATACTGTCAGAATGGTTCCAACCTCTAAAATGGGTGGAGGGAACCATGCTGTCACTATTGGACGCAGGGGCAGCTGGGATGCGAGTATAACCTCCAGCTTCGCTCCTGGATAGAGAGTGTCGCACCTAGCAACTGCGTTCCTGAGAAATTTAAATGATTTCTCGTTCCCGCAGTTAATAGTCTTGACGCCCTTCATCCAGTCTGCGCCTTTGAAGGATACCTCATCCGGCCTTCCTTTAACAAGGGCGATTTCCTCAATGAGCTTGTGTTCAATTTGTCGCCATTGCTCAACGCTGATCCTCCCATCTGGATCAACCCTGTCAATGACAGCAGCTTGAATACAATTCTGCAACACTGATTCCTTCGCTCTTTTCGATGTTGAGGGTTGTTCACCTCCTGATACAGCTCTCTTAATGACCTCCTTATGGTGGCCCTTAATAGAGCTATCCGGCGTGTGAACAACCCTCTTGGCTATCGAAGGTTGTTGGTCATCCCCAGAACTGGCCCTCTTAACAACCCCCTTATGAGGGCTTTTAAGAGAGCCGGATGGGTTTTGACCAGGGTTCTTCGATGTAGAGGGCTTCCCCATCGAAGCTCGTACAGCCCCACTACTGGAGCTGACAGGCTTCGAAAGTGAAGTCCTATTGCTAGTTGATGGCTGATCATCTCCAGGCTTAGCATCTCTGACAACATTTGTTGGTTGCCAGTTGTTGGCTAGTCAGTTGTTGGCTTACCAGACGTTACCTGCTGTTTCTCTAGGACTGCAGGTTTGCCCGGGTCGCCACTACCAGAAAAAATCGCTCCGGTAGAGATTGATGATGAGGTTGGCTTTTCTCCTGTGCTTTCACGAGACGCTTCTGGAGTGTTGCCAGCATCCACATGCAATCCTTCAGGATAAGACATTCCCAAAGAGGCACAGACAAGACCGTAGATTCGTTCGAATCTTTTAACGTTCCTCCTGTGCTTCTTCGAAAGTGAAGTCGTCTTACTAGTTGATGGCTGATCACCTCCAGGCCTAGCATCTCTGACAACTTTTAGTTGGTTGCCAGGTTTGCTGGATAGTGTATGACCAACCATTTCAATGGTAGTTGTTGGCTTACCATACGTTACCTGCGGTTTCTCTAGGACTGCAGGTTTGCTCGGGTCGCCACTACCAGAAAAAATCGCTCCGGTAGAGATTGATGAACAGGTTGGCTTTTCTCCTGTGCTTTCACGAGACGCTTCTGGAGTGTTGCCAGCATCCACATGCAATCCTTCAGGATAAGACATTCCCAAAGAGGCACAAACAGGACCGTAGATTCGTTCGAATCTTTTAACGTTCCTCCTGTGCTTCTTGATAAGGTACTTATCCTTACCTGTAAGTGGCAAAGGGCCTCTCTTGGCTATCTGCACAAGGCTCTTGCGCCACTACGAGCATTCTCCTCTTTAGTTCGGCTTATATCGTCGGTTGTCGCATCAAGCATTACCGCGTCTTGCTGAGCTAAACCACTGCCAGACGAATTACCCTCTGAGTTCGTCTAGCCATACCCCCGCTCAGACCCCGCCTCAACACTCGAGTTCTTCTCCAGACTCTGACCGCGAACTGAGATCACAGTGATCTCATGTTCATCTTCAGAGCCGAGAGTAAGATTCTCAAGTTTCTCAGTGGCGCTGGTCCCCCAGTGAAGGAATCCCTCGAGATACCCAGAATCTCATTCGTCTCTGATAGCTGGCCCAACAGTTGGCTTTCCTGAAGAAGAATGTCACGTTGGACCCCTATCATCACCTCATCGTCGTCCGTATTCACGTCCATTGCAGTCCTGTCGCCCTGCAACTGTACGTCGTCCTGTGTCCGATTTTCAAAATTTTTGAAATTCTCTATCTTGTCCCACGAGTATGCTAGTAAAGGGAAAGGACCATCTCGCGCAGTGACGGCGTGCGCGGACTAGGCTAGAATTATAACCAACCCGTGCCATGGGCGTTGGAGGGGAGCTGTTAGCTGTTAGTTTGCTTAGGCACCAACTAACCATTCAGGTCCTCAGCACTACTGCCTACCACCTTGACCTTAAAGTGCACTACATTTATTTGGTCCGCGAGAAGCTGTAAAAGCCCTAAGATCGGAGATATTACACATGATATATACCCCCATGTGATGGGCCAAAATGCACTATTCAGTAGGGTGTGTATATTATGTGCCTTACAACCAATCCCCCCGATCCGCCACCTGGAGACGCGTCCGATAGGAGTAAATGTAGCAAAGACTCCAACGGATTCCAACAACATTACTTTATAAATATATATATTATTTTTTTATTTATAACTAGCTGACCCGAGCCGCGTTGCTGGCCCTAAGCAAACATTAGTGTTGTATTACTGAACGATTTAAATTGATATTTTAACGAAATTTACGACCTTTAAATAAAATTCTAAGGAATACCTATTATAAAGTGTTTTTTACAGAAGAATTTAAATATGATGTAGATGTGGGCTCAATCAAAAAATATACGCATGTATTTAAGGCAAATTTGAATTTATATTTATTTATTACTTCATCTTAAGGTTAGCGGATAGACAATGTCTTTTTTTTGAACGGAATGATGAGAGCTGTAGTCGAAATTGCAGTTGTAATGGAACGCTGCTTGATTCAAATCAGAACTTGAAGCAATTCTTCTTATGCGTTGATTAAAAATTTTAAAGTTGTTGAATTGCTACATTTGCTCGACGATTTCTCATTGCTAACCGAGCCGTTTCATTTCTCGCCTGCCTTTCTTCCTGCGTTTGTGATGTACGAAGTCGGGCCAAACTAATACGGGGTTGTTCTCGTGCGATTTCTCGTTCATATATATTCAATTGATTGACGATATTACGATAAGTACTTGCATTACGTGTTCGACGCGAAATATTAGATCTCCGGGGTCGCGGCATTGTGAATAACACTTAATAACGAATGCCAAAAATACAACAAATGGTTTTAAATATCACAACCTCACTAAATAATGAGCTTTACTTGGAACTTACCGTTTGGAAATAGAATTCTACACCACCACCAGAAAACAAATTGCACAAAAAAGTAAGCGTTTCGATAGAAACAGAAACAGTAATTGTTATAATTTGTATTAAAAAAATATTTTTAATGATTATTAAGGCAAAGAAATTATGACAAAAAAAATTTTTTTTTTATCGCGGATTTTTCGCGAATTTTTTTTCGTATTATCCTTTTCTGGCCGGTGACCGGTCCGAATTGGTGAGAATCATCAAAATCGGTCTAGTCGTTCTTGAGTTATAACAATAGTAACTAACATCACTTTCTTTTATATATATAGATTTAAGTTGAATTAATTAATTACTCATGTATGAATATATTACCAACTCGCCTCTATAATGCCTATAAAACGCTGAAGTAATATAAAGTATTTAATTCTCTTTCTTACAGTGTAATAAAATATTATCTAAAAAATGGTTCTAATTTTGGCCTGGGTAAGATCATGGTCTGGATTTAAATGATTTTCTTGACTACACGCCTTCGGACTGATGAACGCTTTATCTACTCAGGCTTTTTCCAGATCTCGGCTTCGCTAAATTAACGCTTTTCTGAATAGGACAATGGACTACTTTACTTTGTTAAGTATGCTTTAAAAATTATAAAAATATAAAAGGGAAAAATTACCCAAAACTTCGGAAAAACTTTATCAAATGACCCAAATTTTTATGGAAAATTTTTTTTTGGCGATTTTGTTTTGGAACATTTTTGAGCTATAATTCATTCTCAATTAAGCCTTTCAAAGCTTTTGGGTGATTTCTTTTTTATTATTTTTTAGTAACACAGGCCAGCAAAATGATTATACGGATACGTATTGTTATGAAATACCTATGACAAATATGTGCAAATATAAGGTAATTTATTTACTTTAAAAATATGCATTTCAAATGCAAATCTTTCTTATAGTTTTCATGTTTATTAGAGCTTCAAAATTGAATTTTAAAATTTTCATAGAAAATAATTATCTATATATATAAAAGAAAGTGATGTTAGTTACTATTGTTATAACTCAAGAACGACTAGACCGATTTGGATGATTCTCACCAATTCGGACCGGTCACCGGCCAGAAAAGGATAATACGAAAAAAAATTCGCGAAAAATCCGCGATAAAAAAACTCTTTTTTGTCATAATTTCTTTGCCTTAATAATCATTAAAAATATTTTTTTTAATACAAATTATAACAATTACTGTTTCTGTTTCTATCGAAACGCTTACTTTTTTGTGCAATTTGTTTTCTGGTGGTGGTGTAGAATTCTATTTCCAAACGGTAAGTTCCAAGTAAAGCTCATCATTTAGTGAGGTTGTGATATTTAAAACCATTTGTTGTATTTTTGGCATTCGTTATTAAGTGTTATTCACAATGCCGCGACCCCGGAGATCTAATATTTCGCGTCGAACACGTAATGCAAGTACTTATCGTAATATCGTCAATCAATTGAATATATATGAACGAGAAATCGCACGAGAACAACCCCGTATTAGTTTGGCCCGACTTCGTACATCACAAACGCAGGAAGAAAGGCAGGCGAGAAATGAAACGGCTCGGTTAGCAATGAGAAATCGTCGAGCAAATGTAGCAATTTAACAACTTTAAAATTTTTAATCAACGCATAAGAAGAATTGCTTCAAGTTCTGATTTGAATCAAGCAGCGTTCCATTACAACTGCAATTTCGACTACAGCTCTCATCCTTCCGTTCAAATTTCCGCCTGGATTATGCTGTCTCAGTGGCAAGGTTAAATTACCATCATTGCCCTTACCACCAGAGCCATTACATAGTTTGCTCTGTGGTGAAACACCAGAATCACGTCATTTTCTATCAAATACGCAGAAATATAACGGATGCTTTCAAATGACTTCATTTGGAGCAGATGTTATTGATGAACGCGGATATAATCCCACATTTAAAGTAATAAAGTAGTTCATTTATTTCTTTTCTTAAAAAATCATTGAATCTTATTTCATAATCGACCCAACAGATCCAAGGCCAAATTCACCATCGAATTGGATCATTGCTACCGCATGAAGACGCACAACATAAATTCCTCCAAATCTACTTCATAGGCAATTTGCAAAATCAACTTGATCAGCGCCAAACAATCAATACAGCAATAAAAAGAGGAATTCTTCGAGATCTGCAGCAGATTCTTCATGAACGTCATGCATTGATTCGGTTATTTAAAACTGCGTTGGATCGCATGCCAAGTGATGACTATAAACTTATCATTAGAGCAGATAAACGACCTGCTGGAACTAATGAACGCCAATTTAACGCTCCAACAATAGATGAGGTTGCAGTTGTAATTGTCGGCGAAAATCGGGAATCACGCGATATTGTGCTCACACGTCGGGACTCTGGGCAATTGCAACGAATATCAGAAACACATCGTTCATATGATGCATTGCAATACCCACTGATGTTTTGGCAAGGAGACGATGGTTATTATATCAACATCAAAATGATAAATCCATCCATAGGTCAGTATTATAATTATAGTTTTCATTTTAATGTGACACTAATGTCACTAATATGATATTAGGTGAAGAAACCTCCAAGAAAATCAGCGCAATGAATTTTTACGCGTACCGTTTAATGATTCGCCAAAATGAACACAACTATTTGCTTAGGTTTCGCCGGTTGTTTCAGCAATTCTGTGTCGATATGTATGCCAAAATTGAAACGGAGCGCCTCCTCTTTATCAGATTAAATCAAATCAAACTACGTACGGAAGAGTACATTCATTTACGCGATGCAATTCGTACCGAAGGAAATGTGTCTGATATTGGTAGGTTGAATATTTTACCGGCGACGTTTGTTGGTAGCCCGCGTCATATGCATGAATATGCACAAGATGCAATGACATATGTACGTCATTACGGCCGTCCAGACCTGTTCATCACCTTTACGTGCAACCCAAAATGGATAGAAATTGTTCAACTGCTGTTTCCTGGCCAAACATCAAGTGATCGGCATGATATTACCGCACGTGTATTCAGGCAAAAAATCCGGTCGCTGATGGACTTTATTGTTAAGCATCGGGTCTTTGGGGATACTCAATGTTGGATGTATTCAATTGAATGGCAAAAAAGAGGCTTGCCGCATGCGCACATTCTCATTTGGTTAGTCGAACGAATCCAACCAGATCAAATTGATGAAATCATATGTGCCGAGATCCCTGATCCCGAAACCGATCCAGACCTGCATGATATCATAATCACAAACATGACACATGGTCCGTGTGGCGCCATTAACCTACAGTCACCGTGCATGGTCGATGGCAAGTGTTCCAAGCGTTATCCACGAAGTTTGAGTGGTGAGACAATAACTGGCAACGATGGTTATCCACAGTATCGGCGGTGAACAATTACAGTTAAAGTAAAAGGAAATGATTTCGTGGTCGACAACTCCTGGGTTGTTCCATATTCGCCACTTCTTTCCAAAACATTTAAGGCGCATTGCAACGTAGAGTATTGTAATTCAGTGAAGTCCATCAAATACATCTGCAAATATGTGACGAAAGGTAGTGACATGGCGGCTTTTGGTCTTCAAGCGCCAGACCCTAATGATGAAATCACGCGCTATCAAGTTGGTCGATATATAAGCTGCAATGAGGCGATTTGGCGTATATTTTCATTTCCCATTCATGAACGCTATCCCACTGTAACACATTTGGCAGTGCATCTGGAGAACGGTCAACGAGTTTATTTCACTGCAGCAAATGCTGCTCAACGTGCTCAAAACCCACCAGCGACCACATTGACCAGTTTCTTCTCGATTTGTCAAACTGATCCGTTTGCACGTACGTTATTTTACTCGGAGATGCCGTGTTATTACACTTGGAATGCTTCATCGAAAAAATTTCAACGTCGAAAACAAGGCAATGTAGTTCCTGGTCATCCGGATGTGCGCTCTACTAAAGCTCTTGGCCGTATTTATACAGTTCATCCGAAAAATGATGAGTGCTTTTACTTGCGACTATTGCTGTTGAATGTTCGCGGGCCGACATCATTTGAGTCCCTTCGCACTGTTAATGGTGTAGTATTGCCAACATTTCGTGCTGCATGTCAAGAGCTTAATTTGCTTGAGAGCGATACCCATTGGGACACGACAATGGCTGAAGCAACTTTCTCTGCATCTCCAAGTCAAATACGCACATTATTTGCGATCATTGTTGCCACATGTTTCCCATCGAATCCGCGTGAATTGTGGGACAAGTACAAGGATGACATGTCAGAAGATATTTTGCATCGTGTTCGTGTCCATTCAGAGAATCCCTATCTTGAGATGAATGAAGAGATGCACAACCAGGCTTTGGTTTTGATAGAAGATATGTGTTACCTCATGTGCGGCAATTTGTTAGTCAGGTTAGGAATGCCATCGCCAGATCGTCGACAAACCGACACTTTCGAACGAGAATTGCAGCGTGAACGTAAATACGACACAAATGCATTAAGCCAATTGGTTCAAACGAATGTACCTTTATTGAATCTCCAACAAAAAGAAGTGTACGATACTGTTATTAACGCAATTGATAATGGAAGAGCTGGCATATTTTTTCTCGATGCGCCTGGTGGCACTGGCAAGACATTTCTTATTTCATTGATTTTGGCTACAGTTCGTGCGAGATCAGAAATTGCTGTAGCAGTTGCTTCTTCTGGAATAGCGGCAACGTTGCTGGAAGGTTGCCGAACTGCGCATTCGGCATTGAAACTGCCATTAAACCTTCAAGCAGTTGAAGAACCAACATGTAACATAGCGAAACATTCAGCAATGGCCAAAGTTTTGGTAGGAAGCAAAATCATAATCTGGGATGAATGCACAATGTCGCATAAACGTGCGTTAGAAGCTCTGAATCGCACTTTGAAAGATCTGCGTAATGACGAAAGACGTTTTGGCGGTGCATTGATTTTGCCCTCAGGCGATTTTCGGCAAACGCTTCCAGTATTACCACGTTCAACCGCTGCTGATGAGATAAATGCTTGCCTCAAATCATCAACACTATGGCGTTATGTGGAGAAACTTCAACTGTCAATAAACATGCGAGTTGCATTGCAAAACGATCCATCTGCCAAAAACTTCTCAAATCAATTACTTACTATTGGTAATGGTCATGTTCCCGTCGATGCATCAAATGGATTGATTTCTTTTCCACCGAATTTTTGCGATTTCGTCTCAACGAAAGAGGAGCTCATTACCAAAGTGTTTCCGAACATCAATGCTAACCATAAAAACTACGATTGGTTGAGTGAAAGAGCAATTTTAGCGCAAAGAACAAGAATGTAGATCACTTAAACTCCACAATTCAAAATCAATTCGTTGGTCCACTGCATTCCTTCAAATCTTTTGACTGTGCAACAAATGTAGACGAAGCAACCAACTATCCAACTGAGTTTTTGAATTCATTGGATGTGCCTGGCTTACCACCGCACAATTTGCAATTGAAAGTTGGTTCAGTTGTCATCATGCTTCGTAATCTCAATCAACCAAAATTATGCAACGGAACGCGCTTAGCTGTCACAAAACTCATGAGCAATGTGATTCACGCAAGAATACTAAAAGGAAAGTTCAAAGGTGAGGAAGTCCTCATTCCGAGAATTCCAATGATCCCAACCGATATGCCATTCGAGTTTAAGCGAGTCCAATTTCCAATTCGGCTTGCATTTACCATGACAATTAATAAGTCACAAGGCCAATCATTGAGTGTTTGTGGCCTGAATCTTGAAAATGAATGTTTTTCTCATGGTCAACTGTATGTCGCATGTTCCCGTGTCGGAAAACCATCCGCTTTGTTAGTTTTTGCACCTAACAATAAAACAAAAAATATTGTTTATCACAAAGTGCTTCAACGATGGAAAATGCACACAAAAATCGACCGGATCTAAACCCATTCACTATCTTCCACTACTACTACTACTTCATACTTCATTTTTTTATTCACGTCTTTTAATGCACTGATCTCCTTTAAATAAAGTACATGTATCTAAAATGCACGCGTCATGAATAAAGCAGACTGTTTCTGGCTTAAATTTCGAAATTTTATGTTTTTCAATCGGCCAGTTCTAAGTGACTTGCTCCTGAACTGGCACGTCAAAAAATGTATACGTTTTTAGTAAATAAAAAAAAGACATTGTCTATCCGCTAACCTTAAGGTGAAGTAATAAATAAATATAAATTCAAATTTGCCTTAAATACATGCGTATATTTTTTGATTGAGCCCACATCTACATCATATTTAAATTCTTCTGTAAAAAACACTTTATAATAGGTATTCCTTAGATTTTTATTTAAAGGTCGTAAATTTCGTTAAAATATCAATTTAAATCGTTCAGTAATACAACACTAATGTTTGCTTAGGGCCAGCAACGCGGCTCGGGTCAGCTAGCATATACATAAAAAAAAATTTATAAAAATGAGTCATTAATAAAAAGTTAGTTTTCAACATTCATGATTGTTATTAAAGAATTGTTTTGCTCTAATATATCGTAACTAGATGCATCCGTGGTGGTACAGATTCAAACTATTTCCTTAAAATATGTCAAAATTTTAGTATATTTATACAAAATCATATGAATCCGCTTAATGTTGTCATATAGCTCAGAATTTAAATATATCTTAACAGTCAGTATTATCCGGAAATCTATATATATAAAAGAAAGTGATGTTAGTTACTATTGTTATAACTCAAGAACGACTAGACCGATTTTGATGATTCTCACCAATTCGGACCGGTCACCGGCCAGAAAAGGATAATACGAAAAAAAATTCGCGAAAAATCCGCGATAAAAAAAAAAACTCTTTTTTGTCATAATTTCTTTGCCTTAATAATCATTAAAAATATTTTTTTTAATACAAATTATAACAATTACTGTTTCTGTTTCTATCGAAACGCTTACTTTTTTGTGCAATTTGTTTTCTGGTAGTGGTGTAGAATTCTATTTCCAAACGGTAAGTTCCAAGTAAAGCTCATTATTTAGTGAGGTTGTGATTTTTAAAACCATTTGTTGTATTTTTGGCATTCGTTATTAAGTGTTATTCACAATGCCGCGACCCCGGAGATCTAATATTTCGCGTCGAACACGTAATGCAAGTACTTATCGTAATATCGTCAATCAATTGAATATATATGAACGAGAAATCGCACGAGAACAACCCCGTATTAGTTTGGCCCGACTTCGTACATCACAAACGCAGGAAGAAAGGCAGGCGAGAAATGAAACGGCTCGGTTAGCAATGAGAAATCGTCGAGCAAATGTAGCAATTCAAAAACTTTAAAATTTTTAATCAACGCATAAGAAGAATTGCTTCAAGTTCTGATTTGAATCAAGCAGCGTTCCATTACAACTGCAATTTCGACTACAGCTCTCATCATTCCGTTCAAAAAAAAGACATTGTCTATCCGCTAACCTTAAGATGAAGTAATAAATAAATATAAATTCAAATTTGCCTTAAATACATGCGTATATTTTTTGATTGAGCCCACATCTACATCATATTTAAATTCTTCTGTAAAAAACACTTTATAATAGGTATTCCTTAGATTTTTATTTAAAGGTCGTAAATTTCGTTAAAATATCAACTTAAATCGTTCAGTAATACAACACTAATGTTTGCTTAGGGCCAGCAACGCGGCTCGGGTCAGCTAGTACTTTATATAATGAAGATATGTAAGTCAATACTGGTCCCTGCAACAGCAGAATATTTTGCGAATCAAAAAACGCTTTTGAGGAACGATCTAGTAACGTCAACGCATTATTTTTGCATGATATTAACATATCACTTCTCAGTAAATATATGTAGTCCTGTGAATTCACTTTGCTAGGACCAATAAATATTTTTATCTTTTCCCTGTAGATAAAGTCGTCTTATATTATGAACGATTTGCCCTTTGCTCTTAGAAACAAAGCTACTTTTCAGATTTTCTTTTTTTGAAATTTGCAACAGCATTATGATATGGATTTTCCCGTATACACAATTTTGCAAAATTTTAAATAAATATTGAACCATTCTTTAATGATTCCATTACTTCTTCTGAAAGTTCAGGCACAAGTTTTGGCTACAAATTTAACTATAAAACAAAAACTTATCCTTTTTAAGTTCTAAGCATCTTAAGGACTCCCCAGTCAATTTTAATTTTCTTTGGTAAAAGAGTTCAGCTGTGGACTTTATAACAGTCCGTTGAGTAAAAAAATCAATTTGCACATATAATTATTTTCTATTAAAATTTAGACAATGTCTGTTATAATGGTGCTATGAATAAAATGCCAAGAAAAACCTACTGACAAAAAAAAAAAAATATATATATATATATATATTTCCAAGTGGTATATATATATATATATATATATATATATATATATATATAAATATATATATATATATATATATATATATATATATATATATATATATATATATATATATATACATACATATATATATACCAATTGGAATATAATAATCAGAAAGCAAACATTGCTTTCTCGCATGCCAATATTAAGCCCATTCGAAAACACTTTTCATACCTTCCATCAACAATAGTGGCGAAAGAGGGTATAATTAGTTTTTCGTTCTGTGTGTAATACCAGGAAAAATATCTTAAGACCCCATAAAGTATATATATATATTCATGGTCCATATCAAATTCGATTTAGCCATATCCGTCCACGCTCACGACCGATCTAATTTACCTATTCGAATAAAAATTACGCAGGTTATTTGATGTTCCAGGGGCAGGAAATCATATATATGTATATATTCTTGGTCCATATAACATTCGATTTAGCTATGTCCGTCCGTCCACGCTCACTTCCGATCTACTTGAATGTGTTTCAAGCTATACGCATCAATAGAGTAGAATGTGTTATAACTTTTTGCAATTTCTGCAAATAATCAAAATACCATATCAGTCTTGTAAAGCACAGAAAGGCATAAGGTAATGTGATATTAATTTTTAGCGATCGTTAAAAAAGTTCACGCATCAAACGCGGTGAAATTTTAATATAAATATTATTGGTTTGGGATCAAAAATATTATAATTTAAACCAAATTATATACATTTGGGCAACTTTGCTCTATCGTCTTTGATATATATATATATATATATATATATATATATATATATATATATATATATATATATATATATATATGAATTTTTAATGGTGTCTCAGATTGAAATGCAAAATCATTTCACAGAATATGTGCAAAAATTCGATAAATTAGTTAATAGTACAATTTTTATATTTAATTCGATAATCGATAAGTCTTAATGTATTTACTTCCAAATGATATATTTTATAAAATAGTATTATGTTTATTGAACGAAAAATCAAGAATCCAAAAATTAATTAAATATTTTTCAAAACAATAAAATTCAAAACTAAATTGGTCAAATGAATTATTTAATATAAAGTTAAAACATATCAATTCCGCATTGACAATTTCTTGCAAAAAAAAATGTTTTTTGAAGTTTACATAAAAGATTGCAGTTCGGCTACATTTTTTGGTGTTGGAAATTTTTTCTTGCCTCAGCACCTGATTCTGAAAGTTAAATTCCAGAGCTATTTATGACATGGCCTAAATATTCAACACTTGGTTGTAAAAAACATTTAGAAAAATTGCAACGAAAACCACTAGCTTTTTTTTAATAATAAACGAATATTGTTAAAATGTTCTTCTTCAGTTGAACCTGTACATATAATATCTTTGTTTGTTCAATTAAACGTTGAAATATAGCAGGTGCACTTGCTACAATGTTCCCTTTGATATTCAAATAGTCCCAAAGGTGTATTTACAACAAGAAGTTGTTTCGATTCCTCCTCCATTTCTACTTGCAAATTTACATCTGACAATTCTATCTTAGAGAATGAGTTACCATTTTTAATTTTTGGAAAAAGGTGACGCCAACTGACTAAATATAAGAGGTTTCTATATTCCTATCTGGGTTAAAAGTTCTGCTTCTTTTTTAAAAGTCTCATAAGTAGGTCTTAGTTTACAAAATTTTGGCCTAGCTCCTGGTTTCATATAAATATGACCTTTTAGAGTAGTATATAAACCCGGTTCACTTGAAAATAAATCCTTAAATTCTTCACATACTGTACTACTCTAAACTCCTCTTACCAATTTAAACCGAAAATGTTACTATATTAATTTGAATCAACTACAATATGTTCTAGACACATGTGTTCATTTTGAACTTGAACACCAAATTGTATACCACCCAAAATCGGAATTTGAGCCTTACCGTAACCAAAAAGTTTAACTGATGTGGGTTTCAATATGGGACTTTTCAATGACTTATAGCTATCTAAACCAATAACAGATTGCATATCCTGATCACGCTTATTACCATTTTATTTCCGGATCATGTAATTATTTTATCATCAGCATTAGATGTTGAAATTGTAATAATATCATCTGAAGAACTATCTGTCTCAATTTAGAATTAGATTTAGATCTACATACCGCTGCAATATATCCTATTTTCTGAAAAATAAAATATTGTACTTTTAAATACTTCCAACTTAACTTATCATGTTTCTTGAAACAACCGGTTTTTTGTGTAATTTCAGACGCTTCTGTAATACCTCCTCAAACGTTGGTTCATCTTTATGCAATGCTGCGATTTTAACGGCCTGATCAGGTGTATATAATATTATAATATCTCGTATTAGTTCATCAGAATAATCAATGCAACAAGTTTCTCTTTTAGACACAAATTTACATTCTCTAGACATACATCTTAACTCCATTACCCACTTATTATAACTCTCTCTTCTTTGTTTAGCTCTTCTGTAAAATTCATACCACGACTTTATTATATGTATTTTCTTTTTATAATGAGTATCCAATTTTTCGACTAATTACGCATAAGACTATGTTTCCCAACTACTTTGTGCAATAACCGATAGCTTTTGTCGCCAATCCAAGATAACAAAAATTACCTCTTTCTATCGTCATCTTCAACGCCATACGCCTTCAAATGTTCTTCCAATTGCCTCTTGTAGATGTCAAAATGTTTTATATCTTCGTCGAACTGCTGAAATTTGGGTACCGGAATTAAGATTCCAAAAATTAATTACATTTTTTTTATCAATACAATTTAAAGTAAATTGATCAAATAAATTATTTAAAATAAAATTAAAACATATCAACCATTTTCCATATTTAAGTGGAAAAACACTTAAATAAAGTATTAATCCATACGATATTCCTAAGTTGTACTATTTACATAATTTGAACTGTATGCAAAAGAAATAAAAATAAAAAATATTAAAAATTTGTTTAAAAGCATTTCTAAATCGCGTAAAGTGAATTTTTCAAATTTCTATGGAAAACAGGTTTTTTTTATCAGAAAAATATTGGTCATATTGTAGTTAAGTCATAAAAAAAGTTATTACCTTAACGTAGATGTATTTATTAAAAGTTTTTCTGCTAACATGTGAAATAAATAAAAATAATGTTGCGGATAAATTTCATAAATATGAAATGTTTTCTACAATTTTTTGAATTTTCTTTAGCACAATGAAGAAATAGTATATATACATATTGCGTTTTCCGTTTAAAACCAACACGAAAAATTATAAATTACTACCTTAAATCTTCGAATTTAATAATATTCGATATAATCATTATATTTAGCAAAACTAAGTCTGACACAAAATTTTATATATTTTTATAAAGTGGTTCGCAAAATAGAGCGATTTGAAAGTGTAAAATAGCTAAAAAAAATGTAAAAAGTTGTATACACAAAATTACAAATATTTTTCAATATTTGTGGTTCAAGATTCATTGAGATGTCGTATTAATATTACGAAAATTACCTTAAATATGACGAACAACATGAGTTTTTCTCAACATTAAAATGGTCCATAATTCGCTGGTAAATATATTTTTAAAAATATATATATATATATGTATATATATATATATATATATATATATATATATATATATATATATATATATATATAGAGAGAGAGAGAGAGAGAGAGAGAAAGGCTTTATCGAAATAACATTTTTTATTTCCGAAATATCGACAATTAAAATTCAGCATTTCAGGTTTAATTTTAAAGGTAGTTTTATTGCCTTTAACTATAGACCTCAAGGAACATTGTAACATGTATATTTTATAAAGACAGTATACTGTTTTAGAAGTATTGTAAATTGCCAGCTATAGCGAAAATCATACTAAAAATCGGTATTTGCGGTATCAGTGTTAATGTTAATATTGTTGCCAAATTTGATTATATTTGGATGATTTTCGGAAGCAATTGACGATTTTTCTGTTTGAATATAAACGAGCTAATACAAATTGAAATAAATATTTCGTATTTATTATGATTTTTTATTATAATTCGTAAATAATTTCGAATCCCAGCATGTCACTTACCATTAGTAAAGAAAAGATTTTCACCATTAACATATATATATATATATATATATATATATATATATATATATATATATATATATAGTTTTTTCAATTTTTAAAGAGACCAGTTTTTCAGATATTAACCCGCGAAATATGAACTGCGAGATAAGGACCATTTTAATGTTGAGAAAAAAGTCGTGTTGTACGTCATATTAAAGGTAATTTTTGTAGCATTATTATGAGACCTCAATGAATCTTGTAGCATAAATAACTTAAAAAATATTTGCAATTTTGCGAACGAAACTTTTCGAATTTTTTACAATTTCAAATTGCTATATCTTGCGAATCACTTGACAAAATTATCTGAAATTTTTTGTCAGTCTTAGCTCTGGCAATTATGATGAATAAAATAAATATCATCAAATTCAGAATAGGTGAAGTAATTAGCTGGTTGTTTTTAAATGGAGTGACTCTATTTATAATATTTTATAATTTCTAATTTACTATGGCTTTTTTTCTGCATCTAGAATTAATAAATTTTAAATGTGGTGATATTTCTCACAATTTTAATTGTAAAAATTAGAGTGTTATGTGCTTGGTTATGTAATAATTTTTTTCAGCGCTTTTTAATTAATTTAAAATACTATCGTTATAAAAAGGATCGAAAATTATTAGCATTTTTTGTTTAATTATATTTATTTTGTTTAATTATATTTAATATAATATAGCAATATTTTTGAGAGCATCTTTGGACAGAATATAATATTTTATGACAGTAAATGTTTAATTTGTAACCGGCTGGACTGATTTATATGTTAGAAAATTATGCAGAGAAGAACTCTTTATAATTAAAAGAATATACTTTATTTTAGTTTACTTACTTAGTCTTTTTCAGCGACATATGAGCAACGGCCACTAAACGCTTCCTTAAATCGTTAGTTAAATATAAATTTGAGGTAAACGAAGAATCACAAAAATAATTCATTAATTCACAGTCTATTATATGTATAAGTCGCAAATTCGGTAAAATTAAAATGCTTTATGAATAATATTGCATAATGAAGCACAATAGGTCTATTTGGAGTATAAATATATTTTTACCAGATTTGAAAGCAATATAAAATTTAAGTTTTTCGTTCGTTGAATCGGCCGTGCATAGAAATATGCATAAAAACCAAGAAATTAATATTTTCTATTATACATATATTATATATATATATATATATATATATATATATATATATATTATATATATATATATATTATATATATATATATATATATATATATTACTCTTTTTTTTCTTTTCTTTTGTCTTTCTTTCGATGGCGATAAAAAAAGTATTTTTTCTGCAATACGGTATTTCTCGGTTAATCTAGATACACGTGATCATTATCACAAACATTTTTATACAATTTTAATACAAAAAAATAAAATAAAATGGTAATTAGCCTTATTCTGATGTTTTAGTAAAGGTTAAATTCACATTATAAATTTAATCAAATTAATAAAATGTTTAAATAAAATAAATAATAAAATTTATAAATATTAGTAATTGATTTGTTTATACATTAAATGCTCGGAACTATTGTTTACAAATAAAATGAAATAAATATGTTATTCAAACGTTATATTTAAAATGCACATGTCTCGAAGGCAAATTGCACATGGTAAAATTAATGCAAAAAGTGTACACACTTTAATTTAGTTATGCATGGAGTCATTAGATAAATATTTATTTAAACAAATAATGAACAAATTAAAATAAGCACATAATTTTATTAAATTTATACTAATTTATTGAATTTAAATGTTCGTAAACTTAAAATGCACAACTAATTTAGATATAGTTTAATGCATGTTTATGTTATTGTAGTTATGTAAGCGTTTGTATACATGCATATATTGAAAATGAGAATAAATCAAATCTTAAAGATTAAATGACAATTTACTAAGAGATTTTTGTTTAAGTATTTTGAGGTTGACAATTAATGATTGAAATGTAATTTTAATTTTATAATTATTCATATGAAAATCATTAAGAAACAATTTAGAATATTATAGTTTGTCATAATCGGTCATATAATACCTTACACTTCGTTCTTTTACCGAACAGTGTCACAAACTTTCCGATTTATATAAAAGATTATTCTAGTATGAAATCTTAAAGAAAGATTATATAAAACTTTGGTATTTTTTTTTTATTTTTTTTTTAATTAAAAATTTCTGACGAATTTCATTAAAATATTATATTTAAGGTATTTATGATCATTAAATCCTTATTCAAGGAGGATATTTGTATGGGGACTAGGAGCAATAGTGCACCGATTGTAACCAATTTCGTCCTTGTATCACAAAAGTCGAACGTGCCATATTTCATCGCATTATCTTCAAAATTGCGACCTGTACATTGTACATAAGGTTGACATGGACATCTAGCCAACCAGACGGACGGACGTACGAACATCAACTTAAAAAGTGATGCTGAGTCGATTGATGTACCTTAATGTAGGTGTTAGATAATTCTTTCTGTGTTTTACAAACATCTACATAATCGCATAATACTTATGGTTGTGTAGGGTATAAAATCGTTTTGAAATCCCTGTTCATTGTCATTCCAATGAAACAATCAAAGGAAAAGTTTAAATTTTACTCGCATCTTTTTTAAATAACATTTGAAAAACATTTATCATAAATACAAAATTAATTTACATTTATTTAGTGTCTTTATGCGCAAATTAACTCTGTGCAATGTCATTGAGCCCAACACTGTCAACGTCAATTGATGTTCCTTGAAGCAGTCAAACACATGATACGTGTTCAGGTTTTCAAATCATTTAGGGGGAATGACAGAGAATTTATTGCCAAAAGGTTTATTTAAAGCAAAATAAATGTCAAGATCCTCGAAAATCATAGCAACATATTTATGACTTGTTTTGTGTTATATAAGTAAAGGGAGTGCAGATATAATATATGGCATTACAAATTAATATGATTTATTTGCTTTCATTTGTAATTTGAATAATAAGAAAACTTACAAATAATTTTATGACATTTGTTACAAGAATTAATATTAATATAAATACCTTTTAACTCACATTTTTCTATCAAACGCTTAATATACAAAAAGGGCATCTCGAATTTTTAAATTAATTAAAAAGAAATAATATCCTCCTTTATTTTTTTAAGAGCAATGTAGAAAAAAAACTGCTGAGAAATTAAATTTCAAAAAAAAAAAAAAAAAAAAAAAGAAAAAAAGGAAAAACAACGTGATGCACATTTTTTATACTAAGACAACGATATATTGTACTACTTGTAAGCAGAGGAATGTAGGTTTTCAATAGAAGTCAGATGTATGAGGTATAACTTTCTTTAAGTTGAACCTTAAACTTTGTTCCTTTAGAAAAATTTTTACATAAATTTCCAACACAATTTTTCGCATACTTAATTTATTTTTTTATTTATTTTTTATCCCTGTACTTATAAGAATTTAAATAAGAATTAACCATTAGCTATGTAGAGTGAATCAATAAATCCACGAAAATTATGTACACCAGAATAATGTCAAACAACGAAGAGTTCGAATAGTTATGAAAATGCGTATATCACGGTATTATGTTCCCTATGCATAGAACCCTCATCTATGATATAAATTTCTAACGAAAATTCCAAGTGTTTCCAATTTTGCCAACGTTTTTATAATTTCTATATCTATCTTACACAAAAAATATTTTGGAATGGAAAACACTTTGTTTCTATGTTTTCATAATTTGTTACTGCAAGTAAATATCCTCAGCGATTTTAGATAAACTCAGGTAGTATCCATTGAAGTTAGAGCTAAATAGCAAATTGTTTTGAATTTCTTTTTATACCCTTCACGACAGATGTAAGGGGTATATATAAGTTTATCATTCCATTTGTAATTTCGAAAACTTTCATCGGAGAGCAAAAAAGTTTATATTTTCTAGTTCCTTATAAGAAATGATGTCTGTCCATTTGTCGGTTGAAATAGCGTTTATGATAACTGGAATATTTAATATCAATCGAACAAAAATCCTTCCTAGAATTTTGCTTTTGAAATTCAGCAAGATCGGTTCATAAATGGCGGAGATATGTAAAAAAAGACCGTTTTTTCAACCGGTTTTCGATATTTTGAATCCTCTTTGCAAGCTAGGGACTTCGTTTTTGCAAGGAAGATTTAGAAAATTTTTTCCGAATTTTTATGCTGAAGAAATTAGCTAAATCGGTTCAATAATAACCGAGATATCGGGCAAAACGAATTTTTGATTTTTTGAAGCCCTTCTTTAAGATACGGAGTTAGTATTTTATAGATCGGTCATTAATATTTTTTATAAAATTACGGTTTTTCGAATTAACCATATCGGTCCATAAACAATCGAGTTATAGGCAAAAATCTGAAAAAAATTAATAAAAATATATACACACAAACATATATAAAAAGCATTGTAATGACTTTCAGTGTTGTTATTTTTTGTATAAGCAAGTCTGCATACAAAGATATGCATATAAATTTAGTAGTCATTTTCTATATACACACATTTATATGAAACATTGCAATGACTACTAGTGTTGTTATTTTTTTATAAGCAAGCAGTTTAGTTGAAAACAGCAGTATTAAAATGATTAATGGTGTTGTTGGTTTTTGTATATGCACTCAGTTTATTTGTTTATACATGAAAAAATATATAAATATATATTTGCTTATAAGTTGTTGTTGTAATTTTTTTTAAGCAAGCGTTGCTTGTGAAGCAGCATTTCATTTCATTTAGAGTAATTACTCGATAATTATCGAGTTGCCTAGTTAAATAAAGGTTAGAATTTGTCGCGGTTTAAAGTTCAGTTTTTTCAGATATTATTTTCATTTTATACAACTTTCTGTCTGGCTGTCTTAATTAAAATTAAAAATAAAAGAAAACTTGTCTTGGGGTAAAATTTTTAATTTTTTCAGATAATTTTTCGACACGAAGGTAATATCTAAAACTTATAATTATTTGAAATCAAATAATCGATTGGTAATGATGAAAATTATAATAAAGAATAAAGATTTTTTCAAATTCAGTAAATCATCAAATTTCTCCAACTCTGATTCTCAAATGAATTTCATAATTATTAATAGAAATGCACTTGTGGAATGAAAATAAAAAAATATTAAATCTAAGTGAATGTTAGGTTCAGTGGACAACTGTGTAATCAATAGGAGACAGCTCAATTGGGTCCAATTTAGTCCCGTTGTGAAACCCTGAGGGATGATTTGTTACTAATTGACGTGTCCATAACAGACTTCGAATAGAACCATCCCGAAAGAAATGATCCATCTGATGTCAATATCACAGAGATCTGAAATACATGCACAAACGAACTGCCAAAATTAGCAGTCGTAATCTCAGTGAGAGTGGGATAGTGGTGTAAAAAATGTTGCACCATTTCCGCCTCTTCCTCATTGTGATAACTTCTACAGAAGTCGTTAAAAGGAAGTCCTAGCATGCGCACCAGAAATATAATGCCCCATGGCGACGGCTACAAAAATTCGTAACCAAGGTTTTATTAGTTAATTAGTTATTAGTTATTAGATAAAGTTAGATAGAGATTTATCATAATGGGGCCATATTTACCTCGAAGTTGAGCAAGTGAATTCACTTGTCCATCTATCTTGTACAATCCTCGATAAGTTCCGCAGAATTATTGATCTGTAGGACGAAAGAAGGGAGCCATTTTTGGTTAGCTCGTCCGCAATAAGATTACCAGGGGAGTTTGAATGACCCCTAATCCAGACCAGCTCTAGGTTTGAATGTCTTGCCATCTCGTTCATAGATTTCAGGCATTGATTTACCAGCCGGGATGTCGAAAAGTTATCTGAGATCGATTTAATAGCGGTTTTACTATCTGAACAGGTTTAGATATCCACTCTGAATACCCTATAGTATATTAACTAGTTCACCGCCCACTTTATGGCCGAGCTCTTTATTCCGGAGCAGTTGAGATTGATACTGAGAAGTATCTGCCAAGAGAGGGTGTAGGAATACAATAATCAATATTGCATGGAATGCTATTAAGGGATCCTAGAATGATCGCATCGCCGAATCTACTATCATTCCATGCACCTATAGTCCTAAGTCTAGTCGCTGACACAATGGCGACCTGTTTGGCCTTAAGATCCACCGGTAGCAGTTCATTAGAATAAAGAGTGCTTTCGATGGAGTTGCACGAAGCGTTCCTGTTATGAGTAGTGCTGAACTACGCAAAATCCTATCAAAGATTTCGATGTAAGTGGATTTCTCCATAGCCTTCCACCATACTGTCGCTCCATATATATACATATGGGCTTAATCACCCTGGAATACGATGGCTAATGCCCATCATGTCGTTTGACACAGATACAAGGGGTGAATCTTTATATTATTTCATTCTTTGTAGTAGGTTGGATATTCTAAACATTGATAGAGAACCAATCTTTATAGTAGGGAGGTTTTCGATATTACCCTCGTTAGTACTAGGTACTTTTACTATAATTAGGGATTGGAAGGCTCTACTAACTGCTCATTCTCTGATCACTTATATATCGAATTTAATACACATAGAAGTCTGTTTACCTAAAGCTAAACCCTTTTATAAACGGTTGTGGTGATAGTGAATTCTGTGTTAAAACGCTAACAAACGCATTTGACACAGCGACTTCTGTTGCATATAGATCCAAGGTCTGCAGCGGTAGGAATAAATCACATTAGTGGAACACTATTCAATGAGGTTGAGAGACTAGAAGACTGGTAAAAAAGTTTGAAAACCAGATAATAAATGCGAAACGCAAATCCTGAAGGGCTTTCTTAGCGGCGTAGAAGTCCACTCTGAGACTAGTCCTTCCTTTTGAAGACACTGGAGCGGTCGATCGACCTACACCTTCGTAGAACGATTAACCCTAACCTATTACTGCTTCTTAACATGCCTATATGAATGGCAAATCTGTTGGGACTGTATAACATTCGCTCGATCATCAGCATCATATGGAAACTTCTAACTAATAGGGTTATAAAATCCAATATGGGTGCGTCTACCAGTTACAGGGTACTCCGCAAGGTAGAGTTTTATCTCCACTTCTTTGGAATATCACCTTATACTCATTACTCAGGGAACTTGATTCACTGAAGTTTAAGCCTGTCGCTTACACTGACTATATCTGGCAAATATCTGCATAGTATGTCCCACCGCCTGATTAGTACATGGATTACAATTGGTGCCCTTAGCGTAACTCCAGGAAAAACCGAACTTTTCCTCTTTTCTATCTATCCTATCCCAATTCCACTTCAAATTACTTAATTAAAGGTGTCAGATAGTACGAAGTATCTTGGGATTATACTGGACCATAAATTATCCTGGCTCCAAAGTACACAATTCCTAGAGCCTTAAAAGCCGGTATTGCCCTATATATGTGTAGGATATCAATCGGTAAATCCTGGGGAATAAATACCTGGAGGACGATATAGCTCCAATGACGAGCGGTATGTTATTTCCTTTAGCCGCCTTGGTTATTTGCGAACCTTAGTTGGTAGTGGGTCGCAATGATCATGGGCCATGTAGCTGGAGACAATGTAAATGATGCCAGGGCTTATCTCCCAGACTGTTAATATAGTGTCCTCATCACAGAAATCAAAGAGAATGAAGATATTGAGTTTACTGCTTGAGACTATAAAAGATCGTATTCTACCTGATCCCGCAACGTGTAGCAGCTTGAAGTTATCCGCACGTAGTCCGCAAACTCTTTCGCCAACGATGGCTCTTGGACTAGTGCTAGGACCTCTCCTTTTTTTCTACCAGTCGGAGGAGCAACGCAGCCGAGGCTGCTTTAGAATGCTGAAGATTAACTTCGGTTATCTTCTTGGGATGATTGTGACGTTGATGTCAGAGCATCCTTATCAACTACTTCGTCCACTCGCTCAAAAAAATTCACCCAAAAGCTTGGAGTTTGAATGAGTGTCCCCTGAGCAACTAGCAGTCTCCTCACATGTAATTTTCCGGAGTTTGATTATATATCGATCTGAACCGATTTGCCTCAGTGTAGGATCATTGACTCAAAACCATAATTAATCTTCCCACTTTTCTCTCGAAGGAGTGGCAGTGACTCCGTTAAGACCCGCCTTTCGATGTGGAGGAAGGGTTGCACCGCAATTCGGCCAACAGTGATTTAGCCCAGTTAAGAGAAACAAGTTCCTCAGAATTTAGGCACTCGGCAGGCTAAACGATCCAGAAATCTTGCAGCATTGGCCTTTCTGGCGGATGCAATGTGCCTTTAAGACAAGTTGTTGCCCTTTCGGGCAGGAGGCTCAGTTCGAATGCTGATTCGTATTTCCTTCACTGGCGGGGGAGGAAACGCTATCGTACTAGGCTACTCAACATTTACCGACCCGTGCGTCGAAGCTCGTGCTACTACTTAGGTTTGATACTGTGGCATACCAAATCTAAATAATGAATGGGAGATCTGAAAACTCTACACAAAAAAATCCAGAAATCTAAATGAAGCTTCAATAATTCTCGAACGATATAAAAGCTTTGTTTAGCATTTTTCTAAATTTAGTAATAGCATTTGATATCTAATTAAAAAAATATAATTTTAAAATACTTATTTATCTTTTAAGGATGAATTCCTTTTTAGGTATTATTTGAGAATAACATTTTATATGAAGTTTGAAACACCCCAGTAAAAAAGAAATTGAACTGTACCGAATCTTTTGTACACTTCAGCACTTTATCAACAAACCAAAAAGAAAAAAAATAATATGACTTAATGTTTTCATGTTTATACTTAAAAAGAAATAATTCATACATTTGTTTCATAAGCAACTATTGGTAAAAAAAAAAACTTATAAGCGTACATATATTTATATATTTTTGTATATATATACAAACAAACTGACCGCATATACAAAAAACAACAATACACTAATAGCCATTATAATCAGCGTTACTATTTAGCGATTTTAGTCGCCAATTGCCCCTTTTACAACCACCTGGCCACTTTTTTGGTCCCTTATTTAAAATGGAACTAAATATATGTTGATACATGCTTGTACAAAAAACAACAACACTGAGTAATTGCAATGCTTCTATTTGCAACCAGTGTTACCATTTGGCGACTATAGTTGACAATTACCCGTTTTTCAACGACCTGGCCACTTTTTTAGCCCCTTTTTTAAAATGGAACTAAATGCCGAATTTTTAAGACTATGTGCTAAATAACGAAAAACTAAGTTGTTTGAAATATCTCGACCCAATATTCCAACGAAGAAATTAATTATTTTGAGATCGTTTCACAATACAGTGATGTAAAAAAGACCACGAAGAATTTAAAACATCAAATGCCACATCTTTTTGGACCGGATTGTGAAAATTAAAAAATAATATATAATAAAAATAATTTAAATAAATTATCCAACAGACTTAAGGTGAACACTTGTGGATACATACTTTCAGTCCTAAATTTGTGACACGGGGATTTGTAAACTGGAGTCTGAGAGAAAACCTCGGTCAAAAGTGAATAAATTATTTATTTAAAATTTTATTTTGATATTGGCATATATATGAGATGAGATTTATGCAAGTTTAAGTATTTTTCGGGAATATTAATTATAAGGGAATCATGGCCTATTATGGACCGATCATAATGACATTTAGTGAAGCCATCTATACTTGAACAAAACTTAGTTATGATGGTATTTATAGTATGTGAGATTAATGCAAGATTTAATTGATTATTTTAAAATTGCATATGATTTATATTTATATGCAACTCAAATGTATAAAATTTTTATAAAATTTGGTATAACGATCTGTACTTCAACAAAACTAATGTATGCTGAAATTAAATAAATACGGCAGATATTTATATGCGTTAAACCATATAATCAAATTATTTTAATTGCTTTAATACTTTTGAGTAAATTCTCATAACAATGTAATTAATTATTTTATAAAGGTTTCAATAATGTCAATAATAGAAAAAAATATTTTATTATTAATAATTTAATTTAGTAGTTTTTCTTAATTGTTTTTGTTTTTATCAAATAAACAATTTTTGAGGAAATTACAAACAGAATGACAAATTTATATACACCCTTTACACCTGTGGTAAAGGGTATAAAAGGAGCTGAAAAAGTCATTGTTTTAGCATTGTGTTGTCATTGGAAGGAAGTATTTAGTGCTGAAATAGAGCGGCAGAAGTTAATTTTTTAGCCCATGGTAGCCACAAGTAAAATGTTCTTCTCTTATGCTTCTTGATCATTGTTTTGAAGTAATTCTCTTAAGCTATATTTATTAAATTTTTTAATAAAAATTATGTTTTAGCGTATTAAAAGATAATAAAAATACCTTTATATTTAAGAAATTTTAATTTTCTTAGAAATTATTAATTATTTTTGCTGCCAGAAATGCATTTATTATTACTTTTTTGAAGTAATTATTAATAACTTCTAAAAAGGCACAAAATATACACTTAGTTCTACTTTTGAACTAGGGAAAATGTACCTTTTTGGAAGCATTTGATCGTGTTTCTTTGCTGGGATATTAAAATTACCATATTTACCATGAATTTGCTGGGATAATGCTAATTTTTTATTCAAAAGTGCGTTGAATCTCAAGTAGGTTGGAAAGCAAAAGATTATGAGAACCTTGGCCCTAAATCATCATGTGCGCACGTTAAAGTTATTTCCGGGAGAGGGCCTTATATAGAAACTATGATCATATATGGACCGATTCTCGTTAAAATTCTTATTGCAAAGCTTATTTATACTAAACTTAGTTGAAAATCTAATATCTTTATGAAATTTATGTCCTCTAAATTTATTTTCTAGTATGAATCTTATATCAGAACTGTGTTCAATTAGTTATATAATTTTTGATATTGCAAATAAAATCACAGAATAATTTATCTGAACGTGACATTCCGGAATTAGTGTTGTATGGGAGATATGGTCAGTTAGAGACCAATCTTTGCGAAATTTTATAGCATGACTTATATTCAAATATTAAACATTCCTGCCAAATTATATTTCGATACTAACATTTTTATGGTATTTATACACGTTAAAATATTTCTCGGGGGGGTTAACTATGGTCAAATATGCACCCAACCTCTTGAAATATGGATGTGCAAATAATGCCGAAAGAAAACATTCCTTTTTCAATTTTCATAGAAACATGCGCATATTCAAGATAATTATGATCACTAAAGCGATTTTCTGGGAATATTTGTAAGGGGGCAAGGTAAAATAATGGACTGATTTGAAGCATTTTCTATAAACTTCGTCCTTAGGTCTAACAAAAAATGGCTGTGCCAATTATTATTTAATAATATTTAAAATTGTAATATATATAGACGAAAACAAAATTTACATGAACACTGGCAGGATTATTATTTTTTTTAAATTTGAACTGTTGAAGCTAAAAGGAAAAAATGTAACATTAAGAAAGCATATTGTGATATATTTAAAACTGTTATAATTTCAGAATTATTTATTGCAAAATAGCTTGGAAATGCTTATTCAAAAATGAATTCCAGCACAAAAATGACGAAGAATCACTTCAAAGCATTGGGTACAGCGTTACGGTTGGGAATTTTTAAAAAGTGTACAAAAAGGAGATTTGAAAAAAGTCGCGAAAACTGTTCCAATACCTAAAGAAATCCTTAAAATTTGTTTACTTTATAAAAACAAAAATAAAAAATATTGTATTTTGAGAAGAACTACCAAATTAAATATTAGTAATATCAACCCAGGAAAAATTTTACAACGTGCTCGAAAATCATTAGTTCTAGAACTGATATAATCAGAACCACTTAAAATTCTTTAATAACATCCTTAGAACTAGTGGTATTGCAACTCATGATTTCTAAATGGACCTTAAGGAATCTTTTTAGAACTAGTACTTAAGAATTAATTCTGTATGACTTCTATATTACTAGTTCACAAATCACTTCCTAGAACTTTTTAAAAAACTTTGTCCAAAAATTTCAAAAATAAAAAAGCCAAATGAGCTTAAAAAAATTAAATTGATAGAAAATATCTCATTAGAATAAAAAATAAAAACAGAGTTTCTGAAACCGTCTCCTAACGCTTCTATAGATCTAGCACTGAATGCGATAATTTCAAACAAAAGTCATTCATTATATAAAGCTTCTACAGAACTAGTACTGAAGTTGACAATTTCAAACCAAAATCATTTCTCGTAACGCCAAAGTAGAACGAGTACAGGCTATTGCGCTTATTTAATAATATTAATTATTGCAAAAATTAAGATTAGTTAATAAAAATAGTTAACTTAAAATTCTCTTTTTATTAACTAATATTCAGTACTTTTGTACGTGGTCTTCACTCGGACTCCACACGTAGAGAAAAAATATAGTTGTAGTGACCATAATCTAACAGCAACATATTATGATTGAAACAGATGATCACAACAAAAAATTGAAATGATTATAAGTAATAATTATCATAATTTCACTTTGGCATATTCTATCCGATTGTATGGTTTGTTTTTCCATGTTATGCTTATATTTTGACATATAATTGAAAAATCTTATTATAATATTATACCACATTTTCATATTATGATTCCATTTTATCATATTATTACTTCATGTTATCATGTAGTTTTCCAATCCTATCATATTATTATTCCATTTTGTCATATATTAATAAAAATTGTTGTTATTTTTATAAATTTTTTTTAGAGAAATTATATATATACATATATATATATATATATATATATATATATATATACATATATATATACATATACATATATATATATATATATATATATATATATATATATATATATATATATGTATATCACATATATTTTCATATTATTATTATTAGTCATATTAATTTGTACCACCATATGTGGGTCAAATGCAAGATTCTTAAATTGTGTAACCAAACCTTGTCTATTTATATTTATTCATATTTAAACTAAATGAGAATTACATTGAAGTTAGAAAACAAATATTAAAAAAATTATATATTTAAAAATAAACAAGTATTGAAGTTTTCCAGTAAGTTTGTGAAAAGGATAAGTTTTATTTTTATTTGTAATATTTTATTGTTATAGGAATAACAATATTGAAATGGTTTAAAAACAGAATATGGTTTAAGAAAAAGGAAAAAGGCTGCAAATATTTAATGGTTGAAGAAGTAGTGATATAGTTCATATTAATAACATTTTGTTTCTGGTAAAAATATTTAAAAACAAATAATATTTGCAGTCAATCATATTAAATTTTTTATTGAGTGTAAACATCAAATGACAAAATTGAGGCAAAATCAATGTTATCATGAACACAAAGTTATTAAAATTCAATAAAACTAACAGTGAGAACATAATATTGTTGTAGCGATCATGCTGTAACTATTTTTTTTATCTGCGTGCAGTCTTACAAATACCCGTCTAACAAATGTAGGACTGAAAGCAATGACACACAAGTGTGCCGGACAGTTTATTTTTCATTAGTGATAATTTTGAAAAAAAGACGTTCCGTCTAAGCACTGCTATAAGCTGAGGTAAAAATATAAATTAGGGTATAAGTTTTAATTATCCCAATACGGTCCAAAATTCGCAATGCTGACTGTGTATTTTTTTCATATGAAACATGACTAAAATTTGTGCGAGAATCTTTTATATGATTTTCTGATGTTTTATTAACAAATTTATTACAGAGAGAGAGAAAACGAGAAAAAATAGTTTTTAAATTTAAAATAATGCTGGCTTTATTTTTTATGGCATTTATCCTTTTTATATCCAATTTAGCCTTTTGTGTATGGGGCTCCAGCCAACACTGTCAATAAGATTTATATACAGATCATTTAGGTCGTTTTTCGACTGAATACAAAAAGGGTAATTTTGTAGCAGAATACTTTGATTTAAGAAGGATAACAGAAATGTTTTACTCGTATTTATTACACTCTATCGGGGAATATAATATGATGAACATGAGTCGGTCTTGAAGTATGTCTACCTATACAAGGAACCGCTTTATTAAAAAGTCAGAAGTATGTAATATTATAAATAAATTCAACATTTTATATTTTTAGATACATTTGATTGGAATAATTGAGTCTTTTTTTCACCTGTTCCACATACTTTCGTTCAGTGATTGAATTACAAAAAGTATCTATATTTTAATTTAATTTATTAATACGAGAAAAAATAAGTTTTTAAAGGCTAGAATTTTTATAAGTAAAAATTAGATGAATTACTAATTGAATCTTAAATTGAGGTTAATTTATTTTTATATATATTTTTTATTTTTTAAACACATACCTTGATACCCTTCACAATCATATCATTACAACAATAATTATATTCTTAATTATAATTATTTCTAACTAATAACTGTGTTTCCAAAAATTAAATTAAATTTTTTTCGCGGAATTTATATTTCAGTTTATTACAAAAGAAATTTAAGCTATGTATGTGTATCTGTATCTGACATTTTTATTAACGTTAATTGGATGTTACGATTACAAGTATCCAGTAGATACATATTATGAGTGGGTACATGCTATTATGAACAGAAAAGGAGTTTTATTTAAAATTTACTTTCCAATTTGTTATTAAATAAATTTGATTTTTGTTTCCGAAAATTTTACTTTTCCAATTATGGTAGATAAATATCTCACTTTTCGTTTTACTTGTAGCATTTACAATATTAAAGCATGAAAAATGTTTTTTTCCTTTCCCGATATTACCAAACAAATCCTTTTTGTACTTGTTATATCTACGTTTCTCTTTTTTTGATAGGATTATTTTCGTATTAAAAAGAATAATAAATAAAAAATTTTACAAAGTAAGTTTGTATACGAAGGTGTGAATCTTTTAATACACATATGCGAGGGTTGAGTGTACTTTAACTTATTGGTTCAGCTATATTCTAATCATATTTTAATTAAAGCTCCTGTAGAAATTTTTATTCTTTAAAATAGTATTCCATCAATATAAAAATGTTATGATGGGTTCCAAGCACATCTGTTCAAAATGTTCTCCTATATGTCTATGTGCTCACTAATTACACTGTTTATCGATTAGACAATCTCGTAGCTAGAATTATTTTCCTAAAACTCTACCCTCGTTATAGAAACTTCTCGTTGGTATGTTTATAAGTATTTTTCTATTGTACATATACCAAAAATAACATTTTACACCTTTTTCTTGTTCTCCTTACATATATACTTACCCTTTTTCATATACTGTGAATGTTGTTTTTGTTTTTACTTGTTCAATGTACTTGGTATTACATGCCTATTACTCGTACCAAATAAGTATGTACATATATATGTGCGTTTTTATGTAACAGATGAGTTGAAATCAACATGATAGATATGTCCCTGGGTAATAATTTTCTTTTGTATATGTGAAAAGCCTGCAAGGTAATCATTAAGTTCAGTTTGTCTATACTACAGGTATTAGTGATACATTAAATACGACATTAAGCTCGAGTGACATGTTTTTAAAATTTAAATACAGAAGTTAAGAATTTTGAAAACAAAGAAGTATAAATTTATAAAATATCGAAAAATAAAAAAAATCAATATTATATATTTTTGAAGAATTTAAAAAAACAATATTTTGAGACATAATGGTTTGACTTTTATATGTCTAACATTGATCTTTGCACATTTGATATAAATAATGAAACTAAAACCAGATATCTATCATGAATAGTTTAGAAGTTAATAGCATTTACATCTTTGTAAAGTTGTTAGTTTTTATTAGTTTTTCAAAACGTCTTATTTTTTGACCGGAAAGGACCGTTACTCTAAAATTTTATGATTTAAGAAAAACTTCCAATAGGCAATGTCTGAAGTGAATTTCATTGAAGTCGGAGATGTTAAATCCGATTGCTGTCCGTTTTTATATGAAGTTAGTCTAAATTCAGTTATTTATTACATGTATAGTCTAGTCTTGCCGTTTGGCGACTTTAGTCGCCAATTGCCCCTTTTTCAACCACTTTTTTCAAATGGAACTAAATGTCGACTTTTTAAGTCTATGTGTTAAATGACGAAAAACTATGTTGTTTGAAATATTTCGACTCATTATATATTAATTTCAACGAAGAAATTAATTATTTTGATATTTTTTTACAATTTTATAAAATATCTGGAGAATTGATAAACGAACTGCAACAATTAGAAAGAGAAACTAATAATAAATTTGATGAACAGCTATTTAAAACACCAAATGTTGAATATTTTTGGACCGGATTGGGAAAACTAAAAAACCGATTCGATGACTACTTAATTTATACTTTTATTTTGGCACATTTTTCACATTATCATTAATTTTTCTAAATTATCATTAATTAAAAATAAATTCTTCAACACACTTAAGATCAAAAGTACAGAAGTACAGAAGTTTAGTTAATAAAAAGAGTATTTTAGGTTAACTATTTTTATGATTTAATCTTTATATTTGCAATAATAAAAACTGTTATAAGTAAATTATTTTTTTTATTCATAAAATTAAATTTAGTAATTTTTCTTAAAATACAAAATTTTTGTTTTTATCAAATAAACAATTATTAAGGATTTAGGTGTTGAAGTAGTTGGGCTCTTTTTCAAAATCCCTCTATGGCAACTTTTTTTATTTTGAAGTCTCTTTTTTGGATACTTTTTAAAAATTCTAAATGGCAACGCTTTTATAGTCTAGTATTTCTAATACCCAATTTTCACTTACACTTGAAACTTCGTTTGAACGATATTTCGAAAAACAAAGTCTACCTGATTAAATTTCATAATTACGACAGTTTTATAGATTTTGTTAAACAATTCCTTTTTGTTAAAATTAAACATACGCACTACACGCTTTTAAATGAATTTCTTGCTTCTCAAAACTATTTTTTTTTAATTGTAAGTTTATTTAGGAAATTTTTCAAATACAATTTAATTTATTTTTTTAATTGTAAAATTTTAAATTAATTTTAAACACAAATATGATTTATAGTTAGAATAGTCTTTTATTTTACTAATACACTAAAAGAAAAACGATATTTTTCAAAATAAATTGCTAAAATCTTGTTAGAAAATAGATTTTGATTTATATTGAAAATCGAATTAAAATATAATAAAATTATGTATATTCAGCTCGAAATTTCATTTAAACTAGATTTTGGACAAATGTGGGATATATCGAATATTAATTTTATTGGAAAAAACATAAATTTATAATTTCTATGTTATTTGCTCAAATGCAACAAAATTTGGTGAGAATATTTGCGTTAATAAAACTTCAAATATAGTATATAGATACCCCACTCTCATGGTATATATAAAAAAAGAAGGAATTTTTAAAAACTCGAACGTCTGCGAAATAAAAACAGACACGTAAAACTTCGTATAGTATATAAATAATTTTATCGGAAAACTCACTTACTTAGCGTATTTAAATATAAATTTTAAAAGAAGCCATTCAGCATGACGTATCAACGGACATCGTTAAATCGAGAGACCCAAAAATCGACAATGTGTCGAGTTTTATACCTTGAGGTAGGAATCTAAAAAACAAGCTGAAGTCCAATTGTTTCAGTGAGATAGCATGCCAGCATAAAAAGTACCTCCTACTAATATATTAATTGACAAAAAAATATATTCAAAATGTATTAGTTTATGAGTCATAAGACTTTTGGTTTTAGCTTTATCAATATATAAACACAATAATTACGGATTCCTTTATATAGTCCGCAATTTTAAATTAAAAGAAAAACTTAGATGGCAACGAAAACTAGAAACTATTTTTTTTATTTCTTTTCTTTTCATTTCTTTTCTTACTTCAAAATTTTTTCAAGCTTTTCACGAAATTCATATAAAATATATGCTAAAAAATCCAGAAAGAATTTAAAATAAAATTTATTTTTTAACCGAGCCGCATTGGACATTTTTCATACAAATTTATATGTAAATGTATGTATTGGGCTTGTAGTATTAATACATTTAAAATACCTTCATAATCAAATTTAGATAAAAAAGTGATTAATATCTACCCTGCCAACATTTTCTATCCAAATTTGCACTAAAGAGTTGTTTTTAACAGTCGAATATGATATCATTTTCTTATCCAAGAAGAGTCACCGTGCGGAAAGAAGTGTGCAGCAGTTCGAATACTTTTTTAATGACACTATTAAGTGCTTTTTTTATGTGACCAATTGGAGTCATTTTGAGGAGCAGAAAAAGTCACTATTTCTGTCGAAATTCTAACTTAATATTCTCAACATTACTATCCAAACTTTAACTAAATAGTATCCATATTTATTTTAAAATAGTAAAAGAAAAAGAAGTTATTTTCCTATCGAAGAGGACTCATCTTTCGGGCAAAACTGTATCGCAGTTTGGATACTTTTTTAATGAAACTATTGACTGCTTTTTTTGTGTGACGAATAAAGTCATTTAGGGTTAGGGTTAGGGAAAATTAAAACAACTTACCTTAGTAAAAAAAAATATAGATATATTTTGATAAATTGTAATAGAATATTTTTGATTTCGAAACTTTAAAGATTTAGTTGTAAGGTTTGATGAGCATGTATATATGGTTTCACTTTCACTAAAAAAATATACATATTTTTATGAACGAAACGCAATTTATTTCAAAATTTTATATTACTAAAAGCAAGAAATAAATCCAAATTTATTTGTTGTCTTCAAAATGAATTTTCGCTTCGTTTTACTGAATAATATTTATTTTTTAATTAATTTAATTTAAAATTTCAAAATTTTTTTTCACAATTTTGTTTTCATTTTGTCTTCATTATAAACAACATTCACTTTATATATACATATATATATATATATGTATATTATTTTTATCTCACTTTATCACTCTTTTTTAATTTTTTTCTTCAAATTTTTAAAAAATCGATTGTTTGCCTTTGAAAGCAAGACACCAACTAAGTACCATCGCCTTCCTTACATTTTTTGTTTTTAATTTAAAAACAGCGTAATGGTTTTTACTTTCAGAAGGTCGAAAATCGAAATTAATGTTATTTGCTTTTGTAAAATTTTTTACTATCAGGAAAATAACATCTTGAGAACACTAATGGGAGACAGTTTTTGGTAACTTTATATTTATCCAAAAACTAACTTTTAAGTGACTTTTTCGACATTTTAGTTAGTAAATGTAAAATAAATAGATCAAAAATCGAAATTAATGTTATTTGTTGTTGTAAAATTGTTTACTAACAGTAAAATAACATATTGAGAATACTAGAAAGAGTAATTTTTCTGATAGTGGATAAAACTATCACCTAATTGCTGGCAGGGTATATATATATATATATATATATATATATATATATATATATAAGTTTTTGATTAAGGAGATTTGTACTTTTTTTAAATTCTGAAGATTTGTATATATATATATATATATATATATATATATATATATATATATATAATATTATTATATATTATATATTATATATTATATATTATATATTATATATTATATATATATATTATATATTATACATTATATATTATATATTATATATTATATATTATATATTATACATTATATATTATACATTTTATATTATATATTATATATTATATATTATATATTATATATTATATATTATATATTATATATTGAATACAAAAATATTAGTACGGCACACAAAATTCTTTCGTATTTTGCGCAATTGTACTTTTCTGTAGGACACGAAAGAGACATTACTTTTTTAAGTATAATTCTATCATACATTTTTTTCATCAAAATTTTTAACTGACTGCATATCATGTATGAAGTACAAATACAATTCGTATTTGCTTATTGCTTGTTTCATAAGTAGTATCTGTAGTAAACTTACTTGGTTTTTGTTTATGTTAAAAAATACAACAGAATATATTACACACATCTATAATACTATACTTTCATACTAGTTAACACAAACAAACACACTCATATACATACTAAAGAACATCCATTAATACAAACTCGCTATATAAAATAACAAATAAGTGAAAAATGTGTTAAATCGCATGTATTGAGGTGTATTTATTACAAAGTCTATAGCTGCGAGTAAGTAATAATAAAGTCAAAAGGAAACAAAGAACGTAAAAAATAGGAGATAATATAAAAGAAAATCTTTAATAGAGAACATTAAAAATAATGTCAAATTGTTAACAAGAACAACAACAACATATATAAAATAAATTATAATTTGCCCATAAATCATCACATCTGTTCTTTTTTTTTTTTTTTTGGTGTATATCTCAATCTCCCTCTGTTGTTTTTTGATTAATACACCCAATCAATTTTTGAACCGAAATGGTAAATCAATAATATTTGTTATTTCTTGTAGGTGTTTTGCTTTCTCATTATTTTTATCAATCAGGGTAAAACAGTTTGATTGATTCCATTTATGCATAAAAAGTAAATGATCAGTAGGAATAATAAATTTTGCATGAACTGCAAATATATTTTATAGGAGTTAATTAATCCTACAAGTTTTGTAACTTCTTGACAACGTTAAGCATTGTTTTTTCTTAAACTGAATTACTAAGTTTTTTTTTTAGGGGGAAAAACAAGGATTGGCTTTAATAGTAATAGCACATATAAGCATTTTTTATATACATTGGTGGGCAAAACTAAAGCACGGATTAGCATTTATTAAAATACAGGTGAATAACGACGGGAAAATTGTTTCGATTTCAATTCATCTCGTTCATTTATTTTCAATTGTTCTAAAATTCTTTAAAAAAAATCTGCTCAAAAATTTTAACCTAGATGGGAAATTTCGTCCTTTTTAGATTACACGCGTATTATTTCACAATTTACTATTTCCCATATGATTCAAAATATATTTTCTGTGAGATTAAGACCAAGTAATTGTCTTAATTACTTAAGCTAAGTTCGGATTACACAAATATTTGACGCGAAATATTTCATCACGTTTTTCGCAAATTTTACGACTAAATACAAAATTGATTGCCCACATTACGGTTATTTATTTGACATTCTTTTTTTTTTTTTTTGATAAAACAAGTATCGAACTCCGTAAAATACGAGTTTGGGAAAAATATTTTAAGCCTGTTCAGATTAAATGCACATTTTTTACTCAAAGTTATTTGATTAGATACACAACTACCATAAATTTATTTGATTGAGAGAATTTCGGAATATGTGGTTGTCAATATAACGTTTGTAGCATTTTTAATTAATGTTAGGCGAAAATGCTATTTATTTTAAATACAAATATTTATAAGATTTATAAATTAAAATATTTATATATTACAGGAAAAAGGAACTATTATTAATCGATTAATTGCAAGATTTAATACGTACATTTCATACAAAAGTAAGGTCAATGGGCGTGGCTTATTTGCTACCGCCCACTTTTCGTATCGACCAATCAGAAGAGAGGAAGTTCCCGCCCACTTTTTTGTTGGGAGAGTGAGAAAGAGAGAGAATATTAAGTTGGTGTGAGAGTGAGAGAGAGCGAGAATAGTTAGTTGGTGTGAGAGAGTGTTGCAGGCAGATTTATGTGTGTTAATGTTTTAAGTGTTGATTTTTGTGGGTGCATTACTGTAACCATTTTGTATTGACCAATCAGAAGCAAGCTTTAGGTAGATAAAGAAGGGAAGAGTGGGTTGTGAGAGTGAGAGAATAGTTAGTTGGTGTGAGAGAGTGTTGTCAGGTAGATTAGTATGTGTGTTAAAGTTTTGAGGGTTGATTTTATGGATGATGCAAGAAAATCAGTCTTTACTATCTAGAGATTTTTGGGATTTTACTTAAACTTATAATGTTTTATTAAATAAATATTTGTTGAATGTATGTGAAGGCATAATAAGTAGGAGTTACTTTTATTGACTTTGATATTTTTGTGAAATATTTATGAATTCTTTTGTAAAATGGGTATGTGGTGGATTGGTATAATAAGTAGCAGTGAATTTCATTGACTTTGATTAGTAACTATAAATTTCATTTATTTTTAGTTGATATTTTTAAGAAATTGATCTATTAGAATTTTTGATATTTTCTTGTAAGAGGAGTGAATAGTATTTGTATAAACTCTTTTGTAAAATGAAAAAACAATGGTTTTTAATTTCAGTTGTATATTTTATTGATAAAAAATGTAATATATTTCTATTAGATGTATTACATTATCTTTTTTAATTCAAATTTAATACAACCACACAAACTATTTGTGCTCACCGAAGTGTTTGATCTGCAATCGCAAATGTTGCATATCATACAGAAGTTGATGAAATATTTTCCATGGTTACTATCAATCATCTCCACATTTTCATATTCATCAATTATTCTTTTAAAATAGCTTATGGTAAGTAGTCTCGAAAATCATATACAAATTTTTCTATTGTAATTCTATATGGTATTTTCTTTAAAAACTAATATTATTTTCTTATGCACTACTACTCAAACAAATTCCATTAATATCCTAAAACATGAATGAAATTCTGTTAAATAATAACTATATTTATATTTATAATTCTATTATTTACAAGTTAAGGGAAAAGGATAGAAATAAACTTATTTCAGTTTTAATTATGATTTTCTTTTCTCTGTGGGATTTTCCAATTTAAAATATTTTGTTTGAAAAATAATTTCTTTAATAAGATTCCAACTAGAATTTCTTGATAAATGAAATTATTGAAATAGAGAGAGAATTTTGATTTTGTGTGAGGAATAGTAATGACAATTTAGTTATGTATATATCCAAGACTTGAAAACTGAACTGATACATACAACAGTAATATTTTAGATTTGATATAAGTTTTGCTCATGGCTTCGTCCAAGTATCAGTTGTTATTCTCCTACAGATGGACTTTAAAATTGAGAATAAATTTAAGATGACATGGTTGAATTAGACGTCAAAAAATGTACCATGTTATGTATTGAAATGTGACTAGAATATTAATAAGTAATTGGATATTAAATATAGACATTATTCGACCTAAGAATGAAATGAGAAATGGTTACATTAATTCTTGATATACATCTCGTTCTATCTTAAGGAATCAAATGTAACTTTGTAATGTAAAATAAAATAATTTTTGTAAAATTAAATACATTTGAAATAAATAAATTAATAAATAGGTAGAGTATATTATTTTGGAATAAAATAAGTAAACTAAGTAGAGGTAAAAAGTTCAATTCAATATTTTGGTTAGAGTGAAAGAGATTATATTACTATAAAAAAAAAATTAAAATGGTGGCCTTACCACAAACGTCATAGAACCTAGGACAGCATACAAAATGGCCTCCATTTAACTCCTCCATCACCACATCCTATCCCCATTTTTTCATTATCATTTAGAATCGTTATAAACATATTAATCATCACTAAATGCTCCACCAAAATAACATCTTTGTAGATGGATAAAAAATTTAAAATAGCTTCCTTGATGCTAATATATATTTCTTCAAATTAATATTAATAAAAAGAGAGACTTTTAAAAATATATTTTTGTTGATGCATAGAATTTCAGTATAGTTACTTGGAACTTATATCACTCTCTTCGTGCAATAATTTTAATACTCTTAAGCTATATTAAATATTCTTTTGTCACCAATACTATATATTATATATAACATTAATTTCTCATAAACTGTATACACACATCTTAGTAATTAATAGTCAGAATTTTATTAATTATATAAAGCGTGATCCATTTCGAAGTTCCCTACTTTAAAAAAAAAACACAGAAAATTCCACTTTATCATTTGAAAGAACATTCTGAGGCATTTATTTTTTGAAGATTATGTCTATCAAATGTTTGCCGTTGCTACGTCGCAGATGGTCCCTCCGTTGAGTACAATTTTCGATTACACCAGTTGTGATGTGCGTGATATTTTCCTTCTGAATCGAAGCGGGTTTGTCCACATAATCTTTAGACTTTACATATCTCCACAGGAAAAAGTCTAACGGTGTGATATCACACGATCTTAGTGGCCAATCGACCGGCCCAAAACGTGAAATTATATGCTCACCGAAGTGTTCTCTCAATAAATCCATTTTGATTGATGCGATGTGTGGGAAGTGGCGCCGTCTTGCTGAAACCAAATGTCGCCGAGATCACGAGCTTCAATTTCAGGCATCAAATAGTCGGTTATCATGGTACGATAACGGTCGCCATTGACGGTTACGTTCGCACCGGCATCATTTTTAAAGAAATATGGACCGATGATTCCACCGGCCCACAAACCACAACAAACCGTTATTTTTTCTGGATGAAGTGATAGTTCTTAAATCTCTTCAGGTTACTCTTCGTCCCAAATTCGGCAATTTTGTTTGTTTACATACCCATTGAGCCAGAAATGTGCCTCAACGCTGAACAAAATTTGCCTCGGAAACGTCGGATCTTCCTGGAACTTTTCGTGAGCCCATAGAGCGAAGCGATATCGCTTGGGAAGGTCGAGCGGCTTCATTTGTTGCAAAAGCTGTATTTTGTACGCTTTCAATTTAAGATCTCGACGTAAAATGCGCCAAGTCATTCCATACGTCAGTCCGAGTTGCAGCGAACGGCGCCGAATAGACTCTCCACGGTATCAGCTACGGCCGCTATATTTTCTTCACAGCGTGCTGGACGTGGTCTATTCGGTCGAATATTATCCAATAATGAAAGCTGGGTCTCAAAATGGGTTGACCATAAGTTGAGCGAAGTGCACGAAACACATTCCTCACAGAACGTGAATTTTCGTGATAAAGTTGAACGATTTGTAAACGTTGTCCAGGCGTAAGTCTTTCCATTATGAAATGCCAAACAATACTAAGCAAAAATAACATAATAGCATGACACGACTCACACGTGATCTGTCCAAAAAAGGGTATTAAAAAAAGTATCTCTACTTGAATCACCCTTTATATTTTTTTCAATGTTCATTATATTATTTATATTTTTTTATAACTGATATCATTTTTTATATATAGATAATTAAAAATATATAATTAATATATTTACATTTATAAATCTAAATCTAAGTTCAATTTATATAATATTACTATTATATTTACACTTCTCAACATCTTTACTCACACTTATACTCTAAAGGTTTTATGATTTTCAATGATCATTTTGTACATCTACTATTATATCTAGCTAAACCTAAATTAGATATACGAATACTTTTACTAACAAAGAGAACACATATATATATTATAAGAGTTTAGTAGATAGTAGATAGTCAATTAAATATAAAATCATAAATAATTAAACGTAATAAAGAACTGTGCCTCATTATTTCGTATTTGTATTCGTTGAACAATTGATATTGCGGCCAAAAAATATGTTTATGTTGTTTTATTAAATGCATTTTTATAACTGAAAATAATAATTTAATATTGATTTTTACTACATAGTAAAAAAAGATGAAAAAGTTATTCATCAAAGGGATGTCAATGGAAGAGGTTTGCTAAATAAAATAATTAACTTCCTACCAATTGAACTACATCTTCTTGGTTACCAATATTGCGGTCCTAGAACAAAATTATGAAAACATTTAGAACGAGGCGATAAAGGCATTAATCCTTTGTACGCTGCATGCAAAGATTACGATTTGAATTTTATCAACTGTAGGTCAGAAAAACTAGTTTCGCATAAATATATAGGTACAAACTGTAGCAAAATTTCAAAGCTTCATTCTCAACCAACGTGTAAATTTTGTAATATTTTGACCAAAAATATTCAACCAACACAAATTCAAAAGCAGTTTTAACACACGAATTATTTTTTATTGATGATTCTTAAAAAATTATCGGGTTTGTCAATAATAGCAATGAAGTAAACTGGTTTGGCCAGAATTTTTCTTAAGATCCGTATAATATCGGAAGAATTCATCGTGAAGTGAATCTAATTATGCATATTATTATATTTTTCATATGCTTTTTTTTAAACATCAGATAAATCCAAGATATCATTCAGTAGTAGAAGTGAGGAATATTTTGGTAGGAGAGTATGAAATACTTCTTTTTCATAAATAAATTTTGCATACAAAAGCGTTTATTGAATCATATTTATTTAATATATTTACTTGTCTGCCTTGTAGTTTAATGCTAAGATTATTTAACTTCTCGAAAATTTTAGACATTAGTTTTTATAATATTAACTACGTCTATAGAAGTTTAAAGAGCAGGTAAGTTTTACTCAGCAAGTACTTGTCGGTGGATTACGCAATAGGATTTAAGTGATTTAAATAACCTGATAGCGATCCTATCGTTGATGTGTCTCCATCTGTACGCCTATGGAAGTCTTAGACAAATGTTTAGTAAACAATAGTTTTTCGTTTATATCACTTTCTGCAATAAAATAAAAATTGGTTTAAATTAGAAACATCTGTCCTGACATTACACTGCAGGCATTCAATTCTTTTTTTTTCGGAGAGTTATCTGACGGAATGACTTCAAGAATTTTCTTATGTTGGCTTATGTAAAACAAGGCTTTATGAAAATTTCAGCAATTGTGTATTATTTCTTTGCTCAGGCTACTATATTCTACGAATGATATCCAAATGACATCCACCTGTAAAATGCAGCTTTTGCATAATTACATATGTACGTACATGATATATTTTTTCCATACACATTTTCGGTCTCTCTCGCGGACCCCGTTAAATGTTGTGGACCCCCATCTGGGAAACCTTGTTATAACGATACAAGGTTTCTGTTCAAAGTAGTTATATTTACAGGTATTATTTGGTGACTTTAGTTATAATTGTTACAATGTTTAATTTATTAAAGAAGAGTATACATCGAATCTAAGTATTTCTATAATTTAAGAGAAATTTAAAATAAATTAAATATTTCAATAAGCACTAAATAATTTGTACGATTAGTTACTATATTCAGGTCAAATTTCATAAAAAGGAAACAAAATTGAGCAAATATCCACTGTAATTATTCGTGTTACTAAGGTCTTTTTTTTAGCAAAAACGTAAATTAACTACCTTAACTACCATTATTGCTCATATCGAAATTTGAATTAATTGGCGTTGATATTTTATCATTTCTATCACTAATTACAATTCTTAAAAAAAAAACATATTAGCCATCCATACACATATCAGCATAGTTCAGTCATGTTTACATATAAACAGCTACCTATAGCTTTAGTATTATTATTTTTTTTTTTTTTGAAGGATATTAAATCCAAAAGTTACGAATAATAAATTGTTTCATTATTTCGAATAGAATTTTGAATAATTAATTTCAAGTACACAATCCAAATTCCCCCTTATCGCTGTATTTTTAATAGCAACTTTAATAAATACAATAAAAATTACACAGAAAAATAAAAAATAATGAATAACATGTTTATAAACAAATAAACAATCCGGATAACAATTTAACCGTAGTAGTACTTGTATTTAATAATGAGGGTATATTTAAGTTGCCTCTTCAGTTTGTTACACTTTGCATTGGGTACTTTGAGCGTTAAAAGATTTCTGTTTGTATTTTGTTGATGCACACTTATTGTTTTATCTACATTTTTAGTAACTGTTGCCATGAGATTAGAAAAAAAAAATTATAATAAGGTCGGAAAAAAGTTTTTTTTATCTAAAAACTTATTTTTCTGGTTCTCATAAATTTTTGATATTTTTTAAAAGATATTGTAATAAATTTATAAATAAAACATATGAAATCTGCCAGTAATATAAACAATGAAAAATCGCCCAGAAAAATCCCATACAAAATTTGTTTTATATTTCATATGAAAAATTACCAAAAGTTTTGAAGTGATTTTTCGTCGTTTCTGAACTATAATTCGTTTTTGATTAAGACTTTCCAAATTTTTGGGTTTAGAAGAATTGTGTTTAAATTTAGTTCATAAATAGTTTCTTTGGTTAATCAAGTATATTAAAGAATAATTATTATAATTGATTTAGTAAGTCCATAAATTAAAATAATTTTAGCAGGCGAAAATTTTTGCTAATTGTAAATAATCTCGATATTTTGTGTGAAAAAATACAAAAAATATATAAATGATAATTATGTAAAAATAAAATTAGTAATAGAAAATATGAAGTTATTTCTTCGTTGTTAAAATACTAACATTTTATCTTTTCTAAGGTGATTTTAAGAATCAAAAAAGCCTGAAAAAAAGCTAGAAGCTAAAACGAAATTTTGAAGGCTAAAAGCAAAATAAAAGGGCTAGAATTAGCCTTAAATAGACTAAAATGGTAACACTTAAAAAATTAAATTTTTTTGATGGCATAATAAAATCCATTTGTATAAATATGAAGTGACTAGAATGCATGTAGAATCAGTTCGCGTTAGTCATTTCGTGCGGGGGGAGCTAAAGTTATAGCGGTTTTAAATTGCACGTATACAAATTTTTGCAAACTAGAAATTCGTTAAAATTTTCTTTATACTAAAAATCACGATTTTAAAAAATTTTTAGTTCGAATATAAGTTATTAAGTAATTGTGATTAATTTTTAACCCAAGTAATTTTCTTTTTTAAGCATTGCAAACATATACGAATTTTACCAATTATGGTCAGTTTCGTACTGTTCATACGATGTGCCTTAGCAAAATGTGTTTTGACAAAAGTTTCATTTTTTCAAGCATCAACACGCAGAGAAAAAATTTTGTTGTAGTAACCACAATCTAAGAGCAACATTTTATGATTGGAACATATGATCACAGCGAAAAATAGTAATGATTAAAAGTTATAATTATTATGATTCTAATTTATCATATTGTGTCCGACTTTATGGTTTGTTTCTCCATTCTACTTTTACATATAATTGAACAATCTTACTACATTATTGTCACATTTTATCAAATTATGATTTGATGTTATTATATTATTATTCTATCTTATTATATTATTATACCACATTGTCATATTATGATTCTATTTTATCATATTATTATCCCATGTTATCATATAGTTATCCCATTTTATCATATTATTATTTCAGTTTTTCCTATTATTATTCAATCTTATCATACTCGTATGTTAAAATAAAACGTATTAAATTTTTTACGGAAATAAAAAATAATAGAGCAAAAATATTTACATACTACTTGTTCATTAATTATATTCATTTGTACCATTTGCACTTTAATGGTAGTTAATTTATTTATTTATTTTATAATTACAATACAATTACAAATTATATTCTAATTCTAACCGAGCGGAGTAACGAAGACCTTAAAAGCTCGTTGTAGTGAAACAGACCAGAGTCTCTGGTGGGAATCGAACCCACACCCCCCATACTGACAGCCTAGCTTACTACCAACTAGGCCATCGGGGCACCCTGGTAGTTAATCGATACGAGTATCTTGTATTGTTTGAAGTATAACCAAACCTTATCTATTTATATTTATTCATATATAAACTAAATGCGAACTATAATGAACGAATAAACAAACAAACAAACATTAAAAATAAAATATATTTAAAAACAAATAAGTATTTAATTTTTGCACTAAGTTTGTGAAAATGATAAGTTTTATATTTATTTGAAATATTTTATTATCATGAGAACAATAATGTTAGTATGGTTTAAAAACATAATATGGTTTAAAAACAAGGAAAAATACTACAATTATTTAATGTTTGTAGAAGTAATTATATTTTTCATATTAATAAAATTTTGTTTCTGTTAAAGATATTTAAAAACATATAATTGTTGCAGTTAACCATATTAAAATTTTTATTGAGTGTAAACACGAACACAGAGTTTTAAAAATTCTAGAAAATTAACAATTAGAATATAGTATTATTCTAGTGATAATGCTGTAGCCATGTTTTTTCTCTGCGTGAAGTACATTTGGCTAAAATTTATGATCCTGATCTTACATCTATATATCCAAGATTTGTATAAATTGCAATTTGCTATATAAAAATACAAAAACAAAAAATGAGTTATTTTCAAAAAGTTAAAAGCAAAACGGTGAATATGCCTCGTATATCTTATATATCTACTGCGTTGACTATTTAGGGCACATCAACGAGATATAGCTTATAATTACAACAAGTATCAATCACTGCTGTAAATTCTTTATTTCGTTTAGGGACGCACAGACCCCACTCAAAAATGCAAAAAAGAAACTTAAAAATTGACTACCCTGTACTTAACTTTATTTATTTAACAATAACAAAGAAGGTGCAGAATTTATTCAAAAGTTTCGATTAGTTTATATAAGATCGAATGAGACCAAAAAGTATAAACGTGCGGACAAAAAGTATTGAAGAATGGAAAGAAGTTAAGTAATTATAAACAAATTTTTTAAGTTTTTGAACTTTATTAGTTTATTAAGATCGAATGAGACCAAAAAGTATAGAAGAATGGAAAGAAGTTAAGTAATTTTAAGTCCTTTTTCTAAGTTTTTGAACTTTGAATAACAAACGTGATTAGCAAATAAAACCTATGTTGCTTAAGTTTCGCACTCTATTATTTTAAAGTCTTGTAGGTTTAGATCTGCAAGCCGTTTGTTTAGAGTGTTATTACCACAAAAGTTATTAAAGATTTAGGTCAGTTTCAGCTAGATTAAAAATTTGATAATGGCCCATATATCTTGGCTAACTGACCAATTTAATAATCATGTAAAACTTATAAAGGGTAGAAAGTTTTACTGTAATAACCAATATTTTTTATATTCGAATGTTTTGTTTCCTTAATTAAATAATAGACTATTTTATGCTTTCATTTGCATAGGTCTTTAAGAAATTCAATAATATCGGATCAAATATTTTTTTTCCGAAGAATGTCTGTGGATACAAAGTCCTTACTTTTGATATTTTGTCCTAAAGAATATTTATTCAATAAACTTTTCATAATAAATTAATGTAACATTTTTACTTATTGTTATCAATTTAGGAATATGTAATAAATAAAATAACTTTTTTTTAGAACTTCTCTTCGTAAAATATTTATTTTCTTATTCAATCCCGTTAAGTTAAAAATCACTAGAACCTGTTGTGCTCGCTTTACATCAAAATGAAAAAATTAAAAACAAAAACATATCCCAAAAAATTAAAAAAAGAAACATTTGAAAAATATGTAAATTAACCCATTAATGCCCACAGCGATCTATGTAGAGGCACAAAATTTTGAACAGCATGTTAACTTGGGCACATAAACCCACTGATGTGGAAAAATTATTTACATCAGATTTAGTAAAGCAATTAAAAGCCGTTAATTATATGCAACAGTGGGCGTTATCCACGCATTTTAGGCGCTTGAATTTTCTATGGATATCTCATTCGTTATATAAACAAAACCTAAAAAAATTTGGATTTTTTAATAAAAGGCAAAATTTTGACAGCATTTGTATTTATTCACTGTATTTATTCACCGCCAAAAACACTTCTAAATTCATGTATGGGACCAAGTGACTACAATCGGGTTCTGGAAATGCCCTCTATTGATTGATCTAGTATCATATCGTAATCTTCATTAGATTTTATAACTACTTGTTAGAATTTATAACTACTTGTTTAATCAAATTAACATGTTAGCTGTTCTAATACTAAATTTAATACAAAAACATTTTTGTAATTTAATCCTATTTGTATTGAAAATAAAGGGGTCAAAAAGTATTGAGAATGGTCCAATTTTTAATTTTCACCGGATACATCATATATGTTTTTTTAACAATTAAATAAACAAACTTTACTTGTTTTTTTTTTAGTACACATGCAGAAAATTAATTGCTTGGAATTCGGTTTCCACTAAATAAAACTATAAATCATATCGAAATTTTATTTCGATTTGATTATTAGTAATTATAATTTTGCCAATTATTCTATGTTTGTAATTGTGAAAATACAGGGTTAATATAATAAAGATTATAATAACTGTTTAATAAGTTGCTGTGATCAATTTGAGTATTTTATAAAATTTCTTAAATTATTCAGTAGAAACGATCAAATTAAACCTGGTTTTATAAGCGGTTGTAAACAAAATATTCGATTATAATATAAAAATTACTAATTTGGTGTTCATAAAAATTTTATAATAGAAAAATTTGTTTTATATTTTTTTTGACATTTGTGAAAAAAAATATTAAAGTAAATTAAAAATTTATTTTTCAGAAGAATTTGGGAGTAATATTTAAAATTATGGAAAACGGGTGGGTTCTTATTATATATTTGCATAAAATTATTTGCAGGAAAATTTATATAATAAATATTTTCATTCGTTTTCTGCGGAGCTTTATTATACATTTTTTATGCCTGTTGGTGTTTTTGGAGATTTTCTTATAAAACCATTCTGTTTGTCATCAAAATGTATAACTTCTGCTTAGTTATTATGCAATAAAGATAACAAGAATCCCCAATTGCAGCCAACTAACGAGACATATCACATTAATATTTTGATTCTTATCAAAGGACTTCTTTTTAAATTTAGTTAGGAGTACCATAAATAATTGATACATCTAATCGAATTATAAGGTGGTCATTGGAACCAAAACAAAAAAAAAAAAAAAAAAAATTCAGTTGCTATAATGAATTTGCTTTCTTTGTGTACATTAAAAGCTATTCGTCAAAAAGTTTTGAATTTAAATAATGCGCATTTTTGCAATCTTCCTGCCATCAAAACATTACAAAAACAAAAGGACTTTTTGCCACAACAATTAAAGTAGAAGAGTACAAAAAACCATTTGAGCATGCAGAACTAATATTAAATTACACAATTCATAACAAAATTTAATTTTATATTATTAATATTATTATTTTTTTTTTTTGCATTACGGATACTAAATTATACAATTCATAACAAAACTTAAGTTTATATCATTCATTTTTTTCCCATTGCTTATATGTAACAGTGGGCGCTAATATTAAGAAAAATATACTCTACCAAATCGATGCCGGTGCTGCATACATTGCACTATGAAATGTTGCCCCCAATTTTTTTTAATGAAATTACACCCCAAAAAATGATTCAAAATTGCCCCAAAGCTTAAAAGAAATATAACCCCAAATATTGAGGCAATATTTCACAATGAAAAATAACCTATTTATATAAATTAAATATTACCCTAAATAATATTGAATCAATGATAGTACTTTAAGCGGTGAAAATATTGATATAAGTTATTGACTCTTGAATATCCTATTTCCTAAGAAACTCATATCAAAAAATTGTTATACCATACACCACCATAGGTGGTTGGGGTATTATGCGTTTGTGCTTATGGTTGTAACGCACAGAAAAAATCATCCAACAACCACCTTAAAGTATACCAATAGACTCAGAATCACTTTTTGAGTCGATCTATCGATGTCCGTCCGTCCGTCTGGCTGGCTGGACGGCTGACTTGTTGTCCATGTAAACCTTGTGCACGAAGTACAGGTCGCAATTTTGAAGATGATTCAATAAAAATTGGCACTTAGGACTTTCATGACACAAGGACGAAGCCTATTGAAAGTGGTTATAATCGGTCCATTATTTCACCTAGTCCCTATACAAATGTCCTACCGGAACAGGGGTTTAACGATTATAAATACCTTAAATATAGTAATATTATAATGAAATTTGATTTAAGGAAGTTTTGTATTTCATGAAGATCGTTCCATAATTGACCATAGCTCCCATATAAAACCCTCTTCCGAAATTCACTTTAACGTACATAAATCACATACACATTTTAGTATCAATTTTATATTCGACGCAAATAACTTTTATATAAGTAGAAATCACAAATTTTATGCAGATCACTTCCTAATTCACCTCCCATATAAACCCACTTTCGGGAATCACCTTAAAGTGCATAAATTCATATAAATTTTATTATCGGTCCAAAGTTGTCCACATGTCTAATATTAGATCCCTCCACGAATTTTCATGGACATACACAGTGGTGAGGGGTATCATATGGTCGGGCTTGACCGACTATATCTTTCTTACTGGTTTATTATTAAAAAAAAGGTAAAAAGGAAAAAATCACATTAGCGAAGCGTAAACGCCACAAAGTTAAAAACCCTTCCGCCTTTTTAAAAAAAAAATGTTATACATTACAAATGTCAAAAAAAATTGGTGTAGTGGAACTTTTATAAACAAATTTTGTTATTTTTCCTCTATAAGAATTTGAAATAAAAATAAATAAAATTATGTTAAATTCAGTTTATAAATAGTTTCTATGATTAAGGAAAAATAACTACAATAATCGATTAATAAGCCCATAAAATTAATTGGTATACAAGGAAAAAAGATTAGTTAGAAAACAATGCTAAGAATCAAAATTTAATTATAAATATTTATACTTCTTTGCAATAAACAGTCACTTCGTAATTGAAAAATTTTTCAAAATTTAAAACAATACAAATACTATTGTGATAGAATTGGGAGACCAATAAAAATAAATTTAGTTAAACAAATCAACTTAAATTTTTATATCCTTATAAATAATTTTGTCATTCCGCTTGTGGTTTCCACAATTTTCATTAGAAAGTAATATTTTGTGGGTCTTTATAAGAAATGATGTCGAGAGGACGATGTTTATCCCTCCTTTCGCCCGTCCGTCCGTCTGTTGAAATGGCGTTATGAATCCCACCGATAACTATCATATATAATATATTTATCAAACAATCGGAAATCTTTCGAAAATTTTTCTATCAGAGACATGTGTAAGAAATCGGTTTTTTGGAGGTTTTAAAAATATGTTTAAATGACGTTTGTGAAGCCTCCAGATAATATATATATATATATATATATACATTATATATATATGTTATATATATATACATTTTTTACAGAACTTTTCCATTGAAACTCGAAAAAACTTGGTTCAAAAATAATGAATATATAAAAAAATCCGGTTTTTCAAACCGATTCGATTTTCTAAAGCACCTATATAAGAAGGGCTTCATTTTTGGAAAAAAAGGCGAAAAATTTTATCTGAATTTTTCTGCTGAAGAAACTAACTCAGTCGGTCCATTAGTCACAGAGATATCGGCTAAAGCGCATTTTTGACCAATATCCAAGTCCTAAATAAGCTACAGATTTTTCTTCTGATAGATCGAACACAAATCGGTTCATAAACAATTGAGTCATTGCCAAATATGTTTTTTTTATTTATTTAGTGTCTGTTTCCTTTATAGTTATTGTTTTCATAGACACTAGAAATCAACAACAACAACAATAAACTAAGGCATATTTGGATTTTTAAACTTTTTAAAGCACCTATGTTGGCTAGGGACTTCGATAAATTAATTGTAAATTATTCTTTTGAAGCTTCTATATTAAATATGGATCTCATTCTTGCATAAATCTACCACAAATAATTTTTTCGAATTTCGTTCTTTTAAATCTGTCAAATCGGTCCATAAATTTTACTCCATACTCTTTTTTAATTCAATGTTATTCTGCAATGAAGTGATTATACCTTCCTTAAATATGTGAGAACTTTTGTGCAATTCCGTGTAAAACACTCTCTGCTAATATTCCTATTTTAAGCAAATCGGTTAATTATTTTGAGAGTTTTAAAAAAGTGGGGATAAATATAGGCGTGACATTCTATCAAGATCCAATGTAAACTATAACATTCTATAGTACAAATTTCATATACATTGCTTTACTAGTAACGTGTAAAATTATAAAAATATATTTTTTTTTAAAGTAGGCGTAATATATGATTGTGATATCCAATCGGGATCTTACAAAGCCTGTAACGACCTCTGGGACTATCTATATGTCAAATTTCGTGAAAATTGGTCCAGCGGTTTGCAAGTGATTGATACACAAATAAATAAACAAACTTATACCTCATTTTTATAACATAAATAAGGAAAGAAGGATTTATAAAATCTTCAACTTTATATGAAAATGCAAATTATTTAAAGCTTTTAGTGTTTATATAGATATTGTATAGGTAAATAAATTTGTAATTACATCTAATATAATGTATTTCATTCCCATGTAACTCATCTCAACATGGGTGAATGATATATAAGATTCGGCACAGCCAAATAGAGCACTCTGACTTATTTTTATAATTTTGAACAAATTAGAAAAGACAACTGAATTGAAAATAACGTTTTTAGTTATCGTATAAAATTTTCCCTATTCTCAACTGAATGGTGCATTTTTCACATTTTTAAAATAAGTTATTGAATTTAAAATTAAAATAGTTTGTAAAATATTTAAGAAAGAAAAGAAAATATAAATCGAATTAAAGTTTATTGTTTAGTTAGTTTTTGAAATCAATTGCGATTGGTTAAAATAAATTAAGAAAATTTGGAAGAAACAACAGAACTGATTTCATATATTACTACTAGATATTGCTAGTTACAATTAAAAAATATTGTATTTTATGAACATTTAAATTGCATTAAACATTAATGCAATCAATATTATTCGGTTACAATAGCCAAGTATAAAGCAATTCGAAGCTTCCAAACAAAATTAATTGTGTTTATCAAGTAATGTTTATTTACATTTGATATTTTTTTTTTAAATACAAAAATAAGTAGATGATTTTATAATAAATTATGTAATATTAAAATAAAAATGAATATCTCCTTTTATTGCGAATTTATGGGTAAGTACATTGTGGTTAAGAGAATATGGATTAAATATACTTATATTATCCTTATCAATTATCCTTTCCTTATTATCTTCAGATCATGTATAATGATTTCTTTTTCTTGTAAGTTACAAGTTGCTAACGCAATATTTCCCCAGGCAATTTAAAAATGGTAAGCAACTTAAAACTCTTAATATTGTTATATAACTCTTTCAACACATTTATTGTTTACCGGAATTACTTTAAAAGGTAACTAAAATCAGTTCTTGGCATATATCTGACTTATTATATATCGTAACTGTGAAAAGATTGTAATATTTCCTAAAATTTTGCTGAAGTACATGTTTATGTGCCAATATAATTTTAAGCTAAATTTTTTATTTTTTCATCCTCGCTATATTTTCGGATGGCATTGCTAATAATTTTTTTTTTTTTTTTTTCTTTAAACAAAAATAGCTAGACTAGGTGACCATAAAAAAATCTAAAAAAAATCGCAGAAAAATCATAGAAAAGTTATGAAAAAAACGTCAAATTTCATCTAATGCACTTATTCTTGTTTAAGGGAGAATTTTTTTCCGACCAGTGTTATTTATTCGATTGCAAAGATGGTATCAATTGAAAGTTTTTGAATGGGAAATTATTAAGTTATTTTCTGAAAGTTCCATTGCCACATATTTTTAATATTTTGTCATCTCTAATAAGTTTTTTTTTTGGAAAATTTTTTTCAATACATAAAATTTTTTTCAATATGTCTGTGATATGTCCAAAAGTGGCTTTGCTAACATGATTTCTTCTTTCTAATAAATTTTTTCACAACATAATTTTTTCTGATATGAGTTTCTTAGATAATCACGTCAAATAAAAAATCGGAAGTGAATCGCAAACACCAATTTATTGACGTACAATTAAGAAGTTAATAATATACTAAACATAAAATCAATATACACAGAAAAAATTATAAGCACTAAATTTCTAATAATTAATTAATTTTAAGCGCCCCACAGTCACATACTGCATAAGCTCCTGCAATAAGTACGTGTTAGTAAAATTGAGAGATTTTGAGAATGTGTGCGTCACAAAGATATTGCAGTATGAAATATCGAAAACGTTTTGATATCCAAATGTACTCAAATGTCGAATGATTTTGTTACTTTTTTCCTGTCACGTATGAAAATTTGAGTTGCCTTTTCAGATTTCAAACAAGAATAATAAAACGCTTTCAGTTTTATTCTTTTTTTTGTTCCTCTAATTGATGAATGTGTAGCAAAATCGTCAAACACAGACGTATATGAGGGTTCATCGGCAGTAACTCTTTGCAGTATGTGTCTATGGGCTGCTTTGTATTGAAATTTAATTATATTATTAATGAACGTAATTAACTTTATAAATGGTTTAAAATTATTTGACAGATCTTAAAAGTATAAAGAAAATTAAAAATAACTTTAATTCAATTTCCAATCATTTCCAACTGTTTGCGCAAAATCTATCGTTAAAAAAATAGCAATACGAAATACTTACTTGATCTCCTTAGCTTTTGGCTAGGTATATATATGAATTTTAAATATTAGATGAGATTATTAACCTGCTGAGGCTATTGTAGATACTCCCATCGTTGCTATCGGAGATTATATTCAATTTCAAGATCCCTGTTTGTTTCAAAACTTTTCTATGAATGTTTATTTATATATGTATATAAGGCCAGTTCACATTGATTGTTTTTGACGATTTGTTCATATTATTATTGGCATCTCGTCGTAGGTCACAATAGCACTCAAGTAGTATAATATGATCTTTGTTGGAACGTCCTCCACATATTTACGCTTTTATGTTAAGTTTTCGGGAATTAAATATTAGTATAAACATTACATACCTTAAAACGTGCACATTTTATAATCATTATAGTGAATTCTATTATATAGATTTTTACATTGCACATACACTACATACATACACACACACATATACATACCTACATTCATACATACATTATTGTAAAATCTAGTTAAATAACACCACAATTTAGGGAGAGAAACGAAACTTGACATACAGTTACACCTTGGCGTCTTATAAATCCTTTCAAAAGTCACTGATAATCACATGTGAGCTTCATGATATACTCGAAGTCAACAGTTAAGAGAATCTGATTTGTACGTGAATATCGGGTGAATATTAAAAGGGTGTATATGAAGCCAAGATGAAAAAAGTTCGGAGTTTTAATATATTTCTGGTTTAATTTTACATGTATTGCATTATAAAAATATTTCTAATAATTCAATAAATAACTATAAACAAATCCTTGAAATTTTATAAAAGGACGAAATTAGTTAATTGTAGAATTTAACCAATAAAATTTTTAATTCATTTTAGGCAAATATTCAATCGTAATGCTAATGCTTCTGCATAGATTTTCATTATACAAGTGAAATAACATCAGGGCCAAGATTAAATGAACTCTTAACACTTTTTAAATACTTACAACTGTTTGAATATCCAGAGACAATATGTTAATCGATAGTGAATATTTTATATAAATTACGATATGAGATATTGTAATAATTAATTTTTTAATCCAAATTTTCCTAAATAAATTTTATTGTCATTTTTCCGTTTTTATATTATTTTTTGTAACATAAAATGAAAAATTAAAATTTCAAAGGGCTTTTTTGATTTAATTATTTTAGGTAAATTTTTCATTTCACATTTAATGGAAAAAAATAATCCCAAAATTTCATGTTTTTATAGTTTATGTAATTTATGGGGACATTTTTTCCTTTTTCACTTTATGGCTGTATTTGCTGGGGCCACAATTCGCAGCGCCATCGAAGTCATTTTTCAGTAAAATGTGTTATTCGGATAGATAACTACATAAGACAGTTTTTAAATGTTTCAAAAGAAACATAAATTTGCATAAAAATTCACCACCTATTAATAATTTTCCTTGCCGTTATTATCCGTTCTTGGTATTCCTTTTATTCTTTGTTTCATATGTACATTAGAGTGTCCCCATCAATAGCATTTTTGAGATTTCGAAAATAATAAAAAAATGCTCAGTTTCCTACCAATAATTGAAGATGTCAAGTTTGAAACATTTTGGCCAAAAAAGTTTCGAGTTTTTTCACGAAATAGGTCTCAAAAAATTCATAATTTTCAACCTGTTATGAAAAAACCATTTTTAAATTTTTTGCATGGGATTTAGTTCCACTAGGAGGACTTTTTAGTGCATTTTTGTGAACAATTTTGAAATTTTTATCCATTTTGCAAATATATATATATATATATATATATATATATATATATATGTCGAACCTTTTTTACTACAAATGACTGCTTAAGGACCAAAATTTTTATTTTTCACATTAATTTCGTGGCAAAAATCCAAACTCTTTTTTGAACAAAACCGTGGCATTCAATCGCTGGTAGGAAACTGAAGATCAATTTAAAAAATTTTTTAAATATTTTTCCACATTCATCCCATTAATACGCATTGTTTGTTTTTAAATAGTATTTATGCATTCAAGGTACAGGCTAACACGGTTGTAATGAACACCGGTTATAAAGAATACAGTTATAGCGAACAATTTCCATAACGAATATTTTTTCATGTTCGCAAGAAGAATATTTCATACAAAAAACTACGTTTGTAACTATATATAGATATATAAAATTAAAAAAAAAAATAAAAAATTTAAAAACTAATGGAAATAACTTTTATTAATTTCAGTTTTAATTACTCAGTGCAACAAGAAAAAATTCCCTCAATAATTCCAAATGGGTTTTCAAAGTTAGTTCGACTTTCGGTTTTATAGTTTCTTAAGTTTCGAATTTTTCGGATCACTTTTTTTAATATGATTGGAAACAAACATCATTTTAATTATTTAATTCAAATGTTATTAAAATGAAACATAGTACATATGTATATATCCTTGAAAGAAATACTGACTGGATGCCAAACCTTCTTTTTTAAGAGAGGGTTGGTTTGCTTCGTAGAAAGCCAATTTCATATTTCTTAAATAAATATATATATAAATACTGACTGGATGCCAAACCTTCTTTTTTAAGAGAGGGTTGGTTTGCTTCGTAGAAAGCCAATTTCATATTTCTTAAATAAATATATATATATATATATATATATTTAAGAAATTTGAAATTGGCTTTCTACGAAGCAAACCAACCCTCTCTTAAAAAAGAAGGTTTGGCATCCAGTCAGTATTTCTTAAATATATATATATATATATATATATATATATATATATATATATATATATATATATATATATATTTAAGGAATTTGAAATTGGCTTTCTACGAAAGCAACCCTATATATATATATATATATATATATATATATATGCAAAATGTCAGTTAAAACGGTTGAATGATATGACTACTTATATATTGCATACAATCTCTCTCTATCTCTCTCTATCTATCAGATTCTCTTTATATCTTCTTTATTTTTAATTATCATTATTCTTTATATTATATTCTTTAAATTGTATTTTACTTTGATTATAACTAGTGAAGAATAAACATCATGTATTTTACTAAAAGCTAAGTTGAGTTAAAATTAGTACTAACAAAGTGTCGTAAAAAACGAGGGTAATATATTAAATAATAACATCATTGAAATTTACTGATTTAAATTGCCTTATTTATGCACATAATGAAAAAAGTGCTTCAAAATATCAGAAGTTTAAGAAACCGTTAAATTGAAATTCAAACTAACTATAAAAAACCTTATGAAATTTAATTACTCTGGTGGCAATATTTGATGACACAAATTTATTATGGAAATTGAAATAATCTTTATTAATTTTAATTAAAATAATCGAATCTTTTTAAAATAACGCATACGAGTTTATTGAAAATAGCAAAAAAAAAAATAAAACTGAAATTATAAAAATATTAAAAATTAAATATTAGAATATCACTATTCCTCAAAGAACAAAAATAGCAAAACATGCCAGTTTGAAAACCTCGCTGATAAATGAAAACATTGTATTATTATGAAAAAATATAAGTAATCTCAATTTTCCGCTCGTCAAATTACTGACAAAGGCAAAAAAAAATTTAAATTAATAATACATACTTAAAAATCATAAATACAGTCCATTTTTAAAGGAAAGAATACGCTTTAATTATAGATATTAGTGTCGTAACGAAATACGTATATTTTGTTAAAAAAAAAAACTACTTTTTGTTTTTTTTTTTTAATTTTGACGGATATAATCGTATTTATGTTCGAGTTAATCAATTTTAACAATGCGAAACATAAAAAAAAATCCTACAAAAACGTATTGTTTCATAACAACCAAAATAACGCAATCATATAACTTCTAAAGTAATACACTGTTCAAACTACCGGCGAAAGTTATATCGGCAAAAAATTATACATGTCCCGGCGTTTCGCTGGGTCACGTCTAGGAATCGAGATATATCGATTTGAAGTTAGTAACTATCATATAGGGGAAATTGTGACCATTGTTGGTCTTTTCTTTGACATAAATCGAGAACCACCAGTCCGATTTTGCTGAAACAAATTTAAAAAAAATTAGGAATTACAATTCCTTTAATCCGTTCATACAACGTTTCGCTACATAAGCAACAGTTTCGCAGTTATAAATAAATGTATTAAGAAAAAAACTATTTTTTGCCTAAAAAATTGAATTTTTTTATTTTTAATTCATAAAAAATCCACACCGGTAAAAAAAGTGTCAAGTCCTATTACTTTCACGTAAAGTCACATAACCTTTAAACAAAATGAGACATAGATCATGAAAATCGATGGACGCGTTTCGCTTTTATTCACAATTAAGTGAAGGTATCTCATTTTGACAAGAATATTGATTTTATGTTTGAATGAATTTGGATAATATTTATTATATATTATTTATTATAATTATTAACACGTAAAATTAAAAATTATTGCATGTAATTATTAGGTTATTACATAGATTATAAAAATCGATGAACGCAAAACTTATTTTCGTTTGTTTGCGCCCTTAACTTTCTTGCGTGGTGGTATAGCAATTGTCGTCTTCGATATCCGGTGACTTTGACATTAGGCTCCAAATTGTTGCCTTCTTTCATAAGTTGGGCAAGTTTTTCTGCTTCACGTTGAGAAAGGTTTAATTCTGCAACAATCTTGTCCATTCTTGCTTGTGATATTGGAATTATTTTGTTCGATGGGCCGGCTTCTGGTGTTGGTTTATAGGTGAAATCCGACTGATCCATTGTTTCAATAGAAAAAGAAGTTTCTCTGTCAGGACTTGGAAGCGGTGGAATTGGTATTTCATCCGAATGCGGTAGAGATATTTGTGCACTTTTAACAGATATGTAAACTCTTCGTTTAAGGCCTTTACGATTTACTCCACATATTTTTTTTGCGCAATCGTAACAGTTGTCGGAATTGTGCTGTCCTGGATCAGTCCAAATCATTGATACACCAAAATGAAGTGAACTACGTTTCCCTTGGATCCACATGTTAAGACCATTGTAGCACGTTTTACAAATTTTGTCTGGGAGCCACGAAGCGCCGCGAATTATTTCGCATTCAAAATAAAGTTTAAAAGCGCCCTCCACTTGCTCAGTGAGTAATGCAGCATTTGTTGAAAAAGCTCTTTTGCCACAAACGTAACAAAATAAATTGATATTTTCTGGACAATTTGCACTCATTTCGGTTTTATACTTTTTCGTTTGTTATCTATTTCCAGCTAAAAAGAGCACATAATTAAAATGATAAATATATTTGTTTAGAAAACAGCTTGAGGTAAAAATTTAACGCTTAAACAGTGCCTAAGAAAATAAACTGTTTTTACACCTGCAGATAGCAAAAAGAGGAAATTATAGTAAATTGAAGTGAAACAAAATTAGATAAATAAAATACCCAGAAGTTGAGAATGGAGGTAAATATTGTTAAATTTGTAAAGATCAGTGTTGAAAAACAGTACAAAAATAGTTAAATAAATTAAAATATGTAGTATTGTTTTTTAATAGAAAATACATTTTATGTAAAATTGTCTATGAAAAATTTCTACATAGCGTATAGCGTATTTACGCGTTCGGAGATACTTGTTGAATGACAAAAATCGATCAGTGAACACCTATAAATACTACGTAAGTTTCAATATTTTACTGAGAGGTACTTATGAACTCGCGCATCTTTTAAGGGTGGCTATAAACCTAATTCGTGTCCGTTTTAAATTTTTCGAAACGTTCTAAAACATGACCACTTATAAATGTGGGTGCAATTTTTTCCAAGGTATTTTGAGCATATCTCGAGCAAATTTTTGAAATTCATACCTTCACTTAATTGTGAATAAAAGCTAAACGCGTGCATCGATTTTCATGATATATGTCTCATTTTGTTTAAAGGTTATGTGACTTTACGTGAAAGTAATAGGACTTGACATTTTTTTACCGTTTTGGATTTTTTATGAATTAAAAATAAAAAAATTCAATTTTTTAGGCAAAAAATAGTTTTTTTCTTCATACGTTTATTTATAACTGCGAAACTGTTGCTTATGTTGCGAAACGTTGTATGAACAGATTAAAGGAATTGTAATTCCTAATTTTTTTAAATTTTTTATGTCAAAAAAAAAGACCACCAAAGGTCACAATTTTCCCTATATGATAGTTACTAACTTCAAATCGACATATCTCTATTCCTAGACGTGACCCAGCGAAGCGCCGGGACACGTATGACTTCTTTTTTACCGATATAACATTTCCAGTTGGTTTCATCCCATCCCGATTTTGACTGTCGCATAGTGTTATTATCGATATATGGCTCCGTATGATGAAAATATCAGAATTTCGACCATCAGATTTTGAATATTTTTTAGAACTTCTATTAAAAAAATTGATATATATATATTTTGTTTGTCCCATTCGAAGACCCATTTTATAAAAGAGGTATTTACGTTAAATGTTTATACGTCCATGCATATACATAAACAAATAAAAACAATAAAGTTAAGCTATATTCAGACTAGTCTAATATTTTAAGAAAAAGACGCAACCACTAAACAAAATAACTTTTAATTTCTTCTTTAAATTTAGAAAATGTTTTTTACTAATCGTAAGTAATGAATTTTGTTTTGTTTACTAAACATTTGCAAAATTAAACAACGGCAAATTATTTTTAAGTAAAACTAGTGCCCATGCAATTTCGAAAATATATGTGGCAAATGTGAACATAGCTCCAGATTAAAAAATATTCCAGAACAAAATTTTAAATTTCTAACTTAAAATTCTAAACGGTTTGGCTACTTTTTACTAAACGATTTTTATATGATTAGTTATAATTTGATAGCATGACATTTTTAATTTTTCTATCCTAAAAAGTACTTCCAATATATTTTAGAAAAGATGTTTTATAAGTGTAGAAACTAAAGACACTTTAAAGTACATATAACACTAATTGGAATTTATAATAGTCGACAAAGTTACATACATTTATTTGACTTTTTATATAAATAAATGTATAATTTTAGCCAAAAATTTTAAACCTCTTAAAACAAAATCTTGCTTTGTATTTTCGTGAACAATTTCTTAGTTTTTTAAAATATATTTTTTTTTTAATTTAACTTTTATATATAACCAACGTTTTCCAAAATAATAACAAAATTTTAAATGTGCATAAAGATAAATATTGATTTATTTAACAAAATTATGTTTAAGTTATTTTTATCAGAACAACATATTTTTAAGTAAGCATTACAATAATTTTAACGAATAAAAGTATTAATATTCCTTTTCATGGTAATTCTTGCAAGATAAGGCATTCTGGTTCCATTGTCACTTCTTTATTGCTTTCTTGTTTTAATTTAAAATTTTCACGAAATTTAGTACTTTATATATTGGTACGTTTTTTTTTCTTTTTTTAATTTGGTTATTATTATAAAATACATAATATATATATATCCGAATTTCGACCATATATATATATATATATATATATATATATATATATATATATATATATATTTGAAATTATTGAACATATTTTTTTTTTTTTTATTTATCAGCATATATAATTATGTCAAAGTTGAATTCTATAGGCGCCTTTAATTTGGATGAAGAGAAATCCATTGAGGCTTCGCAAACACTCAACTTTCAACTGAGCCTTGTTTTGATGTCATTGGAAATATAATGTTAGACAAGTCCTCAAAAGGAAATGTCATGAGGAACCATCTTCCAAATAGTACAGATATTGCCGCATCAACGACAGGTTTAGATAGGTTCAGGTTTTTTAAATCACTTAAATCTCACTGCGTGATCTACGGAAAAGTACTTGCTATGAAAAGCTTACCTGTTATATTTAAAAGTGCTCTTCTACTATAATCGTAGTAAATTTTATTTAAACTAGCATCTTAAGAAATAGAATAAGATCCTTATAAAAAAATTCACAGAGAACAATTTTTGTATTACTTTGCTTATATCTCTAAATTTTTCGGGGTATCAAAAAATCTTAGCATTAAACTGCAAGGGAGACAAGTAAATATATTAACAGAATTTGGTTCTTTAAAGACATCTTCAATCCCATCTACCAAAATATTCTTCATTTCCAGCATTGGATATGATAATGATATTTTGGATTTATATAATGTTCAAAAAGAACATACATATGAAAAGTGAAATACACTTGGAATTACTTAAAACTGAATTTTCCCAATATCATTTTTCCATTCAACATTGCAATTGATGACATACCCTATAATTTTCAAGAATGAACAATTGAGCGTGTGCCAAATCTGACTTGGAATCTATATTGATTGAATATTTTTGGTTAAAGTATTATAAAGTTTACACGATGATTGGGAATGAAGCGTTAAATTTTTTGCTATCGTTTGTATCTACGTATTTATATGAAACTAGTTTTTCATAAAATCCAAGTATAGATCATAGGACCTGCTTTGTCACATATTTCTGCCAATATTAAAAAGTTAGTAAAAACAAAGAAATTTTATTACATTTACTGCCTTATTCATAATATAAATTTTAATTTTATCAAGGCTTAAAAGAAAAAATTTTATACAAATTTCATTAAAATAAATATTTAAGGATTTTAGTATTTTTTTATTGTTTATGAGCTTTAGAAGAGTCATAGTTTTTACATTTAATACATAAATGAATTTTGGTTTTTTTATTTTATTTAAAATAAATACCTTGTAGTTGTAACTATTTTTCATTTATATTATACTAAAAATGAAAACATACTAAAGATTTCTAAAAGTTTCCAAGAAGCATGAAGAGTTGGGAAACCCTGATTTGTATATTGAAGTTTATATTTGCATTTACATTTATTTTTCTTTTCTTTTGTTATCTATTTCCAGCTAAAAAGAGCACATAATTAAAATGATAAATATATTTGTTTAGAAAACAGCTTGAGGTAAAAATTTAACGCTTAAACAGTGCCTAAGAAAATAAACTGTTTTTACACCTGCAGATAGCAAAAAGAGGAAATTATAGTAAATTGAAGTGAAACAAAATTAGATAAATAAAATACCCAGAAGTTGAGAATGGAGGTAAATATTGTTAAATTTGTAAAGATCAGTGTTGAAAAACAGTACAAAAATAGTTAAATAAATTAAAATATGTAGTATTGTTTTTTAATAGAAAATACATTTTATGTAAAATTGTCTATGAAAAATTTCTACATAGCGTATATATAATATTTAATCAATACAAAATCTTATATTAAGTATACGCAGGGTTTTTACAAATTAATTGAGCTTAAATATTCTTAGCATTTATTTCGTACAAATTTAGTGTAGTATCGGCTTTTTAACTCAAGGATGTTTGTATATTGCTAAAATGAATTACATTTTTATGATAAGATTATAAGAGAAATAAATGCAATAAATTATAAAAATTACGTTATATATTATGGCTAGAAATAAAAAATATATATCTGTAATAATTCTTTATTGCACAGATATAAATAAAATCTGTCTTTCCATTGATACGTTTTCGAAATACCATTATTCTGCACTTAATACCATGATTTGCAGTCATTACTCGGATATGTTGTTAATCATGTTTCAGACATTTTCAAATACGCTGGTTTCTTGATTAAAAACGAAAATTTATGATTTTTTTTTTTTTTTTGCAGTTTGCTATAGTCATTGAAACTTAAAAAAAAAGAACAAATTATTCCTATTTCAAGAATGCGTAATCAAATTAAACTCAGTTTGTCACATGCCTACTACCCCTTAAAAAAATTTTATTTACCCCTGTATTTCAAAATTAAAATAAATATCATAAAAAGAAATGCTTATAAGCAAATATACTACCAATTTTAAAATTAAAAATAATAAATATTATTTATATATAATATAATAATATTATTTATATACTTAATTGCTTATTTAATAAGTAGTATTACTTACTTAAACTAAAAAATATTTTATTAAACTATAAAAATCTTTAACACAGTTATTAAATTATTATTGAGGGATATGCTTCCTGATCAGCTTATTAAATTCGTATTAAATCATATATCGTTTTAAATTGTTGGCAAAATGTTTCAATACACTAAACCGAAAACTAATATTATTCTTGCAACATGTTATTTTTCATTATTGCACATGGAATGAATATCTTCATGCAAACACAACAAATTGAATGTTCATGTGTTACATTTGTGTTCTAGTTGGACGTGTAGATAGACAGACACAAACATACAGACCCACATATAGTCACACTTTAATACATATTTTGGCTGCTATCCAAAAATATACATTTTAAAACATATAGATACTTATGTTTATATATACTATATGTACAAGTATGGCAATATACAAACGCAGTATATTTTTGAAGCATTGTTTAAGACTGAAAACCTAAAAGATAAATATTTTATAATAGAGAAACAAAAAAAAAAAAAAAAACTCAGTAAACATAATAAGAGTATAAAGTATTATAGAAAATATTATTCTTATATTGACTGTAATATTGTGTGGCAGTAACATGAGGTATGATATGAAATTGATTATTATTTTCAATAACGCTCATACTTATATACACATACACATGTAAATACATTATATACTGTATTTACGCTTATTTTATAAACAATGTAAGCAATAATAATTACACCTGTTATTTTAAATATACATAAGCGTATCAATATGTATTGTAAATATGTATAAATACACTAACATGTTGTACCTATTACCTGGAAATTTTATTCTATCCAAATATAAAACTACTACAAGCAAACGATTTCATTGTTGAAATTGAAGTATACTTATAAAAAAGCAAATACTTAACTAATATGAATAGAGATATGTATGTAGGTTAATTTATATTGAATCGCAGGAAGCCTGTACGTTTTGCTACTCCAACAGGGATACCATTAAAACAAATGACGTTTTTAATAAAATTTAAATAATATTTATACATACTGGTATTCTAATTTTAAGAAGTTTTTGTTTTATATTGTTCTTTTTATATGTAAAAATTAACTTTTAAAGCATATAAGCTATACAATTTAATTATGTTGTTTTCCCAAGCAAGCATTATACATATAAGAAAAAAAAAAGTAAGATTAAACAACATTATCAGACCACATTTAAAATTGCTATATAAATATAAGCGAAATTAAATCGCAATTTATTTTTTTTTTTCTCTTTTTTTATTCCAAATGTTAAAAACTGTAAATCGTAAAGTAGTTCCACAGCTTTGATTGGTTCACTACTACAAAAATTGGCTCTACTTTAGCATAATTTATAAATTTCAATTTTAAGTAAATTAATTGACTTTTGGGACATTACGAATTTGTGCTGATAAGTATCTGAAATTCACAACAAATGTATAACAAATTTTCAGACCTCCACCTCAACGTACACTATTTCGCACAAACATACGTATGTACACCATTATGTACAAATGTGCTTCTGGAGCACAAAATACCTTAAATAAAAGTTATATTTTACACACAACTTTTATATCCTTGAACCAAATTTCATGAAGATCGGTCCTCACATACTAGACATAAGACAACAAATATATATATATATATATAGGCGAAAATTCCAAAAAATTAATTTTTTTTTTTTTTTTTGTACATCATGAATAATTTAAAGTACACATTTGTGGTAGATCTAGAAAAAGCCATTTATTCATTTGGTCATTTCAAATGATAAAGTCGAAAATTGCCGAAAATTTCATTAAGATATTTCAACTAAAAAAAAAATTATTACAGAGTTTCTCCAAAAACCAAATTCTTACAAAAATTTTACTTTAATTCCAAAAATTTTAAATACTACGGAACACAGTGGGGTGAAACGCAAATTTTTTGGTAATAAATTTGAATCTCCTGAACTACTGGTCGGATTAAATTGAAATGTATGGAAGAGTTGTAGAGGAGGACCTAAGCTTTCAGAAAAATCATCTTGTAGTCACCCTGTGATAACACGAGATAAGCTACAGGGTGTCAAAGTTGACTACCTCGAGTATGTAAAAGTTAAAAAAAATCGTAACTTGTACAAATGAAGTCCGATTTTAAAGATTTTTATATTTCTGGAAAGTGCTTGGCAAGATAAAGAAAAAATAAGCTTACTCATCTAAGTTATCTCTTACAGTTAAAAAGATATTTACGCTTGAATTTTGAATTTTTGATTTTTTGGCTCGACTTTATTTCGTTTTTCGGGAATAAGTCCGGAGATATATGAGCTAAAAATTTTTTAAAAATATTCTGTAATTTGCTACATATTTCAAAATAATATGCTGAAAGAATTTTTGGATTATCTCAATTCGTCTAGACGTGAAAAATATTCAAAGTCAGCACTCTGAAATTGGCATGAAAAATGGCTATTTTTTTACAAAAATATAGTACAATTCATTCACTTTTTTCTCAAAGTTCCGTTAATAAAAAAATTTTTTCCTTATTAATTTCAAAAGATAAGGCTTCATAAACGGTTAATAAAGAAATTTTGAATTGATTTAAGTTTGCACCCTACATCCAGCATTGGCCGAAAATTGTCAATTTTAAAAAATAGTTTCATTTTTATCGATTAATAAAAAAAATGTCACGCGAGCTTTTTTAAATTTGGTACCCATATTTTTATAGAAATAGATTTAGAATGATTTAGTACTAAACTGCTTCCCGCCCGGCCAAAAACGAATGCAAAAGTGGAAATTTTATGTTAAAAGTCAGTTTTTTTAACGACTATTTTTAAAAGCATATTAAAAGCATATTAGCATAATATTTTTAATATTATTTCTTATGTAGTGTATAAAATACAAATCAAGCTTTCATTCCTAAAAAAATCAATGAAATAGCTCCAATAACCTATTTTTGGTAATTTTTCAAAATAAAATTTTTTTTCCAAAAATAGCTGAAAATCCAAAAATATTTATTTTTTTAATACAACTCCACTAATTTTGCAAATACTTTAAAAATGTTAAAAGAATATAAAAATAGACTTATTTACCAATTCAACGATATATAAAATGTTGATATAGGTCATTTAATAATAGTAATATAATGGCCTCAAAACTACCAAGTCACGTCAAAAGTTGCAAAATTCACTATTTTGTTCCGTATTTCCGTATATATGTGTGTATATGTAACACTCAACTGCATTGCTTATTTTTGTTACGAGATAATAATATTTATTAATGAATTTATTTAAAGTGTTCATAATTCTTTTCTACTGAAAAGGTTTTTAAAATTACCTAAGTACATAAATAAGTATATTTTCCTTCGTTTTTTATTACATTTTTTTAAGTTTTTAAATAATTTACCTAGCTACTTAATTAATGTATTATAACAAAAATGATTTTTTTACAATCGCATAGGTACATTTTTTGACGTACCTGTTTAACACTACAGGTCATAAAAATAAACTGAATGAAATTGGGGGTTTTGAGCAAAACTTTTAATTTTTTAATTCACTTTTGCCTGTCACCATTTACCTGATATAAATATTATTTTTCTATATATAAGTATCCTTATAAATATGCAGATTTATTAGTGAATTTGCCATTATGGAGATTACATTAAAACACTTTTCTATTTGCAAAGTAATCTGGGATAATCTATCTGATATTATAAATCGTCCAGAAAAAATAAGAAAACTCATTGATACAGTAGCATCTTTTGGTTTAACTCTTACTGCAGAAGACAGTTTAAAGCTCGAAAATTTTTATAAATCATACGAAAAAAGGATGCAAGCTTCAGATTGGTCAATACCAAAGTTCAAGAAGAAAAATGATGAGTGGTTGCAGGGAGAAATACCAATTTTCATCGGAAAGCAGAAAAAGGGTCGACCAAAAAAAAAGTTACGATGAAGTTCAGCTAAGAACAAAGAGGACCAAACAGGAATCTATTCTAAATTTACATACGAATGCCGAAATAAAAGATACATTTAAAGCTTTAGTAACACGTACGCAACCAAAGGAAGTAGAAAAAGTTATAGATGTGTTACCAACAGCTTCTCCCAATCGATTACATCGGATAATCCAAAGCATAGTGACACCGAAATCAACATCATCCTTTACCTCTGAAAATGCTTTAGCTCTAATATTAAATTTAGGATTATCAAGAAACCAATACGAGATTTTGAGGAAATCTGTTAGCGAAAAAGGATATGATATCTTTCCCAGTAGCAAATCAGTGAGAGAAGCGAAAAGTAATGTTTTACAGCCTATGGAGCTAAAGTTAATATATTGTAATTACTTGAAAATACTGCCTCTAGAATTATATCTACCTTCAGCAATGATAACATTGAAAAATGCAAAGAATCTGAACTTATTTTAATATTCAAATGGGGCTGCGATGGAACATCAGGATTTTCGGAATACAAACAACTGGATGGAAGTAATTCTGGAAATAATTTTCCTCGCTGTTTATAGCGTCTCTGGTACCACTTCGAATGCGCTTAAATAAGCCTTCCTCATCGACTAGAAATGACTCGCTTTTTGATGATATATGGATAAATTTAACTCCAGGATCCAAATTTTTGTGCCGTCCAGTCCTTTTTGATTACACAAAAGAAACAAAATAAACAGCATTGTCAACCAATTGGAAGAAGAAATTAAAGCATTGCCCCCAATATATGTAAAAGTATCAAACAGAACTATTAAAGTTACATTTCAACAACAATTAACGATGATTGATGGAAAAGTTGCAAACGCTATAACAGATACAACATCTACATGGAAATGTAATATATGTGGAAAAATAAGTTCACAATTTCAGGATAATTCTGAAGTCCTTGTTAATAAAAATTCTTTAAAATTTTGAATATCACTGCTCCACGCAAGGATAAGATTTTTGGAGTTCTGCTTACATCTTGCATATGATATGAAGTACAGAAATATTCCCGGGCAGGAAAATGCTACAGTAAAAAACAATTTGGAACTTCACGAATTACGAAAAGAGGAGAAGAAAAGAATTCAATTAGAATTCAAAGAACAACTCGGACTAATAATTGATAAACCTCTACATGGCTATGGAAGCTCAAATGATGGAAATACAGCAAGAGGTTTCTTTGAAAATCCGGAACCCACATTTTTAATCACAGGCATTGACTTAAATATTTTGAAGCGTTTTAAGATTATATTGGTAGCCATTAATAGCAAAAAACAAATTAATGCGGACAAATTTAAAATTTTTGCTTTTTTGAAACTAAAGAACTACTTAACATTACATACCCCTGGAAATCAATGACTCCAACAATTCCCAAAGTATTGGCTCATGGTAAAGAAATAATAGAAAATAGTATTTTGCCATTGGGAGAGCTAACAGAGGAAGCACAGTAAGCCCGAAATAAAGATGTTAAACATTTCCGACTCTTCAATACCCGAAAATGTTCGAAAATAGCGCAAAATATGGACTTAATGGAATATTTATTAATATCATCAGATCCAGTTATATATTCTATAAGAACACGATGGCTACCAAAAATCACTCTTGCAATAGAAAAAGAGGATTCCGAAGCTAAGGAAGTTAAAAATTTGCTAACGTTTGATGCTTCTGATTATTTTCAAGAAAATATCTAATAATATCTTCGATAATATAATAAATATATTCTTAATAAAATAAATATAGGGGATATATGTATAATAAGTATGTAAATATGTAGAACAAATTAAATAAACATTACTCAAATAAAGAATTTACTACTTTATAATAACAAATATATACCTACATAATACATTAGAAAACTAAAATGTTACGTATACACACATATGGAAATACGGAACAAAATAGTGAATTTTACAACTTTTGACGTGACTTGGTAGTTTTGAGGCCATTATATTACTATTATTAAATGACCTATATCAACATTTTATATATCGTTGAATTGGTAAATAAGTTTATTTCTATATTCTTTTAAAATTTTTAAAGTATTTTTAAAATTAGTGGAGTTGTATTAAAAAAATTAAATTTTTTTGGATTTTCAGCTATTTTTTGAAAAAAAAATTATTTTTGAAAAATTACCAAAAATAGGTTATTGGAGCTATTTTATTGCTTTTTTTAGGAATGAAAGCTTGATTTGTGTTTTATACATTACATAAGAAATAATATTAAAAATATTATGCTAATATGCCTTTAATATGCTTTTAAAAATAGTCGTTAAAAAAACTGACTTTTAACATAAAATCTCCACTCCTGCATTCGTTTTTGGCCGGGCGGGAAGCAGTTTAGTGTTAAATCATTCTAAATCTATTTCTATAAAAAATATGGGTACCAAATTTAAAAAAGCTCGCGTGACATTTTTTTTTATTAATCGATAAAAATGAAACTATTTTTTAAAATTGACAATTTTCGGCCAATACTGGATGTAGGGTGCAAACTTAAATCAATTCAAAATTTCTTTATTAACCATTTATGAAGCCTTATCTTTTGAAATTAATAAGGAAAAAATTTTTTTATTAACGGAACTTTGAGAAAAAAGTGAATGAATTGTACTATATTTTTGTAAAAAAATAGCCATTTTTCATGCCAATTTCAGAGTGCTGACTTTGAATATTTTTCACGTCTAGATGAATTGAGATAATCCAAAAATTTTTTCAGCATATTATTTTGAAATATGTAGCAAATTACAGAATATTTTTGAAAAATTTTTAGCTCATATATCTCCGGACTTATTCCCGAAAAACGAAATAAAGTCGAGCCAAAAAATCAAAAATTCAAAATTCAAGCGTAAATATCTTTTTAACTGTAAGAGATAACTTAGATGAGTAAGCTTATTTTTTCTTTATCTTGCCAAGCACTTTCCAGAAATATAAAAATCTTTAAAATCGGACTTCATTTGTACAAGTTACGATTTTTTTTAACTTCTACATACTCGAGGTAGTCAACTTTGACACCCTGTAGCTTATCTCGTGTTATCACAGGGTGACTACAAGATGATTTTTCTGAAAGCTTAGGTCCTCCTCTACAACTCTTCCATACATTTCAATTTGATCCGACCAGTAGTTCAGGAGATTCAGATTTATTACCAAAAAATTTGCGTTTGACCCCACTGTGCGGAACCCATTTTATCCAAATAAATTCACTTATCTAGCTGACGTAATTTTATAGGAAAACTATACTACTTTAAAGTTTAATAAGTCACGAAAATTTCCAAATAAATAAATAATGTGAAAAATATGAAAAATGCAATTTTTAGTTTTGGTCCTATAAATTTTTTTATATATAATTAAAAATTACGTCAGCTAAATAAGAGAATATATTGGAAAAAATGGAGCTCACAGTTTTTCTGATTTTTGTAATTAAAGTAAAACTTTTATAAACATTTGGTTTTTGGAGAACATATAAATATTTTATCCGTAATAAAATTTTCATTAGTTAAGATATTTTAACTAACGAAATATATATAAGTTTCAAAAGAGCATTAAAGCACTTTTATTACAAACTTTAAACTCCCGTTAAACCGCAACAGCATCATAATTGGTAAGACAAAAACTAAAATTTCTTTAACCAGTTTAAATGTACTTACTTCATTCTAAAGTAATAATCATTAAAGAAATACTTAGAGCAGAAGCAACAAGTACTTTAATTCAAAAATGGCTTTATTAATAGTTAATGAAATGAAATTATTATAGGCATTATGTGATTTCAACGTAAAAAAATTACAACATACTTAACAAATAAATAGTAACGTGTTAAAATTTTGTCAGTTTGTGACAAATAAATATGTTTAAGCATTTAACTCATAAAAAATCCCAAAAATGGGATTTACTTTATATATTACTCATAAAATCCACATTTGTGGCAGGTCTGGAAAAAGCCATTGGCACAGACTCCACGGAACACATCAGAGCTTCAAAAAATACATTCTCTTTGTAGACCCCTGCTTTTTCATTTTAAAACATATATTCTAAACGTAAAATTTCGATAAAAATAGGTCAAATTTGGAAGTATCTGTACCTAGCCCTGTTGGGGCCAGTTTTTATTTTTAAAACCATCTCAGTAAATATGCCTTGCAAAAAAAAAAAAAAAAAAAAATTATTTTAGAGAAAAATTTTTGTTGACACCGGTGTTGCTAAAAAAATTTTGCCTCATGTCCCCAAAATGTTTCAATATAAAATTAAGCTTTTTTATTGAAAATATATTGAAAATATTCTATACATAGCTAATAATTATTAAAAATATTTTATAAAGAGAAATCGAACGAAAATTGGTTTTAAAATAAATTTCTTATAAAAAGAATATTCATTAAAATTTTTCTAGAAAAATTATTTTATATCTCCTATAAAAAGAAAACTTATCACTGTTCACAATAAAAAAAAAACTTTATCTAGAAATTCATACCAAAAGGAAATTTGTTACAAATTCTAAAAAAAAAAAAAAATGTTAAAATCATTTTTACTTAAAATAAATTTTATTTTTAATAAAGAGAAAATCTATTGAATTTTTCTATAAATTGAAAATTTATGGAGAGCCGAAAATTAACTGAAAGATGTTTTTGATTTTTAAGGAAAAACTAACGAAAATAATGTAGTGTTTCATTAAAAAAAAGCGAATGAAACCAAAAACTACCCGCATATAAAAAACAAATAATAGTTTAATATTTTATATTCATAGATATAAATAATAATAATAAAATAATAAATAAAAAAATAATAAAAATAATAATAATAATAATAAAATAATAAATAAAAAAATAATAATAATAATAAAATAATAAATAAACAAAATATATATATATATATATATATATTTATATTTATATTTATATTTATATTTATATTTATATTTATATTTATATTTATATTTATATTTATATTTATATTTATATTTATATTTATTTATTTCTATTCTATTTTATTTTATATCTACAAAACTAAAAACTTATAGAAGTTCATCTTTAAAAATTAAGATTCTTCGAAAATGGAATAAATGTATTGTTTATTAAAGGATACCCATCTATTAGGAAAATCTGTCCCCAAATGAAAGTATAAATCCCCAATTTGGGAACAAATCCCTTCATCTGGCGATACTGGTAGACATTTTTCGACCAAAAAAATCCTAGTTGTGTTAATTTTGTTGTTTTAATATCGCCTTAAAACTTTTTTTAGTCAATTGATAATTTGTTCCTTAACTAATGGCATAAAAGTTTTGAAAAATCGTAAACAAGTTTTGAGCTGTATATTGAAAAAAACTGGATCAAGATTTTGCACAATTAAGATAGATGAATTTCTTGAAAACTATAACAGATAAATAGCACATGGAAACAAAAATTAGCCAAATTCTTATGTTAGAAATACTCTTTTTTGAGCAAGAATAGCTGCGCTCCTGAAGGGTAAATGAGACCCTCTTTTTGACTTAAAATTGAGCGCTCCTCTGCTATGCTTATGTGAAACTGTATGTAAATCCAACAAGCCGATTAGAGATTACAGAATTATTTCCAAAAAATTTCGATTCTGTACGCTGCAGTGGTCAAAGTTGAGTTGACAACTATAATAGAAATATTGAATCTTATAAAATACAACAAAAAATATATATAAGTTTTAAAAGAGCATTAAAGCACTTGTATTACAAACTTTAAACTACCGTTAAACCGCAACAGCATCATAATTGGTAAGACAAAAACTAAAATTTCTTTAACCAGTTTAAATGTACTTACTTCATTCTAAAGTAATAATCATTAAAGAATACTTATAGCAGAAGCAACAAGTACTTCAATTCAAAAATGGCTTTATTAATAGTTAATGAAATTAAATTATTATAGGCATTATGTGTTTTCAACGTAAAAAAATTACAACATACTTAACAAATAAATAGTAACGTGTTAACATTTTGTCAGTTTGTGACACATAAATATGTTTAAGCATTTATCTCATAAAATGATTTAGATTTATTCATACAAAAACAGGTGTATTACTGATAGCAACACATGTATATTTTGACATTTGCACAGAATGAGAAAAAAAAACATATTAAAGGTATTCATTTAAACGCTTCTGTTTACCGTTTGTTGCAATTGTGCATATTTTCTAGATATATTTCGTGAACCCCTTTCAAATATAAAAAAAGAAAATAAAAAATCATTGCAAATATTTAAAAAAATTTTTAGAAATCAAAGATTTTATTATAATTAACGTAACTATAATTTTTTCATCGCAGTTATTAATAATTTTTAGATATAAAAAAAGACAGCTGATTTAAAACTGCACAATAAACAGTGCAAGTTTGCGAGACTAAATAGACGCACAAACTTATAAGTGTTGTGCAAATGAATTTCCACACAATTTTAGACAGTTAGTGGGGGTTTTGCGCTTTTTCATGAGAACCCTTTTTGACAGTTATTGTAAAAGACAGTTATGAATAAATTCACGTATCTGAATTAAATGTAGTTTCTTTATTATTTATGCTAAAAAATAAAACATAGTGCAGGTTTTAACCCGGTAATCCAAGGATAGGTTAAGCAAAATAATGTATTTATTAATTTGAATTATTTTTCTAAAAATGATTTCAAGGTACACCATTGCACTCAGTATTAAGGTTCTCTAAATCAACTTTCAAATAATCAAACAATCGACTTTTTTCTGAAAAAAGTGCAAAAAGTCAAAATGTCTAAAAAGTTCTGAAAAATCGAAAATAGTCAGAAAAAGTTGAAAACGTTCGGAAAAGGCGTAAAATGGGAAAAATTCGAACAAATTTACCTTATTTAAAGGAAATGATATCTTAGCAGTTTTTATCTCAACAACATCACCTGTATAAAATACTATCGTAAAAAAATATGTTTTTATCTGTTCATTTATCAGTATTTATATTTCGTATATTATCATAAGATAAATAATAAAAAATAGTTAGAAGAGGCGAAATATCTCGATAATATTCGAAAACGTCTCAAACTTGAAATAAGTTGAAAATTCGACTATTTAAAAATGAAAAAGTCGAAATTTCAAAAAATCTATCATATAATCCTAGTTCATTTCAGTTGTTTATTTGTTTCTAGAAAGGCTTATAGAAATAAAAAGAGTAAAACATAAATAAATCTCCAAAAAATATATAAATTTTTATTTTGAAAAGTCATGATCGATTATGATCTAGTATTCACTAGAGACTTGATATGTTTATCAAACATGACAATATGTTCTACACTTTCATTTGGCAAAATTATCAACACATTTTGCTTTCCCTTCCGCAGAAAGTACTTAGTGTAACGGTAATCTCAGTATCTCATAATTTTCTTAAAGTTATTACATTAGTTTTATTGAAAAGTTGGTATTGACTACCACATGCACCAAATTAAGATCATCAGTCGAATATTTCAACTTTTACTTTCAAACTACATTTTTAAATTTATATTGAAATTTATACTCTTTGTACTAACGATAACTTACATTCAAAATACCTAGAAGTCTAAAAACGTATTATTTTATATATATATTTAAAACAAGGAAACACTTTTGGAATTTCGTATCATTAGGTTTCCACACCCGAACATAGTTGTAGGTAAATTTGGTATAAGATCTTCAAATTTTGAAATTGTCAAGATAGTCAAATCGATTACTTAAAATAGTCATTATATTATCAACATCAAAAAATAGTTCTTTTTTTTAAAACGTTATCATTTCCTATGTTCCTTTTTGAGGAAAAATTTGTTTTATTTACAATTAAAAAAATTATGTACATTATTTTCATATTGTCGGCGAATTACGAAATCTAACAGTACATAAAAATCCGAAGATATACATATCAAAATGATCTAACACAAAAAAAATATTTACCATGTCTTTCAAAAAGTTGTTAAAAATACTTTTTGTAAGCGCAACGACGATACACAAATTTCACTCTTTTTTTTAATGAACTTAAATTATTATTATTTTTTAAGTGAAACTTAGTACTACAATTTAAGGATTTCTAATGCATTAATTGTGAAACTAAGCTTTTATAAAAATTACAAAAGGGATTTGTAAAGTGTTTATTCGTAATTATATATATATATATATATATATATATATACATATATGAATTAATTTACATTCAACATGTTGGATTTGCTTCTGAATATTCTTTCAGAAAAATCTTCAAACTTAGGACAAAAATCTTCAAGTCTTCAACACGCCATTTATAGCATCAAAAATCATGAAATTGGCGAAAAATCGTCAAATCTGGCAAAAATGCACCCGAGAGTAATATGGATTGAAAAAATGTGTACAAATAATTTACGTACATTAGCATCCTACGGTTAACCATTTAAAAAATCAACTTTTTGATATAACTATAATCACTCTCTGAGTTGACTTAACATTAAATGATTTTTATTTATATATCAAATCTGCCTTTTTTAAGATCTCACAATATGTATTTAAATCTTAAAACAAAACACCAAAGACTAAATGATTAAATAATTTAATAAAAAAAAGGACAGGCCACAATTTTGAAGATAAGCTCTTACTCATTAAAGCCGTAAATATCGCTCATTTAAAATGGTGATACAATTTGGCAAGATTGAGTTTTATTTAGGGATATATTACAATATTAAATTTTGGAAGGAACGGTACAAAATGACCATAGTTCCACACCTAGCAAAAATTTATTCATACCCAAAGGCAAGTTTGTTGGGAAGAGATAAACTATTTTTCCATTACCAACCTGCTTCAAGAAAAAATGATTTTTGTTCGCGTTGTCCCACTTGGTAGGTTTGTTTTTTATTTATTTTTTTTTTTTTTTTTTTTTTTTTTTGCTGCGCTACGTATTAACTTCATACATATATTTTTTATGCGCATTATTAAGGCACTGTAGTTGGGATCACATCATGTCTCTTTTATGTTCATCTTTTAGAGATCATAGAAGCTGTATCAAAATAGTTTTTGTTTTAAATTTATTTATTTATTTTATAAGTAAATTATTAATAAGAAAAATCGGAAATTTGTTAAATCAGTTGAAATAAATTAAGTTCAATAATATTACCTCTTTATTGGGGTAATCATTAATTGTTGCATTTGTAAGAAAAGAAACAAAAAAAAAGAAGATGACATTACATAATATAGAAAAAACAATAAAGAAAAGAAACTGGGAACATGTACCGTACATTACACATACAAATTTTTCGTAACCCAAAACCCCAAAACAAACACAAAATTTCTTCAAAACAAGCCAAGTTGAGAATTAAGAAATATTAGAACACAATATACGTTGAAAGACATGTAAATTCTTGTATTTTATAATGAAATTAGAAAAAAAAAACATTCATAACTTTTATAATTAAATAAATCATTTTATTTTGTTATTATAAATAGTTATTTTCAAAAGTTATAATTTTACTTACAGTTTTAGTAGATTTTAAGTTTATTAAATTTTTTTAACTCACGAAAAATTTTCTTCTTGATACTTTGAGCACATGATGTAAACTAGTAAATGAAGTTTAAATTTATTGCATCATCCAACTAAGCGGATCGTAAATAAAAATCGGGAGAAGATAAAAATCATTCGTTTATAATCCTGCATCCACGTAAGCGAGAGAGGATGCACGTTCTAATTTTGTAAAAGAAAAAAAATGAGCTTAGTGGAACTTTCTCGCTTCCATTTATACCATACTCGAATGCGCTTCAGTAATGTATTATCAGAAGACATGAATAATTTTTACTGCTTACCGGTACCTAAAAAAATTTTGCTGGGTATAGTGCCCTCTCCCAAAAATTAGTTAAATTAAAACTAATTTAAAAAATTAATAAAACGTTAGAAAAATGATAAAAAAAATTAATGTTGTTAAATATTTATTTACATAGAATATTAACATTAAATATCATATCTGCATTACGTCTTTAAAATACTTCATATTTATTATTACATGTCCATTCACAAAATAGAGTGTGGCTTTCAGAATGAATATAAAATATGAAAAAAATTGTTCAGTCAGTTTTTTCTGTTTAAATATTTTTAATTTTTTAATGACAAAATTTTGATTTGTCGATATTTTATAAATTCTTCATTTCAAAAAACATAAATAAGAATTATTCTTATCAGAGAAAAAAACCTTTTCTATCAGAGAACATTATTATTTTTATTATTTTTCGAGTTAAAAAAAATAGAAAAAAATCGATTTTTTTCATTTCATTTCAAAATGCCAAAATATACTTTCAGAATAATTTTGTCTAAAGGATTTATAAGCAACTCTTCAGAATCTTCCAAACACGTTCCTATTTATTTTAGGAATTGCCTTTTTTGGAAAAAAATGGACTAATTAAATCAAAGGTTCTGCACTAAAATTAAAAAAAAAAAAATATATATGTCCGAAGATAACACATTTATGAACCTAAATTTTTTTAAAAAAGCTCTTATGAATCTACAACTTCAAATATACATAAAATTTTACTGCTTACGTCTGTTATAAAAACACCAATTTTAAATTTGATTCGAAATATAGTAAACTATTTCTGCTGCAGTTAAAATATTAAAAAAAAAAATACAAATATGGGTCTTGTATTGTTTGAATTAATACTCCTCACAAAGGTCAAATCTTACTTGAAAAATAAGCTAAAAAGAACGCTAAATTGAAAAAATTCCTTTAATTTTGGTTTAGTTTATCGCTTTTTAGCGCATTTAAGATTTTTTTCCAGACAAAGGGAATATATACTAAAAATGGATTAAAAATTATAAAAATATACAACCTTTTTGAATTTTTTTTAAAATATGTAATTTTTGAAATTAAGTAAATTAATCCAGGTTTGAATAACATTATTTATATATTTTGGTATGTAGACGAAATTTCCTATATTTTTTCAATATGCGAAAATACAATTTGTATTATGTATGAAAGCCATACAAAATTATATACGTAAGTGTTAATCCTTTTGATTACTTCGGAACTAATCTACATTTTTGCAAATAGCTTTAAAATGAAAATGGATGATAAATAGATAAATAAGTTGGACAATTATTTTCAAGTTCTAAAGCAATGTTTGAAATTTTCATGAGAATAATTTGAGTTTTTAAAGCCTTTTAGTCACACAATAGAGACAGAACAATGATATTTAAATGAAGTAAATATGTGCTATAGAATTTTCAAAATACAAGTGGATCACTCAAGTTCAAGTTATTTTATGAGCAGGTCAAATGAACACTTTCTAAAATGTGTAAAATATAATCGACTAGTTCAATTTGTATACAAATTTACACAATCGTAGTAAATAATCTTTCATTTTTATATCTGTGCTTAAGATATTTCAAAAGTTATTATTTCTCAGATTTCGAATTCGTAATTGTTTATTTCATGAAGCAGGAGTTCTTAAGAAATAATGTTTGTTAGTATAAATTAAAAATATTTGTGATAAAACTGTAACTGAAGGAATTATTATACAATAATTTGGAATAACTTTTTTTATTTATTATTATTTATATATAAAAAAAGAAATATATATATATATATATATATATATATATATATATATATATATATATATAATTAGAATTTTTGACGAAAAATTCAAATTATACCCAGTACAAACTTCGATTTCATGATAAACTAGCAGGTGTGATTGTAAACAAAAATAAACTTTTTAGTTTTTACCTGAATAACTAATTTTTTTTGCGAATTGTCCAAAAAAAATCATGCAGTTATTTTTAGACTCCAGGGGTACTCAAAAGTATGTACCTATACGAAAATAAAAGGAAAAAATTTCTGCCATTGACATTTGAACATCTTACGCAGTACACCATCACATATATTTTTAGACATATTGTTATAAAAAAATAACCAACAACTCTCTGGTTGTTAGTCCAGTGCTCTAGCCAACTCATCCGCGTGGTTGCAATATTACTGCGCTATTATACTTATTTACGTAATACAGAGTACGCAAATAACAATGACACCTCATTACCGAGAAACTACTTTAATAAGTAGTTGTAACTATCGAAAACCAAACAGTTTTTGCTGGGTATTAATGCTTCTAATGCAATTTCTAACAAATTTTGAATTTCTAAAGAACTTATCTTAAAGCGTATTCAAGCGCATTTTAAATGCTTTTTTAATCAATAAAGTCCAGGTATAGAATTTTATATATTTAAAATTGTACACTCTTTGTGTAAATCTTACAAAAACTTAAATATTAAAAAATAATGTAAATGGAAAATGCGATGGTATTTTTTAATAAAACTTTTTAATAACAGTAAACTTTTCCGTCATAAGATAGCCCAAATTGAATTGTTGAAATATTACCTTTTATGACGAAATGATGGATTAAAAGTCAAACGGGGAGAGTGTTTTCAAAAGTGAATCTAAAAAATGTACTTGCATTACAAATGCACGTTTAAATATAAATAAATATATATATATATATATATATATATATATGAAACGAAATTGCGACTTAAAACGTTATGAATATTTAAACCTAGATAATTCGTATATTTTTGATCATTTTCTATAAACAAAAATCACTAACAAAATAGCATTTTTTTTTAGAAAAATAAAAATCTTATTTCCTACCGTAAATGTCTGCTTAATTTCAAGGAAATTAGAGGACAAAAAGTCAAAAACCGGCATTTTTCTATATAATTTTCGTGGAATTTATGATGAGTCGCAATTGTACATTTTTAAAATGTATTTTACAAAATTCTTTTGTATAATATTGTGCCTTTGAAATAATATACAAAACATATCACCTGGAATATAATGGAAATCTCCTCTCAAATATATGTATTCACCACAAACAACATTAGGGATTATTATACTATTGACCATTGAAGCCTTATGTTTTTGGCACAATTCACATATCAACCACTTAAATACTTGCATACATACAGATGCAAAATATGTATGAATATTAGACTGATAGCTTGTTCTATAAAATCATTTTTGAATTTTGAGGAATATTTGAATTAATTTAATTAAATAACACCCATGTCAAAATATAAGTATGAAATTCAATCATCATAAATTTCATCATGTCTCTGAAAGGATTCTTATGTTGCTACTTGTCATCTTTTCATATATAAATGTAGATAATTAATGCTAATTCAATTACTTTCTATGTAATTAAATATTAAAAAATGCTCTAATAAGAAATTTGTATTTAATTAAAATATGTAGCTGTCCCAGCAAAAATTTCTTATGTACATTTAAGCACTAAAAATTATTCGAGTTTTCCGATAACACGTCATTGATGCGCATTAGAGTATGCTATAAAAGGAAGCAAGAAATTTCCATTCATTCCATTTCAGCTCATATTTTTATACTAAATAACAACTTGCATCCTCCTACGGAGATGCAGTATTGTAAGCGAATGAGATTTCTTCTCTACTTTTATTTACGATTTGAAAGAAAAAAGTCTACTAAGTTGGATGATGCTATAATATATATATATAGGTTGAAGTAAAAAAAGTAAATTTGTTTTGTAAATTATATATATATATATATATGTATATATATATATATATATATATATATATATATATATATAATTTTATACACTTTTTCAAATGTAAAATTATAAAAATTTATAAATGATATACATAGAAAGTAGAAAAATATTGATATTTGTGTTAAACAAAATGTTTATCTAATATTACTATCCTTGGCTATTATGGCAAATATATGAATTTGTTAATTTATAATGTCCTATATTAATAGTAATATAATATATTTTATATCGAATAATGATTTTGTGATTATTTTTCGGTATTAAATTGCACTTAATTTCTAAAACTTTCGTCTGTGTATACATACCTACCATACTTTTATATCATATTTAACTAACTCTAATGTACTTTCTGAATCTTGTGCGAATAGAGCTGTTATCTACGCAAAAATTTTCCTTTGAAGTATATGATGACTTTATGTTTGTAAAGAGTATCATGCAAAAATATTTTATGGTAGCCGATTTTCAAAATTGTTGATGCTTGGGTGAGTGTTTGAGTTAAATTGAAAAAACGTAGCAATGCAGTGAATCATCTTATTGGCATTGCAGCCTTATTAATATCGTGATTATATAGTCTTTGATCGATTAAATCCTATTCTATTAGTTGTCTATTATTCAAGGATATAACCCTTGTACTTTATGGTTAATTTTCTTAACAGTAATATCAAGCATTGTTTCTATATAGTTATCGTTAAAAAATATCGATCTGGTGGTATTACTTTATAGTGTTCTGAGTGTTTAAAGTGGTTGCAACAATTTGTAGATACCAGCTTTACTTTATTGTAGATTTTTCACTATTTTGCAAACCAAACGTTTCATTAACCCCACTATCGCTACATGGAAATGACAGTAGTTTATTGTCACTATTTTAAAGACATGACGTCATTCCTTGATCAGCCACTTTCCTTTCAGTTGGCATATAACATAAAATAATTTTGATCCCCTAAAATATCTTTACATCAAGAAGTTATTCTCTGAACGAATTTTAAATTATTCATTAACTTAATTTTCTTCCATGAACGCAGATAACGAATTGGTGTAATGTACACAGAAAAAATAAAAAATAGACTTCAATAACGAAATTGCTTGTTTTAATAAAATTTTTGTTCCAATCGCCAAAATTACAACAATAATTAACTAGAAAAATTGATTTTGGCTTAAATTTCAATCACTTTTTTTATCAAATAAAATAGAATTATGATTGAATGTTTGCCAAAAATTAACTAAGATTTTTACTAATTAAATTCTACAATTAATCCAATCCAATTAAATCCATTTGATATTGTTTACTTAATTATTAAAATATTTAAACAATATCATACAAGTAAAATTAGACGAAAAAACTATAAAAACTCCAAGTTTTATTGGGAGAAGCAAAAGTTGGTATATAGCCATTTATAAATCCGATTTTTTAACCTTTAACCTCGAATTTCTCATATAGGTCTCATATCAATATCTATGATTTAATAGGTTATATAAGATGTCCAAACGAAAATATATATCAAGTTTCGTTTACCTCTATAAAACTTTGGTCTTATACCCTTATTTAAATAGAAATTACAATAATATACCAATATGTAGTTTATGTATAATACACATTGAACATGCATTATGTCTCTGTGAGAGTCCTTTCTAAATAAATTTTAATTTATATATAGTATTCTTATATTTAATTCCCGAAAACATAATTTCTGTGGGACGTCCCAATATTTTCATATTATCCTATCTGAGTGCCTTTATGACTTTGAATGAAATGTTAATAAAAAATTAAAGAATATGACAGAAGTCTGAACAAATCGGCAAAAACATTTAATATGAACTGACCTTTTAAAAACAAAAAAAATATTCCGTAAAACAGCTTTGAAGAAAGAATGGATTTTGATATTGAATCTAACCCCCGGTACCAATGACACCTAAAAAAATATTGAAACTATTAATAATCTAATAAATATTAAAAATTTTTACATACCACATGATTATTATTAAACACGTCTCCAAACACTGAGAAATCATGTACTTATTTGATATTAATGTTTGCTTTAATTGATATAATCAGAAACAGTTGAAAACTGATTTAAGGTTATTTTACTTCTATATTTTTCACTGACAAGTTTTTCTTTTTTCTTTATATTTTTTTAAAAGCTGTCGATTTTTGTCAAAAATTGTAAACCAATTAGAAAGTTAATTACATTAGTTAATAATATAATTATTTTTCAGTATACAGTTAATTAATCATTTTATTAAAAAATTATTTGGAATATTTTTTTTGTGTATGTTTTATTCTGACATCTGATATATTCAACAACATAATATGATTGTCTTTAGCATGTACGTACATGAACAAATAAAAAGAAAAATTTTTACAAATAGAAGAAACATTGTTGTCTACTCAGACCAATAGCTCAATTTAGCGCACATTCTCTTTAAACGTAAATTTTTCTTTGTTATCGTACTCCAATCAACTAAAAATTTATTTAATTCGATTTAGTAGATATCAGTTATAGAAATCGTGTTTTTGATTTTTTACTCTTAATAAAAGATGTTGGACTCCAAAGTCAAATCTATTCCGGCCAGACCAAAACGGTAATCCTACACAGAAAAAATTATTCCATAAAATTTTTCAATTAATTTTATTTCGTATTATAATGGACAATTCCTAAAAAAACTCAAACAATAAGAAAAACATTTGGAAAAGAATAAAAATTATTATATTTTATGAGCAATAAATAATATAATTTTTTTCAATTGCCGACTATTTTGCCTTGCATTATCTTTTAAAAGCGAAGATTATAAAAATTTCCGTGGATTTTTTTTTTTTGTTTATTATTAAGTAAAAACTTTTAATTTTTCCTAAGATGGTTAAACATTTCGGTTCATTTCAATAAAGACAGAAGTCATTGGATGTTCGAGTTTGTACTGTACGCTATTTTTTGTAGAAGGCATAAGTACGTATTTAATATGTTTGTGGATTATTTAAATAAGTTATTTTATGTCTTTATATTTATATCCTTACTATTGTGTCGTCCTCCAGGTGATTTTTTGAACCATTTGTTGCTGGAAAGCCCCGCATATATGTATAACAGTATATGACGTGTTTTCCAGAGAACTAGGTTTAAGTGGAGTATTCTACTTCCACTGATATTTTTATTTGCAAACATTATCGTACATCTTAGTACTATAGTAAAACAGAAATAAATACATAATTAGGACGAAACTTTTGTATTTTTATTGTTGGAGGGCGATTTAGCGCAATGTTATACATTCAGTTTTTGTTTTAATAATTTTTTAGTTAATTTTATTCAAAATTTTAATAATAAAATTATTTTATTTAATTAAAAAATAATTTAAATTTTTAAAAAAGTCAATTATTTTCTCTTAATTATTATTATCATTTTGATGACTGGAACAAATTTAAACAAAATTTTAATTAAAAATTAATTGAAATAAATTTTTATTTTTTTCTCTGTAAGGTTAAAATCTCGGACCTTTACAATGTCAAAAATGTTCTTCAAATACTTTATCCTTATTCTAAAATTATATTGATTTTAAAACCCACATAATGGAATTTCGGAAACTCAAGATTTATCCTTTTAGCTTCAATAGTTAAAATTTTATAAAATTTTTCAAATTTCCCGTCATTGTTAATGTAAATTTTGTTTTTGAAATATATGCTGCAATTTTAAATATTATTTAATTGGCACAGTCGATTGTTTAGGCTTAAAGTCAAAGGTTATGAAAAATGGTTGAAGTCGATACATTATTTTATCTAGCCCCCTACAAACGTTTTACGAAAATATGCTTTAGTGATCATAATTCCTTTAATGTGCGCATGTTTATATAAAATTCGAAGCAAATAGGATTTTTATCGGCATTAGACATACTATCTAATTTCCAGAGGTTGGGTTCATAACTGATCTGAGTTTCTATATAAGGCTCCTTCCCAAAAGTTATTTTAACGTGTATAAATACTATAAAAATGTTAGTATCGAAATAAATTATCGCATAATTACTTTGTACTTCATTACAAGCAGAGTTATCGTTGCAAATTGTTTAAAAGTGTCCAAAAAATGAGGTGAAAAAAGATATAGTCGCTACAAAATGCGATTTTTTTTAAGCGGCCAACTACTTCAATACCTAAAAAGCTCCTCAAAAAATATTGTATTTTAAGAAAAACTACTCCATCAATTTTATTAATAACTTTTATTATTGCAAAAATAAAGATTTATTCATAAGAGTAGTTAACACAAAATTCCTGTTTTATTAATTAAACTTCTGTACTTTTGTACGAGGTCTTCACACGGATATTAGTCTTACAAACAAGTTCCCGTCTAACAAATTTAGGACTGAAAGCATGGATTAACAAGTACTGACCTTAAGTCTGTTGGACAATTTATTTTTCATTAGTGATAATTTAGAAAACAGACGAGGCACTGCTATGAGCCGAAGTAAAAATAAAAATTAGGATATAAGTGTTTATCAAATCTCTTTTTTAATTTTCCGAATCCGGATCAAAAAGATTCGGCATTTGATGTTTTAAATAGTTGCTCATAAACTTTATCATTAGATTAGTTGTTAACAGTCTCAGTTCATTTATAAACTCTTCCCGGTATTTTTTTACATCAATATACTGTGAAACAATCTCAAAGTGTTTAATTTTTTTGTTGGAATTAATATATAATTCAAGATTGCCACTTTAACACTCATAAATGATATATAAAGTGTATCAATTAAATATCAACTTTTTAATCAATCAACAATTGAAAAAAATTATATAATTTATTGCTCATAAAATAAAATAATTTTTATTCTTTTCCACATGTTTTCCTTTTTTTGTTTGAGTTATTTTAGGAATTGTAAATTTTTTATGAAAAACAAAATTAAAACCAATTATTAACTTAATTAAATTTATATAATTATAAATCGAATTACCAAAGTTGAAGAAGATGGGTTCATAATAGAACATATTTCCCATATAAGATCCACTACAGAAGATCACTTTAAGCGCCTAAATTTTATATAAATGCCAGACTGTGAATTAAATTTGGCATAAATAGGTTCTATAAAAATATATAATCCACAGTTCAAAATTAGCAAGGATCGGTACATATATGATCATAGTTTGTGTATTAGCACCTCAGGTACCTAACGGTGTAGGGTATTTTATTGTAGCGCTTGACTTACTACAGCTCATAAAGTAATATTAAATATAATATAAAAATCATAGCCTACTATCCTTTCGCAGATTAAAAAAGTAATGAATTTAAAGTTAAATAAATAGAAATATTCAAATTATCATAGTTTAAACCATTGACTAAGAAGTTGATATTTATGTGAGAGAAAAAACCTGATTCAATTGTAAAAAACCTAATTCATGCAACAACAAAATACATGTGGTCAAATATACTTTGTTTTAAAAAAATAGTAATTTTTTTGAAAATTTAGCTTGAAGTGCCTCTCTAGTTCTATTCTATGGTTTAAACTTTCAAATATATTTTAAAGTCTTCCAAATAATAATACTATACTTAAGGTAAGAATTACTCAAAACTACAATGGCCTCAAAAATGGCTATATTGGTTTTACATGCTCGAAGTATCACTATATTGAAAATTAAAATTGTACTTTTGTCCTTAGGAATATTTTTCAAATCGTTGTTTGTATTAAATAAATAAAGTTATAACCATTTGCTTTGGAAATTATTTTTTGGAAACTTTTAAGGATATTAAAGGATTAAATATTTGAAGGACAATAATTTTAACAAAAGGTAATCTGATATAACACCAGAATTATCCGCTTTCATTTGCTTCTTCCTAATTGCTTTATACCAATTAGAAAGAAGCTAAATAAAAAATTAACATCGCGTATCGTTCAAAATTTTAAAGACCTTTAAAAATTAGAAATCAACACGAATCAAAAAATTAAAAACGTAGTTCATTGCATGTCAAAAAAATTAATTGAAACCCAATATATATATATATATATATATATATTCTGAGTCGATTTAGCTATGTCAATCCGTCCGTTTGTTGAAAGCAGGATAGAGCTCGGGGGTGGGTGTGGACTACCTAAGGGGCACGAAATTTGGTTCGAATATTTATCTTACTTGAGGTTTGTTGGCTATTGAAAATGAATAAAATTGGTCAATAAATAAAAAAAATTGATGGTCCAAATACTAAAAAAACAGGGTGTCCGTTGTAACTTCAGTTCATAATTTTCTGTGGATATCTCTTAAAAAAATGAAATTTTGTGCAGATAGTTAGAGGATCGATATAAAGTCGGAAACAAAAATAGGCATTATCCGCCCACTTTACCACTCACCTCCTATATAAGATGTAACATCAACGAAATTTTTTACAAATACTTTTACTTTACCACAAACCTCTCCTATAAGGTGAAATTTTAAAAAGTTGCAAACGGTGGGTATATAGATTCGGCCAAGCCGACTATAACATTTTCTGATTCTAATAATTCTCAGTTTGGCTTGTTTTGAAGAAATTTTGTATTTTTTATTGTAAAAACGTATGTAGTTGTAATATTATTAAATCTCCTTATATTTGGCAGAGGGGTTGGTAATGAGGTAAATTAATTATCAATCTATAACGAGACGTAGATTATAATTACTTAAGAGTAATTATAATCGTTGGATGGGTGATAAAATAAAAAATAAAAGAGTGTTTTAACTTTCCTTTGCTTTAAGATATCTGTTTGAATGCTTATTTTTTTTTTTTTTTTTTTTTTTTTTTGTGTAAAGGGGATGAATATGAAAATACATAACCGGTAGATTGCAATTTTAAATAGCCTCTTTTCCTTATTTTCAGGTTAGAATTCATAGGTAAAAAGTGTTTTATTTTTTGCAAATTTTAAAGTTTACAATTAAAGTGTAGTTGCAATTTGTTCACACAAAAATGAAAAGACAATTGTCTAGTTTAAATTAAATTCCATTTTAGAAAACATCGGTTACACAGGTCAACAAAATGGCAAAAAATATTTATATCACGAATAATTCTGCAAAATTCTTATTCGTTGGGATCGATATAGTGTAGAAGGTTAAATTAAACTTTTCCATCACGTCACACTTTTAGCCCATTGATGACTAAAAAAAATATGCTTCCCTAAGGAGTTTTAATTTATACAATTTTCTATGTATACGGTAAAGCAAACTATTTACTTATATTACATATATTTATTTTATTTTATCGAGAAGAAATGGTGTTATAAAAGTAAAGTATAAGTCTAGTCTCCCACTTGCAACAAATAGCCCCTACAAGTGTTTAAAGTTGCAAAAATTAAGAATTTCCCAATTAACCCTTATAAAGCTATGGAAGAATGTGATGTAAGAAGTGGGCGCAGAGTGGAAATTGATATTTAGTACAACTAACACATGACCGTAGATCTCAAAAATGGTAAAATTTTAAAAATCTCACATACAAAACATGCACAGACATCAAAAATTTGAAAGAGAAAAAGAAAAAGTAAAGAAATAAAAATTAAAAGAATAAAAAAATTACAACGTGAATAATTCCACGTAATTCTTATTCCTTGGATATAATGTAGAAACTGATATATTAGATATATTATATTTCTATGTTCACCTTCATTCGAAAACGTTTGCATATTTTCTTTCTCAAAATATGATTGAAATAAGCACTATTTTTAATTTTTCTCACACTAAGAAGCAGCCATAATCTGTCAGCATAGCAGGATTCCGCATTCCTTGATACGATCTCTCAATAATAGCATTTTTGGGTGAAAAATCTCCCATTGTTCATCGCTTTTTGATCCCATATTTTCTGGGATTTTATCAATTATAAAGACTTCTAAACGCTATGACTAAGTTGCTCTATCTATTACCAAGAAAATTGTATAACCTAAAAATGTCTTAGAGGTACATATTTTCTTTGGTTGTCAATGGGTTAAAATTGTGACGTGATGGATATGTTTCATTTAACTTGCTGTAATATATTTAGGAGGATGAATTAAGCGGAATTATTCGCAATGTAATCTTTTTTAAATTATCCATTTTTTAAATTTCTTTGATATTTAAATTTGAATTTTTATTTATTTTAAGTTTTTGATGTCTACGCATTTTTTGTCAGAGCGATTTTAAAAACGTTACCATTTTTGAGGTGGTAGTTATATAAAATACAAATTTTCTATCTATCCTTACGTCTCATTTTTCCATGGTTTTATGAGGGGTAATTGAGAAACTGTTGATTTTTACAAATTTAAAGACTTTCAGGGGATATGTGTGGCAAGTTGGAGACTTGAATTGTACGACATTTTTGTAGCAACATTTTTTGTCTATAAATTATGAGTAAACAATTTGCTATTACCTTTTACCAGCAAAATTATGTAACCTAAAAACTCTATATAGAAAAATTTTTTATCTGGTCGTCAATGGGGGAAAAACCCTGGTGATTGTAATGACTATACGTGTAATATCTGCTACATATTTTTGACGATATTTTTTAGAGGTGACTTGTATTATTGAACATTATCGAAATTTCGGATAAATATTGACATTTGCGGTTTGTAGCGAGTGCTAAAAATATTGCCAAGGATGGCAAGATTATGTCATATTGATATAACAATTACACATCGTTAATTCCAACGCATTTTATGATTGGAGTGTTTAAATCTAGCTTAAAAATTTGTCTTTTTACATGATCAGAGAAGAAAATAAATAAAACAAGCGGTATAAAATTTCTATTTGTAACATTTATTTATTTATTTATTTTTGCAGATCCAACAATTAACGATTGCCCAATAAAAAGGCAGTTTGATTTAACTAAATATATTTGAACTGATTTAGCAAATTTCTGATTTTTCTTATTCATTAATGTACTTATGAAATAAATCAAACAAATTAAAACTAAAAATATTTTTTATAAAATTCAAAAAGGCATGATTTTACAGCTCTCAGGCCTCTTAAAGATGTACATAAAAGAGAAATGATGTCATCACATCATAGCTTTATATAGAGACCTACCAAGTGGAACATCTCGAACAAAAATCATGCCTTCTTGAGCAGATTGGTAAGGAAGAGTTCTTTTATCTCTACCTTACAAACCTGCTTCTGAGTATGAAGCATTTTTTGCTAGGTATGTAGATAATTATTGAAAATTCTTCCATTAAAAAAATTAAAAATTAAATTTTTTTACTTATTAGAACATATTTTAGTTGACAAATAAAGACAATTTATGAAGATATGAAAGACATAAAGTCATATATATATATTATATTATGAAGTCTATTCAAAGCCACACATAAAACGACTCCACCCTAATGAACATTTAATGTTCTATTAAATGACAAAACTCGTAAGGGTAATGGTTTCCTTAGAAAATTTTCTAACAAGCATTATGTTAAGCGACATCATACATTCAAATGCACACACATACACAACAATTCACATTTAAATATAATAAAAATTAACTAAATGCGTTGTTACCTTAAAGCTATAATAGCAAGTTTTCCAAATGAAAGAACAACAATGTAAGTAAATGTTACAAATGTTAAAGTTAGAAACAATTGTTTCTAATCGTATACAAATATTTTCTACCGATACAAAAACACTTTGGCTCCTTTACACACACACACACACACACAAATAAGCCATTGCTTTCATATATTTGTTTATAATTTGAATGAGACTTTCAATGTATATAATTAGTCAAGTAAATTGATTACGGTTGAATGAAATTAGGTAAAATGAAAATACGAGTATAGGGTTTACAGTACGTATATTGTTTTGGCTGCAAAAAATAAAAATGATAGCAATTATTGCTGACTAAATAATTACTATATTTAAATATTACACATGTTTGAGAGTGTTCAAAGCAAAACATTGTTTTCAACAATAATTCTTCCATAACTTACTTACCGCTATCCAGTCTTAGGGGGTAATGATTACACTTTCAATTAAATTACTTTATACGTAATTGTAATTGACTTTTTGCAATTACAATTTCAACTACTTGTAATTGCTATATTTCAATTACCATTACATATTATTGAAAATAATATTACATAATAATATTTTAAATCCTTTAAAATTAAATCTTATCGAAATTTTATTAAGAGAATTCAATGTACAATTGTATTTGAAGTAATTTTGTATATAATTTTGTATTTGTAATTAAAAATTTTGAATTTTGTATGTGTAATAAATTACTAATTGCGATCGTTGCCCCCAAACTTGCCGCTATAAAATTAGTTTTCATTGATCTTGTTAATGTCAAGGGCATTAGGCACAGGGTATATCGAATTTTTGGTATTTGGTAAAATTATTTTTAAAATTAACAATTACCAACATGTAAAAGATGAGTGTGGTGATCTACCACAAAACTTATTAAAGTACAGAAAATTTTTTTCAAAAATACTTCAAAGTCGAAGTATGAAGAATGTATATTTATATATACATATATATATATATTTATATATACATAAAATATATATATATATATATATATATATATATATATATATATATATATATCAATTGCTCTTAAATTTCAGGACACATTGCATATTTTTGAGTTAAATTTTTCTTAAATATTCCAATTTATAATTTCTAACTAAACTCTTTCTATTTTTGCGTTGTCATTATGTGGAAACGAATCACTCTGCGATGATTAAAAAAATAAATAAATAAATAATAATAAATAAATAAAAACTTTTGCTTGCGCGAACCATGAAGATCAACTACAATGAATGAATTATGTCAACCTGAATGTGAAATGAATAATTTTTATTTGCTTGACACCAAAACTAAGCGGATCAAAATATTTTAGTTAGGGTAAAAGTTTGTTTACAGTGCTTTCTTCTCATAAACGTAAATGATATCCGTAAACTTTCTTTTGTACTAAAGACTTATATCATTGTATTTATGAATTTCTGCAATAACCAAAAACGGCAAAATTACAAAAACGTTTCGGTATATATGATGTTTTTTATTTTATTGAATTTTATGTAAAATAAATAAAAATTCAATTAATAATTGAGGCCAAAAATCAGTGGATCTGCATATGCGAAAATCACTGATAAAATAAGCGTTCGAGCTCTGAATTTTTGCATTCCGTTAAAAGTCACCGATAATCACGTATACGCTACGAGAGTTATTCACGATTAATGGTCAAAATCTCTTTCCACATATACCTCGTTCTTGAGCTTCGTTTCTCTAACTCAAAGTTGGTTGAACTCTTATTTTGCTAGAGTATATTTGGTTAACAATTAAGCGTTTTACTTAAAATTTGTTTTAATAACTAAGTATATTTTTATTGACAGTTAAACTTCTTTGAATTTGGCCATCTTAGAGAGGAAATTACTTAACTTTTTCTCATTCTTTTACACGTTTACGCGTTTATAGTTTTTGATCTCATTTGTTCATATATAAACTAATCGAACTTTCTAAATAAATTCTACACCTTCTTCGTTAAACACGAGATAGTCTTAGATGACAAAATAATTTAATTTTTAAAATTTTGTTTTTTGGCGGGATCTATGCGCCCCTCAATGGAATAGACATTTTGAAACAGGGATTGATACTTGTTGTAATTATGTGTATTTTGCGCTATATCTATTTAAAATAGTCAATGCAATAGATAGTCTCAAAATTTGGAAAACAAAAGCAAAAATTAAAATTTACTGCGTGGACTTATTTTTTTTATATTTTGGCAAAATAAAATCGAAGGAGCATTAAAAAAAATTTATAAAATAAAATTATGGAATTTTTGAAAATTACGCATAATTTGCAATTTTTGTTTTTATATTTTTATATAGAAAACTTCAACTTGTACAAATCTTGGATATAAGAACGGCGGTAAATATAATTAATTGATCGAGACCATAAATTTAAATCAAATTGAGAATTATAAACGGCATACTCTTGTCTAAACAGATTTTGCTAAGGCACATCGCATGGATAGCCATGATTGGCACAAAATTTGAAAAATAAAAATTTTATAGAGCAAAAAAATTACGTTACTTAAAAAAGGATCACAATTCGATTTTCGGTTTCCCGTGATATTTATTTTCCTGGGATACGGGAATGAAAAACTTAATTTCCTGGGAAATTGAACTTTTCATATTTAATAACATAAATTATAAGAAAAAAAGCACTGATTTCTTGTAAAGAATATTAAACAATATTATAAATCATAATTATTTAACAAAAGATAAAATGATATTAAAGTATGATGCATCTCTCAAGTTTTAAACCATTTTGAATATTTCATACAAATAAAATAAGAATTTTAAGTTAATTAGTTTTTCATGCCAAAAAATTAAAAAAAAACCCAATCTATGGTACTATATTTAAGCTTCAATGGAAAAAGTTTTTCTTTTTATTTTATATCTATTTTATCTTCCTTTTACATTATTAACTGATTCTTTCTAATTTAGAAATGTAAAACGCAATTCTCAGTTAAGTTTTGCGGCTTTAACATTTATACATATTTCTTTACAGTTTCATTTGTCGTATTAGACATGTGTCTCAAAACAACTGAAACACGTTGTGTTTTCACTAAAAAAAAACTCAATTTAATAACTTTTTTGTAATAGTGAATATTTTCGAAGTGCAACCAATAATACAATTAAAAAATCAAAAATTTACATTGCCAAAAGAAAAATTATCTTGAAATTTTATTACTAAAAAACTTTTTAATTTTCAGTTTTTATACTATTTGAATTTTTTTTCCTCGAAATCTTGATGTGTTCTTATTATTTGATTTTAGTATTATTTTCTGATCGATATTTATCATTTCTCAGGAAGAATTTATGTCTTTCAGCTACTTGAAAATATAATTAATTTATTTCTTTGCATATGTATCTGTTACACGCACATAGTTTAATAGCCACCAGCGTTACCGTTTAGAATTTTTAAAAAGTATTAAAAAAAAGTCTGCAAAAACAAATTTTACAAAAAAAAAAAGGACAAACTACTTCAAAACTCCGAAAAATTTGTTAATTTGAAAAAGAACAAAAACAAAAAACATTGTATTTTATAACACAGAAAAAGTTATTACCGTATATTTTTATATTAACACAGTTCCATTTTGTATCTAAATTTAATAAATATATTCAAGTAAACAAAAAATAATAATAAAATTTAAGCAGAATTTTATTTTGTTATTTAAATTTTTAATTAATTAAATCATCTACTTGATTAATTTGATAAATTTTTTAATTGGGAACATTTTTTTGTCTTTCATTTTTTACAGTTTTTAGTAATATATAATCATTTCGGTGAGAGGTGCAAATTTAAAAAAAGCGTTTAATTGAATTAATTATTCTCTAATATATTTGGTGATTGGTAACTTTTTTCTGTGAATAATTTTTGTGCCCCACACTGCCATAGGTGGTTGGGGTATTATGCGCTTGCGCTGTTGTTTGTAACGCACAGAAAAGATCAACTTATATCATAAAATTGAAAAATTGTAAAATTAAACTATACCAAGATATTTCAATGAAATTTAGCACGTAGGACTCTCATGACAAGGACGAAGTATGTTGAAATTGGTTATGAATGGTCCATTATTTCACCTAGCCCCTATACAAATGTCCTCCCGGAATAGCGGTTTCGCGATAATAAATACCTTAAATATAGTAATATTTTAATGAAATTTGGTGTAAGGAAGTTTTGTATAAGTTTCAATCTTTGTAGCAAATTTCATGAAGATCGGTTCATAATTTACCATAGCTCCCATATAAGCCCACTTTCGTGAATCACCCTAAAATGCATAAATTCATATAAATGTTAGTATTTAAATAATATTCTATATTCGTATATTTTATTTTACACTTAGTAAAAGTATCGGTTCACAATTGTCCACATGTCTAATATAAGACCCCTCCACGAATTTTGATGGACATACACAATGGTGTAGGGTATCACATGGTCGGGCTTGACCGACTATATCTTTCCTAGTTGTTTATTATCGCTACTGTACTTTTTTTTTTTTGAAGCCTTCACTCGGACTCCAGTCTTTCAAATTCCCGTGTGAAAAAATATTTATTGAAAATTATTTTAAATTTTAAAAAGTTTTCAAAGTACTCTCTAAATTTATATTTTCTTTGTGGTTATATATTTCGCACTAATACCTTTTCAATTTTACAGCCCATAAGCTTAAGATTTCTTTGCATCTTTGAAGATATTTGAAATTTTTTTAAATTGTTGGTTTTTTTTTATTTATTTTTGGTGTCGCATTACGGTCGCTTCAAAAAATTTTGCATCCAAAAAAGTAAGATTGATATTTATAATAATTTATAATAATCTAAGTCAAAAGATGTTCATTAGGAAATTAACATAACTAGGATAAAACTTTTTATGATAAATCATTATGATTTTTAGTTAAAGGCAATTATTGTAAATACATCAAAGCTTAAAGCTCTTGTTTATTTTCTCGTCAACTTAAGTTTTAAACTGCAAAACGAAACGTTACGTAAGTATGAACATTAACTTTAATGTTTCTGAACAAAGTTTACACTTAAGTATATACTAAGAATCTGGTTTTTAATTATCCCAAAACTTATTAACAAACCTTATTAGTAGCTACAGTTTTTAACATTTTGAATTCATTTATAAATTTTCCGGGGTTTTTAATATCATTATGAAATAATTTCAAAATGATTAATTTCTTCGTTGGAATGGGTTGAGACAATTCATACAACATAATGTTTCGTCATTTATTAAATACACTCAAAACATTATGTAAATGAATTCAACTGAAAAATCATTTTGAACAAAAATAATTTCATTAAAAAACGGACAGCTTACACATCATTTAAAAGAACTGGGTTTTATTATTTATTTTTTAATGTTAATTTTTAATTTTTATTTCAACTTACAAATTATGCAACTACAAATCATTAAAAATTAGTGTTTTTCAGTTATTTTTCCATCTAAAAAACTTTGTTCTTTTATTTTAACTCACAAAAAACTGCCTGCCTAAGTAATAGAAAATGCTGCTTTAACGATTCTTGATTGTAAAAGATTTTACCACAAATAAAATTAAAACGTATTTTTTGCATTTGTTTTTTATTTATATTTTTTTATATATTGTACAAGCTATTATTGCGAAATAAGTATATTGTACAATTTGCGAAATTATAAGCAATCTTAAAAACAAAATTAAGCGATATATGCAACATTCATTTATATGGAAATATATAAATTAAAATGGGGTTACATTTTTAAAATTGAGGGCTTGTAGTTAAAATTCCGAACTCAAAGTGGATTGTATACAGTATCTGGAAATTGAGATTCACGTATGAAAATGATTATTGTCTGTAAATATTAAATATATAAAATTAGGTATCAAAATTTACAATTCTTCAGAGTAAAAGAAACTCTGGCATTTTTTTTTAGTTCAGAAGGATACCGTAAAACAACAAATACTGCTAAAAAGAAAAATAACACGTTTTATTATAATATATATAACTTGAAAAAATTACTTACCAAGCTGTAATTAGATTTATTTGTTGGCTTTTTTTATTTATTTAATTATTTACAATAAGTTTTACAAGTCTTTTCTCCCACATAAAAATAAAAAAATAATGTAAAATACTACAATATTTTTATTAAAATTATATCTTTTTATTAGACAAGAAAAAAAAAATGCCGATAATATTAACTGTAACCAAAAATAATTTTTTATGGTAGTTTGCAACGTTAATGTTTAAAAAAGTGCTGGGATTTCAAAAAATAAAGTCTCCAAAAAGGCTGATTTTTTTAAAAAAAGGGACCAACTGCTTACATACCTAAAAACTCTTAAATATTTGTTTATTTGATAAAAACAAAAAATATTGTATATTAGGAAAATCTACTAAATTAAATTTTATTAATAGCAAAATAATTTATTTATTATAATTTTTATTATTGCAAAAAAAAAAATGATTTACTCATAAAAATAGTTAGCATAAGGTTCTCTTTTTAGTAACTAAATTTCTCTTTTCTTATACGACGTCTTCACTCGGACTCCAGTCCTACAAATCCCCGTCTAACAAATTTAGAACTAAAAGCACGGATTCTTAATTGTTAACCTTAAATCTGTTGGACAATCCATTTTTAATCAGTTATAATTTAGATAAAAGACGTTTCACCGAGGTACTGCTATGAATCAAAGTAAAAAGTACTTTTCAAAATACGGTCCAAAAATTCGCCATTTGGTGTTTTCTGTAGTTTTTTATAAACTTTATCACTAGCTTTAGTTTTTAACAGTTTCATTTCATTAATAAATTCTTCGGGGTCTTTTTTCTAATACTACAAATTACTCAAAAATGTTCGAGTATTTAATTTGCAATACCTTATGTATAATTTATAAACTTAATTATTATTCCAATCAGTTCCCTTTCTAAGAAAACTTGATTGCATTGGAATACAGTCCCATGCCACAAGTTAAAAAATAACAGCAAAAAAATCTTTCAATAAATAAGGATTTATTGTACAATAAAAAGAAACATTAACAAATCACCAGTATTTAGGAGAATCATTAACACTTAAATTGTTAAACTTTACCACATTTCACCTGTCGGTCTCAATTTGGAATAAATTCACTGAAATAGAAGTTTGTGCGTAACTTTTGATAAATACACACACCCGCACATTGTGGAAAGGACAACGATATTTTTATGTAAAATGTGCCAAATCGATGTAAATGTGGTTACACACTTTCGTAAACACACATACCTACATACATATGTACGTCTGTGTACACAAAACACAAAAAATGTGCAATTTGAAGAGAGATGTTTTTGGTACAAGAAGAAGTAAAAAATATAAAATGTGAACATCTATATAGTACGACTACAATTGTATGGTCATTAGCACCCAACAAACCCAAACAAAGTGGATGTAAGAAGCAGAAATAGAGAAAAATTGTTGGCCCATTCATCTACAATCATTTGATGAGATTTTACAGCAATTTTTCTTACATTTCCTCTTTACAAAATGCATCGTTTGCAATTTTTACGTGTTCTGGTTCTATGCGATTTTGCAAAATGCTCATTCTACATACTTTATAATACCTTATAGCCTGTACCACCACCTTTTTGGCCTCCACTCCCCCACTCACATACATATATAACTAGAAAATGTTAATGTAAATGCTTGTGTTACATTACCGCTACTATTACCATCTTGGCGAAGTGTTGACAACAATGTATGCGAATATATTTGAACATTTAGAAGATAGAAGTTTTGTAATGTTTGTTTGTTTGTTGTTATATCTTGCTTGCAATAAAAACATTGAGTAAACGTGGTACATGAAGACTGAAAAAGATTTATGATATCCCACTGGCATACTAAAGGATAAACGTACACTCTCATACATACTTAAATGCATAAAAATGTAACAGGGATGTAAGGTTTAGCACAATTGACACTTGCGAGTAGTTCTTTTTAACTAGGACTTCAAAAAACACTCTTTGCCTTAAATATTTTTCGGGTTTCAAGAAATATGTGTAAAATTATTTATGGACATTTTAATATGCAATTATCAAGAAAGAATTTTAAAATAAAAAAATTAAAATTAAGTTCCAGAATTATGATACTTCAAAAGTATTCCTTTCCTTGAATATCTTAGAGTGTTATTCAATTTGAGTCATACTAAGTGCTGTGTTAAATTGTCAATGAAAAGAGAGCATTAAAAACGTTGCAAGCGTTAATTGCATTTATTGCCTTTAACTAGCAATATCAACTCAATGTTAGTGGACTAAAATACAGTGCAGTATTGCCAGGAGTTGAGAAAAGAGAGACTAAATTTAACTTTAAGAAAGGTCAAAAAAGGCTGAGTGCACCAAAAAATAAGGCCAGAAAATAGTTGATATTTTTTAAAACTTCTTCTTTTTTTTTTAAAAAAAAAAAAAAAACTTCTTTTATTTTTTCTTGTTCTACTTATTCTGATAAGTAGTAAAATGATATATATATATATATTGTTCGCTTTTATATGATTTTGTTAATAACATTCATAAATAGTTTCTATAGTTAATAAAGATTATAAAAGTAAATATAATCTATTTAGCAAGTCCATAAAATTAATTAAGGTATTTTTGATTTGGAGAGTAAAGTATTAATATTAAATTTATATAAAATTTTTTTTTTTCTTGTTTAAATGCTACGGTTTTAGCTATTCTAAGACAAATTTAAAAATCAAAAAAGGCTAGAATAAGCTAAAATATAAAACGAAAATTCTGAGGCTGAAAACAAAACAAAAAGGCTAGATTTGGTCTAAAAAAGACTAGATTTAGCCTCAAAAAGGCTAAACTGGCAACATTGACACAGAGCAATAAGGAAAAATTGCCTCAATAATTCCAACTTGAAATGTATGAGCACCAGTAGTCTAGCAAAACACCTAGAGATCTTTTCAAAACTAGTTCGATTTCTGTTTTATGCCCTCTTGAAATTTAATTGTTTTGCAGCCACGTTCTTAAAAACTAAATATATTTGAATTATCTAATCCAGATACTATTATTGTTTGTTTTTGATTTTTATATTACAATCATTTATATTAGATTTTAACTGGATGCCACACGCTTGTGTTATAATATTTATTTACTCTATTTAACTTGACCTTATGTTTAAACTACTGAACTGGTTAAAATGAAACTTGGCACATGTGTATATTCTTGAAGGAAATACTGACTGGACCACGCCTCCTAAAAAAAAGTTTACGTTACTTCTTAGTAAACAAATTTCAAGATTCATTAAAATTTTGATAACAAATGTAAAAATATATCACAGTATGTTAATAAGATACAAATTTATTATATACAGTATTCTTATTCCTTTAGTTTAAGTTTATTATAAAAGGTGTTCTACAATTTCCAAAAAAAAGTGGTGAAAATCCCACAAATATAATTTTTTGGAATTTTTCCCCTAATTTTGTCCCATTTGACACAGGTCTGCAAAAAGCAGTTGGAAAACTCTTTTAAATATATTAGACTTTTTGAAACTGCATTCTGTTTGTAAATTCATGCTTTGAGAATTTAGAAAATGGGTAAAGTTCGGGAGAGTCTGTGCATAGTCTTATAGGGTGTTTGGGCTTATTTTTAATTCTGAAATCAGAAGATAACAAAATTATTATATGTTCTTATTATTATATGAAGAAAAAAAGAGTGTAGAAACTTTTTCCAGCTAATTATTTTTGAAACTTTCAATTTCGAAATCGTTTACTTTTTGACTCGGAAGAGATATCGTCCTCAAGTTTTTTGTATTGGATAGATAATAATATTTTTATTCTTTTTAATTTATGACAATAATTTTTGTAGCAAAAACTTGGTTAGGTACTATCTTGTATAAAAACCTACAAAAACACCCTATAAAATTATGTCTAATAGTATTTGTTTATCCGTTTATTTTATCACTCACTGCTTGTCCTACCCACGTACGTTTAATATTGTTACGCACTGTAGACCATGGTTTTACTTTTTATTTCATTAAACATTGGAAGTTTTATATGTACGATAACTTACATTACCCACTGTAGATAAAAACTTTTGTGTTACACTATACCTAACGGTTAGTATTTTAAGTTGTAAACAACTACCAACAACAATACACATAATCGACAAAACCCACCTTACCTGAGTTTCGATATTAAAGAAATAAATATGTTCGAGAAAATATTGATAATTATATATTAATAATGAATGTTAGTAGCAGCGTAATTTTCGAAAATATCAATATCGTAATAGAAAACTTTTCTAAATAAAATTTCAAGAAATTTTTTAATCATCAAAATTTCTCGAAGAATTCCTATGTAAATAAAAAAGTAACGTATTTTCTTACAAAAAATTAAAACAAAAAGAATGTAGTGTCATTTTTGATTCATAGTTCATAGCGATTGGTTGTAAAATATTGCGTTTTATGATTTGAGATTTTAGTTAAATTTTCACCTTTTTTTATAAAAAAATTATATATTATTTTTTATTAAAAATTGGTGGAGGACCGACTGAAATGATTCAGAGATGACTGCAGTCTGGACAGAGCATCTGTCATTGAGTTTGTTCTATCGGGTTTATAGAACAACTCTTGGTTGTATTCTTCGATGCGTGCTTTCCATTTCTTTAACTTGGCATTAAAATTCCGGTTACCCAAGGGATAGGTAAGCGGCCGATGGTCCGTGAAGATTTTCAGCTTTTTTGCCCTGCACAAATAATTTCGAAGATTATTCAGGGCCCATACTATCGCCAGCATCTCTTTCTCATTTATGGCGCAGTTTTCCTCAGTTTTATTAAGTGATCAAGAAACGTAAGCGACTGGCCTGTCTCTACCATTCCTCCCTGGTAAGTAATGTCGCTACTTGTCTAAATAGATTTTGAAAATAGCATATTTATCTAAATATCTAATTTATTTTCCTGCAGATTAATTCAGAAAAATTTTCACTAAAAGATGTGAGCAACAAAAAGTTAATAATATTGAGAGAAAAGATATTGATGACTCCTCTGGGCTAAATTAAAATTTATACACAATGTTTAAAATATTACCAGTCTTATGTAAATGAATTTATTAATTTAATGTTCATTATATGAATTATTATTTTTGATATGTAATTTATTATTATGTATATTTTTTAATATTTGATATATTAAGTGTACTCATTGAAGCACACAAGGTCCTTGCAAACTTATCCTTAATGTTGCACAACATTTCAAAAGGGTGTTCATGAAATATGCACAATTGCACAATGGAAAATTTAAGCGTTTCAATGAGTACTCTTATTTCGTTAACTTTGAAATAAAACATAGTCTTTAGTCTTTAGTAATATCAGTATTGAATAATTTTCATCATCTTTTGATATCGAAGATGAATCACTATAGCTATTGATATCGCTAAAGTTAGCGAACGATAGACGAACTTTCGAAATCGAAAGATTTGCTGCCACAAAGTGAGCCACGGATGCGCTCAAGGAGCTCATATTCGGATCGCCAACGATAGTCGTTCTCGAATGTTCTATCAGAGAAATGTTCACGAAATTTTCGAACGGGATATCATTATACGAAGTTTGTGGTTAGCTGGGAGCAAGTGAACAGGCTACAATAACATATACATATAAGGCAACGATAGGACGTAAAAATTTTAACGTTTTAGTGTATTTGGTTTGTTTACGCTCTTTGTTATGTGTTTTGTTTAAGTTTTTGCTTAACTATGTGAACCAGCTTTTTTGAAAACTAGAATAAAAGTAAATGATTTTTTTATTTTTTATACGCTCTCAATTGCTTAGCTTTATTAACCTTCGTGCTGTGTATATGAAAATGCCGAAAACACTCGGCCCCGGAGTGCTATGGGCGCCGGTGCTTGATATAAGAGACCAAACAAATAACCAACATGCAATAACAATGCACGCAAGCAGAATTTTGTTGATCATTGATACAATAACAACGAGAACGCAAGTAGAGTAGCAAGTAAGTAGCAACAAAATATACACAAGCAGTAGAATACAAGAAATATTAACTGGGGAAACAAGGGTTGTAGTTAGTGGAGTAAATTATTTAAATTTTGTATAAAAGGATAGCTTATGCTGTTGAGATCACTGCATCGAAGAGGTAATTTACTTATAATCCAAATCTAACTAGTGGTTATCGAACACCACATTAGACTTTATTGTTTTTTTTTTTTATAATAAACTAGATATTTCACCGAGTAGTTATCAAACACGAAGTGAAATTCTGAGTAGACACTTCACCGAGTGGTTACCTTTCGTGAGTAAACGAAGAGGATGAGATTCCAATAGTGGTGTACCGAACAAAAATTGGATCTTACACAGAGTAGCAGAGAGTATGCACAGTTCTAACTAGTGGTTACCGAACACGAAATTGGAACTTGTAAATAAAGTGTAGTATATAATACTTTCCATTAGTGGTTATGGAACACGAAGTGGAAATAGTGTGTCAAAGTAATCCATTAGTGTTTCGCAATCACGAATTTAGATTTAATTGTTGTAGCTAGTGTATATTACTAACCAATAATTCCATAATGCCAAATCCGCTGTTAGTAGCTATCGTACACAAAGTAGTTTTTAGGACATTGGCTTCCTGCTAGTGATTCTCTAACACGACACAGGGGGGTAAAAAGATAGCGGAGACCATTGGGCATATTCACGAAAATGCCATGATCTGAATGAGCTACAACAGAACTGAAGGAGCAGGAGCAACCGCAGGAGTAATATTTATTTATTATCAACTAACCACTGTTTATATTATAAATTACAGAAATAAAGAAAAAGTTGTATATTTAAAAGCTAAAATTTAAGTTTTCATATTTTCTTGTGACGGACCCAGGACAAGGATAGCTATACCCAAAATTTAAGTCATTACAAACCATTTGGGAAAAAAATTTTACTTAATCAGACAGAAATATTGGGACATATTTTGAAAAAAATGGACCAAGATTTTGCAAATTTGAAATTTAAAACGGTTTCTATTTTAGAGTTACTCTATTAGAGCCATAAAAGCTCCGCTTCTGAGGGGTGCCAAATCCCTTTTAAACTTGAAATTTAATGCTCCTCTTCTACGCCTATGTGAAATTTTATGTAAATCTCTTCATCCGATTAGTAGTTACGTATTTATTTCCAAAAAAAAAAAAAATATGTTCTCCTCAAGAGCACACTGTGACATTTTCCAATTTAGAGTGACAAAGTAAAAAATGAATGACAAAGAGTATTATTTCTTTTTAGAGGGTATGATGCCGTTACATGTTACGGTAAAACTTTCTTGAAACTATGCTGAAAATAAAAGCTATTGATTATTAAAATGTAAAAAAAAGTAATTTATCAAACATTTTTTAAAAGTTAAAATAATAATTTATTTCATGATCACGTTGTTTGAAAAGATAATTTTCCCAGCAAAGAATAATCTAATAATATAATCTAATAATCTTTAAAACGGTGCACAATTTATTACAATGTCTTAAAAAATAAATAGATATGTTATTCTGAACTATGAGTATTTTTAATAAATTTTAAACAACATTTTTGCAACGATTAAGATGTTAAACTTTCGTAAACTGTATTTCTAAAAATTAATGCAAATTATTATTATGTTGGCTATTCCTGATCCAGTTTAAGTTATTTCTAACATATATAAAAAAATTTGATTCAATCGGACAACTTTTATTTTTCGACTTTTGTCAAGCTAGATTGGACAAATGTTACGGTGTGCACTGTTGAATGTAACAAAATCTACATTTACTGAAAGTATGATAAAAGATGAGCCTGGCTTCCAAATTATATTTTAGTCCATAGTCTTTTCCAAAAACAAATATATATATATACAGTGAGCAGAAAAAACTTGTACACCAAACACTTCCATTTTAAAATCAATGTGTCCCTGTAACGCTTTAAGCTTTTAAGTTGAAACAAAATGTTGTTAAAACACAAGTTCGTTATCTTTCTATGAATTAATAGTTAATAATAGTTAAAAATGAGATATTATAAAAAAACTAAATTTTTCGAAAAAAGAGAAACAAATCGTACACTAACGGTGCCAATATTTTAAACGCACTAAATCAAGCAGACAAGATAAATTTATGAACTTTTAGTTAGGTTTTACAATTTTGGAACTTTGAACTTTGGAGAATATAAGCCTGGAAATAAGCCATACTTCCCAAATCAAAATATTGACAAGCGATTGATATATATGATGGAATACATTAATTAACTGATAAAGTCTGGAGCTTAGTTATTTTTACATATAAGTCCAAATAAGTACATTTTGAATTCATCTGAGAAAAATATTGTGTTCCAGATGTAATCAATGTATTTCTTCGCATATATCAATCGTTTGGCAGTATTTTGACTTGGAAAGTATAGCTTACTTCCAAGCTTGAACGCGTAAGTGTACCAGCGTACAACTTGTTTTTTTGTTTCGAAAAATTACCTCATTTTTAACTATTAAGAAATATTTGGTAAGCAAATTGAACGTACTTCATAGAAAACTAACTAATTTGAGAAAAGTGAGGGAAACTAATTGTTTAAAAAAGGTCGACGTGTGATTTTTATTAATATTATATCTTGTGTTTCCTTTCGGAGTATGCGCGATATATATGTGTTTGTGCAAAACATCAGTTAAATCGGTTAAATAAAGTTACTGCTCATTAGGGGATCCAAATTATTATTACTATTATTTTTTTCATTGATTTATTCGAGTTATTCCATCAGGCATTAAAGATTATTCGAATTGTTCTAATACTTTTAAGCATAAAATAAAAGTGTTAAATTTTGGTAAGTTTTAAAAAAATTCATTGTAAAAGGAAACAAAACCAAACTAAAAGTTAATAATTGTTTGTAAATATACTATATAAATAACAAATCTTTTAATACAATATATAGAGATCAACTTGTGTTAATACCAGGAACACGTTTTAAGGAAATGATTTAAAATAGTACATAAATAAGAACAATATTTTAAAGTCCTGATTTAAGCCGATTTCGATCTTCGATTTTTTTAAAAATGCTTTGAAGAACAATTCTAACTTATCTGTTATCTTCTTCGTTCTCTTTAAATATAAAAAAATCGTCATAGTGCTTTTCTCGAGCTTTTGAATTGTGTTCCAGAATTTCAATATAATATAAGAGTATTTAAAACTTTTAAACGTCTTTCATGAATATGATGTTTTGAATGTGTAGCTAGTTCTTCAAAAAAAAAAAATTTAATACCTTAAAACTCAACTAATGTTGCCGAATCTTGATTGCCGAGTCTTTCTTGATGCAAAACATAAGACTGCAATTTTTTCTATTTATCATTATATTTATTGCAAATTTTCCAATATTTACGTTTGCGTTCAGTAACATCACTTATAGAACAAATTCAGTTTCTACGTTGATTTTAAAATCATGGAGTCTTTTTTGTATAACTATTAGGGTATTCAAATTGTACTATTTTTTCATTGTTCGAATAAAACGAATAATTCGAATAAGGTATTTTGAATTTTTCGAATAATTCAAAGTATAAAAAAATGTAAAATTTGGGTAAGTTTTCAAAAATTTTATTGTAATAGGAAAAAAACAACATAAAAGTTAATAATTTTTTGTTTATATATTTAGGGATTTCTTTAAATTCGTTTACTTTTGGGGTTCAAAAAAATTTCTAAGTTTTTCAATGGCACATCAACGCTATTTTGTATCAATGTTAATTGGCTTCAAAGAAACACAAATCTGCTAGCGTGAATAACTTTTCGCTTAAGGCGTCACTGTTATAGAGGTTTAAGATAAAACATGCGCATTACCTACATCAAAATGTCTAAAATACAAATTAAAAGTGATACGGAGGTGATCACTGTGATTTTTTTTATCGTTTCAATAAAACAAATTTAATCAAAAAATTTTGCACAGATTTTTTTGTTTTTTAATTTTATAATATTTGTTGATATATTTTTAATATCGGACAACTAAAAAAAATATTAAAATGATATTAATGGACAAGAAAATACAATTGTAGTTAAAAATCAAAAATTTTAAAAAATTTAAAAAATTCCATTTTAAGTCCGATATCAAAAACAAATGCACATATGTAACCTAAACAAAGGTATAAGAAATATAAAATAGAGAAGGATCGATATGTTTTATAATAGTGAATATAATCGGTACCATAATTCTGATTTAACCTACCTTTAGAATATCGAGTTAAAAACAAAGTGTGCGTAGATATTTTTTTAATTGCATTTAACTCACTCACTGATGTATTTTTCACAGCTAACCACAAAAAAATCCTGAAATGACATTATAGAACTATAAAATAAATTTTTCATTGCAAAATGTATTCCCAATAATGTTAAAAGTTTCACTAAATTTAAAAGCTTGATTATTTTTGAGTGGCATTCGATTCCTACAGAAGCTATAGTAAAACTTACAGTTTGGTATACATTTTCACCCGATTCAATTAGCGCCATGGGTTTACGTCGAGGTACAAATTATTAAATATTAAAATATTAAATATTTTTACCGCGAACTCAGACAATGAATTCTTTTTATTCAATTTTTTTGTTGAAACCCATTTTTCGCTTAGCTAAAACAAAATGGATGTACTTATTATAAATATAAGTTCGCACACAAAAAACGATTGATTGGAAAAGGGTTACTGTTATTAAAATTTAATTGAATAAACAAAAAATGTATTATAAATATGAAAATAATAATAATTCAACAGACTTTGTTGAATTATATGAGTAAAAACATTATTGTAATAGTATTAAGATTCTTGAAAAAGTAAAAATATTTGAGATTTAATGAAATAATTTAAAACCGATTGGTCGGAGTAACCATATTAAGCTCATACTTTTAAATGAACTATTAATAGTTGCTGTCAAAAATCTTTTTGTAGTAGAAGAATTTAAATCTGAACCATATTTTCAGTTGTAGCAGCAAGTAAAAAAATTCGGTCATATCTCATTATACGAATTCAATGCGGATATCTCGACCGATTGAATATTGTTTTAACACTTTTAAAAAATAAATAATAAAAACTAAATTGAATACTTATATGAAGTTTGTTTTAAAGGGGTAAATATGTGATCTTTTACCAGTTGCAGAATTATGTATTTACATATTGTTTTGTCGTTTATTTATTATTAGCAGCTTTATACATATATATATATATATATATATATATATATATATATATATATATATATATATATATTGTGAAAAAACACCTTTTTATGGCATATTAACGAGATGAATCTCACGATTAATAATTAATTAATTAAAACATTGTTATTTAATTAATTAAAACAGCAATAAACTTACATGCTTTATTTTCCAATATTCGAAACGGCGCAAATTTGCTAATCAAAAAACTGTAAAAAAAATTTAATTTTGCAAATTTCGGTTTTGCCACTATCCACAATATAATTCAACACTGGTCAACAACAGACTAATTAAACATAAGTTGACCTATTTCTATAGCAATCAAGAGAAAGAAAAAAACTTTTTATTTTCAAACACTTTTTTTAGATTTTTTAAATTTGAGTACTTGCCAATACCACATAAAATTATTGCAGGTTTTGAATTTTTGTCGTTTGCTCTCTGAAATTTTGTTAACATAACAGCATCAACAGTTAATTTAAAATCCAAAATTAAATTTTTTATAGCGATAAGCCAGAAGCATATTTTTGTGTTTTACAGAATACAATGCCTTCTGCTTTGTTACACCCTGAAAGTGAAACCTGTTCAGAACTACATAGCATAATGACTGAATTTTAAATAATATTAAAATCTTATAAATATGAGATAAACGAATCGAAAAGAGGACTTTTTTCTTTTAATAATATAAATAGATATTGACTTGTGTTAATACAAAAAATATGTATGCTTATATAAGAAAATTACTTAAAACAATTTTATTAAAATGGCTTTATAAAATTTAATTTTGAAAAATATTTTTTCTTTACACTTTTAATTGTTGCTTTCGGTTCCATTAGCATATCACCATTAGAAGCTTGAAAATATTTTGTTATCTACATAGGTTCTTGAGATTAATTTTTCGCAGTTTCCCTGCCGAATAATCTTACAAATATCTCCCTTCAAAACACTTTGGTTTCTTTTTTAGAAAATTTGAGACCATGTTATATAGAGATGTTCATCGATGTTTAACATCATGTGTTAGTATTTCTTGATGCAACATATAAAACCTCAATGTTTTTTGTTTATGATATTCTGATCTATTGAATATTTTGCAACATTTACGAACAGTGCACAGTGGCTCAGAATCATTTTTCATCGGCCAAAACTCTGTAACCTTCGAATCGATACCGATATTTTGGAACTTTTTTTGTGAAGAGATATTTTTTGAATTTTTCTCCGGTTTTAATTTCACTAAAATCAATGTTTTTTGTTTATGATATTCTGATCTATTGAATATTTTGCAACATTTTTCATCGACCAAAACTCTGTAACCTTTGAATCGATACCGATATTTTGGAAATTTTTTTTGTGGAGAGATATTTTTTGAATTTTTGTCCGGTTTTAATTTCACTAAAATCAATGTTTTTTGTTTATGATATTCTGATCTATTGAATATTTTGCAACATTTACGAACGGTGCACAGTGGCTCAGAATCATTTTTCATCGGCCAAAACTCTGTAACCTTTGAATCGATACCGATATTTTGGAACTTTTTTTGTGAAGAGATATTTTTTGAATTTTTCTCCGGTTTTAATTTCACTAAAATCAATGTTTTTTGTTTATGATATTCTGATCTATTGAATATTTTGCAACATTTTTCATCAGCCAAAACTCTGTAACCTTTGAATCGATACCGATATTTTGGAAATTTTTTTTGTGGAGAGATATTTTTTGAATTTTTGTCCGGTTTTAATTTCACTAAAATCAATGTTTTTTGTTTATGATATTCTGATCTATTGAATATTTTGCAACATTTACGAACAGTGCACAGTGGCTCAGAATCATTTTTCATCGGCCAAAACTCTGTAACCTTTGAATCGATACCGATATTTTGGAACTTTTTTTGTGAAGAGATATTTTTTGAATTTTACTCCGGTTTTAATTTCACTAAAATCGGTTCAGTAGTTGCTGAGAAATTTAAGACTAACTTTGTACTTTTAATTTTTTATAGCATTTAGTATGAAAATGTTATACTTAAATAAAGTTATAAGCAGATAAAAAAAAACATTCTAATAATATTCAAGATAATTTTGTTAACAGGTTCCCAGTTTATCAATTCCAGAACAGATTCCACGAGAATCGGTTATTTTTGGACGAAAAAATTACGATTTTTTAAAATTTTTTATTATTTTTTATTTAAATAACAACAAAAGAAAATTGTAATTATTCATTCGGTTGGAAAATAGCCTACAAATATTTCTTATTTAGTTCTATACTATTTTTTGTCCTCTAGAAGCCATTTTGCTTCTTCATTTTAGTCCCGATGTTCTACTTTCCATTGACTTGGAATGCTAGAGATGAGCTTATCTGACATTACTATTAATATATTAAATAGAATTTCATTTGTAGAGTTTCGTGATATTTTTCTGGTATTGTGCTCTCTATAAAATCTGTAATCCTTATTCCTTTTTCTAATGATGCTTAATGACATCTTCTCCATGATAAAGGATTTTGTGAACTGTTGCAGACATATTTCTCCATGGATATTTGCTTGTATATATTCGTGCATAATCCTTCGCATAATCACCAAATTTTTGGGAGAAATTTCATTCAAATGGAAAAAGTACAAAATAATATATTTGCTTAAAGAGGACACTTTCGTCTTTCTTTTGGTAGTAAATTTGTTTAACCCCTTTTCACGCTCAAAAGTTCTATTCCACTAAAATTCAAATTTGAATAAAATATAGTACTTGAGAAAATATAAATGGTACAGTGACACTCACACCATTTCTTAGAGACTACTATCCTACCAACATAACAAAAAAAAATGCATTTTTTATAAAATAACCTAAAATGTTTGTCTTTAACAGCATTCCACGCCCACAATTATTAATAATTTGATATAATTTTTCTGGCCACCTTAGTTTTAGTATGTTTTTATTGAATGGGATTAAAATCTTGCAAATAAAATAAAATAATAAATAAAAATTGTTAATATAATTCCATATTTAATTGTTTAAAATAAAAAATAAAAATTAAATATAACTATACCTATTTATTTATACAAAAATATGATTAAAAGAAGTATAATATTAAAAAAGCAAATTATTCATTTTGTTTCAATATCCGACGTCAAAATATTTGAATTATTATATTAGTTATTCAAAAAGTTGCACTTTTAAGTTCTTTGAGCAATTATTAATATCAAATTGTTCGAATTATTCGAACGAATATTATTCGAATGGATACCCTACTAAATAATAAATGTTAAGGTATGTTCAGACTGGTCAAATATTTGACCAATAATTCCTAATTTCTCTTTCTTTAATGGGAAATGATTTTTTACTTACCATTAATCAAAGTTGACATTTTATCGAATTTTGTTTGACGCTGTTTTCTTTTACAAAACATTTGCAAGATCAAACAGCAGCAAACAATATTTTTATTAAACTGGTGGTCAAGCAATTTTGATCAAATGTTTGTCAAATGTGAATATAGCTTTAGAAGAAGTTCTTTAATTTTTAAATGTTCAAGTCCAAAATTAAAATATTTAAATGATTTATTTTTATAATTATAATTTTTACTTTCATACTTTCATTTCCCGTTAGAATCGTTAAGGCAATATTTGATGACGCAAAATTTATTTAAAATAATTCAGTAATATAACTAGATACCAGCAAAATGGAATACTTATTTTCTAAGTCGCAGCTTAGTTCATGAGCATTCATAATGCCTCTCTACTTCGGTTTCATTGAAACCTAAATAAACGTTTTCTACACACTATGCGAATTACACAGTTCAACACTAAAAAAATATCATGGAAAATATGTTGCAGATTTCGTTGGAATACTCATTTCAATCACTAGAAAAATTTAAAGTTTGTAAGGAACCTCCGGTTACCCGGGTTTTCAGCTGTGGTAAACTCAGTCGTGTCCAAGGTTCTTATATAAAATAACAAAACTTTTATTTTAAGTTTTACCCTTGTTTCTTTATTATTTATCCTTCACTATATATATTTTTTCCACAAACTTCTTCTATGTTGAGACAGTGGTGTTTCGTGAAGCTTCTGTGTTGCCTTGCCTATTATACATCTCCTATTTACTATCTCCTACTTGATTATTAAATCTTGAATGTAATCCGAGATTTCTTGGTCCCTATATTTTCCGGGTTAAAACTTCCAAGAAAATATTCTATCACTTGGCCCTGAGTAGTGCTTATCTCCTACCACTTCAACCAGATTGTAAATCTTGTTGAAGCTTTTAATCTTACTGGTTATAAATCAGTATACCCTATGTTGAATTAACGTAATCAATTCAACCAACTTTATTATTTCTTTTTTCCCTTACCGGCTACTCACCACGTCTGTCTTGTGCACTGTCCAGCACAAAAGAGAGAAAAAAAGGGAGATCGATTATAACTTTTTACTGGCTTATACACATTTCTTAAATCTAATATTATTGCAGTTTTCCTGCACTTTGTTCGAACCGATAGCGGTTGTTGCATCGAACCTTCCTTTCTGTTGTCTCCTTTATTTTCGCTACTGTAACAGTTTCGTTGATCTGTGTGTGATTATCTGTGTAGGTGGCTTCTTGTTTGTTTGTTTTGTCTCCTTCTGGCTTTCTATGTTTGAATTTTTCCTCTGCTTCTCTGTTCGCTGCTACTCTTACACTACTGTGTATTTCTCCCTTCTGCTTCTTCTCTTCACTGTTGTGTTCTCGCTTCTACCTCCGTAATTCGTCAGTTCTGATACTCACCTGCTCAGCTATGACGATGTAGGCATTGACGTCTTCACTCGGTTTTCTTCCTGCTGTTTTCTACTGTTACTTCTGCCTGCTGCGTTTTCTCATAATTAATTCTTAAATGGCTAGCATGGCCACCACCTGCCCCTGTCCTGAATTCTTTGCCTCCTGTGTGCCCCATCGTCCATTTCGTTCCATCCTTTACCCCATCGACTTCCGGAACACTTTGTTCCATTCTTTAGCCCATCGACCTCCGGAACACTTTCCATTTTTTACTCCATCGATCTCCGGAACATCTGCAATGAAAAGAGTTACATAGGCGAATGTAATTTGCCCCCAATCTAGATGGATGTAATCCATCTCCCGGCCAAAAAACTCTAATGTATACTTATACTATATTTGCTTAATAATTATGTGGGTCAAAATTCCAAAAATTTTGATCCTCACAAGTTATACAATAAGAGCTGAAACAAATATGTCAATTGTGATTACTAGAACTGAAACAGTGCTACAAAAATGTATTACTATTATCATTAAATAATAGTAATGGTATAATGCAAATATGCTTTTTGGTGCAATTTTAAAATTGAAAAGTTGACTTTGTTAATAAAATCTATACTGCTGCATTCGTTTTTGGCCAAGCGGTAATCAGTTTAGTGCTTAATCGATCTAAATATATGTCTTATTAAAACAACATCAATAAATTTAAAAAAAGCTCGCGTGATATTCTTTTACTAACCAATAAGCATTTTTCTTCCAAAATTTACCGATACTTAAATCAATTTAAAATTTATTAACAATTTATGAAAGAAAAAGTTATTATCAACGAACCTTTGAGAAAAAATTGAAAAAATTATAGTATACACAGTTAAAAATTAAAATGGATTTGAATTACGAAATTGTTATATTAATTAATTTTTTGTTTTGCTCTAAGCATCAATATAATAATATTAATTAACAGAAAATAATTAGAATTTGAGTCAAATTTCAATTAATATTTTTAACTAAAATTGTATCATTGCACAAAATGTTTCTTTCATTAAAAATTCACAATTTTTAGCAAAAATGTTTATTGCAAAATTATAAATATACAAAAATTGATGTACAGTTTCAATGTATTTTATATATATATAAAAGAGTCACCGATCGACTAGTAAAAAATTATTTCAATTAAAAACTTTAAAAAAAAAAATAATAATATAATTATACCAATTACAAAAAACTGTAAAAAATTAAAAACAGGAAAATTTTTCCAATTAAAAAATTGATCAAATCAAATAGATGGTTGAATGCATTAAAAATTTAAGTGAGAAATAAAAATATAATGTAGGAATGAGAATGTATGTAAAGTATCTTTTGGGGTATATGTCATACTAATTAAAGTGTAATAGTGTCTATGAATATAAAGACACTGCAAAATGTAATAATATCCAAGAGAAAAATGTAATAAAATCTGGGTGGGTAATTAATCATCCTATACATATATTTACCACGTGTCCTTTACATATTTTTGATCTGTACTATTTTTACTACGAAGAAGTCTGATTGCATCCAGAATCTTTATATGTGATATATATATATATATATATATATATATATATATATATTTGCCTACAATTTTTTTGATATTGTTGCAATAACTTGTTCATTAGTATATTAAAAAGGGTATTTTTAAGTTCATATAGTTCGTTCGTCTGTGCATCAATAACCTTAATTTCGGCTTAACTACAGGTGACAGTAATACTGATACCAACCCGTTGATACATTTAAGTGTGAAAAGGTAATTTTGTTAATAATGTTGGTACAATTTGCTATTATTTTCTATTTTACATCCCTGAAAAGTATGTGCATGCTACCAAAGCCAGTGTACAGCAAGTAAACTATCAAATGGACAGACGTACGGTCAGACAGACAATCACTATAAAGTGTACTGGCACGAGTACTCGTACTTTTAAACATAATATTTTTATAAGAACTAAAAGCAGATGCATTTTCAACAATCAGCCAGGAGCCAAAACTTAACTTATTTCAGTTCTTTTCTTGTTTTTTTACATTTAATTTCTACTACATTCTTATCTTTTCATCCTCTTCTGCTACTGTTGTTGTGTTAGTAAACATCCTACATTATATATTTCTGTTGTTATTACATTTGCTATTCCTGATGTTGTTTATGGCAAATAGCACCACCAGTAGAATAAACTAAAAAAAGGAGAACAAAATAACAACATCCTCCCGCATTATCATAATACAAAAGTTCTTGTCTGTTTCCATTAGTTTTAGTGATCAAAATTTTGAGAAATGATTTTTTTGTACAAAGTAAATATTTTCTAAATCTTTAGGTGTAAATGATGAATGCCTTAACAGTTAACATTTCATTTAAGGTATATTGCACCTAATTTTTTTAGTTAGAATTAGAATTTATAACAGTTTGTATTTAAAATTATTTTATGACAATAGAGGAATTTATCATAACAATAAGTTTAGGTTGACATGTAAATGGTTCTCATCTTTGTAGCGCCTAAAAATAACAAGCTTGGAAGATTTAAGGAATAATTTGTTAAACATTAAAAATTTATGTGTATTTATTCAAGTGAAATAAAATCAAAGAGTCTTGAAAAAAAATGTTTAAATTAGCATTTTTATTTTCAATTTGAAAGAAAGAAAATTTTTTAATTTAATGAATTTTAGCCACATAATGAGAACATTAGAATAATAGTCTTGTCCTATTTATTAAAATGGTAGATGTGCTGTAAAATGAACGCAAAATTACTCAAATTTTCAAAGTATATTTTTTTAAAAAATTTTTCTTGGAAAAACTATAATTAATTGATAATCAGGTATGTAATGAAATTTCATCGATTTAAAAAGTAAATTGAATTTTTAAATCGATCAGATTGTGACGAATTTTGATCGATTTCAATATATAATTTTTGTTTTTGTTCTACGTATTTCTTGTCAAATCAATAACAATTTTATTTAGATATTAAATAAATAAAATGACACTTGATTTATTTTATTTTAGCATAATTTATTTGAAATTTATTTAAAATATATTTAAATATAATTGTAAAGAAATAAATGAACGATTTGAAAATTTTTGGTGAGGCTGCCACAGAAAACATTCCGAGTATTCCACAGGAGCATAGGTGTGCTCATAAAAGTAACAGAAATAACATATTTGATTCAACTCCACGGTACTTCCGGCAATTGATGCCGTGATTATTAAAATTTAAAACTGTACACTAAACCTTTTATTTTTATTTCTCTAAGTTCATTTAGATGGCATTGATAAGCTGTTTTTTTTTATTCCTGAGTGATAATAAGCTATTTTCTTTTTTGTGGCAGCCATATCCAGAAACTTAAAAATTTTAATTTGTAAAACCGTATGCGACTACAGTGTAACTCATTTGCTGCAAGAACGTCATAACTCAAAAAATTAATTTTTTTCAAGAGACGTATTTTTAGTTTCTATATATTTTTAAAAATTTGACTGAAAATAATATTATGGCGAAATTTAATCACTTTTCTAGGAAACTTTAGATTGTTTACTACACAATAGCCGACGCACAAAAAATAATACATTTTTGCAAGGAAATCAAAATAGATTATGAAATTTTGATAAAATGCTTTTATCGCGATTCTATGTAAAATATAAGAAACTCGTACATAAAACTTTGTTATTTAATAAAACACAGTATTTACTTTTCACTCAAAATTGCGTTTTTTTCAGTTATGACGTTATTGCAGTAAATGTTTTTAAAAAGATCGACGTCGAAGAGATGAAGATATGAAAATAGGTACAACTTTTTAGGGATAACCTGTGACCGGTACGATCCATTATCACTTTACCACAGTACAAAACACCTATATATGATACATGGTCGGTCATGCGTATTAAATATTGAAATAATGAGATTTACAGAATCCTTATATTTGTCCTTAGCTTCCATATCAATATGAATTATTTTTTGTTACATATGTACTTTTTTCTTTTGAGTTTATAGTTTTTTCTTTTTGTTTTTTAATGAAATGTATAATGCGATGAATTTTTAATACTACTTTTGCAACAGTTTCAATCAAATCTGATTTTAAAACGAGTTCCAAAATTTGTTCGATTTGAAAACGATAAAATCATGTTAATTTTAACAAAGAACAAAATGAACAAAACTAAATCAAGTTCGTTTTTACAACAAAACGAAAATGAAATCGAAAAATGTATGCGTATCACAACTTTTTAACTTTTAAATCGCTTTTGGATCGAAATCCATTTTCATCACATATCTAAATATTTTCGTGTGTAGCTATTTTATTTAGCATTTGCAATAAAATCTAATGAAGCCAAATCAATATTTTTGCAAAATACCGTATAAGGACTGCGTACGAAACAAATTCGTGGAAACTTTAATATTTATAACTTTTATTATACGTGAAAAAATTACTGCAGTTAACCTGTTTGCATTTATTAATTATTCTCAGTATCTGTGTATGTGCTAAAGAATAAGTTAATTTACGGGCTGTGGGATCGCAAATAAAATAACATGAATTTTCTTTAAACTTTTTCAAATTTTTTATCAGAAAAGTTAAAAAAAGTTGGACGGAATGTGAACGCAAGAGAGAAGAAGAATAATAAGAATAATTATTATTTTTTTATTATTATTATTATTTTTTTCTTCACAAATATAAATACTGTCTAAAGAGTGATAAAAAGTACGTACTGGCGGGTTTTTTACAACATCCTGGTCATGAATTCCATATCAAAGATTATATATAAGATTATATATAATTGAAATTGTTGCATAAACTTTTGGTCTGGCATGACACTTGTACATGTGGAGAAGAAATCACTTCATTCATTACAACTGACAATATTAACGGAGAAATGTACGCAAACGAGTGACATTAGAAAGATTCCTCTCTATCATTAAAAAACATAACGAATTATAGTTTTTCTGGCTTGATCCCTCTTCTCATTATTACCACAAAAAAGTGACTGAGTAGTATCAAACAAATGATATAGCTATATACCAAATGAGGCCAATTTTCTAAACACTCCATAACTTTGGATCATAGTAAAAAAACATTTAAATAAAACTTAAAGCTGTCTAAAAACATAAAGTAGAGTTTAAAAAAAGTGAACCCATTCCAGCAAAGAAAAAATATAATAAAACTCTTATGACGGGTATTAGAGAAAATATTAAATATTTTATAAAAAACAATTATAAGATAAATTTTTTAAAATTTAAACTTAAATATAACAGCCTTTAACAAAATCGAAATTACAAATAGATTGACTCATTGGTTTAATTTTTAAAAGCTGAATTGTATGCACTAAATTTTTTGGGTACAATCCTTACATAAATTTAGTAGCTGTACAAGATACGGTACTAACTACTTCCGCTTAAGTATTAGTGAAATGGTAAAATTTCAGAAGTATCAGTGTATATTTAACCCCTCTCGAAAAGCAGTTAAACCTGTATAAATCTCATACAAAATATAAGATTAAATTTTAACACCATTTATGCTACATTTTTAACAAAGGATGCAATGGTGTCCCTTTTAGGTAGAGGGTCAATTTGATGATGCAATTCTGTCCGATAAATACAAATTTCTGAAGGCTTCAGATATCTCAAGTATATGTATGATATATTAGACTGCACCAAAATTTAACGAATTTAGAATTTCGACCGTAACCACCCTAGAATCGTTCATTGGGTTGTAAAAACATATTGTGTGAAATATTAGTGAAATCGGATATCGTTAACCAGTCACGCATCTTACCTGAATTTTGTATGGTGCGTTTATATGGGGACAATATGGCTTTTTTATAATTTCTAGAAAAATTTAACTATTAAATAACTTACTTCTTAATAAAATATTAAAAAATCTTAATCTATGCACAATTATCTATCAAACAGTATATAAAAAGAAAAAATCTAAAAACTGTAAAAAGCCATACTTTCCTCATATAAGCGCACCATACAATCTTCAGGTCCGATGCGACACGGTTTTACAATATCCCATTTCACTAATATTTCACACAATATATTTCTATAATCGAATGAACGATTCCAGGTAAAGTACGGTCGGAATTCGAAAGTCGGTAAATTTGGTGCTGTCTAAGTTGTGTACTTTTTTGAGGTATTAGTGATTAAAAATTAATAATTAATAATTTTTAAACAGCTTAATATTATTGGCTGCGACTTTAATTTATTATTGTGCATAAAATAATCTATCGCACACAATATCATAATTATTAAAAGTTTACACATTATTCTTGTAAAATTACAACAAAAATGATAAAATATGTCATAAAATAGGTCATTCAAGGCTCTTAGATTTAGAAATATGTGAGTTATAAAATGGAAGCACAATGTGTATAACTTATACACATGAAACTTAAACCAATATGTACTATGCTTCCGAAACGCGTCTTGAGGTCAAATATTTAAACTTCGGATGAATGTCCGGACGGTTATATTTAAAGTAAATATTATTCTCTATTTTGTCCTTCATATGTAAATTAATATTCATAATATTTTCCTAAATTGTTTCTGATTAATAAATAAAAATTTTGTACTAAATAAAAGATGGTCGCACAAATTTCACATGTTTATTCAATAAAAATAAAAATTTTATTTCAATGAAATGTCTAAGAACAATTATGTCCATACGTCAGAAAATCCACAAGTCGCAATTTTAACACAAGGACGCATTGGTGTTTTGGTTATTTTTTAATTTCATATACTTTTTAATGGAATCGTAAGAGATTTTTCTCTTATGCTTAAACAAAGTTAAATTCTTATGTTGTCCTATAAAATACAAAATAATACGATTTTTTTGAATTAAAAGCTTTCATACATTCAGTTTTTCACTATCTTGTAGTTAATTTATATATATAGTTTACATTATATAGATAGTTTACATTATAACCCAATATAAGTAGATTTTTTTTTTCTTTTTTTGGTTTTTGCAAAATAGTTAAAAGCTTAGGAAAGAAAAAAAATTTAAAAAGTACGTTTTAAAAAATAAAAATATACATGTATTAGAAATTAATTATCATAGTTAGATACAACTGAAATATGATGGAAATAACATTCCAGTAAAAGCATAAAAAATTATCAATATATAACCGTCTGAAAATTATCAAAGATATCTTTTATTCTAATTAAATTTAGCTAATTTCTAACGCAAATATCTTTGAAACTAAAAGAGAAAGATGTATTGTTCTCAAACTAAGAGATGCTGATGCTTTAGCTGATAAAATCAAATACCTTCAATAGACTTGTATTAATTGCAGAACAATATGCATTGAGTTTTATAACTTCTTTAAAGGATATAAAGCAGAATTTGATTATATAAGTAATAATTTCATAGTCTTGCAAAACAAGTTAACTAAATATGGTGAACTCTTGACTAAATTCTCTAATTCAGACAATTTTGCATCCTCTCCTAAACCAAAATGTAAAAGAACTTTTAAATCAATTTCAATTTCTCCTTCTAATTCACAATATTTTAACGCACTTCCTCGGAAAGAATCTAACTTATTGAATACTAATTCTCCAGCTGTTGAAATTCAAAATACACTGTTAATCTATTATTGCCTTTGAATATTATATCTTATGCAAATACAATTTTTGAACAATATATTCATATGACTCTCAACTAACTTACAAACTGCTATTCCGATTCCAATTTCAACTGATAGTAATCCAGTTGTGGATCAGAATTCAAACCCTGTTAGTGCTGTTTTAACTCCTGAACCCCTTAGCATTATTCCTCCTCGAAGAGCAATATTTACCACACGCGACGAGCATTATATCAAAACAAATCTTGACATAAAATTATATAAGGATGTGCAAATTTATAAAATAAATGCACGTAATAGGACATGATTTAAAATAATTGTAACTAGAACTATTTTTGACCATATAATGAATCCAAATTTCTGGCCAAATAACACAAAATTTTGTGAATTCATTTACCATGAAGATACAAATGTTACGCTCCCCAAATATTACAAATGTGAGACGGTGATCTGAATTCAAAAAAAAATGTATAAAATAAATAAGCCATCTGAATTACTTCATATTTATCCAATATGTCAATTTTTTGATAACAATATCCTCATAATATCTATTGTGTATCAAAACGTCCGATGTATGAAAACGAAGTTGAAACCGTTTTATCTCCAAAGTTTTGGTCTAAAACAAAATATAATAGTTTTGACTAAAATATGGTTCCATGATAAACCTGCAAAGAAGATCCACAATTTCGAGATAAATTTCAAATGTACTGGAAAGATACAGTGGGAAAAGTTGGTGGTAGTGTTTTGATAGCAACTTCGATCCTTCTAGCCTCGCAGGAAATTGTGACTAACGAATTCCAAGATATCGAATTTATTGCTACTTGTGTTAAACTGACAAAATATTAAAATATTTATAATATTCCTACAGCATCAATCATAAATATTTATGAAACTCATTTAGAAGCTATAAGATTTGTAGTAAAAATATCTTAACCAAATAATATGATTATAGTACTTGGTGATTTCAATCTTCCAAATGTTACATGGGTTAGAACACTAAACTCAAATTATTTAAATTCTTCAAATGACACAAATATACAATTATTAGATAATATTGCCTTTCAAATTAACAAATTGGTAAACTCATTGGAGAAATTTTTAGATATAATATTTGTTGATCCACCCTCAGATACTAGTATTCAGCATTACGTTCCTGTTTCTATACCAGAAAATAATTACCACCTAATATTTGAAATCACTGTATTTGTAAATACTAACCTTGCACAAAAGACTTCCCTAAATTATTAATTTGTGTTTGATTTAAAAAAGCTGATCATTTCAAATTAACAAATTCGACAAAAAATTGATTCCAGCTTCATCCAGCTAATAATTTACAATCATATGAAATTAAGTTATTCTTAATATAATTTTATGATGGTTTATTTACTTGTTTGTTCCAATAGTAAAGAAAATTGTTCCAAGGGCTCCTCTATGAAATACTAAATCCTTATCCAAGCTCAAAAGCTGAGGAAACAAATGTTATAAGAAATATAGAAGAACCGGCCTAATTACTGACTATTCTAGATATTATATTTCAAGATCAATCTATAACTCTATAAATATACAATTCTATAATAATTATTTGTCCAGAATAAAACGAAATTTTGGATTCAATCAGAAGACGTTCTACAATTTTGTCAACTCAAACGCAGAGTTTTGGTTTATCATAATGAAATATAACTTTTTCTCCTCTAAAAATAAGAAATTTTGTAAATTCTCAAACTATCTACATTAAATTCCGAAGTCTACTGTAATAATTTGTCCGGCATTACATATATCCACTATTAAGAGTGCAATAAAAAAACTAAAATTTTCGTAAAAATATGGTCCTGATAGTATTCCAAGCTGTGTGTTAATCAAATATATAAATCCATTAGGTTTAACTTTAACATACTTATTTAATATATCTCTCTCCAATGACTATTTTTCAGATATTTGGATAAAGTCCTTCATCATTCTCCTATTTAAATCCGGAAGTAAGTCCAACATCTCTAACGAAATTAAGCGTCATTCCCAAACTTTTTGAAAAAATAATAACTGATATTTTATCACACCAAATATTACCTCATATTTCTCCTATCCAAAACGGACTTAGGAAAGAACGGTCTACCACTACAAACTTTTTGGAATTCACGAGTAATATTATCAATTCCTCCAATCGTCATACGCAAACTAATACCATTCAGTAAGGCTTTCGATAAGGTGAATCATTACCATCTTATATACAAGCTGTATACTTTTGGACTATCTCCATTATTTTCAAAGTAGACTAGAACTTAATCATAAATCCAAATTTATTCTAGTTACATCGAGGGTTCCTCAAGGTAGCCATTTAGTACCAGTGCTATTCCTTATTTTCATTAATAATTTACCGTCCTCCATCAAACACTCAAAAATATTAATGTATGCTCATTCTGTAAAGATTTTTCTTATTTTTAATGACTCCAATCTATGCTTCTTACTTCAAGTGGTTTTAAATTACTTCCTTAATTGCTGCTATATCAATTTAATGGATTTGAGTTTGAATAAATGTAAATATATGTCATTCTACAGGCGAAGTCCAATAGTCTTCTCCCACTTAAGAGCAGACAAATTTATATAAACATATAATTCATTACAAACTTAATGAATGGAGTTACAGTTTCCGAGTTTCTTGTTTGTAAGCTAGAATTCTTTGTCACGTTTCGTCCAGTAAGGAACTACATCCCTCTCAAAATCTAATACTACAATTTTTATCCCTTTCGAAGAATGTGTAATGATTTTTATATGTTATATTATCTTATTGATTTCCCCCATGATGTAAATGCTGTGAAGGAAAACATTCGGCATTTTTTGTACCCATGAGATCGCTTTAGCTTTTAAGTTTTCGTTTTAATAAAATTTTAATCTTATAAGAATTATTTAACTTAATATATTGTACTTTAGCATATCACATTTCATTTGCAAGGTTAAAGTCAATAAAAAATAATAATAATAAAAAACAAAGACAAAAACAAATTTAGAAAATTAAGTATGTTTTATATTAAAATCAATGTTAAAATTCGAATTATTATAACATTTTTATGTTTCTACCCATTCTGACGCCTCACTTTTTCAGATTTTCGGAATTTTTCTCTAGCATTAACCGATATATAGACCAAAATGAGTTACTATCGCCATGGACTTCGTTCTTGACATAACTTTCAAAAATATTTTTTTGGAATTTTCAATTTTTAAATCAATCAAATCGGTTCATAAATTTTCAATATACCATTTTTTAATTAATGTTATCTTCATTTGGTATCGTTGTTTTCTCATTAAATTGAAAATACATATATAAGATTCGGCACAGTCGAATATAGCACTCTAACTTGTTTTCTTATAATGATTTCTTGCTTGTTTATTGCCTTGAGTTTATACGAGTGTGATTAAAATTGGGATAGATAGCATCTATTTTTCAAAGTTGCGAAATAAAAAGACTTCACGCTCTTACACCGATCTGAAACTACAAAACGTTCTTCAGGCTAAGATCTCCTTAACTAAAAGAAGTAGGATACTTAATATGTATTGTGAGGCTTTGGCTATACCCTCCACTACTGTTGCACTCATTTTTTAAATATTTCATACACTCAAAAAATTATTTATGCTTAACAGAAAAATCATTTAACAAATATTATTTAATTTAAAAAACGGTCCGCTGGCATTTCATTTAAAACAAATGAAATGTTTAATTATTTTTGAATGTTGATTTTTTTTAATAATAACTGAGATTTTCTATTTTTTTAACTATTAGTATCATTATTAGTATCTACTATTTTTTACCTTTATTTCAACTCCTAAAAATTACCTACCAAAATAGTAAAAATAACCGTTTTTTTTTTCATTGCTTCAAATTCAAAAAAAAAAAAAGTAAAACTTGTATTTTGAGTTTTTATTTTTTATTTCTATTGCTTTAATTATATCGCGAAATAAATTGTGATTGTCTTGTTTAATTTTTACTTAATTCTTGGCTATAAATTGAAAAAATTGGACTTTTTAGAAAGCAGTTGTAGTTGCGATATACGTTCGCTCAGCTTTGATCATCAAACGTATTAAGTGTAATATAGACTTACATCTGGAGTTTCATAATCTATAGAAATAAGATTGTAAATTATAAAGTCAGTTAATGGAAAGGAAAAATGTTTTTGGATTCAGGTCTTACCAGTTTTTCAAAATAAAAGATTTTCCTCCAATCCTTCTATATCTGAGAGACATTGCTGCCACGAAACACCGCTACCAAGTTATGTTTATATATTTGTATATATATATATATATATATATATATATATATATATATATATATATATATAAGAAAATCAAATATATATATATAAATAATTAAAGTAAAAATTTTTGGAGTGTATGGACCATTCAATTCAATTTCATCTACCTTATAAAACCCTCATATATTTTGCATTCTTTTGGAAGTTAATAAAAAATACTTCCAAAAAAGTGAAAATAAATGTATATTTAGCACGAAAAAAATGAATAATTTCTAAGAAAATAAAACTTTCACAAATTAAAATATATATATATATATATGTATGTATGTATATATAGAAGAAGCATAAAAGAAGAACATCCTATCAATGATCTTCGTCAGCTCTTTTTCACCATTAAGTACTTCCTTCCAATGACAACATAATATTAAAATCATAACTTTTTCAGCTCTTTTTCAGTTATGTTTTTTTTTTTTTTTTTTTTTTTTGCTGAGTATTAGCTATATTTTATGTGCTGTGAATATATATGTAAAAATCAAAATTGTTTTAAAAAATTAAAAAAAAACCTCTACATTGCTTATCAGATGAAGTATTCATTGTAAAGAAAAAATTATTAAAGTAATTATATTACCTAGAATTGTTAAAAAATAATAATAAAACTTTAATTTAAAATAGTAAAAATATATAAATATTTTAGAAATTATTTCTTTAAACTTGAGCAAGTAGTTAAAAATAGTTTACATATTACAACCACAAAGTATAATATTTGCGTAATTGCAACAGAAATATACGTAAGCATATACGAGGATAGTGGTTGCAATTATTTTTCTATAAAGCTAATTTGGATTTGATATATAAAATTAAAAATTCTAAAATTTTAAAACGGTATTTTTGAAATTGAAATGTTTTTAATTACCTAATATCCAAGTAAGTAAAACAAAATAATTATTCAACCTCGAAATTTGATGGAGGGAAGCGTCAGCAATAACTGCTGATACGCTACGCTATTTATTCGCGGTTAAAGGTCTCAAAAACCATTGTTGAGAAATATATATCGCCTATTATGCATTGTACGTGTTTTGATGCTATTACAAGATTTATAGAGTGTAAAATTTCCCAAAATTTTGATGAAATACATTAAAACTGATTTTAACCGAGAATAACTCGCGGATAATGGTTGCAAAATTTATAATGTATTTGTGAAGAACGCTCCCAGTTTGTGTAGTATTTATAATAGAAGCCTCGTATAAAGTTTCAAGCTTTTATGGGAGTAAAGAATTTCATATATAAAAAGTGAAAAATTAATATATGTACACACACATACATATATGAAGGTACATATGTATGTCATACTAGACTGCAGCAAATTTTACTACAGCACGGAAATAACAACAGTTTTAAAAATTCAGAATTTTTTAACCAAGCATGGAAAGGGGTTTGAATTATACTGGAGAACAAAAACATATTTTCCAGTAATTATAGTTCAAATTTAATTGAAAATAGCATTTCATTGAAACATTTCTAAAACTCATTAATGGTCTGGAGAATTCGTAAAAACTTAAACATTTTTAACCGATTTTTTCTTTTTATATTCTGTTTGGTAGATAAATATATGTATGCAGCAATGTATTAATAGCTAAATTTTTCTAAAAACTCCAGGTCCGATACGGCATAGGTTAATGAAACCCGAAACCACTAATGTTCAACACAATATATTTTTACAACCCAATGAACGATTCCAGGGGAAGTTACGGTCAAAATTCAAAAGTCGGTAAATTTTGGTGCAGTCTAATATCATATTGTATACTCATACTCATCTTCATGTATGTACATATAGGTATTAGAAATAGCATGTGTACAAAACTCGTTAAATTATAAAAGAAAAAATAGCTCAAAAAAATAGAACAGAGCTCTACATTTATTTTTAACATAGAATGTGAGCTGCTTGTGAATGTGTAGATTTTTATTGTTTCATAATAACATAAAAATGCTCTATTTTTCCTTTTTCTATGCAACAAATAATTCCAAAAATTCACATAAATTTCAATTACCAACTTAGTAAACCAACATTTAAACATACATACGTAAATATGTTTTTTGTAGAGAGAACCACAACACCTTCATAAATGAGAAGCCATACAAACAAAAACGGACCTCTGTGTACATAAACACACGTATGCACATATATTCATACGTTTATTTATCTAATTATATAAGCATCCCTGCAAGCAATTGGAAGATATTTCCGAGAAAACTTTATAACAAAATCCTAAATTTATCATCGTTTAACAAGAAAATATTGTATTTTCTTCTCTTTACAATTTATAAGAAAAAGATAATATTAGACTGTAACATAAAGAAATAAAGCATGAATTACCAGAAATATGTGACATCCATATGGATGTCCATCCTCAATAATGGTATCTATCTACTAATTAATTATTTTCTTTAGTTTGATTTGAAATTTAATTTTAGTTTTCATAACATGCTTTAAAAGTGTGTTAATGCAAAAGATGGTTGCAAACAGTGTTACCATTTGACACTAGAGTGCATTTCAATGAAGAAATTAATTATTTTGAGATTTTTTCACAGTGTAAAGATGTAAAAAAAGCCTGAAGAATTTATAAATGAACCCAAATGGTTAAAAACTATTGTCAATAATGAAGTTTATGAAGAACTATCCATATCATCAAACGTTGAATCTTTTCGACCAGATTAAAAAATAGATTTGATGAATACTTATAATTTATAGTTTTACTTTGCTTCATAAAAGTACCTCGGAGGATCGTTTTTTTCTAAATTATCACTAATGAAAAACAAGTTGTCCAACACGCTTAAAGCATACACTTGAAGTGTCCTAAATTTGTTAGACTCGGATTTGCAAAACTAGAGTGCAAGTGAAAGCCTAGTGCTAAAGTACAAAAGATTAATTAACAAAATGATTTTATGTTAACTATTTTTACGAACATTTTCATTATTTGAACCAAAATCTTCAAAGCAATATTTTTTAATGGATATTTTATATGAGCGTTTTAGTTTTCGTGCTTTATAATGTTAAGATTAATGTGTGTAAAAGTTTACTTTTGTTATTTCAAGATTTATTTAATAATAATTTTTCTATATATCTATTATCTGGCGGTATCTTTGTTTTCACCTAGATGATTATCTAGCAATATTGCCTATTTTTCTTCCAAGCGCGTTAATTTCTTATTGCTTAGCAAGCTGTAAATGAATCATTCATTTTTGAACTAATTCGTGAATCATTCATGCACTGAATTAGCAAATTTATTTATTTATTTATTTAAATTTATTTATTTATTATTTATTTTTTATTAGCAATTCATTTCCCATTCAAATGAATTTGTCAAATGAATTGCAATTCGTTTCCAATTTAAACGAATTTGTAGAATGAATTGCAATTCGTTTCTAATTCAAATGAATTTGTCAAAGTGAATTGAAATTCATTTTAAATTCATTTGAATTGATTTTGAATTAAAAGCGAAACTGTCGCTGATCCGACGTGATCAGTTATGTGACAATTTTAGATTGTTTTTTTCTTTTTGCATTATTTTGAACCTTTATTGATCTTACTTGTTCCTACCAAACCGTTTTAATGTATTTTGGTTGGTTTAGAAGTTAGCAAAATCAGCCATGTGTTAGTCATATATGAAATAAGTTATGTGTATAATTTCAAACAACTCAAAAAATGAGTTATGTGTATAATTTCTAACAACTATTTTTGGGAATTTTTTTTAAGTTTTCTTTCTTTTTTTAATTATAATATTTATAATATATATAATTTTATTAGAATATAAAACTATTCATAAAAAAAAATGTCGAACTAGTTAATAACTACGTTAAACTAAACAAAAAAAAAATGGTATTTACAGATTTTATAAATATATCAAAATATACAGAAAACAGCCATTTTCGAATTTGACATCGTCATTGCAGTTCAGCTGTGTAAAATAACTTGTGTGTTTTAAGGCGTAAAGGCGGATTTAAAAGCAAATTGTACTGACGTCTTATTATTTGCAAGTAAAAGAACCCCCGGTTTTTTTTAAGGAAATAAAATGACGTTTTCGAAAACAGCAAAAATGTAATAATATAATACAAATTTTGCTAAAATGTATTTATTTATGTATTTATAAAAAATATGCCATATTAGTTTTCTAAGTTAGATTTTGAGCCTTTGTCTTCCTTTCTGTTGTATATTTTTAAGCATTAAAACCTATAAATATTTCAGAACAATAGCATTTATTAATTGTATTTTTTTTTCATTGATGAATCTTGATTTAAATAAAACTACAACAAAAATCAACGGCGGTTCCAAATATAATATATTATTTAGGAATGTAGTCAATTAAATGATGTATTCTATTTTACAACATTTAAATATACTTCGTAGACTTTTTTGTGTATTGATGCATATTCTAGTAAGTTTAATTGTAAATTTAAAATATAATATATACTGAAAATGACTGGAATCAAACTAATTAATGTATTTAGCAAATATATATATTTTTGTTTAATCTTTAATTTTGGATTCAAAAAAATACGGATGTTTCTGCTTTTTTACACTTTGTTGAAATATATCAGTCTATGGAGAAACTTAGAAATCGTAAAATAATTTATATTCACTTTTGGATAAATGTTTTAAAAGTATGCAAACGAAAAAAAAAAAAAATGTCTACAGTGAACCAAATAAAAACTTGCACACAAGGAACTTCTCTTTTTAAATCAGCATATCTTTGTAGCGCTTTAAGCTTTTAAGTTGAAACTAAATACAGTTAAAGGGCAAATTAGTTAGCTTTCCATGAATAATGTTGATTTTGTTCACCATCGCATTGCTCCAATTTCTGAATTTTTACATAGGTTTTTGAATTTTGGTGGCTTATGTTAACGTAAGTTTTGGATTTTAAACAAAATCTTTAATAAAAAATGGTGAAAAGAGAACCATCATTTTTTTTTTTTCTTTTTTTGTTTTATTAAACAATTTTGCTACTTCAAAAACTAAAATTTTGAAAGAACAGCCGAAGCAATCGACCAAAAAATAGTATGTACATCCAAGGTTAAGATAAAATTTGCACGATTTCTGAAAGAGAATTCCAAAATACTCGATCTAAATAAATAAAAATATATTGACTTATTGATATATTATATTAATTTAATTTGAAAAATATATATAAAATATATATAATATATATTATATATATAATATATATAATATTTTTGTAAACAATAATAAATAAAAACAAAATAAAATTATAGTGATTTTTCGTACGAATGTTAATTCGAACGAATTTCGGGTTTATTGTGATTTTAAATGAACTTGTTTTATTTTAATTTACTTATCTTTTTTAAGATATGGGAAAAAATTTGTCTCCTCAAAACATTTTTACAAATGATAACCGATCACAATTTTCCACAAAAAATAATTCACGTGTAATTGTTCAGAAGGAAGGTCCGACGATTCTTGTATCGTTAAATTCAGTTCTCCTGATACGGACACTCATTTAGTTTAGAAGTTATGAACCAGGATTAATTAATTACAATAAAAATGATCAACCACAATAAGTATGGTAATACTGGTAAAAATTCTGAAGAAAGCACTGTGTACAGTAGAGAAGGTCGGTCTCCATACAAAAGAAATAAGTTATTCCAGCCATAAGAATAGTTCACGTGGATTCCAACGCAAAAAATATTTTCTTGTCACGTCCCAAAATACATAATAAAAATAATTGGACATTATGGGGGATATATCAGAGATACCAGAAGTGACATCTAGAATTTGATGTCAGGTTCAAAAATCATCAAAGAGAAATATTAAGCAGTTGTTAAACCATTAACAACGATATATTACATTCTACAATCGCACTTAAAGTGGCAACACTATAAATAAAAAAAGGATGGTATTTTGGGGTATGGCAAAAAAATATTTTTTGCATTTTTAGAAACCTCATTAACTATTCTTTCATTCTAGGGGAGACTGGCACAACTATTTTTTTGGATCCGTCCTGGTGAACAATATACTGTTCTAACATTTTTTTTTTCTGAGCTGTCAATATTTATGGAAGGAAATTAAAAATTAACAAATTAATTAAATTTTAATATAACATGAATTATGAAAATAATTGAAAAATTTTCTCGAGTATTTTGTTTTATGTATTAGAGGAATTATATATATAGAAAATGTACCACAAAAATAAATAAAAAAAATTCTCAAGATAAAATTATATCCTTGAACACAAAATAGAGGTATTCGAAAGCAAATACGTGTATGCATAAAGATTTCCTTGCATTTTATGAAAATTTAAATTACTAACTAATTAATTTTTAATTAACAATTATTAACTTAAATAAATAATAATATATTATTTAATTTTTATATTCTAATCTTCCTAATTCTTATTTTAGTATATTTCATAAAGAAAATAAACAAATCGCTTTTTCGAAATATATCGGAATAAAAACAAATGAATCTTTTCTATCTTTTATACCCTTCACGAAATATAAATTGCATAAAGAGGTAAATTCAGAATATATATTCATTAAAACTTTAATTATGTTATATTATATTTATAAAGTGATACTTATAAAAGAAAACTTAATGAAACATTTTGTTTAAAAAAAAATATACGCAATTAAAGAAATTTCGAATTAACCATGACATCGGGAAACTTGTAATACAAAGAGTCTCCGAAAACTCTTTTTTTTTGGCGTATGACTTATTAAGATCGCCGAATAAAGAAGAGATATACAAAACTTTAATTTCCTTTATTAGTTTCCTACCAAAAAATTTTTAGTACCTAGGAATTAGCTATATTTTGAAGTTGAATTAGTTATTTTAAAATTTTCAAAATTTTTAACTTTGGGTATATGGGTTTGAGCCCTGAGAAAAAATATTAAATAATTTGGTTTAAGAATTACTAAAACTTTTTAATTGTAAAAACGAAAATTATTTGATAGCTTCTGTTAAGTATCTCTAAAATTCTCTTACCTAAAAGTAAATAAGCTTCTTCAAAACTCCTCCCTAAACAAATTCTAGAAGCCCCTGATTCTAATACACAAATCCACCAAACATACCATTTATACCACAATATTATCTATATTTAAAAATCTAAAACACAGTTAAACTTAAGTGATGTTTTTTTTAAGAAACAAATATCTTACATACTCATATTTACATGTCAAACTTATTTTTTCAGAAAAAATATACTTCTATTAAAAAAAATCAATTGGATTTTGCGAGGATGTGAACCATGACTTAAAAATATCCAATCAAGAACACTTCCACTAGACTATCTATAGCCATAAGAGTTTTGTTGAAAAACAATTATATGTACCTCTTATATATGTGAACAGTACAAAAATCAATTTACAACACTATATGTTGAATATATTTCAAATTCAACAATAATTGAATAATTAAATAAAAATATTTTTTTTATACAACATAAAAATATTTAATGAATTTAGAATTTTAAGTTGTCATGTGACCTAGTAAGAATTCGAAATTAGGAGCTTTAGAGTGTGCGTATGGGTTCGAATCCTGGCGAACACAAGAGTCATTTTTATTTAGAGCGTGTGCCAAACGATAATAAAGTTCTGTAGAAAATTAAAATTTTCCAGTGGTGAAAAAATTTTAGAGTTTAGGTGTGTCAAATGAAAACTTTTTGGTATGATAAGTTTTTACAAAACTATCAACAATTTGAGTAAATATTTTACTTTTTTAATCACTAATATTATTATGCTATTAGAAAAGAAAACAAAATATTTCAAAAGTTTTTATTTTATTATTTATTTATTCTTTTTTTTTTTTTTGTCAACATTTTACTTTCCTACAAACTTTTCAACCGTTTGGTACATACTATTAATAAATAAATAAATAAATTCAAAAGATAAAATTTTAAGTATGTATGTAAAAAATATTTTTCTTTATCTGACATTTAAAAATTTTTGGATCTTGGTTCAAGCTAAATTATAAAAACAATTTTTCGAAGTTTTAGCCAGGTATCGAACTCAGGACCTAAATTTCTTAAATCTCAAACCAAAGCAGTACAACAAATCAGCGGGTTGAGTTTTAATATCTTTATTGCTTACATAATAAAATGTATAAGACGCAACTAAAGCTAATTAATATTTTTAATAAATAATACATCAACATGTCAAGAAATTCTTGTGAAATTAATTTCTTCTTTCTTAGTAAAGAAAATTTTAATATTTTTAAGAAAGACAGAAACTTGCAAGGTGTACCGGGGATACGAACTCAGACTTAACGGTTTGTAGTGCGGAACACTTCCTCTAGACAATTCATGCTCACAACGTTCCAATAGAAAAGTATTTATATATTATTATTCAATTTGGGTAAAGAAAATTGGAAAAATTTTTAAGGCTGCTTTAGATAATCGTTTATAACTCCGCCATTCCTGAACGGCCTTCGTTGTATTTCAGTATTAAGACTTTCGAGACTGCATGCCACATACGTGTTGAAAAAAATTTATTTATTGTATTATGAGCTTAAAAAATCAATTTCAACACACAGACGGACAGAAATCCAAACGGACATGTAAATATTCTAAAAACTTTTAGCTCAACAATCACAAATATTTTTAATTTTAATTCCCTGGATGTATATTTTAAGACTTTTGTATAAAATGACAAACTTATATATACCCTTCATTTTATGTGAAGGTTATAAAAACATAAACCAATCTAGTTTTATGCAACAGCTTACATTCCAGCAGATTGTATTTTCAATATAATATAATTAACTTATTTGTGCTGCTTTACACTTATTAAAATTAAAATGTCATTAGGGAAAACGCGGCAGTTGGAAGGAAAAATTAATTAATTCTTAAAAATCCAAAGTCATTTCTTGAAAACTTTATCAAATTTTCAAAGTGAAGTTTTACGAACCAAAAAAAGTTATGTGTGAAAAATACTCTAAATTAAAAAATAATAATATTATTAAAAATGTTCCAGCAAAATGAGTTATGTGAAGTTTTATGAAAAATTTTATTACTGCTCTCTTGTATCTAATAATCCCGATTTTTATTTACATAATATCTGTAGTAATTGTATTAAGGTTCTAACTATTCGTATTCAAAAACACTTCACAAATTCCAAAAAAAAAAACAAAAACAGTTTTTTGCTCTCCTGAAAACACAATAAAAAACACATAACTGAATTTGTCAGAAGAGCGACGATATGCTGGTGCAGGATATAAAAATAACAAGTAAGAAGGATATAATAGGATAAGTCAGTCCATATGATATATGAAAAAAAATTTGGGGATGGGTCTTATAGGGGATCTGTGGCAAATTGGGGATAGACATGTGTTTATTAAACATACATATGCACCATATTATATTGATACTAATATTTATATTGGATTTAAGTACATATGAGTTATTCCCGAAAGAGGGACTTATATGGGAGCTATGGTCAATTAAGGGTCGAAATTTGGCACTGTGATTTCTACTTATGGGAGGAAACAAATATTTTCGAACACCTAACAAAACTTAGCATCTCCGATTTCGATGAAATTAGATGCATACACCACGTCAATACAAAATTTGAAGTTTTCAAAATTTTCAAATTTGTTGTAATTAAGTTTTTATCACGGTTCAAAGTTCATGTTTTTCAGAAATTTGTTTAACATACATACAATTTTATATCTTTAGACCTATTTGTCCGATTTAAAAAAAAATCTCTCAAATTGATGCCTAATAAAACTAGTTTCTAATTGTTTTATAAAAAAATTCCATTTTTGAAAAAAAAATCAATATTCCTCCTTGTATCAAGGGTATTAAAAAAAAAATATATTTTCCATTTTTATAATTTTTTTCTTAAAATGATACATAGGTGTTGGCAACAACATATAAAAAATTTAGAATGGGATCATGAGGGATACTGAGAAAATTAAAATTAAATAAATAAACTCATTTCTTTCAGTAATAAACTAACACTTTTAAACGTATTTTTGTTTGGCTTTCCATTGTTATGAAAAATTCCATATTTTCTAAAAGTGTTAAAGAAAACATAAGTCTAGGTTGTTATGTATATTCAACGAAAATTGCATCTAAAAACGTAACTGCATTAAAATACATTTTTTTTTTAAATTGGAATAATTTTCCAAAATGACAACAATACAATTTAAACGCGGTTTTTATGTCTAAATCCGTTAAGTGCCCTCCGAGATATTGTTGCTTAAACTTATATGATTTTATCATCTTAAAGTTTTCAAAATATTCATAGGTAAAGACCAATTTTACGACTTCGTAAAACTAAAACAGAAACTCATAAATAAGTTCCAGGTCAGATATTCGTCTTTGATCAAAACAGTCAGTTAGAAATCGCCGATTTTTGCCAAAATATTTTCATTTGGCCACACTGAGAAACGATTATTTTTTAATATATTTGTATTATTCCCTCATATATATTTATTTTGAAAAAATTTTCAATATAATAACATAGCTTTTAACGTCTAATTATTTTATTCTAAAAGCATTAAAACTTTTTGCATTATTACTGAAATAAATGATTCTTTTCTCAGCATTCCTTTATGGTTCCATTTTTAATTTTTTACATATTGTTGTCAACACTTTAAAGGAGATTTTAGAAAAAAAAAAATATAAAAATGGAATATATGATCTTTTGAATGTACTTGATATAAGGACAAATATTGATTTCATTATCCTTTTTTTCAAAATTGAGTTGTTCGCAAAGTTTACATGTACAAGCAGCCAGCCGTAAAGCCAGAAACGCAAACGGATGATAGGACGGACATTGTTAAATCGACTCAGGAAGTGATTCTTTGTCGATCAGTGTTCTTAAAAATGAGGGTCCTAAGATTTTTTATGTGCGTTAAAAATCAGCACAAATGCATAATACCCCATCAACTTATGGTGCGTAATTTTAGATATTTTAATGCTGTAAACTGTAAATGCAATAGTAAGTTCGGTATATAAAAATTATTATTTTTTTATTTTTGTTTAAAAGAACATTTGCTTTCTGACTTTGTTAAATTTTATTCATATTCTATTAACTCAAAAATAAAAAACCTTTTGCTGAAAAGAAAAGAAAGTTACACTTAAATTAATAATATTTTTAACACTTAAAAGGTAGAACTATGCAAATATGTTGGCCTTTATTGGAAGTTTTTATACACAGAAAAAATCTTTGGATACCCACCTTTAAGTACCATTTAACTCAAAATCAATTCATGAGTAAATTTAACGATGTCCATCCGTCTAACTGGCTGTCCATCCATGTAAAACTTATGAACAAAGTAAAGGCAGAATTCTTAAGATTTGTGGATGATATTTGGCTCAAGTAATTATTTTAATTTAATAATCGTACATATAAATATTAGAATCAATATAATATTATGCATTCGAATGTTTTGATGGAATTATAAACTCCACTTATTGTAGGAATCAGTCCACAATAGGTCAGAGATCCCAAATAAGCCACTGCCCGAAAATCATTTTAATGCACAGTGGTGTAGGGTATCGGGCTTAGACTATAACGTTCTTACTTATTTTAACTAACTGTAATTAATTCTTTTCTTAGTAAAGAGGGTAAGTATATATTTCAAATGAAGTTGCAGTTTTTTACTTTTATATATATTTTTAAAAACATTTTTTTTAAGTTCTAAATTTTTTTTATAAAAGTGAATAAACACAAGCTTCATCCTAAAAGATTACATACAAAATACTTCAAAAGTTTAACTTCAAAGCAATAAATAGGATTATAAAAGAAAACTTCCTTACAATGACAGCACTGCTTTCGCTGCTTTCTTCCTTTTAATATTTGGATGAAAATTGGAAAATTATGATATTCCAAATATTTTCTTTTATAATATAAATTTACTTACTACTTAGAAAACTCTTTTTCATATGGTTGAATATTATCGTCATCATTTGATAAATTTTCGAATTATTGTGTTTACTGGGATGCAGCAAAGTTGGTATTTATAAAACTCCGATGAAAAATATAGTAACAATTCAAATTGTACACGTGTTGAAATAAAAAAATCAAAAAAAAAAAAAAAAAAACATTTGAATTTGTAGGAATTGTATCACTTACAGGAATGGATCATCCGATTAGACACATCGATTTTGATTAAAAAGACAAAACCTATTGTATATATTATAAATATTCCATTATATCACTTAGCCTTCTGTAAATGTTGTCCTAGATATGTTTCTTTTTTTTTTTTTGGAAGATCAATTGGACTAAATGTTTTTTTTTACTTTATTTTCGTACTCTGCTGTTGAAAAGAAAGCTATCTTGCAGAAAAAATTTATTACGCCTAATTTACGTAACCAACAAAAATTATATGTATGTGATAAATAGCACCACACATACAACTAAAATATTTTGTTTCTACTATGTAAAATTCATGAAAATAACTGTAGGTAGGGATATTACAAACGTTCTAAGCGGTAGCATAAATTCTCTTTGGAATAATTTAAGGAAGAACATCAATAAGGGAACAATTTATTATTTAGATTTAAATTTCTAAATTAAAAAAAAAACCATCTTTTTACAAAAATTAAAAAAATTTAAAAAAAGAAAAATACTTATTACATCGTTCAATGTCAAAATTAACAGATGTTGTAAAAAATACAATACAAACAGTATGTTATACAACACATATACAATTGCCAGGAGGCGAGAAAACTTTAAAAAAGGTAAAAAAAGGCTAAATATATCAAAATAATAATAATAATAATAATAATAATAATAATAATGAAAGGTTTTTAATTTAAAAACTTATTTTTTCGTTCTTATTAGTTTGTTAATACTTTTTTTTAAAGATATTATAACAAATTTATAAATAAAACATAAATACTAACATTTTAACCTTCCTAATAGAATTATAAAAATCTAAAAAGTCTAAAAAAAGGCTAGAAGTTAAAACAAAAATTTTTAGGCTAAAAGCAGTGTTAGATTTAGCCTTTAAAAGGCTAAACTGACAACAAAATACCTGTTAGTTTTGTACTTTTTGTTAACTGTATCAACTAGGGATTTATTCATTTAATGCTCGTTAGAATTTTTCAAACAATTATTACGTATTATTATTCGAAGAATTTAAAAATTTTCTTTTTCGAATAACGAATATTCGAATTTATTTTTATTTTTTTGTAATTTTACTTCAATTTTATTTGATTATTTCTAAAAAATTATTTATAAATATTTTTCCTAGTGCTAAATTTAAATAAATTCACTTTTGGCAATTTCAACAACAAAAATTTTAACTTTTTCATGTTATGTTAATTTCTGATGACTTTTGACAGGTTGCAAGTTTTCTCTAATTATAAAAGGGAACTTTTGAAGACTGATTGTTTGTATCAATCGATGTCATTCATTGAGATATAGTTCAAAGAAAATCAGCTTTTTTTATTGATTATTTAAACAGTTTTATGCTGAAATTAATTTAAATTTAAATTTGATTTTTAAATGTTCTAGGAGAATCAAAGCCTTTACATTGGGAATTTTCTCTGTAAAAAATAGGTGTAACTTTTATGCTTATAGGTAAGAAGTGTAGAAAAGCATACGGGTTAAAAAAAGTTGTTTTTCATCACAAAGATAGAAATTTCAGGGAATTTTATTTTTTCTAATTTGTTGTTTTTTGTCAAATATTTTTTTAAAGTTTCGCAATACAAATTTGAATGTGTTAACGTATAAATATTTTCGAAGCAACTTCAAAACAAAATACGATAAAAAAACGCTGCGATAATCCCCAGTGGAAATAGATTCTTATATATTTTATCGATTTTTGATTTGTAGAAAAATTAAAATCCTGAATAAAATTAATATCTTGAATGAAAAAGGCTTATAAGTAGTAAACCAATATGAGGATAACCTGATGACTTCCTGGTAAAAAATCGCATTTGTATATTTATATTGAGAATGCTTTATTAAAGATATTTCCAATGAATTGTTAAATTTTTATATGTTACTGTTAATTTTTTGCAATCGTATTTTTAAAGAAACTTAAAAAATCATAAATGTTTTACTTTGTTATTATTTTTTTTTTGTAATTCGAATAATTCATATAATTTTAAATACGTGATCGAATAATTCGAACAGACTAAAATTTCTTATTGGAATCATTATTATTATTATTATTATTATTATTTTTTTTTTTTTTTTTTTTTAAAAATAAAAAAAACGAACAATTTGAATATCCTAGCAACAATCCAGCAAACACAATGTAAAACATTTGAGATATTATTACTTTAACATTTGATATCAAAAGTGTTTCTCAATATTGTTTCAAATGTAGATACAGGTCTGAATTCTAAGTTTGAATTCAAATTGAGAATCATTTGAGAAAAAACGTTTGAAAAATAGTTCTCAGCTTGACATCAAATGTTATTATCGAATTATTTTAAATCTAAATACTAGTTTAAAAATATTTTAAAATGGTATTTTTTCAATTTGGTGTCCAATGTAACTCTCAAATCAAAAACTTAAGACAATTTTGTACTTAAAAAAATTATTTTAAAATTGTATTTTCACAATTTTTTATTAAACGTTATTATCAAATTATTCCAAAATCTAAAAGAAAGTTTATAATTATTTATAGATTTTTTAAAGATATTTCCCCAATTTGGTATTATCAAATCATTTTCAAATCTTAAGCAAGTTTAAAAGTATTTGAAAAATGTAATTTTTTTAATCTAAAATTCATCTTAAAAAAAACGAACAAACAAATAAATAATTAAATTAATTAATAAAATAAAAATACAAATAACTTTTTTTATGTTTCAAATGTGGTCACAATCCAGCACAACTATAATTAATTGAATCAATATTTTTCAGTTTGATTTCAATCTCAAACCACATAAAACGACATGTAAAAGAATATATTTTTCATTAAAAAATTATTTTAAAAAATATTTATTACTCACGAAAGTACCGATTTATTACTGAAACCCCACCTCCACAAAAAAAAAAAAAATAAATAAATAAATAAATAAAATATGTTTCTACCTTATCTATTCTATCTATTCGGTTCACAAAATATTAAATTAAAAATTAGTGTAAATAAATGATAGAGATGTATTTATGAAAGTTAAGAAGTTTATGAATTAGAAAATAAATATCAGAGATAATTAAATATACACATTTACTTGGCTGTTTTATTTATGTTAACATTATATTAAATAAAACATACAACAATGGAACTGAATGAAGCCTTTCCAAAGAGACCCAAATGTCGAAATAAATTATTATTAAAATAATACTTGAACAATATTACAGAAATGTGAATATTTCCTATGCAAATTTTGTATCTATTGGTATGTTTTTGTTATACCGTACAAATTTTTTTTCACACATGAACGATATTTTTTATACATATATATAAATAGAGTCATTTTATAAAGGGAGTGCGTACTCAGTTAGACGGCAACGTAAAATAAACAACAATTTTATTTATTTTATTTTCATTTCTTTTTTCTTTAACTTCAAACATTTTTCAATTTTGTTTACGAAATTCATATAATCTTTTAAAAAATATTGTAGTATTTTTTGTGGGAAAATAAAAGCAACAAAAAATGCGGAGAGACAATTTAAAATAAAATTTATTTTTTAAAGAGGCCACATTGCGCATTTTTAACAGAAATTTGTTGGAAACTTTTCACTCCGGGCTTGATGTGTTTATACACTTACTTGTATTTTTATATGTTTTTGAATAAATGAAGTATAATCCTTTACTAAAGTGACACGTGAGCTTCAGAGTAGCAAGAAGAAGATTTCAATTTGTGTAATATGAGTATTTACTCACATTGCAAAAAAATTTATTATATTGTGAGATTTAAGGCATCAATCTAAGGACAAGTAAATATTTATATATCCATCATTTAAATAATATAATAAGTTATCAAAAAAAAGCATAAAAAATTACATCGCGAAAAATTCTGCAAAATTCATACTTCTTAGATAAGATATATTTAGTATAGAAAGTTAAATGAAACATTTCCATCAGGTCAAACTTTTAACCCATTGAAGACCAAAGAAAATATGCTTCTCTGAGATTTTAGGTTATATAATTTTCTAGATAACAGCTGGAGTAAATTTGTCATTCGTGTTTTATAAACAAGAAATAATGCTTCAAAAAATATAGTAAAGTCAACACTTCGACTAAAAAAAAAATTGAATGAAATTTGAATCAATTCAAACGAATTAGGCAGAAATGAATTTCAATTCATTTCCAATTCAAATGAATTTGTAGAATGAGTTGCAATTCGTTTTCAATTCAAATGAATCAGTAAAATGAATTGCAATCCGTTTCCAATTCAAATGAATTTAAAGTGTTAAAAAGTTAAAGTGAATTGCAATTCATTTCCAATTCGTTTGAATTGAATTGATTTTGAATTCATTCAAAAGAAGTAGAAAAATGAATTGCAATTCAAATGAATGAAATCAAAAATGAGTTGCAATTAATCAAATTCAAGAACAGATCTAGGGTAGAAGCAAGCCATTCCACCAAGCCAATAACACATGCAACAAAAATTACACTTTCTTGTACAGATTTAATGCAGTTCTGGAGTGTTTACGTCCCCAAAACAAAAAATACAAGAGACAATTTTAACAATTTTTAACCATTTTTTATTTTATCATAAATTGTGTAATATTCAATCGATTTAAACGATGTAAACATACAAAAGAGAATAAAATCACTTATATTACGTTTTTAAATTGTTTTTTTTTATACGTATAATATTTCGCACTTATTAAATTTATAATTGCAAAAAAATGAAATGTTTTTAAAAAATTTTCCAAAATCACAAAATTATCATATTTAAGAAAAAAATTGCTACATAGTGTAATTAGCATGAGCGCACACCGTTACTTATCTGAATTATCAGTTATCACTTATCTACTCTCATTCTAACGAAATCACTCATTTGTTCCTATTGCATATTTATCTTTGACAACTCAAAGACATTATATGCCTGTTCATTTACTTACTACAATTTACTATTTTTACTACAGCTGGAAGTTTTCAATACAAAAAGTAAACAAATTTTTTCAATTGTAGTAAAAGTAGTAAGAATTTCGAGTAAACGAACACAGCTTTGACAGCAAAAAATGTTATATTGTGATTCAAAATTGCTAGAATCTTTAAAATTCGATTGAAAAATTAAAAAAAAAGTAATTTTCCACAATATAAAAATTTGAGATTATGTAAAGAAAAAATAAACAATATTTATCTATTTTGATAGGATTTTCACCAATACTTAATAATTCAATTTCTATTCTGCCGCATCCTGGCAATTCAAGTATATCATGGGAATTTCAAATTAAGACTTTTTTGTCTTAGGGCTATACTACTTGATGTACAAAACGAGTATAATGGTTGCTATTTTTTACATAAAAAATTAGTTGAATAACAAAACGACAGCGATGCTTACTGTAGATTTACTTACAAAATCAATACAAATTTCAACCAATTCAATTCAAATGAGTTGGAAAAATTCTTTTTTCTAATTCATTTGAATTAATTCAAAATCAATTCAATTCAAATGAATTTGAAATGAATTGCATTTCACTTTGACAAAGTCATTTGAATTGGAAATGAATTGCAATTCATTTGACAAAGTCATTTGAATGGGAAATGAATTGCAATTCATTTTTACCAAATTCAAATTTCAATCAATTAGTCTTTTTGTGTGAAAAGAATTAATTAAAAATTTGCCAAGTCAGTGCATGAATGATTCGCGAATTAATTCAAAAGTGAATGATTAATTTAAAGCTCTGATATAAACCAAATAAAGTACAATGAAACATTTCCATCAAATCATTATTTTAAGAGATGTCATTATTACATTTTCAACTTCAGTCAAAAATTTTCACATATTTTTCTTTTCATTTAGAATTAAAGTGCTATTCTTAATTTTTTCCCATACTAAGAAGCAGTCTGTCGACATAGTGGGATTCCTTTTGCCTTGATATAATCTCTCAATAACACACCTTTAATAATATTTTCACACTATTTGATAAAAATAAAAATTAAGTTTCTTTTAGCAAATAAACAATATTTATCTATTTTGATAGGATTTTCACCGATACTTAATAATTCCTAGTATATCATGGGAATTTCAAATCGAAGACTTTCTTGTCTTAGGTCTATACTAGGTGATATACAAAACGAGTGTAATGGTTGCTATATATTGGTGAAAACGCTCCCCATTTTCATCGCTTATTGACTGACATGACAATTCCTTTTCTATAAAAAATTAGTAACTAATTTGCTCTACCTATCACGCAAAAAATTATATAACCTAAAAACTCCTAAAACAAATCTTTTGATGTGGCCTTCTTAATAATAATTTCAACAAAATTTATTCGAAAAAAACAAGTAAATATGATGTAGTTAGTTAAAACCTATCATTTGATGTCCAACACTGAACATTTTAATATATTCGAAGAGGATCTTTCACTGGACCTATTGTCAGTTGTTGGCCAGTTCTCATAAGATTTGATGGTGTAATATATATTTCTGTAAAACACACATATATAATATTATTGTGATATTAGCATTTATTATACGCTTGTTTTCCGAAAGTAGACCTAAAATAGGGACTATGGTCAATTATGGGCCGACTGAGTTTTCTACTCGTTTCGTTGAATTTTAACAAAAAAAAAAAAATTAAAACAGGTTTTTCTTCAAATCAATACAATTTTTCTTCAAGTTAACAAATTATCTTCAAATTAAATAAAATCTTTTGTTAAATATATATATATATAATTTCTTTAAACAAATTAATGAAAAATGTGTTGAATCAACTAACATTTTGTTAAATTGGCAGTAACAATATACATTTTTATTGAATTTAACATCCTTAAAACAAGTTAATTTGAATAAATTATCTGTTAAACCATTTTTTTTTTTTTTTTTTTTTTTTTTTTTTTGTATAAACACAAAAAGCCCGGTCCGGTAAAAGTGCACAATCCGGATCGTTTTAAAAATAAATTTTATTTTATTACAAATAATATTTCCATATTTCTGAAAAATTTATATGAATTTCGTAAATAAAGTTGAAAAATGTTTCAAGTAAAAAAAGAAGAGAAAAATAAATACATAAAATTTTTGTTTATTTTCCGTTGCCTTCTAAGTTTCTGCTTAATTTAAAAATGCGGTTATATAAAGAAATCCGGACTTGTTGTACTTATACATTAGCTAATTTAAATATAAATAAAATTCAAATCGAAAAAGTACCTTAAATTTGACTAAAGGCATGTAAAATTTAAGAAAATTCTTCAAAATCAGTTTGCACGTTTTTTTTTTAAATTTAAATTATGTTGAGATTATTTAATAAATACAATTATACTTTTGACATTATTTAAAAAGCATTTGTAGAATAAAGTGTATTTGCAAAAGTACACCCCTAAAATTAAAGATTTTTTTTAAACTAATCCCACGTGAGCTGGGCCATTTTTAAAATACTCCCAAAAATATAGTTTTTGATCAACGGTGTACATAATTTTTAGCTTAAAAAAAATCAACATATGATAGACAAATAATGTGTAATATATAATGAGTAAAGAAAAGTAGTTTTCTTTCGAAATTAAAATCTTAGCAACATTTTCTATGATTTTGTTTTAAATACTATTTTATTAAAGTTTGAATATTTTGGACATTTTCCTTCGTAATTTATACTTTATCATTGAAAATGCTATGATATATGTAATTATTAAAACTTGTAGTTGCACAAGTAATATTTTGGGATTTCCGGTCCATAATTGGTTAAGTTAATTTTTATGTCATAGCATACATTTATCATAAAAACTATAAGTTCGTGTAAAATAGTGAAGAACTATTTAATTCTATTACTATCGTGGTTTTGAAGAAACTTATTATATTTTTCACAAATTCATTTATATTTAAGTACAATAAATACTTCCATGTGACTTATTTGCAAAAATTGTTAGTTTAACATTTGGGGACAAAAAAATATATGTTGAAAAATATCCCAAATGTGTAAGATAAATATATATATATATATATATATATATATATATATATATATATAAAGGTATAAGATAATAAATGCATAAAATAAAGAAAATATGATAAAAACATGATAATAAGATCTTAATCTTCCGTGGTTTATGCAGTTTAAATGAATTTTTAATGTAATTTAGCAATTTTGGACAAACTATTTTATAACTATGTTCTTCATTTTTATTTTTCGCTATTTTTTACATTTTTAGAAAGATTTCTTTTTAGCTCCCGGAACATATTTTACACAGACTCAAAAAAAATTTGGCCAATAAATGATGTTTGAGAAAAAAATTTGAATTTCTTTTAGGTTACTTAAGGTAAGTCTTGCAGTTTACGTTAAAGCAGAAAAAATGTATTGGATCTAATAAAAAATGAATATGCTATAAAATATGAATATATAGACTTCTATATTCATTAGTAGAGCACTAAAAACGCTTAATACGATTTTTAAGGTGATATTTATTTTCTACTAACCAAAAAGTTCTACCGATTTACTCCTACAAAGCGGAGAGTTTGACTGTTTTTTCTTTATTGCAATCGCAGTTCACGTTGGTAGAAAATAAGTGTGTTGAAGTGTAGGTCCATTGCTAACACGATTTAATTATTAAAATATGCACCTTTTGTTCTTATTGGTATATATTACGAGTTGTTTTGAAAAACGTGTCTTTTTATGAGATTTCTTTTAAAATTCAGGCTTTTTTCTTCACTTTCCTTTTCAATTTAGTTACAACGGGTGGTACAGTTGACCTGCTAGGAAAGGTTTTTCCAAATAGTTCATAAAATGTAAAAAAATATTATTAAATAATAAAATAGGAAATTGATGATATACATAAAATCAAAACAATTTTATTATTCGAGTATTTTAAATATTCTTAAAATTAATTTATAAAAATGCTTATGTTTTTCTTGTCCTTCATGTGCTGTTTATTTCTTAAAACATTATTAAAACTAACGAAGAAAAATGTACATTTTTGTTTGTAGAAAAGCATAAAATAAAAGTAAAAGCAAGACTTTTTTTATTATCGAATAAATTTTCAGTATTTTTTTATCACTAATAGAAATAAAAAAGTGTTTAACAGTTATTGAACTATTATTAATATATTATGAATAATGTTTTATTATAAAAGGTTGATGAGTATAGAACTGTTTAATAACTATTTTGTACATTAAACCCAAAATAGGAATTTGTTTTGAATAAAACCAATATTATTTATTTAGTGAATGCATATGTATGTAAACGATATTTATAAAAATTTCATCAAATGTATAAAATGCATAAATGAATTTACTCTAACAAAAATTTGGTAGAATTAAATAAAAAAGAACAGTTAAATTTAATAAAAATTCTTTTATATGAACAAAAAATTTTGTTAATTTGACTAAAATAGAGGAAATTTTGTTAAAATTAACTATTTTACTTTAGCCAAATTTAATAAAATTTTTCAATTTGACAAAATATCATCAAATGTGCTATAGCCATGAATTAAAGTTAAAATTCATTAACTTATTTTGATCAAATTGAATAAAATTCTTCAATTTGACTAAATATCTTCAAATTTAATAAATGCATGTAGAATGAAGAAATTTCGTTAAAATTAACTAATTTATTTTAGTAAAATTGAAAAAACGTGAAAAATTGAAGAAATTTCTTCAAAAAAGAAAACTTGTAATAAGAAGATTTTTCAGGCTGAATTTCCGTATTGGAAGATTGTATTAATCATCCTACAACCAAACTTTTATTACAAAATACTAGTTATGTAATAAATACTAATAAATCTTATTTTTTAAATAATTCTTCTTTTAAGATATTTCAGATGGTCATTGCTTTGGTTTACTTTACCCTATTCATAGCATTTTAGTGACTTCGCCATATAATCAATCACTTATAAACATAACCTCCGCTACATAAGTTTAATATGTTTAATATGATGTTTAAACAAATTTAACTAAAATTAACCTCTTTATAGAATTTTAAGCGTTAGAATAGTATATATATATATATATATATAACTTACTGATGCAAAAATTTGGAACTACTAATAGCTTTAATAATAGTTTTGTAATAAAAACAACAAAGTTGTCAAAGGCGAAATATTAACAAATTTTTAAAAATTCTAAATCCCCTGTAAATTTTGAGATATTTCAAAAAACAAAAAAAAACAAAAAAAAACTCGCTACCCAAATTTTAATTCAATTTTGAATTTAATTGAATGAAGAAAGCAAAAAACGTATTTTTTAAACTTTATTTAAATCCTTTATATTTACTGCAAATAAGAAACAATTTATTAATTCTTTTTTAATTAAATTTGCTTTTTTATTTAAAAATAACACTAAAGATATCAAGTTTTAAATAATATTTCATTTGTAGTAAATTGAGATATCAATCTTTTAAATACTCAAACAATTCTTTAAAAATTTAAAAACTTTATCAAATTATTTTTAACATATTTTTAGGCATATCACTTTTGATTTATTTGAAACATAATTGGGACAAAAATAAAAACGTATAAAAAGTTTAAGTAAATCATTTCATATAAAATCGAATAAGGTCCAATTTAAAAGAAAATAAATCTTGTTATGCTTACAAAAAAAAAAAAAAAATATTACATCGTTGCGTAGGCTTTTACACAAAAATAGTCACCAATCTTCAAATATATTAGTAAATAATTCATTCAATTAAAAACTTTTTTAAATATGCAACTCTTACCAAAATTATTACACCGATTACTAAAAACTGTAAAAAATGAAAAACAGAAAAAATTTTCCAAATAAAAAATTGATCAAAGCAATCAAAATTGAATGAATTAAAAATTTAGGTGAGAAATTAAATTTTACTTAAGTTTTAGTTTTATTTTATATTTACTTCAATATATTTATTAAATTTAAATGCGAAATTAAAAAACTGTGTTAACTGAAAAATATACGGTAATAATTTTTTCTGTGTGTAGAAAAATTCATTTTTTTAAATGTTGTTAAAAAAATTTCTTTCAATATTTCATAAAGAAAAACATATACAAATGTATATGGATAATAAGCTTGATTCTTCTACTTTCCAAAAAATCTTCAAAAGAAAAAATTAAAAAGAAGATAATAGAATTTATTCAGTAATTTACCAAAAAAAAAAAAAAAAACTGTTTTCTTGAGCATAATTCAAAATTTTTAAATATTTTTAGGTACGAAATTACATATATTTTCAACTAGACTTCTTTTTTATGATTTTACTTGAAAATTACCATTTTTAGACATTGATCGTTGATAATTTATGTGTAAATATTTTTATTAAGCTTCCAAAATAAAATTGTCTCAAAATACGCAAAATTTTCTTTATGTATAATTTAATAATATCTAGCATAAATATTATATTTTGTGTGAGAAAATTTGGGGTTTTTCTGTGTTTTTCAATAGGTTTTGATTTATGAAATAAAAAAAAAAGAAATTTCATTAGCTGATAAAAGTAGTACGTAGACAAATTATTTTTAATCGAAAGATGCGTTAAAAATATCGCATTATACGTAAAATTTAAGCTTAGATTTAATGAAATGTGGAAATTTATAATTTCGGAAACTACAAAATTATTTACTATTAGAAGAATTTAACATTTTACAAAAATTCATAAATATGTTATGTGGTGATTTTAAAAAAGTGCAATAAAAATACTTAAAAATGTGGATTTCCTACATTTTTTTATTAAACAAGTGCCAATTTTTAAAACCTGAACAAATTATTATATTATTTTAATAAAATAATGCAATAATATATAAACGTATTTTTTCCTTACCGAGGCTTAGAAGGCATTTTAAAATTGCAAAATTTTGCCAAGTTGAATAAAGATCAATAGTTAAATTGTATAAAAATTCTACAATATGGAGAAAAAATTAGTTAATCTGAATAAATTGTTTATTCCATTCATCTGGACTATAGAATTAAAATAGTGTAGTTAAATTAAATAAAAGTTCTTTAATATGAAGAAAAAATTTAGTTTATTTGAATAATATTTTACGTTATTTGAAAAAAATCAAATTAACCACCTAGTTAAAAGTTTCAAATAGTTATATTGACGATTTTTATCAATTTAACTAATTTACGAAAAATTACTAAAATTTCTGTTGACTAATGATTTTATAAGTTTATATTTGATCTACTTTTCTTCAATTCTATACCCCCTTTTACCATGTTTTCTACTCGCTTTTGTTTGCTATTTAGCATTTATATGTGACTTAGGTACATTAAAGCTATTTTCGAGAGAGAGGCTTGTAATCAGTTTTATATCGATTTTCATAAAATTTCGCTCACTGATTGATGCTTATATACGGCTGACGTGGTTAAATATGAATGTAATCGTGATCAATATGAAACTTTTATAAACATCCATTACTAATATTGTTATACAAAAATAAGGTCTGCAATACAAACCTTATTTATGTTATTGTGATTTGTTTTCATAAAATTTTCTGACCATTTTCTTATCACCATTCAGTTGTTTTTGAGCAGTCAATATTAGAGCGGGCTCTTTCCCACTTATTCTGAAAACTTTGGGAGCATTGTTCTATCTATTTGGTATTCTTTAATCAGCTTTTCATCTGTGCCCAAGACCTTTTAGTTAAGCGGATCTCCGGGCAATTTGAGGATTTACTTCTTTAAAAACAAAATCTACATTATTGGCATTGCACACTTTGATTGCATCTTTTGCACAATGAGTAGCTAACATAACATAGCACCAATGCGTTTTTGAATAAAGGTTTTTATAGACCTCTCCAAATACTTTTTGATATAAATTTTGGCGTTTATTAGTCCTTTTACAATAATCTCTTTGTATCTCAGATAAAAGCTACTAATAGACAGTTAAATTTCGCAAACCATTTATAATTTTTGGGAAATATAAAAAGTTTTTGTGCATATTTGACACAATCCCTTCTCTGTATCGACAAATAACCCACATAACAGAATTTATTGAAACCTTTATATCCCGAATTACATTACTATATCAGTGTTGATTTTTAAGTATTTTGTACAAAATTGTTTATCGATTTTTTTCTTCTACCGACGAAATTTTATATTTACTAACTAGTCTCTAAAATTAGCAGCTAAAAGTGGTTTAACACTGAAAAATCTTGCTAAAAAATTACACTTTTTTCTACCGATTTGGTTTATGGTTGCCAAATTAAAAAGGGTAAAATTTTTTGTGGAAAGGCCTCATATGAATATAAACCCTTAGTGATACTTTGCATTTGGATAGATGCTAAATAAATCTTACCGAATATTGAAAAAATTAAGAGAATTCTTAAGATTTATGATTTTATGAAGTTGTTATTGTCTACTGAAAAATTTACTTTATGGTATATACCATCTTGTACGTGTTCATATATTATTTTGGAAATTACTTTTTTGGGAATATTTGAAGGACATTTTTTTCAACTTTTGCTTGAATAATTTTAAAAACAAGTACTTCATTTCAACGCCAAAAAGTATATATATATATAATAGCAATTGTAGTACCAAGAATAAAAACTATCTTTAAAATACTTAAAAAAAAAAACGTAATGAAATGAAAAACTGACAACATTGTTATATTAGATTAAGTCTATTTGCACATGCACACACCTTTTATATGTAAGACAAATTACTGATTTTCGTTGTATGGTGTTAGTTATTTTCTTTGTTTTGTTCACAAGTAAAAAATTGTGGAATATTTTGGATATTATTCTATAACATACTCGTATAAATCTTTAATAAAAATATGTCTTAATATTGATCTAAAAAATTTATAATAAGCAACAAAAGAACTTAAATATTATGGATATTTATATTGCTATTATAATAATTGTCTAATAGAACCATTATAATTCCATTGACCCGTTTGAAATAAACTCGACTTATAAGTAGCAGCCATGACAGTGACACAGCTATTAGTTTAACAGATTATACTTAAAAAACAAATAGCATAAAAATAATAGCCATGCAGTCTGTATGTTACTGTTTAAGTGACATAACGTCAAACTTTCAGACAAATCAAGCCAATTGCTACTCTCCCACCGAGAAATGAATACTTGAGAGCGTAAATAAAACAAAATTAAATAAATGTTTGCAAATACAAGTATGTGTAAATAATACTTAATATATGTACTTATATATATATATATATATATATATATATATATATCTATGTATATATGTATGTATATATATATATATATATATATATGAATGTATTTATGTATGTATGTATGCATGTATTTATGTATTTATGTGTATTTCTGTGTACAAACAAGTGAGTATATTTTTCTATAAATTCTGTATGTGTAAGAATATCCTTACAAGTTCGCAGTGTTGCCAAAAAATATTCGAATCTACTAAATAGAACAATTTTTGTAGGACCATAGAAAACGTCATAAAATCAAATGACGTTTTAAAAGATGGACGACCAAAAATTTATAAAAAGATAAGCCGAACAAATGGAATCCCAAAAATAGATTTTAAAATCAATAGGTCCAATGGACCACGCATAATATATTTTAAAGGTTTTTTTTTTAGATTTTAATAACACTGTGTTCAAAATTTTAATATGGTTGACAACAAAAATATTATATTTAGAGAATATTTTTACCAAAAACAACAATGTTAAATGTTTGTTTTTAAACCATGTTTTGCTTTTAAAATATATTTTTTTATCTCCAAAGCTATTTGATAAACATTTTTGTGTATCAATTCAAACGTTTGTAAGTCAGTAATCAAATTATTTGCGAAGAATATGTGTTTGTGTATTTATTAAATGTTCGCGAATAATGTAGTGAAAATTTGTAAAAAAAGCTAAATAAATGCAGTTAAAAAATTTAAAAGCTTTAAACTTTCAAGTGAAATTTTATCTACATTAAAAATCCAGATAATCAATAACATATCTCTCTCTTTATATTCACTTTAGGTATTAAATACACTATCAATAAAAAAAAAAAAAATACGAGAATGTTTATTTTTCATTATCATCGTGTTTTATGGTCTAAATTTCCAAAAAACAGAAAAATAAAAAAATTAAAATTGATTAATATGATAAATCGGATTAAATATGATAAAGTCGAATCATAATACGATAAAAACACATTGTTATATTATAAAATCGGATACAATATGATAAAGTAAGTTCATAATATTATAAAATCAAATCGTGAAATTATAAAACCTTACAAAAATATGATAAAATGGAATCATAATAACTATTATTTATTATTCTAATTTTTAACTGTATTCATATATTCCAATCATAATATGTTGCTATTAGATTGTATTCACCGTAACCGTATTTTTTTTCTACGTTCAGTGAGGCTGGTTGAATTTACATAAAATTTCTCATATGCTCAAAGTAGGGTACGTCTGACATAATAATAAAATTTTAATGACTGAAAAATTTTTGCTTCTTATCCGATGTCGAAGATTTTTATATCGTATTAAAGTTCTCATAAGGCCTATATTGAACATTAAAGTATAATAAGTAATGTTTTGTTCTATAAAGTGCAATGTTTTTGTATATCTATGATATAATTAAGTATTACCTCAGCTGGATAAAATAATTTATTCGAAAAAAAAAAAAAATAAATGGAGTTCATAAATTTTCTAATTTTAATAATATTGATATATTGTTAAAATATTTATCATTTACGACTACTGCCAAATTATCACTTAAATTAAAAAAGTATGGAAAATTTGGTTATATTTCTAAACAACTAAAAATTCAATTTTTATTTTAAAATTATAGAGCAAAAACTCAAAAAGGTCAAGACCAGAAATGAGAAATTTTTTTAAGCTAAATATGTTTTAAGCAATAAGAGATAAAGTAGTACAGTACTCATCTCTTTTTTCTTTATCTTGTTCAGTAGAATTTAAAAAAAATATGTAAAATTGGTCCATTTTTTTAAAAAATACAAGCTCCGATGTTTTTCACACTCGAGGTGGTAAACTTATAGAGCCTAACTTTTCTTCCGATGATATCACAATTTTCAAGACCAAGATCGGCTTAGAAATTTAAATGATCCAGATTTATTAACATTTATTTTATAAAAGGCCCCACTATGTAATGTTGATATAGTTCATAATTTTGCATTTAGACGAAACTTCTTTCTCTGATCCAGATTTTCAGTAAATTATATAACGAATTTTTTTATCACAAAGTCTTTTTTAAGGGAATTTTAAGTCACAGTTTTAAAATTAATTAAGTATAATGATTTCCCTTCACATGTGTTGAAAATTCTGCTAAAATTCTGCATTCGGTAAGTCAATTATTCTAAAAAGCATTTAATAGAATTTTACAAAATAAATATCCAATTCGTCAAACCATTCTACTAAATCTAGCAGAAAAAATGCTACAATGGCAACATTGCAAGTGAGTACTCGCCTACATCTGAAAATATTTACTCCTGTATGCAGAAAAAATTCACGCACGTCATCAACATGTGTTGATATTTTGTATTGTAAAATTGAACATTTAACTTCCAACTTTCAGATTTATGTTGTATATTGTTAAAAGTTACTTGAAAAATAAAAAAGAAAAAGGAAAATATATGAATGTTCAAATACTTGTATATACTTGTGTATATGAGTACAGTATTTTTATAATATAAATACACTGTATATAAAGTAAAAAAACATACACATTCTTTATTTGTATAACTTTATGTTTGTTTATTTATTATAATATAGGAAAAATAAACTAAAAGAAAGTTTAGCACATATACGAAAGACTTTAAGAAAAATCTTATTTTGTGATTAAACAAACATATAGAAGATTGCTTTTTAGCAAGTAGCTGCTAAAAGTTTTTTCTTTTTGCTAATCCTGCAAAGGTAATAGAATACGTAATATAAATTGTAGAACAAACTGTAATCTTTTACATAAGTAGCTTTGTAATGCAGCTTTGTAATCTAATTCGCTAAACTAACACTTAAGTTGTAGTGGTTTGTTTGCGCTGTCAAAAATTAAAATTCAATTGGACTATAAATGAATCCAAAACTAAATTATTAGGTTGAATTTCAAAAATTTTGGTTTTATCGAGCAATAAATCAAATTTTGATACAGACCATAATTAAATAGATAAATACTTTAATATACGTACGATACACAGTGGGGCAGAATCGAAAATTTTTGGAAATATATCTTTAACTTCTAATTAACTGGTTTTGCATGAAATTTGATGTGGAAGTAGCAGAAGAGTATAGAATGTTAAGACCCCTCAGGGGCTTAGCTATGGGGACTAAAAGTTGGGTACCTTCAACATAGAAAATTTTTAATCGCTAGCCACATTTTTGTTTTTTGTCCGAGTTTCGAGTTATTTTCATTTGAAATTTCAATTATATCAATTCTAAAAGGTCTTGGTCCAGTTTTTCCAATATATAGTATAACAATTTTTGGCAAATTTTATAATTTTGTTTTAGTTAGTTAGAGTACATTATTATATATCGAAGAAAAAATGAGGTCAATATACTTTTTGAGTTCAATAAGGAACAATTTTAAAATTGAAAATTAAAAAAGCTATATTTTTTTTATTTTTGGTAAAAAAAAAAGACTTCGAGCTTGCCAAAACTTTTTTCCAAACCTGCAACAAATGTGGATATTATGGACAAAAAACAGAAAAAATCCCATTTTTGGGATTTTTCTTCAGGAAACCCTCTTTTCTAATTGAAATTTTGTCTTTGCTTTTTAATTTGAAATAAAAAGGGTCACATTGTTTGAAAATTTTATTAAGATACTTTTAGTAACAAATATTTTATAACAATTCAAAAATATCTAGTTTCTCCAAAAAGCGGAATTTCGACATAAAATTTTGCTAATTTCAAAATATAAATCTTTTTTGTATAACACACACAGTTTCTGACAATTAAAAAAAATGGTTCTAACTTCGAAAATATATGCCTTCAAACCTCAATAGTTTCTATTTATTGTGTATATACCTAATTTTTTCCAAAGGTACAAATTTTGCCTCTTGTTTTAAGTGAAAAATTACTCAGAAAATTACAAAGGTTTTTACACTTTTTTTTTAAATAAATCATATCATATTCCAATCAATGAATTCAAAACACGTAACCAAAATGTCTAATTAAATATGATTTTTCGGTCTTATCAAGGCCTAAAATAATATATAAAATTTTTAAAACCGGACGAGGAACATAAATTTGACAAGCAATTAAAAATTGTTTATGTTGAAGGTACCCCTTATAACGTGGTTGAGGTAACTTAGTCGCCTCCAGGCTCTACTTACGGATCCACAAACCTTAAGTAATAAGACGTTTGTTTCACCCTTTCTGGGGGGTTAAAATAATAATAGTTTCTTTATTGAATACGTCAAGAATATTTCAAGTACAAAATATAAAGATATTACGAGAGAATAATTTCTATAACTCCAATTCGGATACCACCGCCTTAATAAATGTTTTCTTCACTTCCTTCTTCTTTAACCAGGCTTATTTCGGCTCTTCGGCGTATGTTAATATCGGTACGGTTGATCGGCTTAGATTATGTTTGTTTCAGTCATTCAGCTTATAGAAGCTCGGCTCAGCTATTCGACTTTGAACTTCCGTCTTCGACACTCTTAGCTCCGACTTTGAACTTTCGGCTTCGACACAATCGGCTGTCAAACTGGTTCGGGTTTACTGCGGGATCGGTTTCTGGTTCAGGTGACAGATTCGGGAATCGAAGGTTCTTGGTTCGGTAGTAGAATTAAGATCGGCGTCGTATGTTTGGCTTCGACACTTCGGCTTATATTAGGATCGGTTCGGTTGATCGGCTTATAGTAGGCTCGGGTCAGTAGTATAATCGGCTCTGAGCTTTCGACTTCGACACTCTCGGCTTATATTAGGATCGGTTCGGTTGATCGGCTTATAGTAGGCTCCGTTCAGTAGTAGAATCGGCTCTGAGCTTTCGGCTTCGACACTCTCGGCTGTCAAACTGGTTCCGGTTTACGACAGGATCGGTTTCTGGTTCAGATGGCAGCTTCGGGAATCGAAGGTTCTTGGTTCGGTATTAGAATTAACATCGGCGTCATATGTTCGGCTTCGACACTTCGGCTTATATTAGGATCGGTTCGGTTGATCGCCTTATAGTAGGCTCGGTTCAGTAGTAGAATCGGCTCTGAGCTTTCGGCTTCGACACTCTCGGCTGTCAAACTGGTTTCGGTTTACGGAAGGATCTGTTTCTGGTTCAAGTGGCAGTTTCGGGAATCGAAGGCTCTTGATTCGTCGTCCGCTCGGCTTCGACACACTCGGCTATCACACTCGTTCGGGTTTACGACAGGATCGGCTTCTGGTACAGGTGGCAGCTTCGGGAATCGAAGATTCTTGGTTCGGTAGTAGAGTTAAGATCGGTGTCGTACGCTCGGCTTCGACACACTCGACTATCACACTGGTTCGGGTTTACGGCAGGATCGGCTTCTGGTACAGGTGGCAGCTTCGGGAATCGAAGATTGTATATACGTACAATGGTTTCTTAAAGATAATGTCTAGCTACTTCTCAACTACTATTACCATGCAATTCTACGGGTTAATATTTTACTAAGAGAACAAACAACCGAAGTCACTCGTGTAAAATTTATTTAAAGGACCTAACCGAAGTTGAGCGTGCAAAATACGACTAAATTTTACTTTCGCAAAATCTAGTCGGCTCTTCGATTATATAAAATAATCTTTGAAACTTATATGGCGGATTCTTCTCTTGTTTGAATCGCCCCGACTGTAACCAAACTTTGTTTACTTATACTTAGTCACGTATCAACTAAATGAGAATTATATTGCTTGTTGACCATTAAACAATATCAACTGCACAATTACATCAGTTGTTACACATTTGTGTGGGTGTGTATGTAATATTTACAGTAGGGGCGCTCAATGTAATTACCTATTACTAATAATTAGTAATTACCTATTACTAATAAAATATTCAATATATTAATATGAAAAAGAAAAATAATTAAAAATAAAATAGTAAAGAAAAGGAAGAAATGGTAGTAATTTCATAAATTAATATATTAAGAAATATGTACGTGAAAATAGTAGTATTGAGTGTACTATTTCTACGTTACACCCTCTTGTGTCCCCTTAGCTCCGCCTCTGCGAATCAGTTGTGTCCCCTCGCACACTTCACATTGTATACTTCTCTGCTACGCCTGTACTTAATTTAATGAATATGCAACTAGCCGATTAGAAATTACATGTTTATTTCCAAAAATTTTCGATTCGGACCCACTGTACCTTATTGCATACGGATCTTATAATAATCAGTGCTAGTTCTTGGCGTAAAACAAGACATTTTTTAATAAAATTCTATACGAATGTTCATGTTGGTAAAAAAAAAAATAATAGTACAATAGATACAAAGTACAATTATTAGAGAGAAAGTTCGCAAATTTACTTTTCCTGAAAAGTCAATAATATATAAACCAAAAGAAAATGATAAGAAGAATAAATAAAAATTAAAAATAAATCAAATTGGATTATAAAACAAGTAAGAAAGATATAGTCTGTCAATCCCGACTTCTTGGAGGGGTCTTATATTAGACATGTGGACAACTCTGGGTCGATACTGTTATTAAGCGTAAAATAAAAAATATACGAATACAGAATATTACGTCAATACTAATTTTTATATGAATTTATACACTTTAGGGTGACTCCCGAAAGTGGGCTTCTACTTATATAAAACTTATTTGTGTCGAATATAAACTTGATACTAATATGTGTATATGATTTATGCACGTTAAAGTGATTTTCGGAAGAGGGTTTTATATGGGAGCTATCTTCATGAAATTTGGCATAAACATTGATACTTAAACAAAACTTTAAGGCATTTATTAACGTTAAACCTCTATTCCGGGAAGACATTTGTATGGGAGCTAGGTGAAATAATAGACTGATCAAAACCAATTTTAATAGGCTTCGTTCTTGTATCATGAAGTTCCTATTTACCAAATTTCATTGTATTATCTTTAAAATTGCGACCTGTACTTTGTGCACAAGTTTTGCATGGACAGCCACCCAGACGGACGGACAGAGGGACATCGTTAGATCGACTCAAAAAGTGATTCTGAGGTGTTGGATGATTTTTTCTGTGCACAAAACTTAATACCTCAAACTCCTATGGTGGTGTGGGGTATAATGAAATATTCATATATTTTCTGCTACTTTCAAGAGTATGGAGATCAGTAAGTTGTAACAGACTTTCATATGATGGTAAATTAATATTAGTATTTCATGGAAGATTGATAACAAATTAATTATTTATATATTTTCCCCTACCTTCAAGAGCAGGATGATAAAAGGATGGTAAAAGTATTCCGTGGAAGATTACGAAGACAAGATAAGAAAAATTGTGTCTGGACCGATTCAATTTTCTTTATATGAAATTTGTATTGAAGACTGCAGACCACGGAAATATATTCCAGGATTGGTCTTACCAGAGCTGTAATTGCTTGGAAATACCCAACGCTTGAGGAAATCTAGAACTTCTTTTGTCTTATTAACGGTTTGCGAAACACAGGAATTAAAGGACAGTACACAATTAGGAGATACACCCAGATGAAGAAATTATTCGAATAGATCGAGTTGATATTCATTTATTGTGTATCTATAGAGTACTGAACTTCTTCTGTAGAACATCAGGTATTTATTTTTTTTTAAATTCAGATTTATTAGATCTGATTGAAGCAAGCAACATCTATAGGAATAGTTAAAGTTGTTGAACAGCAAAAAGGGGCTGAGATGACTACCTTGAGTAACACAGGATAAAACAGGAATAACCTTCTATGTACATTCTCTAAATAATAAACATTGGTATCTATTTTTAATGTAGAAATCCATTTAAGGAAAACAGGAGAAAATCCGAGTTTATCCAATTTGAACAATAGGAGGTCGTGATTCACTTTATCAAAAGCTTTACTAAAATCTATATATATTGTGTCTATATGTAAACCGAAAGCAGTTATAATTGAGGTTGTTAACTCCAAAAGGTTAATAGTATTGCAACATTTTTTCATGTTGGTATGGGAAAAGGTAACAAACAACTTGATGCGAGGATTTCAGTAACTAACTTTTTAAAAAGTTTTGGAATAAAACTTAATTTAACATTACCATCGACTTATCTAATGTTGGACAGTTTATAACGGTTGTATCAGAAACTGAATATGGATAATTGAAATGTAGTAGGAATGTAGTAACAGTAGGCGGTAGAAGTAGTAGAAGTAGGATGAGAAGAAAGCAGCAAATATCTTCATCGTTTGAGGATTCTTTATCTCCAAATTTCATCATGGATAGATATCCAGAGACTCGATGTTTAGAATTTACAAACTGGTAAATTTTTAAAGTTTTTTTTCACCTTAAATGATAATTATTGTAACATTGGATATTTTCTGAATTGTAAACTAATCTTTATATGAAATATCTAATATAACTAATAGATAAAGCGGACTTTTTTTTATTTTCTGTAATGTTTATTTCTCAAAAATTTCAAGCTATTGAGCTGCTTTGTGTTCCAAGGCGGTTCAAGTGCAATTCATTTTTTTCTTCATCATTACAGTTGATTTCTTAAAACATTTAAATAAGCGATCATAGAATCTTTTCAAAATAATGTCAATATTACGGGGGAATACTTTGTTGTAAGGAATATATTCAAACTAATTTTCAGAATATCATTTACATTGGATTGTAATGATAGTTTTTTATGCAAGAGTGGGGTGATAAGAATCTTCAGGTGTTAATAAAGAATTAATCCGAAGAATATAAATTCTTAAGGTAATTTGCCAAGCTTGCTTACTATGTTAATTATTTGGAAGAGACCTAAATCAGCAATAACATCCAGTAATTCAGATCTTATTAATGGGCTTAAAAAACATGAATCAGAAGTTTCGCACCATTTAATGTTTGAAATATTAAAATCGCCAAGAACAATTATGGAGTCACCAGGTCTGGATTGATTAGCTACAAATTTTATCGCTTTCATAAATTTTAATGTTTGTCGCAGGAGGAATATAAGAGCAGATTGTAAAAATTGTTCTAAATTTGGCTTTAAAACATACGACGATAAATTCGATAGCTTGATCATTGTTAAGAATTATTTCTTCCGAAGATAAAAGATTTGGGACAGAAATTAAAATTCCCCCTTCTTTACCCACTCTATTACGTCTATAAATTTGAAATTTACTGCACGTTATTTCAGAATTATAAATTACTTTATCAGATTTATTTCAGAGCCACGTTTCAGTGAGTATAATGATATTATGGCCAATATCAAAGCTCTAAAAATAAGGAGATTCTAATTTTGTGTTCATACCGCTAACATTTTGGTATGCAATTAGGATAGCTGAGGGGTTGTAATCATTTCTTGGATAAATATTAATATTTAACGGATTATTTAATTCAATTAGTTTTTTGAATGTGGATTAGAAGTCATTGGAAAAATGTCAAAATTGTCGATTAGCAAGACGATCTAAAATACTTTCTGGGACAGTTTTTTTAAATGAAGTTCTATTGCTCGCATTTTCCTATAAAGTTAGACACCATTATAATTTTCAATGCCAAGGTTCGTTTTAATATAGAATTCAACATAATTTATTGTTGTATCTACTAAAAAAAGGGGCTAGCAAATCTGGTTTTCTTTGGAGCTATAATTTTTAATGGCTTTGGAGTTATTGTTGCAAATGGATTTATAAGTGGGTTGTTGACGACATCTAAATTGGTTGAGATATTTGAAGTTAGTAAAACAAGTTTGTAAAAAATTAAATATTCACTGAAGCTTCCATTTCAGGAGAAATATTTAATACATATTTTTACTGTATTTCTATATTTTTGAACGTTACAAAAAAATTGGTTTGAAATATTTTTGATTGGTACCATTTATTTTGTATTTGTCGTAAAAAATCCAAAATATTAACACCCGTATTCAAAATGGATATTTAAAATATGTGCTTAGCTTGTGTCAAAATAAAAAAATAGATAAATATAATTTTCTATAAATAAAGGATTATTTTAAGTAAAAATTATGGAGGCGCTGAATGTTTTATACTCATAGGATTCATTAAGAAATTAAAGTAGAAAGCGGGTTATAAAAGTAAATAGAAGAAGGAAAAATCCATTTTTTATATATAGTGATTCTGTATTTAGAAAAAAATATTTCTTTACTAAAGAAAATGCAAAAAAACTTGGTTGAAATGGTAATATACAATTTAAAAGGAATGAAAAAAGTTGGAAGAATTCTGGGATACCTTCATATTTTGGTCGCATTAAGAAGCTGAAGGAGGAATCAATCACTAGTCTCAATAAGTGGAATATGCCAAAAAGTGGCAATAGCATTTGCTTAAAAAGCTAAAGATGTAATCAAGAATCAGCATCCGTAGAAGAAGATTTTTTGTTATGGAAGAATTAAAAAAATGTAGTTTTAAAAATTTTGTGGGTACAATTGACTGCAGCCATATGAGAATACAAGCAGTAGGTAAAGATACCATGTAGTTATATGTAAATGCGAAAGGCTATTTTTCATTGGTAAAAATATATAAAGTTAATAATATGTATATTTGTATACTTAAGGTTGTTTGTGTCTCTCTTAAGACAATCGATATTGTTGCTTGTTAAAGGAAACGAAAGTAAAATAAAGGAAAAGTTTGAAAACGGTAGATATTTAGGTCATCTTGTCGGAGACGGTGTCTACAGATGTTGCAATTATTTATTTTTATATACACCCATACAAAATATAAAAAATTAAAATTATAACAAAGCCTATATTAAAACCAGTAATGTTGTGGAAAGACTATTCGTGTTATGAAAAAGTGGTTTACGCATTATTTTAGAAACAAATTCGACTTGATTTGAGAAAAATTCGATTATCCAGAAAAGATACAAAAGTTCTTGTAGTTGCATTGGCCATTCTTCATAATTTATCAGTTATATTTCATTCAATAAGTAGGAACAAAAAATCAATTTTTTAAGGGTTGGTTGGATGATATGAGGATGATTGGCGCATCATAGAGTTAAACTTTTTAAAAACTTCATTCAATATCAGCGGATATTAATGGAGCGGATTTAAATATTAAAAACTTATTTAGATACAAACTTCTAATTTATAAATTCTGATGCTCCTTGTGCATCAGAATTTCCTCCAGTATCTTAAATTGTATTTCCAGTATAGTTCCAAAACGCATTTAAAAAATTAAAATGACTATCACAGTATATTATTTTCTCAAACGGTAACCGTAAAATAATGCACACGATAATTTTAAAAAGATGTTTCTGAAATCTTAATAAACTCGAATAAAGAGAAAATTTTTTCACCTAAGACTTTTAGTACAGAAAAACATCTTTCAAATAAATATTGAAAATATAAGAATTTTGCCAAAATTATTAAAAAAAATAATTTTGTTCTAAACATTGTAAAAAAGGCACACAAATTAAAAAAATGACAGAAAAAAGCATAAAAAAGCAAAAAAGCGAAATATTCCCAAATATGGAAATTTAGCACAAATTAGTTTTAGTTTAGGAAGCTTTGAAATAATAATAACTTGTAAAATTTAATTTTAACCAAAAAATATTATGACCAAAATACTGAAAGATTTAATTTCTATTTGGGATTTATTTCGAAGTTGTATTTTTTTTTTTTTGTTTTTTTTTTGTTTTTTTTTGTTTTTGCACACAAAGTGACAACTAGAAGCTGTTAAGCTAGTTAAACATCTCTACGTAATATCTCCCGTACCAAACCGTCACGTTTTTTAACTCCATTCCACCAAAGTTTAAAAAATGAACTAAATGTAGTGCCTTTTAAAAAGTGCGACCGCTGAAAAAGTAAAAGGTCTAGGGGTCTACCCGATAATATTATTTTTATAAAAAAATAAGGTTGGTAATTTGTTTTTTAAGTATCTTTGTAAAATATTTTCATTACTTTAAATTGTATGATCTTTTTAACGAAAAATGTCACAAAGTGCTCTTTAATACATGTTTCAGATTGTTACTATATTGTCACATTTTTTTTTGCGCCAAGAGTGGCAGTGAGTGAATTGCATAAAGGATTATCTAGTAGGTCATCTCCAACCAATTCCCGTATTAAACCGTACCTTTTTTAGTTCCATTCCATCAAAGATTTAAAATGGGCGAAATATTGTGCGACTTAATAACCGCTACTACTCAGAAATTAAATGGCTAAATTAAATTTTTTTTATTTTAATTATTTAAAATAAACCTTCTTTTCAAATGATATCAAAAAATAATAATTATTTGAATCCATCGCATACGAACGATATTTAAAAATTACCAATTTCTTAAAATATTAATCCTTTATTGCAGATTAAAAATAATTTGAACATTGGTTCTGTAAATTTTTTGATTTTTGCCACCGGTTTCAGTAAAAGGCGCAACTATGCGATGATATCTGTAGGCATTAACTTTGAGCTCATAGGTCTGCTAAATTTTATGTTGGACTTTGATAATAAAAATTTTTCATTTTAACGTTTGAAAATAAAAAATTTTCATTTTAACGTAGTGCTTAATCACTTAGCTTACTATGATTATTTAACATCAGTAACTGAATTACTAACTGCCACAAACACAATATTACTGCCAAGGACTATCAGCATCGACTTGTCCTTATTGGAAAATCCTTTAAAAAGTACCTGGAATAATGGTAATATAAAAATTAAGTTCTGCTATAGAAATACTAGTACCATGGGAAAAAATAAGTGAGAATGTTATATTCGGCTGGGCCGATTCTATGCACCCACCATCTGCAATTTTTCAAAATTTCACTTTAAATAGGAGATAGACGGTAAAGTAGGCGGAGCACAAAGTATGTGGTAAAGTAAACGTGTTTACATTGGTCCTTTAACTATTTGTGTAAAATTTCGTTGATATAAAAGATATCGGCCGAGTAGTGTAAACTGGAGTTACGTCGTACACCCTGTTTTTCTGCTGTTTGGTCCACAACTTTTTTGTTATGAACCGATTTTGCTCATACACAAGACAACTAGGATGTCCGCCCTGAGCCCTATTCTGCTTTCAACAGACAGATGGTCATCGTTTGATCGTCTAAGATTTTCAGAAATACCTAGAATATATATACTTTATGAGGTATTAGATTATTTCGACATATTATTCACGGAATTGCAAACCGAATATGCCCTCATCATTTGTTGATGGTGGGTATAAAATTAACAGGCTGCAGTTTTATTACATTAAAATAGCAATCAGTTCTTATTGTGGTTAGTTTTCATCAAACAATGACATTTTTATACAGTAACTGTGTTAATAGTTTTAACATGTTAGAATACAGCAACACAAAATCCTTTAAAAAAAATATAGTGTACAGAATATATGTCCTTGATCTATTATACAAGATTTCGTATTCGTGAATATTTTCTAATATAATTATGGATATTTTTCCCTCTTTTGGTTTAGTTAGTTTCATAAGCTCCTAAGTATATTTTATCTTCAAATTTTTTTCCTTCTAGAAGCTACGTTTTGTTTTTTGTTCACTTGAAGTATCACTTGATGATTTATAATGCTCTACTCATATTATGAAGCTTCTAGTTTTTTTTTTTTTTTTTTTTTGTTTGAATTTCTTCTCATTTTCTCGGTTCTATTTTTTACCTTTTTCATCACTCAACCAAAAATCGGTGTGCATTGTAGTCACGTACATTGTAGTAGAGGAGTGTTGCAGTTGTGCTGCTTTTGCTGTTGTTGTCAACGATTGTCATGGTAAATTAAAAGTTATTTTCCTTCTTTCTCTTTTTGACTTCATCCTTCTTTTTATTCAGTCGATGTAGTTTTATGTGAGATCGTGCTGAGATTTCATAAGCATTGACTGAAACTGTTAAGCATAAGAAATACAATTGAAATTTGCGATAGATTTTTATTCGATTTTCATCTTCATCTTCATATTTTTTTTCTGGAAGGTATACAAAAATATACGTAGTTATGTACATAAAAAAGAAACAACGTGGATACTTAGAACAAAAGAATAAATCCTGTACACTGCGTATGAGTAATATTGAAAATTTAAAATATTATTTATACGTGTTGTACATATGTATGTACGTTTGTATATATATATATATATATATATATATATATATATATATATATATATATATATATATATATTCTCTTTTTGCATAGTAATTTCATACGAATGTACATATGTAGAAAAATATACAGAAAAATTCTGAAAAGAATGAAATTAATATGGAATTATGAAGATTTATAAAAATAACTTTTGTCTGCTTTTAAGTATAATGGAAAACAAAACTTTTGTTCATTTCGTGAGTTTAAAAAATTATTATTGGAAATCAATGTCTTTAGTGCGGTAAGAAAATACATCAAATATTAAGAAAAGTTTATAACAGGTCTGAATAAATATAAACTGCCAACATTAAGATATTCATATGTATGCATATGTACTTGTGTATTAGAGTGTCCCATTGAAAAAAGTGTAAGGAAATACAGGAAGATGTGCAAAAAATGTTTAAAGTTCACCCTCAGTTCTCCACCACTGATTGAAAGTGACGGCATAGTATATTTTTTTCGAAATTTATAAAAATATTTCAAAATATTAAACTTATGAAAGAAACAAGTTGAAACAAAATTTTAAATTAAAAAATTATGCACAGTTAGACTTTGTTGTACATCTGAAAAAAACTGATTTTTTAATTATTTTTTTCCAACTTAAATTATTAAAAAGGGTTCTAGTGTACAAAAATCTCTGAAGGATAAATTTAAAATTATTTTTTCCCTAACAAGCCCAAAATTGTCAATTCTTTGAGACCTATTTCGAGGCAAAATTCAGAACTTTATTTATAAAGTATATTTAAATTTTCCTACATCAGAATTACAAAAATCAATTTTTTGGGACACTCTAATGTCCAAGGATTTAAATATGTTATGTCATACAGTACTTTACTTTACGAATATTATATCTTTAGAAATAACGAAATTTTTTGTTCAACAATTATTTTTATCAGAAATTGTTATTAAAAAAAAAAAAAAAAAAAAAATTAACACAAAATAGTTCAAATTTCTTGTTGTCATGTACACAGTAAACTGTTCAGATATAAAAGTAGCGTCAACATTACCTTAAAATATTGCAATCGAATATACTATATATGAGTAGAAAGTTTGTTTACTTTGCATACTTACATTGTTAGAAGAATTAGTTTTTTAAAGTTAAAAATAACAATTTAAGAATTTTCCTGTTTTTAATGTATTTTTCCAGTTTGTAACGTATAAGAACTTTCTCGTTTATAACGTTTGTTTATTTGAATTTAAAAGAAAGTTGTAGTCTATTTCAATTATCTAAGAGAAGTATACTTACTTTTATTAAAAGGAGGGTTTTTAGCTAACTTGTTTATGTGTTAGTGATCAACTTGTATTATAATATGTTGTAAATATGTGATTGCTTAAGTGTTAGCGAGAGGCTTGTATAATATATATTTTAGGGCGCCCATCATGCAAGTCTTATAGAAGATCTATTTACACATTCTTTAAGATGAAGTTACTCATGCTAACTTGTATAACTAATTTCTATAATAAAGTCTTCAAAAATGCTTTCTAAAATATCAATAGAACTTCCTACTTTCCTTCTTTTAGAAAGAAAGAGGGTAAGAAGCTGTATTTTTTTAATATATTTTCTTTTAGGCAACAACAAATCTTTACAAAAAAAAAATGCCTCCTAGATTCTAGAAGAAACTTGGTTTGTATATTGTAAGCTGTTATAAATAAGTTATGATCGAAACATTCGACCAAATTAAAATGTCTTTTTCGAGTTATTTGAACAATAGAATGATTTGAATATTCTAGTAAATACTAAGTCAAAAATTTGAAAAGTGATTATGTGTGATATCAAATATATTTTCAAACAATACTTAAACATTTTCATTTTTAGTTTGAATTCTAATTGTGGTTGGCTTAATTTACAAAAGGTGTTAAATTAAACGTACTTTAATATAAAATATTAATTTTAAACATTTCTGATATGTAAAACCGAATAGAAATGAATAACATTCTGTGAAGAAATTCCACTTTTTGTTTAGAAATTTATTCTTTATTCTCAAACCGTTGATTTTTTGAAAGAAGTTAAAGAGTTCAAGTTTATTTATTACAAAATTTTCTATTAGAGTACTGTTAGTTTGGCCTTCCATTTGGAGTGGGTCCTAAAATGTTTGTACGGATGTCTTGTGAGTGGCAAACCCCTATTTGAGAATATTTGTAGTAGATGGTTCTTGAAGTTGCCAAAGAATTGTAGAAGATAAGCAGTATAATTCAAACCCCTTTTCAAACTATGTTTTTTTTTTTCAAGACATTTGCAAAGTTCCAATTTCAATCCTATTAAAATTTTGTTAAAAAAATTTCAAAAAAGTTCGAATTATACTACGCGAATTCGTAAACATCACCACAGAAAATAAAATTAAAAAAAAAAACTAGATTAAGAACTCGTATAAATAAGCTGTACCTCGAATTTTTTGGCGAAATATGACTCTAAATTTTTGTAATTTTGAGCTCGTTATTAAAGATATTAATATTTTTCCGTGAAATTTATATCCAAAGAGGATCTTTTAATATATCATGGTTACAAAATTTCGATATTTTTTGCAAAAATCATAAAAAAATCATGCTTATTAACTTTTTATGACTAAAATGCGCAGTATTTTTGATCCATCTTAGAAATTTTCGAAATATATTTTCCCTAGAATGCACCAAAAAATGAATGTTTTTTTATATTTTATTCATTACATGCCTAAAATTATTAAAATTTTAAGGCTTATTTCGCGAAAAAACTAAAAACTAATTTTCTACAAAATGTTCCAGACTTGAGATAATTTTTTAATATTTACTCTGTAATTAGCTCATCAATACGAATCATTTAATTGGTCTTCCTACATCTTGTTTCCTAATTCTACAAAGCAATTCATCCGAGCACTATAATACATATTTCTTTTATCCAACGAAAATATTTGTTTTTGTTTCAATTCACACACGAGTGAGTGACGACAACAATTCTCTAGTCATCTAAATTCTGCAACGCAATTAAATACGTGCTAGTCACAAATACTTCTTAACGAATATATGTCACACATATCGTTTATGTGGCATTATTTTAATATCTAGAAAATATAGTGTGCGGACATAAAACTTCCTTTGTTCAATAAATAAACACAAAGGTACGATTACATAAAAAAGTCACATTAAGCTAAGCGCATGTAATTCGAGACATAAGTCAGTAAGAATATCATAAAATCAACTTAACTGATTTGACACATTTATTTTCTTTAAAAAAATAAACGCTTTATATTCAAAAGCAATTAAATAAAAATTCAAAAGCAATTAAATAAAAATTAATCCAAAAATACTATGGGGACAGATTTGAAGACGTGTACGTTAAATGTAAATAGACCTGTTAATATTAATCATATACACAACTTTAAACATAAAGCTTATCATAAATCATTGAATTTTTTAAGCATTAAAATTATGAGTTTCCTAAAATTATTTCAAAATTGCAATTTTTTTTTTAAATAGAATTTATATTAGCCAACGTGACTGATGCTGTCATAAATGCTTATTGAGATTTTATAACAAACTCAAATTTTGCAGACATAGAACTCTACTTAGATCTCTCTAATAAATCCACTTTTTTATTTTTTGTTTGTTTTCTTATTTTATGGCTTTGTCTGTCTAAACAATTTTTGATTTTTTTTATAAACCAAAAAAAAAAAAATAATAATAATAAATATATTAAACATATGCATAAATAAAATATGCCTATATTAAAGTATTTCGGGCATCACATTATAAATTATATTAAAAAGGAAAATGAAAACAAACACAAAAATGAATTGGATATTGTTAGCATTGTGACACTTTTTTTGTCAAAAAAATCCCAATTTTATTATAACCTCATCCAACGAAACAATACTCTGCAAAAAATAGAAGGAAAATAAATAAAAATAACAGTAAATTTGATAAGCAAACAACAAAAGAGCAACAAAATTTATTTGCTACACCCTACGCACGCCTATGCGAATGTGATGTTTCTCACATGCTAAATAAATGAATTAAGAAAAACTTTTTAATAATTTTTAGTAAAGTTCATGATAAAAGCAAAAGGAAGAATAGTTAGAAATTACATACATACATATATACGTATCAAAATACAATTACAAAAAATAAAAAAAAATATGTATTTTCATTCAAAATCAAAAATTTTGTAATCTTTCACAAAAAAAAAAAAAAATAATAATAATAATAATAATCCAAACACACGGCTTTATTGTCTGAAATAGTTAAAATTGGATCTGTAAGGAAAGCAACATGATCTAAATGTAAATTAAAGCTGAGAAAACAAACCTTTTTTCGAGAGACACTTTAATTTCTACATTCCAAACAGCACAGGATCTATAGGGGAGTCATTCCCATTAAGAGTACGAAAAATTAAAGATTTGGGCCCTATCTATCGTTTCCAAATTCCCGATCTTTTTTCATTCCCTGGAATCGTGAAAAATTTTTTGTGTTCTCGGAAGCCCGGGGATTCCCGACAAAATTAAATATCCAGGTAACCCTCGGTTTACGCGGCTTGTTGGGACCGAAGAAGGTACGTGTAAATTAAAAACGCATTAAGCAAGGTTCAGAAAAAAATGCAAAATTAAATTTTGGGACCAGAATTTCTATATATCGGATAAATTAAAGTACAAATTGAATGGAAAATGTTAGTTTGGGATCTAAAAATCTCGCTACGTTAAAACATATGAAATTATCAATTTTCTATATTGGTTTCAATGACTTTTCTATATTTCAACACCTTTTGATATCGATCTTCATGCCATCCGTTATTAATTGCTTTAAAATATGCTGGACATGTTTTCATGGCATTAAAATTACCTGATGAAGATTCTCCTTGAATTAATCAATTTCGTGAAAATCCCATTGATAGCCAAAAATTTTTGCTATGGTATTCGTCTTCAAGTTGTTTCAAGCAATCACAATTTGTTTAAAATTTTGTTCAATCATATTACTTTCATTTTGTATATATAGTTTACTATTTTGCCAATCTGGTTATATTAAAATTATAAGTGTATCATATTTTTTCTATTAAATTGTCTTGAAATTCTTTTGTTTTGGATAACCACATGTTTTAGTACATAGTACTGTATTACGTGCAATTTAAGGCTTATCATTAGTCTTTGTCTCTATTACTGAACCGTGTTATAAGGAAGTCTAGTAAATGAAGTATAGAGTAAATCGAAAATTACCTGCATATACAAGAAAGAATGATTTTTAATTTTTATTTTTATTTATATCTGAGCAATTAAATTGTAAATTTAGAAAAATGTTGACCCCTCTGAAATTTTCTCTGCTATAAGTATACCAATAAGGCTTCCTACCAAAGAAATATAAAAAAATAAAGATGTAGTTTTTTAAATATACGTCCCTAAAGATAAAGACTTTTAGAAAAAAGATATGTTCAAAAAAATGTTTCTTTAATTTGTACATGACATCCAAAAATAAAAGCTTTGACAAATCCGCTACAAAAAAATATTTTGACATATTTTATACAACAAAAGTTATGGCAATTTAAAAAAATATATCACTTTCAAAGCTATATAGTTGCCATAGTTTTCAAACTAAAAATGAATAAAATTCACTTAATACACTTGTATATCCACTTCTATATATGCACCAAATTTTATCCAAATTTATAATATTTTTTTTTTATTTAAAATGGAATTGCTCATCACTAATTATTAAGTGAAGGCACTATTTTCAGTTCTTACACTATATAAAAGTGGGCTGATATAGGAGGGGTTCTAATACTATATAAAGGAGGGTGATACAGGAGGTGAAATTAAAAAAGAATGTTAGTAAAGTACCTAAAATTTATATAATTTAGCTTTTCTATTGTTGGAACTTTATTAAAATTTAAAGGGAATTGGCGATCGATTTAACAAGTCAGGGGAAAGTATTTTATTAATTTATCATTATCTCTTAGCATTCTTACATAATTTGTAGAATTTTTTTAACTTTATTTTAAACGCAATTTAGCTGGTCCTTTGACTTGTTATGTTGAGAGAGATAGAGAGAAATGGGAAAAATAATTATCAATTTTCTCAAATGTGAACTGGAAGAGCAAAAATAATGTTCATTTCTCAAAGTAGGTCTTTTGCTCCTTTCCAAATAATAAATTTCAAAAAACATTTTTTTTCTTTCGTGTCAATTGGACATCGGAGATATTGTTGTTCGAATCTTCATCTATTTAGAATTTTTGCAAGATGCTAGTTAATAAACCAAAGACTTTAGACTGAAATTGAACTGCTTCAAAAAACAATTTAAATTATCCTTTCGTAAAAAAATCTTATCAGAACATTTCTCTATTGTCGATGTGATAATATTTATTAAAAATATTAAATATAGTAGAATAAAATAGTTAAATAAATTAATTTTTAGTACTTTTTAATTCCCGAGTGTAGATGCAATTTTTCTGGTTGATTATAAACGAAACAATATAAATTAAAATAAATATTTATTATGACACTTTTGGTAATAATAAACTATTGTGAGTCCCAGTATGCTACATATCGAGAGTATAGAAAACTTTTTTGACTTTAATATACATATATTTTCAAACAGTTTTTAAAAATACCATTTTTGGAGATATTTATCCGCGAACTATATATCGTGAGATATGTACCAGTTTAATACTGACAAAAAGATCTCGATGCATGTTATGTTAAAGGTACTTAATTTTAATAATCTGAGCTCTAAATGAATCCTTAAGAATAATCTTTACAATATATTTTTATTTTGTATGGGAATTTTACACTTTAAAATCGTTATATTTTGCGAACCACTTGATAAAATTATTTGCAATTTTGTTTTAGTCTTAGTTTTGTCAAGTATATATAAAAAAAAATGAATTCGGAAGAGATAAAGAAATCAGCTGGATGGTTTTTTGTTTATCCTTCTCTAGTATATGACATCTTGAGTCATTCCATTTAAAACCAACCACCTCTTCCGAATTTAATGATATTTGACAGTGGCCCTAAAAGTAGCAAAAGGGTTAAAATAGTTTTCCACATTGAAGAAACTGTAAATAAATTTAGTTAGATTATGTAAAACGATCACACAGAAAATACCATAAATGAAAATCCAGAGTGGACCTTCAGAAAGAAAAGAATAAATAAATAAAATAAAACATAAACATAAAAATAATATAGACAGTGTTGCTTTTTTGCGTTTTAGAAAGAGAAAACCCCTTTTTGATTTTTAAATTGTCTAAAAAAGACTAAACAACAAAGAAAATAATCTTGCTTTTACAGAATCGTCCATTTAAGCATATGTATTTATTCGCACAAAAAATCAAAATTATTTATATTTAACTAAAATTTTCGCATGTAGTATTTTATCTTCCAAATCAAATAACTTGAATAATTTTATGACCTTACTAAACCGATTATTATAATTATTTTTTATATACTTAATTTAAAAAAAAAAATCTTATAAAAACGAAAATTAACTCAAAAATTTGGAAATGCTTAAAAAAGTATATATAATTTAAAAATTACGAAAAATCAATTCAAAATATTGGGTCATCTTTCATATAAAAATTAACGGAAATTAGTATGGAAATGTTTCGTGTGATTTTTAATTGGGTAATTTTGCTGGAAGCCTTTCTATGTATAATTTATAAGCCCACTACTTCGTTAGCGGACTTTCGAGACTCCTACATAGACCAGATATAAACTTGGTAGCTTTTTTTTTATGTAGGAAAAACATAATGTAATGCCAAAAAAGCCCAAAAATTAATAAATTTTTTTAAAAAATTATTTTTGTTAAAAAATTCCAAAAAGTAAAGTAAAAATGCGATTTTCAGAAAGCATAAATAACATGTTTAATATATTTGTGATAAAGAAAGAATATAATTTAGAATTTGTTTGTATGACTTTTCCCTCTAATGAATTCTCATTCACTTGGGACCATCTATCCTAAATTTCATGCTTTTAGGTTCAATATTACAGAAAATTCGAAAAGTACTATTTGAAGAACAAAAAAGTACCACATAGTCGACTCTTGTGAATTATTATAGGTTAATTATTACAATAAATTAAAAAAGTGTCATTAGAAGAACAAAAAAGTACCATAAAGTCTCCCGTTATGTATTCTCGTTCACTTTATGTTTCTAGGTTTAATCTAATAGTAAATTCATTATTTAGTTTGAATAAAACGAATTTCCCACTTTCACCCCTTTTTGGTACTCTTTATTGCCCAAAGGATGTAACGAAAGTTTTATTTCATTACATTTCTAAATTTCAGTGGGATCCCAGTAGAAAAAATGTTTTGTGAGAAAGGTACCAAAAATACTTAAAATTTTTACCACGTAAACCTTCGAATTTCAAAAAAAGGTACCGAATTTTTATTTCTCCTTTTTCGATAAGTTTCGAATACTATATAACTTTTATTTCTGCATTTACTAGATTAAAAGATACATAGGATGCCAAAAGTTCTTCAAGAAAGTACCAGACACTTGTCCAATTATTTTTGAAATGAATAACATTAACCATCAAAGTTTTTTTATCTTTATTAGTTTAGCAGATATAAGATTACCGAATTTACCCATTTTTATCCTTTTTTCCCCCCAAATTGTGACGGACAAAAGTCATTCGCATTCGTTTTTAACTCACATATTGAAAAACTAAATGAGTATATTATTTTGCTTCTATTATAATTATTATTCCCTTAAAATTTTTATTATTTGTTATTCAATTATTTAGAAGTAAGAACAACGCCATATATTTGAATAGTAACTAGCCAACGATTAGTTACGCAAAAATACCACTCTGACTTATAATACTAAGAATAACAACCCTATGTAAACAGCTGTAAGTTGAACTATGTTTACATGAGTGATCGACACTATAAAATAAGTAACAGAAGGCAGTTAGAGTTAGTCGACAGGGTAAAACATTATTTATTCTGAGAGGAGGCTTTCCCTCCATCAGAGTAAAATAGAGTTTATTTTATGATTGTTGGTTTTACCCAATTCCAAAATACTTGCCCTATAGCCAATATAGTTTATTACACTGGGAGGAGGCTTTCCCTCCGCCAGATTAATAATATTATATTTTTCTAGTTGTGAAGTAGTAATAAATACGATTTATAAGGTGAAATTGTGAGTGTGTGTGTGTTTTTTTTATTTTGTAAGGAACGCTGGAAGCGTCATTACAAAACATTCCAATTTCCAAAAATCTCATCTTAGTGGATTTTGATGGGATACCAACTTGCGGTCCAAATTTTATCTTTCTAGCCTCAAACGTTCCAGCTGTATGATGATAAATTAGTAAGTCAGTCAGTCAATCACTCAATAACGTTACTCTTTTATATATATATTTATAGATTACAATATTTGTAAGAAAAAAATATCAAAAAATAATATTAATGATAAAAAATTAAAAAAAATAAAAATAAAAAAAGTTGGTATCCCATCAAAATCCACTAAGATGAGATTTTTGGAAATTGGAATGTTTTGTAATGACGCTTCCAGCGTTCCTTACAAAATAAAAAAAACACACACACACTCACAATTTCACCTTATAAATTTCTATGGCCTTATTTTTTAAATCACTTAGCCAATTTTGACCTTTTTTAAAATTCAATTTAGCCCCTTTTTCACATCCTGGCCACACTGAACACAGGTCAACATTAAAGAATATCGAGGAAATTGTTTGCAGATATCGTAGGAATATTTATTCCAATCATCAGAAAAATTTTAGTTCAATGCCATAACGTCTAAAATTTAACTTATTGACGAACAAAGAAAATATGATTTCCCAAGAAGTTTTTAGATTATATAATTGTCTAGTAAGAGCTAGAGCAAATACACTTGTCAATTACGTTTGGAAGAGGAGAAATAGCGCAACAAAAATGTAATACCACACCTATTTGTAACCCCCACACAACCAAGGCAAAATAAGATGCATAGAGAGAGTGTAGAGGGGAAATTTGAATTAGATTTATCTAATAAATGATCGTAAATCACGAAAATTAAAAATATCTAAAATTCCTCTACTAAAAATGTGTGGGGAACTCAATTTTTTATCTTTTTTGAACTTCTATCATTTGGTAGCAAATTCTAAAAGAAAGAAAAATTTGAAATCGCTTTGGCAGAAAATGTCATCATATCATTCATTTCAAGTGTTGTAGAAAAAGGAAAATGGAAAACGTTCTTCGCAGTCACAGATATCTAACGGCTTTAAAGTTAGAGCCGTTATATATCTGGAATTTTGAGTTTTAAAAATATTTCGTTTATTAATTATTTCGTTAATTTTAAAGAGAATATGGAACACCTGTTATTAAAATTTATATTATTTTCTTCAAAATTCTTTTCATGTCTTATATTCTAAACAACAGTAAAGTTATCAGTTAGTCGTTATAAAGCTGCTCTTATTTTATTATTATTAGTCATAACATTTTTTCCCCCTGCGTTTATATATGTGTTTATGTATATTTATTTTTGTATATGTGTATGACATTTTGTGGCATATTTTTTTGTTACGACAAGGTTATAAAATGGCTTCAAGTTGAATTGCACACACATAAATATTCAAAAATGTTTTACGATGTGTTTCAAATTAAAAGACTATTTGCATAAAAACACAAGCGTTGTAACGCAAAAAAAAAAAAACAAAATTAAATTAATTTTAGTACGTCGTTGAAAATTATTGTATTCTTGTTTAAAAATGAAAATTAAGGTGAAATTTAATTAAGAGGAACATAAAAAATACATGAATACCATTAAACAAATGAGAATGTTATATTCGGCTTGGCCGAATATATATACCCACCATCTGCAACTTTTTAAAATTTCACCTTTTTTGTTTTCGAGTCTAATTTGGTCCTTGGACTATTTGTACAAAATTTTGTTGATGTACATGCTTTTTTGCCAAAGATATCGCCCAAATAGTATAAACTGGAGTTACGACGGTCACCATATTTTTTTAATATTTAGTCCATAACTTTTTTGTTTATGAACCGTTTTTATTAATTTTCAATTCCCAATAAACTTTATATAAAACAAATATTTGAGCCAAATTTAGACTTTCTAGGTAGTCCGCCCCGAGCCAAATCCTGCTTTCACATCAAATCTAAGACGATCTAACGGACATCGTTAAATCGTCTTGGATTTTCACAAGGACCCAGAATATATATACTTAGATGATTATTTCGAAATGTTACATACGGAATGACAAATCCATACACTCCCATCACTTTTTGATGGTAGGTATAAAAATAAATAAATTAACAAAAATTAAAAATTTGCTTTTAGTTAAGTATGACATCGTATATAGAGCATTAAGTAAAAGCGCAACAAAAATTCAATTTAATGATAATTCATGTTTTTTTTTTTTTTTTTTTTTTTTGAGCACTCTACTTACACTCAATCCATAACATGTTACAACCAATTTAAATTTTCAGATCTTTTGTTATTTCCTTATCAATATTCGATTTGTGTGATTTGTGCTCATATATTGCGACCAATCAATAAATATTAAACACAATCTACCAATTTTGAATTCAGCAGAAATTTGTGTCATTGACTAGACGTGGTAAAATAGACAGGGTCACAACTGTTTTATAAAATTTCATTGTTATGAATTTTACTTTTGAAACACATGTGTGTTCTGTTTTTCATATATAAAAATATATAAAAAATTAAAATCATAAGATAATAAGGGTCCTCATGAAAACGCGCGAAACCCTCGCAATCTGTGCAAAGTTTGCACACTTGCAAATGAACTGTCAACAATTGTATGGCAAATCATTTACACAACAATTATAAGTGAGTGCGACTATTTAGTTGTTCCGCAAACTTGCATTTATAAATCAGATGTCTATTATTTACACTTAAGAATTACTAATAATGCGATGTTAAAAATTATAGTTACGTTAATTATAATAAAACCATTGTATATATTTTTGGTTTTAGGTGCCCTGATTGCCTGGTTGGTAGTAAGCTAGACTGTCAGTCTGGCGATTGTGGGTTCGATTTTCACCAGAGACTCTAGGGTGACGATCTTCGTCACCCCCGCTCGTAGGATTAGAATATAATTTGTAATTGTATTGTAATGAGTAAATAAATAAATATTTTTATATTTAATAAAATTTTTCAATTGTTTACATTTGAACCCTTTTACTTTGAGATTCAAGAGATCGACAAGGCTATTGTTGATTTAAACTTCAAAAAGGCACCTGGTACTGATAAAATCAAAAACCAGATGCTTTTGGAGCTATGTCACTGATTACCATGATACCTAAACCAGGAAAAGATCACACAAAAGTAGAATCAAATAGACCCATAAATCAATTATCTAATATGCCAATGTATATCCTATCATCAATTCGGGTTTAGAAGAAAACACAGTACTATCCAACAAACACATAGACTTATAAATGTTATAAACAAAACGTTTGAAGAAAAGAAATATTGTTCCACGCTCTTCACTGACATATCGCAAGCCTTTGACAGAGTGTGTCATGACGGTTTGTTATATAAAATAGAACAAAATTTGCCCATAAATATACATAAATTATTAAAAAAACTATATAACTGGCCGGAAATATTGATGCAAAGTTGACCCAAATGAAATTGAAAGCGCTCCAAATAAATTGACTAATTGGCAGAATTTCTGTGCTCAGTCTAGATTGCAAACCCCTATATATATCAGTTTTAAAGCCAATATGGAGTTATGGGATCCAGTTATGGGGTACGTCCTCAGTATCAAGTATTAAGAAAATACAGAGACGCCAAATCACAATACTACGAATTATAACCGCAGCACCTCGGTATATAAGAAATTCTAACATACAAAAGGATCTAAATGTTCCTTTGATAAAAGATGTTATAAAAGAACATGCAGGAGCATACTTGAAAAGATTGGAAATCCATCCTAACCCACTAGCACGAAATATATTAAGAAGTAATGGATTCATCCGATTGAGAAGAAGAAACACCGCAGAACTGAGTGAGAGTTTAACCATATGCATTAAAATAGCTTTTATTCTGAAGTTGGTTGGACTAAACAGATATTAAGATTTAAATTTAAGATTTGATTAATTATTGTTAGTTCACTTAACTTTTGTCAAGATTTAATAAATAAAATTACCGAGAAAAACTAAATGTTTACAATAATAATGGCCCTATATATGGACCATTATCAAAAATTGTTGATTTTATGCCATCAAAAAATAATAATAATAAATATATATTTCTGGTAAAAATTATGCGAACGAACGAAATCCCGTAGGTAATATTAAGGAAAAGTTTTTGCGGAATTTAATATATATATATATATATATATATATATATATATATATATATACATATATATATATATAATAATATATATAGTTATCAGTTTTTTCTTTAAATGTCAAAAAAAATTTTTTGTAAAATATTTTGATTTGATTAAAATTTCGTTAAAAAATTAATGAAAAATCTGTGAAATCCACCAAAATTTAGGTAAATTGGCAGTAACTCTTTGTAAGTAAAGCAACACACAAGAAGTAAATTTGAATAAATTATCGGTTTTCAAATAGACTAATATATTTTAGTCAATTTGAATAAAATTCTTAAATCTGACTAAAATTACTTGAAATGACTAAATAAACATAAATGTGAAGAAATTTGTAGGAAATTAACTAATTTGTTTTAGTCAAATTAAAGAATTACATGTGGAATTGAAGAAATTTCTTCAATATATAAAACGCATATTGAAGAAGATCAGTTGAACGACTAATAACTGATGCGCATGTTTTTGGGTCTACATACTTATTTCTTGATTAATATATTATACATACCTATTCGAAATTCTAGTAAAAGATAAGTGTGAGTTTGTGTTATATCAGATATACGTACATATTTAAGAACTAACAATTCACACTCTTATCGATTTTAAACACTTGTACTAAAATGCGGATTATTTCATTCGAATTATCAAGCACTTTTTTTAAATCATCTCCACCTTTGGTGATCATATCAATTATCCATATTCCATTGTTAATTTGAATATATATTTTATTCAATTCAACTAAAATTCAGTAGAATTAAATAAGATAGTAAAATATAATAAAATTTCTTCAATATGAGGAAAAATTTTAGTTGATTTGAATAACATTTTATTCAATTTGACAAAAGTTAAATTTGACCTTTTGATTAACTAAATCAATTAGTAATATTAACGGTTTTTCGTCAATTTAAATGACTTACGAAAAATTAACAAAAATTTCAGTTTAATTGACTAAAGATTTTGTTGGTTGATATTTAACTTACTTTTCTTCATTTTTCTTCAATTTTATCGTATTTACTGCTCGTTTTTGGTTTAGTGTAATTTCCAGTCCTATTGAATTATTTAAGTTAAATTTATGATATTTTCAATGTTTGATAGTATCAGTGTGGACAAAATTCCGATCGAATCAATGTTATGTTCTCATATATTATACGCAAATATATTTTATAGGAGTCTATTACAAAGAAATTCTATTAAATATTGTAAATCTTTCGAAATTTTTTTGATGCGCCTCCTGTCCATGCGATGCCCCTTAGCAAATTTTTTTTGACAAAAGTGTATAGTTTTCATCCATCAGTGACATTTGACTTATAGCTTCAAGTCTTTTGAGTTTAGATCTGTAACTCACTTGTTTAAAATATTATTACCACATAATATATATTAGTGTATTTATTTTTTTATGAAAACAAAAATATCGCAAATGTACTCCCTACAATTAAAGATTGATATATTTTATACTAATTCCCTAAATATTCTGGTTTAATTATTTCGTTCACGTGAGCTGGGCCATTCTTAAAATACCTCCAGAAATATAGTTTTCGATCAAGAGTGCACATAATTTTTAACTTTTTGTCAAAAAATTACAACATAGAATAGACAAATGAAGTCAATACCTAATGAGTAAAAAATATTTTAAAATTAATTTTCATTCTCGCGAAATTAAAATTTTAATAAAAATTTCTATGATTTTATTTTAAATGCTACTTAATTTTATTTTAAATGCTATTTTAGGGCATCAATACTATTGATGTATATATTCACTTAAGCCTTTAGTTGCACAAGTAATATTTTGCGATTTCCGGTTCATAATTGGTTAAGTTAATTTTATGTCAAATTAATGATTAGTTAAAAAAATGTCACCAAAAGCATACATTTATCATGTAAAATAAAATAATGTAAAATAAATAAATTTCAAAAACCACTTTAATTGGATTATTATCGGGCTTTTAAAGAAACTTTTTATATTTTTCATAAATTCACCTATATTTAAGTATAATACTTCAACATGATTTATTTGCAAAAATTGTTAATTTCGAGAACTAAATGCATAAAATTGACGCTCTTGCTGTTAAAGGGTTAATTACGTGCAATCTTGAATGGAATCAGGGTAGGCCATTTCAATGGTACATTAAAACAATAAATGTTGAAAAATCCCCGAAATATATAAAATTATATGCTTGACTATAGAAAATATCACAAAAAAAAAAAAAAAAAACGTTAGTAAAGTCCTAATATTCAATGACTGAAAATCTACGCAACAATTATTTAAATGAACATTCCAAGCCTTAGTATGCCTAAATTACAATTTGAAATTAATTTTCTTTAGTAAAAATATTGAAAGAAATACGTATTTTTAGAAGTGTTTTGAAAATGGCCCAGCTCAGGTAAATTTAAACATTCCGATGTAATATTTTGGGAATCATATAAGAACAGACTAGTCATTTGTGCATTTGCAACTTTTTTTCGTGAGGCTCTCTATTATTCGCAAAAAGACAGCAAGATGAGATGAAAATCAGCAGAAAATACTGATATATGGTATAAAAACTAAAGCTAATGGTAAGATTTATGAACTATTTAAAACATCAAATCCGAATTTTCTTTTGGGCCAGATTGGGAGAATTGAATACTTAAATTATGAATACTTAATTCGTATTTTTCTTTTCCTCATAGCAGTGACTCGGCGGATCGTCATTTTTCTATATTATCACTAATGAATATTTTTTGTTTTTGTTTTTATCAAAGGAGGAGTTTTTTTAAAATCCCTTTCTTGGCAATTTTTTTAACCCCCTTTTTGATAATTTTTTAAAATTCTCAACGGTAGCGCTGAGTATAAGATTGTTTTTTTTTTTTTTTTTGTGTCACCAGATATTCTGTCCAATTGCTACACATTTCACTTTAGATAATAATGCATAGCAAGGATTATTACCCAAAGTGGAGTGTGTAGCGGAACAATAAAATCATTCATTTACTTAGCAATAGAGGGCTTCTAAATCTGCTTTGCAAAGAACTAAAACCTTTTGCTTGTTTTATTTGGGAACAGTTTACGTGGCGATCCTGCCATTTTGAGTGGTTCATTATATATATATATATATATATATATATATATATATATAATATATATATATATATATAAACAATTTTGTTCAATTGGATCCTTTACAGTGGATAGGACCAGAAATAGGAAATATTAAACTAGCTAGAATTATATTATGTTTAACGTGAAATTAATATAGAAAAAATGATAGAATGGTTGGCATTTTTTGTAAAGAATTAGAAATAACTGGTAACCCTTCTGAATAGGAAATTAAAAACCCAACAAAAGCTGAGGTAGAAACGATTTTGATGTTAGAAAAATACTTAAAAGAAGGTTAAGAATATATAATTTAACAATCAATAACGAAAAAATCACAATCTAAAGTGGAATATCCATCTGCAAACGTAGAAAATTAAGTAGAAATAATGAATAATCAGTCAGATTTTGTAAACAGTGCATCAAAGCTCGTTTGGGACTTTGATGACAAGCATGAAAATTTGCGTATTTTTGTAGATTCTCTCCTTTTAGTAGATTCACTCATGGAAGGCCATGAGCAAACAGCCGTTTCTTTGATAAAGATAAAACTAAAAGGAACTGCAAGAAACTTAATTGGCAATGAATCAACAGTTTTGACGTAATAAACAAGCTAAATACCTCGTTTAACGGTGAACATGTAGAAATGCTATCAGTCAAAATTATGAATGTAAAACAGAATAGTAAGTCTCCGGAAGCATACTGTGTAGAAATTGAGGTCCTTACAAAATTCATTGAAAATAGGTAAATATCTAATGGCTTGTCGTAGGAATTGGACAACAAATACTCCACACAAATGGCAGTCAATCCTATGACCATTGAAAAAGTAAAGTTCATGTAGAAACAGGTCAATTCAATAATAAGAACGAAGCAATAAGTAAATTTGTAAACAGTTGCACTGAGGAAACAAGCCAAATACAAAATAATTATGATAGGAAAAGACACTATAAAAGGAATAAAAATTATTCCATTATAATGGATTTAGAAATTCAAATAATAATAATAATAATCAAAATAATAGCAACAGAAACAAACGGCGAATTGATAACAACAGTAGAAACTACACAGGAGCATTTGATCTAACTTATAGTGATTCAAAAAATTCGAACGCTCCTATGAGATCAGAACATTGAAAAAAAAGGTAAAATCTTAGCCTTAATTTTAGCATTTTTATTAAAATTAAAATTAATTATACCGAAGAAATTTGTAGACACTGGCGCAGTCATATTTCAATATGCATTTAAGAAAATTAATACAACACATATAACAAAACTTGGCAGAATATGAAAAAAAGTGCGTATGCAGCACTTTCGCGTATAAAAATAAATGGCTTAAAAAAACATAAACAATACAAATAATAAATTATTTACTATAACAACAAGATCAGTGGCACAAAAGGCACATAATCAAATTCCAAACAAAATAAACAAAAAGCATAGAAAGCATCAAATTAAAAGCCCAAAATATATGTACTAATAATAAATACTAACGCCAGAAAATATTGTAAACTTAAGACTACACCAGATAAATGTTACATTAAGCGTTTAAATCTATACTTGCATACATCAAAATGAATGAATTGTTTATCAATGTGAAATTTGATTTAGGACAATTTTTCCTAAGGCTCGAAGAAGTGGCCGGTAAATTAAAGAGTAGCAAAAGTGTAAGCAAGCGAAAAAATTTTCGAATTTGTCTCTTTTAATGAATTTAAAGAAACGGGAAATAAATTATCGAAATTGTTAGAGGTAGCGTTACTTAATGAGGTGATCCACATAAATAATGATGCCAAAAGAATAGAAGAGACAGTAAGACGATACCACGATGATTCAGCAGAGGGTGAATATTCTGGTATTTCAAAAACTTTTAATAAAATTAAAAGATATTACTACGAGTATTTGCAAAATATAACGTGAGACGTCGCAAAATATGCGAGGTGTGCAAAAAATGCCAATCAGTTAAAATAAAAATGCATTTCAAAAACGTCACTGACTTTAACAAACACTCAAGAGAAACCATTTGAAACGATATGCGTGGACACGATAGGTTTACTCCCAAATCATAGTATGCCACAATAGTATGCCACGTGACAAAATATCTCGTAACTGCACCTATACAAAATAATAGGGCAAAATCAGTTACGAAGACGATACTTGAACATTTTATTCCACACTTATGGGCCAATGAAGTCGTTCATTTCGGACATACAAAACAAAAACTCGATAATGGCCGAATTATGCTATTTCTTAAAAATAGAAAATCTCACATAAATTGCTCATCATCATCAAACGATAGGAACTGTTGAAAAAAGTCACAGAACATTCAACCATTATTTAAGATCATACATATCCGTTGACAAAGCGATTAGGATGAATGGCTTAAGCATTTCACATACTGTTTCAACACTATGCTTTCGCCAGTATATGGTTACTGCCTTTATGAGTTAGTTTTTGGAAAACTTCCAAATGGGTTTCAACAATTTAATGAGATGCAATCAATTTCGCCATGCTAAGGAAGTTCGATTCAGGTTATTAAAAAAATTAAATTTTTTTGGATTTTCAGCTATTTTTGGAAAAAAAATTTATTTTTGAAAAATTACCAAAAATAGGTTATTGGAGCTATTGATTTTTTTTAGGAATGAAAGCTTGATTTGTGTTTTATACATTACATAAGAAATAATATTAAAAATATTATGCTAATATGATTTTAATATGCTTTTAAAAATAGCCGTTAAAAAAACTGACTTTTAACATAAAATCTCCACTCCTGCATTCGTTTTTGGCCGGGCGGGAAGTAGTTTAGTGTTAAATCATTCTAAATCTATTTCTATAAAAAATATGGGTACCAAATTTAAAAAAGCTCGCGTGACATTTTTTTTTATTAATCGATAAAAATGAAACTATTTTTTAACATTGACAATTTTCGGCCAATGCTGGATGTAGGGTGCAAACTTAAATCAATTCAAAATTTCTTTATTAACCATTTATGAAGCCTTATCTTTTGCAATTAATAAGGAAAAAATTTTTTTATTAACGGAACTTTGAGAAAAAAGTGAATGAATTGTACTATATTTTTGTAAAAAAATAGCCATTTTTCATGCCAATTTCAGAGTGCTGACTTTGAATATTTTTCACGTCTAGACGAATTGAGATAATCCAAAAATTCTTTCAGCATATTATTTTGAAATATGTAGCAAATTACAGAATATTTTTAAAAAATTTTTGCCTCATATATCTCCGGACTTATTCACGAAAAACGAAAGAAAGTCGAGCCAAAAAATCAAAAATTCAAAATTCAAGCGTAAATATCTTTTTAAGTGTAAGAGATAACTTAGATGAGTAAGCTTATTTTTTCTTTATCTTGCCAAGCACTTTCCAGAAATATAAAAATCTTTAAAATCGGACTTCATTTGTACAAGTTACGATTTTTTTTAACTTTTACATACTCGAGGTAGTCAACTTTGACACCCTGTAGCTTATCTCGTGTTATCACAGGGTGACTACAAGATGATTTTTCTAAAAGCTGAGGTCCTCCTCTACAACTCTTCCATACATTTCAATTTGATCCGACCAGTAGTTTAGGAGATTCAGATTTATTACCAAAAAATTATGTATATATAAAAATATGTATAAAAATATGCGATCAAGCTTTCAGATGATTTAATAATATATTTTCGGAAAATTTCACAAAAAGTCTTATTTCTTGGGAAATTGATTTTTAGTTGCAACTAGTTTTTTAATATTCTTCTTATTTTTAATAATCTTCTTTTTAATATTCTTCTAAAAAAAATTACTATTTTAAGGCATTTATTTGAATATTTTACTATTTTTATTTATCTTCCAAAATAAAATCTGAATAGTAAACGAAAACTTTCGCAAAATACGCAAAATTATCATTATTAATTATTTAACAATATCTAGGAATAATATTATATTTTGTATGAAAAATTTTTGGAATAAAAGTCATGTTATTTATTAAACAATTTTTAATATTTACTAAATTTTTTTCTGTGTTGTTATTTAATTCTTCTGTTCGTATATTAAGACATTTTTTCGTACAAAGTTTTGGATAGGTTTGAATTTGAATGAAGACGAAATTTTTATGTAGCATTAAAACATTTATTAGTTCAATTTTAATATAACTGATAAAATTAGCACTTAGAAAAATTTACTGAATTGCTTTTGAAAACCCAGGATAAACAAATATATTTGCAAAATGATTTCCAATTGAGAAAATTCCAAAATATGTTATGTAATTATTAAAAATACAAAATTACGTAAAGACTTTTTCCTGCATCTTTTATTAAGCAAGCGCCAATTTTTAAAACATATTTATTTCCGTAAAAAACGACGAACATTTTTTTTGTACATAGCTTAGCACTACTTTGTTGTATATAAAATAATTCTGCTTTTCTATTTTTATGAAATAATTTTTTATAACAGAATTTATATTTTTTCCTTTCTTTTTATGCATTTTTCAGAAATTCTTTTGGGAGAGGGGAGGCGGTTGTTGCAGTAAATTTCCTATACCACTTCCACCCCCGTGGATTCGCGCCTGATTTCAATAATTTGGTGTAATTTTATGTTTAAAAATTCATTTCTTAAATTGAATATCTAAAGCTAGATTTTCGTAAGCACAACTAAAACCAATTTTGAATAATCATAAATGACTCTCGTTCGTCACATAAAAAAAGCACTTAATGGTGTCATTAAAAAAGTATTAAAACTAAGGTAAATTTTTTTCCCGAATATTGACTCTTCTTCGATATGAAAATAACTTATTTTTTTTACTATTTTAAAATAAATATGGATACTATTTAGTCAAAGTTTGGATGGTAATATTTATAGTATTCAGTTAGAATTTCGACAGAAATAGGCACATTTTCTGTTCCTTAAAATGACTCCAATTCGACACATAAAAGTGACTAATTTTTAGTATTTAAAATTTTGTATAATTTATAAATGTAAATTTAGCTTTAATAAAGTCAACCATAATTACAATTACTAATAATACTTGAATAAAAAAAAATAGTAAAACTACAACATAAAACACACTTTTCTGACATATTGCTCCATTTTAGTTCAACAAATTTTAAAATTTATTGAACTTTATTATAATTTTTAAAGGAATAATTCCAACATTATATAATAGCATTGGCCCCATTGTTTCAAAAAATTAAATTATTAATTATTATCTGTATATCCTTATATATGAAAGATGATGAAAAGCAAATTATCAAACATTTACTATATAAGTATTGTAAAATATATTTTTTGGTTTGGTCGTAAACTAAGTTAAAGCTATTTATAAATTAAAGCTCTTCATTTTGCTAAATAAGAAAATACTAAAAATAGTAGATTTCCAGTAAGAAAATTTAACAGTTTTTCTCCGCAAATACCTATTAAATAAAATTTTGCAAATTAGCCAAACAAATCGCCAAAATATTCGCCACGTCGCCAAGTCGCCAAACGGAAAATTCAGTCGCCAAAAGCAACTAAAAATCGCCACATCTGACATCCCTACTCGTAGTTATTCGCAAACAACCGCTAAAAATATACTTCACAATTTGTGCTCTCAGAGAGAGAGAGAGAGAGAGAGAACGAGCAGTAAATATATTCGATTCATACATTAGACCTTTAACAATAAATTTTAATCAAATAAATGTAAGAGTAATAATACTTATTTGTAATACTTATAGTACTTATACTTGTAAAAACAGAGAAAAAAATTCATATATTTGAACATTTTTTTCATAAATATTATGAATTGAATATGATTTTTTCCCAAACTTTTTTCATAAAATATAAAATATTGTTCATAGATATTATTAAATTGTACTTAATGACATTTTATCGAATTTTGCCAAAAATGCTGTCAAAATTTTAATTTAGTTTTATTAGATTTGATTCAAAGTCTAAATAAAAATAGTTATGTATGAAAATATTAACAATAAATCCCTTTAAATGGCAATTTTGCAATAAAAAGATGTTAAAAAGTAAGGATTAGAAATTTACTTAAATTTGCTGTAATTCTTCTGCTTTGTTCTTCTGTCCCCAACATGTGCCTAAAAATGATTAAAAACCAAAAATTCTGCAAAGAAAATTTCAAACATACATTTACAAATTGAAAATATAAATGAAAATTTATATTTGATTTTTGATTCATTTTAAAAAATGTAAAAAAGTGTTAATATTTAAGAAATTATTCTTAAATATTATGAACTGAAATCAATGAAAGTAAATTTTTATATTTATGTACAAACTTTTTTTCTGTGTTATGGCATAAGATATAATTTTATGTTTGAAATTTGAATTCATTCAGTTCAATAAAATTGTAGAAAACATACATAAAATTATAATTCACTTTAAGAAGTAGATGTATGTTTTATTCGATATATTGTAAAAGAATGTTTATACAATTCCAGTTGTATAAACATTCTTTGTACTTATTTTTCAAGCAAAAATAAAACTAGTAAATTTTGTACTCAGTTTATAAACTGTTATTTTTTTCTCAATTTCTTCTCTCTTTACTGAATTTTGGGTACGCAAACACAACTCCAGTATAAGTTTTTACTCGAGAGTAAAAATTTTATCAAAAATTTTAAACCTGGCTAAAACTGACTTTAATCTTTAATAAGTTTTGTGGTAATATTATATACAACAAATGGGTTACAGATCTAAACTCATAAGGCTTGAAGCTAATAGAGTACAAAACTTTAGCACCTCAGGTTTCATTTTGTAATAATGATAGTTGTTCAAATTTAAAAAACTTTGAAAATGGGCTAAAAATTACTTAACTTTTTCCCATTCTTCTACACCTTTCGTTCGCCCATTTATACTTTTTGATCCCATACCTTCTTTGTTATTGAGTAGACTTTCAAAAGTTAAACAGGGTAGTCAAATTTTGATGGCAAAATTTTTTAATTTTTAAAATTTTTTGGTTTTTTGGGAGGGATTTCTGTAAAATACAAATTCTGAAATAGGGATTGATGCTTGTTGTAATTATGGCTATTTCGCGCTATATCTCATTGATGAGCCCGAAATAGTCAAAGCAGTAGATAGTCTCAAAGTTTGGAAAATATGAGTGAAAATTAAAAAAAATGCGACAAATTAGTTTGTTATTAAACAAAATAAAAATGATTTAATGAAATAAATTTAATAAAATAAATTTATGGATTTTTTGAAAATTACTTAAAAATTGCATTTTATTTTTTATTATAGCAAATTATAATTTGTATAAATTTTGCAATATAGATAGATATAGGATGATAAATATAATTGATCGGTATGATAAATTTAAATCAAATGTCGCTGAAAGATGAAAACAGGACAAATAAATTTTGCTAAGCCATATCGCATGGACAGCATGAAATTAACCATAATTGGCAGGTGTAATGCTTAACGGAAATGTAGAGGGGCATTAAAAAATTTCGAAAGATAAAAATTTTATTGACAGCAAAAAAATTCACTTGGGTTAAAAAAGGATCACAATATTATTAAATTCTAACAAAATATATTTTTATAATAATAAAAGAAGGAGTAACTTAGATTTTATCTGCATTTTTGCAAAATGTTTAAAAATCACGATTTTTAGTAAAAAAAAATGTTTCGAAAAAAAAAAAATAAATAAATAAATAAAATAAAATAACACAATTATTGACCTCACCATCTCCGATTTTGATAAAATTTGATATACACACTCGTTACGTCAATAAAAAATTTTAAGTTCTTCAAAATTTTCAACTTCGTTGTACTTTAGTTTTTATCGCAGTTCAAAGTTCACTTTTTCAGAACTTTTTTTTAAATACATGAAATCTATATATCTTCAGATATATTTGTGCAATTTATACGAACTTATTTATGCCTAATAAATCTAGTTTTTACTTACTTTTATAAAAACACCACTTTTGAAAAGAAAAGTATAATGAATATTAGTCCTTGTATCAAGGATATTTAAAGAATCATATCTTCCATTTTTATAATTTTTCTTTAAAATGTTTCTTTAAGTGTTAAGAAGTTTATATATTAAAAATTTAGGGTAGGGTCCATGAGGGTATGCTGAGAAAGTTAAAATTTAGTAAAAAAAATCATTTATTTCGGTAATAATTTGAAAACCTTTACTGTTTTTTGAAAAATTTGTGTCGCTGCGCTGGTACCTCGGGCCGACACTAAAAAATAATCCTTAAAACCAAGACTCTCAAATGGAAATATTCAAATCAAATATTCAAATATCAAATTGCCGATTTACTGACTGTTTCTATTGATGCTGTTCCAAGAAACATATTTATGAGTTTCTGTATTAGATTTGCGAAATTTTTATTTAGATTTGCGATTTTTCTTTACATACTGATAAACTTAAAAAATCAAGTATGTAACTTTTAACACTTAACAGATTAAGGCAATTCAAACTGCGTTTAAATTGTATTGCTGTTTTCTTTAACTAAGGGTTTGGAAAATTACTCAAATTTTTTTACTTTTATTAGGAAACTCTAAAATTTGCCACCCTAATACCATCAAATACTGATGATGTCATACATTTTATTTGAATAACTAAGTAGGTTGGAGTTTGTAATTTGTAAAAATTTTTATATGTTCAACTTAAAACAGCTATAACTTTCGCATCCCCTGCACGAAATGATTAACGCGAACTGACTCAACATGCATTTGCGTCACTTTATATTTATACAAATTTTAACGTGCCATCAAAAAAAAAATTAAAGCCTAAAATCAGAAGTTTTTTATAATACCCCATATACTTTTTTCCACAATATTTTTTATATATATATATATATTTACATATTTTTTATTTTCAATTAAAATATTTAGTAATGTATTATTTTTTCCACCTTAATTTTTATAGAACATTTATAAATTTATGGTTCAATTATATATAGCATCCGAACTTTAGTTGTGTTACCTATTGGCAGCGCAAGTTTATTTTATGAATAGCAACTTTCTTTGAGTTACCAAAAAGTCATCGAAAATACTATTTTGAAAGTTCAGTAACTGAAGTAAATGTAAACAAACAAATAAATAAACAATGCAAAGAAACAAAAATATTTACTTTTAATTTTTTTGTTTTAAAAAGTTTTCGGCAACCAGAAATTTATTGTTGCCTTTTTAGCAACTGAGTTGAGAGCTTTCAGTTTCCAATTGTCAGCTGTAATATTACTTCGGCAACTGGCAACACAACTAGAATTCAGTTGCCATACATAATCGACCGTCTATTAAGCATCATTATATGAATCACACAGTTTAAACTTAAAATAATAATGTATTATAAAATTAATTTCTCTGAAATTATATTTTGTTATTTGGTATAATATTTATTTCTATCTATAATATGTATTTCCTTAAAAATTGTATTAATGTTGAAAATACAGTTTTTAAAAATCAAGCAATCGATCGTATCCAATACAAGATACTATCTATTGTATTTTAACATACACCAATGCATCTCAACAGAAGTCAACGCATGGTAAAAAATCACATGTAAGCCAAGTAATTTCTGCAGTAATGTATTTTTTTTTTTTTTTTTTTTTTTGATAAGTTTTCGAACGTAAAATCATAACTTATATCTTCGGTAAATCATAGCGTGGTTTTAACAAATTATTTTTGGATTAACCTGGGAGGCATACAGACGTTAAACAATATCAGATAATTAAAATAAGCATACTAATTAATTTAGCTATTAAAAAAATTAAATAAAATTTTTCACAGTAAGTATAACCACTTTCACATTCTTTATATGCCAATAAAGGAGGTAGTCTTGATGGCTGTTTAAAGATTGTCAAAGATTCCAATTTTGTAAAACTTTTTCAGTACGCAAAATCTACAAATTTATCATAAACTCCAAATTTTTTCTTTAAACGGTATTATATTTTTCATTTAAAAATATTCAAATATGTTTAAGTTTAATATTGTTCTTATGGAAATACTATTGTAGCAAAATTACCACAATTACATAAAAAATCATAGAAGACTCATTTACAGAGAAACTACTATTGCATTGATTTTTACACCCTTCACTACAGGTTTAAAGAGTATATAATTTTGTCATTCCGTTTGTAATTTCAACAATATTCATCTAAGACAAAAAGTATATATTTTATGGATCTTTATTGACAGAGAAGTCGATATAACAATGTCCGTCTGTCGGCTAAAATCACTTTTTAGGAAGCCCCAGTTTCGAATACATATGTTTTATACATCAAATTATAGGAAATATTCCTTAGAATAACCAATAATGGCCGAGATATTACCAAAAAGACGAAAAGGACTCTAAAAACGTATTTGTCTTCTACGTTTCTATGGCCCTATATAAACAAGCGACGTTTCGAAATATTTTTTTGAATCTTTTTTGAAATGTTTTTGTGGAAGAAATGAACAAAATTATCTCATTAGTAACTGAGATACCGTTCAAAACGCATTTTTAGATTTTGTGAAGATTCTGCATAAGCTTCGGAAATCATTTTTATACAAATCTGTTGTAAATTCTTTTTTTTTCTAAAATTAACCAAATCGGTTCATAATCGAAGAATTATAATAAAAAAATACACACACAAACATTGATAAAAGCATTGTAATGACTTTCAGTATTGTTGTTTTTGTATAAGCAAGCAGTAATTGTTTATGGTATAGATTTACTATTTAATTTTCCCTAAACATTTCACACGAAGATACTTGTTTAAATGGCAAACATGCTCAAGGACATAGTAAGGAATTATACATACATATACTTTCAAAACAAACACAGATTAACATATATTGTTATTATTATTGTTGTAAAAATTTTTGTTGGTTCTTGGTTGCAATAACAAAATAAGTGTAAACATACAATACTACAATTTTGCAACACATATATGTTAATGAAAATTTTAATGTATACTAATACTAGCATATATGTTTATATGTATGCATATTATATACAAAAAGCCTTAGGTAGAATTTAAAGACAAGTTGACACTTGTGTTAATTGCTAACTTAAACAAAATATATAAAAAAGAATTAAACTTAGTTTACATTTTAAAAATCTGCAGGATTAAGATAAAAAGCTTATAGGCAAATAAATTTAAATATAAATTGCACTCAATTTAAATCTGTGGTTAAATTCAAATTAATTTAAATTTGAATTATACAGTTGCATCTATAAATTTAAATACACATACAAATTATAAATAAAATTACACTCAACTACAAAAAGGCACTATTTATGTTTGTAACGCACAGAAAAAATTATCGTCTCCCACCCATTGTTGTCATATTTTATGATTTATCTTAATTTTTACAGTTTTTGGATTTTTGGTGCTAAAAATGTCCTATTTTACATATTTGCCCTAATTTTGACAAATTTTTAACTATTTTTAGCATTCTTATAATATTTCTTTTTTTTCAAAGTAAATTGAAATTAAATTTAAAAGAATTTGTGGGCACCAGTCATTATTATATTCTATTCAACGCTTTTATAGATGTTTATAAAAATTTTTATTTCGATATCAAAGCATAATAAAGTGCTGGAACTAAGTATCACTTATAGCAAATTAATCCAAAGTCGATGCGCTTACAAAGAGCACTGGATGTGTTTTAAGAGCTTAGCTAAAAAAAAATACTTATTTATCTTTATGATATGCTTATTTTCCAATTTATTAGATGCGACTTGACTCTCGTAATAGGCTAATTATAAAATTAATGTAATTTTTATTAATTTCGTTTTAATTTAAATTTTAATCATAAATAAAAAAACTTCATAAACAAGTTAGAGTGCAATATTGAGGTGGGTCGAAAGAAAGTTGCGCCAGTCACCCCCTAGAATGAAAGAATAGTTAATGAGGTTTCCAAAAATGCAAAAAATATTTCTACCATGCCACATAAGTAATAAAATTGCAAAAGTTTAAAAAACTATTTGTCTTTTTTTTTTTTTTGTATGGTATACTCGGCTGTGCCGAATCTTATATACCCTTCACCCATGTTGAGATGTATTATATGAAAATGAAATGCATTATGTTGGATTTGTTACAAATATAGTCACCCAGTCTATATCTATGTAAACACTAAAAACTTTAAACAATTTACATTTTGATATAAAGTTGAAAAAGATTATATATATATATATTTATAGAGCGAGAGAGAGAAAGAGATTTTGCAGGAATAATTCTATTGTCAGTTTACATAACTGAGACGGAAATCGGGCGGGTAAGTCTAGGGGAAACAAGATTATGTTAGATGGGTAGCTGTAAATGTAAACTATACAGTTCACTTGGGTTCTATTGGTCCCGTTGGGTTACCCTAATGGATCTAATGGATTAACTTAATGAATCTGTTATCACATATCCGAGAATAGGTTCGAATCGATCCAACCTGAAGTACGAATAAACGATCTGATCCGTTTGACATCAATTGCAGAGAGATCTAATAATCCGTGCATATATATATATAGACTACCAAATTCAGCAGTCCTTATATTTGCAAGAGCAGGACTGTGGCAAAGAAAATGTTCTACTGTCTCTTCCTCTTCCTCGTTAAAGCAACTTCTACAATAGTAGTCTTAGTCTCCTAGCGTGTGCATCAGCAATCCAGTGCCCTGTAATAATGGCTACAAGTGTTCGTAGCTGACGCCTTGGCAATCCCAGAATGAAACTCGACCATTTCTAATCGTACTGGGGCCATATCTGCCTCGAGATAGAACATGCGGAATAGACACCCAAAAGAGATTTAATCGCAGGTTGACTGTCGGTACAAATGTGAATATCTACTTCGAATACTTTAAAGTACATTATACAATTTACCGCTCTCCTAATAGCTTAGATCTCCGCTTGAAGAGCAGTGCAGTGATCCAGCAATTTAAAGGAGATTTTCCTCCTTATGCGGGAATAAATACAACTCCTCCACCAACCCCTTCAGAAAATTTGGATCCATCAATATATACCACAATCGACCCGTCTTTTATAATGGGATCGGCTTAGATTGAAACTGGGAAGCCTCTGTCCAGAAAGGGTTTGGGAATACAATAATCAATATTGTCGAGGATGTCATCCGAAATTCTCAAAATGGTCGCATGGCCATAGCTTCTACCATTCCATGCACCTATAGTTCTGAGTCTAGTCACCAACATGATGGCGACTTGTTTGGCTATTAGATCCACTGGCGCGAAAAAGGTGGATTTTTTCATCGCTTTCCAGTGTGGTGACTATACATAAGTGTAGGCTCGATCACCATGTCGAAGAGCCATTTTGTATTCTTAGGATTTAATCACCAAGATATCGATATGGCCTTCCTACGTACATAAAGGGCATACGCGACGGTTTTCAAACTCAGGGAATCGAGTTCCCTATTCATTGTGTTGACATCAATATTCCAAAAAAGTTGAGATAGAACTCACTCCTTAGGAGTGCCTCTATTTGTTACCATATATATGGTAGCCGCACCTATAGTGGAGATTATACCTTTATTGATTAGAAGTCTCCATATGATGCCAATAATCGACTGATGTATATTCAGTCTTTCCATAGCCATTTTAACAGCATCCGGGGTCACATTATTGAAGGCTCCTTCTATATGGCCACTAACACATATTCCTTGTGCTCGAGAGCATTTTATATATATCTTACAAGCGAATGCAATGCCGTCTTAACTAACTTGCCTTTCATGTAGGCATGTTTGGTCGCTGACAAAAGGTTAGGGTTGAAGTATATATTCCTTTCAAAAGAAAGGATTATATACTAATAGGTCTGAAGTCCTTCGGTCTCGTATGGGTGGTCTTACCCGCTTTTGGGATAAAGACAACTTTACATCTAGTCCATGGGGCAACCATGGAACTACAATATCAGCATTATAATGTAAGTCTGCAAGTATGATGCCATCTGGGCCCGGGGATTTAAACGTGGCAAAGCTGTTCAGAACCCATCTCAGTTCATTTTCAGTTTTTTGAATCTGAACGTCACTTAGGTCTGAAACTGTCGCAGGAATCTCCACTGTTTGAATGTAACTTAGGACAGAAGGTGCGGAAACTAGGATTTTGCTTAAGCGACTAGTCTCGGAAAGGCTTTCCACGCCGCTACAGAAGACCTTCCAAGATGCGTTTAGCGTTCCTGATCAGGTTTTTAAACCCGTTTACAGAGGATTTGTAAGCTGACCAGTTTCCCAATATCTTAACCTCATTAAATAAATGGCGGCACTCTTTGCGAGTGTCACCTATTTAGGAGTTCCACCAATGTAGTTGACTCCTTCCTTCGGTCTGCATGAGCCCCTATGCAAAGAAAATACTAATTATCGAATAACTTAAATACTGTTACATCTAAAGTATTACAATTTTGAGGGAATATACATATTTGTCATTAATTACTAAACTCAAAATGAAAATCATATATCTTAGAAATTATTACATAAAAAGTTTTAACATTTTGTAAGAATAACTTTCTCAACAACCTGCTTAAATTAAGATCAAATGATATGGTTGGGTCCAGGGGAAATGGTACCCACTATACAAAGCAAAACTAAGCTATTATAATGAGAGCTCCCAAATTTTGTGGGAACTAGATCCATTGAGTTAAGTTTTCAGCACAAAAATTTCTAGTTTATTATTATTGTTTTTCAGTACCCATGAAAACCAACAACATTAGGGAAGCAGACATTAAATAAATCAAACATAGATTTGCCAATAACTTGGTTCTTTATGAACCGATTGAGTTGATTAGGAAATTTGAAATACAAAACAAATATTTGTGATCGATCTATATAAAAACTAAGTCCGTAACTTAGTAAGGATTTGGATATCAGTCATAAATGCGTTTTTTCCGATATCGCTGATATTGATGAACCGAATGAATTCATTTCTTCAGCACAACAATTCAAAAGAAAAAAAAATCCGATTTTGTTTTGCTAAAATCTATTCCCTAACTTATATAGGGGCTTTAAAGACTGGGTTTTTAAACATATTTCCGCCACTTATGAACCGATCGTGCTGAATTGTCCTGTCGACTTCATTTCCTACAAGGATCCAAAAAATATAAAATTCACCTGCATAAAAAAAGCATATAAAACATTTATTAACATATAAAAAACCTTCATTTTTGATCTTCACGATTTACTAATGACTTCAAGTATTAGATTTGTCGCTTTTATAATTTTTTACAACTTTGCACAAAATTTATCTGATAAATATGTGCCCCACATTAAGCTATACCGTTCCACTTAAATCACTTTTTAAGTCGACGAATTCGTCTGGCTATCTGGCTGTTTATCTTTCGAAATAAACTTTGTGAATAAAGTGCAGGTCACAAATTAAGAGATACCTTGATGAAATTTGACACGAATAATTGCTTTGATACAAGGACGATGCCTATTGGAAATGGATATGATGGCTCAATTATTCTGTTAGAGTGTGTGTGTGTGTTTAAAGTAGTTATTGTTTCAATATTTAAATTAAAGAACTTCAGATCAATGTTAAGCAATGCAACTATAAAGATTTAAACGAAAAACATAAGCGTAAAAATTACACAGTACTACAAAATAAACAAATTTATACACTTGGAATGTAACATGAGTAAGTACATTATTGCACCATTTTTAGAATTTTCGGGAGTTATTTTTAAAAACCCTATTTTTCGGACTTGTGTCTCTAAAGATTTGTGTCTCGAACAGCTGTTATCCAATTTATGTTTCTTAAACCGCATTAGAATGCCTAGATTTTACCATTAAAAAATACATATTTTTATTCATAGAAAAAATTGTGTAAGATTTTGAGGACACAAACTCAATTTCTTATTATTTATTCAGAGTTTTTGAACTTTTCAGCGATTTTTGATCCACACTTAATTAAAAAATATATTTGGTCTTTTTTTTTATTATACTATTTTTTATATTTTTTATAATATTTTATACTATTTATTACACTATTTTTTTTTATTATTTATTTGAAAAAATATGTCATAAAAATCTGTTATTTTACGTGTATTTCGTTGTTGACATATTTAGGTTGCATAATAATGGCAACAACAAAATGCATATAAAATAATATGATTTTATTATTTTTACAACTTACAATATATATATATATATATATATATATATATATATATATATATATATTACATCTGATTTTAGCAAGCGATAGCTAATTTTATTACTAAAATATAGTAATATGAAAAAATAAGAATAAAATATATTTTCTAATAAAGTGTGTTTCAAATATGACTGTGAAATCCCAAAAATATGAATAAAGAATAAAAAATTGAAATTGTTAATAGATTTCACATTTTTGCTATGAATAAAAGGATAAGATTTTTTCTTTCTAACTCCGTTTATAAAACTTAAATTGGTCAACAGCTACTCGAGATAAAAAAAAATTAAAGCATGAAATCCAAAAAATTAGTTATTTTTTTATATATAACTCGAATCTCAGAAGTATATTAAAAATTCTAAAAATAGAATAATAATCACTTCACTTATATCTAAAAATTATACTATGTTACATGCAGTGTTGGCATCCAGCCTTTTTATTTTGCTTTTAACATCAAAATTTTCGTTTTAGCTTCTAGCTTTTTTAGTATTTTTTTAATGCTCAAATTTTAGTAATTTTTGCGTATTAAGTCGCACAAAAATTATTACTTTGTTATGAAGACAATTGGCAATGACAGATGTGCCCCTATGGCTAGTGCTCCCCTTTCTACCCTATAACCCGAATTTAAAAAATATAAAAAACTAATGAGAAAAAAAGTTTTTAAATAAAAAAATATTAGCTTTTTTCTAGCCTTATTTTTTGGGACATTTGGACTTTTCTGACCTTTTCAAAGTTCAATTTACTCTTCTGTTCCCTTCTGGCAACGCTGGTTACATGCTAAGCGTTTTTTCACGATATCATCGTGTTATAGTATTGTAACAGTTTTGGTAATATTTATAGCTAATTGCATTTTTATAAAATATTTCAATCACTGCGGCCTCGATAAAAGAAGCCAGTGGACAAAATATTCATCAATATTGCATCATTATTATCAATATACTGCTCGATCTTCAGTATCGATTTTGAAAAGGCATTTGACAAGATAGGTATTCATACCATACTGTCACAACTACAAGAATGGAAAGTCGGAGAAAAAATATACGAATACATAAAATCATTCCTACAAAATCGTTTATTTACAGTAAACGTTAACTCCCAACTTTCCAAACCAACCAAACTTGAAAATGGAATCCCGCAAGGATCCCCATTATCAGTTGTACTTTTCATAATAGCTTTCGAAAAAATAAATATTTTGAATGGAGAAACACAAAACAATGCACCACTGCCTATACGCATGATGATAATTTTATCTATTTACAAAAATAAATAACCATCAACATACTCAAAACACACTTGATCAAATTTTTTTGGACCTAAACACTTGGTGTAACACTTCCGGTGCTTCCATCTCGCAGCACAAAAGCAAGCATCTTCATATTTGTCACAAACATAACTGCACAATAAAAAACTTTAAAATTAATAACTTCCTTTTCTTGGATGTCAAAGAACTAAAAATTGTAGGCCTTATGTTTAACAGATCAGGTAATTGGAAACAACCTAGCTAAAAGAATTAACATTCTCAAGAGCATCTGCGAACTCTCAAGTGAAAGTCATATCAATAGTTTGATTAATGTACTCAAATCTATTTTTCTAAGCAAAATAGACTATGGTTTAACTATTTATGGTAAAACAAAAAAAAAAATATTTACTGAAAATAAAAATGTATTACCATCAAGCCTTAAGATTAATAAGTCAAGCATTACCAACAATAGAGGAAAGATATAACACACTTTTGAGCAACTAAATTACAAGAATAACACAAACTAAAAATAATATTATCTACAAAGACTTAAAAAACTATAACAACCTAAAAAGAAAACCTAAAATAAAATCGAAAATAGACTTAACAATACAATACTCAAACAATTTATCAATAACACTAAACAGCCCGTCAAACTTTAGAATCTATTCCCCTCCCTGGACTAATATAGATGACTACTTTATCAAAACACTAAAAATAAACAAAAATAACACAAACACCCAATAATTTATACAATACCACCTGGAACAAAAAAATGTCTACAAAAACAACGATTACTTAATTTGGTATAGTGACGGATCTAAAACAACAAGCACTAATTCCTTTGCAATAGTTGATGAAAACAACAAAATTATCTAAACCAGAATCGTACCACACTTTACTTCCATATTCACCTCCGAGATTACAGCCATTGAAGAAGCAATAAAATTGAAACCACCAAAATGTAACCTCTTAATCTGTACCGATAGTCTCTCATCCATAAATGCCTTAAAGTCACAAACACAATCAGATGTATTAATTAGACGAATAAAGGAAAATCTTATCCGTAGTAAAAATATTAAAATATTATACACCCAGGCTCATGTCAACATTCCTGGAAACGAATTAGCCGACAAAACAGCAAAAGATACAAACAGATCACCATCAATCCTTATAAACAACTATACCAAAAAAGATATCAACAATCTCACAAAATCTCAGATTCGACAAACCAGTAGCAACATGCCAAATACTTAACCCCTCTTTACACAAAGCTATATATCCAAGCAAATTTACAAAACTACAACAAAAATTATTTATTAGGCTGAGGCTAGGAAACTCTAAACTCACACATGAACATCTAATTGTAAGGAACTCAACGCCACCAAGATGTCCAAGATGTAATAACAACTTAACTATGACCCACCTTCTATCATGTTTCACAAATATCAACTCAGAAAAAATGCTAAAAGAAGCAATACAAAACTTTGATTACAAAATGCTGCAAAAACATATACCCCAAAAAATACTTACAATATTATAACTGTGAAATATCTGTAAATAGCTTATTGCATTACAATTAATATATATATATATATATATATATATATATATATATATAAAAGAACGCCATTGATGGCAGTCCTGTCATTATTTGTATTTATTGTAAATTAATTTGCACTAAATAAATAATAATAATAATATCAATATATTTATTTTAGAGATTTTACTGTGTTAAATCGAACCTTTTTAACAAAAACTGTTTGGCTTATGATTTTCTACATACTCTCAGAATAACTCAGGTATGAAATGTATTGACATAAATCCAATCAACCATTTCATAGGAAAAAGTAGGTTCCTCTTCATTTTTTGTACTAATAAAACACTTTAGAAATATGTCATGTAACCAATCGCACACTATTCCATAAGAAATCCTTCTTGAAATTTGAGAAGTGTCTGATTAATTTACAAATTAAATATTTTCTTATCACTAAAAATAACTTCCTTGAATTTTTCACCTAATATAATTGATTTTTGACGAATGACAATTTTCGTGCTTCGTGGAATGCAAATGTTTTAATTTTAGTATAAAATTGGGATATGATTTTAAAATGCATGCATACGATTCAATTATATCAGCAGTATAAAAATAGTTTATATTTGCGAGATTGTATTTCTTTTTTAGTGGTAAAATTTCCATAAAATCCTTACTAAATGTTAAAATTTTTTTTTTTTCGGTGGCCTTTTTTAATTTTTAGCCACACACGCAGATAAAAAATGTAGTTGCCGTGACCATAAACTAAGAGTTGCATGTTATGATTAGACTAATTTAATTGTAAAAATGTTCATGAACATAAATAAAAGTAAATATGAAAATTATAATCATAAAACCTTTTAACTTTATTATGTTATGATGAGAAAAAAGAGGCTAAATTGAACTTTAAAAAGGGTCAAAAAAGGCTAAATGCTCCAAGAAATAAAGCTATGAGTAAATAAAGTTTGCATTTTTTTTAATTTAGAAACTTGTTTTTTCGTTCTCATTAGTTTTTGATATTTTTCTAAAGAAATTGTAATAAATTTATAAACAATCCCCAGCAAAATCGGTTAAATCCAAAATCGCCCAAAATCGCTTATTAACTCCATAAAATTAGTAAGTAACTTTCAATTTAGAGAATGAAGCGCCGCAAGCGAAATTTTTATTAAATACATTTAAATAATTTTTATATTTTGTGCAAGTAAGTACACAAAAATGCTTAAGTGGATGATTCTGTAAAAATAGAATTATTAATAGTAAGAAATTATTCTCTTCTTTGTTGAAATACTAACTCTTTAGTTTTTTTGAGACAACATTAAGAACCAAAACAGTCTAAAAGAAACTAGAAGCTAAAACGAAAATCTTGAGGCTAGAAGCAAAATAAAAAGGCTAGATTTAGTCTTAAAAAAGCTAAACTGGCAAAACTGCTAATGATAAAGTTTATGAACAACTATTTAAAACATCTAATGCCAAAACTATTTGGACCGGAACGGGAAAATTAAAAATACCTCAGCGGAACGTCTTTTCTTTTATTATATTTTTATCTTTATTTATATTATTTATATTTTCATCTTTACAAAAAGCTAGTAGTGATACGAAAAAATAATAATAATAATAATAATAGTAATAATAATAATAATAATAATAATAATATTAATAATAAGCCACGTATTATCAAAATTGATGTATAAATCTTGATTTTATTCACAGCTAAGTGAAAATACACTGGTGGATAAAAAAAATAGTAATTCTTCAAACAAGAATATGTGGAGTATATGGAAATTGACGAGCTAAACTGGAATCTGCTTTCAGCTTTTTTCTATCAGGTCTATATATATATATATATATATATATATATATATATATATATATATATATATATATATATTATACACCATTGTCTCCACTTACTTATAGGTATTATTTTATTTACAGTATTATCAGCTCAAATTGTACATTTTTGCAGAAAAATCCTTAATTTTAATAGTTGGACAATTTCATGAATAATTCCGAAACTGTTGAGCAGATAAAAAAATAATATTAACTTGACTTAAACATAGTTTTCGTTAGCATCTTTTTGTGTTTTAATTGTCCAAATCGGGCAACCCGTTCTCCTGTTATGTAAAATATACTCAAGTATTTCCCGTATTAAAGGGGAGATATTAGACATGCACATAACAAATATATAAATATTTAAATCTCTTGCATTGTTGTTAATAATTTTAAATGGTAACAACTTTGATAGTTTTTATAATTTTTGATATAAATTAATTTAAATTAACACTCAATAAAAAATATTTTGCTTTGAATTATATTTAAAGTAAAATATGTTGCATTTTAATTTTTATTTTGAGTTATGGAATAGAAGGCGATAAATATGGTACGTTAATGGAAAAATTATTGTACTCGTAGGAATTATATTTAAAATTTGCTAAAATATAATCATGACAGTATATTAATGCAATGGGATTGGTTATAACTAAGGGTATCTAATATCTATACCCTACAAGTATTTAAATTAATGTTAAAGTTGTACTTCACTGATTAGATTAGAGCCCAAAGTTGTGTTGTTTAGAAAATTAGTGACATTACAAAAGATTATATTTGTAAAATATTTGTTTTGCACCAAAGTGATTATATCTTCCTTAAATATGTGCCTACTTTTGTAAAATTCCAAAGTATTAATTTTGCTATTTACTAGCTTTTACCCGTGTACTTCGCTACCTCATTTGATATGATAACCAATTTTAACTTTATATGGGACCTATTACTCCAACTGGAACTATTCACCCTATTCGAAATTTGATATGAAATTTACTTTTAACTTTTTTTAAGACTGAATGTATTAGTCCTTTAGACTAATTCATTAATGCGATATGATAGGATTTAGGTTCCCGTGAAATTTGAGGACTCTCATTGTTATATCTAAGGATATGCCATAATGAATACTTGCTTTATATGGGGGGTACTACACTACACTTTTTAAAAAGTGTTCAAAAAAGGGCCAACTATTGCAATATCTAAAAAACTCCTCAAAATTGGTTTATTGATAAAAACAAAATATTTTTTTTTGTTTATTTTAATAAAAACTACTAAATTCAATTTTACTAATAATAAAATAATAAAGTTATAATATTTTTTATTATTGCAAAAATAAAGATTTATTCATAAAAATAGTTAGCACAAAATTCTCTTTTTACGAGGTTTTCAATCGGACTGCAGTCTTACAAATATCCATCTAACAAATTTAGAACTGTTGGATAATTTATTTTTTACTAGTGATAATTTAGAAAAAAGACGTTCCGACGAAGCAGTACTATGAGCCAAAGTAAATAAATAAATTAGGATAAAAAACATTCTTTTTTTTAATTTACCCAAGCCGGAACCAAAATTGATGCAGCATTTCCTGCTTTAAATATTTGTCCATAAACTTTACCATTAACTTTAGTTTTTAACAGCTTCAGTTCAATTATAAATTCCTTGGGGTGACTAAAGTCGCTAAACGGTAACGTTGACTATCTGTGCGTCATATTTCATGTAAAAAGCTTCATTAATAACGTATAAAATTAAAAAAAATAGATTTTTTTAAAGTAGCCTTAAAATGTGGTGTGACTTTCAATCAAGATCTCGCGAAGCCTATAAAAACCTCTGGCAATGGTACTATATGTGTAACAAATTTGGCGTAATCGATTCAGGAGTGATTGAAATAAACAAATAAACTTGCATCTCATTTGTATAATATATTATATATTATATCAATATAAATTTCCGTTTTAGGATAATTGGGGGACATTTTAATTAGCGATTAAGGTAGATGACTCTACCCTCGAAGCATTAAAAATCATTCATAGCTTGAAAATGAAATATTACATTTTTTTGGCATATTGCTAAATATATATAAGAATATAAATATTTATAATATCTTTAAACTATTTCAACTTTATAGGAAAATACAAATTATTTAATGTTTTTAGTGTTTACATAGTAATGGAATAGGCAAATATATTTGTAATTACATGTAATATAAAGTATTTCATTTTCATATAATACATCTCAATACGGATGAAGGGAATACAAGATTCAGCACAGCCGAATATAGCACTCTAACTTATTTAGTAATATATTAAGCTGTGTAACGTATGACTAATGGATGTCATAAAAACAAATATTGAGGTATATTACATATAAATTATATGTCTTCAAAACTACTTTAATATCCGGATATAATGGATAATTTTGTGGAGTAGAAAACACCTCTAAATCTCAAAGTTTAAAATTTAAAATCTTCAAATAATTAAAAATTTAAAACTGTTAATACATTTTGGACCAATTTAGACAGAGGAGAGTTTATAGAATCCTTTCGACAAAATTGAAAGCCAAACTAGGATACCATAACCGAATAACTGGTTCTGAAAGTTCAAACATCGAGTTTTTGAAGTCATGATAAATATGTCCTTCAGAGCTTCTCCAAAATTGCACAAAAGGGTTTCAAATATTGGGCATGTAAAAACACCATAATAAGTTGTCTTTTGGGAAAATAATGTGAGATATATGTTAATTTTTAAAAAACTTGAACATTTAAAATTTTGTTCCGCATACGTTAAACCACCGTCCGTCCGAATGTCTGTCATCAATTATTAACGTTTGAAATAACATATAGGTTGCCATTTTAAAGTTAACCTGATGAAATTTGGCATGTGGACTTTTCTTTATTTAGTAATATAACATGTTAAAATTGGTTATAATCGAACCATTATTTCACTGAGCCTTCAAATAAAAGTATTCCCGGAAATATTTCAAGCGATTATAAATGTCTTAAATATGTTTGAATTTTTATAAATTTCTTAACAGGTGAGTTTTGACTTGAAGATCAGTCCAGAATTGACCATAGCTCCCATATAAGACTCCCTCCCGAAAATTACCGTTCCGGGCATAATTCCTTTATAAATATCTGTATAAAGATAAATTTATAATGTATTTAAATTTAGTCTTATAGTAAAATTTCAAAAAAATCGGTCCATAACTGACCATATAGGGAACTGTTACGCCAATGCCAATTTAAAATTATTTTTGTGCATTAACGTGATTTAATAAGCCAAAACTTGCTCCACTGCAACTTTCTTACGAATTTTCAATATTTTCGTAAAATTCTATATAGTTTTCCTTTTACACACACAGTGGAAACAGTTTCATTGTATCAACCGAATTTTGTGCCAATCGAATTTAGTCGGTTCTGCGTACTATCTTCTGAAATCAGTTGTAGTTACTGTATAATTTTAGGAGAAGCAAATTGTTATAAATAGAAAATAATTCGTCTATCACAACTGAATTTTATATTAAAATGAACGTATATTTTGTTATTTATTTAATGTTTTATACATATTTTTATATTTTTATTTATAATATTAAATTGTAAAATATTCTGCAATTGTAATGGATAAAGATGATCTGGATTACTATTTTTAAAAACAGTTTCCAGGACATCGCAAGCTATAAAAAATGTTAAGTAAAATGAAATATTCTAAAAAACGAAGTCCAGTTCAAACTTACCTGAACTGACAATCGATTGCTTGTGTGCGGCGATACTGTTGATAAGCAATTGCTCTCTGACAGGATGTTTCAACTTCTTTAACATGCCCTTATAAAGCTATACGCTTCATGTTTTTAACAACTCTTGGACACTTCAGCTAACTTATCCGAAAAAAAAAAAAAAAAATACAGGGAAGTGGTTTAAATGCAAAATGTAGAAAACACATATACGTATTAATCTTACCTTCTTCTGCTTTTAATGATGCAGAACAATTTGTATACTAAATATTTAAAACTAAATTTTTAAATTTTTAAAATTTTTCTTAATAGAAATGTACAATTTGTTTTAATAAAATATCGAACTTGACAAACAAAAACTAAAGTCACAACTATTTATAGGTCGAGAGTACCGAGTTGACTTTACATTTTGGTTTCCTTCTATAGTAACCGAATAGCATATATTCTTATCATGAATAATCGGCTATTGTAATTGCAAACATGTTTTATTTATACAAATATGTTGTAATAATAATTTTATAATTGCCAGAACTATATTAATGGTACTGAAAAGTATTTTCTGAGTTTATTTTGATAAAACAATATACATTAGACTTGTTCATAAAAAACTGTTTTGTTTTATACATATTTTTATTTATATTTCTTTGCAAAATATTTGTAGTATATACATTCATATTTTTAAATACTTACATGTAAAATAAAAATTTACATATTGATGCTGATTGATTGATGAAACACGCAACTCTTTTCAGTGAAATAACTGTAAAGTCTTCTCGTAAGCATCATAATGTGTCACAATTTGCTATAATAGCTGTAGTTTTAAGAAGTTGCGAACTTGACGTGAGAAATCTGTTTTAAAATAAAAGAAACATTTGTTTTAAAAATTGACGTGGCATAATATTACGAAATAATCTGTAATAATTTTTAAGATGACGATGAAACTGTAACGATTCTTAGATTCCAAAACTTGATACCAGATATGCTACGAGCGCGATTGGTGCATTATATTGAAGGAACTTTTTTTTCATTATTTGGTACAAAAAATAGCAAAACATACAAACAAATTTCCTCAGGAAAAACACTCCGAAAAAATATACATAAATAATAAAATGCAAACTTATATGAACTCTGACACCCAACTTTATTTGCGTTAATATTTGTGGAACAAAGTTATTTATTTTTTATTTTGTGTTAATTTATACATTATTTTTCTCATGTTTTTTAATTTTTTTTTTTTCTTTTCAAATTGTCAAACGTTTGTTTCAATATGATTTTGTGACGGTTATACCAACCGAATTTAGCAGTATTTATTAATGATGCAACTAAAAATATAGTTAAAGTTTAAAATATCATCACAAAAATGAGGTTTGTTCGTTTGAAATTCTAGCAAAACTAGTAAAAAAGAAAAATAAAAAAATTTTCTCAAAAATAAACTTTCATCTGAAAAAGTGCACAGAAAAAAGTTTGTACATAAATATATAAATTTACTTTCATTGATTTCAGTACATAATACTAAAGCATAATTTCTTAAGAATTAAAACTTTTTTATATTTTTTCAAATGAATCAAAAGTCAAGAAGACTGAAAAATTTTTTTAAATTTTCATTTATGTATATTTTCAATTTGCAAATAAATTTTTGAAATTTTCTTTGGAAAATTTTAGGTTTATAATGATTTCTAGCTTCATTTTGGGAACAGAACGAAAGCGCTTTTTGTCAAAGTCATCAGATCATCAAGTCAAAATCATTAAATCAAAATCGTCTAAACATTATTTTTTTTAAGATTTACCTTGGAATTTTTGCCATTTTAATGCATTTGCTGTTAATATTTTCATGTATAACTATTTTTATTTACCATTCGCTATCAAACCTAATAAAACTAAATCAAATATTTAACAAAATTTCTGCAAAATTCCCAAAAATTTCATTATGAACAATTTATTAATATCTATGCACAAAATATTATTTTTTATGAAAAAAAAAGTTTGTGAAAAAGTCATGTCTCATTCATAATATTTATGAAAAAAGCTTTCAAAAAAAAAAAAAAAACTAAAATAAATTTTAGTGTCAATAAAACCATAACATTTTTATTTAATTTTATATTTATATTAAACGAAAACTTGGAAACATCTCAAAAGTACAGTCATATGTTCCTTTGCAGATAATTTTAAAAATATAATATAAGTATTATTTCTTTAAAATCTTCAAAACTGCATTATTGGGCTGATCATTCTTTTAACCCAACTAAAGCAGCTAAATCGATTTATCTTTGTCCGTTTGGAAAAACTGTGACAGACGGCGCACTACACGAAGTGTGATAAAAATTAAAAAAATTTTTTAGCAGCTAATGATGTCTCATTTTATTTATTTTTACCTATTATCTATTACTTTTTAATTTTATTTATTAACTAGCTGACCCGGCAAACTTTGTTTTGCCATTATTTGGATATTGTTCCTACAAAAATGTCAAAATCGCGATTAAAAATATGAGAGAGTGATGTTAGGATTGTGGAAATATATGGTTATTGTTATTTTTTGATGCATAATGAAAAGAAATGCGAAAAAAAATGTTTGTTAAAAAATACATACAATTAAAAAAAATACAAGAGAATCCTCTACTGATATGAAATATACTTTACGACCTATACTCATACCTAACAAATACACATATAAAGTTTCATAAAAATTGGTCAAGACGTTCAATTACAAACACCGTGACACAAGAATTTTATATGTATGGAAGATTTTCATTTTCAATTAATCGCTATTTTTCTTAATTTCACCCCTCTGTGCACCATTGCCTGTTTATAGTTTTCTGACTCGTTTATTAATTAATATCACTTTCGCAATAAATTTTCACTGTCAAACTTTGTTTTTTAATAAATCAATTTTTAAAAATGCAATAAAAAGTTTTTGTGTGAAAAAGTAAAGAGAAAAGTTTATTAATACAAAAATAATTGTAAAAATATTTCAACTACAATTTAATGACAGACAGTAATAGAAGGAAGGTGTTCCGTTGCTAAATCGATAATATTGACAGGAAGTAGAAGAGAAGAAAATAATTAAAATAATTTTATTGCAATGCATTATAGCAAAATAATCAACAATTTAAAACTATATGCATTTATACACTTCAATACAATATAACGAATACATTTTTTTTTCTTTTCCTTTTATAATAGTATTAATTTTATAATAGTATTAACTAAACATAAATAAATAGTTAGAAATCTTATATTTATTATTAGAATAACTATTTAATTCCAACATCATTTATAACTATATAATTTAAGGCCTATTTAAGTAGATAAATATATCAACAGTCTATTTATTTAAGCAAAAAGTAAAAAATAATCTATATAATAATAAAAATATACTATAGCTCTTATTAACAATATAATTAATTATTGTCATTAAAATGACAAAAGATAATGAAAAATATATCGTCTTTTTGTATTTATCTTTTTCAATTTTCGCAAAGAATAAAAAAAACACAAAACTGTTAAAAAGGGACAAAAACAAGGTCAATATTTAATTGTAGCTGACACATTTATAATGACTTTTTCCTAGAATAATAAAAATTGTTTTATGCCACAAGACCCATTGAAAACGTACAACCACATTATAATGCGAATACAAAAGCAGAAATGAATGTAAATATTTTTTATAAAAAAATATACATTTTTGTATAATCGAGCATAATCCAATAAGTTATTAAGTGTTCAATATAATATTGGGTTCAATATAAAACTACGTTTACATATATTTATATATGTACCCCACTATGTTGAAACCTAGCCGGAAAATACGACAGTACTTCATCCCTATAGGAAAAAAATTAAAGCACTTTTCACTTTATCTTCTACGAAAATTCCTCAAATAAAACCTTATCTCTACGTCTACACGAGGACATTTTTATTTCTTAATATTAGAAATAATGTCGACAGAATAACGGGAAAATTGTTTTTTTTTCTTATCGAAAATTTTAATTTATTTCGCATTTTTATTATTTATTTGTTTTTTCAAAACAAAATTAATTATTTTGCACTTTTCTTTTTGTTAAAGAGGGCAAATTTTTAAAAGAGAACTATAAATTTGACAGCTTTTGTTAAACATTATTGCTAAGCTTTGTGTTTAAACATTTATTGCGAAATAGATTGCGCAATATATTTCTTATTGGTCCACACGTAACATAAAAATATCTACGTATAGGCTAGGGGTAATAAAATTCAATTTCACACTCTTTTGACCATTTCACATAAGAGAGCCTATTTATTTAAGATCAAGTCGTTGTGGAAGGGAGAAGGGAAAGCCTTGCCTGCAACGATACTCCGTGTATAGTGGAAAGGAGGTTGGATTGCGTGTGGCACACCTTGTGGATGATAAATAAAGCATTTTGAAAGCCGCTTTACCCCTTATTTTCCCCGCTGAGATGGTAAAATTAAAACATTTTATTAATCTACTGGAAAAATATATGCCGTATATATAGGAGCTATGGGCAATTATAGGTCCATAATTCATTAACCTTAATAAAATCCTTATAAAGTGTTTTTTTTTTTCTTCTTTATAAATTGTACCTTATATTATCCAATACTAAAAAGTATATGTATGGAATTTATTTACATTAAGGAAATTTTCGTAAGTGGCCCTTACCTATAATCAGTTATGAAAAAAACTTCGGTCTTTAGATTAGTTCTTATACAAAAATTCTGTGACAATTATGAATGTGAATCTGTATTAAAGGATGCAATAGTCATGGAGATTAAGTGATAAATGGAGCAATCACAACAATTGTTATGATGTTGGCTCTGTCCTTGTCATATTCTCGTGGATGGGCGCACCACAGTATTACATCCTAGACGACATATTCAGGATAGTTGAACAATTCGTCAACGACATTTTCAAACAAATGCCGCTAAAATCGTGCGAGATTAGAACAGAGGCAATGGTGTCAATCTTTTCGTTAGTAAAATAACGATAAAATAAACGAAATTTTCATACATATATATTCATCAACGGCATGTTTAACGATTACTTCCCTAATATTGTCGATAACGCTTACATAGGTGACTTTGTCGTCAGAGATTATATAAATGCTTAGATTTTGTATCAATGATCATATGGATAAAATTATCGTTCATTTTATCGTCAACGATTTTATATATGATAGCGTCTTGATCTTTGTCGCTAACGATCACATGGATGACAACGTCATCCACTTAGCCGTCTGCGGTTATATCAGTGACAAATAAAATAACTTAAAGAAATATTTTCATAATTAAAACCAAAATATTAAATTAAATTAAATTTAAATTTTGTTAAAGAAAATAATTGTAGAAAATGTTGAGTACTTCGATATCCATTATTTTATTTTATTTTATTTTATTTTATTTTATTTTAATTTTCGCTTATACGAGTATATGTTTTATTGATGTCATCTGAAAACATGTACATTAGGATTATAACTTTTTTAGGATTTCCAAATTACATAACACGATCTTAGAGCCAATATTATTCTGATAATAAAAACTGAACTTTTTAATTTAAAAACTTCACGCACCGAACACGATTTCTAAAATTCTTTGGTGTGTTGATCCAGTTGATCCTTCCAAGGAGCGAACTCGATGAAGAGAGTTAAAGCTCTCAACTACGGTAATGAGAAATCTTTTGAATTTCTTAAAAACGCAGTTGCTATGTACAATTCTCTCCATTCGGGGGCGAAACTTGAGGTGATACTGACATCTGAGTTGCCCCTGCGTCCAATAGTTATAGCATGTTTTGGTCCACCCATTCCAGAGGTTGAAACCATTCTGACAGTATTGGAACATCAGAACGAAGGTCTTGTTACAGGTCAATGAAAGATAGGGAAACGGTTATAAATGTAACACTAGCGAACCGAGAGCGCGAATTTGGACTGGAGGATAGCTATGGATTATTCCTTTTCGGATCATAGCATGATATCCTTCAGTCTTGACTTTGTGAAACCGAGGGAAAGGCTTTATAGGAACTCCAGAAGAACAGATTGGAAGTCCTTCGGTGAGTTAGTTGATAGGGATTTAAGGGATACTGAGGGCTAGAGAAATTCAGCTGAGTGTATCGAGGAAGTCGTGAATAATTTCACGGATGTACATAAGAATAGCTTTGAGCTCAGCTGCCCGGTGATTTATTCTGCCAAAAGGGGACAGCCGAAATGGTGCACCAGTGAACTTAGGGTCCAACGGTCTACAGTTAGAAGGCTGTTCAATAGAGCCAAGCTAACGAGTCAGACTGACTGGAACATCTGTAGGGAAAGCTTCATTAAGTATAAGACGGCCGAAAAGGACATCATGGATGAATTTCTGTGAATCCGTGCACACGGTTAACGTGCTATCTAGATTTAGACGGGTAGCACCGGGATATGTACAACGGGCGGACAACTCGTGGAGGGAGTCAGCTTACTGATGGAGACTCACTTCCCTAACTGTAAGGACGTAGAATCTGATGGGAGGACAAGTAGTGTCAGTGAAAACCTACAGTCCACACCAGAAGTGGGTGAAATCGTTGCGATAGAGGAGATGAACACTGAGGACAAGGTAAGATGGGCGGTAAGTTCATTTGGGCCATATAAGTCACCGGGCCCAGATGGCATTTTTATGGCCATGTTACAGAATGTCAAAGATAGGGTCATCTCACTACTTGTGAAGATATATCTGGAGTGTCCTAAAGTGTGATATATTACTAGAGGGTGGAGAGAGGTAAGCGTCATTTTCATACCCAAAGCGAGTAGGACGACTCACTCGAAATACACTATGGTAGCGTTCCTCGACAGGGATACTAAGCAGCGGGGTTGTAAACACCGCAAGGAAGGGTTCTTTCTCCATTATTGTGGTTTTGGCAATGAACGACATATTGAGACAGTTCGATGCCATGATAAGGAAGATGTAGAATTGTTGGTCTCGGGTAAATTTCTACCTACGATCAGCGAGGACATGCAATGTTGGCTGCGAGAAATTCCTCAATGGGTAAATAGTAATGGATTACAAGTCAACCCTGAAAAGACTGAACTAGTTCTGTTTACCAGGAGATATAAGGTTGAGACATTTAGTCTACAAGTTTTAAATAGGACGGAACTTAGTTGTGAGGAAGGCCAAATACCCGAGAGTTTACTTGTCTTAGAGGAGAAATACTGAAGAAAGGACCAGAAAACGGCTTAATACCTATTACGCATGTAGGAACTCTATAGGGAAGAACTGGGGTCTAAAACCGGTAATTGTATATTGGATATATACATCGGATGTGAGACCTATAGTATGTTCAGAATGGTGGGAGGCGTTGAGGAAAGGGACGTATAGGAACCTTCTTTCTAAAGTTCAGAGATGTGCTTCAATTGGCATTACGGGTGCCGCGAGAAGTACACCTCAGGCAGCACTGGACATCATTCTCCACCTTCTTTCTACTGAGGAATTCGTGAGAGGTATGGAAATCCCTAGTAGGGATCTCTGTATTGGAGCGGAGAAGCTTCACGGAGGGTGTGCTATCTTCACGGATGGCTCGAAGTAGGCACAGGGGCGGGTGTTTACTACATGGGGACAGATATCAAATGATCTTTCAAGTTGTCTGATAGTTTCAGCGTTTTCCAGACAGAAATTCTACGCATTTACAAGGCTCTAGGATCACTGGAAGAGAATGTTGAGAGGGCCAATGAGGTATCTATCTATGTGAATAGTCAGGCAGAACCGATGGCAATGACAAGTTACTGTGTCAGGTCCAGGTTAGTGCTGGAATGTAGAAAGGAATTTAGGAGGCTAATGGATGCCTACAGAATAAGGGTTTGTTGGATTCCTGGTCACTGCGATATTCTCGGCAATAGCCTATGTGCTAGCTCGTAAGGGCTTGGAGTTGGCCATAAGAGAATGGAATATAGGTAGAACGAATGATGCTTGGAGGAGTATATCGGACTGCAGGGTATCTAGAACGTTATGGCCTAGTCTTAAACCAGTCGTGTGAATCTAAGGAACATTGTTGGCATGATTACTGGTCACACCGCAATAGGGAATATGACCAGTAAGTGGGACACTGGCGCGTCAGAATTTTGCAGGACGTGCGATAATGTGGCGGAGCCAGAGACAGTGGGGCATATACTCCGTCACTATGTTGGGCTTCAGCGAAGTAGACTGAGGTAGTTTGGGAGCCATATTCTGCACGAACTAGAGGAGGTTGCGGGTGAAGAACTCGGCAAACTTATAGGGTTGGTAATGAGAGTAAAGTGGCTTAGAGGTAGTCAGGGTTGATTTGATGGGTCTTAGGTTTCATACCTTTCTTATTTTTAATCTTTTCAATCTTTTGTTATATTCTGCTAGGATTTCTCTCTTCCTTCATTTATCATCTTTCTCTATTTTCTATCACAATGAACCGAATGGTCTCTGGGTGAAGGCATGAAGATGCCGCCCATTTCAACCTAACCTAACGTAGTGCAGTTTTATAGCATATTTTGTTATTATTAGGGCATATTTGATATTGTGTGGATAATTAAATAACATCCCTCATGGGATGTTTTTCCAATTTGGGTTTATATATATTTATTTGTTGAGAAATTGTCAAAATTATCATATGATTTCATATATATGTATATATATATATATATATATATATATATATATGTATATATATATATATATATATATATATATATATATATATATATTGTCTCAACTAATAATAATGACTGGGTAAGCAAATGGAAGATCAATAACGTTTTTTTTGTGATAATATAAAAAATGAAGAACCACATTTCTGCATAATTTATACATTTCCGTTTTGCCTTATTTTATAACTTTAAAGTATTAATAAAGTACTTTTATTTTAATGAAAAACATAACTTCTGTTAAAAAATTGCAAAAATTTTTTGTTTTTAAGTGAATATTTTTGCGTTTTTTACTGCATATTTAATGCGCATAAAACCCTTTTCTTATATTATATTTGTGGTTTCCCTGGTCATGATCCTAATGTACGTATATGTAAAAAAATAATTTTAATATTTACTTACCAAAATGTTATTATTTCTATAATAGCTGTATTTTTTTAGTGTGTTCAAAAACCGGAAACCGGTTAACCAGTTCTTTAAAAACCCGACCGGTTTCGAATAATTTTTGTTTTCCAATTCGATAGGTCGTATTTTTCTATCGGTTAATCGCTTTTTTATGAAATGTTCGTTCTTTTATTTTCTTTTTCTATAGGACTATACATTTTTTCCATTTTTAAAATTTGCTCAGGGAATCTTGAAAATAAAATTTTGGAAAATTACAAATTTCTTCAAGTGGTTTTTGAGCAATTTCTTACAAACTTGTAAGAAATTGTGAATTGAAATGTTCGTTCTTTTATTTTCTTTTTCTATAGGACTATACATTTTTTCCATTTTTAACATTTGCTCAGGGAATCTTGAAAATAAAATTTTTGGAAAATTACAAATTTCTTCAAGTGGTTTTTGAGCAATTTCTTACAAACTTGTAAGAAATTCTCTTGTACTGAAAGTATTTCTCATTTACATTATTATCTGATAAATCTTTAAGCTTAGTTTTTTAAAATTTGTAATTTATGGTTTGAGTAACACTGAACGTATTGAGGACTGAGATTGTTATATTTTTTACTTAATTTAAACTAATTTTTATTAACAAAATCCAGGCAAAGTCAATCTTAGTATTAACATTTGTCGTAAGAAAAATTTCTCTCACCCAAAATAAGGTAAAAATAGTTTAAAAAAATACAAATTTTGAGAGTAGCCCTCTCTCTAGCTGCAGAAAAGCGATATGACTTTTTATTTTATTTTATTTGTCATAACAAATGACGTGTGCTTTAGTAAAAATAATAAACATTTTAAAAATATTTATATTTTTATTTAAAACCGGTTAACCGGTTAAGAAAAGAAACGATTTTTTAAATACACAAGTTTTATAGCTAACGTTCATACAAATTTTAAATTTGTATGACAAATTTAAGATATTTTTGCTCATATTTTCAACAAACTTGGTCAATACAGGACAAGATAGAAAACTGACTCACCGAAATCTTCGTTAATAAAGTTTATTAGAATACAACATGTATGACATTGTCTTTCACTTTGTCGTCGCAAAATTTTAATAGAAGACAACAATCAAGACGTTGTCTTTCTTCTTGTCATTAACCTCAATTAATAGTGAGAATATTTAAGAAATTGTCGCTCATATTGTCACCAAAGGCTTTTAAAAGAAGACAGTGTTAAAGACTGTGTAGCTAATGTCTTGTCGTTAACGAGGATTTCCTTCACATTGTTGTTAAGAAAGCTTAGGTAACAGTGGTAATATCGTACATAATTCGTTGAAGACAATATCGTCTAATACAATTTATAATAGATCGACATTACTCATTCGCATACAGGGAAAATAATAAATGAAATCGTTTTAAAAAATGTTGAAGATAATAATAAAATTATAAAAATTAAGACATATTTAAATCAAATCACAAGGGACCTCTTGGTCTCCGAGTGGATGCACAAGCACTCTTCTGAGTGCTGTGCAACCCTTCTCTACCTACCTAAAACACCAGCGTCGATAGCACTCTGGTGCCTAATGTTTTCAATATTTTCACATACACAATATGAAGGTTAATGAAGCTGAACAATTGTGAGCGATTAAAAAACAAAAAAATTATTTAGTTTTGTTCTAGCTTTCAACAAGACAGGTTCATGTCACACGGTTAAGCAGAAACAAAAACATAAAAAAGAGCGTAAGAGAATATTATTATTTTTTTTTTTTTTTTTTTTTTTTTTGTATAATAGATGCAACAAAAAGCAGAAACAAACCAAACACACTAACACATTCAAATTTACCGTTCTCTCTTTATGCCTATCGCTGATTTAAACCCATGATGTTTGGCTAATCATTGAAATCTTAATTAACAATAAAATAGGTTTGCAAACAATCCGTGTAAGAACTTGCGAACTTTCAGTAATCTATTAGGAAGTACTATATTTTCCAACAAATATCCCGAAGTTATTCTTAAATCATAAGCTTTTAGACTCATGGTCTTTTTTGGTTCAAAAATATAACGTCTTGAAAAATTAAAAAAAATGGACTTATTTAATTGATAATAATTCCTAAAATATACATGATAGTTTTCCGGGTTTACTTTTAGGTTAAAGGCAGAAATATTAGCCTTATCACTACATTTATAAGGTTTATATATATCAAATATATCATACATATCAAAGTTCAAAATTGGACATATGAAAAATCAAACCATTATACCTCAAAAGAAAGTATTTTTAAAATTATTTAAAAAAAAAATTAGATAGTGTTTTTATAACTCTTCTTCCTGCTTGTGTAAAATTTCAAGCTAAACACTCATTTAGTTTGGGAGTTATGAACCAAAATATAATCTTATTACTAATAACTTCTTTTAATCTTAGTATAACTTTAAAGATAAAGAAGTTATATCTAGTAAGTTAATTTATTTTGGAAGTTCAAAAGTCAAAATTAATTTTATAAAAATTAAACCAATATATCTTTCAAAACGATATTTTTAAAATTCAAATCCAAAAAAGCAAAATTTTGGCTTACGTGCTGAAGTGTTAAACTCCATGTATAAAAAAAGTAATGAATTCGCCGTATTATTGCTTTTATAGAACAGCTGCCTCCTGTTTCATTTCGACATGACGAAATGAATGTCTACGTTGAAATTTTGTGCGTTTACGTATAAGAGTTATGTCGATATTATATAATTTTTTTAAGTATTTGAATAATACCGTTTTTGAGATACAAGCATTTGATTTCTATATATCCAGCTTTAACTTTTGAACTTTTGATGTAAATAAACTTTATACATATCGTTATAAGGCTAATATCTTTGTCTTTAATACGAAACTAAAACTGGAGATCTACCATGTATTATCAATTAAACTAGTCCACTTTTGTGAAGTTTTTAGCTTTTTTAAAATATTTTAAAGCGTCAATTTATGAAGCAGAAAGGGCCATGAGTCTAAAGGTGTTAATTTCGTTGAAATCAGAGTTGTCAAATCTGAAAATGGCTGTTCTCTGTGTTTAGATATGAAATCGCATTATACTATTATGTTGAAGTTTCGGGATTTTTGTTGGAAAATATAATATTTCCGAACAGGATATATGAAAGTTCGTAACCTATTTATTCTTAATTAAGTATTTCAATGTATAGATAAATACCAAATATATTTTAGAAGTTATTAGCAATTAAACAAGTATATTTTTAGCATTTTTTCGTTTTTTAAAACATCATATTTTTGGACTGGAAAAGGCCATGAGCCTAAAATTTCGTGATTTGAGAACACTTTCAATAGCCAATATCTGTAGTGAGTTTCGGAGATATCGAATCCGATTCCTTTCCATTTTGATATGGAGTCACTCTGTAGTACTATATAATATTTAAGCCTATAAAATAATTTTAAGCATTAAATACTTAAAAAGTATTAAATACTTAAAAAGACGAAATATAACTTATGCTAAGCTCACTATTTACTACCAAGCAATCAAAAATATGCTGTAAGAGTTAATGGACATTAACATTAAATATTCTCTCAAAACAGCAAATATTCTCTTAAAATTTTAAAATATGTTCTCAAAATTCAATTTTTCTGGTTAAATTCAAATGTAACTACTTTCCTGCAAAAACTAAATTGATTTTGATTAGCCTTTACTAGAAAATGTTTTTTTCTGCAATTAATGATTTAAACCCCTATATATTTTAAATCATTAAATGTGATAACTTTAAACCGAAAAACTTTTGGGACCCATTGCAAAATAGATGCACACCACTGATTTTAAACTGTGAATTTTGCTTTTTGTTCATGCAAAGTGCAATCAATTTGCCAAGAAAAAATATTACTATACAAATTTTAGTCGAGTTTTAAATTTTCATGCATTTGCCATATAGGAAAAATATATTTCATTCACATTTTCAAAAATATAACAAATACACCAACAAACTCGGTGTAGCAACCGCTTAAACCTACGGTATATACTCGTTGACGTTTCGTTATTAATAAAGATACAGTCACTAAACTTCAGATGGTCGCGCTTTAGATGTTTTAAAGTTTAGAAACTGAAGAAATTCCAATTTTGTTAACTTGATCTATAAGTAAAATGCCTTTAAAGTTGACACCTATGGGAGTCAATGCCCAGGGTGTCCGGGTACACTCATATAATTTTTATGTGTTTTGCACTACAATTGACATTTCTTTGCAGTAATTACTACTTTTATTGCCTTTTGCATCATTGAAAGTTAAAATTTATTATTATTATTTTTATTATTATTATTATTATTATTATTATTATTATTATTATTATTTAAACTATGGCCTGACCATGTCGGCCAATATTGTCATTATATAAATTGTGGATTCGTTAGAATTTGAAGGAAAACTAGTTTCATAAACAGTCTAATTTTAAATTTTCCAGGTTATTTAGGAGTTTCAGAAAGAGGAATAAAAGATAACATATGACAACTTTCAAATTTTTTTCACTATCATTCTTTGGCGACACACTAATTTTCGATATTGTAACTCCAAACTTGATAGCACTCTGTGCCATTACTGACAACATTGCTTTGGACTGTAAGAAAGTCATAGTCGGTCTTGAGCAATTTTTGGAGAGGAACTTATATTGAACCTGTGCTCAAATGTAGATCAAGACAGTACCATCACTGACAACATTCTTTAGAATTGTAAAAGCATTATAGTCGAGCTTACCGATTTTTGGTGTGTTTACTATATGAAATTTGTGTCTTATTTTGGATCAAGTCTTGTTGTAAAGTTTATAATTACAATTTATACTTTATAGAATCTTACGTGTACAAAAACATAGTGTATAAAAATACTAATTTATGCAAATTGTAATGATTTTCGGAAGTGGGCCTTATATGAGAGCTAAAATTTGCTACTGTACTTTTTACGGTTAAAAAAATTATTTTATAAAATGAAATGGGGTTTTTAACGTATATAAAACTTGTATATATACTGATTTATGTAATATTTAAAAATATTATGAGCTTCGCAACCATATACTAGAGAAAAATCTGTATGGGAGCTAGATTATAATAAATAACCATTGTAAGCTAATTTGAAAAGAATTCGTTTCTGCATCATATAAGACAAATTCCATCCAATTATCTTAAAAATTGAAACTTGTAGCTTCATTAAAAGTTTAATATAAACAGACAGACGGACATCCTAAACAAACCCAAACAATTTTTTTACGTATCTTTACCAATTTATTTTTAGCTTTATAACTAATTAAATAATACTAATAAATAATTGACATAAAATTATAAGTTTTTGTACAAAATCAACGAAAGACCCTCTAAGGTACCCAGGTAACCAGGGTATTGACTAACGTTAATTATTTTATTTTATTTTTTTTTTTTTTTTTTTTTTTTGGTATGTAGTGTAGGGTTAAAGGCCACCTAGAAATTGTGTGCATATATTTTTTTTTTAAACAGGATACGTTTCATTGATTTTAAACAATATTAGAAAATAGATAAAAACACAATATTAATAAATTACAAATAAACTGAAAGTATGAAAAATAGTCATTATTCAGGAAACATTATTTTATATTATTTTCTTAAGAAATCTATACGGCTGATGGTAACTATGAGTGAATGAATATGTGTACAATTTTACAATATAACTTACGAAAGGTTCCGAACAATTTTTATTTTCCATTATTCCAACCATTGTTTGAGCTATAATAAAAGGGAAGGTAATATTTCTTTTTGTTTCTTAACTTGTTTGGGTATTAACTTATAAAATAGAAATTTATTTTCTCTATTGTTATATTATAAATATATTTAAATTGAGGATACTCTTTTCTTGTTGGTTTTCTATTAAGGAAGGATTCATGTTTTTACATAAATTTTATTATAATAAATAAACCGAAAATAAACCTTTAATTTATAGCTGCAGTTTATTATTTTACGTTTATTTTCTTTATGCCTACAAACTTTTGGAGAAAAATTATTTTCTTTATGCCTACAAACTTTTTTAGAAAAATTATTATAAGATGACTTGCATGCAAATTAAACGTATATGTAGTAAATTATAACTGGTCAGAAAGATGACTGTAAGTTAAATCTTGTTTGTTTAAACTGATTTGGGACTTTCCGTTGTATCTAGGGTTTGGGGTTTCCAGTGATATTTATTTTCCCGGGAAACGTGAAGGAATATTTAAATTTCCCGGTAAATCCCGGAAAATTGAATTTTTCATAATTAAAAACTTAAATTATAGGACAAAAGCACTGATCTGATATATTCGAAATTAAAAAGAAATTAAAAGAAGAAATTAAAAAGAAGAAAAATCTCGAAAATAAACTTTTACCTGAAAAAGTAAGAAAACGAAAAATAGTAAAATAAATTTTAGTGTCAATAAAAAATAAGATTTTTATTTAATTTTATATTTATATTAAAACATTTTGGAAAAATCTCAAAAGTACGGGCATATATTCCTTTGCAGATAATTTTTCACATACTTCCTTATAGAATTTCTTTTATCTAAGGGTATGTATGATTACTAGTAATGAAAAACTAAATATCTTTATTTAGCCTTGATGCATCACTTGAACGAAAGCATTATTGGCACTGTTAATTTTTTTAACCAACTGATGCTGATAAAAACTAATTTAAAATATACTAATCGGCTTGAATTAGCTGCTGAATCGATTTAAGTTCGTTTGTACGTATGTTCATTCATGTAAACTACAGGCAAATTTGGGAGTTAATTGAACGCAATTTGGTACACGGAACTAGCGGTGAAACCTATTGTTCTAAACCTGGCCCCTAGGTTTCACACGAGTATTTCCAGAATAGGATATAACTCCTATAAATATCTTAGATATTACAGAATTCAACACTAATAAAATCTTTGCAATCTTAAACCATCGCATCAATTTTTTTTTTTTAGCATTGGTCTATAATTGAACATAAGCCTTATTCAAGGACCTTAAATTATTTAAACATGCATTAATCAGACAAAAATATTAATATTTACGTAAATTTAGATTTCAAAAATATCAGTCCATAATTGATCACGGCTCCCATAAATTATCACAATAAAATTTTGTCACATAAGTTTTATAAAAGTACAAACACTTCATTCAAAATCAACTACAGATTCCAACAGAAAATTAAACATATTTTCCAGTTATCCTTTTTCAAAATAAAACTAAATAGGAAAATAAATTCAAGTAATAATAATAATAATAATAATAATAATAATAACTAAATGAACTCTAATCTATCCTACTATATTTAAGTTTCAACACAAATAGTTTTTCGAATAGTTTACATTATTAATTAATTCTTTCTAATTTAGAGATGTAAAACACAATTCCAGAAATTATTTAAAATTGGTTCTATTAATCGTTTTAAATTCCTCGGTTAAGTTTTGAGGCTTTAACATTTATATACATTTCTTCACAATTTCATTGCTTGTATAAGACATGTGTTACAAAAGAACTAAAAAATGTTGTTTTTTTCAGTGAAAAAACTTCAACATAATAATTTTTTTTATAATACTGAATATTTTCGAAGCGAAATTTATTTAATATTAATTTCCACAAACCAATAATATAATTAAAAAATCTAAAAATTTAACTTGCCAAAAGTAAAATTGTTTTGAAACTTCATTAATTTCTTAAGATATTTTGTGACGAGAAGTATTTACACTTTTTAAAAATAAAATGTTTCGTATTTTGTCAGTGTATAAAAGAATTCGATAGGAAATACTTCCGATGGTAATAAAATGATTTAATATTTATACTTTGTAACAATGACAAAATTATAACAAAAATATTTTTTTTGACATTTTTCATGAAAATTGTTTTTCTAATTGTCACTTATTATAGTTTTGTTATTCACTAGTCATAAAGTTAATTTAGTTTTTGTTTTTCTTTCAATATTTTTTCTTTTTAATTTTTTTAGAAAACTTTTGTAGCCCTACAAACAAAATAATACGAAAATGATTCGAATTCATAATTATATTCGTATTGCGGAAGTTCCTAATCGGAAATCAATAAGAACTCAATAGGTGTAAAAAGAAGATACCGTCAGATAATCTTCTGGAAGATATAATAAATATATGGAAGTTTATCAATAAACTAAAATTATCAACCTAGAAATAATACTCGTATTATAAAAACAACGTTTACATTTTGTAAAGCATAAATATAAATCTTAACATTATAAAACACGTATCACTAAAATGCTGGCATAAAATATCCATTTTTTTTTTTTTTTTTTTTTTTTTTTTTTGTTAAAAGGCAAACAAATTTCTTCAATATCTTTTCGATATTGAATTTTTCGACAACTGAAAAAATTGCGATTGAAAAATAAGAGATGATTTCAATGGAATATCATCAATATATTGAGTAGGTGATAATCACTTTACTGAAAAAAGAACGATATTTTGGGGATGAAATATAATATGCAAATGACAAAAAAAAAAAAATTAAAATTTTATTTATTTTTTGTTGCTTATTGCCTAAATTTCTTTCAACTGATAAAAATATAATATTAGAAAAACATGGCTTTGATGATTTTTTTTTTCCAAATTATAAAAAGGAAATATTGCGTGTGGAAGATACCTTCCAAATATTTGTAGGGTATAATCTTATTTTTTTTTAATGTAGAAAAAATACCTTATTGACACATATGAAAATCAAATATTTTTGAATAATTTAAAATATCGAATTTTAGACTAGTCTTAACTATTACCATCTAAAAAGATCTTTAGTAAATAGTGTGTGTACAATAGTTAATTATTTTAAAACTACTAATTAAATTCCCCATTTTCCCGGGAAAAATAAAAAATTCCCGGGAATTCCCGACGACATTTTGCCGCGAAATCTTAAGATTTCCCGCCCTGGAATTCCCGGACCCCAAAACCCTAGTTTTATTCATGCCCTAGAGTATAATTTTAATTGGGTTATTAGTTATATAACTTATATATTAAAAGTGCGAGTGATTTTCTAATATATATCATTCAGCGCTAAAAAAAAAAAAAAAAAAACACAAATTGAATATTAATATTTGCTCGAAAAAGCTTTAATATTATTTTAACAACACATACACACATATATATTTTCATACAAATAAATATATTTATGTATGTATAAATAGTTAAGTCTATGAATAAAAATGAAACTGAAATTAATATTAAGTTATACACACAGAAAAAATATTGGTTGAAAAACGATTGCAAGAACAAAAATTTTACGATACTATGTAATATTTGATTTCTATATAAAAAATGTAAAAACTCAACAGATATTCTATATTTACAAAGTATAGCAATCAATAGTATATTCGATCATCAATCTCAATTTTTTTATTTAAAATATTTATTTTAAAAACTTTTCTCATTGAAATTTTCTTTAAATATTATAAATAAAAATAATTTAAATTATAAAACTAAATATATACATAACTATGAACATATAAATTGGTTGGTGAAAAACATTACAGAAGATGTCCACAACTTTTTTAAACTATTGGAAAAAGAACTCATTTATATATGATATAAAAGAAATTGGTTTGTAAGCAGGGGCTGTAAATAGTGATCATGACATATTTTTTGACCAAAAAAAAAAAAAAAAATCAATATGATCCAAGAATTTTAGGAACATGTTGTGGAACACTTTTATAATATTTTTTTTTAATGCTTTTTCCAAAAATGCAAAAAACTTTTAATTTTTGGCTTTTTCAAAAAAACAACCAATAAAAATTATTGTTGGGCTTTATATTTGCTCAAATTATAATGATAATGTTTTGATTTTTATTTTTCGATTAAAAAATTATGATTATTTTTGACTTTTATTTTTCGATTATAAAATAACTATATTTTTTTTCGTTACCTTAAAACTATAACAAAATAACTTTTAGGAAAAAAAAGTTAACCGTCATTTTGTAGTCGAAAAATAAAAGTTAAAATTAATCATTATATTTTGAGCAAAAAACAAAAATAAAAACTAAAAAAAAAAATCGCTATTTTTTAATAAAAAAATAATTATTATTATTTGAGCAAAAATTAAAAATAATCGTTATTTTTTAACCAAAAAATAAAAATCAAAAAATAATAATTAAATTGCGATTTTTATTATATTGCTCATAATCGTTGCGGCCCCTGTTTGTAAGGTCTTGATGAAGTTTACATGTACATTTTCCGCTTATTGTGCTGGCTTTTAAGGACCTAGAATAGTTAATATTAAACTTATGTAAGGAAATTTTTATTAGCATACAGTGCAATATTTTCTAATTTTAAAGTGTTACTTTTTTTCAGAAAAACGACAGTGTCCTGGTAGTGTACTCATAGGATTACTACAACTATTAATACATCAAAAACAAACCTAAGTGCAAGTTATGGAAGGTGTGGTAAAATATTTATATGATAACTTATAGAAGATTACCTTGGTAATTCCGTTGTGTATATGAATCTGCTTTAAGAAATCTAAAATCCATTATCGGAATACCTGTTTGGAATAATTTACATGTATTGTACTTTAAAAACAATTTTTGCTTTTTCCTTTAATTTTCCCGTCCTTCTTTTTTACTAAATAAATTTGAAGTAATTTTTTTTCTTTCATTCACAATAGCCAAAAGCATTTTTTGTTTACTATATAGAATTCCCTTTGAAAACAGTTGTGTCTACCATATGGTTTCGGTAGTTACAATCGAATTGTGAGTTAGTACACAGAACCGATAAAATTCTATTGGCAAAAAATTCTGTTGACACAACGAATCTATTTTCTCTGTGTAATAAATAATCTAATAAATGTATATTTTTGTGAATATTCTTTATGTTATGACAAGTAGTTTACAACTAATGAACGTTTACCAACAACAACATAAATACATATAAACACATATATAAGTACATAAAAAATGTATGTATGTATGAATGTATGTATATATGTACATAAATTTATATTTACGAAGAGACAAAGATTTACATACATACTGTAGAAATATATAACCAAGAACATTATTTACAACAATATAGTACAAAAGAAACATTCACATAAATAAAGATTGTTTTTGTGGCAATTAATTGTTTGCTTTTTTAAGTAAAGTACTTACACGTACAAAAGTACAAGCAAAAACAACAGAGAAGACGACGAAGCAGAAGATACATACTATAGTTCGTATGCTAACGGAAATTGGTGGTAAATGCGGTTTAATTTATGTCACACACCAACGCGGTAAAAGTAGCAAGCAGAGGAGAGTTTACAACAGAAAATAAGCAGAAATATGATTATTTGTTTTCTTTTTTAGTGTATGTGGGTTAATCCATCAGTAAATGTAAGTTATTATTAAGATTATTATTCTATTACGATTTTATTATATTGTGTTTTAGTTTTGCAACAAGCAATCGACGGAAAAATAAAATAAAATAAAATAATTCATGTCACGTGCATAATTTGTTATTATTTATTAAAAATTTTAGATATTAGAGGATTTGTACAGAAATAAATTCGTTGGAAAATACCTTCAATAATTGAATTTTAATAAGAATAACTAAAATTTTATTTCAATTAAGATGAATTTATTATTTCTATAGGCTTTCAATATGCATAACATCAAAAACGTAATTGGATAGAAGTATAATTCCTTTAATAGTATATTTAGTTTCTTTAACTAATTTATGTTTTTCAAAAATTAATTATAATAAATTTAAGAAAACAAATATAATAAAATAATAAATATTTTATTATATTGTATTTTGGTTTTGCAACTAGCAATTGACGGAAGAATAAAATTAAATAAAATAAAATAAAAAATATCATAATTTTGTTAATTCATGTCACGTCCATAATTTGTTATTATTTTTAATAATTATAGATATCAGAGGATTTCTACACATAAAGTAAATTATTTGAAAAAATAGTTCCAATAATTGAATTTTAATAAAAACAGCTAAAATTTTATTTCAATTAAGACGTCATAATGGTCATAATGGAACAAATCCAAATTCGGTGCTCCTAACTGAAAATTTAGCGTTGCTAAATTTCTAAATTAGTTATATGTCGAATAAGTAACGTTGACAAATTTTGACAAAAGGATTGAGCAATTTCAATAATTTCTGTCAATAAAGGTAAAAATAAAAATACCATTAGAAGATTCTACCAAAAAACAATGTTTATGCGAAGTTCTTAGAATATTTGACGCACGAATTTAAATCAGTTGTAGTGTATCAATATTTACGTATTAATAGGTTTCAAAAAATTAAGTATATTGTCGATTTCTACACCATTCAAAGGTTTTCCTACATTATTATATGAAAATTTATTAAACGTTATTTTTATTTCAATTATATAATATTCCAAAAATAAAAATAATAATAATAATAATAATTTACAATACACTCTTTGGAAATTTAAATCCCAATCATAGAAATATACAGAAAAAACAGTTTCGTTGTGACAATGGAATATTATCGAATTAGGTAGGTTACCACAACTATCTTATAATTGGTTTGCAGTTACTGAAAATATATGGTATACTCAACTGTTTTAAAAAGACAATTCGTTGAAAAATATTCCTAACATCTGTGACTATTGTGAATTAAAAATAATTTGACTTTTTCGTTCTTAAATTTGTTTTATTTAAATATAAACTAAAATTAAAAAGTATAAATTCATGAAATACAGAAACATTTTAGTTCGTCAATTATATACATTACATTGCGTAAATATTTTCATCGTTATCTCAAATGAATACAGATTGATTTAGAAATATACACAACTTTAATCTCTGGCCAACAATTTGTTCCCATTTATCGCTTTTATTGGGACATATATTGCTTTAGTTGGAAAAGCTCCAATGCGCAGAAAAAAAGTTATCAGGTAAGAATTTCTACATAACGATTTGGTACATATAAATAGCTAAATTATTTATTTGCAATACCAACTAACATCTGAAGGGGTAGTATCTTCCGAATGCTAGAGAACATAATGTAAATGAATAAAATTAAATTTCTTTAAGACAAAATGGTAAATTTTTAAATATATTAATACAATACAATATAATTAAGATTAAATTTGTTATTTCTTTTCTAAGGATGACATTTGCGATAGCGTAATCTTATTTCAGCAAACTTTTAAATATCCAAATCTTTCTCTTATGGTTACATTTTATATTTAGTATTTTAAAACTTCACAAGAATCTTAAGTTGTTTATTTTACACTATTTTCATATTTTCTTTAGCACATTTTCTGTAATTTTTAATGCTTAAGCTTTTCTGTACTAATTTTTATTTTAATATAATTGTTACAAAAAATTCAAAAAATAAATCTCTCGTAATTTCAGTAGAGAACACAGAATTAGGCTTTCATTTTATGTAACCGATTTTCTTACCATTGATTTTAAAATCCCAACCATTGAAACATTGTGAAATAAATTTAAATTCGGTAGTCATTATAAATTTTTAATAAAACAAATTTGAAAAAGAGGCAATTGGTTGAATTAACCAAATTTACTGCCATATGAATCATAATTCTATAACCGTTTTGTTTTATTTATTATAATCATGGAAAATTTATTGAAATTCAAAATATTTTAAAATTACAATAAAAAAAATGAATATTCTTACTGAATTTTTTTACTTATATCGTTTTCCAACCAATCGTTTTTCTGTATGTTTGTGTATTGAAAACAGTTGTGACTACCATATACATACAGTTATCAGTGCCGAATTTTAAGATAGTACTTAGAACCGACCAAAATCGATTGGCTCAAAAATTCTGCTACCACAAAGTTTTAAAACAGTAAAGCCTTGATTTGTATAATTAGCTTATTATTATTATTTTTTTTAATATTTATGTTAAAGCCTAAAAATGTTTAAATGATACTAAAAGCAAATTGTTGATACCATTTGCTGCTTTTAAAGAATTTTCTTAGATTTTTATTGGACAATTAGAAAGTTTTATTAATCGTCGATAGATATTGTAACAAATTTGTAAATAAAAATAGAACTTCAAAATTTAAGTCAAATTTATAATGGCAAAGACATATAAAAAATGTTAAATGCTAAAAACATTTGTGACAAATTTCTAAGTTCTGGTTCTTCTCCACATTGTCATGTGAAAAAATCAAGGAAAGAATATTTGTTTGACGTGATATCACATATTATAAATAGTAAATAAATATTTTAATCTAAAACCGTGTAAACCTTTGTTATTATCAGTAAATTGGAAATGAAATCGGTGTTACAGACCCAACTGAGTTTATAATCTAAATCCGTCAATCGTACACTTTCATGGTTAATTAATATACAATAATGTTTAAGGAAAATATTCTACAAAAATAAAATAATTAATAAACTGTGAGGACAAAAATTCCTGGAATTTTGCCCTACATAAATCTGTTTTTAGAATTGTTGTATTGTGTAAATTTTTTACAAAAATCTGTCCATTACTTTAAGAGATTGTGACCTCTATAACAATATAAATGTAATAATTATATAAATTAACAGACGTTTTTTATATTTCATATATTAAAATTCATGATTGAATATGTAGTTTTTTATGACATACATTTTATTTTCATAGTATTTTGGAATGATATAGGCACTTGATTCAACATATTCAAAATATATTTTAAAGTCCATTTTTGAAAATTATTAATTTTAATTTTATAAAGGAATTTTATAAAGGAAAATACAGCGGTAATCAATATGCATATCGGTTAGTGGGACGAAATTTGTCTCTAATATGAGTATTTATCTTACATAAAATTTTTTTGGTGTTGAAAACGGGCAAAATCGGTTAATAAACAAAAAAGTTATGGGCCAAATACAGAATGTCAGTTGTAACTTTAGTTCATACTTTTAGGCTGATATCTCTTAAACAAAAATATGTACAGCAGCGAAATTTTGTACATATAGTTCGAGGATAAATATAATGTTGGAAACTAAAAATATGCGTGATCCTTCCGCTTTACCGCCCACCTTCCATATAAGGTGAAACATCAACGAAATTTTGTACAAATAGTTCAAGGACCAATGTAAACTCAGAAACAAAGAAAGAGCGTGGCCCACCCACTTTACCACCCTCCTCTCATTAAGGTGGATTTTAGAAATCGGTATAGTAGCAGTATAAAACAGCAGGGAGAAAACATAAAACCAGCAAGCAATAACGAGACAAATTAAATACACAGAAGCCACAGTTACAGCAGTAAACATCAAGCAATAAAGGAGACAATCGGTTCGAACCAACTGCAGAAAAACTACAATAATACTAGTTTTAAGAAATGTATACAAGCAATGTATAGAATTGAACTCTCTTTTGTGGTGGACAGTGAAACAGACGTGGTGAGTAGCCGGCTAAAGAAAAATAAAACTAGCAGAGCAGTGTTAGGGAAAAAAATAATAAAGTTGGTTGTATTGATTGCATCAATCCAACATAGGGTATACTGATTTATAATCAATAAGTTTAGAATTTCAGAAAGATTTACAATCTAGTTAAAGTGGTGGAATATTTTTTTGGAAGTTTAAACTTAGAAAATACAGGACTAGAGAAGGTTAAATAAATCAATAGGACATATAATTAGTAGGTGCAGCACCAGTAAAGCTTCGCGGAACAGCACCGTTCTCACTAACGAAGCATTTAGTTTTCAAGTGGTTCAATAAATAAATGTTTAAAAAAGAAAAAAATGTAAAGTGAAGATTAATAAATAAAGCATACAAAGAATAGAACAGAAATGAAAGAAAAAATATGTTATTATTTATGCAAAACCGCGGACGCGACCGAGTCTACATTTACATCAAATCAAATGAAAGTAAAAAGTGACAAGCAAAACATGGCGCGATAATCGTGGGCTTATAGCCCTCGAAGAGATGAATTGATGCAGTATTCTGAAGAGTTCGACCTAGATGCCAGCGATACGTCTAGAACGGGGCAGCAGGCAACCACAGGCCACCTATGATACCCAAAACCTGAACAAGAAAATGTCACACAAATCCAATCACAACTATTTGACGGTCATAAATATCGTCAGGATTACGGAAAGAATCCTATTTAATTTATAGAGCGTAGGGAATGGTAATCGTTCAAAAGCAAAAACATAATTTCCATACTTAAATTAAATTAATTTAAATCATATGAACAATTTTTTAATCAGCAAGAAATATTAAATAAAAAATAAATACATAATTTTATGTGCTTATATTTATAAAAATGCAGGTCCCAAAATATAAATTCTTCACCTTGTTATATACGTTTTTCATTTAAGGGTATTTTCTCCTGTCTAAATAAACTACATAAATTGAGGGTTATCTGTATTATATAAACATATTGCAAGTACAATACACATTATATTGTTCTTACTCTTTAACACGTTATTTTCATTTTAAAACTACAATTCCCAGAGCAACTTCTCCTATTAAATAAAGTGTTTTTTAAGCGAAAATACATGTCCAAAATTTTACCAGCTTTTATTTTGATATCAAAAAAATTTGTTTTGAAAGCAGATTTTTCTTTTTTAGGCAAAAGAAAAAACATTTTGTTCGGTTGAAATTTGAACCCACTTATCACAATACTATTTACGTTTGTTAGTCTGTCGCCTCACTAGCTACACCAAAATCGACTTGTATTTTTATGCTTTAAAAAGTGGTTTTCATTTGTACCGTAAAATAATTCCCAAATAAAATAGGCCCAAATGAAATAACTCCCACTAAAATTAATCCTAGAAAAAAAAAATAATTAAGAAACTCCCAAATCAAAAAAGAAATTACTTCCAAAGGGATAAGTGAAATAATTCCCATCAATTGGGACTTTATCATAACAAACGAATTAAGAGCCACATTTAATGAAATAACTCCAATGAAATAAATGAAATAAGTCCTAATGAAACAAGTTCCAACACATATGAAATAAGTCCAAATTTCAAATTATCAAATACAATAATTAGTAAGTTTTAGTTTCGGAATTACGAGAGCTGGTGTTTTAAATACCACATGCCGATTTTTGAAATGCTACAACAGAGAAAGCCCTTTCGCACGGCCGATTATGTTCAATGCACAAAATTTTATAGAAATACAAATTTTAAGTAAAAATAAATAAATAATCGTATTCCTATAAAAATGAAATAACTCCCAATGAAATTAATTTACTTATGTGAATGAAAAAAGTGCTAAATAAAATGAAAGAACCCCAATTGCAAAATTGAGTGAAATAAACAAAATTTCATTGGGAGTTATTTCATTTGAGAGTTATTTCATTATGAAATAACTTCCGATGAAATAAAACCAAATTTGTATGGAAAAAAATAGGAGATATTTCATTGGGAAGTTATTTTACGGTACTGTTTTCATATAGGCATGTAAATAAGCATTATTTGTTAAAAAAAATATTTGCCTCAGTTGGCAGATCTCTTAGTTAAACGCTCTAGATAACAGAGCTATTTAAAAATTAAATTCCTTTCAGGTTTACTAAGAACTACTTATATAAGTAATAATAAGTAATGCTGAGAGCGCCGAATAAGGCAAAAATATAATGAATATAGGAAGTTTACACTTTTAAAATTGGAAGTTAAGTAATTTTCCATTAGATCACTTATATTCTTAATGCGTATTTCATGTGTTTAACTAGCAGTGCTGGAACCACCTCACATGCTGTTCTTAAATGAGATACTTCATAACAAATTTTAAAAACACGAACACAACATCATTTATTCCTTTAAATATTTAAATGTTTAAAAATAAATGTTTATAAAATTTAGCCTACATTAAAAAAATAGTTATTAAAAAAATAAAATAACTTTAAAATATTTAAATTTAACAATACCTATTGGTATGAAAATGCTCACATGTTTCATATATGCATACCTACATATTCCGTTATATATTCGTTTATTATTCACACAAATATAAAATGTATCTTTTTCAGAACCACAACTACTCCTGAGTGCAAAGAAAATCCACCATCAGCAGCGGTTAACCACGGGCTTATTGTAGACTTTGTACTACGACTGACTGTTCTTTACACTTTGTCGTAGGTAATGGAACAAATAGAAGTTTTATGGTAAATCACGATATTGTTACATAAACATATATTTATTAATTTATCTTTTTATATTTGTGAGCAGATATCAATGACATTTCAATTGTTATAATTTAGTTTATAACAAGTTATAAAGCAACCACTATTAATCCGGCTAGGAATAGTTCACAAGTAGAAGAAAAAATTAATAAAGTAAGGAGTTATAGCCGGTCAAGGCGTACAATATAATACCCTGCACAATGTTTATAGAATGAGTCTTGCGGTATAAGTTGGATGACCTTCACAATCTTTTGTTATACATTTTTCTCTGAAATTAATTATATTTAGTACAATTATTTTCCATGTTACAACTAGGTTACAAGCAGTCTAACCAGGTTGTCAAGACCAGCAAAGAGCCAGACATAACCAAAGAAGGCGAATGTAAAAATCCATCGAGCGGCACTTCCTAAAGAAGCGATCACTGGGGTGTAACTATGCTCAATCGTATTTTGATTACTGAAAGTCCAAATTGTAAGGTGCAATAGTAACAATCCAATACCCAGGCTATCAAAAGCATCAATAATCTTATCCAGAAATATACTATTAAATACACCCTATATATCTAAAATAGCAACGTGTACTCCTTTATTGAGCGATTTCTTAATCGAGTACACTGGTGAATTCAAGGCCAACTCCGAGAACCCTCCTTAAGCTCATGCGTATTGAGCATTAGACCTCAAACGTTTATCCACGTGACTCCAAATATATATATATATATATATATATATATATATATATCAGCATTTTCAGCGTCTTTTACAGAAAAGAGGAGATAACGATAAGCTTTACTGCCCTTAGGAATGAGATCTACCTTAATCTTCCTCCAAATTTGGGGTATATAAGAAAAACATGGTCAACTAAGTTTGGTTAGGTTATTTTAGGTTATATTAGGTTAGGTTTAAAAGGGTGGCGTCTTCACGCCTCCATCAAGAGACCATTCGGTCCATTGTAATCCCTTTATAAATAAAAGTGAAAGCTGATTGATGAAGAAAGAGAAAAATCCTAGTAGAATATAGCAAGAGATTGAAAAGAAAGGTAGCAAAATATAAGAAAAATAAGAAAGGTGTGGAACCTAAGACCCATCAATTCAACCCTGACTACGTTTAAGCAACTTTATTCCCATTACGAACCCTATAAGGTTGCCAAGTCCTTCACCCGCAACTTCCTTTAGTTCGTGCAGAATATGGCTCTCAAATAACCTCAGTCTACTTCGTTGAAGCCCTACATAGTGACAGTAATGCTCCTCCACATCATAGCACGCCCTGTAAAAATCTAACGCGCCAGTGTCCCACTTACTGGTCATATTCCCTATTGCTAGGTGACCAGTAATCATGCCAACAATGATCTTTAGATACACACGACTCATTCCAAGAACATGCTTCGAATCTGCTGGCCATATCGCTTTAGATACCCTGCAGTCTGGTCTACTCCCCCAAGCATCATTCGTTCTACCTAGAGTCCCTTATGGCCATGAAATATGACCCAATCGGAATCCTAACCGAAATCTCCTCAAAAGACCTGTCCAACTCCGAGCCCTTACGTGCTAGCTCATCGGCATTGCTCCCACGAAGTAAACACCCTGCGCCTACTTCCATCTTCGAGCCATCCATGAAGATAGCGCACCTACGAGGAGCTTCTCCGCTCCAATCCAGAGGTCCCTACTATTGATTTCAATAACGACAGTAGCCTCGTAGTCTTTTGGGCGGCCGAGGATAATGTTTGCCCGTTCAACTTGACTTTATTAAGTATGCTAGCATGTGAAACTCCCTATTAGTCCCAATTCCTTCAGTTTATATAAGCGCCGCGCAGCCATATCGAATTCCTCAATTGGAAGAAGGTGAAGAATGATGTCCAGTGCTGCTTGAGGTGTACTTCTCGCGGTACCTGTAATGCCAATTAAAGTACATGTCTGAACTTTAGGTTCCTATAAGTCCCTTTCCTCAACGCCTCCCACCATACCGAACATCCTTTAGTGAGTATAGGTCTCATAACCGATGTGCATATCCACATTACTGCTGGCATTAAGCCTTCTTTCCTTAGTATTTCTCCTCCAAGAAAATTTGCTGTCCAAGTAAATGCCCAGATACTTAGCCTCCCTCGACAAACTGAGTTCCGTCCCATTCAGAACTGGTAGACTATCTACTGGTAAACAGAACTACGTCAGTATTTTTACGGTTGACTCTATTACTATTTGCCCATTGGGAAAGTTCTCGCAGCTCCTACAACAATACTACATCATCAGAGTAGGCTACGATCTCCCTTATCATGGCATCGAACTGTCTCATTATGACGTTCATTGAGAAAAGCTACAAAAATAGAGGAAGAACCCCCATGCGATGTGCCCCTTGTCAAAAGCTTCTTTATGCAAATATTTTCATGCTCGAGTTGATAACCCTGCTGATTATAAGGTGATCCACTCGATTAGGAATACACCAATACATAACGAAGCGAGTGATTCCTTATTCGCCTCTATCCTAATGCTGTTAAAGGCCGCTTCTGTGTCGAGGAACGCTGCCAAGGTATTTCCTTGTGCAGCAGACCCTGTTCAATAAAACTCACCACAACATGCAGAGTATTCTCAGCAGACCTATCCTTAAGATGCCCTGAGTTCCCATACTACACCCCAGATACAGATCGATCAGACTTTCCATTGTCTTGAGTAGAAAAGACGTTAGGCTGATCGGTCTATAGTGCTTTGGCTTCGAGTGAGTTTTCCTGCCCGCTTTGGGTAAGAAAATGACCCTTACCTCTCTCCACAACCTGGAAATATATCTCACTTTAAGACGTTCCCCAAATATCTTCACGAGTAGTGAGGTGACCTTATCATTGACATTCTGTAACATGGCTGTAGAAATGCCATCTGGGCCCGGCAACTTATATGGCCCAAATGAGTTTACTGCCCATCTTACCTTGTCTCCAGTGATCATATCCTCTATCGCATCGATATCGCCCTCCGGACTGTAGGTTATCACTGACACTACCTGTCCTCCCATCAAATTCTACATCCATAAAGCCATGGAAGTGAGTCTCCATAGGTAAGCTTAGGGACTTCGAGCTATACTCTGTCCACGAGTTTTCCACCCATTGTATATATACAGGTGCTACCGCGTCCTTGGATAATACCCGTATAAATCTAGACAACTCGTTAACCGAGTCCACGGATTCACAGAAATTCATCTATATTCATTACATATTTAATGAAGTTTTCCCTATAGCTGTTCCAATCAGTCAGTTTGGCCTTCTAACTGTAGACCGTTGGACCTTAAGTTCAGTGGTGCACCATTTCGGCTGCCTCCTTTTGCCATGATAAATCACGGGGCAACTGAGCTCAAACCTATTCTTAAGTACATCCGTGAAATTATTCACGACTCCCGCGATATCGATATAAGTCAAGACTTAAGTATATCATGCTATGATCCGAAAAGGAAAAATCCATAGCTACCCTCCAGTCCTTGACAAATTCACCCCCTTGGTTCACTAGTGTCACATTTATAACCGTTTCCCTATCTTTCGTTTTGAATGTGATATCATTACCCCTATTGCAGATATAAAGATTATAACTAGTTATAAGTTCAAATACTAACTCACTCCTCTTGTAGATGTCACTGTTTCCCCATTGGTAGTGGTGAGCATCCGCATCACATCCAAGAACCATGTACACTCCTCTCCTCCTGCAGTGCTGCACCAAATGCTGCAGAGCGATGACTGGTGGATCGGCCGCCTCTTATGGAATGTACACGGATGCCAGTACTACGGCCTCCAGTGGCTTCCCATTGGACAGCTGCATGGTCCCTATTGCTAAAACAATGAAGAAGATTAATATTCAGATTATTCCTAGCTAATATACATGTTCATACTTTCTCCAATGTGGATGGTATGAACAGGTTATACCCCGTGGTCCTCAAACCACATACCGCGGTGTTGTTAATCCAAGGTTCCTGGACTCGCCCTAGTGATTCCAGCTTCTTCAGAGACTGTTGATCCACAGCGAATCTGAAGTCTCTGCCTTTGTTTTCCTTACAGGTCATGGAGTTCACAATCTTCCATTGACCTGTAACAAGACCTTCATTCAGGTTTTTCAATACTGTTAGAATGGTTTCAACCTCTGGAATGGGTGGAGAAAAGCATGCCATCACTACTGGACGTAGAGGCAACTCGGACGCCTTTCTTTTATAAGAGCGATCTCTTCAATGAGCTTCTGTTCAATCTGTCGTCATTGTTCAACGCTAATCCTCCCATCTGGATCAACTGCAGCTTGAACACAGTTCTGCAGTACTAATTCCTTCCCTTTTTGATGTTGAGTGCTGTTCGCTCTTTTAATAACCTCCTTGTGGTGGACCTTAGCGGAGCTGGAAGGTATGCGAGCAGCCTTCTTGGCCTTTGAGGTTTGCTGCTCATCCCCAGATTTGGCCCTTTTAGTGACCCCCTTATGGGGACTCTTAGAAGAGCCGTGTGGGATTTGACCAGCAGCGCTCGAAGAAGAAGGTCGCTTGCTAGAGATCTTAGCCACCCCACCTGTGCTGCTCTTATGGCTTCCACTGGTTGAGCTAGTTGACCTTTGACCTGCTGCCTTCTTGCTTGTTGATGGCTGATCTTGTCCAGGCCTAGCATCCCTGACAATCTTTTGCGAGTTGCTAGTTTTGTTGAACGGTGCATGAACAGCTACACCATCGGTAGTCTTTGGCTTGCCAGTCCTTACCTGCTGGTCCAGAATGGTTGCGGGTTTGGCTGGTTCGCCACTACGCTTATCCTCCGCTCCGGCACGAATCGTTGAGGATTTTGACTTTCCTCCTGTTCTCTTATGAGACACCTCTGCAGTGCTGTCCACATTCTCGCTCACTCTGGGAATGTCTTATCCTTCAGGAGAGTCACAGACAGGCCCGTAGATCTGTTCGAATCTTTTAACGTTTCTCCTGTGCTCTCTGACAAGGTACTTATCCTTGCTTGAAAGTGGGGTTGATCCTCTCTTATCTGTCTTATGCAGATAGATAGAGGAAGCTTTTACGCCACTTCTAGTTTTCTCCTCCATAGTTCGACTTGTGATATCGTTTGGCGCTTCTTGCATTACCGCGTGTTGCCGAACTAAGTTGTCGCATGACCTCCTGAGACAGGTCAAATATTCCCCCGCTCAGAACCCGCCTCGATGCTCCGGTTCCTCTCTTGACTCTGAGCGCGAGCTGAGATCACAATGATCACGTGCTTATCTTCAGATCCAAGAGAAAAATCCCCGAGCTTCTGTGTGGCACTGGTCCCTGCTAAGGAATCCCTCGAGATGCCAAAAAAACTCATCCGTCTCTGATAGTAGGCCCAACAACTGACTTACCTGCTCTAGAATGTCCCGATTTACCCCCATCAACACTAAATCGACGTCCGTCGCTGTGTTTTCGCCTTACGACTGGTCGTCATCTGTCCGAATTGAATTTAAATTTCAATTGTCTATTATGTCCCACGAGTATGCTAGTAAAAGGAGCAACATCTCGCGCAGTGACGGTGTGCGCGTACTCACGCGGATCTTGGTCAACTAACTAATGGTATATTTCACCGAGTTCATCAGTTCTGCTGTAATAATATACTATCGATTGCCCAACATATCTTATCTTCGGAGACAATTTCGCCTACTTCTTCCAGTTGTTGTACATTGCCAATTTCCGACCTATTTTCCCTTTCTTTGTATGCAGGACATTCCGGGAAGTGAGTGTTGACTAAGAGTTGAACTGATTCATCACTTGAAGTAGTCCAGTTCACATTGCAGAGAAAACCCAGACAACATAGGGCTTTAGATAGAAATCTTCAATTAGTGCACCTTATTTTTCATTAAAGACCCTGATCTCATTTTTTTGCCAGACTTAGTATAAATCTCAAAAAAAAAAAAAAACTCAAACCGAAAGCTACGCCATCCTACTATTTCCGCTAGGGTAAACCAGAAGAAAAGCTGACTTAAATAACCTGTTTAACTCATCAATGAATATTTCCACCTTTTGTCTAATTTTGAAGTTTTTCCTGAACCTGCACAAGATTCAGGTAATTAATTTCAAGTTAACCATATAAATCTGTCAGCGATTTCTTTTGTGATCGATTTAATAAATTTTATTTTTCATAGTCTCAATATCGGAAAATGAGTGGTCGTTTGAGACTCTCCAATTTTCAACTTTATCACAGATAAAATTAGAGTACTAACATGATATCTAACACTTTTCTTCTATTTCTAGTAACGAATCTGAGTTCACTCGCCTTATTACACAAGAATGTCTATGATTGAAAAGAAATAAAATAAAAAGCATGATACTTCTATTATTAAGGCAGTTTTTTTTTTTTTTTTTTTTTTTTGTTAAAAACAGCCGCAAAGCCTTTATTCCCCGTCAAAAATAGTGAATAATTTATTATTTTAAATCCGCAAACCCTATCTTAATAAACCCAGGGTTCTCGGATTAGGACGGCATGCTGCTTTACCGTAATAGAGAAATATTTGTAAAAGCTTCAACAACTTCATCCAATTTTTCTCCTTCCACTATCTTCACATCATCAGCATCTATGAAACTCAAAAGTGTATCCTAATCATAAAGGCTCTCCACATCACCAATACTTCGGTATCAGAAGTGAGATAGGCATTTGATTCTGTCTTGCAGGATACCTTTGCTACGCACATCTCTGTTACAGAACTGACCTCTGTAAACATTTTGGTATCAACAGTTGCTGATACCAGGGCTCCCACAAGTTTCTGATCTACACGTGCTTCCTCTAAAACACTCTGTAAATTTTCACTATTTGCTTTGTTTTTACTTTCTCTGATGGAACAAAGGACTCTTTGCTTAAGATGACAACCAACACTGAAATTATTTAGAGTATAGATGAAGACTGCGTCGTCGACATACATTTTTTAACCCTTCTACTAAAAAGCGGGGAAAATATCGTCTTATCCAATAACTCTGGGTTTGTTAAGGTAGGTTTTGCGGACTTAGAATAATAATTTATTAGCTATTTACGACGGTGATAAAAAAAGGTTTTTCGGGTCCTTTTAACAAAAAAACTGCCTTAATGATAGAGATATCATGCCTTTTATTTCATTATTTTTAGTCATAGATAATCTTGTGTAATAAGGGGAGTAAAATCATATCAGTTACTAGAAAGAGAAGAAAAATGTTAAATATCATTTTAGTAATATAATTTCATCTACGATAAGGTTGAAGATTGGAGGGTCTCAATTGACCACTCCTTTTCCGATCATCGTTATTTCGAATTTAACCTGCTGACTTGCAAATTAATATGGCTAACTTGCATAATTAATTACCTTTAAATGCTGTTGCGTTGAACAGGGTATTTATGTAAGTCAGCTTTTCTTGTATCTCGCTATATCTCGTTGATGTGCCCTAAATAGTCAATAGATAATTTCAAATTTTTGTAAACAAGAGCGAAAATATTTAAAAACAATCAGTTTTCACGAGACAGATTGGCAGCATGGGCTACTATATGAACTTAGTTTTTTTTATTATTTTACACAATATAATCGATGGGGCATTAAAAATAAATTTAATAAAAAATGTATGGACTTTTTTAAAAATTACGCAAAAATTGCACTTTTTGTTTTTGTATTTTTATGTAAAAAATTCCAATTTGTACAATTCTTGCACATATAGATATATGCGATAAATATAATTGATCAGGACCATAAATTTAAGTCAGGTGTCGTTGATAGTTGAAAACAGGACACTCTTGTCAAAGCAGATTTTGCACATAGTATGGACCAAATGAAATTGATAATAATTTATCTATATAATTGGAGTTTGTAACAGCGTTACTGTCTGGCGACTTTAGTCGCCAGTTGTCCCCTTTTTTAACCACCTGGCCACCTTTTTGGCCCCTTTTTTAAAATGTAACTATGTGATAAATGACGCAAAACTAAGTTGTTTGAAATATTTCGACCCATGGTATATTAGTTCCAACGAAGAATTTTGAGATTGTTTCCCAGTATAATGAACTGAAACTGTTAAAAACTAAAGCTAATTATAAAGTTTATGAACCGTATTAGGAATATTAAAAATAGGCTTGATGAATAATTATATCCTAATTTATATTTTTGCTTTGGCTCATAGTACCTCGGTAGAACGTCTTTTTGCTATGCTTTCAAGCAAAATTTGTTGTACGGGGATTTTTAAGATTGTTGTCTGAATAAAGAATTTTAAAGAATAAATCTGTATTTTGCCATAATAAAAATCATTATTAATAAATTATTTTGTTATTTATAAAATTGAGTTTAGTAGTTTTTCTTAAAAATATACAAATTTTAAGGAGTGTTTTAGATATTGAAACAGTTCGCCTCTTTTTTTGAAATCCCCTTTTTTGTATACTTCTTAAAAATTCTCAGCGGTAACGCAGGTTTGTAATGCTTGACGGAAATGTGGAGGCGTATCAAAAAATTTCGAATGACAAACATTTTGTGGACAAAAAAAAAAAATATAAAAAAGCATCACAATATGCACTTTTTTGTAATAAACTTTAATAAACTATACTATTTTTGTATAATATATGGATACGTGATACCTATTTAGTATAATAGATTTTCTTTAAATTTTACTACGACATATTAAAAGATGCCACACTAATACTATCAAACACTGAATATATCATAAATTTTATTAAATAACTCAGCAGGTTTCGATACTTCGCGTTGTTTTGCCAGTTTATACATAAACTTCTAGTTTGTAAAAATATTTGTATGTTCAAAATAAACCGTTATAACTTTCGGGCCTCCTTTATAAAATGATTAATGCGAACTTCAAATTTTTGTTGCTTATTCTTAATACAACATACAAAATGTTTAACTAATTTTAAGACAACTTTAAAAACTGATTTTTTTCCTGGATTGTAACGCAATCTTAATTCTTTAAATACATATGCTGTTTTTACAAAAGCTATTTTCGTTAAACCAAAAAATAATAAAATAACACTCTTGTGCATTTGACACTCGTGCACCGTAAATTTCTTTTTTTATTTCAAAATTTATTATTACACCTTTTGTACGATAAAACCTGTCTCTTGTGGTGGATTTTCTATGGATTTGTGTACATTACATTTTATCTACATTTTTGTGTTCATACTTTCATTGTCCTTTTGTTGTCTTTGGCTATTTGTCATTTTCACTTGTTCCTCTAAATACTTTTAAACAACGTTTAAGTATATACATATATACTTAAAAAAATAAAAAATTGTTACAACTGATATTTTTATACAGTGATAGTAAATTGTTTAAGAAAATCCTCAATAATTTTAGATTTTTTTAAGAACTTTTTATATACTTCTAAGATTTTTTTCTTTTATTTTTTTTATATTATTATAAAATTTTTTTCTATCACAAACATGCGGAGTCAAAAACTTTTAAGATTATTAAGAATTATTAGTAAAAATTCTTTAACTATTTTTTCGAAAGGACGTCATTCAACTTAAGTACACACCTTTATTTTTTATCTCTCTGTAATTTATATTAACACTATGGCTTAATACTACAAAAGTCCTTTAAATATTTATATTTTATTTCTCCAGATAATACATATGTGTTTTTAATCTCATATATATATGTAACAAGGAATGTCACTTAAATATTGTTGATGGAGGATTTAAAATTTATTAGAAAACTTTCGGGAAACAAACATATTTAGTTTATTATCAATTTAGTCTTTGAGACAAAAGCAAAAAGTTAATAAAAGTTAGGTTGTTATACAAACGCACACATGTCGTCAAAAGTATGTGGCACAATGTACTTTCTCAAACTTAAACATTCTTAAAATATGGTATCTGTTATATGTGGTTTTAGTGGGAAAATAATATGGGATAAAATTCATACTCTGCTATAGAAGGAAAGATTGTAACTAAATCTTCGAAACATTCTACATTTGCCAACATGAAATTATGCAAAACTCTATATTCAAATATAAACTTTTTGTCTATTTGTTATTGTTTTTGTTGTTTTTAAAAAATTCAAAATGTTGTTTTCTTTCAGATATACAAAAACAAAAAAAAACTTATTTGTCTTTTTGACTTTGTGGTAGTAAGAAACATGATATAAAAAACAAGGTCACTTTTCTCTCACAAAAAGTACTTTGAAGTTTATTGGGATTTTTGAAGTTTTATTTTTGCAAGTAATTTAAAAAAGTATTGCCAGAAATACAAAACTTGAAAATACATTTATGGAAATTATACTAAGGATCCTCATGAAAACACGCAAAACCCTCGCAATTTGTGCACACTCGCAGATGAACTAACAAAAGTTGTATGGAAAATTATTTGCACAACATTTATATGTTTACTCAACTATTTAGTCTCACAAACTTGCGCTGTTTAGTTGCGCATTTATTTGTTTATTTTTATTGTTTTATTTATTTATTTATTCATTTATTAGCAACTGCGATGTAAAAAGTTATAGTTACGTAAATTAAATAAAATCATTTGCATCACATCTTTGATTTTAATAAAATTTTTCAATTATTTGCAAACATTTCTTATTTTATTATCATTAATATTGCACCAGATTTCAAAAGGGGGTTCATGAAACATTTCGCGTAAATTTGTACAATTGTTTAAATGAGGACCCTTATTATCAAATATGTAATTTAAAATAATAAAAAAAGTAAGAAAATTTATAAGCGTAAAATTGTAGGCAGATTACATATAAAATTTATTTAGAAAATCAATAGCAGGTGGTTGGAGTATTAAGCGTATATATTGGTATTTGTAACCTAAAGCAAATATCTGCGGATTGCCACCTTCAAGTCTACCATTCTGAGTCAGCACGGAATATAAGACGAAGCCTTCTGAAATATATTATGATTGGTTTATTATTTTACATAACCCCTACATAAAAATTCATAAATACCTTAATCATAAATACCTTAGATACACGCAGAGAAAATATATAGTTTTAGTGACCATAATCTAAGAGAACATATTATGATTGAAACATATGATCACAGCAAAAAATAGAAATGATTATAAGTAATAATTATTGTGATTCCACTTTGTCATATTGTATCCGATTTTTTGGTTTGTTTTTTCATGTTATGATTATAGTTTTACATATAATTAAACAATCTTATTACACTATTATACCACATTTTAATATTATGATTACATTTTATCATATTATTACCTCATGTTATCACATAGTTATTAAATCCTATCATATTATTATTTCATTTTGTCGTATTAATATTCCATCTTATCATATATTAATAAAAATTATTGTTATTTTTATAAAATTTTTATTGAGAAATTATATATATTATATATATATATATATATGTATATATATATGTGTATATATATATATATATATATATATATATATACAATATTTACATATTATTATTAGTCATATTCATTTGTACCACCATATGTGGTTCAAATGCAAGATACTTAAATTGTGTAACCAAACCTTGTCTATTTATATTTATTCATGTATAAAATAAATGAGAATTACATTAAAGATAGAAAACAAATATTAAAAAATATATATACATTTAAAAACAAACAAGTATTTGAGTTTTCCACTAAGTTTGTGAAAAGGATAAGTATTATATTTATTTGCAACATTTTATAGTTATAGGAATAGTAATATTGAATTTAAAAACAGAATATGGTTTAAGGTCAACGAAAAAGGCTGCATATATTTAATGGTTGTAGAAGTAATGATATGTTTCATATTAACAAAATTTTGTTTCTTGTAATAATATTTAAATATAAATAATTTTTGCAGTCAATCATATTAAATTTCTTGTTGAGTGTAAATATTAAATGACAGAATTGAATCAAAAGATTGTTATCATAAACACAGAATTATTAAAATTCAATAAAATGAACAATGAGAACATAATAATGTTGGAGTGACAATGATGTAACCATGTTTTTTCTTTGTGTATATAGAAATGATTGACTCGTTACATTGACCATAGCATTTTTCTGAAAATCACAACGTATATAGATTAGATTATAGATTAATATTAGGATAATATTTGACACTAACACATCACTAGCATTCAGTCCAATTACATTGTCGGGATGATATGCTGGAAAATTCGTAATTCTTGACTAGAAAACGTGAAACGTTATTATAGGACATTCGGGCATTTCCTGTGAAATTAAACCGTGGATGCAGCCCCGAGGGACAAGATTCGGTATTCGAGAAAACTTGAGTTTGCCCATTTCGGGACCAATTCCATAAATACCTAGTATGGAGGAGTTTATAATCGGTGATGGCCTGAGCAGGATTTTCGTGCTGACAGTCTTCTATAGGGAGACCGATAGTAATTTATGAAATATTCATAATTGATACCACCCATGTAACGTGACATCTGGAGGTTGACTCAAAAATAATTTTCATTGGCGTTTTGCCTGTACAAGGATAAATATTCCTTCTGCGCTGGCGTTCTCTTCCTAATCCTGCAGCTGAAAGTAAATTAAGGAAACAAACAAACAGATTTGAATATGTTTAATAAAATAAAACTATGCTTGTGTTGTATTTAAAAATTGAATACGTTAGCACGATTTGTCATAATTACAATAAACGTAAGAATGTTAATATGACGACAAAAAGACACAGTGAAACTATCTTCTTTTTTGTATCATGGTAAGAAATAGTTTTTGGTGTCAACCATTTTTAAAAGCGTTCGTTTTAGAGATATTTCATTTTGAAAGCCTTAAAATAGGGAAATTAAATTATTAGCTTAAATTTAATAATTTACCCCCGCATTCACAAACAACTTTTAAATTTAAACTTTATTTTAAATTTAAAATTGGTTTGTGAATACGGTGATTAATTTTTTAATTTAAATAATATAAACAATTAGGATTCCATTGAAGTGTATAATAATGAATTCTTATTATCAAATATATTTTAAACACTAAAAAACAAAACTTTAAACTGACAAAAAAAATATCACTATAATTCTGTAATTTAGTGTCTACATTAGGCAAATTTTTATCAAAATAAACGTCAAAATCAGTACGAATATATACAAGGTAACCTTAGTTAAACAGCTGATTATTATTTTGGTTGTTACAGTTGTCAAACTGCATAAATAAAAAACAATAATGCCACCTCACACAAATTCGCGTTAAGTTTGACGTTTGTCATGATAAAAAAATCTCTAATGTAGACACTACGTGAGCAAGCTAACTGCTGTTACCAATGAGCAACTTTTCAAACAAAAATATAAAAACATTTAAAATCGTTCTAAAACTATTTTAATTTATGATTGGGTATATATTTAAACGATTTATTGTTTAATATACATAAATAAAATCATTTTTATATCTAATTTTCAACTGACTCGCTACTTCCATAATTAAGTTTAAACTCAAATATCACGAATACGAACGCTAATTTCGAAAAACGGCTTTACCAGTAGAGTGCCCAGCTTGTTAAAATTTGCAACTAGCACAGTGTTATTTTTAGCTATTGTAATTATTGTTTGTTTTGTTAAAGCCGAATTTACTTCTGCAAATTATACGAAATTTTAAGTACTAAAAATTGTACGACACTTAACATTTATTTAATTTTTTATTATTTCTTTAAAAGTATTTTTCGTTTTAGTATTTCTTTAAATGAATTTTTCGTTCGACATTGCACAGTGGGGCAGAATCGAAATTTTTTGGAAATAAATCTGTAACTTCTGATCGGCCAGTTGGATTTTCATGAAATTAGGTGTAGGCGTAGCAGAGGGGTGTACAATCTTATCTTTGGACTGGGCACAACAATCCCCCCAGGGGCGGAGCTATGGGGGCTCAAAGTTAGGTACCTCTGACATAAAAAATTTTTAATCGCTTGCAAAATTTTTGTTTCTCGTCTGATTTCAAATATTTTTATACATTTTTATAGGCCCTAATAAGACCTATAAAAAACATTCTTACATGTCCTATTTATCTCTTATAGTTTTCGAGTTATTTGCGTTTGAATTTTTAAGCACCATAATTTTGCATGTTCTTGGTTCAATTTTTTTCATATATATATCCTAGTATTTCCGACCGATATTATTAGTTTTTTCTTAGTTAGTTAAAGAACAAAATTATCTATTGAATAAAAAAATTTTAAGTCGATATCTTTACCGAGTCCAAAATAAACGATTTTGAATTTGAAAATTGCAAAAAAAACTACTTTTTGTGTTTTTTTAGCCGAAAAATCTACACTCTTTTTTATCTAAAATAAAATTTTCTTTAGCAACATATAATAATTTTGCACCTCTTTAAAAGGTAACTTCACAGAGATGACTTTAAGATAAAAAACAAGTCCAAAGACTCAATTAGTCATGGTACATACCCTCCCGAATTCGACCCATTTTATATGAAAGTTTTTGATTTTAGACCATATTTTCTCAAATTCCAAAGCTCGATTCGATAAGCGGAATATATTTTAAGAATCTTCAATATGTTGTTAAAAGTTTTAAATTAAAATCTAAGGAAGTTCGGAAAATGTGGATTCTACAGCCAAAAATGTAAAATCCCATTTTTGGGAATTTTGATTAGTTTATTTGGGAATTCAGGAAAACCTTACCCCTGAATGAAATTTGGTTAACGCGCTTTTATTTATATTAATAAGATCCACATTTCCTGCAAATTTCATTAAGATCTCTTTATAAAAAAATATTTTATTACAATTAAAAAAATTTGTATTTTCTCCAAAAACCCCAAATTGGGGTTTTTGTTTGGTTTATTTCTAAATAGCGAAAGAAATTTTAAAAATATGTATTCCGAGTTAAGCCTATCCTTTAGCATATATAATTTCCGATGTTTTGCAAAAAGATTCAAGTCAATATTATGCCTCGTTTCAGAAATATGCGCCTTTAAACTTTTATATTTCCAATTTATTGTATATATGACTATATTTTTACAAACTTGCAACTTTTGCCTTTAGTTTTGCGTGAATAATTACTTAGAAAATTATGAATATTTCTATATACTTTTAATAATATCTATATACAAAATATTTTTATAAAAATAATTAATAAATATTTTTTATTTTTAATAGGGTTCCCACATTTCCCAAATTTAATCTTTATCCTTTTCTAAGCATTTATATATTTATATTAATAAATTTAAAATAACAACACAAACAAAAAATTTCTATTTTAATTTAATCAATATTATTATTCTTCCTTAATAAATATTCTATTTCTAATACGATTTTTTATTACTTATTTACATTAAATTTATGTAGACAATTTTTCTAATATTTTAAACTTATACTACTTATTTTCTATAAAATAATCTGTTGTATCTGTATACATATCTAAAAGATAATAAAGGTCCTTCTAGTCTTCAGTATTTTGAGTTGATAAAGGCTCATAATAAATCCAACGTTTTCTCATTGATGATATTACAAGGTCTGATGATAACAATAGGCTATTAAAAATATCCTCGTTTTGTGACGTTCTGGAGCATTTCCTGGAGCTGAATAATTGAACGTGCTTAAAATCTCTGTTTCTTGTTTCTTGAGCCTCTTCTGTAAGCTCTCCAAGTGGAAGAATATTTCGTTCAATTATAATTTCGCCATAGCACAATACTTTATGTACTGTTGGTGTCATTTCTTTCCATGGATACAGAAAAACAAGTAGTTTAGATACTTCTATTGCATATTCTCCAAATCGAGCAGAGTTAATTTTGTGCTTACAATTAATTGCCATTAATAGTATGTTAGTCCTTTGAAAGAGGTTGTAGATCATTTATTTCATCTTTAATATATTCCACTAAATCCTTTGTTGTTGTCTTCGACCGCCTTGTGTATTCGAACCAAATAGGTCTACAAAAATGTTTTGATCCTGGAGTGGTATTAAGTCATATATCTTCAAATGAGTTTTTACACTTTGATGAAAGATGCTATAAATACGCTTTTATAATCCGCCATTTTCTTACTTCCACTAGCATGCTTGTATTCAGAAAGGGCTGATAGTCCGTCACATCCCCACTTAAAGATTAATACAACGTCGCTGTTATTTACTTTTTCCAACTGATCTGCAGAAAAATCTGCAACTATCCTGGTAGCTATATTCTCAAGCAAAGAAGATAGCTCTACACATGCTTCCTTTTTGGTAACCGAAATAGATGGTAAAATAGTTTGCTTTTCTTCTTGAATATCCTTGTATGATGGTAGAACTGAGTGTCCCTTTTCAAGCAGAGCTTTTCTTAAAATTTGATATTTGTTTCGGTTGAGGTCCAGTTCAAGCATTAAAGCAATTGCTTCCTTCTCTGTAAAATTGATATTGTGATGTTGGAGTAGGTACACTTTCAGCAATCCGTTTAAGACGTTTTGGTGATGCAGTTGGCAGTATTTCAGCAATATTAATTGCACTCTTAGGTTGCTTCTGCTTTTTTAACATTTCTTTGAATGTATCAGAAACTTCTTCATTCGAAATTATAGAAAGCTTATGGGCCAGACTTTTCTTCTTAGATATTGTACTTAAATCATTTTATGCCTTGCAGGGTGCTCCAGTTGATATTTTGCACGCCGATATTTCTGTATCAGTATCCAGGTATTCTGTGAATTTTCATTTGGTAAAATATCTGAAAGAGGAAGAGTACCTATACCGAATTCATTGATATTATATGTTGCTGTTAGGTATCACCGGAAAGGATATTACCTGTGCATTGTCACTAGTTCATAAATATATAGATTTTGAACCATCAGTAATAGATAAATGCTGCAGCTAGGTATGACCAGAAAGGATACCTGTAGATTGCCACTAGATCATAAATATATACATTTTTAGCCATCACCAATAGATAAATACATTTGTTAAATGTAGGTAAACACGATAAATGTAGACTAACAAAATAATTATTGATTAAGTTAAAATAGACATTTTTTGTTTGATTTGTTATTTGAAATTCATTAATAGAAATATATAAATGCTTAGAAAAGAATAAAGATTTACTTAAATTTGGGAGTGTGGCAACCCTATTAAAAATAAAAAATATTTATTAATTATTTTTATAAAAATATTTTGTATATAGATATTATTAAAAGTATACAGAAATATTCATAATTTTCTAAGTAATTATTCACGCAAAACTAAAGGCAAAATTTGCAAGTTTGTAAAAATATAGTCATATATACAATAAATTGGAAATATACAAGTTTAAAGGCGCATATTTCTGAAATGGGACATGATATTGACTTGAATGTTTTTGCAAAAGATCGGAAATTATATACGCTAAAGGAAAAGCTTAATTGGGAATGCATATTTTTAAAATTTCTTGCGCTATTTAGAAATAAACCAAACAAAAGGCCCAATTTGGAGTTTTTGGAGAAAATACAAATTTTTTAATTGTAATAACATATTTATTTATAAAGATTAATGAAATTTGCAGGAAATGTGGATCTTATTAATATAAATAAAAGCGCGTTAACCAAATTTCATTCATAGGTAGGGTTTTCCTGAATTCCCAAATAAACTAATCAAAATTCCCAAAAATGGGATTTTTACATTTTTGGCTATAGAATCCACATTTTTCCGAAGTCCCGTAGATTTTGATTTAAAACCTTTAACAACATATTGAAGATTCTTAAAATATATTCCGCTTGTCGATTCGTGCTTTGGGATTTGCGAAAATATGGTCTAAAATTGAAACACAAATAACTCGAAAACTATAAGAGAAAAATAGGACATGTAAGCATGTTTTTTATAGGTCTTATCAAGGCCTACAACAGTATATAAAAATATTTGAAATCGGACGAGAAACAAAAATTTTGCAAGCGATTAAAAATTTTTTGTGTCAGAGGTACCTAACTTTGAGCCCGCGTAGCTCCGCCCCTGGGGGGATTGTTGTGCCTCTCTTCCAAACGTAACATTGTACACTCCTCTGCTACGCCTGTACCAAATTTTATGAAAATTCAAACTGCCGATCAGAAGTTACAGATTTATTTCCAAAAAATTTCGATTCTGCCCCACTGTGCATTGTGGGCAGACAATTGTAACGCGCCGTTACAAATTTAATTATGTACCTACCATATTTAAAGGAATTAACATTTATTTACACGTCCATAATAAAACCATAACATACAAATACTTATAATAACATATAACGGATATAAGAACTCAAATCTAATACGTTTAAAATGTAATGCGTCCTCCACTACATTTACATTATATTTCAAAAATAGCTTTAATGATGAATTAATCTGTTTCTAACTATACAATCTTGTTGCTACAGTTGAAACTCCACAATGATAAAATGTTTTTCATTATGCTAGGATCACAATTGCATCGTATGAATGTAGAAGCGTACTACGTAGGTACTTTGCCAAATTAGAATTTATACATGTTTATTGAAAAGCACACAACAACCGGCGTATACGTTGAACCGTATATATGTCGTACGTTCAAGTAGATTTATTTCTATTTTTTACAAAAAGTAAGACCGAATTTGTCATTTAAAAGACAAAAGTAAGGAAAAACAATTAAAATATTTTTCAAAATAAATTTTTTATTATTTGGGTCTGTGTGAAATGATATAAAATTATGCCTGTTAGTAAATATTTGACTGTAATGAGGCGAATAAAATTTCACTAGTTCATACGGCTAGTATAATTTTTAACAAATGTATAGAAAGCATTAAAGCTAATTTTAAATACTAAATATTTTTGGTTTTCTTATTTTCAAAATGTCAAAATATGGTTTAAAAGGGTTAACTGTGAGAATAACAAAATATATTACAAATATGCACTAAAAATCGCTAAATGCATATATAGACATTAAGGGTAAAATATACGAAAATATGCACTTACATCGATGCCAAATCAATGGGTTCATTCAACGTCCAAGAAAAAACATACAATTGCATATTTATAGTTTCCTGTTTATGACTGTGTTGAATATCAAATGATAATGTCAAATTTTAAAAACGGTAATATACTAGTTACGTTACACATTACTAAATATTGAGTGGTGTAACTAGTGGTTATTAACAAAAATAAAAGAATATAGCTGAAAATAAAACTATTTTAGAAACAGCGTTCGGTGCGTGATTTTAATTTTTAATTTTTTTTTTTTTTTTTGAAAAATTAACATAAAAGCTCTATTTTTATTATCAGGACAATATTGCGCACAAGGTGGTGCTACGTCATTTTGAGATCAAAAACAAGTAATAATTCTACGTTAAAGCTGAAGTCAAAATACAGAATGAATAAATATGAGAAATTCTCTTTATATTTCAAAATTTAGGGTTTAGGATTAGGTTAGAATTGATTTTTTTTTAACACGTTAGCAGCATTTTAAGCAATTTAACAATTCACAATTTAACTTTTCTTAAATTTAAACTTTAATTTGATGTTTTTTGAGAAAACAATTTGAAAAGTTTTGGTTTTCTGTTATCCTTTCGTTTTTATTATTATTATTTCTTTGAAACATTTTTGCTAAGCTCTAAAAAAGGACATATTTTTAAGTAACGATAAAAATTATACGAAATATCAAAGCTGTAAATTACTAACTAATTTTTTAATCTTAATTGCAATCACTTTAATTGTGTGTACTTATAAAATTAATTTATTATGTCCAAAACTTCGAAATATTATCAAATAGTTTTGTGGTAATTCTTCTTACCATTGTGGTAATTCTTTTTACATATAGCAAATTTTGGCTTTACATCTGTTTTTGACTTGCTCTGATTAGTTTTTTCTTACTTTATTCATTTTTTATGGCAGGGAATTTCATTTTGGTTCAAATATAATTATTGAGAATATGTTTTAAAGAATATTTGGTTTTAAGTTGCTTTTCTCATCATGCTTAACAATGTTTAGTCGCTAATATATCTCAATTAATATTTGAAATAATTATTCTAGATTAGGAAAAAGGCTATCAATAAAGTGTTTTTTTTTTCACGTGTTTGTTTTCAAAAATGAATATGGAGAAATTGTTGCTGTTACATCGTCCTCAAATAGTCAATATTGTGTACGTTGTACTGGATGATCTGAAATTTTTCTTACATCATCTGGAATGTACAACGATGCAGAAAAACTCAGATGAAGATTACATTAATGAAAATATACATGATAATATGAATAATTATGATAATATGGATTGAAATCAATGAGCTGTTAGCTATAAAATCGAGAGATAATGGACTCGATAGCGTTCTCTCAAATTACGATACCAATATGAATGGCAAAAAGTTATAATTGCAAAGCAAAAATCCCTATCAAAGTAGAACATCGTGGTGTAATAGAGCAGTATACTAAGTGTTAGGAAAAGTGGATCCTCAGGATATTGCATTTGTTACTTATCGGATAAATATCTGACCAAAAATATTGCAACTTTATTATTTATGTACAGTATGTCCAAGTTTCTGATGCTTGCAACTATATTATTTGCTAATCAATAAATTTCAATGTTTAAACCATCATAATTAGTTCATTCGTCAAAATTACTAAACCTTTATATTACAGAACTTTCTGAAAATCCAAGACGATACATAATGTGTGATTTTAACAATTCAGTTTATAAAAACCCCTAATTTTTTTTCGAGTTTTGAACAAAAGTTAGTCATTTTGATTAAAAACCTTCCTAGTAACTGAAAGATAAAGAAAATATTAAAAAATGTAATCGTTATTAAACAACGGCACTTTGAATAACACCGCAGTTTAATACAAATATAATATAAAATATTTCTTTGGTCAGAAGTTCAATTTTGAATATTTGTAACTTTTTATTTTAAGCAATATTTATATGAATTTATTTTTATTTTAAAGACTGATGTGTTATCTGTTGTAGAAGATAATAATTTGAAAAAGGTTATTATTCTTCATTTTTTTTTTTTTGTGTTTTTACAAATTCCCATTATCTAAATAGTACTGCTGTAATCGCTGATAAATGGTCTTAAAAAATCACTAATAAAATTTTGCTCCAACTTGCTCCATTTCAATTCGCAAAGCAATTACTGATCATAAGTCAATATGTTATCGCCAAAAAAAAGTTTGATGTTTGATAGCTTGCATCAAAGAACAAGAACAGTTTTCATATTTTTGAGTTTATTTTGTGGAATTATTAGATAAAGTATAATCAGAACTGTTGATATCGAATTAATCAATAAAAATCAATTCAAATTGGCTGATAGCGAGAATAATAAATCAATGTTTTTATCTCCTTGTGGAAGACCAAGTAATTATTTCGAAGATTTTTCAGTTGTATCAATAAATGTAAAAGCTAAAGATGAATACCTACCAGATACTGATGACAGCAGAAATACAAATGCGTGCAGCAAAAAACGTTCCTCTTCTGCAAATTGTTAGTAAACTGAACTAGTATTACATTTGTAAATATATTGGAGAAATTTTAACAGATTATGTAAGTGATTTTGAATTTTATATTTTCATCATTACGGCTCGATGTGCACGCCACATTACATTAAATTTTATTTCACGGGAAAGTTATCATCGAATACCGTATTGTTATTATTCATCAATTATCCGTAGAAGCGCAGCAGGTAAGAAATAAAGATTTTAAAAACTTTTGTCAATATTTTGCAAGAAAAACATCTAGAGAGAACTTCAATACATATTTGCTTCATAGACTATTAATATCATCATATCAACTAAACTGGAGCTTACGATAACCATCAAAAATTAAAAACAACCGCAGTTTGTTTGACTTAAATGAAAGATAGGATCACGTCCATTCTTTCATGAAACTAGCTTAATATTATGGCAACGGCTTATGCCAAATTTCATCAATATAGCTTTCCTAATTGCGAAAGTATAAAGTTTTGATACTCAGAATGCGAAAATGTCACACCTAGTGGTTTGACACAAACTCATCACACGAGTTTCAAATTTTCAAGATAAAAGAAAAAAAATATATAAAAGTTTGAAAATTAAACTAAATATTTTTAATTTCAAATTTTTTTTTTTACAAAATATTTTATTTTAATACATATTTATTACGAAACGCTATACGTTTCGGCCCACTGGTAAGAAAACTTACCCAGATCTCAAGAACCAATTGTTTCATTTTCTTTAAACTTGAAATATATCTTAGTTGGACCAAGAGCATACTTTATTATTATTCGTTTTTTTTACTTTATTGTATTCCTAATAAAATTTTTATATTTTTTTAAACATATAACAATAGCAAAAAATGTTTAAGCTATGTTCGTTTACACATATAATCTCAAAAAATATATGCAAAATACAAATTAAAGGAGTTTCGATATTTTTTATATTATCGAAGATAACAACGATCACCATTCTGTTTCAAACTTTCATTAAAAAGTATCGAGTTAATAACAAAGTATGCATAGATTATCTTAATTTTTATTTGCATGAAATTCACCAATCAACTTACATCATTTAATCATACAAATTTGTTCAAATGATGTTAATGGATAAGAAGCTGAATGTAATCCTTAGTACTATAAAATATATCGAAATACTCTATCCCGAAAAACAAAACTTTTCAAAAAACTATTTACTTCTTTTATTTCTCAAGTATTTAAAAATTTTGTTTTACAATAGAATAATTTCATTTTAAATTTAAATTTAAAAAATTTTGACTCCCATACAATAAAATAATAATTATCGCATACCTAAAGAACTGCGTTTTACAACAAAATTATTACAATTTTCTGTTAATCATTTTCTCATCAACTTTCACAATTGAGATGAAAATATGAGGGGGTGGTAGCTCCCACACAAAATAAAAGCCATTTAACGCGTAAACGAATAACTATTAAAGCAAATGTCAGAAATTTTGTCGGAATAATTTTTTTATCATTCATAACTGAGATGAAAATAGGGCGAACATATTCTCTCGAATCTTTATTCGATTTATCGAATAAAATAACTGTTCGATTAAATTAAAATTTGTAATTTCGAGCAAAGATTAACTTGAGTAAACTATGCCGATCAGTCAAATAATTTGATTAAAAGATATTTTAAAAACTAGCTTTTTAACTGGTTTTAAAGATGTCTCAATTTAAAATCTAAAAGTGTTATTATGTCATCCAGTGATAACATAATTGGGAATAATATTAAAAAAAATATTCGGAAAAAGAACCAAATATGTGTCTGAATCATTTATAAATTTGGGTTTAGTAGAGGTAAACAAATATTCACCATCTTATATTAAATTTTCCGTAAGAAAGAAATTGAACCTGATTTTTATTTGATTTGGAAAAAACATATACTGTGGGTTCTACATACTATTTAAAGGTATAATTTACTCGATTAATTTAAAAACAGCATTTACGAGTTCTTCGATTTATCAAACAATGAAAAAGTCGAGTAAAATGGACGCACTAGGCGGACAGCTCTAGGGGAAGTATAAGCCCCGATTAGCTCATATCTAAAGAACTATTGCAGTGGATGTCTCGTGACTTTTGCGGGAATAATTTTCTTGTCAAGTTCCACAATTGAGATATAGATATAGGAATGGTAGGTTCAGAGGGGTAGTAGCAGCTATACAAAATGAATATTTATTATTGTATATCTAAAAAACTATTCAACCGATTTTAATTTTATGGTCAGATTCATATTCAGCAGATATGAATTAGTCAGAAGTGATATATGTATGTAATGTTTATATTATCAAAAATAAAAAAATTACTAAGAGAGATAGAGGGTTTTGCACTCAAAAATATTTATTGCGTGAAATGGAGGAATTACAAAAACGTTGATATAATTGGAAAAACTTGGATTTTTTGTTTGTAATTTATATCATAGATGAGGGTTACTATAGGCATCAAAAAACGCAACTTCATGAAAATCTAAGAAAGACTGTTTCGAATATAGACCAACGATATGTGTATTACCAACATCAGCACAAACCCATCACATTATCAATTGCTAATTTACTATGTAAGTAAAGTTTTGCCGGGACTGAAATCAAAACGCGCAAGAAAGTAAATGCGTAGAAACTTTATTAACAGAATGTGAACAAACATTTGCTAAATATTTAGCATTGAAACAATTTTGACTGCACCTGCTGCCTGTTCTTATTTCCCATCACATAAAAAAGGAACAGTTTTATTGACATATGTTCAAGGTTATTTTGATATTGTTTTCTAGTTATTATCTTAAACAAAAACTAAGTTTCAAATAAATACATTTAAAATCATTAACACACTACTGAGCTGAACACAAACTAATGACATAGTGAGAGGTATTCTCTATTTAACATGGCTGAATGGTACATCAATAAATAAAACCTTTTCACGTGGAAGGTGTAAATTTTCAAAAAACACTCAAACATATTCCAAAGAAAACTATGAAATATTTATTTATATTTAGTTACACCAAAGTTTTTGCAAAGAATGCGTCAAATATATTTTATTATATGTATACAAAAAAAAAAAAAAAAAAATAAAATAAATCCATTTGTTTACGAATGCTTTGATTAAAATTTTTTGAAAACTAATCACCTAAGTTTTTATATCTCATTTTGAAACACATTTAAGCAAAAAGATATACATGCATTCATACATACACAGTTAAAGAATGGAGTGAATAAAAAAAAACTTTATTAATTGCCTAAAACCTAAATGCCATATAAATCCTAACCAACAGCTTAGAAAAGTTTTTCCTCAGCAAAGGAAGAACGAGAAAAAGGTTTTAATTACTAAATGTACCTTAACATTAGCACATTCATACTCTTACATGGTGTCTATATGAGAAAATTTTTTATCAAGACAAACGTCAAAATTAACGCAAATTTATGGAGGGTGGCAACAGTTGCATGAAAACAACAATTAGGTGAATTAATTCTTGTTTTTATTTTTAAATATATGCAGTTTGACAGCTTTAATAACCAAAAATAATAATCAGCTGTATAACGAAAGTTATATTGTATACATTCGCACTAATTTTGACGTTCAACTTGATAAAAATTTGTCTAATATAGACACTAATTATAGCTACCCATTCATTACCAAACTTATTGAGGGCAAAATAAGATTTCACTTTAAAGAATGTATTTATGAAGTTAGAGAATGAGATGATGGCATAAAAGTCAGAGGTAAACAAAACTGAAAATTTACTATTTTACTTTTGGTAGTAAATCCGCTTAAGTAATAAATTCGTTGAAAAGTTTGTTTGAAGGTAAATTTGGTTAAACAGATAAAAAGAAAAGTTTTCTTTTAAAGACACAAACAAGCAAATTAAAATTCAGACCTTGAAAAACGATTATGCGACATTCAATATAAAAGTTTAGGATTATAGTAAAAATATTTTTAATACCTTATGAAGATTAGAATATTTAAAATTTCTATTAACATAACACCCTGCAGCATTTTTACACATGAAGAAATTATTGACATTCTGGAGTTTTTCTCCAGGATGTCAAGTTTGATCTCGCAATGACTTCAAAGTTTCGATGCATGCACAACTTTTAAGAAGATTATGAAATATTTATGAAGATTATATAGATCCAATAAGGATGTCATATGAAAGCTTAGGATCTGCAATGAGCTATTAAGGCATTATAAGATTGCGCACGAAAAATTATTGCATAGACTTCACCTTATAAAAATTAAACCAATGGGTCAATCTTTTTGAAATTCTGTTTTGGTAAAGATCGTTATATTCTTGTTTTAAATTTAAAATGAAAATTATTATTTTTTTTTATTCAGTTTTAATAAAATATTAAATATTTTGTTGAATACCCTAAATAAAGAGCTAACTGTGTTTTCGGTTACTTTATTGTTGGAATGGGATTCCATCTTTTTAAAATCTATTTTATATTTTACTCATCTTTAAGAGTTCTTTAAATATATATTTCAAATGGATTGAGTTTTGCACAGTTTAGTGGAATTTCTTGGCAGCACCATTCGGCAGGAAAAATTAGAATTCTCTATGCGAGCCTACAGTAAATCAGATTTTCTTCGGTTTTTAGAGTTCCTATGATTTTGAGAATTACAAAATTGTATTTTCCGACTTCTGTACATTCTTAGTAATTGTTTTACATGGTCGACATGTGTTTTTGTTACAAATTTTAATACGTATGTACAATAATTTTGCTAAATTTTAATATTAAGAAAAACTAATTACACTATGCAACAAAATTTAGTACGTATGTACGGAGAATAACAAATGTAAACAAGTTAACCATACAAATTTTGTTCACCTACAATAAAAGTAACAATCTTTAAAGAGTGCACTTATACACCACTGGATAAATAAATATGAATACATTTACACCTTATTTATATTTTTTTACATAATTAAAAATTTGAAGAAATTTTGCCTAAAAAATTTGAAATTTAAGTTTTTGTAATTTTTAAGATTTTTTTTTTTTTTTTAATTTGAAAACTTATAAAAATTTAACCTTTAATGGTATCAGAATGATTTTTATCACTCGAAAAGATCGTTATCTTTCTAATATATCACATAAAAGAGTAATTTAAGAAAATAAATTTTAATTTGTTTTTTATGCAAATAATGATAAATAAATAAATAAAAATAAATAAATATGGACCAAAAAATGTTATTCTAAAATTTTCCTATATTTTTCGACGGGCAGGAACCAGTATAGTGTCAAATTAATCTAATATATATATATATATATATATATATATATACTACTTGAGAAAAACCAAAAAAACGAAATTTCCAAAATCATATTTTTTCTTCATCTAATCAAATTCTTTAAAAATGTTTCTAAATCTATAGAATTGGAAATGATTTGTAGAAGTTACGATTGTTTGAAATTTGATATACTTTATTCAGACACTCTCCCTAATTCTATCTCCTGAAAAAATTTAGTACGCAACAAATTTTAACGAAAAATAAAATGTATGTCTAAACACTAATCGCGTACGATTGGTTGCCCCTACAATGTAACAAAATGCTGTCAAGAAACAAAGAAAAATCGTTATATTTTCATTAGTACGCTTTAGCAAAATGTACAACTAGGATGCAGACCTGTTTAAACTTTTTTTTTTACTTTTGAAAACCGCAATTTAAATGTTGCACAGTTACGAAATAGATGTCAATGGAGGATAATGAGAGTGACAGTGACGGTTATAATGATGATGATAAATTTAATGGCGAATAAAGATTTTCGATTCATCAAATTTATATACTTATATATGGATGTATGCATGTATGTATGTATGTATGTATGTCGGGGATTAAATGAATAAATTCATACGCACTTGTCAGCAACAAATAGTTGCACAATCAATTTTTGTATGTTTAGTTGCCCAAATTATCCATGCTGTTAGAAAAAATTCGAAAGGAAATATACACGCGTGTATGTATTTGTATCAATAATGTGGAATATTCCACACATTATAGCATATTCACAAAACTACAATGTAATTAATAGCACACATATACTACATGTCTATATCTGTTCTGTTAAGTGTTACTAAATATGTTGGTATTGCGAAGCATTTAAATATAATCAATGTTCCAATGTTCAAAGTACATATGAACGAGTACATTTCCAAAGAATTTTAACACTTAATAAGCATGACGTACAGGAAATGTATGTCTGTCATTTATATTGAAAGTTACGAGTAACAATACAATGAATGTAATTTTCACATCACCATCAATATATTGAAAAAATCACATAAATGTAAAGTGAAATTTAAGTGGAGTTTTCTATTAAGTGGGAATTAAGAAAAAAATAAAAATAAAAAAAATATGTTTTCTTTTATTTCGAAATAATTTACGTTTGTAGAATTCCATTAAATAATTAAGGACTTGATAATCATGTCTATATAATTCAGGTAATATTGAAATATTAACTGAACAATTGACATTAACGCTAAAATCCTAGCCTTTTGTTTGTTTATTGTTATGTAAACTTGACAAAAACACCATATAAAATGATAACAATATTTAAGGAAATTAAACTAGTAAAACCAACATAATATTAAAATATATTAGTTTAGATGGTGAGATTATCATACAATATCACACAGGTCTAATATTAGCATTTGTCAAGTTAAACTTTGGAAGACATAACAAACCCCTGGTTGGTTATTTGGGCTCAATATAAGAAAGTAATTTCTAATGTACACATTTTTTAAAGATTGGCAAAGTTACAGAAGGTAATATGAAAGAAGTATGTTTGTTAAAATTTCGATTTAAATTATTTCATAGAACACATTTTATGTCGCATATAACTTAATACTACTGAAATGATATAAATTAAACTTGTCGAACATGCATATGGCACAGTGTGCGATCCGAAAAATTAAATGGAAATAATTATACAGTTTCGAAACAGCTGTTCCTATTAAATGAAGTTTCACATAATATTAGTGGAAGTATATTTTTGAGGAAATTTAGTAATCTTTTCAAATATATACAAAAAGTTTTTTAATATGAAAATTTGACTTTTTGCAAAAAGATAAAAGATTATTCAATTTTAATTATGCAATAAAATTTTTTAAGGCATATCTTTTACAGAAATTTAATCCCTGAGCAAATTTTTTTATGCTTAATTTAAAGTGTTATTATTTTTTAGATTTATCAACAGAAATCCTGAAATTCCTAAAAAAACTTTCCAGAATTTACAAAAATACTTACTATTTTACTATATTTTTTTGCTATATCTTCCATACCTATATTCGGGAGCAAACATTTCTATTTCCAAAAAATTAAAAACATAATAGGTCTTGCAAAAAATATATATATTTTTTTATTATAGCTTTGCGACTTAAGAAATTAAGACGAAAATTGGAAACTTATGGAAAAAATAAGTATAGCTCGGGAAACCCGAGAAAAATACAAATACTATATAAGTTACTAAAAGACATTTATATATAATAAAAAATAACGTAACCACTTTTTTTTGGGAAAAAAAATCATAAGCGTAAAAAAATCGAATTTTTTCAAACTTCGAAATTAAATGCCTATATATATATATATACGTGTATTAATAGGGGATCCCACTACAATTCTGAAATTCATTGGATTACAATTTTTGTTACATCCATGAGGAAAAATTACTAAAAAGTATTATTAAGTGAATGAGAATTCATAAGAGAGGACTTTGTGGCATCTTTTCGTTCCTCTAATGTTACTTTTTGAATTTTCTATAATATTGAACCTACAAACATGAAATTAAAGATTTATGAACCTAAATGAATGAGAATTCATAAAAGTGGATTTTGTGGTGCTTTTTCTTTCTTCTAATGGTACTTTTTGAATTTTTTATAATATTGAACGAAGAAATATTAAATTAAAAATACATGGTCCTATGTGGGTAAAAAGTCACAAGGGTTGACTTTGTGGTAATTTTTCGTTCCTCTAATAGTAATTCTTGAATTTTCTGTAATATTTAGCCTAGAAAAACAAAATTGAAGATGTATGGTCCTAAGTGAATAAGAATCCTTAAAAGAGTTCTAGTGGTCCTTTTTCGTTATTCTAAAATGACCCTTTATTTTTTTGTAATAATTAATCTAGAAACATAAAATTAAAATATATGATTCTGTGTGGGTGAGAATCCACTAACCCTATTATTCACATTCTTCTTTACTAAAAAATAATGATAATAATTTTGTAGTTTCGAAGCTTCAAACGTTGAAGATGTAAAAAATTGGTACTTTATTGATACCCTTAGAATCTTATAATGCAAAAATATAGAAATAAATTTAAAATAGTTTCTTTCTTTATCAGAATTATAACAAACATGCGTTTTTTTGAAAATCCGACTATTTTTTTACTTTTTTAACTAAAATTTTTAAAAAGTTTATTGTTATTAACTCCGAAACAATTTTGAGAAATTTGAAGTCTTGGGAGAGTAAAAGCGTTTATAAAAGTTACTGCATGCATCTCCTAAAGTGTGAAATATTAGTTCAAAAGTTAAATATTTTTTTTTGTCAATCATTGTTGTTCCAAATTTTATGAAATCCCATTTTTAGTTGGGTGATATATGTGTATACTTCGGTATTTTTTTTAGTACCCTGTGTCATTTAATGATGAACTCATAAAGAACTACGAGACTGCACCATATTCCACTCCTTGGATATTCTTTATTTAAATATAAACATGGAGGCATGAAATTGGAATCATTAGAAGGTGCGATGTTTGTTATTCATTTTCTGAGGACACCAATATTATAACTTTTCAGATGGGAGTTAGGAGTTAGTTTCATTTAACGGGTTTTTTCACTTTTGATATTACATTTTATTTCTTCTAAATAAAAAAGCTACCACTTTTACATCTGGTCTATATAGGAGTTCAGCAAATCTGCTAACGTGGTAGCATGTTAATCACTAGTAGTGAATAAAATAGATAACATTTCATAAAATAAAAATTTTGATCATTGAAGCCCAATATCTCGTAAGCTAAAAGAAATAAAATATTTTTGTACATTTAATTGAATTCTTTCAATTACAATATTAATAATAAATGTAATTCTAAAATGGCCCATTACAATTAATCTTTAATATAATTAATTATTTTTTTTAAGTTCAATTACAATTGCAGGTTAATTGTAATTACCAAATGTAATCGTTACCTTGAGGCCTGTTTTGAAATGTACCTTACTGAATTCGAGTGTGTGTTTTTTTTTCGTTAATGAAATCTTTTATTTTGTTTGGTTTCATTTCTTCGAAAGAATTTCTAGGCGGGAATAGCAGGTAAAAAATAACAGTTGTATTAAATATAGCACATATTAAAATTAAACATGCATATGTAGGTGTATAGTTTTTTTTATGATTAAAATGTATTTAAATATTACTCATACTCTAATAAACTGATAATTAATCTGGTATTAATAACTAAATAGTTCTACAGATGCAAAAATTTTCATGAGATTTTAAGTACATACAGATAATTATTTATTTATTTTTATTTTTTGCTAATATAATTTTACTATAGAATTATTTTTATTAGCATTTATATATATGTGCATATATATGTAATTCAAATCCAGGCGCGGATTCAGCCAAAGCATTTGGGGGTGCGTAAATTTTTTGGATTTTTTTTTATTATTATAAAAGATTTGCGATTTAGTTACTAAAACTTTATGTTGATTTAGCCAAAAAACTCGGTATTTGAAATAAATTTTCTATTTTTAAAATAAAAAAGTAGTGATAATAGAATTTTGCTTTTTTAAAAGAAATATTTAAACAATATTGAATAGATATTAATGGTTTAAATCACATGATTATTATTTTACTTTTATGATCTTAAGAATTTAAAATTATATAAATTTCGTAAAAAATTCATATTCTGAAAAACGCGAAAAATTAAGCTATATCTTGATGGGATATCAATTAGTTCTTCATCATACGAGTAATTTTTAAAATTACTTTTCTATAACTGTTCTTTAATATCTAAACTTACTGAGGTGGAATTTTAAGCTATTCAAATAAGAAAAACAAAACAAATTTTTAGATATTTTATAAAAAATTCTGATTTACAGTCTGAAATTTATAAAGTTCACTCCGATACAATTTTGAGAAATTTGAGGTCTTGGGGAGTAAAAGCGTCTATAAAAGTTTCTTCATGTTACTCCTAAGGCGTGAAATGTAAGATCAAAATTTAAATAGCTTTTTTTGTCAATTTTGTAAAGTTCACAGACATATTTTTTTAAATCAAGTAATTTGCTTTCATTGATTTCAGTTAAAAATATTTAAACAATTTGCAAAATACAAATGAAAATGTCTTCATATATTATTTCTTTTTTTTCAAATTAAATAATATTATCAAAGTTTGAATGAAATTATTCAAATATTTCACTGTGCAGCTGAAAAGCCTTATGTCTTCTTCAACATGCGAAAACACAATTTATTTTTTGCATGAAAGCCGTACAAAGTTGACATACATAAGTATTAATTCTTTTGATTACTTCGGATTTAATCCAAATTTTTGGAAATATATGAAACTTGAAAGTGGATAATCAGTAGGTAAATAATTCAGAAAATTACATTTAAAATTCTAAATCACTGCTTCTTAGGAATTTTTTTAGTTTTTAGTGCTTTTTAGCCAAATAATATGTGCAGAATAATGATTTTAAATGATGTAAATATTTTCAGTAGAATTTTTGGAATATAACTAGACCCTTCCAACTCCAAGTTATTTTAAGAGCAAGTCAATTCATCCCTTTATAAAATCTCTTATTTCTAAATGAATAGTCTAATTTACATACAAATTAAAATTGTTCTTTTCCCGGACTTTTTCCACTCCTGGGATAGATTTCTAAATTTCCCGGAACCCCGGCAATTCCTGCCAAAAATAAATAATTAAAAATTTTAAAATATTCATAAGATAATTTAGTTAAATGAGGGAGAGAAATGTTAAAATAAACTAATTAATCATAAAACGATAAAATAATTCATTTTTTTTTAATATTGACATTTTTAAAATTAAATGAACATTTTTTGTCATATAACAACTTATCCTAAAGTAGAATCTTTATTTTGGTTTTCGTATTGCCCTGTGGGTAAAAGTTCCTCCGATAATGTTATGGAAGTAGTAATTTTACGGAAGATAGCGCCAAAGAATTTCACAGATTTCTGAAACCCTATTCCTATCAGGATTATAACCCATTCTCATACAAAAATATAATTAAGTTCCTTCTATTTTGATGATACACGATGAATCTGTAGCTCAGGCAAACATGAGCTAAAAACTAATTTAAATCATGTTTAGTTCTAAAACAATTGGATCCTTTAAATTGCATGATCTTATAAGTGAACTTTTTGTTATTTATCCATATACAGTTAATAGTTTGGTTACTTTTAGGTCCACTTTTCATTGGTGCTTTAAAAAATATATGTTGCTTGAGCATTCCGTTATTCAAATCGTTTAATTTTATTATTCAAATGTAGAATTTTACTTCTTACTAGTCCTTTTGCAACATGTTATTTTTGATCACAATGCGGAATAAAATTTTTCTTTTTAAAATATTCCCATAAAGAGAATTTTTATTTTTATTTTCCATCTGTTATACAAAAATATATGAAGAACTCAGAAACTGTTAAATATATTAAGATATTTCCTTAATGATATTTTTTAAACTCGTAACAAAATCAAATAATAAAAAATGCATTATATACTACAATAACCATACAAAAGTTAGAAAATATAAGCATTTTGCATACACAAGAAATCCTGAGAATTACCGCGTGATTTCCCGTGAAAAATTCTAATAGAAATTTATACTACCGCAGTAGAAAATTTTCGTATTTTATATGTATTGACGCTTTTCTGACTTAAAATATGATATATATATATATTCACTGTATGGAATCACATTTTTAAACTTTATTTAAGTATATCTCCTAAACTAAAATTCAGAAAAAAAAGTGTTGGCTTGTTTCCTGAAGAAATAAAAAAAATACATATTTTGTTTTACTAAAATTATGCATTTGTTTAAAGACATGTATTTCTGTGGTACTTTTTCGTATGTCACTTGAATAAGGAATATTTTAAACCTTAGCAAACTGTAATTTATTTTTAAATTTTAGGTTATAAAAATGAAAGTTACTATCTTCTAGCATTCAATTAGTAATAAGGTACTGTCACCATTTTTAGAAATAACTTCAAAAATGCGATTTGGCATCGACTTGTATAATGAATCTAAGTAATTTAGCGAAATTGCCCTCCATGCTTCGTTATTGCATCTTTTAAGGACTCTATGGTCTCAAATTGTCTGGTCTGGTGAATATGGAGCCAATCTAAAAGTTAAACACCTTGTTGATTAATCCATTGTTTTACTGCTCTGGCGGTATGAATCGGAGCCTTGTCGTGTGGGTACGTCCAAGGTATGGGTCCAAAGAAATCATTAAATTTTTGAAATGCTTTCTACAGAATGTTCTTGTAAATCGTTGCACTCATTTTGTTGGATACAAAAACCAATTCTATGGTACCATAATACGAAATGGCACTCCATACCATTATTCCTTATTCAAGTGGCAGGCAGTGTATATATTTCTCAAATTTTAAATTCAGAATTGTTTATTTTTGGACTAATATTCCAACAATTTCTCATTACTAGAAAAATATTAATATTTTTGTTTTTCTGGTAATTATAAAATAAAAAATATATAACATTTTGCTATTTTATAAAAAATATTTCTTTTTCTTAAAGTTGAAGTTTTTAAGTAACAATCAAATATTAGTAACTGTAATTTTAATGCAATTGATAAAACTATTAATTAAAAAAAATTGGAATAATTTGGAATTATGACTTTTTTTTAATTAGGAAAAAGAAATGTAGTTACAAATATTTTTCTCTATTAGAAAAATATTGTTGTTATTTAAAAATTAAGTAAATGCCAGTTTTTACAATATTTTAACTTATTTTAGAAGAAAAATCCTATGTCAAAAAGGAAAAACTCTATAATTGAGTTTTCCTACTTTTAACTGAAATTCAAGCCATTGGTACTTAATTACAAATAAGTTTTCGTGCAACTATTTTCAGAATTTATAAAAAAAAAAAAAATAAATTGGGTATATTTTTGTAATCGATCTGTATAAGTAAGCATACATGGCTCCACCCCTGTTCAAATGTTTACATGTGATGTTCACAAATTTATCTACCCGTCACTGTTCTTATTATGTGAAAAGAGAACTGCGTGATATGCATTTTTATTTGTATGTTGCATTCAATCATTGACTATTTTCAAATCCGCGGAAAGTAGGTTATTATTACAATCCTTTGCATTATGTATTTTATATTAATGTCAGTGAACATCGAGTTAAACGACATGAAGTGAAATCGCACACACCTACACCACTACAGATGGCTGGAGTAATCTGCGTTTGTTACACATATAAAATGTGTAGCGTAAAGTATAGCGTTCGATTCAGAATCTCTTATAGTCATTTAATTTTAATATCAAGATGATATTCATACATAAGTTTTATTTAAGTAAAATTTACACTTCCAAAATTTCACAAGAATCGGCCCACAATTGTCCACAATTTCTCTATAAGGTCCTCTGCGAGAATATAGAATATCACGGCACATACACAATGGTGTAGCGTAAAATATTATCGAGCTTGACCGGCTATAATTTTCTTACTTATTTTAATAACGGATTTGATTTTGCATGTATTTTGTAAGAGAAAACATCATCAATCAAAATTCAATAAACTGTTAGCTATGATTTGTGCTGAGCATAAAATGTTTTCCTAATTAAAAAAAAAAATAAATAAATAAAAATTATTCGATTTAGGAGATATACTCTTTTTCGCCAAATATCAAAATAAAATGAAAAACAATTTTCTACAACTAAGCGCTTAAGAACAAAAAAAAAATGTCTACCTACAACTAAATAAATATACTAAAAAATTCCTCTATATCAAAAATTTTAATTCCAACTTAAATCAATAAATATATCACATCTGAGAATACATGCAAGTTTATTTATATTTACAAATTGACCCTTTGAACCGGAAATAAAAGAAATAAAGAAAATGTGTTATTTCTTTGAAATATATATTTGTAAAAATATTTTTTTCTAAAGATTTGTAGCAAAGTTTTTGTTCATACTTTTGAAGAGGATTTGCCTTTTGGAAAAGCCTAAGGTTGACTTTGTAGCCATACTTTACTTTGACTAGTTTACCATACAAGTGTAGTACATACAAGTATAAAGTACGGACACTCTTACTTGTTCGCATATATGTAGAATAGAGTATTCTATTATTCAGGTTTTCGTATTAATCGATTAATTCAACAAATAATTATTCGAGGTTAAAAGTTCATCTGTCAATAGCCGATTAATGGTAAATTATTCGATTAACCGAATAGTCTTAATAAACATATAAGTAACGCTAATTAAAATATTTAATCTATTAAAATAATTATTTAGAAACATAATGTATGTCAAATTATTTCACAAAGGGTTCAGTTCATTTGACCATATGTATGAAAAATTTGAATTTTTTACCTAATACTAAGAAATATTTTTCTAATTCATTTATATTTAATAATCAGTCTTTTTAATGTAACTCTCTTTAGTTTCTGTGTGAGAATGATGCCTTATAATATGCCATTTACACCAAACAAAAACTAGTAGTTTTTGACTTCAATCAGTTTTTGATTGAAAAACTACATAAATTTCTTGAGTTTTTTCCATACAAATCAAAAACCATTTTCATCTAGTTTTTATTGAAAACCAAATAAAAACTACTGAAATAAATATTTATGACACAGCCTGTTCAGTTGATATCATAAAAGTGAGCTTTTGGATATGATGAAAAAAAAATGAAATTGTCAAATTTCTTGAATTATTTTGTTTTTATTTTAAATTTTGTGTAAAATTACCTTTTAATTATTTTTTAAAACATTTTAATCAACTAGAGTAAATTAATAAAAATTTATAAAAAATAAATGTGTCAGTAAAAATCACATTGAAAGAAAACAAGGTATGTAAACGATTTGATTTTGTAAATATAGTTTTCCAAAAATCAACTAGTTTTTGTTTTGGTATAAACAGCATATAAGATTCAAAATTTATATTGGCATTTTTATGACATTTTGTTGATGAAAATTTAAATTTTTATTCCTACAACTTTGATTTTACTTTACTCAAAACTATGTTTGTAGAATTCCTATTGTCACAAGTTAAAGTATTTATGAAGTTATAGTAATATCTTCATGTATTATTTTATTAAACATTATATTCCAGCAAAAGAAAAACATCCAAAGAAGTTAATAAGATTCTTAACTTTAGATTCAGAGTAGTAAAAATTTGGAACATTTCCAATCAATTTAACATAAGCTTGTTATTTCCCTTCTTCATACCAATTCACGCAGATGGAAGTCATTTTCATGATTTAATGCAAAGTTACAATGAATATCCAAATTTTTCTATGGGCGCAAGGAAATTAGTTTTAATTTGCATATAAACTAACATATTTTTTAATAAAAATTTGTTAATACTATTTTTTTTTAATTTGCTTAAAACAGATCTTTAAATAATAACAAGTATTTGAAAAATAACAACCGAACCTCAATGTTCATCTGATTCCCTTTTTATACACACCATCAAAAAGATGTATTGCGTTTGTCATTCCATGTGTAATATATCGAAAAACTCATTTAAGATCCCATAAAGTATATATATTCTGGGTCCTGGTAAGATTCTGCTAGCTATGTTCGACTCTCTGTCTATTGAAAGCATAATAGTACTGGGAGATATCACCTAGGGGAACGTAATTGAGCCCAAATATTTAGCTTATATAAGGTTGGTTTGGTGTTGAAAATAGGCAAAATCGGTTAATAAACAAAAAAGTTAATGGCCAAATACTAGAAACACAGGGTGTCTGTTGTAATTTCAGTTCATACATTTCTGTTGATACCTCTTAAACAAATACATGTACAATAATGGATTTTTGTACAGACAGCTCGAAGAGCCGTATAAAGTTGGAAACCCAAAATTGGCATGATCCGCTCACTTTACCGCCCATATAAGCTAAAAAATCAACGAAATTTTATACATAGTTTAAGGACCAATGTAAACTCGAAAACAAAAAATAGGCGTGGTCTGCCCACTTTTCCATAAACCTGCCATATGAGCTGAAATTTCAAGGAGTGGTGGGTATATAGATTAGGCCAAGCCGAATATAACATTCTCACTTGTTAATAATATATTTGGATGCTGTTTGAGTTACTTCTTAAGCACAAGAAGACTTATCGATACTTCATTAAATATTGTTTTAATTTATTTTTGCATTTTAAATAAATATATAGTTGATATAAATATATCTTAAAACAAAATTTATTTTAATCGGTTATTCGGGACAAATTATTCGGATTGTTCGCTATTCGAAAATAGATAATTTTATATTATTCGGACAGTTAATCGACCAAAATTCGAATAACTGACTGACGATTAATCGATTGGATACCCTAATATTGAATGAATTAGAATTTTACTTATATTTTCAGGTTCCTATGAGAACAATGCTTTTAAAGCTTTTGTTAACTTTATAAACTACTTTTTCGTATAGAAATAATTGTTTTGTGCCATGTTTTTCGATCCATGAATAAATGTGAGTACTTGATGTCAATTAAAATTGTGTTGTGTCAACGGACAATGCAGATTTTTAATTATATATAAATGATGCCAAATAGGTTGCGTATTTTATTATGTTAATAATGAATGTGTTTCTAATGAAATCGAAAAAAATTAGTTTTTGAAAGCTGTCAAATTATTATCAAAGCAGGGTTAAAAAAAATGAAAGTAGCTCTTAAGCATTTGATTTTTAAGAATCAAAAAATTTCAGGGGGCAAAAATGCCACAAAAATACGACCAAAACAATATACTGAAAATTAACTGTTTCTTTTAAATTCACTCTAAAATGAACTATAAAATTCGTTATTGGTAATCAACTGACAGATTTAACTTGTAAATAAATTACTCAAAGATAACTTTGCCAATGAACTTTTTTGTATAGTAAATCAAGGAAATGATAAAGTTATTCAATATAATTCTTCTTTTATGGTCAATAGTATAACATCTAAATTGCATTATTTCCTTTAAAAATACTTAGATATTTAAGTATGCAAATACTTGTATATATAACAGAATAAACAAAATACTTATGTCTATATATAAATACATTTACTTCAATTTAAATACAAATATTGAGTATAACACAAAATAAAAATCAATGGAAAAAAAATCTTCATAAAAATTGGCAACATTACAATTGTGTTTATATATATATATATATATATATATATATTCTTTTTGACAAAATTTATAATATTTTGTTGGCAAGACAAATAGAAAACAAATTGTCTACTATTGTAATAGAATAGAAAGACCAACAAAAAATATGTATACAACCCTTGGTTTTTTTTATTACTATATTTCTTTCTTCGCAAGCTCTATTTCCAGCGGAAAGTAGTAATTTTTAAATAAAACAAGTAACAGTTTTATTTGTGTACAAATGGGTGGTTTCTTTTTATGCTACTTACTATTTATTTTTATTTTTATATTTGTATTTCAATAACAAACTAAAGGTCGTTCAAAAGGTCTTGAAACTTACTTAGTATTAATGAAGAAATCTATGTCCCAGATCTTAAAGTTTAAACTTTCAGAAGTAAAAATGTTATACTCGGCTTTGCCTAATCTCTTATACCCATCACCTGCAAAATTTTGTGCCACCTTAATTTAAAATTTCACCTTATATGGAAGGTGGGCGGTAAAGAGTGCGAATCACGCCCAGTTTTTGCTTCCGAGTTTACATCAATTCTCGAACTATTAGTACAAAATTTTGTTGTCGTACATGCTTTTGTTTAAGAGATACCGGCCAGAAAATTATGAACTGAAATTTCGGCGGATACACTGATTTTCTAGTATTTGGCCTATAACTTTTTTGTTTATGAACCGATTTTGCCCATTTTGAACATAAAATAAACCTTATACAAGACAAATTTTTGGTGCAAATTTCATCCCCCTAGGTGGTCAATACCGAGGCCTATCCCGCTTTCAAGAGACAGATGGACAGACAGGCGGACATAGCTAGGTCGACTCATAATATTACCATGACCAGAATATATATGCTTTGTGGAGTCTTAAATGATTATTTTGACATGTCACATATGGAGTGACAAACCCCATATATCTTTTTGGATGGTGGGTATAAAAATACTTAAATCTGTATAAATTTAATACTAAGATTACTGTAAAATGAAAATGCTAGATCAAATTTGCACTTATAATGTAAAAGCCCATAAAGGAATTTAAAAGAATTGTTGAATATAAAGAATATAAGATCACTTTCAGGAGAACAAAAAAAAAAATATATATGTAAATTTACAATCATTTTATACCCACCATCAAAAAATAATCCAAAAATCTACAACGATCTAACGATGTACATCTGTCCGTCTGTTGAAAGCATGTTCTCATTTAATATATATATATTTAGTTTATATATGAATAAATAGACAAGGTTTGGTTTTACTCAGTCTGATTCAAACAACATAAGATATTTATTAACAAACGGAAAATATACCTTTCATTTGAATCACATATGGTGGTACAAATATAGATATAGTCGGTCAAGTCCGACCATATGATGCCCCACACCATTGTGTATGTAGACCAAAATTCATGGAGGGGTCTTACATTAAACATGTGGACAATTGTGAACCGATACTTTTATTAAGTGTAAAATAAAATATACGAATACCGAATATTACGAATATTACATTAATACTAACATTTATATGAATTTATGCACTTTGGGATGACTCCCGAAAGTGTGCTTATAGGGAGCTATGATAAATTATGGGGCGATCCTCATAAAATTTGTCACTGTGATTTCTACTTATATAAAACTTATTTGTGTCGAATTCAAACTCAAAAAGTGATTTTGAGTCGATTGATATATTTTACGGTGGCTGTTGGATGATTTTTTTCTATGCGTTAGAAACATAAGCACAAACGCATAATACCCCAAAAATCAATGGTTGTCTGGGTTATAATAAACAAATAAGATGTAACCATACAAATTTTTTTTTTTTTTTTTGTAATGAACACTTTTCGCTTTTATTTTCAATAAAGAATTTTTAAAAGTTATTTTTTATGAATAAGTTTTATTTTAATATACTATATATTATTACTCCATAACAAAATGAAATAATAGTATGAGAAGGAGTGTTGCCAGTTTATCCTTTTTGAGGTTAAATTAGCCTAGCATTTTTCTACCCTTTTTTGATTTTTAGAATTGCCTCAAAAAGGCTAAAATGTTAAAATTTAAACTACGAAGGAATTTATTTCTTATTTGATATTACTAATTTTGATTGATATTACTAATTTTATTTTTAATGAATCATCCATATAAGCATCTCTATGTATTTATTCACACACAATTTAACTTCAATTTTTGACTGCGGTACTTCATTCACGAAATCCAAAATAACAACTAATTATTACTTAATTACTTAATTGATTATTATACTATACTACACTGACCGTAAAATCTATTATTTAAAACTAATAAGAATGATAATAATAGGGTCTTTAAATTAAAAAAAAAAATAAATAAATAACTTTTTTCTAGCCTTATTTTTTTGGAGTTAAATTTAGCCTCATTTTCTTACCTCCTGATGATAAGATTTAATAACTATATGATAACATGGTACAATAATATGACAATGTGGTATAATGTAACATAATAAGATAGAATAATAATATAATAACATCAAATCACAATCTGATAGAATGGTATAATGATGCTGTAAGATTGTTCAATTGTATGTAAAACTAGAATTATAACATGAAAAAACAAACCATTAAATCGGACGAAAAATGAGAAAATGTTATCATTATAATTATTACTAATAATCATCCCTATTTTTCGCTGTAATCATACATTTCAATGATAATATGTTGCTCTTAGATTATGGTCACCATAATTATATATTCTCCCTACGTGCAGAGAAATTTTCTTTAGATACCGATAAGCAGTAAAAATTATTCATATCTTTCGATAGTATATCATTAAAGCGTATTCAAGTATGCTATAAATGGAAGCGAGAAAGTTCCATAGTTCATATTTTTTTCTTCTCCCGATCTTTATTTATGATTCCTTTACAATAAATAGATCTGACAAGTTGAATGATGCAATAATTTGAAAAGCGTTGTTTAGTTGTGGTCGTGTACTCAAAATATCTAGAAGTAAATTTGTTCGTCTAGGTTGAAAAAAAGTAATAATAAACTTAAAAGAAAAAAAACTGTAACTAAAATAAAATTTTTTTGGAAACGAATATTTGCAGTAAAAAATTATTTATTAAATTATATTGTTTATTATTTTTTTTTATATTATTATATTTTTAATTCTCAGTTTGGCTTATTTTGAAGAAATTTTGTGTTTATTTTGTTTTTTCTTATAGGATGAGAGAAGAAAATAAATATGACAATAGGTTACGGGTCAACCAAAATTCTATGTAATGTGTAATGTAATGTAAAGTAAGTATAATGCAGTTTTCAATGTTTTTTTTTTAATGTTTCTCTATATTATATTTTGTCTATTTTTCTTTTTTGTTTTGCAAATTTAACACTTAATGATTACCACAATAAAAAGGCAATTTGATTCAACTAAATTTGTTTCAACTGATTTAACTATATTTCTTATTTTTACTTTTAAAAAATTTATTTATAAAATAAATCAAACAAATTAAAAAAACTCCTTACACATGTATTATTTACATTATAAAGGCATGAATTCACAGCTTCTACGAAGTTTAAATAATGCACATAAAAAAGAGGTATGATGTCATCACATAAACGATGCTTTAACAATTCGCATAAAAAATGTATGAAGCTATTACATTGCTCAGCAGAGAGACCTAAAAAGTAGGATATCGCAAATAAAAATTATGACTTTTTGAAGCAGGTTGGTAAGGGAAAGATAGCTTAGCTCTCCGTTAAAAACCTGCTTCAGGGTATGCAATTGGGTATTGGTACTAAAACTGTTCACAATCAAGTGTTTTTTCTTTCGAAAATAAGTTTTCGAACTCGAAAATTGATGGAGAGTAGCAAATTTGTACATAAAGCTTCATCCTGGTGTCTTATACATACTGTTAAAAGTCACCTATAATCACGTATACGCTATGCCAGTTATTTGCGGTTTAGAGCTACAAAAATCATTTTCTTTTTTATATTAAATCTAACCTATTATGTGCTTCGCTGCCTTTACAATGTTTATAGATTACAAAATTTCTTACAATCTTTCTGAAGTAAATTTTTGTGTGCCATCATAATTTTTAGAGTTATAGAGAATTTTAAGCTCGGTTTAATATTTTTTATTGGCGCTATATTTCCAGATGATATTGTGATATTATAAAGAAAATTATATTAATCATTACCTATAGATACGTGCTCTCATCTTTTATTATGGAAATTGCCAGGAAAGAGCTTACTAGGCCATTTTGGGGAGTCTGTAAGTGAAAAATTTGTAATGTCGGTACATGCTTTAGCACATAATCTAGCAAGTAAGGCAACTGTCTCTACAAATTTTTGTTAAAATTACTCCACGTTTAGGTCTAGCACTCATATAAATGTTGTAGAATTTTCGACTAAAGTCGATAATTTTTCTCTGTCTTCATTATGGCATGTATGTGAGTGCTAGTTGGAAATATGGTCCGATTTTAATAAAAAAATTTAGGGACAGTCCCGTTTCTTGTCAGGTTTCTTGTCAAGTTTTTTCAATTTGCGATTGTAACTTAAGCCTAGAATACTAATAATATATTTCATACGTTAATACTAACGATACCTAAATCTTAAGTAAACAGTTAAAAGTTAAGTTAAGTTATTAAGTTGCATATGGCTTTATTTATTGTTGTTATATCAGCTAATTTTTATTATTTATTTGTCTTAAAATAGGCTTAAAGTGAGTAAATATTCAGCATTTAAACCTTTTAATTTTTTTTTTTTTTTTTTTAATAAAAAGGCATGATAAATTATGATCAAGTGTTTACCGTAAACTTGAGATATTTATCAAACATGACAAAATGTTATAGTCTTCCGTCTGTAGAAAATTCATAGTATAACTCATAATATAACTTTTATTCTACCATTTCAAATCACATTTCCCAATTTATATTCAAATCAGTACTGTTAACACTAATTATACGTAAATTTTACGCAATAAAGTCTTTTGTATTTGAATTCAGAACATGTAAACGTCTAGAAATTTATGATTTTATTTTCAATATATGATTAAAAATACTTAACGAAAGAACTTCATACCAATAGGTTTTCATGCGTCAGAGCAATACGTATTTGAAAAAAATGTATACGTAAAATTTAAGTACATTAGTATTCTAGGGATGAAAAATTTACACATGCGGACATTCTAACATGGACATGGGTTTTCTCAACAATTTCCATAATAAAAGATGAGTACATATCTATGGCAACAGGATTCTTGCAATATCACAATATCATCCGGAAATTTTGCCGCAGCAAAAAATATTAAATCAAGCTTATAATATTCTATAACTCTGACACTTATAATGCCACATAAAAACGTACTTTAAAAATGTAAATAAATTTTCAGAACAAATTTAAATAGGTATAAATTGCATAAGTAGTTATAGCTGGGAGAAATCAAAAATTTTCGTACACCTGACGAACCTCACCAATTCCGATTTCAATGAAATTCGGTATACACACTAATCAGTCAACAAAAATTTTAAAGTTCTCCAAAATTTTCAGATTCCCTGTAGTTTATTGTTTTTTTTTTTTTTTTTTTTGATTTATTATGCATCATTTTGGCTCAAACTGATGCTTAATAAATCTAGTTTCTAATTAATTTTATACAAATGCATTTTTTAGAAGCAAAAGGGATAATGAAATATATATTCTTTCTTGCATCAAGGATGTTTAAAAAATCTTATCTTCCATTTTTCTAAAGTTATCTTTTAAATGTTCCTTAAAATGTTCTCCAAAACATATAAAAAATTTATAGTGAGACTATGTGGGGATGCTGAGAAAATTAACATTAAAAGAAACACATTTATTTCAGTAATAGTTTGATACTTTTTAATGTATGTATTTTTGTTTTGTGTATAAAACATATGAATATATTTTTCTAAAATCAATATCGCAGATAATAAATAAATGTATCTGAAAAATTTTGAAATTTTTTAATGAAAAAAATCTATATTTTCTAAAAATGCTAATAGACAATAAATCTAAGGTGGTATATTAAACAAAAAATTGACATCTTATGCAATAAATCTTCTCCAATGTGACTTTGAAAGCTTTATAAACTTAAGACTATTATTGCAGTTTTATAAAACTTTTAAATATGGTAAACCCAGTTATCTATTAAATAAGTTTAACTTTGGTACGTCAAATAGAACTAATTCTTTAGTTATGCCAAGATACTATTCCCAAATTATGAATAGATCATTTGTTGTCCGAGTGACCAGATTATGGAATAGAATTGTACCGTACAGTGATAGAAATTTTTCGTATTCAATATCAAAATTTAGAACAATTGTACTAAAGAATATGTAAAACTTGCTGTTATACATCACCACAATCTTATAATCTTATATTCATGAAATTTCAACATTTGTGCATAGGGGGGTATTTTTATTTTTAATAACAAAATAATACTTATATAAATGTAGACATTTAAAATTTAGTAATAAGAATTAAAGTTTGTAATTGCCATAAAAAAAATCTGGATTAATTTGGCCCTTTGGGCTTACAATCTATAATAATAATAATAAATAAAAAAAAAAAAAAAAAAAAAAAATTGCATCTAAAAAGTTCTATTCCATTAAATTGTATTTTTTCAAAATTTGAATAATTTTCCAAATACATTTGTTAAAGATGACAATAATACAATTTAAACGCAATTTGAATTGTCTTAATCTGGTAAGTGGTCTCCCAGATATTGTTATTTAAAATTACATACTTTTATGATTTTTAAGGTTTTTCAAAATACTTACCGGTTGATATGAAAAAAATCGCGAAAGTTTACGATTTCGCAAAAGGAAAACTCATAAGTATATTCCCTATAATAGCTCAGAAAATACTTTCCCGATTTCAAGGAATAATTTTTTGTTATTTGAATTAATTTTTTAAATTAATAAAATATAATAGCCAATAATAAACAGAATTTTTAACGTTCTTTTTGTTCAAAAAAAAAAAAAAAAAAAATTAGAAATTTTCAAATTATTACTCAGATGTTTTTTCTAAATGTTAATTTTCTCTCTCTCTCCCAAAAATAGGATTTCAAAAAGTAAAGTTGCCAAGTAAAGAGATTTTCAATAACAAAAAAGCTCCTCAAAATTTGTTTATTTAATAAAAATAAAAAAAGGGATTTATTCACATAAATAGTTAACATAAAATTCTCTTTTCACTAATTAAATTCTATATTTTTGTACGACGTCTTCACTCGGACTCCATGGATTCACAAGTGTTAACCTTAAGTCTGTTGGGACAATTTATTTTTCATTAGTGATAATTTAGAAAAAAAGTTCCGCTGAGGCACTATGAGCCAAAGTAAAAATATAAATTACGTTATAATTATTCAGTAAAATTTTTTAAATTTCACAATCCGATCCAAAAATATTCGGCATTTAGTATTTAACAGTTTCTGTTTACTTATAAATTTTTCGAAGTTTTTTTACATTATTATATTGTGAAACAATATCAAAATAATTAATTTCTTCTTTGGAAATAATATATCTAATTGGTCGAGATATTTCAAACAACTTAGTTTCTCATAATTTAGCAAAAATAATCTTAGAAATCGACATTTAGTTCCATTTTAAAAAAGGGGCCAAAAAATTCAAGTAGCCAAGTTGTTGCAAAAAGGGGCAAACGGTTTGGCATTAATAAATTTTATATAAGTATATGAGAAACAGTATGAAGTTGAACAAGGCTCAGTTCTTATATGATCATAACTTCTATATAACGACCTCTGCCGAAATTCAGATTAACGCGCATATATAATAGTATTTATTATATGGTCGTGCTTGACTGACTGCAACTATTTGCTTGTTAATTACTCGTAAAATTGTGTTAAAGTAATTAACTTTTTAATTAATTATAATTTTTGTTTTATAAAAACAGGCATCTCTTAAAAAAATTAAACAAAGAAAAAAAATATTTAAAAAAATAAACAAAATAAAAAAGGAAACGTTCTTTCTTGGGATTTATTATGATTGTCTGAACCAAATTATCTAGTGAGAATTATAGATAAGTCAATAAGTATATTATAATATTTCTAGTAGTTAACGAAATTGCTAATTATTCTATTTTAATTGTAGAAGTTAAAATCAAAATCAAGGTCCAAGTTTACGGCAATGATATATAAGCTATGCGTAGTATAATTCATGACGTAAAATTCATAACATTACATACACTTCTTTTAGCATTATTTAATTATAACATCTTTTCAATTATTAATTATTTTCATTCTGAAGTAAATAAAATATTTGAAACTTTTTAAATTGTATTGTTTATTATTTTTTTGCAATGGTACAATTTAGTTAATTTTTAATTGAATCAATTAATAGATTTGAATGCAAATACTTCAGACGACATGATCCATAACTTTATAAGGTATCTAGTTCGGTAGTTATGGTCAGTGTATGCAGTTTAGCCTTTTTAAGGCAAACGAAGATTTATTTTTACAGAATCACAGATTTCAGTTTTTTTTTTTTTTTTTTTGTATATTTATTCGCACAACAAAACGATATTACTTATACCTAACAAAAATTTTCACCTTTCGTGCTCTATTACCCAAATATTACCATTAATCTTAGGAACAATTTGTAAATATAATTAAAGAAAATCTTATAAGACACAAAAATTTGGAATCAAATCGATCAAAAAGGAATTATAGTTAAAAAAAAAAAGAAAAATTATAACCCAAATTTGTATGATTTTTTGGAATATTTGGGATATTCATTGGGTCATTTTGCTGACGGTTTATGTTTTATAAATTTATAATATTATTAAAAAAAATCTAATGAGAACGAAAAAAGAAATAAGTTTTTTAGATTGGAAAATTTTTAAACTTTTTCTTGCTTCTTCTTGTTTTTTGGGAAATTTAGCCTTTTTGACCCTTTCTAAAGTTTAATTTAGCCACTTTTTTCTCATCCCCTGGTAACACTAGTTATAATGACGCAAATTTGTATATTTTTCATTATTCATTGTTTTAAAAAATACTGTTCAAATTCTTATATACCAAATATGCTAGCATTTCTGCCACTTATTTGCTATTAAAAAGTTAAAAAAGTTTTTGAGAATACCGGTTTATTGTCAATTTGCTGGTGTAAATGCTAGTCATAAAATTATCCTTTTGGTACATTTATGGACTGTAGAATAGTTGGTTACTTTTATCATCACAAAAGTTGTAAACCGAAAATTTAATGGGTCAGATATTTTTTCTAACATGTTTCCGAGGTTAAATCTAAACTGTATAGTACACTCCTAAGTGTCACGAGTTAGTTTCAATAAAATTCAGCTGCTACTACCTGTTACCCTTCTTACATAGCATTTCTAGTAGCCACTTAAAATGAATATTTTTCTTTAAAGTTCAACATTTTTAAAATATGAATTATGTAATATTAATGCAGATATAATTAGTTTAGGAGCGGCTAAAAAATATATTTTAATTGCTTTGATACATGGAATATTAATTTTAGAGTAGATTCTTCGAAATTTGGAGCAATTTTTAATATAAAATTCATAAAATGAAGTTTTAATAAAAGTTCTTAAATTTTCCTCAAATTTCTTCAAATTCTTAACTAAGTTGGACAGCTCATTTATTATATAATTTATTAATGTGTTCCAATCTTCTGCTTTAAGCAACACATTTTTTTATTGTTTAACTAATAAAAGTATATATATATATATATATATATATATATATATATATATATATATAGATTTTCTCCAGATCAGAAGGTTGCGTGTTCAAATCACGTCTGGGTCACTAATTTGGGATGCGACAACGATATTCAAGTATAATAAAAGTCGAAATAATATTTGTTTGTTTAAGATTTCTTAATTTTAAAAATATTATTTCTTTTTCAAACAAACGCTTACTTTTATTAGTTAAACAATAAAAAAAAATGTGTTGCTTAAAGCAGAAGATGAAAACGGAAAAGAATTAATTAAAATGGTTCTTATTTACTAGTGTAAATATATATATATATATATATATATATATATATATATATATATATACATATATATATATATATATATATATATATATATATGTGTGTGTGTGTGTGTGTGTGTAGATTTTCTGCATTTAAAGTTGATGTTATAATTCGATAGTTTTTTTTTTTAATAATATTTTAACAGATTTTGATTCAGCAAATAGTATTCCAAAAATAATGCTGGGGAAAATGTTACCATATTGTTAGATATTGAACACGATATTTAGTTTTTCAAAACTCGAACCTTTAAAATTGGACTTTTTGCCGGAAATCTGTTCTAGGGACCCCTCTTTGCAGTGTTTGAACAAATTAAAAATAACAGCTTAATATTTTAATTAAATTCAAATTATTTATCAAAATAGAAAATTAGAGTGAGAAAATGCCAAATGTGGAAATTTATAAACGATAATGACCTGACTTGTTCATCCCATTCCGTAAATAAATAGTTAGTCTTCAATAAAGCAAATGTAACAAAGTGGCCAGCACAGTCGCTTGTCCAGAATCTTATTTTTCTTCTACGAAGCTCCGTCAAAAAAATTTTAAATTTGCACTTCTCAGCAAATAATTGTATCATATACCCAAAATTAAACACAAAAAAAAACTGGAAAACTAAATGCTCTATCATCGTATTATATCGTAAAGATTTTGCTCATGTAGACAAAAAATATTACTAAGATCTTTAAATTAAGAAATTTCATACTAATTTTTTCTTACACTTATTTCTGAGTAACAAAATGTTAATATACTTATATATGTATGAACATTTTTATTTTCCCTTGATGTGTTAATATCTTACAATATTAATGTATCACATTTCCACAAATAACTTAATTAAAAAATTATAAAGAGATTTATGCCCTCAATCAGATTTGTTACTTAAAAAGGAAATTAAAACATTATTTTATCTCATCATTTCTATCTTTCTCTACAACAGGTCCAAAAAAAACCAAAGAGAATGTATAAAGATTTTCTTTAATTATGAATTTCAAAATAATTTACATGTTAAATACATTGTCACTAATAGGTCACAAGTGTACTCAACAACACATAATTGCCGAATATCTTTGTACATAGATGTGTGTATTAAATAAAAGATATATATGCGTGTATTTGTGTTAAAATGCAAAAAAAAAAAAAAAAGAAGTAAGCAATCAAGTTTATTAGTAAAACGTCAACTTTTCCATTAACTAAATAACAGAAAAAACAAAGATATTAAATAAAGGAAAGAGAAAACAAACGCAACAACCCAGCCAACAAAATGTCAAACATTTTAAAAATATAATTTTATAGTTGATATTAAATTTTATATTAAAGATTTCTTTGAGTTTTCATAAAAAATTAAAAAAAAAACATTATTAATTGTTGGAAGTACTATTATTTAAAAATCATTCTCGAATTATTTTTTTTTTTTTTTTATTTTCACTTTAAGTTAAACTGTGTGCTAGGAACAAACAAAAAATGGATGTAGCTATGAGCGTGTTTTGTATGCAAACACAAAAATACATTTACGTTTTTGTAGTACAAGTATTTATTTGTAAACTCTCTCTTTTGTTGCTGTGCAAAATGTATATACCCATCAGTGCTAAAGGTACCAATTTGCCCTTTAGCACTAGATATATGACTACTTATATTAGATTATAATACTAGTTACTTTGGTATTGCAAGTAGTTGCTAAACGATCACCTTCTGCACTACACTTCGCTAGTGAAATAAGTAGTAGAGAATGTTTAATGTTTTAATTAGAAAATATAATATCATAAAGGAAACTATAACTTCTATGTTTACATATAATGCATAGAATTGCCGTTGGGAATTTTAAATTTACCAATTCAGAAATTTGCTCTCATGTTTGCTCTCAAACCAAAACTAGTAGTTTTTGGCATCATTCGGGTTTTTATTAAAAAACTACATAAATTTCTTTAGTTTTTCCATACAAAACAAAAATCATTTTCACCAAATTTTTATTAAAATCCAAGTAAAAACTACTGAAACAACTATTTGTATCATAAATCATGTTAAATTGATTTCAGGACAGTAAGCTTTTATATATAATGCAAATGAAAATATTTTTGCTTTTCTTCACTTTTTCTATTTATTTTATAAATTTTATTTAAAAATAATTTCTAAAATATTATTTCAAACTTTTAAAATGCCATTTACACCAAACAAAAACTAATAGTTTTTGACTTTATTTGGTTTTTGAATAAAAAAAAAAAAAAAACTATGTAAATTTGTTTGGTTTTAAGGTATGTAAACGATGTAGTTTTTGAAATTTTGTTTTTCAAAAACCAATTGGTTTTCGTTTTGGTATAAACGGCATATAAAAATATGATACATCCTGGTTTAGAACCGTAGCTATATAAAGAGCAAAATAAAATTTCAAATTTATAGAAATTATTTGTTTTGTTTATGAAATTATTACAATAAATAATTTATTAAAAATTGTCAAAATATCTCTTAATATTAGAACTATGTATTCTCTGATCGAAGAAATAGCAAACAGAGCTGAAATAAAAAAATCCAAGAAATGTGAATGTCAGCAAAAACTACATTGGGAAGAAATAAAGTATGTAAACGATGTAGTTTTTGAAATTTCGTTTTACAAAGACCAATTAGTTTTTATTTTGCTATAAACGGCATATTAGTGCTTTTACTATTCAAATGTAGGGCAGTTGGTTGCTCCTCGGCTTCACAAATTCACATTAATGTATGTGAATTCATTGCAACTATTAAATTAGTGAATTCACTATTGAAATGTAATGCAGTTAGTTGCCAATCGGCAAAGAATTATTAAGTTTGTCCTTATGAATTCCCTTCATTATATACGAATTCGTTGCAGCTATTAATGGACTTCAGAAATTTACTCGAATGATTGCAAATTCATTACGTCTGTTAATTTAGTGAATTCATTATTGAAATTTAATACAGTTAGTGGCCAATTGGAAAAACATATTAATTTTGTTTCTAGAAATTCGCTTGATTATATACGAATCCGCTGCAAGTAATATTTTAGTGAATACATTATTAAAATAAAACGTATTTACATAAATATGTATGTATATGCGATATCGTTACAACTGTTAATTTTCTGATCTTACCATTGAAATGTAATGCAATAAGCGGCCTGCCAAAGGCAAGAAAAGTACTCTTTGTTTAAAACATTCTTGTTATTACTGATGTAATATATGCAACCGAAGATATTTTCTTTTTAATATATTTTTAAAATTACTTAAATATAAGTACCTAAGTATATAGGTTTCTCAAATACATTGGTGGGTATAAATATATTTTGACAACAAAATATGATTTTCTTAAATTTTTATGAAAAATTTGTATTATAAAATAAAGTAGATATGAAGACGGAAAAAAATAACCAGTTATAATACACAGAAAAACTTATTACCGCATATTTTTCAATTAAAAAAAAAAGTTGTTTCATTTTGCATTTAAATTTAATAAATATATTCAGGTAAATATAAAATAAAAATGAAATTTAAGTAAAATTTTATTTCTAACTTCAATTTTAATTAATTCAATCATATACTTAATTGATTTGATCAATTTTTTACTTGGAAAAAATTTTCTGTTTTACATTTTTAACAATTTTTAGTAATTGATATATTCGTAATAATTTTGGTGAGAAGTTAAAATTTTCAAAAGTTTTTAATTGAATGAATTATTTTGTAATATACTTGGTTATTTGTGACTTTTTTCTGTATATGCTTTATTAACAAAAATATTCAATATTAATCAGAAATCATTTTAGTTGTTGGCACAGATAATTTGAACAATTTACTTAGAATTGTACGTGAAACTATTTCTGATTTAATTATTAAAAAATATATAACAAAATTAAGTGTGTAATATGTCAAATAAGTTTTTAACCTAAAATGGTAAAAAGTTGTTTTGAATATTTAGAATAGGACCTCAATAAGTGTAAAGTAAAAACCAATAAGAAAGCCAATTATACATATATGCTCAAAATTATTTTCTGTTACTAACATTTATATGTGATTTATGTACGTTAAAGTGATTTGAGAAGTGGGCCTTTATAAAATTTAGATTACTGATTAAGACTTGTATGAAAATGTTCCGGGAGAACATTTACATGACGGCTATATGAAATAATTAACCGATCATAACCAATTCGTTATGATAAAATAATCATATATGCAAATACCATAAAATTGTCTTTAAAATTGTGACCTATACTTAGTTTGCAAGATTCACATGGACAACTAGCTTGCAGGACGAATATCGTTATTCAGACTCATAAATTGATTCTGAATCAATTGGTTTACGACCAATATTTTATGCGTTATAAATATCAGCGCATACACATAACCCAACGAGTTTATAATATATAGTAATAAAACGGAACAAAATTTCTGCGTTAAAAATAAAATATCTACGGAGAAAAACAGAGTAACTATGACAAAAATATATCAATGTAGAAATTGATTCATTAAAAGTACTAAATAAAGTTATCAAAATACTTATGCAGACTAATAAAAATGATTTGTGATAATATTGAATATTTTTACTAATAATGTTTATAAATTAATAATAGATTAATTAGCTATTTTAGTCCTATATCATGCCTAATCATTAGCTTTTAAAAATATCGTTTACAAATTTAGCAAAATCATATACATACATATGTATATGCCAGCCACTGAATATGGAATAAATATATATAAGTGTTTTTTTTTTTTTTTTTTTAATATATATTTTTTCTAAATATATATATAGTTTTATTTTCTTTCATAAAGACCTACTAAGTTTATGATAACTTTGCACTTAATACATTATTAAATGACTTTAGTGTAGAGAAAAAAAGTAAAAAGAAAGGAAAGAATCAAATAACAACGTTAAAACTTTAAATATTTTTATATGTAATTTCATCATTTTTGTGGATGGGCTTAGTTCAATTTAAAAATAAACGGCGCATATCTTACTTTCTAATTACTATTGATAATAAATCAATTGGTTGCTAAAAGATCACATTTTGTATAAATAAATAATATACAAATAATAACATATATATTTAAATTATCAATTTGCGTAAATTTGCTGTTAGTATTTTGTTAAATTATGCGTTTCGTCTAAATTCATAAACAAAACAATATTTAAATTACAATTTTGCTAACTACATGTAATGCAGAAATTTGCCGTTGGTGTTTTAATATATGTAAGTTTTTGGCATAATTGATACATAAATTACAACAAACATTCACATGAAATTGAAAACATCACATAGCAGAATGTTAAACATAGAGAGCAATAAGTAGAAGGTTGGAAGTTCGACCCCAGCTGAAGACATTGAAGGAGAAAACTGTAAAATGAAAATAAAACATTATAAATAAAAATATTAGTAAAAATAATTGTAAATTGAAATTAAAACTTAATAAATATTACAAAATAATAAAGTAATATAATATAATGGAAATAATATTTAATTTTTTTAACTTCTTCATCCCAAATAGCAGATTTTTTTTATTACTGCAAATACAGTACACTATTATTTTATGCTGGTAGTGCTAGTTTTTTATGAACAGTGTAATGTGTAGCAATATATTACATTCGAAGTTACTAGTGAATTTTTATGCAGATTATGCCGGTTTGTAATAAACTGACATAATATTTAGCTTCACAGTACCTTCCAAACTACTAGTGAACAGGGCTGTCAGATATGGCGATTTTTCGCTAAACGTGGTGATTTTTAATTGCTTTTGGCGACTGAATTTTTCGTTTGGCGACATGGCGAATTTTTTGACGATTTATAATCATGTGGCGATTTGTTTGGCTAATTTTTAAAATTTTATTTAATAGGCATTTGTGGAGAAAATCTATTAAATTTTCTTATCGGAAATCAACTATTTTTAGTATTTTCTTATTTAGCAAAATGAAGAGCTTTAATCTATAAATAGCTTCAACTTAGTTTACGAAATTTTATAACAAAAAAATATATTTTACAATACTTATATAGTAAATGTTTGATAATTTGCTTTTCATCATCTCTCATATATAAGGATATAAAGATAATTATTAAAAAATTAATTTTTTGAAACAATGGGGCCAATGCTATTATATAATTCCTTTAAAAATTATAATAAAATTCAATAAATTTTAAAATTTGTTGAACTAAAATGGAGCAATATGTCAGAAAAGTGTGTTTTATGTGTAGTTTTACTATTCTTTTTTTTTTATTCAATTATTATTAGCTATTGTAATTATCGTTGACTTTGTTAATGCTGAATTTACATTTATAAATTATACGAAATTTTAAATAATAAAAATTGTAAGACACTTTTAATATTTTAGGTTGTTTTTTAGTAATTCTTTAAAAAACCAAATGGAATAGAAATTTGGCGATTTTTGACAATTTCTGATTAACAATTTGGCAACAGAGGCTCAAAAAAAATCTGACAACCCTGCTAGTGAATAGTAATGCAAAGGCTTGTTAAAAACATTGAGATTGGGTTGAATAATAACTAGTCGTAGTTCTTAGTAGGTAGGGAATTCCATTTTACGGAACTAGTTCGGCGAACCGCTGGGTAACTACATTTTTAAGGTTGGATGTAATTTGTATGTATACGAATATAACATATTGCCATATCCTGGGCTGCCACAAATACTAAATACATCTTCTACTGTTCTCAACTGAATGACTGTTTGGCTGGTTGCTTTGGATTAATGATATATATATATATATATATATATATATATATAGATGTGTAAATGATAAACTTTCTGACTAACGTACAGGCTAGCCAAGCCTCTGTTTAACTAAATGTCCTGTTTTCATTTTGTTCGTCATTTTATTATATTTTCGTCATGCTCATTATATTTTCTTTATATATATTTTTTTAAGTTTATATTAATTTTTTTCTTCGTCTTTATTTAATGTAAATGCTTTCATTATAAGATTTAAAAAGTTTTTTTAAACACAGTTTCGAGACTACAGTTTACTACATCTAATACATGTTTTTAATATCGGTTCGGTCTTTATAAACTTCGGTAATAAAGGAGAATTTAATTTAAGTCTTTAAGTTTAACTATTACAAAATCTATATTCTGCTAATTTTTTTTTTTTTTGTTAATGATTTGTTGTTTTAGTTAGCTTCAAATTAAGATAAAGAAAGTGTCTATTTAGGGAGAAAATCTAATAGTTTTTGTGAATTGAAATAATTGAAAAAATAATATTGTTAGTTACAACTAAAATAAAAGAAAAACTTCATAATGCTTCAACAAAAACTTTTTAACAACTTCTGTAGCGTATATGTTATTCAGAGTTGATCGCTAACAGTTTCCCTGTTAGTTTATTTGTTTGTTTTCTATTTGATTAGTGGTCATTATAACTTTTTCTGTGGCGGCACATAAAATATGAGGTATTTTCTGGATAAAGGAATTTTGTGGTTCCTTGTAATTTATTTTGTCGTTTACATAAATGAGGGGACATTTTCACTAAATTTTAAAGATGAAAGAAAAAGACAATATGCTTTATACATTTTCATAATTGTTTCTTTAATATTGTCTCATTTAGCTCTTCAAGCAAATTAATATAAATTATTAACAAGTTATTCAATGTGGAAATGTTTCCATCTTTTTTCAAAAAACTAACATGAATCTTTATGCTCTTTGTTGGGTGACAGCATTCGTATGTATTTTCTTGGAATATTTAAAATTACATTTAGTTTTATCTTTTATTATGTTTTGTTTCAAACTATATTAATTTATAAGGCTTTTTTACAATTGCAAACATATAAATTACAATTTCTTATCATTAACTTTTTTGGGTTGTGAATATGAAAAACAATCATATTACGGTACTTTTAATATCGTGTTTTTAATATATATTTTTTTTTTAATCAATATACCAAACCAGTATATTATATTCCGTGCGGAGTCTTTACTTGTTTACTCCCATCGTGACGCGTCCCCAAGTGGCGAGAGGCACTGGATGTACTAATGTACTGTGCTGGAGCCCTCTCCCTTTGCCGGCTTTAATGCATCCTTTGTATCACACCCGGTTTTGGAAACGGATAGGCTTTCTGGACTGGATGCGGTGCAATTGATGTATTTTAATTGGTGATTCTGCCAAAATGAATGCATTATCTGGCACTGGGTACGGTCTTGGTGCTATACGTTTTCCGCGGACCAAATAAGCAGATATCATGCACTTTTAAGATCAAGGTGGTAGGTAGCAGTGCCGAGGATCTGAAGGATTAGTTAGCGCGAAAAGAAACTAAACGAGAACATCTCCCCTCTGATGCTGATGGCAACGGTCAGTTGCATTACATCCTAGTCCGCATACGCCGTCACTGCGCGAGATGGTCTATATTTTACGTGCCTACTTGTGGGACAAAAATTGAGCAGGAAAATTTTATAAAAACAAATAGGTTAAGGGGAAAAAAGGACGAAGAAAAAATGGACGGAGGGAATTGGCTAGGGAAGAGGAAGTAACGGACGCTGACATAGGGGTTATCGATAAGATCGAGTTAGGGAAAAAGAATGACGACGTTATGATAGGGGGGAGCATGAGGATGAGGACGACGACATGGGCTTTTGAGACTGCAAAAGGACATCCTCATGCAACACAATTACTGTCCCAACTGACGGAGGAGGATAGCATGCTGGACTCGGCGAAGGATCTTGTAGGATCCAGTGCGACGGGGGAACTGGAGGACCTGTCTCTTTGGTCCAATGAAGAGCATGAGACAACAGTTGTCTCTGAAGCAGGCATCAGGCATGTCTAGGCCTTTGGCAAAAACAATTGTTCGGCAGGAAGCGGTAGTACATCCAATGGATAAACAGGCCGCAACCGACAGTCGAACGAGATTCGAAAAGGCGAAGAACGGCGTTAAGGCCTCCATAGCTGCACTAAGTAAGTTGGCTAAGAAGGATCAGACGGACGGGATAGGCAACATATAATATCAATGAATTCGGTATAGGTACTCTTCCAAATTGGCTCTTTCAGATATTTTAGCTAATGAAAATTCACAGAATACCTGTACGTATATATACCTGTGCGATATTTCTAATATATATATATATATATATATATATATATATATATATATATATATATAAATGCGCAGCTAATCCTTATCAACATCATAAGAAGTTGATTACCATGGTGATTACACTGAAACATGAACAATTGTGTTGTGTTCTGTGGAGTTTATCGAAAAATGATCTTAATCGTTTAGAAGCTATAGTGGAATTCATAAAAACTACATATCATGGAAAAGTCGACGTCATTGGTAATTTCGGATAGACAGCCTTTTAAAGTTGTATGACGTAAAAATGAAGTCCTTGAATCAGCGTACTAACAGATTAAACATTCCGATTGGATGGACACTGATACAGAAATATCGGCGTGAAAAATATCAACTGGAGCACCCTGCAAGACATATAATGATTTAAGTACAATATCTAAGAAGAAAAGTCTGGCCCATAAGCTTTCTATAATTTCGAATGAAAATGTTTCTGATACATTCAAAGAAATGTTAAAAAAGGAGAAGCAACCTAAGAGTGCAATTAATATTGCTGAAATACTGCCAACTGCATCACCAAAACGTCTTAAACGGATTGCCGAAAGTGTACCTACTCCAACACCATAATCCAATTTTACATAGAAAGAAGAAATTGCTTTAATGCTTGAACTGAACCTCAGCCGAAACAAATATCAATTTTTTTTTTTCAAGAAAAAAAAGCAAACCATTTTACCATCTATTTCGGTTACCGAAAAGGAAGCATGTGTAAAGCTATCTTCTTTGCTTGAGAATACATCTACCAGGATAGTTGCAGATTTTTCTGCAGATCAGTTGGAAAAAGTAAATAAATAAAGCGACGTTGTATTAATCTGTAAGTGGGGATGTGAGGGACTATCAACCCTTCCTGAATACAAGCATGCTAGTGGAAGTAAGAAAAGGGCGGATTATAAAAGCGTATTTATAGCATCTTTGGTGCCATTAAGAATTCGATCTTATTCCTTAAAGCAATCTTCATCAAAATGTAAAAACTCATTTGAAGATATATGGCTTAATACAGATCTATTTGGTTCGAATACACAAGGGTGTCGAAGACAACAACAAAGGATTTAGTGGAATATATTAAAGATGAAATAAATGATTTACCTCTTTCAATGGACTAACATACTATTAATGGCAATTAATTGTAAGCACAAAATTAACTCTGCTCGATTTGGAGAATATGCAATAGAAGTATCAAAACTACTTGTTTTCCTATATCCATGGAAAGAAATGACACCAACAATTTCTTTCGGTATTTAAAAATAAACCAAACAAAAGGTTTTTGGAGAAAATACAAATTTTTTAATTGTAATAACATATTTGCTTTTAAAGATATCTTAATTAAATTTGCATGAAATGTGGATCTTATTAATATAAATAAAAGCGCGTTAACCAAATTTCAATCGGGGGTAGGGTTTTCCTGAATTCTCAAATAAACAAATTAAAATTCCCAAAAATGGGATTTTTTAAATTGTTGGCTATAGAATCCACATTTTTCCGAAGTCCCATAGATTTTGATTTAAAACTTTTAACAACATATTAAGGATTCTTAAAATATATTTCGCTTGTCGATTCGTGCTTTGGGATTTTAGAAAATATGGTCTAAAATCAAAACTTTCATATAAAATGGGTCGAAATCGGGAGGGTATGTACCATGACCAATTGAGTTATTGTGCTTGTTTCTTATCTTAAAGTCATCTTTGTGAAGTTACCTTTCAGAAAACTGCAAAATTAGAAAATTTTATTTTAGATAAAAAAGAGTGTAGATAGTTTTTCGGCTAAAAAACACAAAAAAGGTCGTCTTTTTTGCAATTTTCAAATTCAAAATCGTTTATTTTTGGACTCGGTAAAGATATCGACTTCAATTTTTTTTATTCAATAGATAATTTTAACTAATAATATCGGTCGGAAATACTAGGATATATATGAAAAAACCGGACCAAGAATATGCAAAATTATGGTGCTTAAAAATTGAGAAGCAAATAACTCGAAAACTATAAGAAATAAATAGGACATGTAAGCATGTTTTTGTCTAGGCCTACAACAGTATATAAAAATTTTTTATGTCACAAGTACCTAACTTTGACCGTAGCTCCGGCCCTGGGGGGATTGTTGTGGCTCCTTCCAAACATAACATTGTACGCTCCTCTGCTACGTCTATACCAAATTTCATGGAAATCCAACCGGCCGATCAGTAGTTACAGATTTATTTCCAAAAAATTTCGATTCTGCCCCACTGTGCAATATATCAGGCAATGAACTGGCTGATGAACTTTCAAGGCAAGGCGCAGCAAAAGATGTCTCGGAGGGGGAAACCTATGTGAAACCACCACTAAGTTTCTTCTTTGGGAAGATCAATGATTGGATCTTGGCCAGAACCATTTCGGCTTGGCTGAGTAGAGAGGACTGTAAGGTGTCGAGGGCGTTGTGGCCGGCACTCGACAAGGCAGGCACAGGCACTCTTCTGGCCTTGAGTAGGAGGAGCTTAAGAATCATAATAGGGGCCATAACGGGTGACTGCTTAATAGGGAAGATGAGGTCTAGATGGGACGCTAGCTATTCCGATTTTTGTAGAATGTATGGAGACGTCGACGAGACCGAGTCTATTGAACACATTATGTGCCATTGCCCACGATTGCAGCATCGTAGGATAAAATGGCTGGGCAGCCAATTTCTCGGCGAGCTAAGTGAAGTTCGGGACATGGAGTTTGTAGAAGTCATAGGCTTCGTAATGGGAATCAACTGCCTAAGGGAGAGTCAGGGCAACATTGCCAATCCTCTTATATGATTCCATTTATTCCTATCCTGTTTCTCTTCTATTCCTACTTTCCTATTTTTTGCATTCTATATTTTGCATTCTATATCCTATAGCTTTTCAATGAAGCGACTCATAATGGACCGAGATCGGTCTCTGGGTGGAGATGTGGTACCTTTGGTATCACGTCAACCTTCTCTATCTGTCAATCTATCTATCTATCTATACCAAACCAGTAAAGTAACATATTTTAGCGCGATTTGATTTTTACAAAGTAAAAGAAGAACAAGGTTAAATTTTGTGCTCCTGTCGGGTTGATTTTTAAGCATTACCATATGGTGTAAATATCATAAAATAAAACGTGGTCTATCAAGGATTAAAAATTATGCGATTTTATGCATTTTTTCAGAAATTTGAAAAATTTTAATATTAAAAGTGTCAATTTTCTTAAAAATATTATATATATATTTAATATATATATATATATATATATATATATATATATATATATATATATATATATATATATATATAGATTGTAGGCCCTACACTTATAAAAATAAAATTTTATTTTAAAATATATTTTACATAACCTTTTTTAGTTCGTATAAACTAATCATGACCAAATGTCCTATCGTTACATTCCATATAGGGGCAATCATATGGAGACTTTTGGCAATAAGTCAAAAAATAAAATATATTTTACGAATTAAAAAGTATATAATTTCAAAAAGGAACTTTTCTGCATAATGCTTATTCACAACATCTTTCATCAATGCTTTTATCTGGCCATGCTGGAAATTGAAAGTTTTTGAAAATTTGGAAAAGAAATAAAATATTTGTGTTGTTACAAACTATTTTCAATTAATTATTTTATTGTTGTAAAGCCTTAAATGTATAATGTAGATTGCGGTAATTTCTGATAAGTAGCGATATTTATTTCTGATATTAAAAGAAACATTCGTATGTATTTTCATGTATAAAAAATTTACACACATTTTTTATACATCTGAATAATTTACACAGCTTCAAAAATCAATTATTTACGCTTAAAATTGTTCAAAATTTTGTCTTTAAAATAGCATAAAATCTTAATATTTAAACACAACTTTAACAAAAACCTATCAGAGCCAAGTTGAGATTTAAATGAATGTTTGAAAAGGAACATCGTCATTATGGTTTGGAAAAAGAAATGGGAGTAGTTAAAGGATGGTATAATCCTTAGTTAAAAGATATAATTACAAGAAAATAAAAACAATTTAAAGAGGAATTAGAGAGACATTAGGAAAAACCTGTCAGAAAAATTTAATATCGCTTAGAATATTTTCAAATTTTTCTGCAGTCGTTGGTATGTTCGGCGAGAATGTATGATTTTTAGAAAGGGTATGATGTTTGCATTACAGAAAGTGTATTTTCATAATAATTTTTCTGTAATATAATATGCTATTTCTGAATATTTCCAGACTATATTGTTATTGATTTTACTTTGTATCGAATTTTCAATGTAATTCAAATAAATCAAATTTTTGTACTTAAAATTTTTTCTAAAATCACGAATTTTGCTACAAATAAATAAATTTTTTGTTCTTAAAATTTTTTCTAAAATCACGGGTATTGCCACAAAAAAAAAAATCAATTACAGAACCAATTTATTACACTTCTTATAATGCGAACATCGCAACCTTTCTAAACATTATAATTTCTCGCTGAACAAATAGATGACTACTGATAATTTTGCAAATATTTTAAATGATGTTAAATTTTTTATTAAAGATTACATTATTTTTAACCCTATGTGAACTGTTTTATAGATTTTAAATAAGATAAACCATTTTAAACTTTAAGTGAAATCTGACATTGACTCTAAATGTATTTATTCAATATTCTTGCCAATATTTTTAGATTTTTGCGACTTATTAAATTGAGTTTGTATCACAAAATTTTACAATATCTTATAGGCAAGATTTATTACCATTTTTAGCTATGCGTTAATAAATTACTTTTGAAGCTGTGTAAGTAACTTTGAAGAATAAAAAATGTGCGCAAACACTTTTGAAATGAAAACTGCATTTGATTCTTTTTTAATATCAGAAATAAATACTACTGCTTTTTCAGAAATTACCATAATCTACTCTATATATTTCAGCTCTTACAACAACAAAATAATTATTTCAAAATATTTTATAACAATAAAAATATTTAACTTCTTTTCCAAATTTTAAAAAAATTTAAAAAATTGTAAATATATATGACTGTGACTGTATGTTTAGGTGTATTAAATTATTCTCTTAAGGTATAAATATGAATTAATAATAAACGTGTTATTTATTAATAAACTATATAATTTCTGGAAATTATAATCTTAGATGTATATATAGATTAAAGAACAATAGGTTTAGTTTTATTGTTAGTTTGAAGTAAAATATTTCGATACTAAAAATTTGTGGCTGATTAGAATCATATTGCGAATACTTATTAAGAACCTTATTACATTGAGCAAATTTCTATAAAACTGTAAGTGACTCAATATGCAATTTTTATTTTTATTATTTTCGAATATTTATTTTTGAATAAGGCCCATCTATGAAAAAAATTCACTGCTATTACTTGGTAACCATAACCCAAATCAGTACAAAATAATTTGTCATTGTTAAAAAACAGTATAGCTTTAATCTTTAAGAGATTAGTAAATATAAAATATCGTCGGTGCAAGAAAAAAGTAGAAACACAATTTTGTACTAAATACTTGAAAATCCTAAATCAAGGTATAGTAATCTACCTCGAGATTTAAAGGTCTCGATAAATTCAGTTATGTGGCTAATGTCTCTAGATAGAGAAGGATCTGTGTAAAACGTGTAAAAAAACATGTTTAAATTAAAAAAAAATAATAATAAAATATCCAGTTTTTGGAAAATTTTGCTGTCTATTAGTTGTTGCAATATTTGCGACACAAAAAGAAATGATTGTAGAAGGACTTATATACACAAAAATTTATATCAAAAAACGTTTAGAGAGATCTATAGTTATTCAACAACGCAATGGTTCTATAATATTTTAGCGAAATTTTGCTATCTCTGACTATGCAAAAGACACAAATGAATTGTACAGTGCAAATATTATAAATGTTTTTCCTATAGAAATAAATTCTTCAAAGTCCACATAGATTCACGAAACTGAGAGACATCGGACACTGATGAAAATATTATTAATAAAGAGCAAATAGATAGCACAAAACTACCAAGATTTTCAGAATAAGTGGCAAGTGAATGCTTTAATGTTGATAAAAGTACTCTACGAAAACAAATTTAGGGAGATCAGAAAATGGTCCGAAAATTTTATGAAGGCGAATCAAATTAACATAATTTTTATATTATTTTTAATGTGAATAGTTGACATTTAATTAAATAAATGCATTATCTCTTTTTATGATAAAATTAAATAAAATATTTGGTTTATGAGCGATACAGTAGAATTTATTAAATTGAAAAACAAAAGGCTTAAATGCATAACTAGTCACTTGACATAAAATTAAAAAACAAAAATAAACTTGCATAAATTTCATTTTAATACTAAACTGTTATGTGAACTTTTACACATAATATTTCATACATGGTTTACAAATGTCTACTTTTGATAACTTATAAATCAATCAAGATATGTTAAAACGGTAATTAATAAAGATTTGAAGTGATGTAACATATATTATTTTAAATTTGTGAAAGCAGATTTCATGACCATAACCATGGATTAATTTCATTCAATTTTCGGATTATGTAGGGTGGCTCCACAGTACTATCACCAACATTTAAATATTTCTACATACAAATATCTGTTACTTTTTAAGATGTTTTAATTTCAGCTTCAAATAATTAATTTAATTTTAAATAAAACATTTATGTTTTTATTATATCAGTAAAGGTGCTACATTCTGTTGGGTCGAATTTCATAGACATTCATAAACAAATTTCTGAAGCCCAGATTCATATCAAATAAAAAAAAACTTATTACTTTTGACAGATATTTCCAAATATTGCCTAGTAGAAGTGTTTATCAAATCAAAAACTTTCTGATTTAAGACCTAAGAAGAACTATTTTACTGAAAAATATGCTAAGGTGAAGGGAACATAAGATTCGGCATAGCCAAATACAGTATTCTTACTTGTTTTTTATATGCACTTTGTATGTATGTAATAATTTTTATATGCATGTTACTTATTATGAATGTAATTAATTATGTTAAATATTAATGAAAAGTATCCAAAGTAATTGATTAATTGACAACAATATTTACAACAATTAAGTATGTATATTACTTGTAAAAATAGGTCATCGTGATAAAATACAATATAAAAATAGTTATTATACATTTTAATAATTTTCTTATAAATATAAAGATAATTTAAAAATAATTATGTATCAAAAATTCAATTTATCAAAATAATATTTTGAGTGCTCTTTAAAATAACATGACACTTCCTACAGAACCAATTACACTCATTTTTAATTTCCACACCCATTTCGATTTACTTAATAATATTTACAACATACGCTTTTAAATTCATCAGCATTTCATTTACGTAAAAATTCTTAAGTTCCTTAGAATGTACATTGAAAAAAGCTTTGAATAAATTTTGTTTCTAATTTTGTTAACTGCAAAAAAACGAGCCAAAAATAAAAATAAATAAATAAAAAAAACTAAAAAAATCACTGCTTCTAATGCAGTACTAAGCACATTAATAATTACTTACAAAAAAGTATAAGTAAATGCATTTTTAGCAGGAAAAAAGTTGAATAATTTCTTAGAAAATAACAATATTACAAATTTGAAGGTATTTTGATTACCTTTTAACAAATATCATCATTAAAAACCGTTATAAACATAGTTTTAAGAGAAGAACTTCAAAAGAAATGAATAAGAATCATAAAATAAGAACATCCTAGCAATGGCAACCATAACTTCTACAGCTCTTCTTCACAAATAAGTAAGTACTTCCTTCCAATAACAGACAACACAATGCTAAAATCTTTAATTTTTTACGTCTTTTTCAATTTCTTTTTACTGGGTTAATATAAATTTTTACATACTTATAATCAGATTTACCGTTGGACAACCTTAGCCGCCAGTTGCATCTTTTTCAGTCACCTAGCCACTTTTTTGGCCCCTTTTTTACAATAAAACAAAATGGCGTCTTTTTAAGATATGTGCTAAATGAAGAAAAATTATGTTCTTTGAAATGTCTCGACCCATCATATACTAATTCCAACGAAGAAAGGAATTATTTTAAGATGGTTTCCGAATGATACAAAAAACCCCGCGGAATTTTTAAATGAACTGAAACTCATAAAAACTGAAGTTAATGATAAAGTTTATGGACAACTCCTTAAAATATCAAATGCCGAATCTTTTTGGACCGGATTGAGAGAATTAAAAAAGAGACTCGATGAATACCTAATTTATATTTTTTTTACTTTGTCTCACAGCATATTAAAGCAGTTGGTCACCTTTTTGGATACTTTTTTTAAAAATCCTTTTTTAACTTTTTGAAAATTCTAAACAGTAACGCTGTATTTATTAGCACAGCACAACAACATTTTTCGCACATAAATTAAACCTTATAAACATGAATGTAGAAACATTTTATTATAAGACTGTGTTTTATATTAAAATATAATAAGTTTTTCATTTAGCGTTCGTTTATACTTTTAAAAGGGGTTTAGAATTTCAAAAATAATATTTTTTTTTAATTTTTTGAGGCTTTTTTTGGGGTTGTCTTTAATTTATATATCGTTTACATTCAGAGTCGATAAAAATTGTAGTGTTTTGTCACAGCTTTGATGTATTGTACTTAAAACGTATTTAATTCTCATTGAGTTAATAATGTCTTTATGTATAAAACATTTTTAGCTTTCTTAAAATTTGAGAAAGCTTTCCTGACGATCCGACATATGCAACTAGCGAATTCCGTATCAAAACTATTTGCACAGAACAATAAATTATAATTTTATTATATATAATATAGTAATTTAATTTTTAAAATTATATTTGGAAACAATAGCGCGTAGGAATTAATTAACTAAAAAGGAATTTTTTAATTTCTTTGTCCTTTTAGTTTCAATAGGTAAAGTTTTAAAAAATCTTTTAAATATCCTGTATGTATTTATGTCAACTTTTTTTCTAAGTGTATGAATGTTTCAATTATAAACATAGAAAATGGTACATATACGCGATGTATATTAGGGTTGTAACTATTTTTGGAAAACAACGTACGATTTCTAAAATGCTTTTAGAATTGTTTATAATATTTTTATTTGCATAAAGTAAAGTGCATTGATTTATAGGAAGACAAAAAATGCTGCAAATGTACACCCTAAAATTAAAGATTGATATGTTCGTTGTCGTGGGTAATTTTTAAAATGCCTTAAAAAATATGGCTTTCTATAAAAAGTATACACAATTTTAAACATGTCGACTCAGCAAACATTTTTTTTAATTAGTTTTCATTCTCATGAAAAAGTCAAATTTTCTGTGACTATTTTTAAATATTATTTCGTTAAAATCGTAATTTACATACAAAAAATTATGGCTAAAAAATACTTTTGAATAAATCATTATTTGTCTTTAAATAAAATTTTTTTAAAATAAAAGTTTTGATTTTAACACTATGCTTGATTGGTTGTAAACAATTTTAAAACCAAGACACAATACAAAAACAATTTCTTATGTTTTTACAATTACAGGAAAATAATAAAAATAAAATTACGAAAATGAGTAAAACAAAAAAATATAACTCAATATTTGAAGCCTCCAATGGGCTTATCATTATTTTCTTCTTGACTTTCCTAATAATGATTGAAATATATTTATCTTTCTGATAATTCGGAAATACTCAAAGATTTAGAAATGTATTTTAGGTGATAAAATAAATTTGGTGTAGGTACCTAATAACGTTACGTTAAGTACTAAACTTTTTAAATTTTAATCTAAACAAGCATTGACCTTACTATATATTTATTATTTTTTTTTTTTTTTTGTTTTCGATAGATTTATTTATCCATCCAAATCGATATATGCTGGGTAGTTTCATAGTCCTTAAATAAAGGAATGGTGGAGTCATATATAATTTAATTTTGAAATATCCTTTACCTATAAATGTTGTAGTGTTCAATTATTTTTTTTTTTTTTACTTTTTGTTTTAATGACTGCTTTCCTCTTTTTTAGGTCGATTTGTTTATTTATTTTACGTTATAGAAGTAAAAATGCATCAGAAATATTTTGTTATTTTTTATTATATAGATATTTCAACACAATATTATTAAAGAATTATTTTGACAAAGTGTACGAAACAATAGTAATACTTCAATTATATACACTACGTATTACCCATAATTATTCTTATTTTACACCAAGATCTCCTTTCTGTTCATGAATTTTACATCAAATTTACAGAAATATAACATAGTATTAGACTATAATAAATGTATGGTCCCTATCATAAATTTATTTCAAATGTCGTTGATAGTTGAAAGTGGGACACTTTTGTCAAAATATATTTTGCTAAGACACGAAATTGACCATAATTGACAAAAATAGGTTGTATTTGTAATGCTTAACGGCGCATCAAAAACCTTCGAAGGATGCAAATTTTATGGACCAAAACAAAATTTCTTTGGTTAAAAAGGATCACAGTATTAAATAGCTTTTTTTTTTTTTTTGATTACCATTTTTCTCAAAAAATACGAAAAAAATTAAAATTTAATTTAAATGAAATATGCCGTTCCAACACCACCAAAAATATCATCAATTTTATTTAAATAACTTAGTGAGTTTTTATATTACGCGTAATTTTTACCGCATTTCGCGCTCCCTGCACGAAATGATTAACGCGAACTGATTCTACATGCATTCGAGTCATTTTGTACTTATATTAAAAATTAAAAATTTTTGATAATGGCCCATATAATTTATGTATATTTTGTTTTTATTTATTTTCTCAATTTGTCAAAATTCAAAATTGTTTTTGCTTTACCATTAAGGTTTTAAATGATTTATATTTAAAAAAACGAAGAAACAAAATTAAATAATTTTTTTATTTGATTAGAATTTAAATCCAATAATAATGACCTAATAATTTAGGGCCATAATTTTTTCTGTGTGCAGTAAATAATTCCATACAACTTATTTGCTAAAATTGATGATTTAACCTTCTGAGAACCAAATGTATACAATTGGCCCTTTTGCTTTAAAAGGCCAATTTATCTATAATTTTTAATAGTATCAGAATGGTATCTTAAAATTCAATATATGTTAAAAAAAAATGCCCCAAATACATACATACAATTACATGTTTAAATAAGAAAAATATGTTAAAAAATGTTAACAAAATCTTGATATTTTACGATTGAAAAGAGCTAAAAGAATTATTTAAATGTATATTTCAAGCGTGAATACGGCTTTATAATATTTTGAAGTTAGTTTTGTTATAATGAAAGCATTCAGACGTAATATTTTGAGAATACAAGAACATACTAATCTTCATTTCTAGAGGAGTACGTTTGAAACTTTTTTTCCTAAGACACTTTAATACACAGTGCAAAATATTTAAATGTTACAACTTAGGAATATCGTAGGGATTAAACATATAGGTTTTTACATCACTCAAAATTTCTAAAAAGTTAATGACAATAAATTAACAAATGTTGAAAATTCATTACTTATTTGAAGCGAATGTAAAAGATTTTAGTATAGTTAACAGCTACGTTCTTCTACTTTCTAAATCATTTAAAAAATCTTAAATTGACCTAAAATTTAGGGAGCTACGAGATCTCTAGTGCAGAAACTATCCTAAAAGGAATTTCTGCAATATCTCGAAATTTAAGGAGGAGATTTACAGCCCACATTAATTATATATAATTATATTATATAAAAATTATATGATTGAATCAATATGACCCCACCTGACCGTCCTTGTAATTTCTAGACACAATACCAACGCCACATATTTTGGATATTTGCAGAAATTGCAAAGAATAAAACTTGAACTTTTTTACAATTTTAATTGTTAAAGAATTTTAAAGGTGAAAAATTTGTCCAACATTGTTTGAAGAAATTTAGAAGTTGTTCTTTTATGAAATTGTTCTTTTATGAAATGAATTATTTTAAGATAAATTGAAGGTAATTTTAGTCGGCATCTTTTGGTGTTTTATTTGTCTAAGTCGGACAAATCGTTTTCGAGTTACAGTAATTATTGTGATCGCCATATTGATACGCATAAAAAGAAATCTGCATTTAATAAAAAAATCTGAAAACAAATTCCTATTGAGCACTTCCACTGTCTACTATTTCTTCAACTGTCTCTTCCTCCTCCTCGTTAAAGTCGTTAAAAGGGAGTCCTAGTCTCCTAGCGTGTGCACCAGCAAGTGTTTGTAGCTGACGCCTTGGTAATCCCAGAATGAAACTCGACTGTCTGATCGTAGTGAGGCCATATCTACCTCGAGATAAAACATTCTCGACAAGTACTGCAGTATCATTGTTCTTCAAGATGACAACGCTATGTCTTACTTGAGTGACCCCTTACCCAGATCAACTCTATGTTTGAATGTCTCGTCAACTCATTTAAGGACGTCCGGCATTCATGTACCAGCCTGTATGTCGAATAGACACCCGAAAGAAACTTAATCGCGTGTTGACTATCATTAAAAATTTTAATATCCACTCCGAATACTCTATAGAACATTAGCCAATTTACCGCTATCTTAATGGCTGATATCTCCGCTTGAAGTGCAGCGATCCAGCAATTTAAAAGAGATTTTCCTTCTATATGCGGGAATAAAGACACTTCCCCCAACTCCTTCAGAAGATTTTGATCATCAGTGTAAACCTCAATCTATCCGCCTTTTATAGTGAAATCGGCTGAGATTAAAACTGAGAAGTCTCTGTTCAGAAAGAGTTTGGGAATACAATAATCAATATTGTCAGGGATGTCATCCGAAAATCTCAAATTGATCGCATAGTACTATAGTACTGAGCCTAGTTGCCGAATGATGGCGATTTAGCCATTAGATCCACTGGCATCCAGTTCATCAGAACGAATAATTCCTTGAATGGTGTTGTACGTAGCGCACGTGTAATTAGTAGCTATACGGAACCTTTTCGAAGATTTCGCAGAAGGTGGATTTATTACATGGCTTTCCACCATATTATCGCTCTATGCATAAGTATAAGCTTGATCACCAAGTCGAAGAGCTATTCTTAAGATTTAATCCCCAAGATTTCCTTATGACCTCCCTACATATATATATATATGTGGGATTTTTATATTATTAAATCCCTGCGATTTAAGCTTGATGGCTTTAATCAATTAAAACACAATTTATTTTGATTAATAAATTATAGTATACACAGTTTATTTTAAATTATCAAAACTTAAATTAAAATATTAACTTCACTTTATTTTAGTTTTACAATTTATTAGAGTTTGGCTACTGCTGGTTTTAACTCAATTACCACTTTTAATTTCAACTTCAGAGCAACTCACTTCAACTTTTGCGGCAACTATTTTCAACTGCAATTTACTTCAACTTTATAAAACTCTTCTGCAACTAACTCAATATTCTCTTTTATTCCTATTTATATCCTATCCACTATTACTCGCTATTTCTCTAAAGCTCCAGAAACTTCTTAGCGAGCGAAACCTATATTTGTCCCTTTCCTGTGCATGGTAAGTCCGTTTATAAAATTAAAGAACGTCGTTTAGAATATTCGTTCTACGTTATAAGATGTCTCGTCCATATTTTGTCTGTTGCGTACGTGACTCGTCACTAGCTCCGTCGAGAATGTTCTGTCCTTTAACTATCTTAACCCTTTTCTTACCAACGTCTGACAGATCTGGTGACGCGACCAGGCTTCAATCCCATATATATATATATATATATATATATATATATATATATATATATATAGAGGGCAATGTTTGTCTTTGAAGTTCTAACGTGGCGGTTCTGGAGTCAGGACAGTTTGGAGTCCAGTATTATACCCAGATACTATGAACAGTCTGACACCTTTGATTCAACTCCATTTAGGCAAGGTAGTGGTATTTTGTATCTACTGGAAAAGAGAACTAATTTCTATGTATCCCCGATTGCACTCCATTTACTGACTATGCCAAGCGCATTTTGAAGGCGGTGAAATATGATATCCAAATATTTTCCAGATATGATTAAATTTTTAATATGGTTCGCCCTAATTTAAGTTTGTCCATAAATATTATTTAATTTTTGTTTGCTTAAATAATAAATACCAACAAGGATATTTTTATAAGCACTGGAACTTTGGGTAAAATAATTACAAAACTTATTAACTTTTTATCTTTAATCACGTGAAAGTTAATAATTTTCTATGCATTAATAGCCGTAAAAAAAATTGTTGGATAAAATGCTTTTAAAAATAATAGTACACGGGAATATATATTTTATGTAATATATACTATATAATTTAAATTAAATAACTGCACTAAATATAAAACATTTAATCCAATAGGGATAGTATAAAACGTACAAGCAATCAATTAAAAGGATTCTGAACGTAAAACTGATACGCAGAGATAAGAGTTAGATTAGATTTTTTGATCCTGTCGAATTCTTTTCGATGAAAGTATTTTTTATCGAAATAAAATTAAAAAATACCAATTAAAAACTAATATTCGTCATGAAAAAAGCGTTCGAATTTATTTTAAATAAATGAGGCAAAACATATCCTAAAACAAACACAATAAAAATTAAAATTTAATAACAGCAGCACTTCCTATCTGCAACATCAAACATATTACTTTTAAATTAAATTTCAATTAAATAATATCCCTCAGTGGTCCCAAATCGATTTTTCTTTTTTTTTTTTTTTTTTTTTTTTGAAATAATTCTGTAACGTGTGAACGGTTGGAGATATCTAAATTAAGTTTTACACTGTCAGAGGTAAGGTGCTTCGTAGGTGATTTGGAAGAGAACAGGCCCCTAGTGGGTCTCTGGGGTAGAGGTTAGGCCTCCAAAGTTGGTTGCCTCGTGTATGTAATTTTTTAAAAATTCGGCAAAAATTCATTTATTACTCGAATGTAAAACAATTTTACACAAAAAAAGCGAAGCCAAAAATGAGGATAAGTTTTGTTTCGAACTAAATATCTTTTAAACAGAAAGAAATAATCTACACATGTAAGCATATTTTTTATAGAAATTTACAAGGACTACCTATATGTAGAAGTCTTTTACATTCAAATAATAAATGAATTTTTGGCGAATTAAAAAAAAAAAAAAAACACCCGAGGTCACCAACTTGGAGGTCTATCCTCTACCAGGCCAAGTAAAATTTTATATAGATATCTCCAACGTTTCATTAACTACAGAATTGTTTCCAAAAAAATCAATTTGGGACCAGTGTGCATCCTTATATAATTGTTTTAATAAAATATATAATATTTTAATAGCCACAAATAAGCTTGCCTTAAATATTTTGATTTCATGTCTAAAGTGTTTAATATATTTAAATAAATTAAATACATAAAGAACAAAAAAAATAAAAATAAAAATTTTAATAAAAATGTTGATGTGACAGCCATAAAAGTAATGTTCATGTCAAAATATTTAAACTTGAGTAAAAACAAATCAAAAAGAGAAAAGAAAATGTGAATGTCCTTTAAGAAAATAAAATAAAATTTAAATGTTCGTTTTTCTTGTAAAATGGTTTTTACAAGAATAAAGTATTAAGTAAAACAAGTTAGAACGCTACATTCGGCTATGCCAAACCTTTTATACCTTCACCACCTTACCGACAAACAAAAAAAATGTATGCCCTTAAATTATGCTTTCATATTTTCACATTTGTACTTAAAAAATAATCAATATTTTTTTTCCAAACTGCAAACATTTAAACAAAACTTAAACTATCATAGAAAACGTTGCTTCCTTTAAAAAAAAACACTGATAGCTTCTGATGACTACAAAATTTACATAAATATGTTTATGTGTAGATTAGGGTGACTGATTAACGTTTTCGAAATTCCGAATTAACCGGTTAACCGTTTTTTTTTTTTATTTCCATTAAAAAACTATATTTCTCTAAAAAATACAATAAAACATATAATATTCAATTTACGAAATATAATTGTTTTATGAAACAAATTTTAAATGAGGTAAGAAAACAACCACAAAAAACTAAACTAAGTTTTATATAATATATACAAAAGCTATGGCTTAATATGGAAAAAACGTATCTCGATTTTTTTTCAAAATAAATTTTAAAGGCAGGCCTCTACCACCCTTTAAAAAAATGCAAAATTACTACAAAGATTAAATTAATAAAACCCTAAAATATTTAATTTTTAAAAATATTATAGGTATTACAAGTGAAAAAACTAATTCCATGCAAAATTACTACAAAGATTAAATTAATAAAACCCTAAAATATTTAATTTTTAAAAATATTATAGGTATTACAATTCCATGATATACATATTTCATTCAATATATTCATTACTATCGCCAGACTTAACTATTTATCGGCATTTTGACGATTTTTGTAGCTAAAAATGTTAATGATTTGACATTTCTATTTCACATTTGACGATTTTTTCTAAAAGATAATTTAGAATTATTTATAATTTTTTTATATATTTTTCTTTAAAAGTAAATTAGTTTGTATATAAATATTAATAACTAAAATAAAAATCTTCTTAAATTTGTCAATTAAAATGGTTCATTTATAGAAGAAATTTCCAAATTTTGGGTGATTTTCGCTTTCATAAGAATTTTTTAGTTATACTCATAAGTAGTTTCTATGTTTAATGAAAAATAAGTCCATACAAATTGTTGTTATATTCCAATAATCTCCATTTTTTGTGAATAAATAGAAAAAAATGCTTGTACGGATGATTCTGTAAAAGTGACATAAAATAAGGAATTATTTTTCTTCGTTGTTCAAATACCTTTAGCCTTTTTAATGCAATTTTTAAATGCTACAAAAAAGCTAGAAGCCAAGACGAAAATTTTGATGCTAAAAGCAAAATAAAAATGCTGCAATGCTTCTATTTCCAACTAAAAAATATTCAAACATACATAAAAAATCATTATATGTATATACAATCAACAACAATAACAAGTCTAAAAGTTTTTAATATCTTTTTCAGATTTTTTTTTTTTCCGAACGAAATCGAGTTTAAAGAGAAGTCGTATATATATATATATATATATATATATATATATATATATATATATATATATATATATATATATATATATAATGATTTCAACAGACAGACATACAGACGAACATCGTTATATAGATCAATAAGCATCTAGAAGATATATACTTTTTGCAACTTAGATGAATATTGTAGAAATTACAAACGGAATGACGAACTTATATATACTATTTACACCTGTGGTAAAGGGTACAATAATCATAAAGTTTTTTATTGAAAACATTTTTTGTAATATTAAGTTTTAAGTACCATAAATGTGCGAAGCATGTGTGGGGTGGTTTTGTGTTTTTTTTTTATGTGTTTGTTTGAGATAAAGCCAAACAATAAGTTAACGATATGTTTATAACAAAATTTTTATTTGTTTAATAAAAATAAGTATATTAATAAAGTTTGTAAAATGTTTGTTGTTTTGGGTTTAAACTTTTGAACATGTAGTGGCTTCTTTAAAAATTTAATCTCTTATAATGTTTTTTTTTTTTTAATTTCGAATAACTAATTTGTTATAAATCATTTTACAAAATATATTCATGAATTTCTTATACATACTTACAGTGTATATACAAAATTAATGCTACTGAGTGACTGACTGCTTTATTATATCTCAATAATAAGGTTAAAAATATAAATATGACATCGAGTAAACAGGATTTCAAATTTTATAGTAATATGGGACATTTTTGAACTTCAAAATTCTAATTTGAGAAAATGTTTGTATGTAGATTTGGTAAATGAACCGATTTCATTCAGTTTCAAAAAGGTTAATAAATTATATATATATACTGACTTATAATTATAATTACGACCTCTTGTTTGATTCCATGACTTAAATGGAGGGAGTTAAATCGTCTCAGCCTGTAATTATTCTAAGCCTACCAATCCACTTGAAGGTGAATGTCTGCCCAAACGTATTATAATTTCCTAATATAATAGTATAGGAAGTATACTTTTTTATTTTATTTGACTTGTATACTGAAGAAAAAATTATGTTGCAAAACTGACATTGTTGGTGTTTTTTTTTTTTTTTTTTTAGATAAAATTCCATTTTTAATGTGGTGTCAAATTAATGCCATTGCAGTCTATTCTTTCTTGTTTATCTGACCACATTTAATATAATATGAAAAAGTACTAAAACATAATCAAATGTGTTTACAGCTTCGTATTTGAATTATTTGCAAAATAGATTTTCGGCTACTGATGAGTAAGGTGTCCATGTCAAAAATTTTATACAATTTCCCGTACATAAAAAACGACAATTAAATTTTTGAGGCCGCTTTTAAACCAAGGTTTCCCAAGTAATGGTAATAGTATAGGAAGTATACTTTTTTATTTTATTTGACTTGTATACTGAAGAAAAAATTATGTTGCAAAACTGACATTGTTGGTGTTTTTTTTTTTTTTTTTAGATAAAATTCCATTTTTAATGTGGTGTCAAATTAATGCCATTGCAGTCTATTCTTTCTTGTTTATCTGACCACATTTAATATAATATGAAAAAGTACTAAAACATAATCAAATGTGTTTACAGCTTCGTATTTGAATTATTTGCAAAATAGATTTTCGGCTACTGATGAGTAAGGTGTCCATGTCAAAAATTTTATACAATTTCCCGTACATAAAAAACGACAATTAAATTTTTGAGGCCGCTTTTAAACCAAGGTTTCCGAAGTGGGGCTTCGTAGCAGCATTCCAGAGAGTCCGTGAGAGAAACCGAAAATGTGAAAGTATTGTACATGATATATATATATATATATTTATTTATTTATTTATTTTTCGGCGTATGTAGTTATGCAAAGTTTGATTATACAGGTCATTTGGGTGGGGGAAAATCTATTAAAGTAATCACACACATTTGGTGAGCTTGTAGTAAAGCCTTGCTTTGCTGTAGTTGGGGTTCTAATTTAAAACAATTTTTATGTTATTGCAGAATGTGAAATAAAGCAGGAATTATTGTTTACTAAACATTTGTCTACGACTTACATAGGTGTAAATCACTTAAATCTCAAAAACTACTATAAGATTCTTAAAGCCCTATGTGTTCATTTAAATGCTGAACATAAGAAATTGTGACTTTCTATCAATGTCCGAGGATTTCGAAGGGAAATATGCTGAAAACAGAAGTGCACATTTTCCTATTATACAAAATTGAGATCTTTATAAAAAATTTTTAGAAAATTATTTTTATATATTACTTTGCTTATATCCCTAAATTTTTCCAGATGTTAAACAATCTTAACATTAAGTATACATATTAAATGAATTTAATTCAATAAATGCTTTTATGTGTAAAATTTCTTTATGGAAAAAATTTCTTTAATCCACTACTGAATGATATCTGGATTTATCTTATGTTCAAAAAGAACATATGAGAATTATAATAATATACTTCGTTTATTACGTTTATTCGCATTTTACTTCGTAAATGCTATTGATAACGTACTCGATATTTTTTTAAGAATAAGTAAGTGTTATTCGCATGACAAAGCTGACTTTGAATCTATATTGGTTGAATATTTTTGGTTAATATGTTACAAAGTTTACACGTTGATTGGGAATGAAGCGTTGAAACTTTTGCTACAGTCTGTATCTATAAATTTTGTGTGAAACAAGTTATTCTGCCCTATAGGTAATCAATTACAAATTTAGATTACGTTTAAATCTAGAAAATGATGTAAGATCTGTTTTGCCAGAAATGTTTCCCAGTGTTAAAAAGTTAGGAAAAACAATTGTCACATATAATATTTTTTCATCGTTAATGAGCTTTAAAAAGTTCATAGTTTTTATGTGTTTTAATAAAAAATAATAATTTTGGTAACGTAATTTTTTTTATTAAATAAATTTCTGAAAGAGTCCTTGAAGCATGGGGGGGGGGGGTGGAAAGTGTTGTTTCAAACTGTTAGAGATATTTAATACTTTAGTTGAAGTTCACCGGAACTTAAACAACAACAATTTTTTTTAAGTATGAAAGCTTTTAGAAAATCGTTATAGAAATAGTTAACTTTATAAAAATAAATGCTAAAACTCAGAGGCAGTTTAAAAATTATATTAAGATATTACAATAATATGATGTGGCCCGCGTCGGGTTTTTAATTTGCCGATTTTTTTCAACTCTCGAGAATAGGGAATTTATTTTAGACATTCCAGGGTATACCGGGTATTTGAAAAAAATACAATATTGCTTAAACACAAAAAACTATATTTTACATACAATTGGCACGCAAATATATGAATCTAACAAACAATATTACAATAGATACTAAAAATAGTTTTCAATAAATATTTCTGTTGGGTAATAAACAGTGTGACCATTTTAGCCTTTTTGCAGCAAAATTTTGCTTTTTTTATTCCGATTTATATGCAAAATTTTCACTTAGCCTTTGACATATTATTCTGCAGTTTTTAATAATATATTTATCATTTCCTAGCATTTTACAAAATAACGACAAAATTTAAATATTGAAGTTAATACTATTGTCTGCAAAAGTAAGTAGTAGTAATTTTAATATCAGTATCGGTAAAAACTCATGAAACTAAAAGAATAGGCAAGTACAAAGTGATTAGTTGAAAAGTTTATTTTATTTTACTTCGTAAAATTAATAAAAACGAAAATTAGAAACCCTATTAAATGCAATTAATTTAATCCTTAATGTAATACACGGTTTAAAAATATTAAATATATTTTTTCAATGTTTTGAAACAAAGGTATATTTACTTGATACCTCATCATTTAGTTTTTAAACAAATACGTATTTTTATTTAAGTAGAATAGTCGGCAAGATGTCAAGGGCTTTGTGGATCGGTCTATATATGGTAATGTAATAAAAAAAAGTTTAAGAATTAAAATTAGTATTATCACAGGGCATTGTCCGATCATATCTAGGATAAGTAGATGGGACAACGGCACACATGATTTTTTTAGGTTACGCGAGTATATTAAGGAACTGTAAGTAGTGTCCCATGCTACGACGAACTGGGTGATCCACAGTAGTGCAGAATATGGTTGGATTTACATAAGATTTTACACAGGCATAGCAAAGGAATGTACAACTCAAGTTTGGAAGGGGAGCCATACATACCCCTAAGGAGCGGATCTATTGAGGTTCAAAGTAAGCTACATCTGACATAGAAAATTAGTAACCGCTTGTCAAATTTTTGTTTCTTAACTTATTTCAAATATTTTTACATCTTCTTAAAGCCCTTGATAAGTCCTATGAAAAACACGCTTACATGTGATATTTATCTTTCATAGTTTTCAATTGAAATTTCAATTTGAAATTTCAACTATCTCAATTTTTTCCAGTTCAGTTTTTTCAATATATAGCCTAATATTTTTATCCGATGTTCTAAATTTTTTCTAGGTAAAGAACAAAATTAGCTATCACAAAATTATTATTTTTTTCGATTTTGGAATTAAAAATTGAAATTGAATTTTCTTGTTTTTTATTTTTATATTTTATTTTATTTTTTTTGCTGAAAAAGTGTCTACACTTTTTTGCTCTAAAATTAAATTTTCTTTAAAAATATTTTGTAATTTTATACTTTTCTGAAAGGTATTTTTACAAAAATGATAACAAAAATTAAAAGCAAAGTTAAACACCTAATAATACAGACCCTCCGGAGTTTGGCCTATTTTATATACAAATTTTTAAATTAGCCTATATGTTCTAAGATCCCAAAGACCAGTTCTGATAGAGTTTGCCGACTGCCTTTTCTAAACCTGCAACAAATGTAGACTTTATGGGCAAAATTGAAAAAAATTCTCATTTTTTAGATTTTCGCCGCGTTTATGGATCATGTTATATTAGAAATAAAATATTTAAAGTTTCTCCAAAAACCAATTTTTACAAACAATTTACTTTAATTCCTTTGTTCTGTTTGTATAATCTGTTCTGTTTTTGTAATTACAAAAGATCAAAATTATGGAACATTAAAAGGAAATAAAAATATACCACTGAAAAAAGTACTTTATTAATTTATCTTTATTTTTTAGCATTTTTAAATTATTTTTTTCATTTTTTAGCTTTATTTTAAATGCGATTTAGCTGTATAATTTTTTTCACATTTTGTCACAATTTTAATAAATATAATATCTCTTATGGTATCCAATTATTCGGGTTTTCATATTATTCGGATAATTTTACAAACCGATTATTGGCAAATTATTCGATTAACCGTATAGTTTTATTAATAAACGTAAAACATATAAATAGCGCCAAATATGGTATTTAGTCTACTGAAATAGTTATTTTAAAACATAATCAAAATCCTTCATTAAGAGTTCATTTTATGAGTTCTTTCGCCTGTTTGTATGAAAAATGGCATTTTTCGAACTAATAATAAAAAGTTTCTCATAATTCAGCTTTAAATATATTATTATTTAATTATAAATAAATCAGTTATTTAACTATGATTTTTTGTTTTTTTTTCACAAGTTTAAGTATTTGTGCGTTTTCAATATTATAATCTTTTCATGACGATTTTATAAATTATTCTATTAAATAAGAAAAAAAACACATCAAAAACAGTAGCATCCAAAGTAATCATAAAATCCTGAACTTGTGATTTAGAAGTAGTGCAAATTTGGATCAATTCAAAATTGCAATGACCATCCAAATTCTTGTTTAACGGCGCAAGGAAATTGGTTTTAATATCTGTAAAAATAACAATAGAATTTCAACTTTTTATAGCAGAACAATTCACTTAATGTCCTTTTAGTAATATCGAGAAAACGTATATATATTGGCACTTTAGAAGTAATAAAAAAGTAATTTACTAAAAATGATTTTTATTAAGTTGGGAAACTTTAAAAAAAGATGTAGTTCACATAATTTTAATAAAAAATATATAATTTATAACCCTAAAAAAATAAATTTCGGTTATTGGTTATTCGACACAAATTATTCGGTTTATTCGTTATTCGAAAATATACAATTTTAAATTATTCGAACAGTTAATCAACAGTAATTAATCGGATAACTAAAAGACGGTTAATCGATTGTATTCCCTAATATCTACACATGGAGCATTCATTTTTAAATAAATTTGCAAATCATTCATGCACCGAATTAGAGAATTTTTAATTAATTATTTTCACACAAAAAAACGAATTGAATGAATTTGAGTTAATTCAAATGAATTTGGTAAAAAAGCATTGCAATTCATTTCCCATTCAAGTAAATTTGTCAAATGAATTGCAATTCATTTACAATTCAAATGAATTTGTAAAATGAATTGCACCTCCTGGCAACACTGATACCAACTGTATTAAAGACATGTTTATTATGCAAAAGCGATTATATTTCCATACTTTCTTGAACTTTACATTCTATATGATAGTATTTCGTCATTCAAAGAATGCAAAAAACAATAGTATCATACAAAAAGTGTTAGATCTGCAGCACTTTCCTTCCCAAAAGTTGACTCTTTCTCGATAAGAAAATGATATCATATTCGACTGTTATTAACAACAAGAGGTGTCGCTTTAGTTGAAATTTCGATAGAAAATGTTATAAGGGAAGGTTCTTACTAATACATAAACAATTATAACTGCACTGAGAGCATTTGGCATTTTTCAAAAATGACTTTTTAGATACCCTTAGATGTTCAAATATAGAAAATACACAAACTTACAATAACAAAACACTTTACCATCGATTTATGATCTAAAAAACTTGCTAGGCGACTGTTTTCATTCCATAATAAAGAAAAATAAAGAGCTCGTTCGTTATTACAAGTTAAAGTAATAACATTGCTAAAAGCTTTTTTTTTTGGAAATAATTCTGGAAATCTGTCAGAGATGAGGTGTTTTCGAGTGGATTTGAGCTAGCACAGATCGGATCAGGGGTGTGTTGATAGACTTTCAAAGTTAGTCATCTCGGTTATGCAATTAAAAAAAACGCCAATAATTCATTTATGATTCGATTTAAAAAAATGTGATATATATAAATTTCCTTGCAAGACTCTAAAAAAAAATACGATTACATGTATAAAAATCTCTTTAAGTTTAAGAGATATTCATGTCTAAATAAATTTTTATCTCATTTTTAGCATCTTTTTTTATTCACGTTTTTCCGGGTTGGGATTGCTAGTATTTTAGTAGAAAACAATGGTTGCGTTTTTATTTCCTGAGTTTAAGGTAAGTCTCTCTATATAGTGTGAAAACTTCATTTGAATATATTTACTCGTATAAATTTTATTAGGTCCAAATATTAGCATTATTTCTAAAAATTATACTTAAAATTAAAATTTCTTCAGGTCATTGTTTGAAGAAAATTGATATGATACCAAATATCTTCATAAAATATTTATGCTTTTGCTTGAAAATTAACGAAAACTTTGTCTTGTAAACACAGCGTGAATAATAATGCAATGTTAACTTTTTCTGTTACCTTTACATTGCGGTTTTACTTGTAACATGTTTGCATTTTTCATACAAAAATATGAAAACTTGCAAAAGCTAGCAAGGTTTATTGTTATTTTTTTATTCAGATATAAGCTGTATATATAAATATTTGATATCTCTGAACTCAGAGGTTTGTGGAGAATAACATCTAGTAGGAATAAATTAAATACGGTCAAACTTATTCAGACCATGACCTAAAAAGCTTAAAATTTTAAGTATATTTTTAGAAATAATGTTAATATTTGGACCTAAATAAAATATAAACGAGTACAGATATTCAAATGAAAATTTGATATAATATATATAGACTTGCTTTAATATCAGGGAAATAAAAACACACCCAGTGTTTTGCACCAAAATAACCAAAAACCTAATCCGGAAAAAACTTGTTTTAAGAATTAACTTTTTCCAATTAAATAGTCATAATATCGTTATATATGACGTCCGCCAGAAAATAATTTTTGTGTGCTTATCCAATACATGGAGGTATTTAATTAATATAATTTTTGTTTGATCCCAAATTTACAATTGAAAAATTTTACAAAAAAATTTAAAATAAATGTGGAAATATTGACAAAGTATGGATAGGGCTTTTTGGGACTCCGTTGCCCCAAGCGCCTTTGGGTTTACTTTGCATGCATCTGCAATAAGAAAACTTTAAAAAAATTATATGTGCCATAACAGAAACAACTTTTATAAGTAAAAAAAAATAATAAAAAAAAAACCCAAAAAAAATGAAATTTTTTTAAAGTTCCTACTTCATATTAATGTAAGTTTTTATCTAATCATGTAATGCAATTTTTGTTTCCAGCTGGAGTATACTCTGTCTGTCCAGTTTCTTCGAAAGTTTGCTTTCTTTGACGGTTACCACAGAGTTCCCTTGTTGTTTCATGACACGAACTCACGGAAGAGATAACTCACTAGAATAGAAAATGACATTGTTGATAAAGTTAATTCTCAGTTAGCTAACAAATTCTTTTGTTCTCGACCGGGTGTCTACGATTATATGATTAACTGGGTTAACAAATGATTTTGCTATAACTAACTATTGGGATGCAAGACGCTGAGAGAAATTCCTTAGCTCTCAGTCGGCTAACTAGAATTTAATGAAAAATTAATACCGAATACTATATGCAATCCGACGAAATAAATACATCGGATCTCGTTCGGCTAACTATAGCTTTCTGATAACAAAATACAATCCGATGAGATAAATGCCTCAGCTCTCAATCGGCTACCTAGGATCGTACGGGCTACGATAATGCTCAATACAAACCGGCACTTATTTGGCTAACTACTTCGGTTCTCAATCAGCTACTTATGATCATGAAAGCCACTCTTTATACTAAATACGATATAACTTTTTCGGCTCTCGGTCGGCTAACTACAAGGTTTCATCCACAAGATATAAACCGACGAGATAAATGCTTCGGCTCTCAATCGGCTAAGTACGACTATCTTGCAACGATCCGACAAGATAAGTTCTTCGGTTAACTACGGGTTCTGCTTCGGTTCGGAAGAAATAACTTCGGTGGTTTCTGGTGTTAATTTGACCAAAGTATAACAAATTCGGTACTTTGGTTCTTGCTCAAATATATCATCCTAATCTTGTATTTTATGTTTACATTTATATAAACTAAATGAGAATTATAAAGTTTTCTTGTTATATTGTAACTGTTATGCATGTGGTATAATATTTGTAACCACACGTTACAATCTATATATTTATTCGATTACTACAACAATATTATTTAGAATTTTGTAAGGAATCCGATGAATATTTAAAAAAATTTGCGGCCAATATTGAGTCCGCCAAGTTTAAAATACGTAAAACAGCGAGGATAGAAAAATTTATTTCGACCTAAATACCTCTTAAACTAAAAGAGATAACATACAAAGTTAATATGCAAAATAAATACATAGAGAAAACATTATATTATAATTAAAAATAGTATATTCCAATTGTAAAACAAAATTTGCTTTTATTTAATCCATTTTGTAGTATATAAAAGGGATTATTTTTTCAATAATTTCCTGATCTTCTTGTTTAGGCTTCTAAATGATACTATTTCGAAACCACATGAAAGCACTAAGAAGTGATACGTCAAAAACTGAGGATAAGAAAATTGTATCATATTTGACTGTTATTAACAGCAAGAATATACGCTTCATTTTAGACTTCGATAGAAGATGTCGGGGAATTTTCTCACCACTACATAAACAAGTTGAAAAAAAGTATTTTTAACATTATAGTGAATATAACTCTCTTCGATAATTAAGATAAATCAAAATTAGTAGACTTTAACGAAATTTAAATAAACAGACCTTGTAAACTAGAAAATTCGAATACGTTATAAACTAAAAAATTCTAAATTGTTATTCTAAAGTTGGAAAACTAATATTCTTAACAATATAACTAACTTTTTTAAAGCTGAAATGAAGGTAACTGGAAAAACTAAGGCCCGGTTTTACACAGATTCCTTAGTGTATACTTAGAATGCAAACTTACTTGACAAATATTTAAGTAAAAGCTCACACTTAAGTAATGTTTCGTTTTACAGTTTTAATTTAAATTATTATTTATATTGAATATATTTTAAAATAAAATTATTATTTTGCTTACGTTAATGCCAAAAATTAATAAAAATAACAGACTTACTTGCTTATGCAAAACATTTTTTGATGCCACCCTAATGTAGCATCAAAACTAAATAAAAGATGAAAATTATTCAAACATTTTAAATATTTTAAAAAATATTAAGAAATTACGCAATTATATATTGTTGGGATGTTTAGAATTCAATAGCCACTTTATTAATAATTCATATCTTAAATTCAAGTTATGTATAAAACAGTTATAAAATTATTTATCAAGTTTTTCTTACAATGACATTTGCTTTAGTAAAATGTAGGGTTTTCAATACATTCATGTTGTTTTATAAATTGGCAATTCAACATACTTCCTCTCAACATGAATATATTGTTTACAAAAATACTTTGGCTATACAAAATTAAAATTTTGTTATTAATTTTTAAAACCCATCAATTTTAAGAAATGCGACTGTTTTAGTTTAGCTAAATTTTCGGTTGGTATATCATGCACCATATCGCTAGTATTCACGTATTTTAGTTCAATAATTTTATCATTTATCAAATTTCTAACAAAATGATACTTAATATCTATGTGCTTCCTGGTAGCATGATGAGTGGGATTTTTAGCTATTCGTTGTGCACTTAAATTGTCGGTGTTAATCAAGATTGGTCGTTTAAAAACCATCAAACTAATTTCTTTTGCTGATGTTGCCAATGCTACGTATTCAGCTTCTGTGCTTCTTAAAGCTACACATCCCTGCTTTTTCGACTCCCAAGAGAAAACACAACCTCCTAGGATATATTACCCCAATCGGCATCGACAGATCCCTCAATTTGTTTGGCTGTTTTACGGTAATGAAGTTTACAGTTAATTGCACTTAATAGGTATCCCATCATGTGTTTGAACCCAGCTTGGTGTTCTTTATGTTGATCCTTGTTGCATTGCGCAAGTTTAGAAATTGAGTGGATTATATCTAGCCTAGTTTAAATAGCTATGTATATACATTAATTCTCCAATAAGCCGTTGCTTCATATTCATTTTCAATCGCCTTAAATCATTTATGTGAATATACATTGTTGAACGATTCACTAACACTCATCGGTACCATTATATGATCATGAATCATTTGTATTGCATTTACGGAATTATACAATTTCTTAGGCCTACCTGGTCGCCCTGTGCGAATGATTTTTGGTCTACCAAGTCCAACATTAGCGTTTACAGCATTATATTCACTTTTCAATTCGTCTAAACTTTCATAATTATCTCCATTGCTGCTTTCGGATTCACTACCATTCACTACATAATCATTTGAACTTTCAGATATTATATTTACATCAACAACATCTACATCACACTCACCGCCATTTATAACATCAGCATTTTCATCATCATCACGCTCATGTTCATTTTCTACAACAGATTCACAGTCAAAAGCATTCGTGATATTTTTTTTTTTTTGTTATTTGCATTTAAATCAACCGTAAATAAATCGTAATCATTATTTAAAATATTTGTTTCAATAACATCAAAGTCATTCTCCAGAAAAACTACGTCTCTTTCCACAATAATAGATTTTTCTGTCTTGTTGTACATCCTGTAAGCCTTGGCTTTCTCGGAATAACCCACAAACACACACTGTTTACCTTTGGGTACAAATTTTGTTTTAACTTTCTTGTTAAGTACAATTGCACTACAGCCAAATCTACGAAAATATTTAACAATGGGTCGTCTCCCATTCCACAATTCATACAGCGTAACGTTTGGAAGCAATTTTGTTGGGCGTATATAGGCAGCCGTATTAATGGCCTCAGCTCATAGAAACGGGGACACTTTACTCGACATTTCAGTCAGGGTTCTATTTGCCCCCTCAACCACCCCCATTTTGTTGAGGTGTGCAACTTACTGTGGTTGGTCGCTATATGTCATGATCGCATAAAAACTGTTGGTATTCCTTATTAATATATTCCGTGCCATTTCCGCTTCGTATGTTTTTAATTTTACAACCAGTTTGTTTTTCGCACATTTCATTATAATTTTTAAAAACGTTCAAGGCATTGGATTTTCTTTTAATAAAATAGACTGTGATATACGTGGAAAAATAATCGATGAAAGTTATAAAATAAATAGAGCCTCCCAAAGAACTCACTTTAATTGGGCCGCAAATATCCGTATGAACAATTCCCAACAAACTTTTTGTATATGTTTTAAACGGCTTGATTGTTATTTTGCATAAACCACAAATTTTGCATGAATTTTTATCTTTAAATTGTGTATCAATACCATCGACCACGTTGTGTTTCTGTAATACTTGTAAGTCTTTATAATTCAAATGATCGAAACGAGAATACCAAATATGACATTTTATTTTGTTTTACAGCCATTACTCTTTCTTCATTTATGAAGTTAGCAAAAAAATATACCATTATTTAAATTCGCTTCAAACACACGTATGCCTTCCTTTGTGATCACTGCTTTATTACCGGCAAAATTCACTGTAAGATTCTTATTTATCATTTTTCTCACTGATAAGATATTTGTTTGTAGTTGTGGTATAAACAGAACATTATTGGGTGTAAAATTAGATTAAAGCTTAACATTACCAATACCTGTAGCTTTAATGCTCTTACCACTAGCTAATATTACATCTTGTTGTACATCTTTTATGTTAGTAAAAGCAGAATACTCTTTACACATGTGAGAGGATGCGCCGCTGTTTAAAATCCAGCTCTCTTTACTGTTAATGAATTCGCCTTGACCTTCACTAAAAGCTACATTTGCATATTTGCTGTTGTTGTTGTTTGTTATGATGTCTTACTTCAGTCCTTGCGTTGTTTTGTGTTTGATAATTTTTAAAGAATTTACCTTGACTTTTAGCAGCAAAAACGTTTTCGAACTGTTCCACTCTATAAGTTCTCCTATGATCTTCTTCGAGAATGTTTACTTTAAGTTTTTCTGGCTTCGGCAGTACATCTTGCGCCTTGATAGCAACCACGAAATTGTCCATATCCTCTGGCAAGCTGCATAACAATAGAATGCTTTGCATATCTTCCGACATTTCGACATCTATTTCTTGCAGGTCTTCAATAATATCACAAAATCGATTGATCTGCTCAGCCATCTTCTGTCCACTATCAAAACGAAAAGGAACCAACTTTTTAAATAAGTTAACCTTCCTGGCCGACCCTTTTGCTTAGTATAAACGAGGCAAAGCCATCCAAGCGGAATTTGCTGAACTACACTTTTTAATGTGTAATAGTTCTGATACTTTAATACTTAATATTATAGAAGCTAAAGCCTTCTCATCAATTACAGAACATGCTGGTTTTTCATCCGTTGACGCATCTCTCTTACATAGTAACACAACAGCTGACCACAAATCCTGATACTCTTCATTTGTATTGCCCAAGACAATTTTTCAATTTGCGCCACAGAACCAGGATGTCGAAGTGTATATTTTTAATATTTTTTTTTTTTGATATTAAAATGAATTTACAGTCCAACATGAATGTATTCAATACATATATATATATATATATATATATATATATATATATATATTGTGGTATTATTGATGACCTGAAAGAATTAGATGTCCAAATGCCGGAAGATATATATATATATAAAGATAAAATTAAATAGTTTTTTTTTTGAAGATTTTTAAAATTTTTTAAAATTTCCTCCGATTTTTGTATTTTTTACTTATTTTTGTTTATTTTCAAAAATATTTTTGAAGGTATCGGAAAATTTTCATTCTTAAGAAAACTTAAGGGATGAAAAAAGAATACTTACATTTTTAAATAAAAAACAATTTCTACATCTTAAGAACTATTTCGCCACAAATTAAGCACGATAAGACCGGGCTCAATCTTTTTTATTATTATTTTTTTTTTCTCAAGAAATCAACATATATTAATTATCGTTATTATGACCGTCATAAAGCTGAAACTTATTTTTAGTTTTTTCATTTTTTAAAATAACTTTTTAGTTTTGCACCTCAAATTCGTATTTCTGTTCAAGGGAGGATTTTTCTGCCGACCAGTGTCGTTGGAAAACTATTAATATTTGTTGATTTTCTGAAAATAAATGATGAAAGGTTTAGATTTTCTGATTATCGACAAAATATTAGATGTCTCATTATCAGAATATTTTAATTTGATTATGATTTCTTCTACCATCATCGAACTATGTTAATGATACTGTAGTACCGTGCATATTAATCATAAAATTTACCAAATTTAACCGTGATATAATTTTAGAGACATTGCAAAAAAATTGGACTACTCTAATCTACATGTATAAATATATATTTTACAAATAAAATAATTTAAAACCCTTGGAATTTCAGTTCAATTCCAATATTCATTTTTCGAAATTTGAAGAGTTTACAATTGAAAATACATTCTCATATATATTTGGTTTATTTTTCATAAAGTCAAACATATGCATACATATCGTCACCACAAATGCAAAAACACAAAACAGCAAAAAAAATGGATTGATGTTATACTACATTAATATACATAATACCACAAATTTGTAGAATTTCTCTTGTCAAAAATAACGATTTTGTTAAAGAAATTAAAAAGAACAAATTAGCTTTATTTCTCACAAATAAAAATACGTTGGCAAATATTATTCCATATCAAACTAATTTAACTTGTCAAAAATCTCAATTTTATATGTGTGCGTATGTGTTTTTTTTTTTTTTTTGCTTTCTTTTTTTTGTGAAGTGTAGCAATATCGTTTTTTAGAACCACAATAGTTTTCAATATATTAAAGTTTTTATATCTCCTGTAAAATTTTCTTGATTGGTCCCTTTGCATTTCAGGTGACCGTATATTTTTTAAGTAAAAGCGAATGAAGACCTCATATGGTTCGCAGTATAGTTCATATTTTTCGAAAAGTAAACTAGTAAGAAGAATATCGTCTATCAAACGCGACCGAATGATATCCTATACCATTGTGTATGTGCATCAAAATTAGGAGAGAGGTGTTATATGGTATCTGAGGCCAATTGTGGACCGATACTTGTATATTTCTATAAGTCACACATATGTATTCATTATATTATGTCGATTTTATGTAAAGTATGCACTTTATGATGATTCCCAGAATTGGGCCTTATACGAGGGCTTTTCTCAATTATGAACCGATACTGATAAAATTTGGCAGCTTCTGCTTATTTGCATCAAATATTTATATCAAATATTAATTTAATACTAACTTTAATATAGGATATATGCTCGATGAAGTGATTTTTGGAAGAAGGTGTAGCGTACCTATTTTATAATGTTTAAAAATAAACTTTTTCCAAAAAATTGTTTATTTTATAATTTTGAATTTTTAGTTTCATATTTTCTTTAGTTTTAAAATATCTTTTTATTCTGTTTAAATTTTTTGAATTGTAAAAACGTTTTATGTTTGTTAATAAACATTTTGTAGAAAATATAAAGAAATTTAGTGAGTGTGTGTATTTGATTTATTTTATACCTCATATTAGCCACTAGAAAGGGTTTATATGGGAGTTATTGTAAATTTTGGGTCGATCTTCATGAAACTTGATTTATGAAGATCGAAGATTTATGCTTATTAAAATATTGCTATATTTAAGGCATTTCTTAATGTTAAATCCCTATTCCAGAATGACATTTGTATGGGGACTAGGTGAAATAGTGGACCGATCGTAACCAATTTCATTCTTGTATCATAAAAGTGCTGGCACGTGGCACTTTATCTTAAGTTATCTTCACAAATGTTACCTGTACTTTGTGCCCAAGGTTTACATGGACAACCAGCCAGTCGGACGGACATTGTTAGATCAGCTTGAAATATAATTCTGAGTCGATTGCTACACTTTAAGGTGAATGTTGGATAATTTTTTTTCTGTACGTTACAAACGTCAGCACAAACGCATAATACCCCAACCACCTATAGTAGTGAAGGATATAAAAAAAACTGAATCAAACATGTCTGTTTTAAAATATAATACTTGAAGTTAAGTGGTATATGCTTTTATCAATATTAAATAAAATATTTACTTATAAATATTTTATATAACTTTGTTATTAGCAAATGCAAGTGAATGGTTGCTTAAAACTTCATTTTAAACTTTTACGCAAGATGCATATATGAAGTGTATTGATACTAAAAATGATTTTTTATCGTTTGCAATATATTGATTCTTAAACATTTAATTGACAATTGTAATAGTGGAAAAGAAAATGATAATTGAAATATTTAAATAAAAAGTAATAGTATATATATATATATATATACTTCATATTATTCTCAAATTTTTCGTTATAGCATGATTCTTAAAATTGCCTTCAAAGGCTAAAATTTTAGTATTTAAACGTAGAATACAATAGTTTCTTATTTGCTTTTAATTACGGAATCATCCATTTAATAATTTTTGTGTATTTATTCGTACAAAAAAAAAAATGAAATTACTTTCTTTTAACAAAAATTTTCTTCTGCGGCGCTTCATTTTCCAAATCAAAAATAACTAACAGATTTTATCGACTTACTTAATAAATTATTATAATTAGTTTTTAATAGACTTTATTAACCATAGAAATTGTTTATGAATATAGTTAATAAAAATATTACATATGTATAAGCGCAAAAATCACGCAAAACTTTGAAAATAATTAATCAAAAAAATGACGTAAAATCGCTTCAAACATTGGATAATTTTTCATAAGAAATATAACCCAAATTTGTATGGGAATTTTTTAGGCTATTTTTCAATAAGTCATTTGCTGGCAGTCGTTCTATGTTCTGTTTATAAATTTATTACAATATCTAATGAAAAATTAAATAAATAATTCAAATTAAAAAATACTGAACTTTAAAACGGGAAGCCTTTGCGTTCCCGTTTTAAAGTTTAGTTTAGCCTCTTCTTTTCTCAACTCCTGGCAGCATTCTGTATGTGCATCAAAAATTGTGGATCGATACTTGTATTAAGTGCAGCATATATTTATATAAAACATACATTAGAATTCATTATATTATATTTTTTATGCGTGATTACCGGAAGTGGGCCTTATATGGAAACTATTGGGATAGGCCGATTTTCATAAAATTTGGCACTGCGATTTCTATTTATATAACATTGATTTGTGTAATATTTTAGTTTGGTATTAACATTTTTATGGGATTTATGCAACTAAAAAAGACTGTGAAAATTCTCTAAAAAAAAACAGAAAAATAAAATTATTAAAAAGTTAACTGCCTGTTTCTCTAAATGTGAACGAAAGTTTCGTTCGAGTAGTTGTATTGAAAACAGCAAATACATTTAGTTGAACGTAACATTTGTTCGCATTTAAAGAAACATGCAGTAAATAAAAATGGTTGGCTGCAAATTAATAATTTTCTATTGTATCTTAACAATAATATTTTTCTGAAAATTTGTGCGAGTTATTTTATAATATTTTAACGCGTTTCATTATCTTTTTAGTTGTTTTCACGGACGAAAACTTGTGATCAAATTTTGTGTATTCATGTGAGGAATTTAAAAAAATTTGTGCAACTCTTTGAATCTTGTCTTGTGTTCCTAAAGTTCGTTTTAAAAACAGGAAAACTGTTGATGCATTTTGGTAGACCTTACAGATTAACTAATAGATCCAACATTTTCAACCATTTAAACCTAAAAAAAAATATAAAAAATTGAGTTGAAACTTTCAAGGATTTTTTGATTTATTTCAATTTTGCTTTGACAATTTACATCTTTTAGATTGAAACCAGTCGAGAAAAAACTTTTAGAAAACTCACATGTTGTATAACAAGTAACCGTTTTATTATACGGTCAAAAATTATGCTGTGACAAAGAATAAAAAGTTAACGTTTTTTTTTTTAAATTTCGAAGTTTTTTTATGAGCATAAGTAAAATTTAAGTTAAAGAGCAGAATTTTAAAGACGAAATGATTCTCTACAATTTGAGGTATATCTAGTTGATGTCAGAAAACCATACAAGGGATACCATCAACAGAAACTTCCATATAATTGGCGTAAATATTTGTAAAATGTATATTTTTCGCTACTGACAAATATCGCTTTTATAGAAATTTCCCAAAATATCGTGAACATTTTTTAACGATTGACGTTTTCGAATCAAAGGAGCATCAAAAAAATTAAAAAATGCAAAAACTGTGGGCATTCTTTGACATTTTTTTCAAATTTTACTACGCATTTTTTGTAAGACCAAATATGACTTTGAATCATCGAAAAGTTTCTGTAAAAAATCATCTTAATGATTAAAATTGATAACTTTTACCGACAACAGCAGCATTCCTCTTAAAACACATTTTGTTTGTGAAGTGTAAACTACGTTAATTTTGATGTCAAATGATAGCACTTTATTTTCTTAATACTAAAATTCAGGGGCGTCAAAATATTTTAAAGACTTATAATTGTATAGCTCAAAAAAAATCTTTACCTCAAAAAATTGGCTCCATATATTTCGCACTATATTCGAATTTTAAAATTATAAAAACTATTTTCAATGTAAACTTATCACAAAATAACATCAATGCTTAAAATTTTACGAAAATTTACTTTTTAATAAAAATTGAAATCGCGCTTTTTGTAAAGAATATTATCATGGGTAGACATTTTTAAACGAATATATTTTTAAAACTGTTATGGATATTCATTTGATTTTATTCGCAAAATATCCCAAAATATGTCTGTTATTACGCACTACTTTCTTTTGAGTATGCTTCCATAAATACTAAGGATGTAGTAATACTCTTAGTTTTGACAAATGCTGATAGCACTTTAGAAGTTTTATATAATTGCTGTATTTTAGTTGCGATAAAACAGTACCTCAATTTTTTATTTTTTAAGTTTAAAATTTAAACCTCCACAACTTTTGCGCGCATTGCTGAATAAAAAGACAAATCGACGTGTATAAGAAAAAATTAAAAAATTTTTTCTCAAAATTTTATTATTATTATTATTATTATTATTATTATTATTATTATTATTATCATTATTATTATTATTATTTTCATTTTTGGAAATTTCTCATATATATGTAGAACTTAATGATGCTTTTATTATATTGACAGTCATTTTGATGTATGTATTTAGAAGAATACTTATATTTATAAGTATATAGAGATTAAAAATTTTTAAAAGTTTTCTTAACAATCTAATATCCCATTTATACGAAACGAAAACTAAATGGTTTTTGTTTAAACCAAATTTCAAAAACCATACCGTTTACATACCAGCTTTTCTCTCTATCTGGTTTTTGTTGACAAATTCCTTTTTTTAATTTTATTTAAACATTTAAATAAAATTATTTAAAATTTGACTTACTTTCATTGTAAATAATATTTTTTTAAAACATTTTAAAGATCATTTATTCACAAAATTTACAAATCAAATAGAACAATTCAAGAAATTTAACAAATTTTATTTTTTCATTATATATAAAAGCTCAATATTCTGAAATCAACTGAACAGACTGTATCATAAATAGATATTTTTTTTTAGTTTTATTTGGTTTTTAATAAAAACTATATAGAAATGGTTTTTGATTTATATGGAAAAGTTAAAGAAATTCATCTAGATTTTCAATCAAAAACCGAATGAATACAAAAACTACTAGTTTTTGTTTGGTGTAAACGTAGTATAATAGTTATTATTTCTCTTTTTTTCAGAATGCACATTGTGCATCTTTCTTTCCAGTAGAATTTTCAATAAACTATCTATAAAATATAGAGTAAGCACATTCCATACATTAACATTAAAGAAGTTGTTGTAATTTATATACCATATATACAAATGTATTCGTAAAATATTTTATTATTTTACAAAAAGGAAATAACATATTAGAAATCTTTTTAGTTATATTGTGAAAGGAACAATGTAATCAGGGTATTCACTCGAATTATGTTCGATTATTCGACAAATTAAAATCAACTGTTCAATTAAATTAAAATATATAATTTCGAGTCAAATTTTATTCGAGTATATTATGCCGATTAATCGAATAATTCAAGTTTATTTTAAAATTTGTTTTATAATATGTGACACCACAATTTGGAATTATGTAGTTAAAAAAAAATTTTATTCAGTAAAAAGATCCGAATATGTTTGTGAAATACAACGTGTAATTGAAGTTAAAGGCCATTTTTATTTCTGATTTGAAGGGAATAAAAAAGATTCAGCCTCTTATATTAAATTTTCCGCAAGATAGAATTTGGATGATTTTGAACTTAATTTGAAAAAACATATTGTTGGTTCTACATATGTTCGTATGACATTGCAGCCGATATGTGTAAGTATGGGGTTGATATACTAATGGAGTGTCAGCCTGGTTTAAAAGATATGATGGCTAGATGTAACTTGTAATATAGAAGGGAAAGAGAAGTAATAAACCTATATTTTATGTTAAGAATCGCTGAACTTGTTTAGCTAAAATAATTCAGATTTTTGTACTTCGGAATATGTCTTACTAGGTTATATGGGCAATAATATCCGAAAATAAACAAGTTTATATGATACTCGTAGACCTATTTATTTAACTGTAATATAGGGAAACAATGGATTTATAAAAGCGTAAGAGAAAAATAGACTCAAATTTTAATTACATAATTTTTTTGGGGAGACTATTTCAGAAGGTCAATTTAAGCTTTTCTTATAAATTAGGCAATCTCAATTAATATAATAACTTGTGATATTCTAAACAGTTTTTATTAAATTTATTTAATTAAAATTTTGTTTGAACATTAATAAAAAAATCAATTAATTTCATTTTATTAATATTATCAATTTGTTCGTTAGAGCAAACTTAAACAAAAAAAAAAAAAAGATTAATTAATATACGTGTAAGAAATTTCGCAATTAATATTCGTTTTATTTTTTTTTTTTTTAATTTTTGTAATATTTCAACATACATAACTTCGATCGATACAAGATTTAAAATGCATTATCTTTGGAGATATATCTATTATATTGTCAAATTATTATGTAAATATATATAGACTGACTTCTATGCTATTCTCTTTAGAAAGTGACAAAAGTCAATCTGACAATGCTTTACAATTATTATTTTTTTTAATTTTTTGGTTTTGTAATTTTGTTAAACTCAGCCTTAGTACAAAATAATTAATATAAAAACAAGGTATCGTATATTGACATGCGTACATATATACATATATACATATATACATATATACATATATACATATATACATATATACATATATACATATATACATATATACATATATACATATATACATATATACATATATACATATATACATATATACATATATACATATATACATATATACATATATACATATTTACATACATACATACATACATACATAAAAATTTAAGTATTTTTATGACTTTCAAAATAAATGGCTGGTATTAGTTAATATCATTTTTAAAAACAATTATAGTAAGCGTATTTTGAATATAGAAATATATAAAGAAACCAATGAACATGTGTACCTTAATTCATTACTTTCTTCGAGCACAAATTTTATTCCCCTCAAAAAATTTAAAGAAAATAACTTTACTCGTGGTTAAATATATTATATTATTTAACAGTACATTTAAATTTAAATATTTTACCATTAGTCAAAGGTTACGGGGCAAAAAACATTATATCTACATGCTGCACAAACAACATTAGGAAAAACGTTTTTATTTTCTTGTTTTTTTTCTGTATTGTGTAAAAATTTAATATAAAGAAAATATTTCTTGCTAAATTGTACCAGTATGAGTAAGTACTTATTTGCTCAAGTTATGTTGAATGTAGCCTTCAAACATTTGGAAGATAAATTTGTTGCCAAACGTCTAGACATCAATTCATAGTGTCTTTTGGAAGAATGTAGGATGATTGTTCAAAATTTAAAAAAAGCAGAATTTACTGTTATGGTACAGTCATTGTTCGGAAATATCAATTTTGGGAGACAGTTTGATAATAATTCGTATTTGACAATAACAAAATACATGCCTATTGCGTATTTATCTTATTAACGTGTATTAGGAAGATTATCATTTTTTTTTTTTTTTTTTTGTTGAAAACATCACGTTCAAATTGACCTCAGTAATTATCAATTTATGTACTGTTCGAATAATTAAGGATTTTTAAAAACATAAGTACATTTTTTTAAGAACTGTTGCTCGAGAAGGTAAAACTTCACTAATAATTTTTATATATTTTAGTAAAAAATTTGTCAAACAGTAAAGTGGTACTTTCTCAAGCAACAGTTCTCTTCGACGAAAGATGATTTTTATGATACTTTGAAAGAAGTTTTGACAATGAATTTCAACTTCCGGAATACTCTTCTTAGTGACTTCCGCAATAAAAAATTGTTTGTAGGATACAAAAATCTTTGGTATTCGTACAAATATGAAGAAATATTACAGGACTATTTGTTGTAAGGAATTTTGAAATTTCAATTACTTTAACTTTTGACTTTTTTTATGTTTATTTTATAAGCTCTGTATATGTGAGTGTATATGCCTGCTTAGAGACCAGGTCACTTTTAAATGCTTTTTGCTCTTACTATAAGAAAAAAGTTCCATTAACACGAAAAAATAATTGCACAATTTTTTTTTTTTTACTACATATTTTGAATTTTATTTCATGGCATTAATAAAAGAAAAATATATCATGATGATGATAAAAAATAGTACAATACCTATCCCAAAGGGTTTATATATCTCAAATGGGTGTGCAAAACGTTACAATGAAAAAAAATGAATAAAAGATGTTACATGTTAATCAGTCTTGCAGTACACTGAAAAGTAAAATGGATGACAATTAAAGATGAAGATTTTTTGAAAACTTTTAATAATAAACAAGAGCATATATGTATATATATATATATATATATATATATATATATATATATATATATATATATTAAATTATTAATTAAAGATATTTTGCCTTTAAATTCGGAACATTAGTTTTAGCCTTCTTTATATCTGAAGTTATTTCTTCATAATTTTAATTACCTTTACAAATACCATTTAAAATAATTTAACAGATAATTGTCTCTTTATTTACCATTGTATCATTTTTAATAACTTTCCATCCGAAAAACGAAAAATACTTAAATAAATAAAACAAGAAAAGAAATTAGAAATAACATTTAATTTTTTTCACGGTTACTGGAAGGCATTTGAAACAACCACAAGGAACAAATAAACAATGTTTAGATAAATAATTGTTTAACATTTGTATGAAGAACTCTTAACAGTGTTGAACAACATTTAAGAATTGCCTTCGGCATTAACATATTTGCTTTCAGTATTTATAAACACATACTCACACACATACAAATCCAAATGTTGAAATAAAAATAAAAATAAAAAATAAAAAACTATAAGAAAAAGAATCCAGGCATTATTACTCATATATACGAATAGTATGCGTGTACATAGTGTGTTAAAAGAGGTTAGGGTATCCGAAATTTTCCTCTTTATTATAAAAAAATTATTTTTGCAAGGACCTATTAAAAATAATTCCAAATAATCGCCATATAATCATACGGTACATACCCGGGTACTTTTTTTGAATTTAAAATGCTCACATTTCTGCAATAATGAAGATATATTCGCGAAACTTCAGATCGTTGCAATTAAGGTACTTTAAATCTTAGAAACTATTAATACTTAAAACTCCAATTTTTTCAAATTTGGTCTGTATATAAAATAGCTTTTAAATTGACGCCTTTGGGAGTCAATACCCAGGGTATACCTGTACACCCATGTAATTTTTATGTGTTTTGCACTACAATTAACTTTGTTTACAGTATTTATTATTTTTGTTGTATATAGATTTATTTAAAGTTAAAATTTAAAACTTATGATTTAAACTTATGAGTAAGTCTATCCATATCAGGGAAAACTATCATTGTTTAAAATCTGGCTCCGTTATGATTTAAATGAAAACTGGTTACATAAGTAAGCTAATTTTAAACTTTTTAGATTATTTAGGAGCTTCAGAACTTTCTTATTATTACCATTTTGTGCCAGCCTTTATGATCATGAAAATAATGGCGCACATTTCAGTCATTTTTATATCCCTCAATAATGGCAATAACTTTTAAGAATTCTTCTGTAAAAATGTCCAACTTTTCTACTCCGAAATATCTTGTAGAGGCTCAAGCTGTTGATATTCCGCTATTCGTGCCAGGTCACATAAACTTTAAAAATTGCAGTTCCAAAATTGACAGGACGCTGTGCCATCACTGACAACATTATTTAGAATCTTACGTGTACAAAAACGTTATGTATACCAATAGTAATTTATCCACTTAATAAAGATTTTCGGTAGTAGGCCTTATATGGGGGCTATGGAATTGTAAAGAGAGAATCTCATAAAAATTTTATACTGCACATTTTTACGTTTATAAAAATTACTGTATAAAATTAAATGAGACGTTTAACGTATATTAGACTATTATAGGTACTGAATTATGTAATATTGAAAAAATTTATGAGCGTCGAAACCCTATTCTAGGAGAAATTTTATATGGGGGCTACTTTATAATATATAACCATTATTAACTATTTTGAACAGAGTTCGTTCCTGCATTATAAATCCAAATTTCATCTAATTATCTTAAAAATTGCGACTGCAGCTTCATTAAAAATTAAGATGGGTGGACGAACGGACATTGTGAAAATATCCAAACATCTTTTTAGTTTTATAACTTGTTGAATTATCTTAATAAATAATTAATATAAAATTTATGTACAAAATCAGCGAAAAACACACTAAGGTACTTAGGATAGTGACTAACGTTAATTTTTTTTGGGTATGTAATGTAGGATTAAAGGTAGAGTGATGCAATTACTAAAAACATTTGTCTTACAATAATTTCAGCATATTATATCTAGCCACGGAAGGTTTTGTGGATACTTTATCAACGATGATTTATTTGGTATTGGATTTATTTTGTAAAGAAACGAATACTTCTAAGATCTCAGATAATCTCCGAGCTTCTGATAACGAGCAATAGCGATACAATTGGCCACTGTTTGCAATAAATTTAAAGGGCTATATTTTTTACTTACATGACACAGATGACAAATATATTACAACTTTTACATCTGTTTGAACTGTAGTACTACCTCAACTCATTTGGTGCAATTTCGTGACATTTGTTTTTTTTTTTTTAATTATTTATAATATGTCAAAATTTTTTTGACCTATATAAATTAACCATTATATTTTATCCATACGTCGATAAATTAATAAATAATATAAATATATATAATATATAAATGCATGTACTTCTATCAAGATAAACTCCGGATAGATCGTCGCTTTCTGAAAAAGAATATTCCAAATAATTATGATTTATCGCGGAAAATAATGTGAACATTTTGGCATGGAAATATATTTATGTATTTACTTTTAAATAAATAATATTTATAATAAATTAACAGGAAATAAAAAAAATGCTAAAATTTTGTATATCGATTTTAAAGTTGAAGGTGAAATAAATTCATGAGTTAACTTCCGAAAAATATAATTTTTAAAGCAACAATTCAAATGTTCCTCTTTCGCTAATTCTTTTTCTAATAAGAAGAACAAATTTTGAGTTAGCAAATGCTCAATGTAGAGAACTAAACGATTTAAAGAAACAAAGACTCAAAAATTTTATATTTCTGGTCTAAAGTATTGCTGACAAAAACAATATTGAGCTATTATTTGCAGATATCTCGAGAGTTATTGCAGGCATTTTGCCTATTCCACATTCGTTAGCGAACGTTTCTAACAAAAATATAGTTATAAAAAAAGAAAGAAATATAAATACTTACTTAATTTCTCTACTATGTTGAGTTTAATTCAAACTTAAGGGCAAATTTGTTGTAGCAATTATAAATTTTAAAGAATATTTTTACTAAAAGTATTCAATAATTTAATAGCATTCAATAAAAATATGTTTATAACATAATGCATTTCTATGTAAATTTACGTAATTAAAAAAAAAATAACAAAATTGTTGGTAGAAAAAAAATGTATACCATTTTCTTATAAGTATTATAAGTATATTACTCATACGCACCATTGCTAAAGAGAAAAAACAAACTTAAATAAGAGAAAAATACGTTTAAGTGCAAAAATATATGTCTTGGATTTTAATAAAATTACAATTTTGTTTTCTAATTTCTCTATCTTAATATTTTTGAGTGCATAAGTCTCTATCTCTCTGTATAATTATTTTATTTTTATAATATTAAACATATGCCATTTCCTACTTAATTATATATGCTAAACATTAACATGGACAAAAATTTTAATCTCGTTGAATATTTCTTTAGATAAACAATAACAAATATTCACTTTTAATGGTGGATACTACTTTCATTCAAATTGTGGAACTTAACAGAAAAATTATTCTCACAAAAGTCTTAAGACTTTCATTGTAATAGTTCCCTTGATATGCGACAATAATAATTTAGTTTGAAGATTTACCCTAAAACTGCCTTCTCTATAACATGATAAAGATATCCCTTAAAATCTCTTAAAATTTTAAGACTTTTGTTCTAATAGTACTTCATATATGCGATATCTGTATCTGTATCTACAATTCTTATTTTAATCTCAAGTAAGTTGCTGAGTATGTTATGATCACAAAATATTACGACGCTCCTAGTCCTGGTCAATTCTACTAGTATTGAATACTCAATAATACTCTATACTTATCATTGTGGTACTCGATACATAAGGGATTTTTTATTTGAAATATAATTTCTAATTAAGGTTCTTTTTTTAATAAAACAAATATATTTAAATGGTTGACATAAAATTTTACAAATTTATTAATATAAAACAAAAAATAACGAAAAACGTTAACTTTAAGTTCAACTTTAACAAAAATTAATAAAATTATTTTCATATATTTAAAAATTAATTTATAACTTTATACAGAGATATATTTAGCCTTTATATTTTGAATAAGATATTAAAAAATTATACTCTAAAAGTATTGAGTTTCCTTTTTTAAGCACTGAGTACCCAAAAGAAGATCAAATTTTATTTAAAAATTGGATATGCGGTAACTATTATCTTGTTTGTTGCCTTTCAAATTACTAACATTTTTAAAATCAATTAAAATCATAGACCAAATTCATATAAAATGTATTTTTTATAACGCAAAATCCTCTATTTATATATTTTATTTAAGCACATTGAATATATAAAAAATGCAAAACCCTCTAAAATTTTAAATACTAAAAAATATTAAAAACATATTAAATATGAGCTTTAGTTGAGGTTTTAAATAAACATTATAAAAAATTGTTTAAATACTTGAGAAGTAAACAGTTTTTTTGTTCTTCTGAAAAGCTGGGTTTTTCGAAATGGAGGGTTTTGAATATAGGCCCTCGGTATTTTAAAACTGAGACCAAGCTAACGGCCCCACTTAAATTTTTGCTATTATTTATCAGCATTTTTACACTTTACAACAACATAGGTGGTTGAGGTATTATACGTTGTTGCTAATGTTTGTAGCAGTCAAAACTAAGACCCAACTTATTATCGACTTAGAATCACTCTCAGAGTCGGTTTAACGATGTCCGTTCATTTGTCCGTTCAAACTGCAGATCGAAATTTTAAAAATAATTACATGAAATATGGTACACATGTCTGCTATGGCTTAAGGACGAAGCCTATTGAAATTGGTGATGAACCATCCATAAAAATGTAATGAATAGTGGTTCAGCGATCATAAATGCTAAAAATATAGCAATATTTAATTGAAATTTATATAAGAAATATAAGTAAAAACCTATAAGCGAACTTTCATGAAGATTGGTTTTCATGAAGAAGGGCTCACTTCCGGGAATAATTAAAATGAAATATGTTGGACATCATATATAGGTTAAAAGACATTGGTCTAATAAAAAATATTTACTTTATTAAAAAATTACAAAAAGATATGTATACAAGAATACAACCAGAGGAATTTTAAAAGCTATTAATGATGTGCATAACTAAAAATGATTGCCTCTTTTCTCCACCATAAAAAAAAACTACAAAATATAGTAAAGGTTTTTTAAACTAAAATTAATTGGCAATTTATGCGATTTGGATAAAGAGTTGAGTTAATTTTGATTTCTGTTTTAAAATAACTTAAAATTTGTTTCGGGAATATCCATTATTGTCAATAAATATTGCTAGGGAATACTAGATTATACGTGTTATAAATAACGCATATTACTCATACGCACTATTGCCAAAGAGAAATAAACAAATGTAAATAAAAGATATTATATATATATATATATATATATATATATATAGATATATATGTATGTATTCACTCGATCAAATCAACACATTTTTCAACAAAGGACGACACAAAAGTCCAAAGGAAAAAGTTTTCTGGTCATCTCATTTTTATTACTATGTAATACAAAACGCTTCAAAAAATAACAGAAACAATCCACATTCACTTAAATTATTTATTTATTTATTTATTGAGATCAAAGTTATACCTCAAACTAAAGAAAATTGCTTTGTCTTTTCAATTGCATTCTCTAAATTGAATATCACCCATGAGGAGAAAATTTTCTATCAGAAAAATGGCGAAATTTAAAAAATCTTAAATTTTTCATTTAAATTTTTATCACTGCATAACTTAGTAATACGGTAATTAGTTATGAAACATATGAGTTTTCTAAGTGCAAAACTAAAATGAGTCAAATAATTATCGAAAATTATCAATCAAGTTTTTTTTAGCTTTGAGTGACCTAAACTTTTTTTAGTGAGTTGTGTTCTATTATCTATCAACAAACTTAAAACAAACTACAGAAATACGTATATGAAATTTCTGATATATGTATGTATAATCTGCACTTCTATATACAAATACCTTTGAAAAGCACAGTGATTCATTAGTTTGAAAGTTCTTAATTTTAATAATAAATAAGCAATAAGTAAACAGAATTTTCACCAATATGAGTTAATATGAGTTAAATCTATTTAACAACCTCTCTTTGAATTTGAAATTTATTGTTGTTTTATGTAATATGTAATATAGGTTTAAATAATATTAGAATTTTATGACATTGAGAAGAACATTAAGGCCCGGTTTTATGTTATTCCCTTAGTATATACTTAAGTGCAAACTTAGCTAAGACACGTTTATGTTAAAACTCAGACTTCAGTTTTACAGTTTAATACTTAAGTTAGTAATAAAAAATAAACAAACAGATTTAAGCTTTTCTGTATTCATAATAGAGAGGTCTCAACTTTCCAAAAATTTTTCTTTTGTTAAAAATTATATATATATATATATATATATATATATATATATTTAATTTATCGTATAATATTTTATCCTAGTTATATTATTATTATTATTTTTTATTTAATGTCTTTTGATTTAGATTTCGATTTGCTTATGACAATGCACAAATCTTTATAAATATCGAACTTACTTTTTTTGACAAAACATTTATACTTAAGTTTTCAATCATAGAAGAATTTTAAGACCTTGAGTACGATTTTGCCGCTAAAGGAACAGTATAATACCTGGCGTAAGACCCTTTACTTGAAATACTTCAATTTATTAAATTCATTAATTTTCTGAAAAGCATCCGGACAAAAATAATATGGCCATCATATAATTTTGTAATGATCTGCGGTAAATGGTGTATTATTTATCATTATTTCCATCAGTTTCATACAAATTTTCACAGTAATATATTAATTGGATTCAGAGATTTTAATAGAAATGTTATGGTAAGTAACATATTTTAATGTAAATCTTTTTGAAGTAATTAAATTTCATATAAACAAATAAAATATTTGGTATAGATACCAAATCATTTTTACTAATAACTCAAAAGTTAAATAAATAATCATGATGAAAATCGTATATTGCATTTTATTTCAAACAATTTTAAACGTACGTACGTCCGGCTCATAAACAATATTTAGTTACCCCCTGACTATATACAGAGATATATAAATAAATTATTTTAAATCCAATACGCAAGATATTAACCTTTTGTTTTATACTGATTTAAATGCGGAGATAATGGGAGCAACAAATATACATTCCATTAAAAAATATTTCAGTTTGATCCGTATAGCAATTTTAATCACGGTTCTATATTTTTTATTCTAAAATGGTATAAATTATATTTCACAAAGTATTAGATGCGAAAATAATTCTTTTTAAAATGTGTGAGCTTTTTGTGCCAACATTTTTTATTTCAAATATACTAAATGTAGGAAAAATTTTAGTACAGTTATGGAATTTTTCAACATTTTCAAAAATGTTCAAAAAATATTTATGATCATCCCGAATTTTCCACAGTGCAATGATATATTTTTTGTTAAAATCGGATAAACCTTTACTTTTGGCGTTAAAAGAGCGATGCCTATTCATATCGAAGATATAAAATATGAGCTGCTTTGCATATTCATATCCACTCATCAAAAAGAACTGAAAAAAACTGAAAAGGTCATGATTTTCACATTATGTTGTCACTGGAAGGTAATATTTAGTGCTGAAAAAGAGCTGCAGAAGTTGTTTTTTAAAACCATGGTTGTCACTACTAGGATGTTGTTCTTTTATGCTTCTTGTTCATTGCTTTTAAGTACTTCTCTTAAAACTATATTTATAAAATTGTTTAATAAAAATTTGGTTTTAGTCTTGATAATAGATAACAAAAACTATTTTCAATTTATGAAATTTCTATTTTCTTAGAATTTATTGACCTTTTTTCTGGTAAAAAAAAATTTATTTTCACTTTATTGCAAGTAATTTTTATAAACTTCCAAAAACAGTGCTAAATATGCACTTATTTCTACTTTTGAATTTGCGAAAAAATTATTTTTTGAAGCTCTTTATCGTTTTTTTTTCTGGGCAAGATATGGAATACGTATGGTATGAGTGATTATAATTTAAAAAAATGTGTATACAATACTGTGCATGATCAATGTTTTCTTATATGAATGTTTAAATGTATTAATCTAAGATTTTATATAGAATACGAATTTATCGTTAAAAAACAAATGGATATAGTGGCATTTTTAGAACTTTTTCCTAAAAATTTACTATTGTTATTTAAAATATTTGCGGAACTCCCTAGCATTAATACTCGTACATATGCATATTTTCAAACACACAAATTCACATTCACGTTGATATGTTTAGATATTCATGTAAAACATTAAAATGTTATATACCTGTTATTGTCAAAAATTTTTTACCTCACTATTTCGTGTTATATCCCGTTGGTATGCCCGAAATTGTGAAACCATTAGATAGGCTCAGTTTCGAAAACAAGAGCGAAAGTTTTAAAAACATTCTATACTTCAGGAGGCACATTGACAGTATCTGTCATTGTATGAACTTAGGTTTCTATTATTTTACACAATAAAATTCGAAAGAGTTTTAAAAATAAATTTAATAAACGAATTTTATGGAATTTTTGAAAATTACGCAAAAATTGTAATTTTTGTTTTTGTATTTTTACATAGCAAATTATAATTTATACAAATTTATACAAATATATAGATATAGAAATAGCTATAAACATGACTAATCGATACCACAAATTTAAGTCAAATGTGATTGATAGTTGAAAACGTCACAATTTTGTCAAAACAGATTTTGCTGAAGCACATCACATGGACAGCACGAAATTGACCATAATTGGCAGAAATAATTGGAGTTTGTAATGCTTAACGGAAACGTACAGGCACAAAAAATATTTTGAAAGATAAAATTTTATGGATAAAAAAATATTCACTTGGGATAAAAAAAGCATCACATTATTAAATACCATTTTTTTATAATAAATTTTTAGCATAAAATTTTTTCTTTTCTTTAAATTTTACTAAGAAACCCTAAAAAATGTCATGCTAATACCACCAAACAATAAAAATATTATAAATTTCATTTAAATAACTCAGTAGATTTTTATATTAAGCGTTCAATTTAACAGAGTTATACAATTAAAACAGTAAAAGTAATAAAAATTTACTTTTTTATTCTAATTTTAAAATATTTGCAATTCCAATAAATTTTCTATAATTGTAAATATAAAACAAATCTATGATGGTACTATGAATCATATGACATTAAATTTGGTTAACGCAACCAAGGCAACCAGTTTTATTAAAAATTTATAATGACTACCGAATTTATATTTATTTCATAATGTTCCAAGGATAAATATAAACGCTATCGTAAATATGGTGGCACTTTCACTACCAATGTCATCTTTAGAAAAGGAAGTAAAATTTAATCTTCTTTTAGCCGTCCAATATGGTAATAATGTATTAAGAAATTTGTTATTTTATCTCTGAAACTCGGAAGATTATATCCCTTCAGATCCCAGTAGATATTGCAAATAAGTAATATAGCTGTTATATGTGAAAAATGGTTATTTAAGAATTCTTAGCTGATAACTTTTTTCTGCGCATTGGAGCTTTTTCAACTAAAGTAATATATGTACCAATAAAAACGATAAATGAGAATAAATTGTTGGAAGCCAGAGATTAAAGTTGTGTATATTTATATATCAATCGTATTAATTTGAGATAATAATGCAAAAATGTACGAAACATACGTATGTAATTAATGAATCAAAAAGTTTCTGTATTTTATGTATTTATATTTTTTTCTTTTATTCTGAATTTAAATAAAAAAAAAATTAAGAACGGAATATCAAATTCTACCAAATCGTTTTTTTAACAATTGAGTGTACCATATATGCTCAGTAACTGCAATCGAATTATAAGATATTTCTGGTAACCCACCTAATTCGCTTGGCTAAAAATTCGGTTACCACAACGAAACCGCTTTTTTGGTGTATATAAACTTCTAGTAAAAATGTTTATATGTTCAACTTAAAACCCGGCCCCTGCACGAAATGATTAATGTGAACTGATTTTACATGCATTCGTGTCACTTTATATTTATGCAAAAACTTAAAAATTTTTGATAATTGCCCATATTTGAGTACATTTTTGTGGGCTTTTCTTAGAGTACTTAAATGTTCTAATTCTGCACCAACACAAATATGTATTAACACGTATCATACACAGATATATATATATATATATATATATATTCTTCAATATATTTTATTTTTTTATTTATTCTTCATAATATTTTATTTTATTTTTTTATTTTAGTTTTGCTTTGGGCATCACCAATGTAATAATAAATAAGTATTTCTTTTGTTTTCAATGATATTTTTTGCACGGTTTGTCCGACAAAAATAAATTTATACACATTTTTTTTTTTTTTTATTTTTTTTAGAAAGGAGTAAAATACTTTAATGCTTTGTAAGACATTTTTCAAAAACTAAGTTTTTGAAATTCGTTTCAGAAGATACGCGCAAGGAAACTTGTTAAAAAGGAGGCAACAACAACTTTGTTATACCTTTGGGAATTAACTTAAAGTTTATAATTTTTCTTAAAGAGACGAATTATTATTTAAAATACTAATGTTATTCAATTGCTTTAAATTTAAATATTTCTAAAAGTGTTTTAGGAATTGTGAGACTTCAAGCTACACAACAGCGAAATGTATAAAGGCTTAAATATTTGTCTTTTAATAAGCAACATATAGATTTTTTTGCATTACATTTATACCCTTAACATAAACTCAAAGTCATTGTTTTAACATTATTAATGATGTATAGTCAATTTTAATTAAATATTTTTTATGAAATACTTGCATAATTTGCAACACACTGAAATTTTCATTAAACATTCTATTATAAAATGTAAATAAATATTTGTAAAATATATGACGATAATTAAACATAATACTTACATATTCGACGTACATACTTATGTATGTTATATTATACATAAAGATATTAAATAAAGCTGATATGTTGCAATAGTAAAATAATGTTTTTATTCATTATATAAGTATTGGTAAATTATACTCATATTTTTGTATGACATTTTATTTGATTAATTGAAATACGTATGTCTTTTAATGTTGGTTGTAAATAAAAATTAATTAATCATAAAATCATTAAAAAAGTTTTTATAACTTTTAAAATGATGAAAAGAATGCTCTTGTTTCATATTTGTAATCCAAGGACTCTATCAATGGACTACGCTGGCTATTGAAATATTCATATGCAAGAAACATGTATATAAGTTGATTATGAATGAGTCTCATCATATTTCATACATTTAGACATTTTAGTCCATAGAAGTAGATTCAACCAATCTAGCAAAAACTTAGTGATGACACATAGTTACTGAACGACACACAGTATCCCATTCAAAAAATTAAATTGAAAGTAATATGCAGTTTCGAAAAGGCTGGCCCGATTTCAATGAAATTTCACACAGTGATAGACATGTATTGAGGCTTATATTTTGAATAAGAACCATATAGATATAAACAGGGTGGCCCCCCAGGTTTCAAATTTGATCGTTCTATCTAAACCGATTTGATATATTTTTATATGAGTGATTTCTACTGGTCAAGATCTACAAAGAACAAAATAGTTAAAAATTTAAAATTTTTACATCTTGTACAAAAAGAATTTTGAAAAAATCTGATTATATATATATATATATATATATATATATATATATATATATTTGTGTTGGTGCAGATTTAGAATGTTTAAGTACTCTAAGAAAAGCCCACAAAAATGTACTCGTATGTGGGCAATTATCAAAAATTTTGCAGTTTTTGCATAAATATAAAGTGACTCGAATGCATGCAATATCAGTTCATGTTAATCATTTCGTGCAGGGGGCGGGTTTTAAGTTGAACATCTAAACATTTCTATAAATTAGAATTTTATGTACACAAAGAAAGCAGTTTCGTTCTGGTAACCGAATTTTTAGCCAAGCGAATTCGGTGGGTTACCAGAAATATCTTATAATTCGATTGTAGTTACTGAGCATATATGGTACACTCAACGGTAAAAAAAAAACGATTTGGTGAAAGGTAATCCTAATATCTGTGACTATTGTGAATTAAAAATAATATGACATTCCGTGCTTAAATTTCTTTTGTTTAAATTCAGAATAAAAGAAAAAAATATAAATACATAAAATGCAGAAACTTTTTGATTCATTAATCACATACGTATGTTGCGTACATTTTTGCATTATTATCTCAAATTAATACGATTTATATATAAATATACACAACTTTAATCTCTGGCTTCCAACAATTTGTTCTCATTTATCGTTTTTATTGGTACATATATTACTTTAGTTGAAAAAGCTCCAATGCGCAGAAAAAAGTTATCAGCTAAGAATTCTTAAATAACCATTTTTCACATATAACAGCTATATTACTTATTTGCAATATCTACTGGGATCTGAAGGGATATAATCTTCCGAGTTTCAGAGAAGGTAATGTAAGTGAAAAGAATAAAATGATAAATTTCTTAATACATTATTACCATAAAAGAAGATTAAATTTTACTTCCTTTTCTAAAGATGACATTGGTAGTGAAAGTGCCACCATATTTACGATAGCGTTTATATTTATCCTTCGAACATTATGAAATAAATATAAATTCGGTAGTCATTATAAATTTTTAATAAAACTGGTTGCCTTGGTTGCGTTAACCAAATTTAATGTCATATGATTCATAGTACCATCATAGATTTGTTTTGTATTTACAATTATAGAAAATTTATTGGAATTGCAAATATTTTAAAATTAGAATAAAAAATTAAATTTTTATTACTTTTACTGTTTTAATTGTATAACTCTGTTAAATTGAACGCTTAATATAAAAATCTACTGAGTTATTTAAATGAAATTTATAATATTTTTATTGTTTGGTGGTATTAGCATGACATTTTTTAGGGTTTCTTAGTAAAATTTAAAGAAAAGAAAAAATTTTATGCTAAAAATCGCTATTTTTAAAAATTTTGCAAAAAATGCGGATCAAATCGTCGAAATTATTTCTCCACATATTATGCGATTTATTATAAAAAATGGTATTTAATATTGTGATATTTTTTGATCTATAAAATTTTTATCTTTTTAAATATTTTTTGTGCATGTACGTTTCCGTTAAGCATTACAAACTCCAATTATTTCTGCCAATTATATTCAATTTCGTGCTGTCCATGTGATGTGCTTCAGCAAAATCTGTTTTGACAAAAGTGTCACGTTTTCAACTATCAATAACATTTGACTTAAATTTATGGTCCCGATTAATTATATTTATAGCTATTTCTATATCCATATACTTAAGATTTGTATAAATTATAATTTGCTATGTAAAAATACAAAAACAAAAATTAAAATTTTTGCGTAATTTTCAAAAAGTCCATAAAATTCGTTTATTAAATTTATTTTTAAAGCTCTTTCGAATTTTATTGTGTAAAATAATAGAAACCTAACGTAGTAATAAAAACCTAAGTTCATACAATGATAGATACTGTGAATGTGCCTCCTGAAGTATAGAATGTTTTTAAAACTTTCGCTCTTGTTTTCGAAGCTTTGAGCCTAACTAATGCGTTCACAATTTCGGGCATACCAATAGGATAGAACACGAAATAGTCAGGTAAAAAATTTTTGACAATGACCCGTATATAATATTTTAATGTTTTACATGAATATCTAAACATATCAACGTGAATGTGAATTTGTGTGTTTGAAAATATGCATATGTACGAGTATTAATGCTAGGGAGTTCCGCAAATATTTTAAATAACAATAGTAAATTTTTAGGAAAAAGTTCTAAAAATGTCACTATTTCTATTTGTTTTTTAATGATAAATTCGTATTCTATATAAAATCTTAGATTAATACATTTAAACATTCATATAAGAAAACGTTACTCATGCACAGTAGTGTGTACATATTTTTTTTTAATTATAATCACTCATACCACACGTATTCCATATAATAAGTCGATTTCCCTCGTTTTTTTTTTTTTTTTTTTTTTTTTTTTGCCAAAAAAGTAGCTACAGTTTTTCAGTTTTATTCAAATTTTAAAGTTACATATACGTTTTTTTTCTGAGGGAAAAAGTTTACAAAAATTTATTCCTGCGAGCAGCAGAGTCTCCCAAACTAGACATATTTTTCCATAAATGTTAAATTTTCGACTTAATTTCTCAAATCGCAAAGCAGGAATCAGAAAATTTTTATATTTTTTATATAATATAATATAATATGTTTTAAAATTTTTGGTAATAGAAATTTTAGCTCCCCGATATCGGTTAAGAAAAAAGTTAAAAATCCCATTTTTCGAAATTTTAGAAAATTTTTTGAGAATTGTGAAATTCCTAAAAAAAATAACTTTTTCTAGTTCCAGACCAACAGAATCCTCTCACATATCATTCAAATCGGTTTAGATATAACAATTTAGTATCGTTTAAAATATTTTTCATACAAAATTTTGGAAATGTATTGTATTTAAGTTGGGAGTTTTACTTATAATTTACATTTTACGTATTTCTAAATATTAGTGTGTTAGTATTCTTCGTAATTATTGAATTCAATGGTGTTATTTTTTTTTTAGAATTTGGCTGCCCCTGTGTATGTTTAAGTTTCTCCGATCTGTTAATGGAATTTTAATTTAAGCCTGCAAACCGTTTCAAATAGACCAAAACTGTAGTTATTTTTGTCTTTCAAGAAATATTTAATTTCACTTAAATAATAATTTCAAGAGGAAAGAGTATAAAATCAATGGAAGCTGCACATCAGTGCATACATACTTCATATTCATAATTAGAGTGGCCATCGGTATTGATAATTTGTCTGTGTTATTTGTTTAGCTGTTTCTACGTTTTAATTATTTTATGTTTCTTCTACCTGAATTATAATTTGAAGTGACCAAATTGTGGATCAATAGAAACAATCTTTAGCAAAAATTTGTTGGCAATTCAAAATATAAAAATAATTCTATTTTAAAAATTAATTAAATTATTTATAAATTCAATACGCAAGTTTTAATCTCATTTATTTTTTCTTTTTAATTTACTTTCTACTATTTATTGTAACTTTAATCTTAATTTAATAACCGAATTTTAATTCTAATATTATCATTATTATTATTATTATTATTGTTATTATTATTATTATTATTATTATTATCAATAATCTAATTTTAACTTTCTTTAAAATTTTCATTTGGTTAAAGTAATATTTCAAGTAGAGAAGAAGCTCTTCTATAGTATCTACCACAATATAGATACTATAGAAAATTAAGCTCCTTATGGACTTCCGATTCCCAGTACGAACATTATGGAAACTGTTTCTGGAAATATACTTGAAAATCCAACAGAAAATGGATGTAATTGCTCAGGCGAGCACTCAATTAATTAATAAAAAAAATAAAAAAAAATAAAAAAATTGGATAATTCATCCCTTCAGGAAAATCTAAAAGCTTTATGTGCTGCTAAAAAAATACAAATACAGAAATGAAAAGAAGCTTAAGAGAAATTACAAATACTTTAAATACTACTTTTGAGATATCTAAAGACTATGAATCTGATTTACGCCGTATATATAAATCAATAGATAAAGTTGTTGAAAGTATTTGTGAGCAGACTACTGCAATCAATAGCCAAATGGATGAAATTGCTAAACAAACAGCAGAAAATCAACGTTATAATAGTAAATAGGAAAACTTTTGTACGAAAAAAAAATAACTAGATGAATGCAAAAACAACAACTAAATAAATGTAAATACTAATGTTTATACATTAAGGCGACTTACTAAAAAAGTGGTTTTGTTACCCCCCCCCCCCCCCCTGTAAATTAACCTTGGTATGTTTCCCAAAATATTTCTATTTCACTGCTGTCCTTTATGTCAATATAGTCCAAGTTCAAAACTTAAGCTCCACTACACTTCTTCTAACACTGTTTTTTTCATTAAAATTGGGCCAACCATTCGGAAACTTCATAATATTTCTTTTTTATTTCTTGAATGGGACATTGTGTGATATGCTTGAAAACGCTGCGCCAACACCGATATCCCTCCTACATTACCTAGAAGTTGTTTTATGTCAACAGTCAACTTTTTTCCGCATTATATGTAGCAGATTAATACACTTTTATATTAGAGTAATTAATTAATAAGACCCTATTAGATAGATTTGTATCGTTCATTAAGGAAATATTTTTTAATTGATTGATTCATTAAAGTCTGGAATAGTTCACAATATTTCTTCGTTTTTATTTTAAACTGATTTGAATATGTGAATTCTTCTGGCAAGAAATAAATTCGATGTAAGTAATACTCAAATGTAGTATTTTCAAAACAGCTGTATAAAATACCAAGACATAATATTAAGAAAAAATGCATATTCATTCAAAAGGCATTATTGTTTCACAAAAACAAATAATTTTCATTCGTTTCTATTCCAAGACCCCATGATGTATACATATTCTTGGTCCATATCAAATTCTGAGTCTATTTAGCTATATCCGTCCGTTTATTGAAAACTTAAACTACTCGATTGAAAAATACCCAGGTTATTTTCTGTTTATAAACACAAAGGCATATATACTACTTTGTTAAGTTTGTTGTATGATCGTGGTCACCAACGAACTCACAGAGACGTGCAACCAGGACAAACTTGGCTATTTTTAATTGTTTTTTGCGACAGATTTTTTTTTTTTTTTTGCTAATTTTAAAAATTTTATTAAAAAATATAAACGTAACTACTTACTTTATTCATATGTGAGTATTTTTTTTTGTTTTTTAAAAAACACTATGTGTTTAAACTCTACTGTTTACATATTACTTTTTGGAGTTTTTCGAATGAGAAGTTTTTCAGTTGTCACATTTTTGCACAAATCTTAAAATAAAATTCAAATTATACACGCGGACGCCTTTTATTTCCTAAAACTATACATTTAACAGTATTTTACTTAAGAGAAACATAAATTTTACTTAAAATTTTATAATTTTTATTTTAAATTGTTTTGTCACTTTTGACTTTGGATATTTTCAACAAATTCCTATGCACTAAAAATGCCAAAAATGTCTTCCCTCTATGGAAATTATCATGTTTTTTGTGTATTAAAATTTCAAATTGAGAAGTTTTTTTACGCATTTAAATTGTGAAAAATTAATTTGAAGTTGTGTGTTAAATTATAAAATTTAAAAACACATATACATACATAAACATAGTATTACGTATATGTCGCATAGAACAAACATGATTTTGAGAAAAAAAAAAGTTCCTTGAATTTTTTAAAAACTACAGGTCGAGATTTTTTCTTAAATACTAGTATCGATTGCTGCACAAGTTAGAAACAAAACCTACATTTTTTAATACTTTTGAAACTGAATTAAAGTATTTTTTAGATCTAACCAAATGAACACAAATTTTGCTTGTGGGGCATATCCTATACCAAAGCACAAATATTTTTTATGATCTTTCAAATTGGGTCAAAAAGTGCATTTGTTTACATTAATATAAAATAGAAGCAAACTACAATTACTCTGGAGAGTTGCCATCCGAAGCGCACATGAGAACCTCAAGTTACAAAAATGGCGTTTTGTATATAAAATAGTGTTCAGTTGCAAAGTTTGAGCTCTTATCTTTTAATATATATGAGATATCGAAAAATGGATTGTGGATTTAAAAAAGTGCATACGATTTATATAATCGATATCCAACAAAATTTTTACAAAATGTTCTATGTGGCATATAAATTATCACAATACGATTTATAGAGGAAATGGATTACGTTTTATTATTAGCAATAGATTTTTTTTTTTTTTTTTTTTTGTATTTGCCTATTTAAAAAAAATTAAAGGTCTTAGTTTACAAAAAACTTTAACATAAGTAAAGAAATTCTACCCACAAAAAATATATAACAGACATAAATACATTTTTTTTAAATTTTTTTTTAAATTCTTCAGTCAAGAATGATGCTATATGTCAAAAAAAGCGTATTGGGTGATTCCGTAACAAAACAGGCAGAAACAGCCTTTCTCGTACTTAAGTTAATTTATTATAGAGGTTCATGATTTTGCTCGCTTCTTTATTGTGTTGTTCTATTTTCCTTTTTAATGTATTTTTATATCCCACACCACCATAGGTGATTGGGGTATTATGCATTTGTGCTGATGTTTGTAACACACAGAAAAAAATCATCCAACACCCACCTTAAAGTATACCAATCGACTCAGAATCACTTTTTGAATCGATCTAATGATTTCCGTCCGTCTGGCTGGCTGGCCGTCCATGTAAACCACAAAGTACAGGTCGCAATTTCGAAGATATTCAATGAAATTTGGCACATAGGACTCTCATGACATAAGAACGAAGCCTATTGAAATTTTTAATGATCGGTCCATTATTTCACCTAGCTCCCATGCAAATGTCATCCCGGTATAGGGGTTTAAAGATCATAAATGCATTAAATATAGCAATATTTTAATAAAATTCGGTATAAAGAAGTTTTGTATAAGTTTCAATCTTTGTGCAAAATTTCATGAAGATCGGTCCATAATTGACCATAGCTCCCATATAAAACCTTCTTCAGAAAATCACTTTAACTTACATAAATCACATACAAATGTTAGTATCAGGTTTATATTCGACACAAATAAGTTTTATATAAGTAGAAATCATACTGACAAATTTTATGAGGGTCGCTCCATAATTTACCATAGCTCCCATATAAGCCTACTTTCCGGAATCACCCTAAAATGATAAAAATATTAGTATTAACGTAATATTCTGTATTCGTATATTTTATTTTACACTTAGTATATGTAATTATCGGTCCACAATTGTCCACATGTCTAATATAATACCCCTCCACGAAATATAAAGAGCCCTGCACAATGGTGTGGGGTATCATATGGTCGGGCTTGACCGACTAAATCTTTCTTACTTGAAAGATGAAAGGAAGGTAAAAATGTATTTTGCTTTTGTAAATTTCGTAAAGACTTCTGATGATCATCTTGAAGTCACTAAGGCGTGACTTCTGGACTATTAAAGAGCAGAGACTTTATTCAGTTTTTCGGGAATAAGTCCTGAACAGTATGAGGGAATTTTTTTTAAATACTCTGTAGTTTATCTCTTCTTATCAAATAATTTTCCTAAAAGCCAAGGTCCTCCACTATAACTCTTCTATACATTTCAATTCGAGCCGATCAGTAATTTCGGAGATATAGATTTATTATCAAAATTTTTCATTTAGTCCCACTGTGCAGAGTTGAAAACACCTCTTTCGGCAATTTTTAACATCTTTGGTGATTATTCTATATATGCTTTGGGCACCTTTGCTTTGGGTAATTTTGCTGGCAGCTGTTTTTTGTTATGCATAGGAATATTATTTAAATACACTTATTTCATTTACAAAAGGAATTTTTGTTCTTGTTTTGAATATATTTAAATCATATACAGTTTTTCCTTTTTTTTTTCAGAAAAAAGTTTTCGCATAAATATAAGAATTTACTTTCATTGATTTTGGTCCATAATATTTAAGAATAATGTCTTAAATATTAACATCTTTTTACATTTTTGGAAATGAATAAAAAGTCAGGAGACTTAAACAAATTGTTTAAGTTTTCAATAGTATTTGCAATTTGTAAATGCTTGTTTAAAATTTTCTATAGAGAATTTTTGGCTTTAATGAATTTTGGACACATGTTAGGAGCAGAAGCACATAAGAGAAGCGTTTTTTATTACAATGCACAGTGGGGCAGAATCAAAGTTTTTTGGAAATAAATCTGTAACTTCTGGTCAGCTGGTTGGATTTTCTTGAAATTTGGTGTGAGCGTAGCAGAGGAGTGTACAATGTTAAGTTTGGAAGGGAGGCACAACAAACCCCTAGTTTTCGAGTTATTTGCGTTTGAATTTTTAAGCACCATAATTTTGCATGTTCTTGGTTCAGTTTTTTTTCATATATATCCTAGTATTTCCGACCGACTTTATTATTTGAAGTCGATATCTTTATCGAGTCCAAAAAAATACGATTTTGAATTTGAAAATTGCAAAAAAGACGACTTTTTGTGTTTTTTTAGCCGAAAAAGTATCTAAAATCTCTTTTATATAAAATAAAATTTTCTTTAGAAACATATAATAATTTTGCACTTTTCTGAAAGGTAACTTCACAGAGATGACTCTAATTGGTCATGGTACACACCCTCCTGAACTCGACACATTTTATATGAAAGTTTTGATTTTAGACCATATTTTCTCAAATCCCAAAGTACGAATCGACAAGCGGAATGTTTATTTTAACTTATTTAAACGTGTTTTATTAGTTTACATTTATGGTGTTTATCTAAATTTAACAAATGTATTTATCTATTGGTGATGATTAAAAATGTATATACCTAGCTGCAGCGTTTATCTATTACTGATGGTTCAAAATCTATATTTTTATGGGCTAGTGACAATACACAGGTAATATCCTTTCCGGCGATACCTAACAACAACATATAATATCAATGAATTCGGTATAGGTACTCTTCCAAATTGACTCTTTCAGATATTTTACCTAATGAAAATTCACAGAAACCTATAAATATATATACCTGTGCCATATATCTAATAGATATACACAAATGCGCAGCTAATCCTTATCAACATCATAACGAAGTTAATTACCATGGTGATTACATTGAAACATGAACAATTGTGTTGTGTTATGTGGAGTTTTTCTAAAAATGATCTTAATCGTTTAGAAGCTATAGTGGAATTCATAAAAACTACATATCATGCAAATACAATACAAATCTTGTATAGCCGTCTTTGTTTGTTTTAGCTCAAAGGCCACGCACTTAGAAGTGGTTTACTACCTCTCAACAAACACATTTCTTTTGTGCTTGAAACACTTCGTCGGTCAAAGGGGCATTCCCCAAACAATCTACTATGACAACGCCACAAATTTTATCGGAGCTCATAACAAACTTATTGGCCTAAAAAATTCGTTGTTCCATCAAAATGTCGTTCATGAGGTCTAAACGTATTCCGCACAGAAAGTTTTTGAATTTTATTATATTCCTCCTCGTGCTCCACACTGCGGTAAAACATTGCTCGTCAAAAACATTGGGTCACCACATCTTAAATTTGAGGATCTGCAGACGCTTTTAACTGAGGTAGAAGTCATTATAAATTCTAAGCCCATCGCCCCAATTCCAGACGATCCTAATGATGGTGAAGCCTTAACACCAGGCCACTTAATATCTAGATCTGACCAAACCAGGGTCCCCCACTCATTTCCTGCGAATTTCATATTTCAAGAACCAGTTTTGAAAAGCGTGGTCTAAAGATTATATTTTTGGACTAGTTCGAGTTGTACAGCTTAAAACAAAAAGTGGTTCTTTTCGACATCCTATTCATAAAGTGGCTCCCTTACCTCCTTATATTCATCTTGAGAGAGACTCTTTTCAACGGAGGGAGCATGTCGGATAAGATAGCAGATAAAACTTTATTTTTTTTTTAATAATTTAATTTTTTATTTTTTGATTAGCCTATTTAAATATCGTTATTTAATAATTTCAACAATTAAAATTGCTTGTGTTAATTCTTTTAAACTTTTTTTTTGTGTCGCATTAGCACTTGATCATTTTGTATTGGAAAGTTATGTAAAGCCCTCTGTACATAACAATTGCATTTTTAAAGTCATTCGTTTTTGTTTTTGTTGTTCTTTTATAACGGGCCACATATTTGTTATTTGCATACTATAAATTCTTTTGTGGTCTAAATTAACATTGTAAAAATTTTTAAGTCAGTTGTTGTCGAACAATCAATAAACAAACATCAAACCAAAATAAATCTCGCGTTGTGCTTAACTTAATTAAACAATAAATTGATTTTGCTAACCAACAAAAGTGAAATATCACTTTATTCGTGAAATGTATCCGAACAATTACAAAACCGCTCTTGAAACAACAATTTAATAAAATGAAGAATTTATTAAACATTACTGGATAAATAATTCCTTACAACAAAAGTGGAAGTGTTGAGAATTATGAAGTTTATAATTATTTGTTCATATACTTGTGATAATTTTATATTGATAATTATGGTATGTACTTTACTTTTTTTGAAAAATCTCTATCACAATTTGTAAAACGAACAATGTAAATTTTTTTCTCTGCTAACAAATTTGAAACTTTCAATGTGCGAAAAAAATTTTAGTTGAATTTCAAAAGTTTTTTATTTTTGCCCATATGCACTCCAGGAAAATTAAAAAGTCCGGGAAATTACAATCCTTAGATATGATACAAAAATTTATAATTAGAAATTATAAATATATGTAAAATTATTTTATTAAATAATAAAAAGCAACTAAAAACAATTCATTAGTTGCTAATTGTAATTTATAATAAAAAATAAAAGACTCTTGGTATTATTTATTTTATTGGTTCCACATTAAGGTTTGCAGCAATTAGAATTGGAATAAAAATACATTCTCACATTGAATGTATAAGGAAAACAAAGAAATACAAGTACCTAGTTTGTATTGTTTACTCTATTCTTATTTGCAGTAATGTTTAATTTCCAAAAAAAAAGTAAAATAATTGAGAAATAAAAGGTACTCAGTACTCAGTACGTGTTAATATATCGGATATTTATATCAATATTCGATATATTAAAACTTACGGAAGAAACCTCGAAAGCAAATTCTTTTGAAAAAGAAACATCGCATATTTTTTTTTTTTTTTTTTTTTGCTAAATATAATTTTATTAAAGTTTCTGGGGATAAAACATCTTCATGTCCTTATACTGTAAAATATATTTTTTTTTTTTGTACCATTCTCCAAAGCATACGTACATATAATGTTGAATTGTTTACATAGTTTAATTTTGTTTTTCGTATTTTTATATTTATGCTAATTTTATTAAAATCTCATCTAAACTATTTTGCAGCCGCACGACTCAACATGCATATTTGAAATATTTTTAACCATATGACGGACACATACGTGCGGTTTTTGTGATGAATTAAAGTTAACACTAAAACCAAAAAAAAAAGGGCGAAGAAAATTTGTTTATATATAGTAAATGGTTTCGTATGTTGAGTATGTATTTTTGTCCAGCTACACATATGTATTTATGTATGTATATTCGGGTAATTTAATTAAATCACAAAGTCAATGTGTTGTCCTCATGTTGTTCTTGTTATTACTTTTTTAATTAGCAAAAAAAAAAAGTGAATATATAATAAAATTAGGCATATTTTTTTTTTTTTTTTTTTTGTCTTTATAGTTGTAAACGTCCTTTTGTGGTATAAAGGAAGATTTGTTATTTCTTTCATAATCTAGAACATAAACATGTAACTACCCATATGTGTGTACAAATGTAGTTTTGCATTTTTTTATATTTATTTTTTTTTTTTATTATTATTATTATTGTTATTTTAATTTGAGAATGCTGTTTTTGTTTTATTAAGCACGCAATTAACATAATTTATATAAATTAAAGCACTTGACTTGCCACGTACAAAGGAAACAATACTCTAACAATGACACAAACAGAAAAACACTACCAAAATCTAACAAAAAGAAAAATATAATAATAAAACTGAACGTAATTTTTAAAAGGAGTGAAATTAGTCAAACATTTTACTCCAAAATTAAGTAAAGATTTAAATTAATTGTTTTCAGTAAGATAATTGTTATTTAATATGATAACTTCTCAGTATGTATTAGGAAAAATTCTACGTCATTTATAACAATATTTGTTGGTGGATATAAAACTTGAAAACTTACACTAATTTAACTTTTCATCACCCTGAAATTTACTTTGACACAAACGCGTACATGGGGTAATGAAAACAATAACAAGTAAAGAAATACATACATATGTATAAAAAACGCGTTATTACATATTTTTTCTGTTTTAATGACAAAAAAGACAATAGTTTGTGTATGTATGTAGGTACATGACCTCAATATCATTCTCAAATATGTTAGTGGTGTGTTAAAAATACAAAAAAAGGAACCTTAAAACCAAATAAAAAAAACTATATGTACATTAATATATATAATGCTCATAAAGAATACAAATACAAATACATTTATAAATATGGCTTATGGTTTATATTAACTCATATAAAAAAACTAACATAGATATGTACTCATACATTTGTTATGTACACAAACATATATATTTTACATATACATTCATATTACTATACGTGAGTTACATGTTAAGTGCCTATAAGTGATGGCGTAAAGTCAAAACAACTTTAAGTTGACAATATCGGACACTTTGTGAGTTGAGATGGTCTTTAAATCATAGCAATCATTGGTGATGTCCTTAAAAGCCTTTATTTGACCCAAATGACTTGTGTTTATATTTGATTGTTACAACGACATATATATAGTATTAAATACGGAATATGTATGTTAATACTATCGAAATCATATTATATGACTAAAATATATATCGAATAATTTTTATTTTCGAAATTTTCGATATGCCGTTTTTTTTTTCTATCGGTTAACCGTTTTTTTTTTTTATTTTTTTCTAAATATTTTACATATTTTACATTTGCTCAGGAAATCTTATACAGGACCCGATTCATTAAACCACTGAAATTGTTTGTAAATAATATTTGTTTGAAAATTACAAACTTTGTTTTGTTTCATTTATTTACTAGTTAATAAGTTAAAAATACTTATTTTAATGCGGTTTGGATTTACTGAGAAATCAATATATGGATAAAAACTGTTGAATTGATTGATTGATCTCATGGGATCAAACAGAAACTCAGAATTAATTGAACCGTTTACTAAATTAATTACAAATGAAATATTCATATATTTTCTCCTACTTTCAAGAATAGAGAGAGCAATAAGCTGTAATCGTCTTTCATATGATGGTAAATTAATATTAGGATTCCATAGAAGATTACCGATTTTGGACCGATTCAATTTTCTTTATGTGAACTTCGTATTGAGGATCCCAGACCACGGAAGTATATTCAAGGATTGGACTTACGAGAGATATGAGTGGGAATTAAAGGATAGTTTACAATCAATCAATACACCCAGATCAAGAAATTCTTCAACTAGATCAAGTTGATATTCATTTATTGTGTATCTATAGAGTACTGAACTTCTTCTGTAGAACATAATGTATTTACACTTTCTTAAAATCAGATCCATTAGATTCATCATACGTCAATCATAAAGATTGTCAAAATTTGATTTGAGTAAGGAACATTTATAGGAATAGTTAAAGCTATGGAACAACTTTGTATCATCAGCGTAAATTAATATTCTAGAATTATTAATGTAAGCCGGTAAATCATTTATAAATATTAGGAATAATAAAGAGCCGAGATGACTACCTTGAGGAATACCGGATATAACAGGAATGGTTTTCGATATACATTCTCTAAATAATACACATTGGTATCTATTTTTAAGATATGTAGAAATCCATTTAAGGAAAACAGGAGAAAATTTGAGTTTATCCTATTTATACAATAATTGTAAATCATGATTTACTTTATCGAAAGCTTTACTGAAATCTGTATATATTGTATCTGACGTAATAAATACAAATATATGACGTATTTAAAATACAGCATATTTCTGGTGGTATAAATTATAATAATAGTGGTATTAAATTATAATATTTACATAGTTAATTACGAATCTAAAATCTTGAATTCTAATTAAAAAAAAAAACAATCTAACTTGTTGCGAGCTTAAAAAATGCAACTATAGGAAATTTAATCATATGAATTAGGGCTTAGGATTTTGATCATTGCAGTCTCAGCCAATTATTGTATATCATTTTGTTCCAAATTTTTACACATAATAATATTTATTAAAAAATGTCAAAAAAATTGTAAATTAATGCGAGCAAAAAAAACCAACTCAAAAAAATTCAACAGAATTGTATAAATTTTGATCAAAATAATCTTTTAATTGCATTACTGTCAATTATTACCAATACACACAAATTTAACGTCATTTATACTACAAAAGATATTAATAATATTTAAATGCAATATATTCCACATTCTTTATACAAATTTGATAATAGTTTAGAATTACATTATGATGACAGTACAGAAATAAAATTGATGTGTAGTTCTAATATGAAAATTCTTGAAAGGACGAAATATTGAAACGATCATGAATTTGATACAAATCATGTAACAATAGAATGAACACATGTAGCCCTTTAAAGCTACTACTGCCTCAAATAGTTGATTTAGTGATATAAATATGATAACAGGTAACCTTCCTAATATGCCAAATATTACCTACTAATCAATGTAGCACTTTTAGCTTTGGAGGCAGGTCCTTTATTGCTTTAACGAGTATTGTATAGTAGAAATGAGGGCAGATTACGACAACTTGAATTAATTTGAATCTAAACGCAAATATTCTGATTTTAAATTGTCTAGGTCGGCATATTTACTTAAATATTAATTTTTTAATGTAAAAATGTGCATCAGTCCACAGTGGGACCAGAATCGAAATTTTTTGGAAATAAATCTGTAACTTCTGATCGGCTGGATGAATTTTCATGAAATTTGGTACGAGCGTAGCAGAGGAGCGTACAATGTTAAGTTTGGAAGGAAGGCACCATAAACCCCTCAGGGGCGGAGCTAAGGAGGCTCAAATTTAGGTACCTCTGACATAAAAAATTTTTAATCGCTTGCAAAATTTTACTTTTAGACCCTGATAAGACCTCTAAAAAACGTTCTTACATGTCCTATTTATCTCTTATAGTTTTCGAGTTATTTGCGTTTGAATTTTTAAGCACCATAATTTTGCATGTTCTTGGTACAGTTTTTTCATATATATCCTAGTATTTCCGACCGATATTATTATTTTTTTTCTTAATTAGTTAAAGAACAAAATTATCTATTGAATAAAAGAAAATTGAAGTCGATATCTTTACCGAGTCCAAAAATAAACGATTTTGAATTTGAAAATTGCAAAAAAGACGACTTTTTGTGTTTTTTTAGCCGAAAAAGTATCTACGCTATTTTTTATATAAAATAAAATTTTCTAATTTTGCACTTTTCTGAAAGTTAACTTCACAGAGATGACTCTAAGGTAAAAAACAAGCCCAAGGACTCAATTGGTCATGGTACACACCCTCTCGAATTCGACCCATTTTATATGAAAGTTTTGATTTTAGACCATATTTTCTCAAATCCCAAAGCACAAACCGACAAGCGGAATATATTTTATGTATCTTCAATATGTTGTTAAAAGTTTGAAATCAAAATCTATGGGACTTCGGAAAAACGTGGATTCTATAGCCAAAAATGTAAAAAATCCCATTTTTAGGAATTTTTATTAGTTTTTTTGGGAATTCAGAAAAGCCATACTCCTAATTGAAATTTAGTTAACGCGCTTTTATTTATGTTAATAAGATTCACATTTCCTTCAAATTTCATTAAGATATCTTTATAAACAAATATGTTATTACAATTAAAAAATTTGTATTTTCTCCAAAAACCCCAAATTGGGCCTTTTGTTTATTTCTAAATAGCGAAAGAAATTTTAAAAATATGTATTCCATATTAAGCTCATCCTTTAGCATATATAATTTCCGATCTTTGGCAAAAAGATTCAAGTCAATATACGCCTTTAAACTTGTATATTTCCAATTTATTGTATATATGACTATATTTTTACAAACTTGCAACTTTTGCCATTAGATTTGCGTGAATAATTACTTAGAAAATTATGAATGTTTCTGTATACTTTTACTAATATCTATACACAAAATATTTTTTTAAAAATAATTAATAATTTTTTTTTATTTTTAATAGGGTTGCCACATTTCCCAAATTTAAGTAAATCTTTATCCTTTTCTAAGCATTCATATATTTATATTAATGAATTTAAAATATCAAAACAAACAAAAAAATTTTATTTTAATTTAATCAATATTATTATTCTTCCTTAATAAATATTCTATTTCTAATACGATTTTTTATTACTTATTTACATTAAATTTATGTAGACAATTTTTCTAATATTTTATACTTATACTACTTATTTTCTATAAAATAATCTGTTGTATCTGTATACATATCTAAAAGATAATAAAGGTCTTTCAAGTCTTCAGTATTTTGAGTTGATAAAGGCTCATAATAAATCCAACGTTTTCTCATTGATGACAGTACATGGTCTGTTGAAAACAATAGGGTATTAAAAATATCCCCGTTTTGTGACGTTCTGGAGCCGAGTAATTGAACGTGCTTAAAATCACTGTTTCTTGCTTCTTGAGTCTCTTCTGTAAGCTCTCCAAGTGGAAGAATTTATGTACTGTTAGTGTCATTTCTTTCCATGGATATAGAAAAACAAGTAGTTTAGATATTTCTGTTGCATATTCTCCAAATCGAGCATATTTAATTTTGTGCTTACTATTAATTGCCATTAATAGTATGTTAGACCTTTCAAGTAACTCTTTATCAATAAAAGTTATTTTAGATGTAATTTCGAAATTTCCGAAAAACTTTCTTGATGTGTTTCCATCATTTGTACTACCACCAGTCGGCAGAGGTTTGTCGATGTTTAATCTCGTCTCTTCTCTGAATTCATCCTGGATTCTACTTTTCTCAGATATTCTAAGTGTTTTTAAATTCTCGTTGTCTCTGGCAGGTTCTTTTAAATTTTCTGGCACACTTCTCTACTTTAAATTATATGCTGTGTGTATAAAATGCTCCATGAACCGTATTCTGGCGTGAAGTGGAGGTATTTCGAAAGACGGAAATTCTTCATTAATACTCCTTGCTTTACCAATATCCGAAAATTGTGATTTCGTCTCATCACATAGTGAGCATTTCCAAAAAGAAGGTGTTTCCTTAATGGCATTACTATCCTTTAAATCAACCATTGTTAGACTAAGTTGAAAGGATATGTCTAATGTGTATTGGTTTATGGTTATTGAAAGAGGTTGTAAATTATTTATTTCATCTTTAATGTATTCCGCTAAATCCTTTGTTGTTGTCTTTGACTCCCTTGTGTATTCAATGGGTCTGCAAAAATATTTTAATCCTATAGTGGTGTTAACTCATATATTTTCAAATGAGTTTTTACACTTTGATGAAGATTGCTTCCTTTTCGGTTACCGAATAGATGATATCCTTGTATGATGGTAGAATTGAGTGGCCCTTTTTAAGCAGAGCTTTTCTTAAAATTTATATTTGTTTCGGCTGAGGTCCAGGTCAAGCATTAAATCAATTGCTTCTTCTTCTGTAAAATTGGATTGTGATGTTGGAGTAGGTACACTTTCGGCAATCCGTTTAAGAGGTTTTGGTGATGCAGTTGGCAGTATTTCAGCAATATTAAATGCTTATGGGCCAGTCTGTTCTTCTTAGATCTTGTACTTAAATCATGATATGTCTTGCAGGGTACTCCAGTTAATATTTTGCACGCCGATATTTCTATATCAGTATCCATCCAATCGAAATGTTTAATTTTTTTTCTGTTAGTACGCTGATTCAAGAACTTCATTTTTACGTCATACAACTTTAAAAAGCTCTCTAACTGAGATTTACCAATGACGTCGACATTTGCATGATATGTAGTTTTTATGAATTCCACTATAGCTTCTAAACGATTAAGATCATTTTTAGATAAACTCCACAGAACACAACACAATTGTCCATGTTTTAATGTAATCACCATGGTAGTCAACTTCGTCATGATGTTGATACGTATTAGGTGCGCATTTATATATATCTATTAGATATATATTTATGGGTATTCTGTGAATTTTCATTAGATAAAATATCTGAAAGAGTCAATTTGGAAGAGTACCTATACCGAATTCATTGATATTATATGTTGCTGTTAGGTATCACCGGAAAGGATACCTGAACATTGCCACTAGATCATAAATATATACATTTTTAACCATCACCAATAGATAAATATATTTTTTAAATTTAGATAAACACCATAAATATAAACTAATAAAACACTTATTGATTAAGTTAAAATAGACATTCCGCTTGTCGATTCGTGCTTTGGGATTTGGGAATATATGGTCTAAAATCAAAATTTCATATAAAATGTGTCGAATTCAGGAGGGTGTGTACCATGACCAATTGAGTTATTAGGCTTATTTTTTAACTTAGAGTCATCTCTGTGAAGTTGCCTTTCAGAAAAGTTCAAATTTATTATATCTTTCTAGAGAAAATTTTATTTTAGATAAAAAAGAGTTTAGATACTTTTTCGGCTAAAAAAAACACAAAAAGTCGTCTTTTTTGCAATTTTCAACTCGATAAAGATATCGACTTCAAATAATAAAATCGGTTGGAAATACTAGGATATATATGAAAAAAACTGGACCAAGAACATGCAAAATTATGGTGCTTAAAAATTCAAACACAAATAATTCGAAAACTATAAGATGACACGTAAGCATGTTTTTTATAGGTCTTGTCACGGTCTACAACAATATATAAAAATATTTGAAATCGGACGAGAAACAAAAATTTTGCAAGTCAGAGCCCCTTTAGCTCCGCCACTGTTGTGCCCCCCTTCCAAAGTTAACATTGTACGCTCCTCTACTTCGCCTGTACCAAATTTCACGAAAATCCAACCAGCCTATCAGAAGTTACAGATTTATTTCCAAAAAAATTTCGATTCTGCCCCACTGTGCAGTCCAATAATCACGAAGGATGAAATTTTAATTATTTAACATAGGAATAGTGTCAAAAAGTCTCATTCTTATTAATAAGAAAATAATTCCAAAAATATCAATCATTCTTGAAAGAATTGCAAAATAGTATAGCAAAATAGCTAAATTGAAAATAAAGTAAAATTACTTATCTATAGATTTCATGTCTTTAAATCTATATTTAAGAAGAGAAAATCATGACATTTTACAATAGTTTCCAAATTTGATCAAAATTTTAAGAAATCATGTTGATTTGTTAAGAGTGCATTTTTTTTTTGCTCGCTTAAATTTACCACGGTTTTACTAAACATTTAATAATTTTCTTTGCAAACAAAAGTATTCGACAAAGAATATAAAAGAGGTGTCTATGGTCATATATGATGAAGAAGTACCAATAGTATTGTTACATCGGTTATCGCTATAAGCAAAATGTATACGATTAGAAATCACATCATATAGAGTTGAATTTTTTATGCTTGCAACTGTACATTAGAGTGCCCCGAGAAACTGGCTCTTTGAGATTCTGATGCATATTGATGATCTGAATACAGGAAAAATGAAAAAATAAAATCTGCCCTTTAACAATTGAAAAATAATTACCAAAAAAGTTGTTGATTTTTTTCGAAAAAAAATCTCAAAAAGTTTTAGCTTGTTATTTATAAATATTTGGAAGTTTTTCCCCATAAGATTTTGGACTTTTTAGTGCATTTTTGTGAATAAATTTGTAAAGCTACTTTAAGACCATAATTTCTAAAAAACAGCTTTACAATAGTTTACTCATAAAAGGAAAAAAGTATAAAATGTATATATATATTTTACAAAGAAAGATGTCAAATAATACGGACCGAAAATTTTCTGAAACAATCCTTTTTTTTGTATTGTTTTTTTTTTTTTTTGCAATAAGGTTTACATGGACAGATATTGACAAACAGAAAGGAATTAATTTGTTTGTAGGTGATTGCCATTTTAAATATACTAAAACAAGTTTAACTGTTCCTTTCTTTTAAAAATACCAATATATATATTGGATTCCGTTAAATTTAATTTAACCGTATTTCGTGTTAAGAGAATGTCTGTTAGTTTTATTTTATTTATTAGTTTTTTTTATAGATCATGAAAGATACACAAAATATTAGTAAGTTTGAAAAATTATACACATTTGAATAATTTGGTAAGGTTTTATTTATCGATTGATAGTGAAATTTACTCGTGTTAATAAGGGAATATTAGAAATTCCTATACAAAAGTCATGACCTGTTAGTAAAAAAGAATAAATAAATGAAAGCAGATTCGTATTCAGCACGTCAAATTCCATCTAGTACAATAATTTTTATTTAAAGAAGTTTAAAGAAGGATAAAAATATTTTTTTGCCAACCAGTGTTATAGCCCATTCTCTCAAAATTCGTCGCTTCACTTAATACCGATACAAAACTTATTTAAGTCAAATATGTCTACATAATCTTAATACTAATATATGGGATTTATGAGTAATAATATAATTTTGAAAGAAGAGGCTTATATGGGAGCTATGGACAATTGTTTATGAAATTTGATCCACAGACTTAAACTTACATAAAAAATGTCTTTGCTGAATTAAATTAAATACTACACCTAAGATACTTATGAGCGTTAAAATCTTAATTCTGGATTGTATTTGTGAAATAATAAACTGCTCATAAATAATTTCAATAGGCTCATCAAATCTACTCAGAAAGTTAGTCTTACAGTATACTTCAATGTGGAGGGTTTTTAATATATATATTCTCATGGTCAAATCTCTAGAAGTTATAAAATATTTAAAAATTACATAAGTGTTACAAAGTTGTATAAGTATTAAAATTTTACACCTCTTGCACTTATTATTAGCTGATTAAATTGGCATTTGTGTAAATTCTTAATTATACCACCAAAAATATCTTGTATTTTAAACTTGACATATATTTACATTTATTACATATAAATAAATAGTTTTATTTATATTGTAAAATAATATAAATCATTCCTTATCAGCATTTGGAAGATATCTTCCTGGAAGAAATTTACGCAATATCTATTTTTTATTATTTGGATGAAAATCATCAAACCAATATTTTTAATATTGCATTTTTATAATTTTAAAGAAAATTTGGCAATAAACAACAAAAAATATATAAAATTTAAAACCTTTTTATTATTTTTATCCTCAAAATATCACCATTTTTTCAGTAAGGTGATTATCACCTCCGCAATAAATTGATGATATTCCATTGTGATCATTTGGAAGAAACTAATGCAATACTTTTATTTTGCAGTCACAATGTTTTCTTTTGTTGAAAAATTATTAAAAAATTAATAAATATTTAAGAAATTTATTTGCCTTTTTGCAAAAAATGGACATTTTATGTAAGCGTTTTAGTTTTCGTGCTTTATAATGTTAAGATTTATGTGCATGCATGCATTACAAATGTAAAAGATTTCTTTATTATATATTTTAAAGGTTTATTTAGTGATAATTTTTCTATATATTTAATACATTTTCCAGAAGATTATCTGGCGATATATTCTTCTTTTAACCTAGATGATTACCTAGCAATATTGCTTATTTTTCTTCCAGGCATATTGATTTCTTCTCTCTCGATGGGGGAAACTTCCGCAATATGAATATAATTGTTGAGGCAATAAAATTTTTTTTAATCACTTTTGTTTTATTTTGCTTGTAGAATTGCCTGTTTGAGTTTTTGAAATTTTTCAATTTATATTTTAAAAATGTATAGAAAGCTACACAAAAAAGTAAAATTTCATATTCTAATACTAAATTTATAAAATCAATTATTTTTTTATTGAAATCGGACCTATCGCTGAATTAGTAAATTCAAATATTCAAATTCTTAAATTTTTTATTGAAAAAAATTTTTTTTCTTATTAAAATATTTTTATTATTCATAAATTTGAATACTTGAAAATATTCATAAGATTTAATAGATTTTTTAAGTAAAACAATGAAAATAATATTTAGTTTTTAGTAGATATTCAAACAATATTTATTGCTGAATGAATAGAATTTTTAATAAAAATTTATATTTTCCTAAATATTGCATACTTTACAATTAAATTGAAAAAAAAATATATGTAATTATGTTTGTGTAAATATAGGATTCATGAAAGAATACCTGTATATGAAGTGTAATGTAACGCAATTTTGAAGACAATTCATTAAATTTTGATGATACAAGGAAGAACCCTATTGAAATTGGTTGTGACCGGTAAATTATTTCATCTAGCCCCCATACAAATGTCCCTCCGGAATAGATTTTAAACACTCAAAAATTCCTTAAAAATAAGAATATTTTAATGAAATTGAGTGCAAAGAAGTTCTGTAATTTTTATGAAAATCGGTCCACAATTGTCCATAGCTTCCATATAAAACCATTTTCCGTAAATCACTTTAACGTATACTAATATCAAGTTAATATTTGACACAAATAAGTTTTATGTAAATAGAAACAACATTAACAAATTTTATGGCATAGCTCCCATATAAACCCACTGCAAGGAATCGCCCTGAAGTGAATAAATCATCTTAATGTTAGTAGAAACGCATTATTCTGTATTTGTGTATTTTATTGTATTGCCCACAAGTGTAATATAAGTAACCTTCGCGAATTTTTATGCTCGTACACAATGTTGTAGGGTATCATATGGTCGGTATTGACCGAATATATCTTTCTTTCTCCTTTCTATATTAAGACATTTTTCTATTATATAAATTTTACAAAATTCATATAATTTATTAAGTTGTATAAGTATTTTGTGTACAAAATACATATATGAGGATTTTCATAAATTTGTAAAATTATGGGTAAAACTATTTTCAGATTTTTTTTCTTCTGATACTAATGTCGATTACTAATAATTTTTATGCATTAAATATTTGTTCACTTTTAGCCTCAAAATTTTCATTTTAAATTTTAGCATTTTTCTAGCCTGTTTTGATTCTTAAAATTGCCTTAAAAAGGCTAAAATATTAGTACTTCAACAACGAAGAAAATAGTTTCTTATTTGCTGTTACTCATCTTATTTTTAGAAAATTATCCATTTAAGTATTTTTACGTATTTACTCACATAAAAAATCTAAAGAAAATTTTCGCCTGCGGCGCTTCACTGCCAAAACCAAAGTAACCTAACTAATTTTATGGATTTATTAAATCGATTATTCTAATTGTGTTTTAATATAATTCATTAGCCATTGGCAATATTTATGAATATAATTTAAAAATATTTATTAAAAAAGAAAAATCATTCATACATTTGGAAATGCCTAATTAGAAGGGAATTAAAGTTCAGAAGTGGAGAAAAATCCCTTTAAAACCAGAGCTTAAAAAATTATATAAAATATTTTTCTTTTTACTGACAACTACACAAGAATTATGTAACGTTTTCATTTCTAAAATATATAATATTAAAATATAATTTTAATATACAAATGTCATATATGTACATTGTTTTTCTTTGAGCTTTCATTTCAGTTTTAGGGAAAATATGTGGTGATTTTGATGCTCTTTATCATGCGCATCAAAATCACTAATTTTAGATTTCAAAACCACATATAAGACAAGTAAGTTGTTGTCAAATAAAACTAATATTAAATTTTAATAAATTTTGGATTCTTTTAAAAGTCGATTTGGTATCTTATATAACGAGAAATAAGCGTCAAAGAATCAGCATTTTGTTATTGTTTTGTTTTCTTTTTATTTATATTTATATTAAAGCATATTATTGTTTCTGCATTATTTTTAACTGTATATTTGTATGAAATAGATGAAATAATTTACCGATCACAACTAATTTCAATAGGATTCGTCCTTGTATCATCAAATTTTATTGAATTACCTTCAAAATTGCGACCCGACTTTGTGCAAAAGTATCACATGGATAGCCAGCCAGCTATTAAGACGGACGAACATCGTTAGATCGATTTAAAAAATGATTCTGAGTCGATTTCTATACTTTTTCTATACGTTAAAAACATCAGCACAAATGCATAATATCCCAACCACCTATGGTGGTGTAGGGTATAAAAATATTTCTAGAGAGATTTAGATATGATCTTAAAATGACCTTCAGGGCCGCAAATGTTCATGGATACTATGTAGGCGTAGAATGCCACAGAAAATGATTTTATTGAAATATATTGATAGAAAAATATTTGAGGTTTTTTATTTCATTGTAAATGAACCATGTATCATAATTTAGAAAAGTCCGATCCTCATAAAGTTTGACACTACAGTTTTTATTTATATAACACAGATTTGCATCAAATATTAATCTGGTGCTATTATTTATATGGAATTTATGCCCGTTCTAAAGAGGGGTTAATATGGGAACTATGGTCAATTGAGAGGAACAAATATGAAGAATTAAATATTGTCAGAATGAATTATTCTTTTTTTTTTTTTTTTTTTTTGCAATGTAACAGCAGTTTTTGTAAATGTGGGATGTTGTACGTTTACAAAAACTGCTGTTAAAGTTATCCGTTAGATCACACTGACCATCCAAATTTAAAATTTTTAAACCTATTTTTTTTCGTTTCATGAGCACAAATTTTTATTAAGTCATAACATTTATATTTCTGAATGGTTTCATATGTAATTAAAAACGACATAAAACTTAGATAGCCTAAATTTAAAATATTCAAAAATGTTGGTCAAAGCCATTGTGCCAATATATTTCCAAGCGCATAAATTGAAAGTGCCAATTACCAAACAAAAAATAAAAAAATTATTAATATATATTAATATATATTAATATATATTTTATTTTTTGTTTTTTGATTATGAATATATTCAATGGACCAAAAGTCTTTCAACCGCATTCAAAAAGAAAACTTAACATGGCTTTACAAACCACTGTTAAACAAAATACCTCAAGGTTGTATATGTTTGTTAACTTTAAACATTTTAAAGTTAGAACCCACTTTAAAGCTAATTAAAGATTATTTATGTTACATTTTTCATGGAAAAAATATTTTTTTTTTTTTTTCGTTTGTAAATTTTGACAAAAAAGGCATATTTTTAATTTCTTTTTTTTTGGATTTAAATTAGTCAGGATTTGTTTTAAAATTTAGAAATGTGCCAATATAGTTATTTAAGAACCTACTAAATGCTTTTCCGGGACAGGATAATATTTTTTACGTATATTTTCATTTGTCCATTAAAAACATAAACACAAAAAGGAAAAAAAGTCTATTCAGTATGATTTTGTATTAAAATGGGAACATTCAGTCCGCCCGTATGTCAACCTAATGTTCGACTTTTTCTTTGCTTGCTGTTTGCACATAAATAGAAATAGAATTTTAAAATGTTAACGTCATAGATGAAGGTCCCATTAAGCAATTGTCTCAAGTCCGGGTTAAAAATTACGCATTTTAAGATAAAAATCATTATAATAGTTTATTTTAACGAAATTTCAATAAGAATAATATAAAGGAAACAAAAAATGAAATAGGGGTGTTGATTGAACCACAGAATATTCGTTATTTGGATAGTTGTAACTTAAGCTAACAAAAATGTAATAAAAGTATTCAATTTATAGATAAATATACTTATATAAGCTAAATAATTATAATATAATAATATTCTAATAATATTCTAACTACTAACTACTAACAAGACTAACAAGACTAACAATTAGAATGAGAGAGGAAGTGAGAAGGGTTGCTTACATAAAAAACAGCATATTAGTTTTATGAATACGATTTTTTAATAAAGACTTTAAAGGCTAATATATGTATTAGCTATACTTTACATACATTATACTTTAAACATAAATTAATAACTTTTTTGGAATACGGCTGTTTAAATTCAGCAGAGTTTAAATTATTATTATTATATAGTGTCCATCATGCAATGGCATAAAGTTATCATACACTTTTTTGCGATTTTCCTATAAAATCCAAATAAACACAAGATGCTAATTTTTTTTAATACACCTTTTTTCACTAATAATAAGTGACACCATATTAAATTTATACATACACAAAATACAGCAACAGTTTTTCCATTTAAATGAAAAAACTTTAAATACGTATTGTAGTTAAGTATGGTACTACGAATATAAGTATAATAAAATTATATTTTTTTTCTACTTCTACAATTTTTTGTCATTTAAAAAGTAAGAAAACATCATAATAATCCAAATATATATATAAGCACACACATATACCTGCATATATACATATGAATGTATTTTAACAAGGTAGATTAATAAAGTAGCTACATTTAAACAGCTGAGAGAATTTTTTGTTTTTGACAGCAATATGGCGGATTGTGGTATTAAATCTGTAGTGTCAAAATGTTGTTTATTTACAATTTTTATATACTCTTTTGTTTTATTGCGTTTTATTACGTAAAATATCAAATGTGTTTTTGTTTTTTGTAAACAAAAATGTGAAATGTCAAAATTAAAGTTGAAATAAGAGATGTCAATTTGGTGTTGTAGTTGTTATTACCTTACTTTTTGTACAATGGTCGCTACCTTATTAATCTACCTTGGTAGGTATTTTATAGTGTAGAACATTAAGAGGATTTCTTATGAAAAGAAAAAGACAATAAAGTTTCTTGTTAATTTTTTCAATGCACATACTTTCATAAATATATACATTGTTTACAAAGTAATATTTGAATATTAATATTTGAAAATGAATACATCGATACACGATTCGAAAACTTCAGATTAATTATTTAAATTACAAATTAAATTACTTATTACAAACAATTTTAAATTACTTATTTAAAATTGTTTGAAATAAGTAGTTACAAAATCTCATTTTGAAGGAACCGCCTTAACGTATTTGCTCACACTTTATTTAAAAATGTTCACAAAATTTAAATACAAGGACAAACTTTTGTTATGTTTCCTCTTACTGTAACTTTACTATTTAAATTTATATTTGACTTGATTCCGGTATATGTGTGTCGTATACGTAGCATTTATCTACTCTTATTGCCAAAAATAATACAAAAAAGGACATTGTCAACAACATGTGAACAGTTTTATTATATGTTGAACTATCATATTTGCATATTCGTTGCTAGTTATTTTAATACTTCATACTTTTATTTTTGGCAATAAAATTGTTATGAAAACATTTGAAAAAAGGCCATTTGAAAGAGGATAGCTTTCATGTATACGTAGTGCTTGATAAAGTGCTGAAAATCTTATTTAGAAGTATAAACATTTATATATTTACAGCATAAGAAGTTGATTTCTATAAACTAACAAATATTTTAATAGATCTTAGAATTAAGATTTACTATCGAAAAGAAAAAGTATGGGATAATTTATTTTATTACTTAATATCATATAAGATCTTCAATTGACAGAGAAGGTCAGAATGTTTTTTAACATCTTATATATTTGGAAGTATGATAGGACAGAATCAGAAAATGGCCTTTATATTTTGGTTTTAGCCTTTAAATTTTCGTTTTTGCTTCTAGATTTTTTTATTCTTAAAATTGCCTTAAAAATGCTAAAATATTAGTACTTCAACAAAGAAGAAAAATAATTTCTTATTTGCTTTTACTATTTTATTTCCAAAAAATCAACCAATTAAGCACTTTTGTGTATTAATTCGCAAAATTGAGATTATTTATACTCAACTAAAATTTTCGCCTGCGGAGCTTCAATCTCCAAATCAAGTATTATAACACTATGCGACAGTCAAAATCGGGATGGGATGAAACCAACGGGAAATGTTATATCGGTATAAAAGAAGTTATACGTGTCTCGAGCAAATTTTTTAAATTCATACCTTCACTTAATTGTGAATAAAAGCGAAATGCATCCATCGATTTTCATGATCTATGTCTCATTTTGTTTAAAGGTTAAGTGACTTTACGCGAAAGTAATAGGATTTGACACTTTTTTTACCGTTTTGGGTTTTTTTATGAATTAAAAATAAAAAAATTCAATTTTTTAGGCAAAAAATAGTTTTTTTTTTCATACATTTATTTATAACTGCGAAACTGTTGCTTATGTAGCGAAACGTTCTATGAACAGATTAAAGGAATTGTAATTCCTAAATTTTAAATTTGTTTCAGTAAAATCGGACTGGTGGTTCTCGAGTTATGTCAAAAAAAAGAACACCAAAGGTCACAATTTCCCCTATATGATAGTTACTAACTTCAAATCGATATATCCCGATTCCTAGACGTGACCCAGTGAAACGCCGGGACACGTATAACTTCTTTTTTACCGATATAACTTTCCCCGGTAGTTTGAACTCTTCCCGATCACTGACCCTACCATTTGTCGCACAGTGTAATTAATTATATGAATACAATTAAAAAAAATCTTTTAAAAACGAAAAATTATTAAATGATAAATCAAAAAGGAATTATAATTATGTATATATATATATATATATATATATATATATATTATGTATATAATATTTATCACATTTAACATTTTAATTTTTAAAAGTTCTATCTCTCTCTTTTCTTTCCCCTCCTACCAACACTGAATAAAATACTCTAAGGAAAATTGGATGGAAAATTTTACCATTTTTTAAATCATTTTCGAAGTTCCCAAGTAATAATTTAGTAGTCACATTTTGTCAATAAATAAACAGAATCTATACCATTAACTTATAGCAACAAAAATTATAACTTAATAAGGAGGTCGAAATTAAAATGTTTAAAACATTTGCAACTATTTTTTCTATAATTTATGTTGAGGTAATTTACAGTAACTAATGATTAGAAATAACTGCAGTTTTAGATTATTACCATACAGACGAGCTCTCTAGTTTCATGATTCTCCTCCATCACAAACTTTGCACTTCTTCGTTAAATTAAACACACACAAAACTGGTAAAATCCTTTTATCTCCTAAACTAATATAGATACCAAAAACATTTAACACCTATCGTTATTTATTTAAAAAATAAGCGGACAGGTGTCTGGTACTTTTTGAAAATCGGCCCGTTTAGCGAGAAACCATATGTAACTCCGAATCAGTACATATAAAAATAAATAAAATAGAAATTTTGTACTTTTTTCATAAAATATTTTTTTATATTTATTAACATATACATATACCTACTTTGATATGGGATCCAAGAAATCCATTTTAATACAATTTTTGTTTCATCAACGGGGGAAAAATATACCAAAAAACGGATAAAAGAAGGAAATTAAGAAAATTTTAATATAAAAGTTTACCGTCAACCCGCTTATAAATTGATGTATTTTTTCTAACATCTAGTTTATTAAATTTAAAATATTTGGGTCATGGTTTTATGATAATTTTATCCTTTAGTAGAAGTGTATACAACACTAGTTTTTGCGGACACTCACTCTGTTTACTTTTCGTCGTAGTATTACTCGATAATAGGTACTTTCGGCTTGTTTTTGTGTTCAAATTGAAGACCATTTTTTGAACAGTTACTTCACAGATTTAAATGTTTAGTGATTTTACGTAATGGATATCAATTCTGAATGTAATTTACAATCGTTTCTTATTTAAATTCATTTAGTATAAAAATTGAAATAAGTGTTTTATTAGAACCTAATATTGTGCAATGTGGACCACACAATACATTTTTAAAATTAAAGTTTTCAGGAGAAAATTTCCATAAACATTTGATTAATTATACTTTTTTACATTAAAATATTTACAGTATGCAAAATCCATATTCGTACACCCTTAATAAATTGAGTATTTGTTAAATTATGTATTTACAAATTTATGATATGAATATAAAATAGTAGTGCTTCACAATATCAATAAAAAAAAATATGTGGCAATAACGATTTTAAGTGTTAGCTAAATTCATATTCGTACAATGTGGCAACACCTTTTCTTAATGAATTGTGTAGAGTTTACAGTTGTAATTGACTTTTATTTTATTATTTAAAGTTCTTGATTAAGTTATTGGAAGCATTTTAAATGCAGTTTTTATTAAACAAGTGCAATTGGTCGAAAATCTTACGAACTTTTTGTGGAATTAAAAAAATATATATCTCTTAGATATCTCTTAGAGATATCGGTAGAACAATAAAAAAAATTATTCTACAATTCAATACGTTATAAAAAGTACAAATAAAGTGGTAATGTTAATAAAAAAAAACGCAGAAATGCTAATAGATTTTTATTAGATAGAAGGGCGCAATCATTTCTTCTGCGCCAAATTAGAAAGGATAATACGATAGGTGCCGTTAAACTCCAAGAACTTCTCCTTAAATAACTTAATATTAATGTTACAACCCAAACATGTCGGAATTATGTATACAAACTTGGATTTAGAAGTAGAATTGCGTCAAGAAACCATTTGTAGGCAAAGTGAATGGGTAAAAGTTAAGGCCTTGGGGACACATTTGGTGAGATCCAGGCTGGTGGCTGCCTGTAGGAGGACACTGAGAGAGTTGATGGAGGACTACATGGTGAGACTCTGCTGGGTGCCTGGCCATTGCAATATTTCAGGCAACGAATTGGCTGATGTCTGGCAAGGCAAGGTGCGGCAGGGAACGTCTCGGAGAAAGAGACATATGTGAAACCACCACTAAGTTTCTTCTATGGGAAGATCAATGATTGGATCTTGGTCAGAACCAATTCGGCTTGGGAAAGTAGGGAGGACTGCAAGGTGTCGAGGACGATATGGCCGGTATTGGACAAGGCAGACACTACCACTCTCCTGGGCATGAATAGGAAGAGCTTGAGGGTCATGATAGGGGCCATAACGGGTCACTGTCTGATAGGGAAGATGAGGTCTAGAATGGACGCTAACAGTTCTGATTTTTGCAGACTGTGTGAGGACATCGATGAGACCGAGTCTATTGAGCACATTGTGTGCCATTGTCCGCGATTACAGCATCGTAGGATGAAGTGGCTGGGTAGACAGTTCCTCGACGGGCTAGGTAACGTTCGGGACGTAGATCTTGTTGACGTCATAGGCTTCGTCATGGGAATTGGCTGCTTGAGGGGGAATCAAGGGTTTAACCCTAGGGGGATTGGTGGCATTGCTGGTCCCCCTCTGTGATTCGCTACATTTCTATTCCCTTTTTATCTTTCACTTTACTTTTTCTGTACTCTGTATTTTCAATTCTATATATTCTATACTCTTATTTCACAACTATTCTGTTGAAGGGACTCACAATGGACCGGGATCGGTCTCTGGGTGGAGATGTGGTACTATCTGGTATCACATCTACCTTCTCTATCTATCTATCTAATGGGCATAAACGAATTATATTTACAAAATAATATCTTAATGGAAAAGAGTTATTTTTTCCGATGAATGCAAATTTAACATTACAGTCTCCGATGTACGTGTTAAAATCTGGAGGAAGGTCAGTAAGAGTCAACCTAAGCAAAATATTTTGCCTTCATTTAAACATGGCAGTGGTTCTCTAATGGTTTGGGGATGTTTTATTGCACTTTGATGTAAAAACAAATTTACATCAAAGTGCTGAAAATTTGGGTTGCAAAGACAAATTTATTTTCTAGCAAGATAACGGCCCACTAGACTCACGCCTGTGAATATTGTATAAGTATTCAAAATTTTTGAAATCTCCACCACAAAGTGCTGATATCAGTCCGATAGAAAATCTCTAATCAATTAAACATGAACAATTAAAATATTACGACATTCCCAGCATTCACGACTTCAAAGAGGCTTTAATCACAGAATGGGAAAAACTCTAAAATCCTTAACAAATTAATATTAAAATTGGGTTATAATATAATTTTATATGTTATTCATGTGTAAGAATATGAATTTTGTTTCCACTAAATATTGAATTTTTTTAATTTTATTTTTAATAATAACTGAAATGAATGTTTATTATTATTATTATTTTTTTTTTATAAAAATCCTAAATTTAAAACTATAAAAAAAATAATTAGTTAAAATTATTTACTTCAATAGCAGTTAGAGTTTTTAAAAAATATGAATGTTATACGAATATGGATCTTGCATACTTATGTAAAAATACATTTTTTTTTTTTTTTTTTGAGGTTTTATTCAAATAAGGCAATGTATTTCTGGTTAAATTATCAAAAACACACAATTAAAATTAAATTGAACAACCAAATTGTACCAAATTTTCCTTGATTTAAATGGGAATCCATATTACCACACGTACAAGTCCATATTACCCGCATATTGGGTAAATAGTTTCGAGGTTTTTTATGCTACGTTTATACTCAACAAACCAAATGATATTGTAATGATGTCATAACGATATCATTTTAGTGATAAAGAAGCCCGAGAATTATATCATTTATAATTCTAAAGTTATATAGGAATGCTTACTAAATACACTAAATACACTCGAAAATGATATCATAATTTTTAAAAACAACGATATTAGTAATGATCTCATAAAACTTAAGCAGCGCGATAATTTTACAATATATACCAGAATAGATACATATCAAGATTGAATGAATATTTATATAATATTCGTAAATATTTAATTTAAAAGTAAAACGATATAACTCAGAAAAAATTGTAGATAAAATTCTTTTAAACAAATCATTATTTGACTTTAAGTAAAATTTTATTAAAAAACGTATTTGATTTTATTATTTTGTTTTGTTGGTTTTAAATTATTTCAAAACAAATATAAAGAACAAAAACTATTTTCTGTATATTGACATTTTTCCACAAAAAATAAAAATTAAATTGTAAAAATGCTGAAGCCAGAACCTATTTATAAAAACCAACATTTAAAGACTTCCAAAGATAAGTTATCTTGATTTTGGTACAGATTTTCCCAACAAAACCATTGATATTATTTATCTTTTTCTAGATTATTTCAAACCGTATGACGTGGATATATAGTATCTTTATCCGTAAGCATGTAGCAAGATTTAGCAAAGACATGTGGATCGATTTAACTATTTGGCTAGTTTTCTGTAATTTCTTGCAAAAGTTTTGCTGTCATAGCTCTCATAAATTTTTATACAAATTAGACCAGCCGAATAGAAATAGCAAATTTATTTCAAACTGTAGTACATATAACGGCTTTGTTCAATTTATCCGTATCATTGGTATGTGCGGGGTAGTTTTGAAATCCTTAACTAAAGAATCCAAGAAAATAGACTGAAATATTCCTTAAATGTAAATGGTAAGTAATATTAATATATATTTTTTGTTTTCAGTTTTAGTAATGATTTTTCTTTCGTTTAGCTCGATCTAAATAGCTATTGAATATGGAAAAAGAATCAAGGTTCAAATTTTAATTTACTTTTATAACATATAAAAATAAATATACAGTAAATACACATTACTACATTATTTTGCTCAATTTATAGTTGTAAACAATTTTATAACTGTAAAAATAATAATAAAATTGTATAAGATAATTCTTATTAAACTTTTTATTAACTTAAAAATAAATATTGTTTGAAAATCCACTACAAACTAAATATTATTTTTATTGTTTTCATTAAAAAAAGTTTTTGAATTTTATGAAGTTTTCAAATATTTAAATTTGTAAATAGTAAAAATATTTTCATAAGGAAAAAATTAAATATATATTTTTTAATAAAACGTTTACGAATTTGAATGTTAGATTTTACAAAAAATATATTTGGTTTTATAAATTTGTAATGGAGTACGAAATTTATTAAATTTTTTTTTTTTGTTTTTGTTTTTTTTTTTTTGTGAACATTAATAAACTAAAGTTCATCCTGCTTCAAATAATTTTATATCTAATATGAAATTTCAGTAGTCCGAAACAGTTCCCATTAAAATTCAAGCTAATATTCCTTTATCTATGGTCTTTTAATTTCTGCAATTTTACTAAATTTTTCTGTAGGAATATAATTGCCAGATACATAAATATATTAATAACACATAACATAAAATATTGGTTTTCCATAAAAAAAATGTCTGTTTATTTTTATTTTCGTGAAAATTTTTTAAGTTTTTTCTAATGAAAAAATTATTTTGAAAATATGAATTCAAGTTACAACGGACACCCTGTGCTTCTAGTATTTTGCCCACAACTTTTTTGTTTATGAAGCGATTTTGCTCATTTTCAATACCAAATAAATCCTATGTAAGAAAACATTTGAGCCCCGAGCCCTATCCTGCTTTCAACAAACAGACAGACGGACATAGCTAGATCGACTCAGAATATTATCACAATATTTTCGACATGTTACAAACCGAATGGCATACCCAATATACCTCCCCATCTTTTTCGATTATGGGTATAATAAAATAATATATTTATAAAATATTATATTTATATATAATAATTTACTAGCCTAGAAAACCATTTTAATCAAAACCAGAATCCTACCCAGGCCAAAGCTGTAGTATTTTTCATTCTGAAGATGGCTGATTTTGTATAGAAAATTAATCATATGAAGTATTAATTTTCATTCCAGAAAACGTCATAAATTCTATGTACATTGGGACATTCGACTCAAGTGATTTTTCGTAAAGATTTGGCTATCTTTTTCACTATTTGTGTAAAATTTTCCATTTTTTAATATTTGGTAATTTTTCATTTCTTTTGGGCGATTTTTATATATTTGCTTTCAACGATTTTGGTTTTCGTTGCATATAAAAAATAAAATTATTTGTTTGTAATCCTAAATTATTTTGAAAGGACTATCACTCACTCCTTATAAAAATATTCTCTAACCAGTTTTGATGAAGTTGCCCAAATTTCTTTATGATGATGAATCTTAATATTATAAAGCATTTATTTCTCCTCATATTCTACCCAAATATATGTATGCCCTTATTCCAATTTATCAAATTTTCATATCGTTCATATCAATCCACAATGAAGTAGAAAAATACCATTTAGAAACCATAAAGCTCCGTAATATTTCGACATATTACATATCGTAATATGTAAATACATTTTTAGCACTCGTACTAAGATTTTTCAAACAAAAATATGGCACCAATGACCGGTAACAATGTAGAGCGATTGTCCAACACAAAGCAGTTATTAAAATACAAAAACAAATAAAATCCAGCTACGTTATAAAAAGAAATAAAATAATGATTTTCAAAGCTAAATAAGTAAAATTTATTTGTAAAAATTGCTGAAAAATTTCAAAATTAAAAGTCGTTATCTCATAAAACTATGACGTAATGATAATGATGGACTTTTTTTTATTACATAAAATTAATTGCGATATTTGTTTCTACCCTTTTGTTAACTTGTGTATCTATTCATTTCTCTTTTGTACTTTTAATTTTGTAATACATCAAACATATTTTGACATTCATAATTACATAATACAAAATTATTACATTTATTCCTGAAATATTACAAAATAACATAAAACTTTGTACACTTTCAGCAAACTTAAGAATTCTTATTTATTTTGCGCTACACTACTTTACATGCTCTTGCATATAAATATTACTCTAACAATATTTAAGGAATATACTCCTATTAATTATATGAAACTAATTAAATAAAACCACAAGTAGGAAGAATATTATTAAGTAAACAATTTTATTGAAAATTTTTCATTTACCAAAAGAAGTTAACATTATAATTAAATATTACTTGAAAAGTAGTATATAGCTAAAATTATCATATATTTGTAAATATGACTCACATATGACGATAATCATTATATATGGATTTATACACTGCTTGCCGCTTGAATAAGAAATCACGTTTTTTTAACTTTAATTAAGTATATCTCCTAAAGTTCAGAAAAAAATAATTTTTTACGCAACCAAATTTCAAAGTGTTGGCTTTAGTTTCCTGAAGAAATAAAAAATATACATATTTTGTTATACTAAATTTATGCATTTATTTAAAGACATGTATTTCTGTGGCAATATTTCGTGTGTCACTTGAATAAAGAATTCTTTTAATATTAATCAGGATGGCTATGATTTGAATTTCTTTCAATATAAAAGGCTAGAGAATTTTTAATTTGATAGTTTTTAAATAGTTTTTATTCAAACTGAGACGTGATAAGGGTCTTAATAACTCTGAAAAAGAAAAAATTCTGATTTTGAAATCTCAGGATCAGAATCCGGTCCAGATAGGCAAAAACATTAATAGAGGAAAGATAGTTGTGTACAATTATTTAAATAATGTGGAAAGATATGGAAAAAACATGAAAGGGCGGAAGAAAATGACAACAACTCCAAAAGAAAGACGAAAAATTCTTAGAATTGCATCAAATTCTGCCATGTCGTGTGGAGTCAGTGCCAGTCTAAGAACAGTGCACCGTATTTTAAAGTCGTGCCCATACATAATCCGACGAAAACTGCAAAAAAAAAACACCACTTAATGAAAAACGCAAATCACAATGTCTACAGTTTGCCAAAAATACAATGACATGGTCCGACAAATTGTTTAAAGTTGTATTTTCCGATGAAAAAAAGTTTAATATTGATGATCCCGACGGGAATAACTATTACTTCCATGACCTAAATAAGGAGGAATTATTTTTGAGTCGCAGACACAGCCGAAAGGGTGAAATAATGGTACGGGGTGCCATTTCGTATTATGGTACCATAGAACTGGTTTTTGTATCCAACAAATTGACTGCAATGACGTACAAAAACATTCTGGAGGGAGCATTTCCAAAATTTAATGATTTCTTTGGACCCATACCTTGGACGTATCAACACGACAACTCTCCGATTCATACCGCCAGAGTAGTAAAACAATGGATTAATCAACAAGGTGTTCAACTTTTGGAGTGGCCCCCATATTCACCAGACCTGAATCCAATGGAAAATGTCTGGGGTTGGCTTGCAAGAAAAGTTTATGAAGATGGAAAACAATATGAGACGATAGAATTCTTAAAGGATGCAATAACGGAAGCATGGATTTCAATTTCGCTAAATTACTTAGAGTCATTACACAAGTCGATGCCAAATCGCATTTTTGAGGTTATTTCTAAAAATAGTGGCAGTACTCATTACTAATTGAATGCTAGAAGATAAAAACTTTCATTTTTATAATCTAAAATTTAAAAATAAATTACAGTTTGCTTAGTTTTAAAATATTCCTTATTCAAGTGACACACGAAAAAGTGCCACAGAAATACATGTCTTTAAATAAATGCATAATTTTGGTATAACAAAATATGTATATTTTTTATTTGTTCAGGAAACTAAAGCCAACACTGAAATTTGGTTGCCCAAAATTTATTGTTTTTTCTGAACTTTAGTAGATATACTTAATTAAAGTTAAAAAAGTGTGATTCCTTATTCAAGTGACAGGCAGTGTATATGGAAGTATGTGAATACATACATTGAGTCGTTTATAACATAAAAAAAGTAAAATATATGAACTATTTTGTCATATATGGAAATATACATGTAAAATTTATGTCATATATGGTTTATATATTAAATAAATTTTCATGTATAAAACCATATATCGCTCACTTGCTGCAACAACGTCACATAGTGGCTTAGATTCGTTTTACATCGGCCAAAACTCTGTAACTTTTGAATCGGTAGAAATATTTTAGAATTTTTTTTTTTACGAAGAGATATTTTCTTGAATTTTGCTCCTGCTTTAATTTTTTTGAATCAGCTTTGCTTATAAAAAAAATTATAAGCAGAAAAAAAACATTTTAGTAATACCCAGCATAATTTTGTGAATAAGTTACCAGTTTATCAAATCTAGAACAGGTTCTTAAAGGACCGATTACATTAGAATCGGCTGTTTTTGAATAAAAAAAAATTAAGATTTTCTAACGTTTATTTTGTCTTTTGTTTAAATAACATCAAGGATAAAATTTTTTAATATTTATAATAACTTTAAGTTTTTTAATGCTTATTTTATTTTTTACTTAAATAAAAAAGAAGATTATAATTATTAATGATTCAGTTGGAAAATTTAGTTCTATAAGAAATAAAATTATAATTATTATTCATAATTATAATTATTATTCATAGCCTGCAAATATTTTTTTTCTTTTTGCTTCTTCATCTAAGTCCCAATGTTCTACTTTCCATTGACTTCGAATGCTAGAGATGAGCGGATTTGACGTTACCAGTAATAGATCTTAGATCGTGATATTTTTCTGGTATTGTGCTCTCTATAAAATCTATAATCCTTATTATTTTTTTTCCTGGGCTTCCTATGATAGATTTCCAAGTGGTACTAAATGATGCTTAATGACATCTTCTCCATGATAAAGGATTTTGTGAACTGTCGCAGACATATTTCTCCATAGATATTTGGTTGTATATATTCGTGCAGTTTCCCTCGCATGATCACCAAATTTTCTAAAATCATTTTAATATTTCCATGTTAAAATTTTCAATCCTTTATTTTTTTAAATTAAATAACAACATTTTAAAGTAGAAATTTTAAAGTAGAAATCGATACATTACAACTCCTCCAGTGATAACTTAAGATATTGATTCGTACAATCTTTCCAAATAGAAGAGACGTATTAGATGTTGTACTTCTGCGAATGTATTTAAATCTATTTTCGAATTTGCACTTTCATCAGCGTCATTTGAAATTGTAATAAGTTTTAAACGATCTACTGATATTATTTTATGTTTACATCAACTGTATAAGTTTTGTCACTTCTGGATATAACCTGGAATGATCCTTTACAAGGCGGCTGAAGAGGTGGAATAAACATAATTTAACTAATTCCTTAGGTATATAAATTTGTGTATGACCGTATCTTGCCACTTCTTTAGCTTTAAGCCTGGTAGTGTTATTTCCATACTGATGCAGGAGATACATTCAAATCATGATTAATAGACTATGTCAAACCCAACATAACAATTGGTAAAATATCTGACCAGCAAGCATTTTAATGACACATAATTGCGGATTTAAGCGTTCGATGCCAGCGTTCAACTTGTCCATTTGCTTGTGGATGGTATGGTATGCGTAACACGAATAACCAAAAAATTTCTAAATAAGGATGATTCAAATTAAGGTCCTTGATCAGTGACAACTTGAGTATGTAATCCAAACCTCGACATCCATCCATTAAGAAAAGCTTTAGCAACTAAATCAGCTGTGATATCACTTAGTGGTATTACCTCCGGCCAGCGAGTGAATCTGTACATGTAATCACCTGAAAGAGGAAGAGGCCCAATTAAACTTTAAATCTTTCTTTGGGGACAAAAAGTCTCATTGAACTTTACACTGTTGGCATTTGATACAGTACTTTGTCCAATTTGAAATATCTTTAGCTCGATAGCAGATTTTGAACCAGAATGAGAAACGTTGTGTATCATATCAAAAACTCTTTTACGAAAAATTTTTTGCAATGAATGGTCGAATCTGTTTTGTTGGTAATTTAAAGATGATGGCATTGAAAAAACATCTATACGTGATAGAACACCTGAGGGTATATTATCTTTATCGGATACGTGACGAATATCTAGCTTAAAATAATGTTTCTTAAGCGTTAGGTGCTTTTGGTATAAAACGTCGGTAAAAATTTAATGTTGCAAGAAATCGACTTAAATCATTCACTGTTTTCGGTAAATTGATTTCTTGAAAAGCAACTACATGTTCTGGTCTAAGGCCTTCTTGAGTGACCAAATATCCCAACAATTTTAAAGCGGACTTACCAAATACGCATTCTTCGCAGTTTATTGTTACTCCATATTCACGTAGTCTGAGAAATATTTTTCGTAAATGATCCTTGTGTTCTTCATAATATTCGGAAGCTGCAAGAATATCATCAGTGTTAGCAAAACAAAAGTCAAGACCACGTAAAACTTCGTTAATGATGCGCTGCAATGTCTGCGCAGCATTGCAAAGCCCAAATGTCATTCGGGTAAATTCGAATAAACCAAATGGAGTAATAATGATTGTTTTGGAAATGCCTTCAACTGGTATCTGAAAGTATATTTTAATCAAATCAATTTTAGAAAATACTTTCTTACCGGTAAGCATATAGGTAAAATCATGGATATGTGGAAAGATTAACGGTCGGGAACGATTATTTTATTGATTGCACTGTAATCCCCAAAAGGACAACACATACTGTTACTTTTTGGAACCATATGTAAGGGGTTTATCCAACAGCTTTTGGATGGACAACAAATACCAAGATTGAGCACGTATTCAAATTATTGTTTGCTATTTCTAATTTTCAATGTGATGGATTATCGATTGCTTAACTGGCGGCAATTTATCGCTAGGCACTGTTGAGGAATCGACCTTTTTCTTCATGTGTGGTAGGATATACTGAAAAATCTGCACCGGTGTCCATAAGGTATCTAAACTTCAACTCAGCATCTTGAATATACAGGCGACTTATTTGTTGGCCACCTTCACCTGCCTAATTGTTTTCCGACATTTTGAAAGAATAGGGTGAGATGCACTTGGTCCTCAGGAAACAAATTTATTATGATACTAACATAACGGATTTGTAGATGACGAATAAGAACAACTGCGAGATATATTTCTTGAAGAGCTTCATTGACGTCGATTATTACCAATTGGTAAAACATCTATTTTGAAAATTTTAAAAAGTCAAACAAAATATTAAAATTTTAAAAATTAAATACAAGAAAGAATTTTCTGTATTAAAGAAGTCGATTTGTCCGTTTGTAAGTGAATATCATATATAAACATTGTCATACTTTTGATTTAATTCGAATTAGTTAAATCAATCTAAAAAATTTCAGCTATTCAAAATTCTGCAGACAAATATATATTGCTAATATCCTAATAGTTAAGGAAGTCTTCTTCAAAATAGAGGTAAGAACATTTAAACTTAACTTATTATTGATCATTTAATGAAAGTACTTTTCCGGCTGGTATGGAATTAATCCACGTAATCGATTAAGATATTTCAAAATGCTTTAATGTACTTTTGAGGAGAATATGCATTGGAGAGTTGTCTTATATTTTGTTTTTCACCTGCTAATGTAAAAATATCAATAATTTAATGGGGAGCCCATGAACAAAATGGAAAATTAATATTGAATTTTATAAAAAGTTATCTTAAACTGTCATTAGAAACAAATTATGGACTAGAAAAAAATACAAGGAATATATTAAAACTTTAAAGAAATAATTTTATAAGTAAAAACGTACGTTTTCAAACAAAATTCTGCATTTTTGTTTGAAAAATCCATTTTGTTGTTGGAACTCCTCAAATAATAAACAACAATTCGTTATCATAATTTATTTAAAATTTTATTCCTTTTAGATAGGTTTCAAAGAGTATTTATTATATATATATATTTTCTTAGAATTGATCAATAATTTAGAGATGTAATGAAAAATCATAATAATGTTTCAGTTCTCTTATTTCATGGGAAACTAAAATTTAATTTTTATTTTTACAGATTTTAAGTACATAACTTTTCCAAATGGTTTTGAAGGTCAGCGGGTAAAAATTTGTTTTATGAAGATAAGAAAAATCGGTGGCTGTTAAATGAAAAGTGATAATAAAATGTTAATTTTTTTTTTTTTTTTTTTTTTTTTTTTGTTTAATCACAAACCGGTATATAGAGAAAGAGCACTCTTGTAGTTATAATAAATGCAAGTAGTTGGGTACTTAACATGATTCGTAATATCTTCACTTTTTTTATTTTTTCTTTCACTGAATACTTTTTAGTGATTATTAAATTATTGTTTTGTACATTTTTGGTAACATGTGTGACGTGTATTATAGTCTAATTAGCTGCCATAAATTAGCATAAGTATATGTTAATACAGGGCGTAATATTGAAGCTATATATATATATATATATATATATATATATATTTATATTTCAAAAGCTTTTAAATTAACTTTAACACAATATTACGCTAATTTGTGGCAGCTAATTAGACTATAATACTCGTCACACATGTTAATAAAAATGTACAAAACAATAATTTAAGAATAATTTAATAGTGAAGATATTACGAATCATGTTAAGTACCCAACTACTTGCATTTATTATAACTACAAGAGAGTGCTCTTTCTCTATATACCATTAGAACTCAACAATCTGTTTGTTAAATAAGTTAACAGTGTTACGGATTGTGATTTAAAAAAAATTAACTTTTTATTATCACTTTTCATTTAACAACCACCGATTTTTCTTATCTTCATAAAACAAATTTTTATTCGCTGACCTTCAAAACCATTTGGAAAAGTTATGTACTTAAAATCTGTAAAAATAAAAATTAAATTTTAGTTTCCCATGAAATAAGAGAACTGAAACATTATTATGATTTTTCAATACATCTCTAAATTATTGATCAATTCTAAGAAAATCTGTTTAATTTAGTTTTTTTTTTTCAAATTCCATGTTTAGTAAAACATGTTGAGAGTGAAAGATGCGTTATTAATTCGAAACACTGTATTTAAGTACAATGCATCGCATTACAAATGAACCGCAATGTTTTAAATTTTTCTGTTGTTTTTGAGTGTTTACAAGAACATTTGATTTCTGCTCATCTACATACGAGTACAATTCCCTTTTTACATCCTATAATTTGTTTCTCTCATTACACTAAACTACATTAAACAACTATAAGTATCGTTGAAGCATAAAAACAACTACGTTTGTGGTTATCCAAACACAAACACAAATGCGAAACAAACATTTAAGTGAACACATACAAGCGTATATAAATTTATGGAAGCAGGGTGATCTGAATAGTTTTTTGAAAAACTGAGAAATGAGCTATATTTTTTATAAAGCAATTTTTGTCGGAATTTTGATAAGAAATTTCACAAATGAACAAAATTATATGCACATGAAAGCAGAGACATTTTATGATAGGACTGCGTACGCAGTTTTTAATTTTGTGTTCGAAAATCCTTTAAAAAAATATAAATTAGTTTAAAATTTGCAACTTGCTCAGTGGTATAGATATGGGTGCCAAATATTAGAATACGATTTAATATCAAAAATGTCCCTCAATTGTTTTATCCTTAAATATCATTGAAATTTGCCAATTTCAAACATCACAATATGTTTTCTTAATCTACCATTTTGCCTTTTTTTAGCTGCAACAGATATAGTTTTATAAAATTTGTAAAAACGTGCTGTCAGTATTTACGTACTTGTTTTCCTTATATATTATTTAATAATTGGCATAGTCGTTTTTTTTTTCGACCTAAGAACGAAGCTTATAGGAAATGGTTCAAATCGGTCCAATATTTTACCTTGATTCCATACAAATGTTGCACAGAAAATCGCTTTAGTGATCATAATTATCTTAAATATGCAAATAATTTTATGAAAATCGGAAATGGAATGTATTATTTCGGCATTATTCGTACATTAAAATTTTAATTGGTTGGGTGCATATTTGACCATAGTTTCCGAATATAAATACCACAAAAATTTTAGTATCGGAATAAAATTTGGTACGATTATTTTGTATTTAAGTAAAAACCCGTAATTAAAAATCTCAAAAATCGTTCACTAATTGCCAATAGCTCCCATACAACTACAATTCGGCATTATCATTTTTAGACGGAGAAATGGCATATAAATAATTTCTTTTGTGATATTATTTGCAACAATTAAAATTTATATAACTATAAGTGACATTACCAAATTTCAACTGGATCAGTCCTTAATAGAAAATAGTTTCCAAATAATATTCATTACAGAAAATCACGCATAAGTTTCACACAGCTTCTAGACTATGAACACTAAATTTGGTATAAATAAGTTTTTAGTAAGTGTATAAACTGCAGTATGAAATTTAAGGATCGATCCATATATGACCGTAGTTTTTATATAAGGACCTCTCCTAAAAATATCTTTAACGTGCGTACATGATGATTTAATTACTTACAAAATGATAATAAAATGATATAAAAATCTAGGCGATGATTTTTATATGTATCTTTTCGCAGATTAAAATTAAAACTAATGAATTTAAAGTTAAATAAATATAAATACTGAACTTACCATCGTTTTAACATTCAAATATATTTTAAAATCTTTTAAATTATGTTATCATATCACACTTAAGGTAAGAATTACTTAAAATTTAAATACTGTGAAAATCACGAAAATGTGCTTTTTTGATGATTCGGCTCGTTTCCGTTAAAATATCCTTCAGAAAGTATAAACAAATAAAAAATAATAATAAAACGTTTATTTTTGAACTCAGAAAAGATATCGACTTCAATTTTTTCAAAAAATTAAATATATAATTTTTAACTAATTAAAAGAAAAATTAAAGATGTATATATCATATGCCCAATATATATATATATATATATATATATATATATATATATATATATATGTCCTAAGGAGTTTTGAGGGCTCCATTCCAAACTTAAACTCGTACAGTAATCTGCTACGCCTATGTGAAATTTCAGGTATATCCACACACAACCGTCGATGTATAACCAAAAATGTTCATTTTATTCCGATAATGAGCTTTTACTACACTCAAGTCTCTTTAGATTCACAGAAAAGACCACCACCAGAAAAATTTTACAAAATACAATTTTGTATTAGAATTGTGTCGTTCATTAAAGAAATATTTAAGTTGAACGATTCAGTAAAATGAAATACATGAAATATTTTACAATCTTTAAGTTTCTATTCCATAAATACTGAAGTAAGTGAAATATGAAAGAAAAGAAAGAAATCTTTTATTCAGTCATACTGAGTTTTTTTACCAACGAACGATTTACCAAAATTAAATATTATTTCCGATTCTATTTTATTAATACATAGACAGGTATACTTTTTAAATGATTTTCTATGTCTTGTCGATTTATTTTTTTAATGAAATATGAAAAAAATTTTAGTTAGATTAAACTTCTTATTAAAATTTAATATTAAACCGAACAATATTTTTAATTGAAAAGAATTGGCAATCATTTTTTCTGCGTATACGAGGGTGGATCAATAAGTCCGTGACTTTTCGAACTTCCCTGTTAATAGACTTCTGTCAAAAACATACAACCTCGTGTACTGTTTTAAAAATGGAAAAAAGTGAATTTCGAGTGCTCATTAAACATTATTTTTTGCGAAAAAAAACCGTTAATCAAACCAAGGTAAAGCTCAATAAATACTATGGGGACTCTGCACCATCGATTTCAATGGTAAAAAAGTGGTTTACTGACTTTCGTTGTGCTCGCACAAGTACAAATGACGCTGAACGTTCTAGACGGCCAATTGAGGCCAGTACACCTGAAAATGCTGAAAAAAATCCACGATATGGTGTTGGCTGACCGAAGAGTAAAAGTGCGTGAGGTTGTTGATGCCATAGGCATTTCATATGGCAGTGTGGTTTTGATTTTAAATGATCAGCTGGGTTTAATAAAGTTGTCTGCAATTAACCATAAACGTAAACCTAACTTCAAAGGATTCTTTGGAACTTTTTAACCGCAATCCGAATGAGTTTTTGTGGTATTTTGTAACTGTGGATGAAGCATGGATCCATTGAGACCAAGCAACAGTGTAAACAATGGGTTTCTCCGGGTGGACCTGCTCCGAAAACGCCAAGGTAAGTTTGTTGGCGAATAAGGTGATGGCAACAGTTTTTTTTCAAAAGGGAAAAACAATAAATGGCGAATATTATTCCAACTTATTAGACTGATTTAATGAGGATTTAAAAATAAAAGGACCCCATATGGCCAAGAAAAAAGTTTTTTTCATCGTTTTCATCTTCAGAATCTAATACGTGCTTTTTCAAAAAAAATCTGAAACTTCGTTACCGTTTTGATTCATTATATTATGCTTTATTAACTGAATAAAAATTTTATAAATCTGCAAAAATGCATATATTCTTATGACTATTTATAGCAAGCTTTTTAAAATTGATGTATTTTTTCTGACTATTTAAGAGAAATAGCATTGAGTTGTAGTAGATTGTTATAATTGGTAAATATAAATATTACTAACAAACAAAGTGAAAAAAAAATTCTCGTTTGAAACGTTTGTTATAAGAAAATCAAAGCAATTCCATGTATTTATTTTATATCTCAATCCTTTAATTAATTTTTGCACTTTTTATGCGTCAGATGTAAAGTTTTTCTTTTATAATTCCACCCAAAAACCTGCATTTAATTTTGAAAGCAAAAATGTTGATATACAAAGGGCCTACATTGACACTTGTTAGTTTACCTTCTATTTTTATTTTTTGATTAGACCTTTGTAAATGATAAGAATTTTCAATGCTAACTTATTGGGTAAAAAAATTTATTTTTTCGAAAATACACAACACCAGACAATATGAAAAATATGGCCCAGATATCGGTCTATTTGTTTCCATTGAACATTTGTTTACCAATTTGCACTGAAATCTGGCAGGTCTGTTAAAAGCTAAACTTTTTTCGAACCCAATGCCATTTTCGTATTAAACTATAAAAATCCTTATCCTCAGCTCTACTCTCCATAATGAACTTTTATAAAAAAAAAACTTTTGTATTTAATAATTTAAAACTAATGAAAATTGTTGAAAAAAATCATGTTTTTATACATATTTTAGATTTGCTTAAGAAACTCAACTTGATCTGTGGTATTATGACGACAAATGAGCAAAAATATTAAACAAAATTGATTTCCAGGCGTTTTAAAGTATTTACTATTAAATTACAATAACAAAAACACAAAAATAAAATGTGACAAAAATTTAATTTTAGCCAAGAAAAGTGGTCGGTGAAACCATAATGAATGGCAAAAAATTTAATATGAAATAAAAATTAACATATTTTTAGATATTGTCAAGGAAATAAGGTTCAAGTCTTCTATACTAAGAATATTTATGTAGATTTTATCTTTACCAGAAATAAACATTTGAACAACAAGTATGAATGTTTGACCGAATCTTTTATAACCACCATGTGCAACTTGTTTGTAACTTTAACACTATAATTTAAAATTTCACCTAATATGGGAGGTGGGCGGTAAAGTGAGCGGATAACGCTCATTTTTGGTTTTCGAGTTTACTTCGATCTTGAACTATTTTTACAAAATGTCGTTGGCGTACATGCTTTTGTTCAAGAGATATTGGCGGAAATGTATGAACTGGAGTTACGAAGAACACAAGTTTTTACATTAACCGATTTTGTCCTTCTCAATGCAAAACAAACCTTATATAAGTGAAATATTTGAGAAAAATTTCGTCTCCCTAAGGGATGAAATACTTGAGCACATATGTACGGATAGGTGAATTCAGAATCTTACAGGGATCCAACGTATTATATATACTTTATATAGTCTTATTAGACGAATATTTCGACATATTACACATGGAATGACAAACCCAATATGCTCCCATCTTTTTTGATGGTGGGTACGAAAAATTTTAAATGTGATCTTTTGTGCAGCGTATAACTTTTTATGGGTAAAAATATGATTGGAGAAAATCATAATAACACATATATGTATTTCATAATAATAATAATATTGGAATAATTGTTATACAGATTTTTAATTCTGCCCTCATTCATATGTTTGTAACGGGATAATACACATGAAACAGTATCCAACCAAAATGTTGGTTGTTGGTTTTAGTATAAACAACAAAATAAGTAGTTTGTATTTCTACAAAGATATAAAACTTCATTTTCACATACACACTTGGGAGTTTTTAATTATTACAAAAATGATGATCCAACCTAGAAGTAAATAAACAAAAGTCCTTAAAAAAGTTTTAAATTCAGTTTATTTAATTGCCACTTATTTTATCACAACAAGTAATTATGTTGCATTGTATTTAATATAATTGAATGATAAAATAAAAAGCTCAATCCTTTCTGTTTATTATGCGTATACTTCCAACAATTATCATTATTATTTGTTATTAACACGTTAATAAGATTTTCATTTTGTAAAAGATAAATCAACAATTTCGTTCGTATTTATTAAAATGTATTTAAAGAAAGAAAAAAACCATTAATTGATGTCGCAAATTAATTAGTACACATAGTGTACAAGTTCCAGCTATGACTGTAATAAAACATATTGTATATTAAATAATACTAGGGTATTCTGTAAATATTTGAAACTGTTTTTGAAAAGTAAAAAAGAAAAATATTAAACCTCAAGACAGATACTGAGTAAAAAGTTACATTATGAAGTTATAATTTACTGATTACAATTATAATTACATTATCACTATTACATGTAATAAAGAGGCCTTCTAGGAGTGAACGCAGAAAAAAATATTACCATTTTTTTAATTAAAAGCTTTATTCGAATTAATTTTAAAGAAAACTATTTAATTTATGGAAAATTTTGGAAGAGTAAACAAAATATTCTGACTTTATAAATGAAAAAAAAAAAAAAAATAACCTTTTCTACAGCAGTATCGGTACAGGGGATACGATTCCAAAATAAATAGTAGTACTTCTATATGGAAACTGCTGAAACGATTTTAATCAAGCTTTGATCTTTCTAGTATTATTTAAAAAATTTATCTGAAATTTCACTGCAGTTTTTCAACAATTTTTTTATATTTGAAGAAAAAATCAGTAACCTTTGTGTATATATTTCTTCACAAATTGGGGAAGGGGTTTATGTGGTACCAGTGGACAATTGTGAACCGAAAATTGTATTAAGTGTATATTTTTATAAAACATACATACGTAAATATTACACTGTATTGATACTAACATTCATATGGGATTTATGTACTTCACGGTGATTCTGGGAAGGGAGCTTTATATGGGAGCTATGGTCTATTATGGTATGACCTTCGTGAATACTTGCACAAAGATTTATACTTATATAAAACTTACTGGTATTTATTTTTTATATATATTTTTTATTATTTAGGTGAAAAAATTTATATTCAGAAATGCATAAATGAAGCCTTTCTGTAATTAAAGCTATAGTTTATAAACATTTATTTCATACTCTCAAATACTCGCCTTATTAGAAGGATTTTCTACTTTTACATTTTAAGTTTAAGTTAATAAAAATTATAAATATTTTTAGTAGATTGACTTCACTATACACTATGATTATTATAACTAATACCCCTACGTTTTGTTATTTTTTCCCTCTAATCTAATGTATTAAATATATGTCAATACACCAACAATCACTCCTACCACCTCCCCCCACCCATAATGCAAGTGTAATTATTTTATATTTATGACCATCAAGACCTTATTCCGAGAGGATATTTGTGTGGGGGTTATTTGAAAAAAGGGACCAAACTAACCGGCGTTACAACAGACATTGTTATTTTCTAGTTTCTTGTATATGAACCGATTTAGACGATTTTCAGCATCAAAGAAACAAACGGACATACATAGCAAGATCGTCTTAGATTTTCACGAAGACCAAAAACATATATATATATATATATATATATATATATATATATATATATATATATATATATGGAGTGTTAGACAAATATTTTAATATTTTACAAACGGAATGACAAACTCAATAAACTCCCAATCTTTTTGGATGTTGGGTATAACAAATTTAAATAACTACCCAGCAGTTTATTTGACGGAAATTTTTGACAGCAAGGTTCACTGGTGTATAGCTATCTGTTGCTCTAACATTTGTCACCAATGAGCATGATGGTAATTGCTACTTTACTGACCATATGGTAAGGGTGAAGAAAACAAATAGAATATAATAAAAATTTTTACTGACTGATTGTAACCAGTAAACAGTTTGTGTGTGCACAAAAGTGCCACTTCGTAGACGTGAAGGTGATTGTGTGTGCACAAAAGTGCCACTTCGTAGACGTGAAGGTGATTGTGTGTGCAAAAAAGAGCGACCACGTTGTCGTGGAGGTGGCAACAGACTTCCTCCTAGGATATGTCCATGTTAAAGTGACTAGTCACGTAGCTAATAAAGTAACTAGTGCTGCCTTAATGTATTCTTTTAAGTAACTAGTACTTAACAGCCCCAAAACGGCTGGCTACTCTAAAAAGTTTAGAACGGAAAATAAAAAATAACATAAGTGGTGTAATAAAAGTAGCATATTGAATATAACTTGATGACTTCTTCGTTCATGTCTCAAACGAACAGAGCCTTCATCTAACAAATGATGACAATATAAAATGCAGCTATTTGTGCACCAGATATTTTTTTAAAATTTTTTTCATTTTGGTTTACCCTAATTGCAAAATACAAAAAATATGTATGTACGTATGTATGTATGTATGTACTTATGTATGTATGTCTGTATGTAAGTATGTAATACACTCGAGTTGAGATTTTTATTTTTTGTTATTTTTGTTGTACTATATGTATGTATGTTTGAACGTGAAAACGAGTATATGAGGCTGCAATGAGTTATGTGGCTACAACAAGCAACTACCATTCAAGTTCATTTGCATCGCTTCAGGTTGTTCGTCTGTAAAATTAAAAGAAATAAAAGGAAATTGTTCATGAGCGAAAATAATAAAAAACACAACACTAAAAAAATAAAAATGTTCAGTTGAAATAAAAAAAGTATCAAATAATACTTTTAGAGCAGTTTTTCCATTATATAAGGAATTCCACAAAAAATGTAAATTTGGCAAGCAAGCACTTACGAACTGAAAGAAAAAAATAATAAAATCTGAATTTAAAAGAAAAAAAAAAATAAATAACTGAATGGTACATTACAGATTTTCTTTGCATAGCTATTACAGTTTTAGTTTAATTCTAGAACAAAAACTAATGCTTTGTCAGATTATCACATAAAGGAACGATATTTGAATGGAAAAGACTTTAAAATTTTAGTATTATATTTTATAAGTTTCTGTTATAAAGTTAATGAAAATATGTTTATTCTGTCGAAGTGATTGTATCCAAAAATAATGGTATCAAGATTGAAAAGACTTTTCAATAGTGTAGGTTTATCCGTGCGAATGTCTATGCTTCTCTAGAAAATGTTTTCGGCATTAAAATTTTTTAAATATTTTCACCTCAAAAATATTTCGTTCATTTTTCTCGACCCAGTATTGTGGTGTATGTTAAAATTAATTTTTTTATTTTTATGTTCTATTTTCAATAACATTTGAAACAAATAATTTCAAAATACTTTGTTTAAGATCATAATGAAAAAATATTTCATGCAACCACCTATATAAATACTCTTCGTTCCATTTATACATATATATTTATATACACATACATATGTATGTATGTATGTTTGTATGTATGTTTGTATGTATGTATGTATGTACGTCTGTATATGATGTTCATTTTAGCTTATAACTTTTATATTGTAACAATTTGTTTTATTATTATTTCTCAGTATGATTTTTATGTTTTATTATTTTCTGATTTTTTGTTTATGTTTTTATTTGTTTTTCTCTTTTTTTATTTTGTTAAATATATTTTAAGTACAATTGTTAAGTTATGTCAAAGTTTAAAAGAGCGGAAATGTTCATTATATAATTGCTATTATGTAAAAGTATAAATATGAGGACACATACACTCGTCCTAAAATAAATAAGTGATTTGCATAAATATGTAAATATGTACGTACATATATGTATGATCATATATGTACATTAGGGGTATAACTTTTTACAATTCTTCATAGACATGTAGATCATGGAAGAATATTAAGAAATGCAATTACATTTTCGACATCATAAAAAAGTTTCCGCATCAAACGTCTTAAAGTTTTCGTATTACACGTTCATTAAATCATGTATGGTAAATTTGGCTGGATGTTTTAATTTTAGTTTTAATATTATATATTAACCAACTAATTTTTTATTTTTATTAATATTATATAATACAATAAATGACAGTATATAGTATAGGAAGGGAGTACTAGCTACTATGGACTTTGACTCCACTGTTTGTAGACTTTATATATTCTAGATACTTATCTTCTAGATCTTATTTACATTTTACATACATATTACATATTTACATTTATATATTTTATTTACTTATTTACATTCACATGTTATTTATTAAGTTAAATTTTTTAATAAAGTTAAAAATTTTAGAGATGTTATTTTGGCATTAATTATTCGGACATGAGCTGGGAAGCATTGTGTCAAAAATTTGTACTCTTTATGTGGAATATGATTGGCATTGATCAAGTATGTGGTTTATGGACGGATGTAAGTTACATCTACGGCTAACGACGTGGCTAACTTTATTTCTCAGCAGATGTTGATGAGTAATTTTGGTATGACCCAACCTTAATCCGTAGTTCTAGCCTCGAGTTAGATTTGGGGTAGGTGGGGGTGACTCCAATTGCATTGATAAGTTTATAACGATGGTTGTAGCTTGCCCATAGATTTAATTTGTGATCTTTAAGGTGTTTGGATATATTATGTTAGAGATTTTGCGGCAAGGCATGCAGTTTCGTCGGCAGCTTCATTACCTGAAATGAAAGCGTGACCTGGTACCCACATTATTAGATATTTAATTCAAAAAATGTTATTATTATTTTTTTTTTTTTGGTATTTAATTAAAAGATTGCGTATAAATGTTGTAACAACATGGTTCAGAATATTTCGTATTTAAGATAGCTGAAATTGTGAAATTACTATCTGTACATATAACGTAACGATCTTTATAATTTGAGGACTATTCCGTAGCAAGTCTAATTGCTAGCGCTTCAACAGTAAAGATACTACAATGTGGTTCTAGAAGACCCTTGAGTATAGGTGTTTCCTTATCATTCACTATGCCAAACGAAGTATATAAATGTGTTTTTGAGCCATCTGTGAATATGAAGTTCCAGTTTTGTAGGTGGGAGAAAAACGAATAGAATTGAACTCTTGCTGAAATATTACTTGAGGTGTTGATTGCTTGTCATATTTTTGAACGTCAGGTATAAATTAACTGCTTTTTAAAAGTCACCAAGGTTAACTTTTCGAATAAATTTGTAGAGGTCATATGGTTGGGAAAAATTTTCTAATGTAGGCAATAATCCTGTGTATTGGTGATTGTTTTTTACTGGAATGTTTAAGATATGTGTATTTTATGTAGATTTTGATTATTACAAATATATAATTTAGGTATAATTTTTAAGTCTTTTTCGTATATTCTTTCGATAATAGATGGGAATCCAGATCGGATAAGTAAATTTTTAACGTTTGTTGTTGGAAAAGCTCTCACTGAACATCTGATGGCTGCATGATAAGGCGAATTTAACATATTTAAAAACTTTTTTGGCCAGTTTCCATAAATCTGTATTCCATAATCAATTTTGGAAAGTATTAGAACTTTTGTTGGATGAAAGGTATTTAATTATATTCAATCCCAATATAAGTTTCTTCCTCAGGTTGCTGCAATGTTGGCCAAAATTGAGTTTATTGTCCAAAGTAATACCCAGTATTTTCAAATGAGAGACATGTTCGATATTAATATTGTTGTATAAGATGGTTGGGGGTGGGGGGGCTACAATGTTGTTGATTGCATATATGGAGAATTTTACATTTGCTGAGAGAGAGTGCTGCGCCAAAGGTTTTGGACCAATCTTTAATATCACTAAGGAGGTTTGTAAAGACCAATTTGACTCTGTCGTTATTATTTTTTGAAAAAAATACATCCTCATTAGCATATAATGAATGCTCAATAATATTGTATTTTGAGGTTATTTTACTAATGGCGTTAAAGGCAATTAAGAAAGGCACGACTGATATAGGCGACCCTTGAGGGATGAGAGAGAGTAATTTTTTGAGAGAGTTGAATTGATACGAACTTTAAATTAGCGATTGGTTAGGAATGATTTTATTATGTTAAACATTTTTTATCCTACTTTCCAGCTCTTTAGTTCTTGCAGCACGATATGTACACCAATGCGATCAAACGCTCTCTCAAATTCTGTGGAAATATGGTTCTTACGTGAAAGACCTTGTTAAATAAAATGGTTAATGTGAAGAAGAGCATATAATGTGTTTTTTAATTTTTGAACTACAATTCATTTTTGATTAAGCATTTCCAAATTTTTGAGTGATTTTTCGCATTAATTATTTTTTTTTTTAATTGTTTTCATAAATAGTTTCTATGGTTAATGAAGTATATTAAAAAGCTATTATAATAACCGACTTAGAATCTACACGAAACGAGTCAAGGCATCTTAAATTTGGAGACTGAAGCGCCGCGTGCGAAATATTTTATTAGATATAAATAATCTCGATTTTTTATGAGAATAAATGCACAAGAGTAATTAAATTGATGATTCTGCAAAAAACTAAATCTAGTAATAGCAAATTTTTTGCTGTTGAAATATTAACATTTTAACTTTTTTAAAGTAACTTTAAGAATCAAAAAGGCTATAAAAAAGCTAGAATCTAAAATAGAAATTTTGATTCTAGAAGCAAAATAAATAGGCTAGATTTAAGCTTAAAAAGGATAAACTGGCAACACTGGTTATTAGTTACAATTCATCAAAGCTAAAAAATTAGAAAAATGTGATTTAAACGAACCAGGGTTCTTTTCTTAAACAGACAAGTTCTAAGTTTTTGTGTTAGAGTTGCTGCTCTCCGGACATAGAGGGATAATATTATTTTATATGTTATGACTCTATCGATATTCGTTTAAAAGTTGGCAAACTTTGAAATCAAAATTTGAGCTAGTTTAAAGTTTTTTTTTTAAATTTTGGCCATAGTATGAGCGCCCCTTCATGAAGATGCAATTTGATACCATATATTTAAAAAGTGGGTAATTCTGCTTTATTTGTGAGGTATCCCATTAATGTGCCCTCGTGAATAACAGAGTTTTTTCTCCCCAAATTTTAAAAAAATAAGTGTGTATTTTTGAAAAAGTGCAGTTTTTCGCTAGGCACATTCTAAGAACTACATTCAGAAAATGGGTATCCTGAGTGGATTGCACTAAAGATTGAAAGCAAGTATAAATAAGAAAATCGTGATTATTATAGCTATATAATGCCTTATGTGTCCCACAGATTTTTAGCATAATATTTCTATTCTATTGGAAAAAGAATTAATTTATTTTCGCAAGATCATTCCAATAGTATTTTTGTCAAGAATCTTGTAATTTGTTCTGAAATTCTAATTTGTTTTGTCTTTATGTACTTTTTTTATATGATTTTCTGGATCTAATCGAAGGATATGAATAGGGATGCGATCCAGTTATTGACTTGATTGGTTCAAAATTTCAATTACAATTTTTTAAGAACGATTTATTTTTTATTTTGAGCGATGCGTTGAAGCCCCTATTACATTAAAAAGCATAAAATAAATTTACTTTTATATGAAGGAGATTGGTTACATAATACCTATTAATGTTGAAAATTCAGTAAAAAAAATTTAAATAATCTTCACTGAACATTAAATTAACTTATCCTAATGAAAACATTTAAGTTCGGTAGGGTTTCAGTAAAATAGTGGTCAAAATTTATCCCAAAAGCCATGAAATTATTAATTAAAAAGTGATCAAATTTAACTTTTAATTTTTTGTAGCAATTAGTGTGAAAAATCTAATAATTTTTCCAGGTCTTAGTATATCATCGTTAGCACTAATTAGTAGCTTACTTCAATTTTAATGGCTGTAGTGTTGCAATTTGGGCTCTAATATCAAAAATTCTTTTTAATGGCAGCATGAGTTTGCTTTTTAAATTCAAATTGGTCTGCAATATTTCGTAGAAACAAGTTCACTTTTTTTTAACGTAACTTGGAACATCTTCCCCTACAGTATTTCATAGAAACAAGTTTGCTTTTCTTTGAACGTAACTTAGAACAGCTTCCCCTTTTTTCTTTTTAAAATTAATCCTCCGATAATTCTTTATAGATGAAGCTCTCCATGTTTTATAAACCTTTTAAAATTTTATTGTTATTGCTTAGATATATTGTTACTATGTGCCTAGGTAGCATAAATATGTACAATAAAAAGGGCTAAAAATGTATGAAATATGCTAAAAAATTAGTAATAAAATAATAATTATGTAATATACTTAAGATACCTATCAAAACTTACATGGCACATGAGAACCCCTTTCGACTCTCAAAAGTTCTATTCCAATAAAATTCAAATTTGACCAAAAGCAGGTATAAAAGGTACAATAACACTTCATTCTATTTCTAAGAGACTATTATCCTATCAACATAATAAGAAACTGCAGCCAATTATCGATAATAGTTTGCGAGAAATGATAATTAACTTATGATTAAATTTACCAAAATCAGCTTCTTTATAAAATAACATAAACAGCATGCCACGTCCACAATTACCAATATTTTGATTTATTTTTTTGGTCACCTTTGTTTCAATATATTTTCTATTGAATGGTATTAATATTTTGGAAATTGATGTTAACAAAAAATTGGACTTTTGGCCAATGAAATTAAAAAATACTTTTATTAATATTTTGTCATTTTTCCTTTAATAAAAGCTTTATTTTAACGAACAATTTTTTCGGTATGGTATACGGATTCGCTTACATAATTTTTCTTTTTTTGATCAATATTTCCACCATTAAAAGTACTATCATTGATGAAAAGATTCAAATAAACGGAAGTAAATCAGGGATTTCTGATTACTTTTTTAATTTTTTCGTAATTGATATAAATGCTGAAAATAATGATGTAAACATTTTTGGGTGCAATTGAATATAGTTATACAACTAGAAGTTCATGCGAGAGACAAAAATCTAATTCAGTTTTCAAAAACCTAACTCATGCAACAATAAAATACATGTAGTCACATATATTTTGCTTTTGTGTTTTGAAAAAATTAGTAAATTTTTTTGAAAATTTAGTTTGAACTGCCTCTCACATAAACTTCTAATTGTATTCTATGGGTGCTTTTAAAATTCGATAAAAGTGAAAATTATGTTAGCGAAGCTACATTTGGACATAACACAAAGTTAAAAATAATTCCGTCCTCTATTACGAAAAAATTTGGCAAAAAAAATATTATTTTCATAAAAAAATATTAAGAATTAAGTAAGTTCGTAGGTAAGTAAATAAGCAAGTATTATGCACAGACACAAAGATAAACTCATATTCTTGAGAAAATTAGCTGAAAATTTGAGATAAGCTAAGCCGCAAGCTATACACCAGGAGACGAGTTCCATTTGGAACAACTTATACTTAAGAAGAAAACAAAATTTTTTTAATAAAAATTTCGAAAAACAAAAAAATAAATAAGTAAACTTTATTATTTTTTTTTTTTGTTTGTGTTAAATAATTTAAAAAAAATTAAAAAAAATTAAACGTTAATGAAACGTAAATACAAAAATGTTATCAAAGCTATGAAAAAAATTTCATGGAATCTTCAACTTATTTGGAACATGTCGGACAAGTATGATAAATTTATAATATAATTTTTACATGTACAAATTTAGATTTTTCTTAAAATAAAACAAATGATACGAGTATTTTGGATAATTTTACATTTTCAAAATGCGGGCGACTGTTCACAATAAACAAATACCAAAAATATTAAACATGTAAAAAACCGCATGTAAAAATTTAATTAGCCTTATTTTTTTAGCGGTTGTTCATTTGTAGGATTTTCGCGATTTTTCCATGCGCGATTATTCGTGCAGCCTAATAAAATTTATTTTTTTTTTTATTTTAAAAATTGTTTACAAATTATTTAAAAAATAATTCTTCAGTGTAAATCAGCTAGTAATGATAATATTGTGAGTCTTTTTACATGTGGTGATAGTGCTTCAGAAAATTAATGAATGTGTGCAATTATAAATAAATGAAGTTTAAAATTTTGAGAATTTAAAAAAAATTGTAACTTTATACCGCTATACCTTTTGGACCCCCTAGCGAAAGTGTTTCACGCCAATGGATTTAAAACTCTGAAGTATTGCTTTTTGTTTATTCAAAACACCAAAGTGCCAAGAACCGAAAAAATTTTAGTCGTATTTAAAAATATTTATGTTTTTGCCTATATATGTACATATGAATAAAATACATATGTATATAATGTATATATGTATATAATACAAGTCTTTTTGCAAGCTAATATACACATTCTCTCTTTACTTTTTATGATTAATACAAGAATAAACATAATTTTCAATGCTTTGACAAAATAATGTTCATTTCAAAAACTATGTAAATAGCTGTGATGATTTTTTTGTCATTAAGTTAATTACATCCATATGTATTTGTACTTTTTATATACAAAATGAGAAATAATATACTAAAACCATTTCATTATGTTTTATAATATCCAAGCAAAAAAACGAACAAAAGCTTCCAAAAAAGAACTTTTTCACCACTTCAGAAGTAGAACTAAGTGCATATTTTGAACTTTTTTATTTATTTTGGAAGTTAATAAAAATCATTTCCAAAAAACTGAAAATAAATCTATTTTTAGCAGAAAAAAAAGGTGAATAATTTCTAAGAAAATAAAAGCTTTACAAATTGAAAAGTATTTTTATTATCTATTATCAAGGATAAAACCATAATTTTTTTAAACAATTTTATAAATATAGTTTTAAGAAAAGAAGCATAAAAGTAGTATATCCTACCAGTGACAACCATAAGTTAAAAAACTAACGTCTGCAGTTCTTTTTCAGCACTAAATGCTTCCTTCCAATGACAACACGATGTTAAAATCATAATTTTGTCAGCACTTTTTCAGTTCTTTTTTTACTGGGTATGTTCATTACTTCCCTCAAAAAACAGTATTTTTAAAATTTCTAAAAAATATATGTTAACGTCGAAGGAGTTTTCTATGCTGTCAGATAGTGTCATTCTGGGACTCGCCATAGTTTTCGAGATATAAGAAAAAATGTCACATTAAGTGCACAATTTTTTAATTTGGTTTGCTTCAATTATAGTCAAAATTACAAAAAGTGATCCTACTCCATCCAAATTTAATAAAATTTTGTACAAATATTATCGCCAACATAACTAATCCTAACACAGAGTTTAAATACATTTCACGTTATGGTTCGTGATTTATAGGGGCTTTAAATAAAAATAAAAACCCAAATATCTTTCAAGATATTTATGCTACAAGATTTATTGAGGTCTGATGTTAAAGGAAATAAAATTACCTTTAAAATGATATACACCATGAATTAAATTTTAATGGTCCATATTTCGCGATTTATAGTTGGAGGATGTGGATCTCAAAATGGATCTCAAAAAATGGTATTTTAAAAAATTTGTATATGTTAATTGCAAATTGTTTCTCTTCTTAGTGGTCCCAAAACGCTTTTTCTGGAAATATATCTATAACTGCTCAGCCGCTTGAGATATCTAAATAAAATTTCACAATGTCAGAGCTGAGCTGCTTTTCAGTTGACCTAGAGGACCACTGATCCCAAGCGGTTCACGTCGGTAGAGGGTAAATCTCTAAAGTTGGTAACCTGGTATGTAATTAAACAAAAGAATCACCAAAAAAATTATTTACGTCTTGAATACATAAAAAAAATTAAGTTATCTCTTTTATTTTAAGAGATATAAAGACCGAAGCAAATTTTTCTCTCATTTTTGGCCTAGTTTTTTTTTAATTTTTCATTTTGGCCCTTTTTTAATTTGTACAAAATTTCTTATAAAACTCTAAATAATGTTACAAAAATTATATAAATATCTATCCGATAATGAGTTACATTAATCTGATTTTGAAACTTTAAAAAAAAATCATATTTTTGGGGTTATTTCCCAAAAAGGTGGTAACATACTTTCACTTCTAAAATATTTTTTTGTTTCGGCGTATAAAACAAAGTTGAAGGCAATTTGGCAACGGTTTTCTCTTAAACCCTATACAAATATTGTCAATCTTGAAAAAGTTTTTTAAGCTTTTTTGTAAAATTCTCAAATGATAAACCCGAAATTAACAAAAACACACATTGGCTATATACCCACATATGCTGTCTAAATACACCAAAAAATTTTTTGAGCCACGCCTTTACGAGGTGAACATTTTAGTGGAAAAAAAGTAAATTTTTGAAACTAGTCTCCCCGGACTTGGATTTTGGGTATTTTGGTACGAAAATGTGGGAGTTTTTCAATTCCCTTATCTATATCGTTCCAAAATTTCGTTGGAACACCTCTGCTTGTTTAGATTTTATTTACGTCCAAATATAAACATTATTTCTCAAAAATATGCTTAAAATCAAAATTTTAAGTTTTTCGGGCCATCGTCTGAAGAAATTTCCCATCATTTAATTTGTTACTAATTATGATTCTCCATATTTTAACGTTTCTTATGACAACAAACACCCTCATAAAGTATTTATACTTTTGTTTAAACCTAAAAAAAAGTGCGTCATATTAGGTAATTTTTAGCACTTTTCCCAAGTATTTTATGAAAAATATAATCGACCAGCACGACCAGCAATGCAATGTAAAATTCTTCTGTTATCTTTACATTGCACTTGTCTGAAGTTTTCATACCTTTATAAAGATGTATGTTCTTAGACGTAAGCTGTATATATAAGTATTTGGTATCCCTCAACTCATAAGAGTGGAGTAAAATTTCTCCATACTATGACTCAAAAAACTTAAAATTTTTTAAGAATAAGAGTACAGATATTCAAATGAAATTTTGATGCAATATAGACAAGCTTTCCCTAAAATCAGGAAATTAAAAACACACCCAATATTTTGTATCAAAATACCCAAAATCCCAACTAGAAAAGATGTGTTTTAAAAATTCTAAAAGTTCACTCTACATCCAGCAGTGGTCAAAAATGGCCATTTCGAATGAAAAGTTCAACTTTTTGAGTCCGTAAAGAAAAAGAATTGATTGTTGATTTCTGTACTTCTGTTAACTAAATTCCAAAATTCCAAAAAATTATGAAGCCTACTGGTAAATTTAGTCTCATTATAAAAACTCTATAGAACGGCAAAATATATATATTTCTATATATATATATATATATATATATATACAAAGAAGTGAACGAATATTACCACCTTTTTGGTAATTGAGAAATCTAGTGGATATTCTCACAAAATTTTAGGGCCTAAATTAAGGCCCCCAAGTTTACAAAACTTCAAAAAAAAAACTAGGCCAAAACTTAAGTTAAAATTTGCTTCGATCTTAAACTAAAATAGATAACCTACAGGCGAAAGCATGTTTTTTATAGAGATTTACAAGAACTACCTATTTGTATTTTTTATGTATTTTTATTATTTTCTTTTTTTCTCATTTCTTGCCCGAGGGTAACAACTTTGGTAGTCTACCCTTAACCCCCGTGACTTGCTAGGGACACTTTCTCCTCCATGTCAATTGGAAAACACCTCAGTTCTGATCTTGTAAAATTATATTTATATACCTCTAATGTTTTACAAGTTACAGAATTATTTCCAAAAAAAAAAAATAGTTTTGGTACCACTGTGGACCATCAGTAAATATCATATTGGGACTACCAACGGTTTCTGTGATAATGAAAAAATAGTGCATCAATATCAAAATAGTCCATATCTCACGACTTACAGTTCGCGAATAAATATCTCAAAAATGGTACTTAATTTTTTTTTTTTTTTTTTATAAGTTAATGGCGAAAATATTTTCTTTACCCTTAGTAATTGGCATGCTGGGAATCGTAATAATTTATAAATTATTATAAAAAACGTCAATATGTATGAAACATTTTTTTTTAATTTATATTGTTTCGTTTATAGTCAAAGAAAAAAATTGCCAATTACTTCCACAAATCACTTCAAATTTAATGAAATTTGGTAAGAATATTAACATTAACACTAGTAACGGAAATACCGAGTTTTAGATAAATTGTCTTTATAAAAATACGTATATCTTTCAAAACATATATATGTAAATGTTCATTAAGGGCTATGATAAATATAATAAAATTACCTTTAACCGAAATATGCTTCTTTGTTATATTTGATTGGTCTATATTTCGCGAACTAAATTTCGTGGTCGCGTATCTCAAAAAATGTATTTTTAAATTCATTAAAAAAATATGTGTAGACAATGAAGCCCTTCTCTAAATTTTCAGAAAGTATCATGCTTTTAGTCTCAATGAGTGGATCTTATATGGGAGCAATGGTAAATTATGAGCCGACACTCATTGGCACTGTAATTTCTACTTATATAAAACTTATTTGTGTCGAATATTAACTTTACAATAATATTTTTGTGGGATTTATACACGTTAAAGTGATTTTCGGAAGAGCGATTTATGTGGGAGCTACATTCAATTATGGACCAAATTCATGAAATACTTATAAAAATTTTCCGCACCGATTTTCATTAAAATATTGTTGTTAAAGGCATTTGTGATCGCTAAACACATTTGTATGGGAGCTAGGTGAAATAATGGACCTATCATAACCAATTGCTTCGTACTTGAGCCGAAATAATTATACCTCTGCTTTGTTCACAAAGTTTAAATTGACAAACAGCCAGCTAGCTGACCAGACAGACTGGCATCGTTAAATTGACTCAGAAAGCGATTCTGAGTCGAACGGTATACCTTAAGGTGTGTGTTGGATATATATATATATGTATATATATATATATATATATATTTTTTTTTTTTTGACGTCTTATCTACAGGCTTAAGTAGTGAGAGTAGAATACGAGGTTGGAGGGCATGAATCATTCTTGTTCGGAGTTGATCTGTATGTATGTATGTATGATAAAAAAGAAGAATGTAAGTCATTACCACTATCTAGTTGTTTCTTTAAACAAGCTTTAAATGAACATAAAAAAAACATTTGATGAGAGGTGAAAAAGTGCTGTTATTAGATGTTGTATTATATTTACTTTTGAACTGAACTGTGTTCCATTATCTATTACTATTGATTCAGTTGAACCTTCAATAGAAAATATGCTTTGTAGTGATTTGTTTGTAGAATTAGATGTAGCATTTTTAATCATGGCTACATATGTAAATTGAGAAGGTGCATCAACTACTATTAACCACATATAATCTTTAAAAGCACCAGCATAATCTAATAATATATACGTAAGTAGAAAATTCATTAAACATTTCTTTAACAAGAAAATTGGTAACAACTTTTTATAAATGGAATATTTAACGAAAAATGTTTACATATTAAATTCAATGCAGTTATCAACAAAATTTAAAACTTATCAAAGTTGTTTTTTAATTAAAATTTATCGAAAATTTAATAAATGTGTTATATAGTAAAGAATCCCCATATTTTACCAAAGTGCCCTAAATCCCTTCTCACGAAAATCTGTCCATAAATGAAAGTTTAGATCCCCAATTTTAATTCAAGAATATTTTCATAAAATTAAAAATGGTAAATCGTTCTCTAAGATAAATTTATCAGATGCGTATTTGCAAATGAAAATGGATGAGGAATCGAAACAATTTCTTGCTGCTAATACACCTTTAGGACTGCTTGAGTATCAGAGGTTACCATTTGGTGTAATAAGTGTACTTTGTACATTTCAACGTTTAATTGAATAAACAATTGGTGGTATTCCGGGATGTGTAAATTACTTGGATGATATTATATGCACAGGTTCAACTGAAGAAGTATATTTGAGTAATCTTAGTTTGTTATTTAAAAGAAACTAAAAGATAGTGGTTTTCGTTTTAGTTTTTCCAAATGTTGGTTTTTGCAACCAAGTGTTAAATATTTAGGCCATGTCAGGTACTGAGGCTATAAAAATTCTTCCAAGACCTAAAAATGAATCCGAACTTTTATAAGAAAAACTATTCCATAGTTTGCGGTGCACTCAGCGTTACCGTTGAGAATTTTTAAAAATTGTCCAAAACCGGAATACAAAAAGTAAAATCGCCAAAGATAAAATTGGATAAAAAAGTGCCTTTTAAGAAAAACTACTAAATACAATTTTCTTAATAACAAAATAATTTATTTATAATAAATTGTTTATTTGATAAAAACGAATATATAAAATAAAGATTTTTTTATAAAAATAATTTGCATAAAATCTTGTTTTTATTAACTAAACTTATGTAATTCACTCATACATGTGACAAACTACAAATCAGCTGATTTTGGTCAAACAAAATTATTGATAGCAAACAAAGAAGTTTTTAATGTGAACACAGTGTGACCAATTAATAAAAAATATTTTTCCATTTTTTGGGCAAATATTTGATCTTGCAATATTTTTGTAAGAGAAAACAATATCAAATAAAAGTTGTATTAAATCTAAATCATCAATATGTAAAAAAGTATAAATAAATGCAAAGTTTTAAACAATAAATTCTGCTAATATAATATTACTGATCATTTTAATAATTTTATTAGCTTACTTGCTTAAGCAAATAAAATTTAATAATATAATAAAGCAGGATGAATAATTGTATTTTATATCCTTAGTTGGTACTCCAGGGAAATTATACGAAAAAATAGTTTAACATCGGAACTATTGCATATGGCATCGTCTGTGTGTCTTATATGTACTGCCAAAAGTCACCGATAATTACGTGTGTGCTGCGCGAGTTATTCACGGTTAAAGGTGCCGTAATCAGTTTTTTTACATATATCTCACTTATTGTGCATCATACATATTTTGATGCTATTGCAACATTTATAAAATATAAAATTTTTATCAATTTTGTGGAAATACATTTTTATGGGCCATTATTAATTTTGGAGCTATAGGACATTTTATATTAGATATAATTAAATTGTAAGAATAATTATACCAACTATCTTTTAAATTTATTCATTTATTTTCTGTTGCAGATGTTGTCGATAATTATTTTTCTGGTCCATGTAAGGATGTCCGCTAATGTAAAATTTTCAATGGGGCTACAGAGTAAAATTACAATCGCAAACTGGGCACATAACTGAGCAAAAACTTCGGGCACATAACTGTACAAGTCAGAGAACTGTCTCTACAAGTTTTTGTTAATATCGGACAATATTTTCAACTAACACCCATATAAGTGGTTTAGCGAAAACACAGAAAAATTATGATTTTAGTCGACTATTTATATACGTGCTAGACGTTAATTTTAATAAAAATTTTTAGGGACAGTACTCTGACTTACTCAAGTATGTATTCAAAGTCTTTTCACTTTGCTGTTGAAATATTACCCTGTGGTCTTATTGAAAATTTTACATTTGCGTACATCCTAATATGAACCAGTAAGAAATTTCTCGACAACTTGCTTATGCAAGCTAAGTACAAAAGTTTAGAAGATGACTTATTTAATTATCCTTACAATTTTACTATATCGCCTTGCAATATAGCAATGGAGCGGGTATAAAACGGAGTTTTAAACCGTATTTGTTAACATGTTGCATAACACCCTTCCTCATTTCATCTTTAAACCCACTTCCGAACTCATTGCCTTTTTCTTTTCTTCTTATTTTTATTTTATTTTATTTTTTTCTTCTTCTTCTAAAAAAGCTATCAAAGCTGCTCCATACCATTAAAATAAAAAAAAATGTATCGTTTTTGTTTATTATATTTTTAGTAAAAATAAATTTGTTTTCGACAGTTTGATGAAATAATTTTTGAAGAGAAATAATTTTTCAAATATGACCGATATGCAAACATTTTTTCTGTTTGACTATATTTAACGTCTGTTTGAACAAACAAAAATGGTAAAATAAATGTGCGTAATGTGGCCAAAAAATATACTGCGTATCATTTCGGAAAAATTTTATGCATGTTCGGGCAAACAAATTCGAAACAAACATTTGCCTAATCACACCGTACCCTTAAAAATGGCGTTATACTTTTATATTATTTCATTATTTGTTAATTCAGTATTATATATAATGTTTCGTTTTGTTTTATTTAATAAAAAATAATTATCTTTATAGATATCTTGGCCTTTTTTCGTATAACTAAAGTTTAAAAAATAATCGGGAATTGATTTTTTTGTTCCCGTTTCCCATGAAAAGTAATGCTGCGGGAAGCCCTGAACCCTTTAAAAGCAAGAGGGTCAATTTTAAACCTTTTGTTTCCAAAAGCTTTAATTGACAATTTTTGCAAATAATTCACATAGAAGTATTTATTGTACTTAAATATTGATGAATTTATGAAAATATAATAAGTTCCTTTAAAACCGCGATAATAATCGAATTAAAATATTTTTAAAATTTAGTCACCATTTTAAATAAGTTTATAGTTTTTATGATAAATGTATGCTTTTAGTAATATTTATTTTCTTAACTAACCATTTATTTGACATAAAAATTAACTTAACCAATTATGAACCGGAAATCCCAAAATGTTACTTGCACAAGTAAAGGGTTACATGAATACATAGATCAAGAGTATTGAATTTGACCTTTTCAATGATTCAAATATAAATGACGATGTAAAATATTTAAACTTTATACAACAGTAATACAATTTAATACAATAGCACTTAAAATAAAATCATAGAACATTTTACTAAAATTTTAATTTCGCGAAAATGAAAACTAATTTAAAAAATTTTTACTCATTATTTATTAAACGTCATTTGTATATCATATGTTATATATATATACACCTTAAAAACCATATTTTTGGAGGTATTTTAAAACTAAATAATTAAACCGAAATTTTTTCGATATCAGTTTAAAATATATAAATCTTTAATTTAATGGGGATACATTTGCAATATTCTTTGTCTCCATATAAATCAATGTATTTTAATATAAATGGACTTGCTTGTAAATTGCAACCATTCCAGGATGACAAAAAGCAGTTCGAACCATGATTTAAATTATAAAAGTTCTTACTAAGAGGAATGTAACTCATGGAATTCAAGAAAATACTCATATGTAAAAAATACCTTAAAAACTTATTTTCTACAAAAAGTAGGTTTTAATTTAAATCATTTAGGTAATAGCAAAAAAAATTAGTTTTATAAGTTTAAAATTATTTAGATTATCTACATAACCTTTCAAACTATTTAATTTTTAGCTAATTGATTTTCTTTTATAATAAATATTTTAATATTTAGGGAAACATTACAACTTCCTAAACGCTATACGTGTTTATATTTCTATAGTACTATATAATTATTGAATAATTTCAAATTGTACACTTTAATTTGTTTTTATTGTAATTTTTCTTGTCATTAACAAGTGTTTTCCTAAAACACTTGTATATGTATATATATATATATATATATATATATATATATATATATATACATATATATATTATAATATTTTTATTTTTTTAACAGAGCTTAAATGTTATTGTACCAAAGCACACAAATGTTTCACCAAATAAATATACATATATGAATATACAGTAGGCTATGAAAATCTGTAACCTTTAAGTAAAAAAGAAAGAAAAAAATTATATATATATATATATATATATATATATCATTTAATCCTAAAAGAATTTAAAAAAAAAAAAACATTAAGAAAAAGGAAGAATTTAATATATCTGAATAGGTTTTCAAGGCTAATAATTCTGGCCTGCAAAAATATTCTCCATTTAATAAAATTTAAACGTCCTCAATAAGAATCCGCATTTTTATTCAATTACGTATATAAGGCGGTAACACTAATATAACTCAAGAATGGTTTGCCCAATTTAGATAAACAAAACACCAAAAGATGCTGACTAAATCTTTCATTATATATGACTCATCTTATTCATAGTATACCCAGCTTCATCATTAAAAATTGAAATATAGATACATATGCCCCTATTTTTTTTTTTTTTTTTTTTTTTGCAGATCGATGTAAGACGTTCTGCTTTTAATGAAAGAAAATTGTGAATAAATTCTGATTATGACTAGAAATCTTGTAAAAGTACTTTTAAATAGTTAAGACTAAAATCAAGTAAATAAAAAATACAGATTTTTTTTTTTTTGTTAAAACAATTTCCTAACACACTGTCTTGTATGTAGGTTTTCCTGCTAGTGAGTTGTGGTTAACACAAAACTTGCAAATGTATGCACATAGGAGGAGTGTTTGTTTATGATTGTGTAAATTCATTCATTCATTCGTTCACTCACCCATTCATTTATTCATATTTAGTCAAATAAAAAAAAAAAAACGCCTCACGAAATAATTACATTTCATGCATAAACTTAATTCTGACAAGTGTAAATGTCTCTGCGTGTATGTGTTTTGTTTGTTGAAATGTTTCTGACTCAAAGATACATTTTGGCGTGTTTGTGTGTGTGTCTGTTTATGAGTGTGTTGGTTGGTGTTGTTGTTTATATGATTATATCCCAAGAAAGTGTCTGAAGTATTACGTAGGTTATTTTGAAATTATTACAGAATTTAAAAGACATAGTAAACGTTATATCTTACGAAAGTGAAGAAAAATTTCATGTATCACAGTTTTTTTTTTTTTTTTATATTGACACAAAGGAAAATCGACATATGTATTTATATACGCTTTAACGAGTTCACAAAAATATATAAAAAAAACTGTCATTCCTTTTGTGATTTTCGCAATATTCATTTAGAACCTTAAGCTTAAAGATCGGAGAACCCAAAAAACGATGTACATCGGTTAAATAAACTTTCTAAAAAATCCAGATAACTTAGATGTGATATATTAAAATATGTAAGGGAAACTAGGGTATTGTGGCGTACGACGTAATTAAGAAAATTTTAATTTCTTCGCGTATTTTTTATTTGTTTTTTTCTTTTTTTATTTATTTTTTTTTTTTTTTTTTTTTTTTTTTTTGTAAAAAAGACTTTTGGTATATGTTATCCATTATTGCACTACATTTCTAAATTATATTTCATACATAAAACCTCTTTTTTATTGCTTTTCGAGCATATGGATGAATGCAAAATTGAATACTTTATCTTACATATATTTCAACTGAAAAAAAATTTTGTCCTTAAAACATAATGATTTTTCAGATCTCTACTTGACATAAACGTTATGGAAATGACATAAGCAAAATGAAAATTTGATGCTTTAGTAAAATCAATAGGAAAACGTAAGAAAATTGGAAAATACAGTAATTACAGCAATTTTTCGGTTTGACGAACATTTCTTTTAACAAACATCGCATTTAACTAAAAAGCAACATTTTTCTATTGAGTATTTTATATAGCGAACAAATAATTAATTTTGTAATTAGTTAAACGAACAAATAAAAATAAATTTATTCGAAAGAAAATTAGAATATTAAAAAAAAATGTTCAAATCCTAGTATTAAAAAAACATACAGTTATTTAAAACATAGCTTTTCTTTTGGCCTTTGGAAGAGAAAATAATAAAAAGAGAATTTTTAAAAGACGAAATGAAAATTATTGATTATCACTAAGAAGGCTTACGTATAATAGAATTGTACTACAAATATAGCTGCATAAATTTACATAAATAGTATATACACCATTCTAATATCAAAAAGTATCTTTTAAGAAATATCGGAAATAAAATTTTGGATCCTCAGAATGAAGATTTAGAAAGTGAGAGTGAATATTCAATAATTCTTAGTTTCATATAAGCAAAATTAATTGATTAAAACAATACAGGGAGAATTAAATTTAAGTCACTGATGGTTGGCCATATTCATAAATTATTCCAGTTTTTGTTATTTTATGTTATACAGTTATTTTTAATAAAATTCAATTAAAAAAATATATTTTTAGTAACTTGTGCCCAAAAGAGTTACTTGCGTTAGTACTGTATATAAAGAATTTTTCAATTTAGGGAACAGACCTTACATTAATTAGGTTCATTAAATCGAAAAACTACTGTAAATCATTTTCGAAAGTTGGCCTTATATGGTAACAATTGTCATTTTGGCTTATGTATGTTGCACAAAAAATCGATTACAAATATTTCAAAAATAAAGAATTATATACAAAATCAACCCTCGCATTTTTATTTTCGTGCACTTAAATAATCTCTCCCTGTATTCAATTACAAGCTTCCAGTGAATGTGGTCTTCTTTTAATTTTATATATAAGTATTTTTATAACAGGAATTCCGCATTAACACGTAAATGAGTAATTTTCATGGTATTTGGTCAAAATAAAGAAAAAAATAGCAAATAAAAATGTGTACAATAAAACTTGCGAAAACAAAAGTTATCAAAGTCATTCATAAAGTAAAATGTAAGTTTTTGCGTGTTTGTGTGTGGGGTGAGTGAGAATGATTATATTTATTCTATCCCTGCAAACATTTTCTATCGAAAGCGTAACTATATCGTCACATCGGAAAGTTGATATGCGTCGCTTTTACTATCGAATTCTGATCTACTTAGTAACATCGTTCGGGAAGAACTGTGCCACTAAGCGAAAGTTCTTTAGTCAGTACTGAATGTAAAGGTGCTAATTCGAATCTTCAAATCCCCACTAAAGCGTTACTCAAAAGGAACTATCTCTTGGTGGCATATTTCTTCCCGAACGGTGTTATTAAGTAGATCAGAATTCGTAATGCTTTAGTGAATTTTGTACGTCACGTATTAAGATCTACTATAACGTAGTAAAATATGTCTAATAAAAAATTCTAATCTTCCAATCCCCAATAAAGCGTTACTCAAAAGATGTCATCTCTAACTGTATCAGAAATCGATAGTAGAAGCGATACATATCAACTTCCCGGTGTGCCTATGTAGTTACACTTTCGATAGAAAATATTTGCAGAATTTTAAAACTTTTTTAAAATAATAATGCCAGTAATACTTACATATTAAAATGAAGGATTAGGAATGAACAAAATTATCAAAAGTAAAAATATAAAAATATTTTAAATCACAACATTAACTCTTTCTGATATTTATTATAGAAAGTAATGAAATTAATTGCACACTAATATTTTCAATATAAATTAATATAAAAAAATTAAATTAAATAAGAATACTAAGCAATATTTTAAATACAAAATTAGAAAAGAATATTTGTTTCCTTCAAATTAAAAAAAGTACGTATATATAATGAAATAAGAATAATTATTAATATTCTAATTTATTTTTTAAATAACAAAAATAACTAATTACACAAAAATTATTAGTATGTTCGGCGACAATGTATAATTTTTAGAAAGGTTATGATGTTCCCATTATAAAAAGTGTAATTCAATATTTAAACAATGTTTTTCAGTAATATACGATTTCTAAATATTACAAGATTATATTATTATTTATTTTAATTTTGTATTGAAATTTCTATATAATTAAAATAAATAAAATTTTTTTAGTTAATTTTTTTAAAATCGCCAGTTTTGCTACAGAGAAACAATTAAAGAATAAATGTATTACACTTTTTACAAGGTGAACACCATATACTTTCTTAAAATCATACTTTTTCCCTGAACAAATAGCTGACTACTAAGAATTTTTGAAATATTTGACACAATATTTATGAGAAATTTTCTCTAATTTCTCTTTCAAATATTTCCATTTTTATAAAGGGAATTCCCTTTATTAAAGATTTTATGGTATTTTAACCATTTCCATACTCTATTACAAATTTTAATGATGATGTACCATTTTAAATCATTATTTAAATTTCATCTTGGCCCTGAAAGTTTTTTCCATCATTTTTGCCAATTATTAAGATTATTGAAACTCGGATATAAATACCTCTACTTAACCAGAAATTACCACAATCCACTCCACACATTTCAAGCATTACAACAACAAAACAATTTCTTCAAAATATTTAATAACAACAGCAATGTTTGAATTCTTTTCAAATTAAAAAAAAAAAATAACTTAAAATTTTGAAAATTCCTTTTCAAATTTAAAATGCAAAAATTCAGCTTTTCTGAATTTATTCGCTTGCCCAGAACTAGTTGAAATAACATTATTTTCTTAATTTTCTTTTTATAAGCAAAACTTATGAATTTTGTGTTTCACATCAGCTTACATAAATAATTTTAGTTAATGTCAATATTTTTTCATTCTAATCACTTCAAAACTTATATTTTTACTAAGCAAAATTATATTGTTTCTGCTTGTTCTTTTTTACATTATGAAATGTAAACGATCTCCCAAATCATGATTTTATGATAAAATTTTGAACCTAATGCGTGTTTTTTTAAGTTTTTCTACTATTAATCATCTTAGAGTGCCAAATTCGACAGATTAAGTGGATTGATAAAAAAATATTCTTCCAAATGCTAGCAAAGGTGTTGAAAAATAGTGTTTTCGTTTTTGGATAACTGTAACTGTTATCCAAACAACTTCTAATAGTGATTAAAAAAGTTACGTTTAGAAGATTCAATTCATATACTAATATATTTTGTTGTTGGAAAATTGAGAGAAATCTTCTATTGCACTTCTAAGAGTGGCGAAGAAGTGAGCGAAGACTTCACTAAATGCTTGCAGGGTATATACATATAAAAACTCACACACATTTAGGCATTATAACATTAGTATTATATTTATGCCTGTATGTATGCTACAACTTCAGAAAATGATAAATGATTCGAATGAGTATTTGCAAATGCTTACAAATTAGTGGGTATTATTTATTGACATGACATGAGAAAATCGGCAATCGTATCGTATTTCAAAAGTTACAAGAAGGATTAATTAGAATATAAATAAATCATAAAACTGCAATATATTTAATATTGAAAGTGCTGAATGTATAGTTTATTTCATGTACAAATGTAAGAATTCTACTATGTTATTAGTGCTGGGATAAAGTAGATGTAAACTTTTTAAACAATTGAATTTCTATTAAGTTAATAAAGTATTGAAAATACACAGAACAACTTGGAGAAAAATAAGGAGAAAATTTAAATCATCTAGCTTGTCACTATTTTTATAAGATTGAAGATACAAGTCATTGAGTATAAGTAATAGAAAATTATTTCACAATTGGGCCAAATTGTATGTGTAGGGTAGCAAGAGGAGCATTCGTCATAGGGGAACACTTGAAATCATCAATTATATTGAAAACGAATTAATATTTTTGTTACACTAATTGATTTTCTTTTCCTTTATCATAGAACTTTCATCCATCACATTTTGATATTTTCAGTATACATTTGATCGTGATTAATTTTTCTTAAAATACTCTCACAAATATTTCGCTGTAGATATTTTCTGTGATAATTTTCCTCGTTTTTCGGATTTAATAAAGGTTTTGACCAGAGTTATAAACTTGATATTAATGAACAAGAATTAACCCCTGATGTTTCAATTCCATCACTGAAATTGTGAAAAAATTATCATTGGTGCACAAGACTCCTTTTGGGGATAATTCGCCAGACTGCTAGTAGGCTGGACCCAACTTATCCTCCGGGAACTTCGCATACTGTTCCCTTATGAACCGTTGGAAATATCAAAATAAAATTTCGTATGATCAGAGTTGATTTGGAGGAGCACAGGTCCTCAGCTTATCCGGGGTGTAGAGGATAGATCTCCACAGTTGGTCACGTTGAGTGTGCATTTTTGTCAATTCGCCAAAAAGTTATTTATGACTTCAATATAAAAAAATACATATTGGTAGTCCTTATAAATCTCTACAAAAAAAAAAAACAAGCTTACATGTGTATTTTATCTCTTTTAGTCTAAGATATATTTAGGTCGAAACAAATTTTACCCTCATTTTGGCCTAGTTTTTTTAAAGTTTTTGTAACTTGGGGCCTTAATTTGGGCACAATTTTTTTTTTTTATATATATCCACTTGATTTCTCACAAAATTCTAAATAATATTCCTGCAAGATATAAATATATCAATCCGATAAAAAGTTATATTAATCTGAAATTGAAACTTTAAAAAAAATTTCACATTTTTTTTGGTTATTTACCAAAAAGGACATTGTCAATTTTGAAAGTTTTTTATTTTTATTCTTTTTTTTTTGCAAAACTTTCAAACGTCAAAACCCAGATCAACAAAAAATATATTGACTACATACCCCTATATGTTGGTTAAACACACAAGAAATATTTTCTGAGCCACGCCTTTTATAATGACTGAAATTTTTGGTATTTTAATATAAAAAGGTTTGAGTTTTCTTACTTCCTGAATTTAGAACAAGTTTATCTGTATTTTGCAAAAATTTTATTGGAATATCTCCACTCATTTAAATTTTATTTAGGTTCAAATATTACCATTATTTCCCATAAATATACTTAAAATCTAAATTTAAAAATTTTCAGGTCATAGTCTAAGAAATTTGACCGTATTTTATATATTTTCACTAATTATGATTCTCCATGATCCTGTGACGCCAAATACTTTCATAAAATATTAAAAAAAAAAAAATGGAAAAAAAGTTAAACAATTATTTCAGAAAAAATCATTTTGGCACCTCTGTGCGGTGGGATAAGTTAGGTTAGGTATTATAGGTAGCCTTCTGTAGGTGTCTCGGCTCACTTGGGTCCTATTGGTCCTATAGTGTTATCTGTAAAGAAAGTTAATAGGAAGAAGATAGGGAAAAGGAAGAGAGAAAGAGGGATAGAATAAAAAGTTATGATTAGAGAGTTGCAGAGGTCTAAGTTAGCTTAAATTAGCTATAAAGATAGAAGAATAAAGTGTAATAATTTCAGACAGGAGAGAATCGCTGAATGGGTAAATGCTTCGATATAACTTTCTCCGTTCAAAAATTTCAGGGTAATCGTCATAAGATATTTCATTCCCGAATTACACCAAGAAGCTGTAACTGGTATATAACTGATAAAACGGTGAGGCTAACTAGAGACCTTTGACCCAGACAATGCTTGCAACGTAAGCAAAAAAAAAATGGAAATACCAGCTCCTTCTCGTTGTGACAGCTTCTGCAATAATCGTTGGATAAAGAAACACAATAAGAAAGCTGACCTCATTGATTCCAGCTTGGGCCATATCATTATTGTAATCTGGCACGTGGGTTCATTTTTATATCTATTCTGTGTCGTAGTATGAAATGGAATAGATATATTTATCCGTCGATAACTCCTTGCCAACGATCGCTGAGATAACTATGCAGGACTCCACAGCACCCAAAACAGGGGTTAAGGCTGAGTTTGCATCAGCGTGGGCTTTGGTAGCTTTTGAGATACTAGCCATGACTGATTTAGTTGCTATCAGCTAGAGGTTGAATAGCTGTGGTTTACAGTCAGCCAGCACAGGGTTACCAGACTTGATTTTTGCGGAGGTTATTTGTTTTCTGTTTGTATTTGTATTATTATTGTTCATGCGATTTCCACGAATAGGCATGTAAAGAGATGGACCATCCACGCAATGACGGCGTACATGGACTAAGCAAAAAAAAGATTACAACCGACCTGTGCCTGGCGTTTGGAGGGGAGTTGTTAGCGACTAGTTTTCTTTCCACTTACTATCTATTCAGGTCCACAGCACTGTTTCCAACCACCTTAACCTTACAAGTGGGGAAAAAGGATAGGGAAAGAGAAGGGAAGATGTAAGAGGAGACTAGAAAGTCAGAATTGGGAGATTTGTCTTGCTTTGATCCTGTACTGTGGTTCATGCAGTACAATCCAATAAGAAAAGAAACATTTCCATTATTTCAGACTATTTGTAGTAAAATATATTCTGCGACGTAGACATCACTCTAAGACTAATGGTATCTGTGGGACCATTTGTACAATGTGTACTGCAGTTGAATGACGTTTCTTCTTATTATTGAACTGTACTGCATAAAGACCTAACTATCTGTAGTAAACTCAGGGGACCATTTGTACAATGTATTTGCTAAGTTTGCTACTGACAGCATGAGTGGAAGTCAATCTCATGTGATCTTTTCTTGGAAATGCGCCTCTCCCCTATGCATCACCTGAGTACGTACTAGATGGGAGACAGGCAACTCTACACAGAGGAACAATCAGAATAGAAAGGATTTAAATTAAAGCCAACATCTAAGTTTTTAGTACAAAGTTTATAGATATCGTTTGCAGTATGAGAAAAGAGCACTTTAAATAGAAAAGTGGCAAATGCTTCCCCTTCTACTTAAATTTTTGATAATTTGATAACGTAAAATAATTTATTTTCCTATCAAATATTCAAAGAACTTAAATTTTCTACCAAACCAATAAAATGTGTATTTCATTTTATTAAACATAATCATGAATGAATGTGCAATTTTTTACTTCAATCAAATTTTATTCAAGTGGTATTAATTGCAATGATGAAATAATACCTTTAATATATTGAAAAATATCTAAAAATGAAATTCATGAAGGATTTTTCGAAAAGATTTCAAAACTGTGTCGTTCAATAAAGGAATTTAAAATTGACATTAATTATATGCTCAAATTTATTTTTAAACATAATTTTCTCTAAATTTTTATTCAATATTTTCTATACATGATTTTTAATTTATTTTATTAATCAAATAAAAGGAGATACTTTTGCATTTAAACTATTAATCATAACTTCCTATTTTTTTTTTTTTTTTACCGAAAACACAGTTTATTAAAAAAGATAATTAAATTCCCAGTTAGTCATGTTCTAGTGTTTCAAACAATAACTGCAATGCAGTGCCTTCCCCTAGCACGCTTTTTAAACAGCGATGTCAAAGTTTAAAACGCCTTTAAAGGCAAAGTGTAAAAAATTACTTTTAAACGCCCACACAAAACATTAAATATTCTACAGTACTATACTAAGTCAAAATAAATGCAGAACATTTTTTCTTAATGCGTACAATGGTAACTAATGCACTCAAATTACAAACATTTCTAAATAAAGTTAATAATCAAATAATCGATACTAATTAAAAAATGTCATGATTATTGTTAATTTTGACAACCAATGAAAAATAATTTAATTTTAGCAAATATTATTAATAATTTTTATTTTAGAAAAATCTTATATATTTTTTCTTTCAAAATTTAAAATAACATGAACCCACACTGTTTATACAAATACGTCTGCATTGCACTTTATTAAAACGAGTATTCTCATTAGGGAATGCATTCCATGATTTCGCGTCCCGGGATTCCCGGGAAATTTGCAATTTTTAATATCCCGCCGGGAATCCCGAACAAAATTCCCGGGAATTTTAAGTTCTTTTAAATGAAAAAAACTGCGTTAATTTTAACAAAAACTTATATATTTTAGTAATTATTAAAAGAAAATTTAGATATGCGCTATATTTTAAAAACATTTTATCAGTAAATTTGCATTTCCAATTTATTATATGATTTATATGGGATGAACCTATGTCATGAATTCCATTAAATATCTTAATAAAATTTCGCCATCGTCAAATGGAAAAGTGCAACTTTTTAAAAGAATCTTGTAGGCATTTTGAATATAGGTTATTAATTTGTCAATGGTATAGACAATATTAAAGACAAAATTCTTAACTGGCTTCCGATTTCATAAATTTTTTATTTCGTTTATTTTATTTATTTAGTTATAATAAAAATTATAAAAAACAATACTTTTGACTTAAATTTCACAAAAATATCAATAATCGTCATAGGAAGTTGAAATTCGGCCAGGATATTATATGCATATGATGTCTCATTTGATAATTTTCGGCTCGTTTAAGCGTGCGATACCCTTTGGTTATTTTCCTATAATGTTGGGCCATTCTTTTGAAGACACAAATAATGTAATACCGACCCCGAAGTGTTTCGAAGAAAGCGTTCATCAGCCAATACGTTTAAAATTATTAAATTCTAAATTTTTTAGTGAATTTTTAATAAATTTAATTTCTAAAGATACTTACAAAAATTGTTTGAACAATATTTTATTATATAATAAAATAGATATATTAATATCTATTTTCTCTTGCAAATGCGATATTGTTTTATAGTATATTCCTTTTAAATAAAAAAAATTATATTGCTTAATATTGTGTTCATATCAAAAAAAAAAAACTTCCACTGCATGTAATATTTCAGAATTCATTCGAGTTTATTATTCAGTAATTTAAGCAATTGATCAAATTTCCCTGTCTCAGTACATTTACAATCTAGTTTTAAATCTGCTAATGCAAAGACTCATATACTATTTGGGTCTCAGTTGTTCAACTAATAAGTGTAGTGATAATTATAATTTTTAATTCGGTATCCCGGGAATCCCATGAAGTCACAAAATGGTTCCCATTGTCCCGGTAAATCAAAAAGTTTAGGAATTTGCGATGCCTAATTCTCATATATAAATAAAATAGAGTAAAAGTCACAACAATAAAAAAAACAACAGAAAAAGGTTAGACAATAAAATTGGCATAAACAACTTTTAAACAATAAATAAGTCTTTGGCAAAATGCAACCATTCAAATAAAAGCAAATACATAAGAAAATTTAAACTTAATGAAAAATACTGCGTTTAAATACAAAAGTATGTAACAGCTACACTTTTATAAAAATACTAAAGCACAGTGGGACAAATTGCAAAATAAATGATAATAAGTCTGGATCTTTGAAACCACTGAACCGATTTAGATGAAACTATGCTTTCAGAGCATGACCGGCTGGACCACGGATTCCGTTACAATGGGCGAAAGCTGGCCATCTCGGGAGTGAAAAACTTATCGGAGCTTGCAATTTTCACATATATGAACCGATTTTGAATGTTTTTACATTTTTGAATTCTCCTAAGCAGGGCAAAGAAAAGTCATAATGTGCCAAATTATCTTTTATGGTTTAATAGATATTTGACTTCAAAAATTAAATTTCATATTTTTGGTCTTGACTTTTTTGCGATTATGCCCTATAACTTTTAAAATAAAATTTATATTTTTTAATACGCTGGAAATCTATTCAATTTTCTAAATTATTCTAATTTTTTTTTTTTAGTTCTCTCAATTCGATAACAAGAAAATTTTTTTCAAAGCAAAAATTTCAAAACAGGTCGCAAAAATTGCAATTTTTTGCCAAAATTTAACTTTATATATTTATTTATATTTTCTTTTTTTAATTTGTTACAAAAGAGTTCAATAGTTTTTGCCATTTTCTGAAAGACGTGTAAGAGTAATTTTTAAAAGTTCTAAATATTCATCAGCAGTGGTCAAAAATGAGTAATTACTAGTGAAAAATTCAAATTTTTAGTCCATATTTTGTAGATTTCGATACTTCTGAGAACTAAATTAGATAGTTCAATATGTATTTAAAGGTTTTATAAAAAATGGCAGTCTATCGGTAAATTTAGTCACACGAGACAATTTTCGAAAAAAAAAAACATTTTCAATAATAAAAGTTCTAACCAAAAAACTATATAGTAAAATTCTATACATCTATCCGATATTTAAATTTTTCTATTTTTCATTGAAGATTTTATAGCAAATATAAAAATCATTCTAATATCGATAAGCGTTACGAAAATATTTATAGTGAACGATTTGTAATATTTTCTTAAAACGCTTTTTTAAGTATACATCATTTGAAAAAAGACACAATTTCATATCAATTGATATATAAGATTTTAATCTTTTATTTCTCCTACCTAAACCTTAACAGCCTTAAATCACCCTTCCATTGCAAATTTGCACAAATGGACAAAGATATACTTTTTTATCAATTTTCACTAAATTTAGTTATGCAAACATTTTTCATTTATAAAATTGCGCATTGAAATTTCATACTAAAAATTAATTTTACCTGGTTCAGGATTACTTGTTTCCGAAAAATAATATTAATAATTTGGTTGTATTAGGTGCAGATAATCAATCAATAATTTTACCTTGGGAACAAATGCACATTTGTATATATATCGTCACCTAAAATTCAAAAAGCCGTAACCACTAACCACTGAAAAATCAAATGTTGGTTTTTTACTGGATTATAATATAAAAATCCAATCTACATCTACAAAAAAAATTCATATTCATATCTTAAAAAATTACTTCAATATTAGCAAAAATCAAAAGGCCGTAACATCAATTTCATAAACGAAACAGTCGTAAAATTTTTCCCATTTAACAAAAATTTGGTTTGAAGAATATTTTATGCTTTACCTATTTTTGCTTAAGGTAGACTATTAAAAAGTTTTAATAAATTGCTTAATTTTAAAGCAAAACATTATTTTGTATTTTCATAATGTTTTTGCTTGTGCTGCAAAAAGAAGTCAAAAAGTGTGGTTACGGTCTTTTGCATTTTAGGTGACGAAACAATGTATACATAAATATCTGGTTATAATCAGTTATTATCTATAAATTTTTATTAAAAACAAATGTTAGCTGTATGTACATAAATAAAGATGAGTATATAAAAATGTGAAAAACTTAATAGCAACAAGTTATATTTAAATAAAAATAAATTTTAATAGCAATTTTTTTATTTATTTTCAACAAAACAATCTGAAATGTCAAAAGTAAGAAGGTCTTTAATATCTTGTGCTTCGTCTTTTCCCACATCAAAGCTTATTTTTGGTAACAATTTACTTCTTTTTGTGTACAATACTGGATCTGATGATAACAACAAATGATGCATTAAATCAGAATTTTGGGCTAATGTTAAACATTTTTCTTGCTTCTTGAGCTTCTTCATTTAGTTCTCCTAAGGCAAGGATATTATTTTCTATAATTTCTTTCCCATGAGATAGTACTTTGTATAATGTTGGTGTCATTAATCTCCATGGATATAAGCTTATGCTTAGTATTTTTGTTTTAGTTGCATACATTTAAAATTTCTCTATATTGATTTCCTTTTTGCTATTTATTGTCGGCAATATTATTTTGAAATTGTGTACTAAGTTGTAATTGAGTTCAGTAATAAAAGATGTAGTTTTAGGATCCACAAAAATCGCCTGGTAGTATTTCCGTCGTTAGAGCTTTTATATCCATTAACGGGTTTATCACGCTTCTTAAATTCTTCTTGAATTCTTTTCTTTTTTCCACTCCAGTTCTCATATTTATTAAATCTTTGTTGTTTCTTGAAGAAATACAAATATCAAAAATTGCTTTGACGCTCATACACTTGTTTTCTTTTATTTTATTTTTAGTAATTTCAGGCTGCTACTTTTGACAGAGTCAAATTGTATAGTGATAGCTGCCTTAAAAACCTGTTAAGTTACTGTCCTGTTAACTCCAGCTACGTGACACATGACAAAAAAAAGGCTGCTCATAAATTGTTTTAGGATGTTAAGTTATAAACACAAGTGATGTTTACTTCAGAATAAACCCTTCCAGAGTAGGAAAAGAACATAAAGATTAGAGCAGCATAGTATATCACAACTTCTCCCAAATTTCTCGGTTATTAAGGATCGATGTGATATTGAATCCTCTTTCAAGCTAAAGTTTTGTAAAGAAAGACGAAAAATAACGTGGTTGACCTATGAAAGTTCAAGAACCAACTTAAGAGTGCAAAACACAAATTAATAAAGTCTTTCTGTAGCGACGCCAAAGATCACTTTGAAACGAGCTGTTTCCGTAAAATGTTATCATAATCACCGGCTTTCCCAAGCTTCATTCACAAGACTTGCACCAGTTGGACAGCTTTACCGTGGTTTTCATCCCCTAAGAGAGTAATGCTTCTTAAACTAAACCAAAAGGTTTCAGGCCTATTACTCTGTTGTCCTTCTTCATGGAAACTTCGGCGAGGTTAATTGCATGATTAATATTTCTGACCTATTATCATCATCTCAACATAGCTACATAAACAAGATATACATAAATATGTTCAAACTTGTTATAATTTGCTTGCAGTGCTCTCGAGCATAATGAGTGTACATTGGTTTCCTTTTCGGATACAGAAGGGGTCTTTGACAATGTAACTGAAGGCAGTTACAACACCTCAGAATGTGCTATAGATAGGTTATTATAATCTAGTAAATATCCAGATCAGAGAAACAAGAAGAAAAATTTTCGGCGGTGTGGCCCGGCACTTTTTAATCGTCGGCGACAGCGGTGAGATTTAATAGTGAATGACATATTGCGTCACCCGGATGCGCCACTTCGGTTAAAAATTAAAACAGTTGAAATAGAAGAAGAAGCATTAACTTAATTTAATATGTTTTATTTCCCTCAATTCAGATAAATTTATCATCTGCAAGAAATGTATTCATAACAGATGGAGCCACTGCATTCATTACTTTGTATAACATACAATGTATTTCTTTTTGAATTTCAATGAAAATTTAAAAATTTCGACAGTTGATTTTAAGTCGATGTGAGCCAATGAAATCGAAATTTCATCGGCGACGCCGCCGGCTTTAAACCATTTGGCTTGTATTTCTAATCCAGACCCCATCTCTCACCGTCTACAAACTTCAATTGGCTTTCTTAATAGATGATCTCGAAGATCTTGATAAATTTTCAAGATGATAGAGGATCGCTATTGTCCTATTGTTATGCTTTAACGGAATTGAATTGACGCCAGAAAAAAAGGTTATGGCGCCACAATAAAACTCCACAGAAAAAAATATTGCCCAAAGTTTTTCAAACAACAGTGCTGTTTAATTTATATTAAAATTTAATTAAATTCCTACTTGATTCAATAATTTTTTAATATTTTATAAAAAAATTTCTAAAACAAATAAAAAAGTGAAGTTTGTTTAAAAAAATTATATATAAAACATAAAGAAGTTAAAAAAAGAAACAGAAATTTATAAACTATCTGTAATTTATTCTGGTTTTGAGGACGAACAATCCTAACAGCTGAAGGAATTCCTAGTGTTTATACCTAAATTATTGGACAGATTCTAAAGCAGAGACTGTTGATGATACAGAGACATGAAAAGAAGATTTATTGAAAGGTAATATATTCATCAAATTGTAACTGAAATGGATTAGATAGTTTTTATTTATGGCTAATTTTGTTTATTTTTTACCTAACGACACTGATAAATATCGTTGCTTCAAAAATAATAGGAGTCGATAGAGCCCGCAAAAATTCGACAAAATTCAAAAAGCGAAATAAAAAAATAAATTAAAAAAATCTATAAGAAAATATAAATATATATATATATATATATATATATATATATTTATATATATTATAATAAAATAAAACAAAAACAAAGTAAACAGTTAAAATACATTTTTTTTTTTCTTTTTTAATACTTCATTTTATTCAATCATCTACTTGATTGATTTAATTAATATAATTATTCATTCAATTAACGCTTTGTTTAAAGTTTCTATTTTATACAATTATTTTTGTTAGTTGCAATTTTAAAATCGCTTATTTGGAAAAAAATCTTTAATTTTTTACATACCTTTGTAATAGATATAATCATTTTGGTGAAAGATGCAAATCTAAATAGTTCTTTTGATTGAAACTATTTAGATTTAGATGATAATTAAAACTATTTTTTTTTTTACTTTTTTCTATGTAGAGTTTCGAGTCCTATACATGTCCATTTGGCATAGTATAATGCGTAACTTGGCGCTTATTATTAACGGAGCCCTCTGTTTAAAACCACTAAGTAGTTTAAATAATGCATATTGGACGGTTTTAAAGAATTTAGATGGTATTCCAGACAATGTAGACTGTTGTATATTTTACTTTCAAGTTGAAACGTGAATACCGAACATATCTTGATAAGTTGGAGAGACATTCAAACTGGCAGCTAAGCTAGTTTACGTACGAATTAGCCAGTTTAGAAGAAGATTTATTCTGGAGTCATCAACATAAAATGGTAGTACAGCATTCTGCTATACGCATTTTTTATAAAATATAGCTAATATTATAAGGACTTAGTCTTTATAGCAGTGAGTGAAAAAATGAAAAAATAAACATTTTGTTAAAATTTACACGTATTAATAAATATGAGAAATCTGCAATCACTCGCAATACTAATACCAATGAATTTGTTTTCAGTAGTTAAGATAAAAGTGTGTAAAGATCGTTGAATAATAACTAAGCTAAATTTACAAAAATATTAGAAAAATCTAGGGCTTTATAATTTTCGTTTTTGACTCTTTTATACCTACTTTGACTTTTATTAATGCAGTTTTTTGTATTATAAAATTGGCAGTTTTCAAATCACTGTAATGCGATTATGCTAAATACTATGGGGTATAAAAAGCATTTTTCTGACATTAAATTTAGTTGTACATTGTAACATGCAAATTGTCAGTTGCATTTACTATAATATATACTTTAAGAACAGTAAACGTAAATACTAAAAAGTAGGAGAGGGTAAGTGCACAGGTATCCCTTATAAAATATGTTAATAGAATTTGCAAAGTAATATATAAATATATAAATTTATATATATACATAATCGAATGTTATTATTTAAGAGTTTAAATTTTACCCTATTTAATAACACTATAAAGGATCCATTCATCAAACACCAGACAAAATGATAATAATTAACTTTTTACAAAATATAAACATTTATATAATATCTCAAAGTATTCATATGTATAATTTGAGGGAAACCTGTTAATACTGGTGTCTTCAAATCATATCAAACAACTTTATCGCTGTAAAGAAAAGTAAATATGTATAAGAAAAAAAATGTAAAAGAAAAGGAGCAAAGAAGAGAAATTCAAAATAAATTTTCACTTCCGCTATAATAAACTGCTTTCATCGACAGGATAACAAAATTTAGTTTTTATTGTATTTATTATTGCAGTGGTTACGAAACATATTGAACTTAGTAATAATAAGATCATATCGGAATACTTTATTAGTGTATTGTAAACCTTCTTAAATTGTAATGTATATGTATAAAGGTAGACATCAACTACACAGAAAAAATTATTGCCTAGAATTTTACAATTAACAGCTTTGCTTGCTTTTTTATATTAAAATTTAATTCAGTGATTAATTGATTCAAATACTTATTAATTAGTTATACAAGTTTTTGAAAAATAAAAAAGCTCACGTATGTATAAATAAATTAAAATTAGATGTTGAAAAAAAAAACGTTAAAATTTTTATATTTTGTAAATTTGTTCTAACATACGATCACATTCATGATGATGAATGATGGCGAATGCGAACCGTTATTTAAAGGAGCAATGTTGTATGCAAAAAACCAAAGATTGCAAGTTTTCCATAAAAATCTTTCTCCATTTTCACTTTTTCATGTCTGATTTTGCTCTACGCATATCCAAATACAATAGCCGATATTAAGCCATTTATGCACAAAAGCAGTTGATAAAAAACTACTTAATATACCTACTGAAGTTTTGCGCTGCTATCATTGTTATGCTTTAATTCACAGAAAAGGTGCTTGCATTACTTCACTGATAAGTATGGATTGGTATATATAGAAGTCGGAAGAATTATGAGCAATTTAGAATCCGCATACTAACAACACCAGGAAACCTAGCCGCCGATATTGCTAAATGAACTTCTTATTGGACGAAAAAAAAATTTTTGTAATAAAGACACAAAAATAAATGAAATAATGAAAATAAAATATATTTTTTATTTAATACATTGTTTAAGGTTTATATTTTTTAAACCCTAAAAGTGTTTAATTGGAAAGGAATAATAGTTTTTCAGTTTTTACAATTATTAGTAATCTATATAATCATTTTGGTGAGAGGTGCAAATTTAAATATGTTTTTTTGATTGAATGAATCATTGTAGTTATTAAAATTAATTTTTAAATATTTAAATAAAATAAAAGTATCGAAATAAAATGAAAGTTTGGAATAGATTCAGGGTTTTTAACCTGGAACATAAAAATAAAAATCAATCTACTATGCAAATTTTGAAATATGAATTAAGCTAGTTCCAAAGAAAGGAGCAATGTTGCACTAATAATTATTTGCTATGGACGACATAAAATTCGCTGGATATTCCCAATTTTAATATCAACTAAGAAGTTGGCTTTAACTATAGCATTTGTCTAGATGAAAACTGGTTAACATACACTTTGTCCGTAGTTTTATAAAAAAGTAATTTCTAAAAAATGTTAAGATCTTATCTGCAAAATTCTTTAGATATGCAATAAGTAACATTTTCTTTATGTGCTATAACCCTGCACTAAGTAAATTATTCCCACAAAATCTTAAATCTTCTTCAGATATGCGATAATTAATAATTAATATTTACTATACATGGCCCCCACAACTCCCCTAGACCGTATTTTCATCTTATTGTAGGTATGTTGGGTTTGTCATTCCATGTTTAAAATGTCGAAAAAGTAATTTAAGGCCTCATAAAGTATATATATTCTGGGTTCTGGTAAGATTCTGAGTTGATCTACTTATGTCCGTCCGTCTGTCTGGTAAAAGCAGAATAGTGCTCCGGGGGTACTACCTAAGATGATGGAATTTTGCTCAAATATTTATCTTATATAAGGTTTGTTTGGTATTGCAAATTGGCAAAATCGGTTAATAACAAAAAATGTTATTGGCCAAATACTTGAAACACAGAGTGTTCGTTGTAACTTCGGATAATATTTTTCGGCTGATATCTCTTAAAAAAGCATGTACGACAACCCACTTTACCACTCTCCTCTCATGTAAGGTAAAACATCAATGACATTTTGTACAAATTCTTTAAGAATTAATGTTTAGCGTCCACCTCCCATATAAGGTGAAACATCATCGAAATTTTGTACAAATAATTCGGAAAAAAAGATAGGCGTGGTCCACTCACTTTACCACTTACCTCCCATATGAGATTAAATTTTGAAAAGTTGCAGATGGTGTGTATATATATTCGGCCAAGCTGAATACAGCATTCACACTTGTTATTAGTATATTTGTAAATTTTCTAAATACTTCAATATTAATGGGTAGTATTTATCAAAAAAAAGAATTTTGATACCAATTAAATATACCATCATTTGCGGCACCGGTGTCCAGGAATATGAAACCAACAAAATATATTTGTAACAGATTGCATGTTAACACAAAATAAGACACAGATTTCATAGGGTGATAAAAAAAGCTTTCAAATAAAAACACAGCTTTCCTTTTTGTATTCAATTAATTGATTGGTTAGCAAATTCCAATTTTTATTGTTACTTTAAATTCACAAAATAATATAATTCAATTGAAAGACGAATTATTCACTAAAGAAGCAAAGCTCGACTTATTTCACGAATATATAAAAAATATCGTTTCGACTGCCAACAACAATAAAGCATTACTATGTCAACTCCAATTTGACATTATATAAATATTTGATGGTAATAACGCCACCAGCAGTCCACATACCATCAAAGTTAATGGTATTACCGTCAAATTAAAGCCAAGTATGGGAATGCCTTTACCCATCATTCAGACTTGAATACCCATATTAATATTATATATGTAAAATTTTAAATCAGTCTGATTGTCTGATAAACTCGGAAATTATAAGAATATTGAAATAAAAATTAAATTGGCATCGGCAACTCATATCCTGAACTAAGTAAAAGTTTTAAAATTTGATTTTTCTTTGAAAAAAAAAACAATATTTTGAAAAATTCTTGAAAAATAGGATATTTTCTAGAACATAAAGATATTGAGGTCAAGTAAGAAAGTTATAGTTGGTCAAGCGCGATCTTATGATACCGTACACCATTGCGTAGTACTGACTTTTGAATTTTTCGGTGAGGGTCTTATAAGGAACCTATTGTTGTAATAAGAGTGATTTACATGTATATCAATAAAATATATGACAGTATGCATAGTATATTGATATTTATGCACTTTAGGGTGATTCCCAGAAGTGGGCCTCATATCTTATTATGGAGCTATATCTTATTATGGACCGATACTCATAAAATTTTTCACTTTGCTTCCTACTAATATTAATTGTTTCAAATATAATCGTGATACCAACGGTTATATAGAATTTATAAACGTTAAAGTGATTTTCGGAAGACGGTTTTTTGTGATAGCTATGGTCACTTATGGACCATAGCTTTATTAAATTTTATAAACAATTATATAAAACTCATTTGTACCAAACTTAATCAAAGTAGTGATATACTTAAGGAATTTATGAGCGTTAAACCCTATTCCGCGAGGACATTTGTTAAGGGGGTATAAGGACAATAGGCTTCATCCTTGTATCAAAATTAATCAGAATATCTTTAAAATTATGTTAATACCTTAGGGTGGGGGTTCGAGTATTTTTTCTGTGCGTTACAAATATCAGCACAAGCACAAAATACCGCAACCACCTATGGTGGTGTGGGGTATAAAAACGGATTGTATATTTTAAAAAACTCTACGTTGACTTCGGAAACGAAAAAAAATCTGCTTCAATGTGTGATATTTTTTAGGTTAAAAAACTCAGTAAGATTGCTGAAAATTTTTATTTTTCAAACACCATAATAATTTATCGGAACCAAAAAATTCCACAATTCCTTTTTTTCTTTTTATTTATTAGGCCTTTTTTTGATACTTTATCCTCTTCAAACATATAACAAAAACATTAAACTTTTTTCACAAAAATTTATTAACTATTTACTAATTTACGGAATGTTATTTTCACGTATTTGCAACCACATAAGTATTTAACTATAACTGGATATATAGTTTAAAAAAAAAAAGATCAGGTGCTTATTTCTGCTTTTTCATCTTTTTTAAAGGTACAAAATGAATACCCAGATTTTTAACATTCATATTGATAATAAGAGAATTTAGGTCAAATACTCACCAGCAGTAATAGCGGAAGGCAAATGTACGAGTCACACGATTACTAACGGCAGCGTTATTACCACCTTAAAAATCAATAATTTTTTCACAAAATTTTACAGAGGAAACTTTTAAAACATTGTCATAAATTTTATCTGGCAATGCTGTAAAATGCGGCCGTGCGTTAAAGTTGAACTTATTTGAACTTTTTTTTATATAGACTGCGTGTCCGCGTGAGAAAACAAGATCAGCTGATCGTCGTTCGTCGCCGCGTGCCGCGTACATTGGCCTTTCACCGTAATAAGAATTTGTGAAATAGTTTTATAATATCTAGAATTTATTTTCATGTATAAAATATATTTTATAGCAGTTACTTTATCGGTAGTGTCAAAATTATAATTTCGTTCAGCTAATTTGGCGAAATCTCACAATGATTCAAGTGAAAAAGCGAGATTTTTTAACAAAAACCTGTAAAAATGTATTTTATCAGCAAAAGCTGGAAAATTTAACAAAACTGATTAAAATTCTTTCTACTAAATTATTTGTACTTCAAATTATGACTGTCGTGCAGTGGTTCCAAAAACGTTTTCTTTTTTTTAGAAATAATTCTATAAAATAATTCTTGTAACTTTTTAGAAATAATATTAGTATTTGGATCTACATAAAATTTAAACGAGTAGAGATATTCAAATGAAATTTTGATACAATATAGACAGACTTATCTTAAAATCTAGGAATCAAAAGCTCAACCACGGTTTTGTACTAAAATACCCAAAATACTAATCCGGAAAAAACGTATTTTAAAAATTGACTTTTTCCATTTAAATGGTCACACTGTCGTTTTAAAAGCGTCTGTCAGAAATTACTTTTTGTGTGTTTACTTTTGTGTATTTAATTAACACATTTTTTGTTTGATACCAGCTTTGCGATTTGTGAATTTTGCAAACAAATTTAAAAAAATTGTGTAAAATTGATCAAATTTGGAAAGGGCTTGTAGGAAGACCGTTACTCCAAGTGCTTTCGAATTTACTTTACATTTTAGAAAAAATTTGTGGCAAATATTGAGCCCCACAAATTAAAAGATTCTAAACGAGGTTAAATATCAGTGAAATTTTTTTTTCGATCTAAATGTCTCTTAAATTCAAAGAGCTAACCTACACATGTAAGCGGATTTTAGTAGAGATTTACAAGGACTATCTATATGTATTTTTTTTTTTTTTTTTTTCTATCAAATCAAAATTAATTTTTGGCGATTTTTTTAAAAAATTGCGTACCCGAAATGACCAACTTTGGATATCTACCCACTCCCCATTAATCTGCTAACAACTTATGCTCCTTCAAATCAACTCTAAAGAACCTCGTCTCTGGACAGGTGAAATTTTATTGTGATATTTCCAACGGTTCACAAGTTACAGTATTATTAAAAAAAAGCGTTTTGGAACCACTGTGGTTCGTTTTTTTAATCTAATATAATATACTTCATCAACAATAGAAACTATTTAAAAACATAATTTTAAAAAATCTCATTAATAAGAAAAGTCACCCAAAAATTTCGACATGTTTAATCAAAAAGGAATTATAGTTCAAAAATGACGAAGAGTCACTTCAAAACATTGGGATATTTTTAATATGAAATATAATCCTGATTTGTGTGGGAATTTATTGGGCAATTTTTCATTGAGTCATTTTGCCGGGTTTTGTTTATAAATTTATTACAATTTCTTTAGAAAAATTTCAAAAAATAAAGGGAATCATAAAAAATAAAATTCTAAATTAAAAGAAACAAATTTTTTTTCTGGCTTTATTTTTTTGGAGAATTTACCCTTTTTTTGGCGTTTTTTAGCCTCTTTTTTTCTCATCTCTTGATAATACTGCTTATAAAAAACATTAACAGCAAGCAAAACGTTTCTTCTAGTTTGTGAAGAAAATTAAAATGAGTTAACGTATGTACATTAGGGTGCCCTCAAAATGAAAAGTGTCGAGTTCCAAGCTCAAATGAAAATTTACTTTATTTTAAGATACCGTATCCTTTCATGAGCTGGAATAAAATGAAAAATTAAAATGAAAGGATTTTTTCAGGATTTTCGGAATTTTTTCATATTACTGAAAAAGGTATAATATGAATAATTGGTATCGCAAGGAAGGCCTTTGGGACGCGCATTACTGAAAAAGGAATAATATGAATATTTGGTATCGCAAGGAAGGCCTTTGGGACGCGCATTTACTGAAGTAAATAAATTTTAGGACCAAATCCAAATGTGTCATAAATTTTGAAATTTTTCATAAAAAATTTGATATTTTAATTTTTTACACGACAATAAATTAGACCAATATTTTTCATAAAAAATTTGATATTTTAAATTTTTACACGTCAATAAATTAGACCAATATAATCATTTACCATTTATACCGAAACGGAGTTTTCTGTTTTTTTTTTTTTTTTTAAGAGAAATTAAAAGTATCAAAATGCGTGTATTTTTATAAGATTTTTAAGCATTTCATGCTTCTACTAACTTAACAAATAGTTAATAAAAATAATAATTTATTTATGTGTTTTATTTTAATAAATATAGTAGAGGAATCTTATAACTCTTATTCATAATATGATAAAATGGGATCGTATTATAATACAATCAAATTATAATATGATAAAATGAAAACATGATACGATTTAGGCGAATTATAATATGACAAAATTGATTAATAATATTATTAAATGATACCAAAATATAAAGGAAACTCACCATAGATGGGATTTTTTTTATTTAACTATCAATAATTCCAATTAAGTATCTTACTTTAAAATTACAATTTTGAGTTATTATCATCAAGATATTACAGCAAATGAATACATGTTTAATAATAAAATATCTTAATTTAAAATAATTTAGTTTATAAGAAAACGATAGAGAGAAAAAACCTATATATAATATCACAAAAAGGAGTTTTAAAGAAGTTGTTTAAAAACATGACATAATTGAATCTATACCTGTGGATATAGGGTCAATTAGTCAATGTTCGTTAAACTTCTCAACTGGGAAAAATTTGACCTACTGCATTTTTCATAGAATGACAGAGTCATATCATTAATTAATGATTCAATATTTCTTTGCGAGATTGTCTATGTAGTTCCGAGGTAAGAAATCGTCTTGACAAATTGTAAATAATTTTCAGATTTTTATTTTGAATAATTTGTGCTTGTTTCTTATGGGATTTTGCACAACTCTTCCCGACAGCACAACCATATGTGATTATAGGTCTGATACATAATTTATACAAAAGAAGTTTGTTCTTTATGTTTAATTTTGATAGTGTATTTAGAAGAGTATATAGGGCTCTTCCACAACGATTCGCTTGTAAACAAACATTCATAAGATGTTCCTTAAAAGTAAGTTTTTCATCAAATATTATGCCCAGATACTTTATTGACTTTAAAAAAGCTATTTCTGAATTCTTTTAGGGGATTTGTTAAAAGGGAACAGAATCGCTTGGATTTTTCCTCATTAATTTTAATTTTCCACTTCGTGAAATAGGCAGAGATAGAAACGAGAGCCTCTTGCATACGTTTTACTATGGCGTTAGAGACTTTTCAATGAGAGATGAGTGCGCTGTCGTCAGCATAAAAAGCCACATCGTTACCAGCAGAGATTTTAAAGTCAGAAATATAAAGATTATATAATAATGGGGATAATATAGAGCCTTGTGGGACTCCAGCCGGAATAGGTTTTTCACTTGAATAACAGCCATAAACAACCACTATAAATGACCTATCCGAGAGGAAACTATAAATCAACTTTAATAAATATAGAGGGTAGTTTAATCTATGGAGCTTACATATAAGTCCATTATGCCAAATAGAGTCAAAAGTTTTCTCATTGTCAAGGAAAAGAACCCCAGTGGAATGACGACTTTCTTTATTTGTTTTCACCATATTCACTATACGTTTCAGCTGGTGGGTTGTAGAATGATGCGCTCTAAAACCATATTGACAATTATGAATCAGATTTTTTTATCCGCAAAATTTTTGAGTCTATTTAATAAAAGTTTTTCAAAGATTTTATCAAGTGAACTCAGTAAGCTTATGGGCCTATAACTTGATGTTAAATTAGGATCTTTGTCTTTTTTTCCTAATGGGAATAACTTGCTGAATTTATATGATCTAAACCTGGGGCTTTAAAGTTTTTAAGATTTTTAATAATACATTTAATTTCATTAAGACTAGTTATTATGTCAGGATTATTCATGGGAGTGTTTTCGTTTTTAATTGAGTTGACCAATACGTTTACTTTTCTTTCAACAGAGCTGTTAAAGTTAATAGTTATTTCGTGTGATCTAGCAAACTGATCGGCTATAGCGTTGGCCATCTCTACTTTGTCAGTTAAAACACGATCATTTACAATTAATTTGTGAATTGCAGTTTATTTTCCACTCATACGTTTTGCAATCTTCCAAAAATTCTTACCTCCTACTGGAATTTTTGACAAAAAATTTCCCCACTGTTTGTTTCTGATATTGCTTATATGAAAATCAATGTGTTTATTGAGTTCCCTAATAATTGCTTTAAACATCATTCTCCTAGAGACGTCATTGCACCTTTGGAACTTTCTTCTATACATGTTTCTAATAGATATGTTATTTTGTAACCTACTTTCTCTTGGATACGATTAGGGATTGCAGAACTACAAGCTTCAGCTATTATAGCCGTAAATTCCTGAATTGATTGTTTCACATTAAGACAAGAAATGTGATTATTTAGGATTGTTGAGGAGTAAATTTTTGAATCAATGATAGCTTTTAATTGTACCCAATTAGCATTAGGTAGTCTGGAAACAGTTTTATATTCTCGCAAACAGATTCGTTAATATAAAACGACATTGGTACATGGTCAGAGCTTAACTTATTAGGATGCGTATCTATATCTGAAAAAGAAAGTGTAGAGTTCGAAAGCAGTATGTCAATTGTTGATGGTCGTCTTGGATCTATATTTTGAGAAAAATGGGACGGAATGGAAAATAAATAAAATAGTTCGATAAATTTTGATGACCGTACAAAAGTCTACCGGATCTGTCAGATGTGTCACAATTCCAACTAGAATGGTGAGAGTTAAAATCTCCTAAAATTAAGTAGTCACAATTAGCAGAAGTTAAAAGATTCAGATCAGCAACAAAATCGTTAGTATAACCTGGGCAATATGCAGATATGAATAACACTTTTCTATTGCAAATGTTTAATGAAATGCATATATTTTCAAAATTTTGGTATCGTAAGATGTTTCCCATTTATGTTCTAAAGTTGACTTTATCGCCACCATGGGAGCTTCTATCGTTTCTATAAACATTATAACCCGATAACTTAAAACTATGGTTTGATTTTAAAAAAGTTTCATTCAACAATAAAATTTCTATATTATTCTCTCTTAAAAATAAATGAAGTTCAAGTGATTGAGAAATATTTGTGATACCTTTGCAGTTCCAGTGCATCGCATGAAGGCAGTCTTTTACATTGTCAGATAGCATATTTAAGCATTTGCATTATTACATTAAGTTGTTTCATTTTCGATGTACACTTTTGCAGATCAGAAACAGCTCTAGTAAAAATATTGAATAAGTCATCAATACTAAACACTTCATATACTGGGTTAGATGCAAAATTGGGAGTCCTTACGGTATCAGCATAAGTTCTAGCAGGAAGATGTGCATCGTTTTCTGTCATTTTAGCAGTATTAACCACATGACTGGTATTTTTGGGTAGTTGATCTGAGAATTGATGGTTTTGTAAGAGCCGGTTTTTCTTTTTAACATTCACTGGCAAGATTAGATAATCCTTGCGACTGGGGCATCGAAAATCATCAGCTCTGTGGTTTATGTTCTTACAATTTTTCTTGGTGCAATTGAAGCATTTATATGCTGTTAGGTTTCCTTCAGGTGTCTTATTAATTGGACAGATGGACAAATCACGATCCCCACCACATGCTATGCAAATATTGTTGCGATAGCAATTTTTTGAGCCATGTCCATACATTAAGCACTTTGAACACTGAGTACCTTTCTTACTCCTAAGAGGATTTCTCCAATAAACCACAATGCTGCCGAGCCGCTTAATCTTTAAAATATGTGATTTCGAATTTTGGGTTCGATCGAATTCTAACATATACAATGCATTATCAGGGGAAGAGCGAACTGTATTTATTTCTTTAACACTAGTTACAGCAATATTATATTCCATTTTCAGTTCTTCCTCAATTTCCTTTGAGTCAATTCTTGGAAGGCCGTAAAGAAATAGTTTAAACAGTTTAGTATCTTTACTTTCATGTGTATAAAACTTAAAATTTGCAGCACAAAGTTTGTTCTTAGCAAGATCATAATAAGACAATGATGAGGAAATTATTTTTGTTCCAATTGATATTCTTTTGAAATCAGAGTCCTTTCCAATTAGCTTAAGTACTGAAGCAAACCCATGGGCGGCATCAACTACAATTGGGGGAACTACAACTTTGTACTCCGTCTTTTCTTCTTGTTCACCTTCACTAAAGTATCATCCTCATCATATGACTGTAAAATATTGAATCGGTTTTCATTAGCACTAAATGTCTTTTTTGGGGCACTTCTCCAACATTTCTTTCTTTTTAAAGCACTCATAAAAAGAACTTGTTTTGTTTGTTTATACTTTGTTCTTATGTTTTGTAAATAAATAAAATTTTTTACAAATGTTGTTATTGTTTTTAACGGTAATGCAAAACGAAGAACAATAATAACTCATACGTCTATTCACGATCAGTAACTGCACAAGACTCGCATAGATGGGATTAGATATCCTAAAGTCGAATAATAATACGATAAAAATACATTGTTGTATTATAAAATCGGATACAATATGGTAAAATTAGTTCAAAATATTATAAAGCAAATATGAGAGCGAGTCTCATATCATATATAATGGTAAAACCAGACAAAAATATGATTAAATGGAATCATAATAATTATTATATGTAATCATTCTAATTTTTTAATTCATAAACTCTAATCGTAATATTATTACTATAATATTATATACCTTAGATTGTAGTCACCACAACCATATTTTTTCTCTACGTGAAGTGAGGCAGTATCGAAATTATTTGGAAATAAATCTATAATTTCTAATCGGTTTGTTGAACTTACATAAAATTTATAAATGATTCTATAACGAAATAAATTAAGGTTAAATGAAATACCCATGATATACCCAAATCTTAGTTAAAAGAAGAAAACATTTCGGTATAACTAACACAGGATTATATTTTAATATTTTGGTCTTATATTTTGAAATATTTATGTACAAAAAATCAAATAACCACATTTTTTTTAAATTTTAAAATTTCGGATACATTTGGATCTGTTCCAAATTTTAGTTATTTCATTAAATGCGTATCCCAAAGGCCATTTTTGCGATCTTCGTATTGTTTCCTTGGCAGAAATATGAAAAATATATATAAAAAAGAACTGAAAATAATACCTTCTTTTCATTTTTTCATTTTAATTTAGCTCAGTAAAGGATAATGCAAGGACGAAAATTTTGAGAAATGAAAATGAACTAGATGAAATAAGTTTTCACTTGAGCTGGTAACATTGATACCTTTTTTCATCTTCATAGAAACGGAGCTACCGTAATGTGCATAAACACTTGCAGTGAAAATATATAATTGACAATTATTTTATAATATTATGGTTACCGAAATCTTTTATAAAAATACAGCAAAGTATTGTGGTTACAATAATCAATCACACATTTCAGTAAACAAATTATGTTTATAGCAAACATTGAGTTATCAAAATCGGTCTTACTGCTGAGTCATAAGCAAATTTTTTAAAGAAAACACGGCTATCTTAAAAAGGAACTACTTTTGTACTTTTTTTAAAAAGTACGAAAGTAAATTTTTTCAAATTCTGCATTAAAAATAGAACGAGTTTCATATAAGTATTTAAACATATATGTGTATGTAAATATATATATTTAAGTATCAAGCAAAATAAAATATATATGTTTAAACTCACCAAAATAGTCAAAGATGATAACAATTTCGTAAACGTAAAATTATGGTTTATATATTTTATCATTGAATTCTTAGAAAAATTAGGTACTTTTTTAAAAAAATGCTGATATATTTATTTCGTTGCTAGCTGAACCCGGTATAATACGCTACCCCTATTAATATTATAGTAATAATATGGAGGCTATCACTCCCCATGGTCCTATTTATAACATTTGCTTTACTTTGCAACTCCCTCTAGAGTTTCCCACACTACTTTCGTCTCAATTACATTATTTGAAAATAATTACGCAATTTGTAAACAAATAGAGATATCAAAATAAAATTTCACTCAGCCAGAATTTAAATGATTTTGAGTTGATTCAGAGAAGCTCCCGAACGGATCAGGAAGATAGTGGGTAGATATCCAAACTAATTTATAATTTGATTGTAAAAAAAATATACGTATGTAAAGATGGTCCATGTTAATATGCTTACATATGTAGGATAAATTTTTAAATTTATCTTTAATTTTTGACCTCATCTTTTTTCGTTTTATAAACGTGGCGAGCTCACTTTGAACCCTAAAATTCTATTACCTACAAAATTCCAAATAATATTACTATAATAATAAAAAAGATATATCGCTCTGATAAAAATTTATATTAATTTAAATTTGTCACTTACAAAAAATTTAAGATATTATTGGAGTGGTAATAATTTTTACCTTAAAATTAATTAATTATTTATTTTTTCGGTCTGTAGTATTTTTAAGATTTCTAAAATAAAACAACATTAGTGCAAGACCTATCCAAACTTGGACAGTTTTTAAGATTTTTTGTATATATACATATTTATAAAATTCTTAAATTTTAGTTTTTGCAATAATTTAATTTTAATAACTTCTTTTTAACTTAATGTTAAAAAGTGGGCGTGTCACTAAGAAATAAAAACAAGTAAGAAAGGTACAGTCGGTCAAGCCCGACCATATTATATCCATCACCATTGTGTGTGTGCTTCAAAATTTGGGGAGTGTATATTTATATGAAACATACGTATTATCTAATTATTCGGGTTTTCATACTAATCGGTTAGTTCGACAAATAATTATTAAGGTTAATAACTGATTAATGGCAAACTATTCGATTAACATAAAAACAACACTAATTATAATATATAATCTTTTGAAATCTTTTGAAATTCTTTGACAAAGTTTTCATCTTATCAGTTCTTTCGCCATTTGCATGAAAAAAAAATATTTTTTGAACTAAACAGAATATTACTATAATTTTTACTGTAACTCTTTTTTTTTTTTTTTTTGAAAAATCTTAATTAATATTGATATTTTTAGGTTTTTGTTGATGAAAATTACAATTTAATGACTATGTATTCAGAATTTTGAAGTTATCATGTTATAACCGTTTATCGCATTCTATTTTAACAATAAAAAGAACATCCTAAGAAGTCAATTAGATCTTAAACTTGTGATTCGGAAGTAGTGTAAAATCGGATCATTTCAATGAATTTAGCAGTCGTCATGTTCACAGTTTCATACAAAATTGCAAGAACTTCCAAATTCTTTTTTTTCGGCACAAGGAAAGTAGTTAATTTTTATATATATGTTTTTGAACAACTTTTCAAGAGAGCGAAAAAGCAAATTACTTTTTGTATGAAAGCCATACAAAATTACATACCAATCCTTTTGATAACTTTAGAACTAATAGAGAATTAATAGATTGAATACCCTAATATGTATGCATATATTATGTTATTTATGCACTTTAGATTGAAGTAAACCTTATATGAGAGCTATGATCAATTATAGACCTTTATGTCGGAGATATAAACTTTCTTGAAATTTGGCATACAGATTTATGCTGATATATAACTCATAATGTAAATATTGCTACATGTAAAACATTTATGATCATTAAACCTCTAATTCGGGAAGACGTGGGCTATGTGAAATAATGGACAGATCGTAACCAATTTCAATAGGCTACGTCCTTTGACCATGAAATGCATATGTGCCAAATTTCGTTAAATTATTTTCAAAATTGCAATCTGTAGTTTGATTACAAAGTTTACGTGGACGGACGGACGGACGAACATCATTAAATCGACTCAGAAAGTTATTCTAAGCCGATTAGTATACGTCAAGACCAATAGCTTTGGATATTACAAACATCAACACAAACGGATAATACCTTCTTCACTTATGATGGTGTAGGGTGTAAAAATTGTATAACGGGTTCTGTGCGTAATATATATATGTCAAATCCTGTGTGAAACGCTAAAATAATAATGTGATAAATTCAAAAAGTTACTTTTTAAAAAGTAGGCGCAAAATATGGGCGTAGTACCAACCGAGATCTAACATAACCTGAAAATCGATTCAGGTACTTAGGCCTGATGATACTCGTATACAAGCAATCATACACTTCATTTTTGTTATAAACCCTTCACTACCCTCCTAATTTCGCATTTTGGCTACAATCCTACCTGTCGTTACCCGACCTAACCATGCTATTTTTATTTCAATTGCTAAAATTTTCCACATAAAATTTTAACTCTTTCACTATAATAGTTCCTTAGATATATAAAATTTTTTTTTTTTTGTATGGGTATTATTCCTCCCTCTGGACCTATCCATCCTAGAAGTAGATAAGAAAGTCATTCCCACAAAATTTCGAACCTTTTGCTATGGTAATACTTTAGATATGATATAATTAATATTTTCTTTATATGTGGGTATCCTTCCCCCTGGACATAAACCATTTTCGTCTCAATTACGAAATTTATTAGAGTAAATTAAAACTTTTACTCTAATAGTTCTTTAGATATACGATAATAAGTATTTTGTTTATATGGGGGTACCTTACTCTTATCGAAAATTAAGTAGCCTATTTTAATTTTGGGGCTCATAGGATAGTTTTGTGAAAAATAGAAGAAAATCGGTCTAGCGGTTTAGCTGCGTATAATGTACAACAAGAAAAATAAACAAACACCATTCAATTTTAATATAATATAATAATTTATAGATAGGAGATAACAGGGGTTAGTTACCAAAGCATTCTACATAAAAGTACTAATATCAATTACACTGGTCAGCAGAAAAATCCTTGCGTATACAAGAATATGTGTATCTGGTCCTGATTTTTTTTATGGACATATTTAATATTTGCTCGTTAATAAAGCGGAAAAAAATTTCATGCAAAATTTAATTTTTTTTTTTTTTCCTAAAAGTTCTTTTGAAAATGAAAACGGCAAAAATATTCCGTTTTTTTTATCATTTGTAAAAAGGTTGGTAATGCTACGAATAAAATAAGCCATGTATGATCAAAATTGATGCACAAATCATGACTTTACTCACAATTAAATGAAAACATAATATTAATGCGATTATGTGTCATCATAACTCAAGAACCGTTGGTACGATTTAGATAAATAGAACACCAAAAGATGCGGATGAAAATTGTTTTTAAGATCTTAACATTATTTTTTTCAATTCAATATTTTCGGAGTTATTTGAATATAAGTGGCAAAAAAATAATAAATTTTTTATGAAAAATTGGAAGATTTTTGCTACTCGACTCCGTTTTTTACGTTTTCTTACATTATTTTTATTAAACTTTTATATTCCTTGCAATGCAGGGCATTCAGCTAGTAAATAAATAAATAAAAAATAAAGAATATTTAATAAATAAAAAAATCAAGACCTGTTATAAAAAAAACTGAAAGCTGATTCGTATTCAGCGCGTCAAATTCCATCTAGTTCCCCTATTATATATATATATATATATATATATATATATATATATATATATATTTTTTTTTTTTTTTTTTTGCTGACCAGTGTTATAGATGTGATAATAATAAGCGCCAATAAGTAATTATTTTACATACGTTTTCTATGAGAAATATTTAATAGAATTAGTATTTAAACATTTTTAAACAAAGAAAGACATGGACAACAAAAATTAGCAAACGAACTTTTTGTGAAATTTTAGAGAATATAGTGTATAAAATTATATAAGACGAAATTATGTCGGATACAAATAAACTGCCGCTGCCTTCTCAGGTGCAACCGCCGCCACCGATACAGGTAGAGGTATACAATATACCTACATCAGCAGTACCACAATATTCAGCTGTTCAACCAGTACATCAAAATGAAGGACAACGGAAACGCAATTATCAAAATAAGCCGCAATCAAATTCTATTGGAACAGGCAAGAAAATTTCAATATTTTGCTGGATTTGATAAATTAAGATTGTATTCGGCATGGCCGAATCTTAAATATCCATCATCAATATGGGATGTGCACTACAGTGGTTACTGCGGCCACGGCATTAACTGAACCATAAGGTTATATTATTAGATATTGTTATCATTGAAAAAAGAGACGTATCGTTGAAATGTTCAAATTGGCGCTAAATAATTTCCAAGATACCTTAATGAATTTGTGATACATTATTTTGTTCCAAGGAGGACTTTTGTAAAAATGTTTTCCCAAAAAATATGTTTTCACATGGTTTCTATTTAAGTGAAAATCATAATGAAATCATGATCTCCCTTCCAAAAATTATTTTGAGAAAAAAAAAATACTTTTAATGTAAATAAAAATTAAAATCTTACATCTAAGATTCATTACTAAAAGTCACTTTAATATTTGATAAGTGAAGATATAATATCTAACGATCATTAAAGTAAAATATTTTGTAAATATCTTTGATAATATCATAAGAGTAGCAAAACCGTTATATGCTCAGGACTACAACGAACGCAAAACTTTTTTTTTTTTTGATGAATGGATTTTTTTCCCCGGGCGCACAATGGTGTAAAATCGCCAAAAAAGGCGCTTAATTCGAGGAAAGTGTATTTATTTATTATTTTATTGCAATAATTAGCTCGTAAGTACATCGAAAAAATACCTTTTGAATTTGTATTTTTTTTAGCGAAAACTTCTGTCCGTCCGGCTGTAAATGCATCACAAACCATAATTTCTGTTGATCTACAGGTCGCAGTTTTAAAAGTAACTTTATGAAATTTAGTACTTCAGCCTATAATATTATTTAAAATTTAATCATTATTTCACTCGGCCCTCACATTAAAATGTTACCGAAAATAGGTAAAATGCCCATAAATATCATAAATATATCCGTATTTAAATAAAATTCATAAAAAATTAGTTTTTTCTAAGCAAAAATCGTAATACTAAATTTCATAAGGATCTATCCACAATTGACCATACCTCCCATACAGGAATCCCTCCATGAATTAAAGTTTCGTTCATAATTCCCATATACAGAGTAGCATAAATGTACAATTTATTAAAAATAAATCTCAATTATCAGGATCGATCCATAAATGACCTGTCACGTTAACGCAAATTCTCAATTACTTTTGCACATTAAACTGATTTAATATAGAAAAAAAACTTGCTCTTTTTTTAATATTTTTTTTATTTTATTTTTATTTTTATTTTATTATTTCTTCCAAATCGCAAAAAAAAATTTTTTGATTTTTATACAAAAAACAACAAAAAGCTTTTTGATTTTCTCCATAAAAGTAAAAAAATTCCCGTTTGTAGACCGATTTAAAACAAAAATTAAAAAATAAATATATTTCTAAAATGTTACATATAACAAAAAGTACGTACTTTTCGCAAAATAAAACACAAACTTATAAACTTAAAAATTTAGATTTTCAGATTTTATTTAGTTCAGGGCGCATGAACGTTGTAACGGTTTTAAGTTCTTCTTCTTGAACTAGAAGTTTATATATAAAATATATAAAAATTACAAGCAATAACAAAACATACTGAGTTATTTAAATAAAAGTTACAATATTTTCAATGTTTGATGGCATTAGTGTAACAGGGATTTTGACCAAAATTTTTAAAATTGTCTTTATGCTAATAATTGATTTCATATATATATTCATGCTATTCCAAAGTCCATGCTATTCCAAATAAACCTTCGAATGTGTCTCTTGAAAAACTGATTTTTTTTAAATATATTCGCTCTTATTTTCAAAACTTTCAGACTATCTGTTGCTTTGACTAATTAGGGCTCATCAACGAGATATAGCGCAAAATACTAATAATTACAATCCCTGTTTCACGCACACAGACTCCATCTGAAAAACCAAAAAATTTTAAATATTAAAAACTGTTGGAAGTTTGTCAGCTAATTTTTATAGGATCACATGAGATCAAAAGTATAAACGCGCGAAAAAAATTTAGAAGAATGGGGAAAAAATTAAATAATTTTAAGCCCTTCTTCTAAGTACAAAGTGAAACCTATATAAAATTTTTCACTCTATTAGTTTCAAGTCTTATGAATTCACATCTGTAACCCGTTTGTTTAAAAAAGTATAAGCGTAAAACTTATTAAGGATTAAAGTCAATTTCAGTCAGGTTAAAAATTTTTGATAATGGCCCATATGCATGAAAATAAATAAATATTTATTTCATTCTTTAAAAAAGCTTTCTAAAAAAGCATATAGGTAGGTATAATTAAAAAAGCAAAAACTTGAAAAAATCAGTTCTTTCAAATAAATAAACAAAACTTAACAATTTATTAAAAATATGAAAGCAAGTAATAAAATATATCTTATTTTCTAAAAAAATATTGTCCTTAATACAGTTAATTATTTAATTATTAATTACTAATTATTTAATTATTTATCGAATAACCGATTTCATATTTTATTTATAAAATTTCCACTGATGAGTGTAAAATTTTAAGTTGGAATAAGGCTCCACATTGGAGCTATGAAGGCTCATAATAGGGTACCTCTGGCATATAAAATATTTAACCGCTTGCCAAGTTTTTGTTATCCTTTTTCAAAAATGTTTATATCTTCTTAAAGCTTGCAAGATTCTGATCTAATTAGTTAAAAAATAAAATTATTTATCCAATAAAAAAAATTAAGTCGATATCTTTTCCGAGTCCAAAAACAAACTATTTTGAAATTGAAAATTGCAAAAATGTGTCAACGCTATAAATTAAACATTTCTTTAATAATATATAATAATTTTATACTTTTCTGAAAGGTATCTTCAAGGAGATTATTTTAAAAAATAAAACCCTCCAAAATTTGAACTATTATGTACTCGTATCAAAATTTTTAATTTTGTCTATATGTCTAAAATCGCAAAGCATGAATTGTGGAATTTCTGTTACAAAAATCTTAAAATTCTTTGCACTTTATCGTTCAAAATGTTAAAGTAGAAACTTTAATACAAATATAATTATAAAATATAATTTTTACTAAATTTTACTTTAATTACGAAAATCGATAAAACTATGGACTCCAATTTTTCCAAATAAACTCATTTGTCTAACTGACATAATTCTTAATTATATACAAAAATACTGTAGTCAATATCTTTTATAGAATTTAAAATTTAATATGTCACGACATAATGGAAAATATGGCCCAGATATCAGCCTGTTTGTTTCAATAGATTTTTTGTTTAAATTGATTTTTTGATTACCAATTTTCACTAAAAATTCACAGGTCTATTAAAAAGTAAAATTTCATGATGTATATTCAATCAAAACCAACAAATAAAAATTGTTATAATATGAATAACAATTTCATCCCTTACCGCAAATTAATCGTATTTATTGTTTTTAACTTCTTCAATTTCTTTTATTTTGGTATTTTTACTAAGTAATAATAATAGTAATAATAATAATAATAATAATAATTATAATAATAGTAGTGTGTAGCTTTAACTATAAAGGGAAATAAAATACAAGAGTTGCCGTTATCAAAATTAACAAATTTTGTATGTTAAAGCTGTGTTTTTGCACACGTTTTCTTAAAAAAGGTTTGTTAGCTTCAAAGTGTTTATTAACTAATGTGTACTTGAAAATTTTATTTTCTATTTTCTTTTTTGCATACGGGTATAAAAGTTTACTATTAAATTACGACAACAAAAACACAAAAGTATATGTGACAAAAATGTATTTTCGGACAAGAAAAATCGTTGCTGAAACCATACCACGTCACATAAAGCAGTGCTATAACTTTTTGTTCTTTCCTGATATTATTAATATTGAGTTTTTCGAGAAAATAACTATAGTCCATGAGCACTTGCATTAAAAAGAAATACCAAACAAAAATCATTTTTTATATAAAAATCTCAAATAAAGGTTTAAACCTTCATAACTTTCTTAATATTGAGTTTTTCGAAAAAATAACTATAATCTGTGATCACTTGTATTTCTAACCAAAAATCTATTTTTCATATAAAAAATCTCAAACAAACTTTAAACCCTCATAACTTTGTTAATAATATGTTTTTCGAGAAAATAACTCTAATTTGTGATCACCTGCATTTATAACTAAAAATCGCTTTTTATATAAAAATCTCGAACAAACTTTAAACCTTCATAACTTTCTTAATAAAGAATTATCGGGAAAATAACGATAGCCTGTGACCACTTATATTTTTAACCTAAAATCGATTTTTTATATAAAAATCTTATATAAACTTTATCACTTCTATTTTTATCCATAAACCGATTTTTATATATAAATCTAAAATAAACTTTAACCCTCATAAACGATAATCTGAAATAACTTGTATTTTTGATCCATAATCGATTTTTTATATGCAGATAAAATACATACCTTTTCTCAAAATTTTGGTGTTGGTACCAGTGTTGCCAGAATGATCATTTTATCATATTTCTAATGATTTTTAAACCAAAATATGATTTGATGATTTTTTCCTTCAAAATATGACTTTTTAATTGCCAACGAAAACTTTTATTAGATTTTATATAAAAATTTCAATATTTTAATATTGATAAAAAAGGTAGACAAAATGCAATTTTTTTCTACATCACGTGATTTTTCAGTAAATTTTTTTACACGTGATCATGGAGTTTTAAGCCTTTAAATTACTACGCCTAAGAACACTTTGGCTTTAGTTTTCGAGATAAGCAGCGTATTTCGAAAATTATTTGTCTGATTTGGATCAATAATATGGCAAGAAACTCCAATTTAAGTTATTAGCATGTCCATTGTAAATAAATTCGACATATTTTATTAATGGTTTTAAAGTAATATGGCTCATTTTAATTGTTTTATAATAAAAATATCACTTTTTGTAGTTTTCGATTTATTACATTTTTTTTTAACAAATATGATTAAACTTTGTTAAAAATATTATTTTATTCCACACAATTTTTTAAATAAATATAATATATATAGTAATAACTATTTATCAGATTAAAAAATGATGTCTGGATTGGAATCTATTGGTATTTTATTGAACCAAATCACACAATTCGTTCTCGAGATATGTTGCAATATGTGATGAACCCTCATTAATTTTCTATGTTACGGTTTACATATCTCGAAAGCTGGATTAAATTTAAAAAAAGTAATGTATAGGCGTATATCCAAATTGAATGAGAAATCTCTTGCCGTAAAATCATTGTTACCCTATGTAATTATGTGAAATTTTATTCAGACTCAAGTTCAGATTTTGATTTGACTGTTAGACACTAGCACGTCAGAATTCTTGATAACAACTTTATACGCTGTGGGTCAAAATACCAAAATTTAAATAAAACAAAACGACCAGTTATATTGCATAAAGAAAATTGTTTGAACTTGTATGATTTATACATTAAAACATTTTCTATTGAATAAAAAAATATGTGCGAAATATTCTTCAAAATTTTTTCTAAAGATAGTGGGACATTTAATTGTGTCAGAATTAGATACAAAGTTAAACTTATTTTTTACACTAAAATGATACTTTTTTATCCAAAGCTTCTGGCAACGCTACTTGTCATTATACTATCGCGAGCTGGATCAAAATGAAAAATAATTTTGATAATGGCCAACAAACATATTCTAATTATTGTTTTACATCTTTTCATTTTACAGTTTCCTTAATTTTCATATCGGGCGGCATGAACATGGCCTGGAAACTGGGACTTGGAATTGCACAATTAAATTCTAGATTTATTATAACAGAACATATTATTTTAAGTTGGTTTATAGCTAGTATAATTGGTGTTATAGCTGGTGCTTTTGCTTGTAATTATGTACCAAAGAAAATGTTAATGGTGGGTTTTTAAATTTTTTTACAATCAAAACTAGAGAACAAAATTAATATAAACAATTTTATTTTCAGTGCTTTGCCTCAATCCTAGTAACCGTCAGTGGCATACTACAGGTTTCCGATCCCAACTCTTATGATGCTATTTTAGCTTCAAGATACATAAATGGAATTGCGGTGGGTTTAGTATTCCCCATGACATTTGTTTTGGTTGGCGAGGAAGTAGTTAAAGATCTACGTGGTGTGAACGCTGCTTCTGTTGATATATTCTGCTTCAGTTGCGGTATATTTATACAGATTATTTACTCTGCTGTTTGGACGTTTGGTGTTGATAATGTTTTTCAATCAATTCAAATGAGTGGTGTCCTTAACATTATATATGGTACAATAGCTTTTATTATGGCATCACTGCTATTAATTGAAACACCTATATATTATTTGGCACGTGGACAGGAAGATATGGCCGTAGATACTTTGCGGCGTTTGCAAAGACCCTTTACTATTACCAATGAAACTTATGAACAGCTGGAGGAACACAAACGCTATTTGGCCGAGAGTAATGAAAGAACTTTTTTGCAAAATGCCATCTATGGAATTCCAGCATTACTAAAACTTTGCTTCTATCGCTCTTTTATGGCACTTGGTTTTTCATATTTTGTAAATTTCGCCTTTACATATTCTTCGATTTTAACCACTCAATTAGAAATATACCCATATATCTTATATGCATTTGCCAGATTGTTGGGACCATTAATAGTATCATTTACTCTAGATTCTAAGGGTCGTAAATTACCCATGATAATAGGTTTCTGTATTTGTACCATTTTGGCTTTCACCGTTGGAGGTATTTGTGATGCTAAACAGAATTTAGCTAATTTCTATTACATGAATGCCATCAAGTATATTCTGATACTTTTTCAACTATTCACCTCCATTTCAATGGCATCTTCATCAGCTTATTTAAGTGAAGCTTTTCCTTTGGCTGTCAAACCCTATTATGTGGCCATTGTTTTTATAGTGGAAATGTTGGTTCACATTATTATTATTTCCAGTAGTCACACATTATTAGATACTCTTGAAAATATTTCGGTTTATTTCATAACTTTTGGGGCTTTTTCGTTAGTATTCTTAGGCGTAGCAATGTATATTATGCCAGAAACTAAGTGGTATTCGTTACGTGAATGTCTGCCGAAATTCAGAAATTTGTGTAATTTTCATAACTAATTTGTTAATGTGTATTATTTTATTAAAAATATTACAAATAAATTGAGTATTTAAATATTTTATAAATTTCAAAAATTTAAATGTTATTAGTACTTGTTAAACTTTTAAAAATTTTCAATTTCGCTTGTGTAAGTTCGGGCATTGTGATGTGGGCAGGTAATGTGGTAGAGCTGATTTTTTCTAAAAATAAAAACATAGGAATAACGATAAAAATAAATAATTTTATGTTCTCAAAAAAATTAAGGATACATGAATATTTGCTTTTTGTGAATCATACAATGGATTAGTTGCTAATAATCCAAATGGTTGTGTTTAGGTGGAAATGTTATGTATATACATTACTCGGAGTTACACCATAAATATTTAAAATGTAAAAAAAAAAAACAGTAAAGAACATAAGTTGCGTTCGTTTATACAAAAATTTGTATTGTCCAATACAAAATTTTACTGCTTTGCTTTCATGTACACAAAATTCAGTTAAGAGACACAAAATGACAGAATAAAGTAACAATTCATAAATTGAGTATTTACAAATTTTACTAGACTTTTTCTTGTTTTTAAATAAAGTTCGATCATATGGTTGCATAAAGTAAATAATATAGTATTCATTTTACTCGACTTTTTGATAATTCGATTTATCGAATAACTAGAAAATGCTGTTTTTAAATTAGTCGAACAATCGATATAATATTTTAAATTGCTCGAGCTATTCGATTAAATTATACCTTAAGATTTTGTTGCTTTTTTTAATGTTTATTAAAAAATAAAAAAAGTATTGCTTTATAAAAAAAAGCAAAGATGATATCATGATGGAACTAGAGAAGGTACAATTCATAGATTATTAATTAGATATGAAGTTAAGCTTCATATCTAAGTTAACAAAATTTACTCAAAAAAGCACACGTACTACATTTGTATTTGTTTTCAATGGGTTTTTTTACTAACACTCTATTGATATATCAATTTTAAACTTATACTAATGGGCTGCACTGTTATTCGTAAAACAATCAATATATTCTTCCAAATGAAGTTGAAAATCTTTCGATTTAATTCTTACAGAATAAATTGTAAAAAATAAATGATTTTAATTTTACATTGTAATTTTTAAAGTGATACACAGTGGCTCCAAAACAGTTTTTTGGAAATAATTCTGCAACCTGTGAAACGTTGAAAATATCTAAATAAAATTTCACATGGTCAGAATTAAGGTATTTTCGAGTTGATCTGGAGTAGTACAGGCCCCTAGTGGGTCACAAGGTTTGAGGGTAGACCTACAAAGTTGGTCACCTTGGGTATGCATCTTTTTAAAAATCCGCAAGAAATTCATTTATGGCCTTAATGTAACAAATTTTACATATTTTATACATAGTTCTTATAAATCTCTACAAAGCACATGCTAACATTTATAGGTTATCTCTTTCTGTTCTGATATTTAAGTAGAAGTAAATTTTACCCTCATTTTTGGCCTCATTTTTAAGTATTTTTTTTAACTTGGAAATCTTAATTGGAGCCCTTATTTTTTTGAAAATAGCCGCTAAACTTCTGACAAAATTCTAAACAATATTGCTGAAAGAATCTTAATCTGAAGTTGGGACTTTAAAAAAATTCAGATTTTTGGGGTAATTTTCCAAAAAGGTGGTAATATTTTTTCACTTCTAAAATTTTTGTAATGGTTTCAAAAATATTCTTAACGTAAATACGTGTAAAGCGAAATTGGAGGCTCTTTGGGCAAGGTCTATCCAAACTTTGTCAATTTCGAAAAGTTTTTTTTAAATTTTTGCAAAATTCTAAAATGTCAAAGCCGAGATCAACAAATAGAAAAATATTGGCCATATGTTGGTTAAACATATAGATCATTTTGGAAATTAATTAATAAAGTCAATTTTTGAAACAAGTTTCCCCGGACTGGGATTTTGGGTATTTTGGTGCGAAAAAGTGAGTTTTTTTTTTTTGCCAAAATTTTATTGGAATACTTCTACCTGTTTAAATTTTATTTACGTTCAAATATTAACATTATTTCTCAAAAAATATATAGCCCAATATTTTAATCCGATTTTGCTATTTTTTTTCCAGTTAGTTAAAGAACAAAATTATCTATTGAATAAAATAAATATGAAGTACATATCTTTTCCGAATCCAAAAAAACGATTTTAAATTTAGAAATTGCAAAAATTATGATTTTTTTTTTTGCCGAAAAACGGTCTAATCTTTTTCTTCTAAAATAAAGTAAGAACAAATAATATTTCATGGAGATGATTTTAAAGTAGAAAACGACCCCAATCATCCAATAGGACTAAGTACAGATCCTCCCGAATTTGACATACTTTGTATCGAAATTTTGATTTTAGCCTATGTGTGCTAAAAAAAGAATTCAGTTTCGGAATCTCCGATATATTCTTAATAGTTTAAAGAATGACTTACAACAAATGTGAATTATATGAGCAAAATACAAAAAAAAATGCCACTTAGGTGATCTTTGCCGGCTTTTTTGGGAATTATAGGATTCTTTCTACAAAGTCTATAATTTTTTTTGAGATATCTCAACTATCAACAATTTTATTACAGATAAAACATTTATAATTCTACAAAAGTGAATTTTTAACAAAAATTTTACTTTAAATCCAAAAATCTGAAAAACTTTGAACTCGACTTTTTAAAATTAATTCATTTCTCTAGCCGACGTCATTCCAAATTCTTTTATATGGAGCCAAAACTACGCTACTTTAAAGTTCAAAATGTCATGAAAATTTCCAAAAACCTTGTGCTATATTGTGGCTGTTAAAAAGTCATAACTAAATAAATAATTTGTTTTGGTGGCTAAGTGGGCCAAAGTTGCACACCTCGAGAGTGACAAAATATATCGAAGCTTGTAACTTTTACAAATATGAACCACTTTTAAATATTTTTCAAATTTTTTAATTACCCTAACTAAGATGAAGAATAGATATGCTTATCTGTTATGGTTTAAAAGATATTTGACTTCAAAAATTAAATTTCTCATTTATGGCCTTGACTTTTTTGCGATTTTCTCCATAACTTTAAAAATAAAATTTCTATTTTTTTATACACTAAAATGCTTTATAATTTTCTAAATTATGCTAAAAAAAATTATTTACTTATCTCAATTTGATAATAAACAAAAATTTTTAAAAATCAAAATTTCAAACAGGCCTCAAAAATTGCAATTTTTTGCCAGAAAAGAACTCGTAACTTTATATATATAAAGTTTTTTTTAAATTTTGTTAAAAAAGTTCAAAGTTTTTGGCATTTTCTGAAATTCTGGACCTCAAGAAAACCTATATATGTAAATTTGAAAAGTTTAGAATGTTCATACTACATCCAGCAGTGGTCAAAAATAATCAATTTTGGATGAAAAATTAAAATTTTTGAGTCTGTAAAAAAAATTGGTTGCTACTCCCGGTACTTTTGTGAAGTAAATTAGATAAATCAGTATGTTTTGAAAGGTTTTACAAAAAATTATGACAACCTACTGGTAAATTTAGCCACACGGTGAAATTTTCCAAAAATACCCATATTTTCAATAATAAAAATTTTCATATATTTAAATTTTTCTATTCCCCATTGAAGATTTTATAGCGTTTATAAAAATCACTCCAATATCGATAAATGTTACTAAAATATTTATAGTGAACTATTTGTAATATTTTCTTAAAACTTTTCACTTATTATCCTTTATTTTATAAAAAGTGTTCTATCATTTTTTTACTTACTAAATTATCGTCATAACATCATTTAAAAGACGACATATAATAACATATAATATTTTCACCTTTTATTTCTCCCACATAAATCTTAACAGCCCTAAATCACCCTTCCATCGTAAATTTGCACTAAGATGTACTTTTTCTATAAATGCAAACATTTTTCATTCTTAAAATATTTATTACTATGGATTGTGTAGTGGAATTTCATATTAAAAAGTGAATTTGATCTGATTCCAAATTACCTGTTTTTGAAAAATAATGTTAATAATTAGGTTGTTAATAGGTGCAGATAATCAATCAATAATTTTACCTTGGAAACAAATGTGCATATGTATACATATAATGTACGCCTAGATAATTGTTTATAATCAATTATTATCTATATATAAAGTACATATTAATATACATGTACTTTTTTATATTTTTGACAATATTTACTTTATTAAAAATACATGTTAGCTGTATGTACATAAATAATTATGAATATATAAATATGAAAAACTTAATAGTAACAAGTTATACTTAAATATAAATAAATATTAATAGAAATTTCCTATTTATTTTCAACAAAACAATCTAAAATATCAAAAGTTATAAGATCTTTAATATCTTGTGCTTCAGCATCGTCTTTTTCCACTTCAAAGCTTATTTTGGTAATAATTTAAAAAAAAACTGGATCTGATGACAACAATGATGCATCAAATCAAAATTTTAGGCTAATCTTGAACATTTTCATGTATTAAATGGCCGGTATTGCTTCACATCTCTATTTCATGCTTCTTGAGCTTCTTCATTTAGTTCTCCTAAGGGAAGGATATTATTTTCTGTAATTTCATTCCCATGAAATAGTACTTTGTGTACTGTTGGCGTCGTTCATCTCCATGGATATAAGTTTTAGATTAATATTTTTATTTTATTCGCAAACGTTTTGAATTTAAGTGCATTGATTTCCCTTTTACTATTTATTATCGCCAAAATCATTTTAAAATTACGTACTAAGTTGTAATCGAGTCCAGTAATTATAGATGTAGTTTCGGGATTCTTAAAAATCGTCTGGCAGTGTTTTCATTGTTAGAGCTTTCATAACCATTAACGCGTTTATCAATGATTAATTCATTCTTCTTAAATTCTTTTTTTCTCCACTACTCTCCCACCAATTAAATCTTTGTTGTTTCTTGAAGAAGTATTTTCATTTCCTTCGATACTCCTGTACTTAATGTCAGATGAACAGAATATTCCATAAATCTAATTGAAGCATGAAGTGCTGAAATTCCAAATTTAAGAGCTTCTCCGGTATTTGTTTCATTAGGTTATTTTTCAAATTCTGAACTTTCTTCTCGCATATATTGTTCTTACAATTAAACGTAGTAACAGTAATTGTATTGGCAACTTTTCCATCAATCATCAGTTCAGTTGTAAATCAAAAGATACATTTATGGTGCATTCGAAATTTGAATGCTAATTGATTGCAAATCACTTATTTCCTTATGTGTATTATCTACAATACTTTTTGTAGAATTTATAGTTTTCTTTATATACTGAAAACGTATCGGTCGACATAAGGTGCGGATGAAGATGATTTATTGTATAACCTCATTCTTGAGGAAACCAGAAATGCCATAAATATTGATGAAAAGTTTGTATTTTATTCACTTTGTTGACTGTATATAGAAAATCCAGTATTATGACACCTTTCTAAATCCTGTTTACTAAAAGAAGATATGATTCTCGCTGCAATGTTCTCAAGGAGGTTCGACAATTCAATACTTGCACTAGTATTATTTACGAATATTTTCGATGATAAAATGATATTCCTTGTTGTCCTTAGTAATTTGGTAGATGGTAAGGATCTCTATCCTTTTGCAATCAGAGCCCTCTTTAAAATATCGTAGTTATTCCTCTTTAGACCCAAATTAAGAAAGAGAGCTAAGCTCCCTTCGTCGTCAATTCCATTTTAAAGGAATCTTTAATCAGATCTAGAGAGTATTTACTTGGGTATTAATTTTAATCAAATAAGTCGTAGTTGTCCGAACAAAGCTTTTAAGTTACTCAAGTTATTCGAGTAAATTTTACTTTAAAATTTTATTTGTTTTTTTATATTTATTAAAAAAATAAAACAAGTCCTAGTCCAACAAGTTATGTAATAAAAATTATTTAAAACTCCAAAAGCATGTCCTCATTAATTGAGATCACTTAATTTTCAATAATGGCTTAAATTACTCTTTTGAAATAGTCTTTGATAAATAATTGTAATTTAAATTAAAGTCTATTTTTCTCTTTTGCTTTTATAAATCCATTATTTTTATATATTCACTTAATTCTTTGGTTGTTTAATCAATAGGCCTAAGAGTATCACCTAAACTGTTTAATGTTCGGATATCATTCTCCGTAAAAATATTTTTAATATCTTTAATGGAATATCTTTAATGCATATTTACGAATCAAAAAAAATCTGAATTATTTTAGATAAATAATTTCAATGATTACAAGCTGCTACAAAATTACACTTTTATTATCACTCGAAAAACGATTGATCTAATGTGGACTGTAGATTTTCTTGAGGACATCATATACCAATTTTGAAAAATTTCAAAACACCTCCTAATTTGATATATTGTGAAAAATCCGTTTTTAGAGTAGTTCTTGTTCTTGTTCTTAAGGTTTTAAAATTGCCTTAGCTATATTTAAATCTTTTTATATACTCCAAATAAGTAATGTTTTATTAAACGTTTTTAAATTCATTATTCCTTTATTTTTCAAGGCAAAAATAAAACGAGGTATCCCTATTGCTTAAGTACTAAAAGAATGTTATAAAAAATTATTCTAAATACTGTTCAAAAAATTCTTCATTTATTTTATGTAAGTTTTTTTTATTTATTTATTTTTTTATTCTTACCTTTTTAGGAAAAAAATAAAAATGTGTGGAAAGTTTAAATAAGTTATTCCATATAAAATCAAATAAGTTCTACAGTTTTTAAAAATTTGAAAAAAAAACTAAATCATGTTATGTTTATAACAAAAATGTCTTTAAAAATCATTGCTTCCTTGTATAGACTTTTATACAGAAATGTATAATAAATTGCATTTAAAGTTAAAAGAAAAATTTGAAAAAACTAATTTTTTTTATTATTATTATTTTATTTTTTTTTTTTTAATGTTTAAAAATTTGCTGTTAATATTTGAACAAAACATAAAAAGATATATTGAAAAGTATGATTTCCCTACTTCCCAAAAGAGTTCAAAAGACTAATTAAGCAAAAGAATAATAAAATTAGGAAAACATTTACACATGAACATACCCAAAAACGATTTTTTTAAATATAACTCAAAATTATGGGGGTGTATTGGAAATGATTAAAACTGTTTTATGATGTGCTCAAGAAAGCCTACGTACTAGGCTATGTTATTTCTCAAGTGATTTTTCACTATAGCAGCATGTTATTAATAAAAAGTATAACTTTACTGCTTAACCCAATTTTAAATCCAAATCCATTCTATATCACAAGTTTCATCCAAGTCATCATTATCACATCCTCTATACCAGGCTGAGACTCTATGGTATATCAATTCCATACTTACATATATCCAAATCATATTCAAAATCTTCCAATTTTTTTCTTACGGAAACAAACAGAAATATGTGATGATGAATCTCATTTCTTAATCTTATTTCAAATTGGGCATTTCACACACATACATTATAATTCCACTTAGCAGCATGCTAAAACCTTTAGATTTTAAATATTCCTCACGCAGAGAAAAAATATAGTTGTAGTGACCATAATCTAAAATCTAAATGATTGGAACATATGGTCACAGTTAAAAATGGATATTATTATAAATAATAATTATTATGATTCCAATATATCATATTGTGGCCGAATGTATGGTTCATTTTTAAATGATGTTAGTCGAGTTTTTTATATTATTATAACATCTTACTACATTATTATCCTATTCCATCAGATTATGATTTCATTGTATCACATACTATTCTATCTTGTCATAGTATTATCCAATTTTATGCTATTATTATTTCATCTTATCATATATTAGCATAAAACACTATAATTCAAAAGTATTATTTTTACAAATTTGTTTACTAATAATTTTTTTTTTTTTTAATTGTAAAAAAATATATTGTGCAAGATATTTTTTATTAACTAAACCTTTTAATAGTTTTTAATCAATCTTATATTACTTAAATCACACCAAATATAACAAAACCTTGTCTACATATACTTATTCATGTCTAAAATAAATGAGAATCATAATGAAGATGAAAAACAAATGTTAAGAACGAAATATATGTAAAAGCAAACAAGTTATGAACTTTTCTGCCATATTTATAAAAAAAAGAAAAACATATTTACTTGTAACATTTTATTGTTATAGGAATAATAATATTAATATGGTTTTAAACCAAAACATGATTTAGGAATAAGGAAAAGAATTGATAATGGTGTCTATTCTTGAAAACGCATCGAAGAAGTGAAATTTTCCATTAAAACAAAAACAAAGTTTAAAAAATTGTTTTTGTTTACCATATATTTTTAAAATGTAATAAACATGAGAACTTTAACGCGTTTCTTTCTCTTTTAAAAACGTTAAATTCCATTTTAGAAATTTACGGTAAACAAAAACAATTTTTTAAACTTTGTTTTTGTTTTAATGGAAATTTTCACTTCTTCGACGCGTTTTCAAGAATGGTTTAATGGTTGTTTAAATAATCACATTTTTTTATATTAATAAAATTTTGTTTCTGCTAAAAATATACAAAATCATAAATTTTTTGTTGTCAACTTTATTAAAATTTTGACTGAATGTTAACAATGAATAATAAAACTGAAACAAAAACTTGGTTATCATGAACACAGTATTACTAAATGAGAACATAATAGTGACAACGTCTTAGCCATATTTTTGCTCCGCGTCTATAAAAATGTTTCAACAGTTGTTTACGAGAATTTTTTTTTTTAAACTAAAATTTAAATATCTTTGAAAGTAGTTAAGAAAAGAAAGTTTCAAAATATTATTTACTCGAATTATTCGATTAATCGGCATAATTTGCTCGAATAAATTTTTAATCGAAATAATGGATTTTAATTTAATTGAAAAATTATTTAATTTTAATTTATAGATTAATCGAATAAACATTATTCGAGTGAACACCCTAGTATTTCTTTTGTGTCCTTGGCTGCAGTTCTTCTTAAGATTTACTCAGATTTACCACATCTCCACCAGAGACCGATCTCGATCCATTGTGAGTCCCTTCGTTGAAAGAGCTGTGAAATGTAGAATACAATACAGAAAATAGGATAGTAGGAGTAGAAGACAAAAGAGTAGGAATGAGAACGAATCATATAGGGGGACTAGCAATGTTTCTGAGTTTCTCTTTTTATATTATAAATAAAGCCTTTCAATTTCATTCACTGCAATATATTGTAACCCTTGTCATGTTATTCAAGGGGAAGATATTCTCACATAATTTTACACAAAGTACTATATTTGAATGTTATCCCCATTATTGTTAAAGATATACTAACTAATCCTTTTAATGTTTTAAAGTTCATTTTTATATATAAGAAGTCAACTTATCAGGTATCCACATTTGTTCCTCAGGTAAAAATATTGGCTACCTGCACCTATTAACAACCTAATTATTAGTATAATTAAAAAAACAGGTGATCTTGAATTAGGCAGAAATTCAGTTTTTAATTTATAATTTAATTACCCAATCCTTACTTAAAAATATTTTAAGAATGAAAAGTATTTACATACTTATATTTAGTGAAATTGATAGAAAATGCACATCATAGGGCTGTTAAGGTTTAGGTACGAGAAATAAACGATTAACATATTATATATCGGTAGATAGGAATTTATGTCCCCTTTCAAGTAATGTATAAATAATTCAGATAGTAAAAAATTAAAGAACACTTTTTATAAAATGAAGGATAAAAAGTGAAAAAAGTGCTTTAAGAAAATGTTACCAGTAGTTCATATTACAAATATTATTGTAGTGGCTGTCGATATTGAAATGATTTGTATATTGTTATAAATAGAAATATGAAAAAGTAGGAATAGAAAAATTGAAAACATATTGAGCTATCTGATTTAATTCGCAATCAATAATGTTTTTTACAGACTCAAAAAGTTGGACTTTTTATCCAAAATTATTGGCGACTGCTGGATGTAGGGTGAACATTCTAATTTTGATAAAAAGAAACATATATATATATATATATATATATATATATATATATATATATAATTGAAAATCGGAGTACATATGTATAAAAAAAAATTGGATGGAAACTGAACACTGTTTTGCTTTTAAAAAATTTGTAAAAAATTTTAATTGCATATTTGTTTGTTATAAATATATTTATTGTTTTTTAATACACTTTTAATAAAATACTAATGTAAACATATTATTTTTATATTTCGAACACATTCCTTTCATTCCACAGTGGGCAGAATCAACAAATTTTGAAAATAAATCCGTAATCTCTGAAAATAAATCTGTAATCTCCAATCAAATGATTGAAAGTTAATACATATACATTGAAAAAAATAAATAGAAAAAATTTCGACCTACTTTGACCTGCAAAGGGCGCTAAAGGTATAACATTTTTCTAAACACTGCTTTTAGTGAGAAGTGGGTTTATGAAATTGAGAAAACCGGAAAAGGTATTCATATTTTTATTATTTTTTGAAATTCAATTTAGTTTTGTAATTCACAAATTATTAAAAAAAAATTTTTCAATATTTAAAAAAAATGTGTAAAAAGGCACTGCTTTACATAAACTTTTTCTTGTATTCAAGGAATTTTATGCTACTTTTCCAAAAGGGGTAAACTTTGAACTAAAAAAGTGGAAAATGTGTTTTTCTAAGTTTATTCTCATGACTGTGATTCATTAAATAATAATTGAAAAAAGAATAGCTGTTTTTTTTAGAGTCGAGAAAAACACCCTTTTGCAAAGGCGATTTTTGATAAGAAAATCAAGGTATTCTATGCAAATTTTCAAAGAGAGGCAAACTTTGAAGTGAAAAAAGAGGAAAATGTGTTAAAATATTTTTTAGCTTTTAGAGTATTATTCGACATAATATGCAATAATTCATAAAAAAAAAAAGAAAAACAGCTGAAAGTTTGTTAAAAAAGAAATTAGAGAAAATGCTATTTCACAAAAGCGATTATTGCTTAAGGAATTAGGGTTTAACATTAATTTTCCAGAATAGGCAATCCATAGGGTTAGAAACAAGAAAAACTGTTTTTTTAATTTTTTAACATATTAGGGACTTATTATTAGTAAAGAGATATTGTCGGAATTATAAAAGAGCGTTGTTTCTCAGAAGGATACATTTCTTGTGTTTATTGTTAAACATAGACAAACTTTGATATAATAAAAGTAGTGTAAAAATATGTTTTCTCTAAATTCTATTTTTTCAATGGTTTATTAATTTATTACCAAAAAAGGAAACTCTGCAGTACGTTTTGCAAAAAAATAAAACAAAATTATTGATACAGTGTTTAATATTTAGTTTGGCAATGTGAGGGTATGAGTAATATCCATCAATTGTATCAAGTATACGACTCAATAACCAACTCTGCTGAAAAGTTTTTAAATTTTTATAACTCTATTTACTAAACCAATTTCAATGAAACTTGGTGGGAATGTTTATGCTTATAACAGGCATTGACAAGCCAAATAATTTTAATATGGGATTCATTTTGGCAGCTTTATGAGAGTTTTAAGAAATATGGTATAATGCAGATACAAGTGTCCTTGTTCCGATTCCAAAAATTTGTAGAGTATACGAACATAATAATATTTGTAAAACGTTGAACAACTTTCAAAAATGTTGGCTTTGAAAATAACGCAATTTCAAATTTCAGAATATATGAAATATCGATTTTTCCTAAACTTTAGTTATACCAAATTTCATAAGTCTAGAATCACTCTTTCTATTTTTGCTTGGTAGCAAATCACTAAGCGATGGCGACTTTTGTCGTAAAATCATAAATTTGTTCAAAGTGAAAACCGAAAATGTTTTTGTGTTTTATCTTTGGCATAAAGTTGGTAGTGCTGACAATAAAGTAAGCCATCATCATCAAAATTGATGAACAAATCTTGATTTTATTCACAGCTAATATCCGTGTATGCCTACAATCAAATAGAAATAGACTGGAATAGACTCGTTAAACAAAATAGATATACTAGATGGAATTTGATGAGCTGAACAATAATCTGATTTTATTTTATTTTTTTTTTTTTTTCTATCACGTATTGATTCTTTTTTATTGGCATGACTAATATGACTACCTAATTCATCTGTTACACTTGTATAACTCGATAGCGGATTTTTAATTTAAATAACTAGACAAAACTCTATAGATGCCGATTAAAATTATCTTCAGGTTATCTTAGCATTATTTTTTTTATTCGGTCAATATTTTCGAACGTATGGAGCAAAATTCTTCCAATTTTTCATGAAAAGTTTATATATTTTCGCCGCTAATTTTCGAATAATTTCGAAAATATTGAGCGGATGAGTGGATAAAAAAATAATGGTAAGATAACCTAAAGATAATTTTAATCGTAGTTATAATTTTCGTCTGCATCTTCTGATGTTCCAATTGTCTAAATCGGACAACCCGTTCTCGAGTTATGTATTCGCTTTATTAAAGTGGAGATGTTAGACAAGCAGATTCGTATTTAGCACGTCAAATTCCATTTAGTCCACACATATTGTTTGTGCTCTAATCACGGTTGTTGTTTCTTATCTATTTATTTTAACACTTAATGATAAAATTATTAATAACTCTTAGTAAAAGCTATAACCAGAACAATCAAAAATATTTTCTAAAAAAAGTGTTTTATGCGAATAAAAAATGTTTCTTTAATCGGAAAATATGGTGCCTGCGCTAATTGGATTACCTATGCAATTTTTCAATAATTTTTCAGGAAAGCTAAAAATCTGTTTAATTTCTGTGTTTTTTCGTTACTTTCCAAAATTTGTACAAAATTTTTCCAATTATTAATTGTCTTATCAACGCATTATGAAAGAGAACTAAATTTTGGCGCGTTTTAGAGCAAATAAACAAAAACGCGTTTTAGAGCAAATAAACAAAAACTTTACATAGGTAATTTTGTAAAACAATTTTATATCTTAATACATGTTTCTTTTCGTAAGTGATTAATTAAGTTTAATTAAATACATGTTGGAACTATAGAGTGAGATATTATTTGTAATATTTTTTTCAAATTTCACCTTTGTAAGGTGATTAGAACACACTACTAAACAGTAAAATTTTAATCCCAGAAGAAATCTTCAAACAAAATAAAAAAACAAACCAACATAATATTAGTTACACATATATAAATTCACAATTTTCAACAAAAAGATTTTCAAGAAGAAAAAATTAAAGAAAAGTTAAAATTCGTTAACTCAATAAAGTGCATCAATTTGTGTAAAGATAAAAAAACGTTGCAAATGTACCCCCCTAAAATTAAAGACTGATCACCAAATAATTATGATCAATTATTTCGCCTTCGTGAGCTGGACCTTTTTTAAAATACATCTAGAAATATGATTTTCGATTAACACTATACACAACTTTAATGTCATTGATAGTATGGTCTCCCGACATTTTACCTGGTCTGATTTAATTTAAAAAAATTTAACAAAAATTAATGTAAGTGAGTTATTACGTATGATGACCTAGTTCGACTAACATGACCTATAAAATTGTTTGGAGAATATGTTGGCAGCTGAAATATTTTTTGAATTGAACACTATTCAATTCCATCATTGTATACCCATCTTCCAAATTTAATCGTTCCATTTCAATTATTTTTGTTAGGACATGAAACAATTATACCCCAATTCTGTAAGACGATTCAATTGTCTTCTCTAAGGAAGAGAAGTAGTCGAATTTATTATTCTTTAAGTTCATATTTTTTTGTCGTCTATATTACGAGGTTTGTGTCCATACTTTACGTTATTGTAAAAACATTATATCCAACATTTAAAGAAAAAATCAAAATTTATTGCATATTATTTTAAATTTAAATTTATACTTTTAATATATGGTAATAATATTTGCTTCTAAAAAAACAAAAAAACAAAACTATTTTCAGAATAAATTAAAAAACTATAAATAATAAAATAAAAATGGAAGATTCATCATATAAAAGGACGTAAGTTAAAAAAATTATTGCCTTATATAAGATTTTTTTAATTTTACTATTTTTAAGATTGAAAATTACAACTTCCAAACAATTTGAATTGCTCTGCAAGGAAGTTAAAGAACATCCTGAAAATGCCCTTAATAAACCTGTTTTTGGAGGAAGTAAAGCGATATTGCTTTGAAATTAAATAGTTTAGGTCCACTTCAAAGAAAAGTAGCTGAATGGAAAAAGGTACGTATGTGTTAATATATAAGTATTACACAAAAAATGGAATGTGTTTTTATACTTAGGTATGGACTGAACTAAAATCAAGAACCAAAAAAAAAAGCTATCAGAAAACCATCAATCATCAATATGCCAAAGATAAAACACAGAAATCTGGTGGTGGACCTTATCAATATGAAGCCCTATCACCGGTGGAAGAAATGGTGGATCAAGTAATAAATATTAGAGCAGCAGCTCTTCCGCCTGGATATGCAGTGGGTGTAGCTAACATTCCATCTACCACTTCTAAACATGATATAGAACAACCTAAATCTAAGAAAAGACCTGCTGACTCTACGAGTGATTTACTGAGGGATCAGGTCAACAATCAAAAATATGTAATTAAGCTTTTATCAGACTTAAATACAACTCAAACCAAAATCGCGGAAGCGCTAAAGCAGCAGGCTGATTGTACTGAAAAATTAGCAAAAGTTGCAGAAATTTTTTTTAAATATTTATCATCCGATTAAATTGTTTTAAAATTTTGATTATTTTTCTTCTAACTGTTTAATTTATATATGTATATACAAAATTTCTAAGTATTTTAATTGTGTTTGCTCTCCGATTACGCTGAATGTTTAAATCCAGATAGTTATGAGTCACGAAAAATAAGTCTTAAAAATGAAAATTTTGTAAAATCAACAGCAATTGTCGTAACATCTAAAAAAAATCACCATTAAACACAGAAATTCGTAAATTACACAGATATCAACAAAATTTTGCAAGATTACTTATAAACAAACAATCCAAATCATCAAATTACAATAAAATCAACACAAATGGTGATATATTGCTCAAAAAACTTATAATAAAAATACAAGAACTTTAATTACAAAATAATTTATTTATTAACAGAAAAATTATAACTAAATATTAAAATTATTAATTATACGTCTTCGAATATCATTTCCTGCTAAGCTATTTTGTGAGACATCTGTAGCAGCGATGTCCTCAATAAATGTTGCTTCAGGAACTTCTAATACGTTATTATTATTAATGCATGCATTATGTAGAGCATAGCAGATGTTAAAAATTTTAAATACACTTTCAGGTTCATAATGAAGACCTCTTTCTCCAAGTATACATCTAAATCTGTTTTTTACAACACCTATACAACGTTCCATGCAATTTCTCGCCATTATGTGGCATTTATTATACTTTTCTTCTGGTTCAGAAAGACTATTTCTTAACGGCGTCATTAAATATGGTAGAAGTGGATAACCTGAGTCACCTTAAAAAAATATACAATACATATGATATCCTACAAATATCATTATAAAATTTGGAGAAAGGATTTGTGCTATATTTTATTAAAATATTACTTTACTAAGTGAAATGATGGACCGATCATTAGGCTTCGTCCTTATAATAAAGTAATTATTCCTATCAAGTGTCATTAGTACATCTTTAAAATATTAGTTTATATAAAAAGAGGAAGTCAGTCGAGCTAACGAACGGATGGACATCCTAAAATCGATTCAGGAAGTGATTCTAAGTGGAACGGTATGCTTTAAGGTGGCATACAAAAATTGTTTTTTGATAATTACAAAATTATAACAAACACATAATATTCCAATCAGTTTTAGGGATGTAAGGTACAAGTAGAATAGCGAATCTCATACATATGCATACCTAACAACCAAAAATTTCTTTTTCCTCCGCCATACAAAGTACTAAAGTATTGATCTGCTTGACTTCCCCTCCAAATGAAGGAATCATGATTGCTATCAGGATGTCGAGCATCTACAAAACGTCATCACAAATCTAAAATTGAAAAAACTTAAATCAGTTAAAATCAAAAATACTATTATAAAATGTTATACTTACGACCATTTACGCTGTGATACCCCTTCCTGTTATAATAAAACTCAGGATTTTCATTTGGAGATTTAATACGTACATGAGTACCATCAACAAAGCCTAGTACTCTTGGAAAGTGGTATTTTTGGTTGATCCTACACTTTGTGTTTTCTTCTTCTTCTTGGCTCAATTGTAGTTTTATAAGTTTGGGACAATAGTGTGTTTCAAAAACTTTTAAACACTCATCCTAAATTCTGCAAAACGTCGTTTGTGAAACACTTCCAAGAAAATCATTTCCAACTGGTCTCTGATAGCTTCCAGTGGCTACAAATTTCAGAAAATTTCAATTTTAAGTGTAGGATGTACAGCTGCTTGCCGGTATGTTTTCGACATATGCGGAGTTACTACATTTAACACGTCCCGGAAAACTTCTTTATTTAAACGAAAATTTCTCTGAAATCTGAATTTATTTTTTGGATAATAGGTAGTTTTGGCTTAGGATTAATTATATAGTATACTCACTCGGCGTCTGTTAAATTAAGCTGATTTGTATCAACCCGCAATTGCTTTCTTTTAAAGCAAAGATCATTATTTGTTGGTAAAAAACCCACAAAAGAACACATTGTCCTATTGTTTTCTGTTTTTTTTTTTCCCCAGACGGTAATAAAATATTTGTCGTCTATTTTGACATTTAACACTTCTGAAACATGTTTCCTGAATCAAATATTTTACGTAATTATTTGTCACAACCAAAGACAACAACCATCGTTGAAACTTTACGACTTAGAGAATTTAAAAAGTGTTACTGAAAAATATTTTTTTATAAAATCGTCCAAAATCTTCTTGAAGAATTAGGGTATTATTCTAAATTAAATTGAGTTGTTTTTTAAATTTTGTAAAAAATTATAAATAAACAAATTAATACATATTTGCATACGTTCAGATCTTCATATTTTTAAACCATTATATAGGATTCGTCCTTAAGAATTAACAATCACGTATGTATATTAAATATTAAATATAAATATTAAGTATTAAATATTAAGTATTAAATATTAAATATTAAATATTAAACATTACATATTAAATACTAAATAATAATCTGAAACTAAAAGACAGATGGATGGACAGACATTAAAATTTTAGATGACGTAAATCTCTGTCAGTTATTTTCAGTATAACTAGTCTTGCGATATTCACTTTTAAGCGTTGTTTACTTGCCAAGTTGATTTTCCGTTGCTGGCCGTTATAATTGTAGTCGCACAATCCACTCTTATTATGTGCAGGATCTTTCCCTTTTTTTTATTTTTATTATAAACAATCACACACACTGTATGTATATTTTGTTTCTAGTTCTTTATTTACTTTTTTTCTTTATTTATTAAGTTTAAGTTTTCTACTTTTTTATAGTTGGCACCTGTTTCAGCCTTCGACCCTTTCTTATTCTCAATGTTTTTTTTTTTGTCTTTGTTTTTGTTCTTATTAGCGCCATAAAACTTCTTCTATGCTTGTGTTATTGTCAATCATGTAACAGGTTGCTAGCAAGCACAGCGATCTTTAGTGCTGCCAGATAGAGACACTGCTTACGGCGTGATCTAAATGGGCAAACATCAAACAAAAACGACGTAAACATAAGAACAACGCTAATAAGAACGACGTTAACATACCGGCGGCCTTGCAACGTTGGTGCAAACAAAATAATTAATAACATGATATTAAATCTAAATACAATATTCATTTATTAAAGTAAGTAGGAACTAACAATACATTATAATAATAAGAACAAAAAAATTAAATAAATATATTGTTTAAAATATGTATGTATTCAATTTTATCTCGCATATGTACGTATGTAAGATGAGGTTAATTCTAACTTAACTAATTCAAAAAAAAAAAAAATCAAAGGAACTTCAGATAACAAGATACGGTTAGGTACTTGTAAGAGCAATAAATTACAGTTTTGTTTATCAGCCTTTCACTTAGGGCTACAAATTATTTAGGTATTTTTATGCCTTCTCCAAAATAAGCGTAACCAAAGATAGTGTCCTGCTCATACATTTGACCAGGTCGTTCCTTTGCCGGCCCAATTAGTATACGATTAGCTACGTCTGCACCTAATATTAAATTATAATCTAGGCTTACATGCCAATGGCGATTAGCAGACTTCTCGTTGTGAGTACATCTTTCATCCTTTTCGATGGTAACTTTTGGACTTCGGCCATATGATTTTTTCTCCACGACGCAATCCACTTCGATTCGTCGCCCCTCTTGATGACTGTGAAACACCATGACAGTGGTGCGATCACGCTTGATAATACAACCTAATTCCTCAGCTTCACTGAATGTCATAGAAGACCTAGCGACAGTGGGATCAATTACGGCTCGAGTCCAGGCTTCAGCAGCCCCAGGTCGAGAAATGATACGGACAGGGAACGTCATTTGTACCCATATTCGTCCTTCAGGTAAAGGGTGCAACCAACTATTATGGTCCTGCATACACCTGCGGCATCTATCAATGCTTTTACATTCCGGACGCGTATGGGACTGAGCCAAACAATTGTAGCATAATGCGTTATGAGCCACAACGCGCAGTTTTTGCTCTACGTCCATAGCCACAAATCTGGAGCACTGTCGGATGGCATGCATACGGTTGCAAAGAGGGTAACAAAAATCAGTGTTAAACCAGCCGTCCATTTCAATATATCTAAAGGCGAGAGGTTAGAGTAATGAAACACATTATAAAGAAGAAGATGTGCTTTAAAAATTTAATTAGAAAAACTGGGTAGAAGAACTAATTTGTGGATCAGTCGCGTGATTACTCCATTTTGAGTTTTAATATCGGCTACCCTTACTTTGCCATCAGAACCAGGACAAACTTTAATAATACGACCTAGGCGCCATTCTGTGGAACAACAAGGCTCATTTTTCAAAACTACGAGGTCATTCACTTTTAGATCTACCTGTGGAATCTTCCATTTGTTGCGTTTGTGCAACTCTTTCAGATATTCCTCTTTCCAGCGATGGCAAATTTCATGATGCAGGGCCTTGATTTTTCGCCAACGATTATGAACGTTTAGAGGTGAGTTCAGATCTTCAGGCTCGGCGGGGGAAAGCATAGCAGAACCAATTAAAAAATGACATGGTGTAAGAACTGACAAGTCGTCTATATTCTCGGACATAGGGGTGAGGGGACGTGAGTTGAGACACGCTTCTATCTTCGCTAGAAGTGTACAGAAGTCTTCAAACGTGTATTTTAACTGACCAGTCGTCTTTTTAAAATGCATATGAGGAGCTGCCGCAGGAATAAAGTGCCATGTTAGGCGTTGATGACCATATTTCTCAACAGCTGTGTCCTGCAAATCTTCTCAAAGTTTGCGTTAATTTCCTTTGAAGCGCCAACAAAATTTCTACCATTATCGGAGAAAATGGAGCTTGGGCAACCTCGACGAGCAGTAAACCGATCCAGAGCGGCTAGAAAGGCAGGTGTGGATAGATCGCTAACAGCTTACAGATGTATCGCCTTGGTAGAGAAACAAACAAAGAGACACACATAGCCTTTAGTGATACGACAATACCGACCAGTGAAGCTTTTGATTTCAAAAGGGCCAGCAAAGTCTACACCAGTATTAGTAAAAGGACGAGTAACGGTTGTTCTTTCTTTAGGCAATACTGACATAATTTGCGTTTGAAGTTTCTTTCGATATAAAACACAAACTTTACAATTATGAATAACGGTTTTTATCAGATTTTTAGCTCTAACAATCCAACACTCTTGGCGGACCATAGTTAAGACTAGGCGATGACCTCCATGGAGTGTCAACTTATGAATAAATTCCACATAAAGACGTGATAAGCGACAGTCGTACGGAAGTATTATGGGATGCCTTTCATGGTAAGACAGGAATGTGGTAGAGCCAAGGCGCCCATTAGCCCGAATTAAATAATCTTTATCCACAAAAGGGGCAAGAGTTAACAAAATACTACGGGTATCTATACTTCTTTTCGAGGTTAAACACCTAAACTCGTTTCCAAGGTGCCGTTGCTGAGATAAATGAAATAATCGATTTCACACAAATATCAATTGAGCCGCAATTGTTATTGTTTTTTGACTAAAGTTTTTCCGTTTATTCTTATTAGAGGAATTGAAAAATCTGAATATATACGCAACTACATGATAAGCTCTGGGCAGACTTGAGAATCGATCGAGAATATCTTCACTATCGGCTGATCTATTAACTTGAACCTTCTTACGTTCTTCTGAAGTGTCATATTCCATGCTACCTTTGGGCCATGTTAATTTATGCAATTTAAGCCAATCAGGACCATTCCACCAAAGTTTATTATCTCTCAGCTCCAAAGAAGACAGCCCCCGAGTTACTAGATCGGCAGGGTTCTGACTGGATGAAATATGAAACCAATTTTTGTTTCCTACTTTCTCTAGAATTTTGGCAACTCTGTTGGCTACAAAAGTTTTCCAACTACAAGGAGGTTTTCGTAACCAAGCGGGAACAATAGTCGAATCGGACCACAAATATGTAGAATATGAGTCAATATTAAAGTTAGGTACCACACTTTTTACCAATTTTGCTAAAAGAACCGCTCCGCAAAGTTCTAAACGAGGTAAAGAGATCTTTTTTATTGGAGCTACTTTTGTCTTCGCGACGAGCAAGTTTGTACAAATCTGACTTTCACAGATAATTCTAACATATAATGCAGCCGCATATGCAGATTCTGACGAGTCACAAAACCCATGGAATTCAACTTCACCATTTGGAGAATATTTGACCCAACGTGGGAGTTTTATAATGTTGACATCACTGTACTTAGAAACGAATGTATGCCATTTTTGTAGAGCTATGGGCTTTAAAGCGTTATCCCAGTCAATTTTATCAAGCCACATTTGCTGCATTAAAATTTTGGCAGTTATAATCACTGGTGCCAACCACCCTGATTTAATCTGTATTTCCTCGCATGAAAAATAAAAAACATCTTCTGCTGCATTCCATCGCACACCAAGTGTTTTTGCAGTGCTTTTATCATCAAGTGACAAAAAGGATGCATTTAATAGATGCTCTTGAGGCAAATTTTTTAAAATTTGTTTAAAGTTAGAGGTCCATTTTCTTAACTCAAACCCAGCGGTCTATAATATACCAATTAATTGGTTTTTGCCGTTAAAGCCTCATTAATAGAATGCGCTCCAACAAGAGCATCATCAATATACATACACTCACGCAGAATATGAGAACCAAGTGGAAACTTTTTTTGTTCATCGTCTGCTAACTGATGAAGCGTCCTAAGAGCCAAAAATGGGGCACAATTAACGCCAAATGTTACTGTGTTCAACTGGTAATCCTTAATTTCATTTACCTCAGAATTTCGAAAAACTATCTTTTGGAAATTGCTATGCTCAGGCCTAACAAGAATTTGGCGATACATTTTTGAAATGTCTGCATTAAATACATACTGAAAGAACCGCCATTTTAAAATTAATAGTACTAGATCACTTTGTAAAATGGGGCCCACATATAACAAATCATTAAGACTTTTACCATTAAATGAAGGGCTGGAAGCGTTAAAAACTATTCTTAATTTTGTTGTTGTGCTTTCAGGCTTCACTACAGCATGATGAGGTAAATAATACTCTGGACCACTAGTTGAGTTTTCAACATTTTCCATATGTCCTAAAGATATATATTCTTTTAGGACCTCATCATATTGAACCTTTAATTCAGGTTTTCGCAATAATGATTTTTCATTTCTTACATATTGACTAAGAGCAATATGTTTATTTTGACCCAGTGAATCATGGTTATTCTTAAAGGGCAGACTAATAATGTATTTTCCTTCAGATTTCCTTGTGGTGCTAGAACGATATATCTCCTCACATTTCTTATCCTCTTCGGATAAAACTTTCTTACGAGAAACTTCTTCTAACTCCCAAAATTTTGTCAACTGGTCATCTATCGAAACGTTTGCCATATGAGACATCGATACCTTACGCGTGGAGATACTGGGTGTAGGGCCAGTGACAATCCATTCAAAAATTGTTTCTTGAGCAACAAGAGACTTAAAAACGCCATGCTGAACTCCACCACGTAAAATCAAGGAGTATAAATCACCTCCTAACAGTAAATCAATCTCACCAGTTTCATAAAATTTAAGGTCAGCATAATTAAGATTAGCAAATTCTGCATTAGTTAAGGGCTTAAATGAATGAATAGGGATCTTACCGGTTATACGAGGTACGACCAAAGCATTTACATTAAGAGATATGTCCTGATTAAAAAGTGATACAATAACAAATGTTGCCATTTTATGAGATCTGCTTATAACCTCTCCTCCAAGACCAGAAGCTTCAGCCGATATTGGATTAGTGGGCAATTTCAACCGTTTTTGTATTCTCTCAGAAATAAAACTTTCATCAGAACATGGATCTATTAGAGCTCGTACTTTGTAGTAAGAACCAAAAGACACAATATTAACCCATGCAATAGCCAACATTACTTTCTTTGCAACTGCGGTGTGATGTGACTGAACAACCCCAGAGGGACCAGGCAGGTTAGCGGACTGTATAGTTTGTAGAGAATTATTTTGAATTTCAGTCTGCGAAGTACCGTTCGATTGACTTTGATTTTTCTTTATAAATTCCCTATGCATTAAAGTATGATGCTTCTTCTTACACTTTGACCAACCATTTGGACTAGTGCAATCACCATACATATGGCCAATAGTAAGGCAATTGAAACAAAATCGAAATTTTGTCAATGTCGTAACAAGATTTTTGTAATCCATGCTCAAAAATTTACTACAAGAGGTAATTTTGCCGTTTTCTTTGCATAACTTGCATTGGAATGAGTCAACTTTTGTATGGTGTGTTTTAAATTGTTTAGCTTTAGGTGCTATCCGATTACAACTATTGTTATTATAACCATTTATCGAGATATTATTTGTTGAAATAATGTCCGAAACGCTTTCTAGCGCGTGAAACCTATCCGTGAGAAATGCGTTTAATTCTTCCCATTTGGGAATCTCTGTCTTATTTTTGACCGACTGTTCCCAAATATTAAGTGAGCATTCTTATAAACGTGAAGCGCATTGAAATACGAAAATAGGGTCCCATGACTCAGTATCAACATTGTACAGTTTTAGAATTGCCATACAATTATTAATCTCCCTTTGGAGCCTTTTTATTTCTGTTGCTGTTTCGTGTTGACATGGGGCCAAATTAAAAAATAATTTGAACTGGCTATTTATCAAAACTCTTTTATTTTCATTCTGTGATTTTAAATTGTTCCACGCAATTTTAAAATTTTCGCTAGTCAAAGCTACGTTTCGGTTAATATCTCGAGCCTCACCATCAGCTTTTCTAAACAAGTAAAATAATTTTTCTACATGGCTAAGTCTACTATTGTTTATGTAGATCGCAGTGAACATATCTCTAAATGTGGGCCATGATACGTAGTCCCCATGGAAAACACCGGTGTCACATGGAGGCACAGATATGGAACCTCAAACATTCGGAACTACTGAGTCTACATTTTTTTGTTTTTCTTCTCCTAAGTCCTGTTTGGACCACTCGTTTGAACCACTACGGACTCTTTCTTTTTTTCCACAGTCTCTGCTGAATACTCGTCAAATAATTTTTTATATTTTTCCCAGGCCTTATTTAACTCTTTTTTTTCGAATTCAAATTGTATATTTTGAAAAATCTTCCTCTAGAAGCATAGCTTCAAAACCAATGACTTCGTCTGCAGCAGGAATGTATTTTTCAAAAATCGACATTTTACTTTATTAAAAAGGTCAAACTAATTAAAAGAGACACACTTTCCAATAATTCCTTATAAATAGCAAACAGGCAATAAAAAAGAGAAAGATGAAAATTATACGCCAAAACTTTCCAGTAAGACAAGTGTATAAAATTGGGAAATTAATATGGACGACAAATATGTGAGCAAACAAAACAACAAGTGCACTGCTAACGGTTTGTAAAAAAATGGCACTTTAACCGCTGGTTATATATTACAAAACGACGTAACCTCACTTTTCGAACCACAAATAGTTTTGAGACACACTTTCAAGAGACACTTTTTTTTTTTTTTTTGTTAAATAAATCCAATATACGCACCTTTTTTAAATTGCTTTTTCGGAGAAGGACCAATGTTTACCTGCCAAGTTGATTTTCCGTCGCTGGCCGTTGTAATTGTAGTCGCACAATCCACCCTTATTATTTGCAGATTCAATTTGTTTATTTCTTTCCCTTTTTTTTCTTTTTATTATAAGCCAAACAACTGGGTTTTTTATGTATATTTTATTTCTAGTTCTTTATTTAATTATTTCTTTATTTATTAAGTTTAAGTTTTCTACTTTTTTTATAGTTGGCACCTGTAGCAGCCTTCGACCCTTTCTTATTCTCAATGTTTTTTTTTTTTGTCTTTGTTTTTGTTCTTATTAGCGCCATAAAACTTATTCTATGCTTGTGTTATTGTCAATCATATAACAGGTTGCTAGCAAGCACAGCGATCTTTAGTGCTGCCAGATAGAGACACTGCTTTCGGCGTGATCTAAATGGGCAAACATCAAACAAAAAAGACGCAAACATAAGAACAACGCTAATAAGAACGACGTTAACATGAATATAAAAAACTAAATATTTTTTATTTACATTTTTAATATTATAATTTACTCTAAGAAAGTTAATAATATCAATTAATATGAAAAATTATTTACATAGGTAAATTTATTGGAACATTGATTTGTAAATCCTAAACCAGTTGAGACAAATTGCCAAATGCTTTGGTGGTTTATGTATGACTAGTATGGGATCTAAATGCATCAATAAAAAAATCGAAAATCTTCACATACATAATTAAGTCAGCGCAGGAACGATATACCATTAAAATTAAAAAATATGGTATTAAAATATTATTTTTTACAGGCTATTCTTACAAAAAATAAATTGATTTTTATTAGCAATTGATAAAAAATTATTTGCTTTTTACATATTGTTTAATGCATTTATTTTTTTTTTTTTTTTTTTAATTCATGAAATTACGAAATTTCTATTTATTTGTAAGATGAAAATTATTATGGAATCGAATTTGAAAAAGAAAATTTCACTAATGGCAAAATACATAATAAAATCCATTGGGTGAAAAATATGCAAAATTTTTCTATTAGGTGTAAAATATGCGAAATTATGCTCTTAAGTATAATTGCCAAAATATGCTTTGAAATAAAAAATTATTAAAATTATCTGCAATGGATAAATAACTAAAAGTTTGATTAATTTTAGACCCAGTATAAAATATGATTTTGTATATTTTTGTTTGCATCAAGCCATTACTGGGAAAACTAAAATCTTAGTTTACTAAAAAAATCTGTATTAAAATATGCAAATCGAAAAAACTGAAATAAAGAAACAAAAGATAAACTTAAATTTGCAACCAATATTTAGTAATTATTTATATAATCTTTTCTACAAATCATCTTTTCTGAGTTGACTCTTGTTCTCAAAATAAATCGTCATATAGAAAATGTATAATGTTGTACCACATACATTGTATCATATCTCTAGTATGATTTGTCAGAAAATTCTAAATAGAATTACCTCCAAGTTATACCTGCATAATTTTTTAATTGGCTCAATAATTTTGGAGAAGAAAATTAATCTTTTACAAAATATAACTTTTCTTATTTAGAAAAGATTATTTTACATGCCAATAATCCCAAAGATTTATTTTGAATTAATACACAATTTCTTTGTGGGAGAAGCTAGTTCCAATGCGCATTTCGCCAGTTTCTTAACTCAGCTCTTCTGGAAACATTCCCAAACGCTTTAGATAAACCAAAGAATTCTTGGAGTTAAGAGTTAATGAGAATTATAAAGTATTCTCTAAAATATATACCAAAGATTTAACAAACTACAACATATTTAGAGAAAGCATTTTATTCACATTTCTTAAGCGATTGAGATTCCTGATGAACTGACTTAAGCAAAAATGGCGAAACGGGCATAGGAAGTGGTTCCCCCCAACAATAAATCGTGAATCATAGAAAACAACTGGAGGCCCAACTCTTTTTGTTTGCTCATCAAAACAAAATTAATTCTGTAGAAATTTTTTTTTAACAAACTCAGTAAGTTAATTTTTTTTCGACAGCCCTAGTAAGCTTGCAGGTATAATTGGAAACAAAAATAAACTATTTATTTTTTTGCCTGAATAACTAGTTATTTTCGTTCGAGTTGTCCGCAAATTCATGTAGTTATTTTTAGACTCTAGTGGTACTCAAAAATATGTACCTAAACGAAAATAAAAATAAAAAAACTAAAAAAATTTGCCCTCAGTGAGATTTGAACCTGGACACAAGTTTACCGTTCGTTTTCAATGACTAACGTCTTACTCAGTACACCACCTCGCACTTAATTTTCTAAATGACAAAAACCTGTATAAAATATCTTTTTAGACGTTTTGTTAAATAAACTAACAGCATTAGAATGGGGCTGGACCAACAACCTTCTGGTTGTTAATCCAGCACTCTAGCCAACTGATCCACATGATTGCTATATTACTATTGAGTACTTATTTATGTAATGTAGAATAGGCAGATAATAATGACGTCTCATTACCAAGAAACTACTTTAATAAGTATTACCGAGAACAAAAACTTTTTGCTAGGAGCTTAATTAGATTTTTAAGAAAGAGAGAGAGAGAGAGGAGTTGATCTTCTATGTTTTAAATTTATTCAAAATAAATTTCTGGCTTTATTTGCAAGTTAAAATCATTATTTTTATTTGTCTAAATAAAACTTAAATATTAAGTGTGGAAATCCTTAAAAATTAGAGAAAAATTTTTTCCTTTTCTTCCTTTTTTGTAAATATTAAAAAACGATCGATCTAAAGCACTCCTTTTAATTTTTTGTCATAAAGCTGGATATTTTACTAATAAAACGGCCCATATTTCATTAAAATCGATTCTTCTCAATAATTGAGGGTATCTCATTAAAAATTTAAGAAAAATATAAAATATGCACTCTTTTTGTAACTAGAAATCATTACAAAAGAGTTAAAATAAAACAAACTTCAAATAAAAAGTATTATAGCATAAATATGATTGTGTATACACATGCAAATATTATCAAGCAAAATAAAAACTGATAAAGCCAATACTGATAAGAATTTTGAAAACGTAAAACGATGATTAATACATTTTATCATCGTTTTAGTAAAAAAAAAACTAAGGTTCTTTTTTTATAGAAAATTGCTTTTATTTATAAAGCTATATTTATACATAAATAAGTGCTGTTTATAAAAAAAGTATAAAAACAAATATCAATTCCCACCGCCGTTGATCTAAATATTGCAATAAATAAAATTATTTTTTAAAGTTTTACTATTGTATACAAACTTTATTAATATCGATGTCATTTAGAAGTTTTGTTGAAAATATACAATTTGTAAACAACAATAGGTCCGTTCCTCTATGCAAAGGTTTTTAATAGATTGAGTGGAACAAAAATTTAGAAAAATAAGTGACAGATCGTTGGCTAAGTATTTAGAATATGTTGTTGACTAAATGTAGTCCAGTGCAGTACATATCACTAAAATATTTTGTATTTGCAAGTTTTTCTGACTAATTCTTAAAAATTAATAAATTAAAATGTTGGTATTAAATTTCCAATTAAAAATTTATTCACTAATCTGTATATATTTCCATGAAAAAATTTGCTAAACTTAATTTTTCATTTATTTTAATTATATATTTTGAAAATGGCCTAAGTACATTACGAAAAAATTAAGTTTTTTATGTAATTGACATTTATTTTTTTTTTTTTTTTTCTATTAAAATTTGCTAATATTTCTATTACGTAAAATCATAATTATTTTTATTACTAATTAAATTTTTTGGATGAATGGACTTTAAAAATATCTGCTCATATGTAGTTTTTGTACCTTAACATTCTTTAAAATATCCAGTAAATACACGAAGAGACCTATCGACTAAAAGCTCTATCGATTTGTATTCAGAATTATAAAAAAGGTTTTTTTTATAATTTTCCACATAAAGAGTAGCAACATCAATTACACAGGTCAACACTAAAAAAAGTATAGTAAAAAATATGTTACAAATATTATAGATAGGTCAATCCAATCACCAGAAACATTGCGGTATTTTTTCATCATGTCATCCCCTGAGCAGTTTTTAGGTTATATAATATTCTATGTTTTATTTACAAGAAATGGTTCTACAAAAATGTAATACAAGTCAAAAAAAATATAAAAGAATTTAGATCATATTCAAATAGACAAATAGACAAATTATATAATGAAATTAAATTTCTTTTAAAATTATCATTCATAAAGAACATAATTAAACATTTTGGATTTAAAACTATTATCGTTTTTTGAATAAAAAGAGATTTGTGGAAAAATCCTTATACTTACTATCGATGGTGGTAATACATAGCATTAAAAGCAAATCTAGTTTTTCTGTTCTTTTTAGATATCTATATTTTTAATCTTTGATATTATTTATTGATTGACTGAGTTTAGTTAACAAACAAACTAGAATCTTCGCTTTTTATACCCTACACCACCCAGGCGGTTGGGGTATTATGCGTTTGTGCTGATGTTTATAATGCATAGAAAGAGTTATTCAACACCTACCTTAAAGTATATTAATCGACTCAGAATCACGTTCTAAATCGATCTAACGATGTCCGTCCGTCCGTCTGACTGGACAGCTGGTTGGACGGCTGGGTGTCCATGTAAATCTTGTGCACAAAGTAAGTGTCGCAATTTTAAAGACAATTCAATGAAATTTGGCACGTGGGTCTTTTATAATACAAGGACGAAACCTACTGAAATTGGTTGTGATCGGTCCATCATTTCACCTAGCCCTATACAAATATCTCCCCGGAATAGAAATAAAAATATTTTAATGAAATTCGGTGCAGAGGAATTCTGTATAAGTAAAAGTCATCTAGATTCTAGATCATCTAGATTTTAGTATCAACGCATTATTCTGGTGTAGCGTATCATAAAGTCTGGTGTAAAGTCTTGACCGACTATAGCTTTCTTTCTCGTTTTTTTTTTTTTTTTTTAATAGTTAAAAAAAATTAATATGCCATAAAAAATTTACAGAATTTAATAATAACTAATATGTCTTCCATTTATATTAACTTCAAGACGTTTAGAAGTTATTTTATTTATTTATTTTTTACAAACATAAAATAAATACTTTATTTTTATTAGACTTCAGTTAATAATAGCTTTGCTAAATTACTTTTCATTACTTGTAAAAAGTATGAAATTGTAAGAAACACAACAAAATTGACAAACGCGAAAAACTACGAAATTTTCAAAATTTCGAAATACCCTGTAAATTTTGAGATATTTTGAAAAAAAATGTTTCAATGATGATGCACTAAAAATCTCGTAGCTATCTAAATTGTAAGTCAATTTTGAATTCAATTGAATGAAGAAAGCAAAAGAACGTAACTTTTAAACTTTATTTAAATCTTGTATAAGAAACAATTTATTAATTTTTTAATTAAATTTGCTTTTCTATTTCAAAATAACACTAAAGATATTAAGTTTTAAATACTATTTCATTTATAATAAAATGAATTGTTAATCTTTCAAATCGTTTAAAGACTCAAAAAATTATTTAAAAATTTCAAAATTATTGTAATATATTTTTCAACAAATTACTTTATGCTTTATTTGTAACATACTTGGAGCAAAAATAAAAACATATAAAAAGTTTAAGTAAATAATTTCATATAAAATAATTTCATATAAACTTTTTTAAATTTGCACCTCTCACCAAAATGATTATAAAAATTATTAAAAACTGTAAAAAATGAAAAACAGAAAAATGTTTTCAATTAAAAAATTGATCAAAGCAATCAAGTAGATAATTAAAAAATGAAGTGGGAATTTTACTTAAGTTTTATTTTTATTTTATATTTACTTGAATATAAATTTATTAAATTTAGATTCAAAATGAAACAACTGTATTAATTGAAAAATATACGGTAATAATTTTTTCTGCATGTATTGCATGAGAACTTGAAAATTTTCAATTTTTTAAATGTTGTTAAAAAAATTTAATTCCAATATTTCACCAAAACATATACAAATCTTAAAAAGAAGAAATTAACAAAACAATAACAAAATTTATTCAGTAATTTACGAAAAAAAAAAAACTGTTTTTTTAGCATAATTCAAAATTTTTAATAATTTTCAGTTACAAAATTAGGCATATTTTCAATTAACATTTTTTTAAGGTTTGACTTGAAAAATTACCATTTTTAGATATTTATCGTTGATAATTTAGTAGTTTAATAATTTAATAATATCTAGGATAAATATTATATTTTGCATGAAAAAATTTGGGGAAAACTTTTTCTGTGTTATTGCTTAAAAAATTTTTATAACAAGTTTTGAATTTTTAAAATAAAAATATTTTTCATTAGCTGATGAAACTAGTGCTTAGACAAATTATTTTTTATCGAAGGACACATTTTTAATCGTATCGTCCGTAAAATTTAAGCTTAAATTTAACGAAATTTTGAAATTTAGAAAATTTCGTAAACCCAAGAAAAATAAATTAAACTAAAAAATTATTTACTATTATTTAATTTAACATTTTACAAAAATTCATTAATATGTTATGTAATTATTAAAAAAAAAAAAGTGAAATAAAAAAACTTAAAAATGTGCATTTCCTACATTTTTTATTAAACAAGTGCCGATTTTTAAAACCTATTGATTTACTTAAAAATTTTCGAAAGAAGTTGCAAATTTTTGGATAGACAATGTTGAAGATAAATTCACCATTTCTTTTTCTATTTATGACAAATTAACTTGTTTCCAAAATATTTTTTATTTGTTTTCCTTTTTTTATTGTAAATTTTTTTTCCTGTATATTTTTTTTGAATTAAAAAGTTAATTTTCTAACCCCACCCCCCCATAGATCCGTGCCTGGCAATAAGCGCTATTATTGAAAGATTACAACAAGTCCTATAGAATCTTACTATGCTGACAGAATATTGCTGCTTTCTACTTTTAGAAAGAATGCAAAATACTGCTTTCTTTGATCCTAATTTAAGAAAAAAAATATACTTTTTTTAATAAAAACATTATAATTACTTAAAATTATGACGTGATGGTATTGTTTCATTTCACTTTTTATTCTATATCTAGCCCAAGAAAAAATAATTACGCGGAATTATTCACGATATATTTTTTTCTATTTTTTATTGACTATTATATAAATTGGGATTTTTATTTTTTTAAGCTTTTGATGTTCATGCATTACCATTTTTAATATCAACGGTCATTTGTTAAATATATCAAATAAAAATTTCCCCTCTACATCCATTCCTTACACCTCTTTTTTCCATGGTTTTATGAGGGTTAATTGAGAAATTCTTGATTTTTACAACATTAAAGACTTCCAGGGGCTAGGTATGGCAAGTTGGAGACTTTACTTATATTACATTTTTGTAGCACCATAAAGTTCAAGTAAATAATTTACTCTAACTATTATCTAAAAATTCCTCAGAGAAGCATATTTTCATTGGTCGTCAATGGGTTAAAAGTGTGACATGATAAAAAAGTTTCATTTAGCTTTCAACACCATATCAAATCTAAGAATTTTACAGAATTATTCGCAATATATTTATTTTTTGCGATTTTGTTGACCTGTGTTATTAGTACGATAAGAAAAAGCGTCGATAGGTAATTCTATATACGTTTCATATGAAAATATTTAATAGGATTAGTAATTAAACATTTTTGAAGAAAGAAAGACGTGAAAATAAGATTACGCAAACGAATTTTTGACAAATTTTAGAGCATTTTTTTAAAATATATAATACACAATTATGTTGGATACAACTAAACAGCCTCTACCTCCTCAGGCGCAACCGCCACCACCACAGATACAGGTGCAACCGCCACCACAACAGATACATTTGCAACCGCCACCACCACAGATACAGGTACAAATATACAATATACCGACATCAGCGGTACCACAATATCCAGCTGTACAACCAGTACAGCAAAATGAAGGCTGGTGGAGACGCAACCATAAAAATAAGCCACAATCAAATTCAGTGGGAACAGGTAAGAAAATGTTCAAAATTTACTGAATTTGATTAGTTTAAAAAAAAAACTACAATATTGAAGAAATAGGTATATAGAAATAGGTATATAGAAATTTGAGTGGGAAAATTAACATTAAAATCGAATTTGCTTCTGTTTTTATTATCATAAAAATAAACTCAGAATAAAGTGTTTTTATATTTCAAATTCAAGGAACAAGTGTCGATAAGGTTATAAGTTAATCAAAATTAACAGATAAATTAAGAACTCGATTTCCTTTGAAACATATGGTTGAATTTTTATATACAGCTGCGGTCAATAAAATAGCACCACAAAATGTATTTTAAACAAGTATTAGAAAAAAACTGTTAGATTTATTTCCGGTGTTTTTTATGAAAACATACATTACGCACTAAATTAACAATAAATAAAATAATAATTGAAAATTTCACATAACTTTTGTGAAAAAAGTCAAAAAACCTTTGGAAATGGAAAAAACGATAAATTTTCGAACACCGCATCAGGGCTACCAGATACTTTTTTTGGCCAAACCCAAAAATAAAAAATCCTCAAAAAAAATTCCCACTCAACAAAAAAAAGGCGTTTTTATCATTCAAAATAATTAGTCTTTGTTTTTTTTAACAATTATTTGTGCTTTCTCTTTATAGAGATAGTTTTTGAATGAATATTTTTACATAACTGCATATGTCTTTAAAGAATAAATATATGAAATAGGTATTAAACTTCAGATTCGCCATCTTGTAAATCAAAAGAATTGGTACTATACATAACTTTAGAATTAAGATTATTCAACATATCGTATTAAATTCTTACCAACAAATTTGATTTGTTAAAAATTAATAATTCTTGAATTCTTTATAAAAATAAGTAAAGAAACATTTATACATCATATATTTTACAAAAAAAGCATTATGTTACCAAAAAAAAGACAAATTCGAAACGAACATTGGGAAAAGTGAAACCTTAAGAAATTACCAAATGACTTTTGTTTTGTTTTTTTCCTGAAAAAGTTCTCCAAAATCTTTATTACTTTTAAATCGCTTTTTGACAATTATTTAAATAAAAAAGGAAAAAACTTTTAAGTTTTAAAATAACAGCCGATAATTCAGCTGTACTCAATCATGTACGAATGGATATTAATGAGTTAACATGCCCCCGAAATTCATATTTCAGCTTCGTTCCAGTACTTGTCGGACTTGCAAGTATTAGTCAGAATTTGCAAGAAAGCATTCCCGTACTAAAATAATTCGTACCGAATTTCATATATTGCTATACTTATGGCATTTATGAGCGTTAAACCAATATTTCGGTAGGGTTTTTGAATGGGAGAATGCACGAAAAATGTTATAACTTGAATACTACTGTTATATTGATATATTTCCGCGATAACAGAGCTTTTATAAACAAACTCAAAAAAAAATAACAAACTATTAGATATTGTCATTTAACGGATAAGTAATTTGGTTTGTTGCGTGTATAATTGTAGATATTAGAAATCACTCTCAAATGATATACATCTTATTCCAATCGATTTACAAATAACAGATATATAATAATTTATATAACGAAACTTTGAATCTGTATATCTCTTAAACTAAAAGTAGCTTATCTAAAATGTATATAACAATAACCTTAGAACAAAAAGCTTTACTACACGTAAGAAAATTTGTCATTTTAGATATATACATATAATTTTAATCATTTTTAATAATTTTCTCAAATTTTTGAAATTTTGTCTGGTAGAACGATTTGAGAGAACAAAATTAGTATTGGCTTAAAGATCAGACGGTTATCATGGCGGCAAAATGACAAAACCGTGTTACCTTATTATTTTATATATGTTATATATTAATATTTTATATTAATAAAATAATTATTAATGACCCATTGGAAAAAATGCGCTTTGATAAGCAGAATACAGGAAAAATATTAAAAAATTTAAATAGATCTTCAGATACCTAACCTAGCATATATATATATATATATATATATATATATATATATATATTTATATATATATATATATATATATATATATATATATATATTCTTGCTGTACAAACATAAATATACTACCTACCTTTTACCATGGGTTTATATTTATTTTATAAATCTTTGATCAATTTAAGAATCATTAAAAATTTCTATTATTCACAATATTATATAACAATAATATATATAACAACAACAACAATATATATAACATAAATGTTGTATGTATATGTATAATTAACTTGTATATTTTTATTTCACAGCTTCCTTAATTTTCATATCTGGCGGCATGAACATGGCCTGGAGACTGGGATTAGGAATTCCACAAATCAATTCAAGTTTTATTATAACAGAACATATTATATTAAGTTGGTTCATAGCTGGTATAATTGGTGTTATAGTTGGTGCTTTTGCTTGTGATTATGTACCAAAGAAAATATTAATGGTGAGTTTTTCAATCGAAACTAGAAAAAAACGTTAACTTATATAATATTATTTGCAGTGCTTTGCCTCAATCCTAGTGACTATTGGTGGTATACTACAGGTGTCTGATCCTAACACTTATGATGCCATTTTGGCTTCACGATACCTAAATGGCATAGCGGTAGGTCTAGTATTTCCCATGACATTTGTTTTGATTGGCGAAGAGGTGGTTAAACAATTGCGTGGTATGAATGCTGCATCTGTTGATACAATGTGCTTCAGTTGCGGTATATTTATACAGATTATTTACTCTGCTTCATGGACAAGTGATGGCGGTGATAATTTTCAATCGATTCAAATGGGTGGACTCCTTAATATAATCTATGGCGTTGTAGCATTTTTTATGGGGTCACTGCTACTAATTGAATCACCTGTATACTATTTGGCACATGGACAAGAACAAATGGCCATCGATTCTTTGCGACGCCTGCAAAGGCCCTTTACTATTACCTATGAAACTTATGAACAGCTGGAGGAACACAAGCGTTATTTGGCCGAGAGCAAAGAAAAAACTTTTGTGGAAAGTGCCATCTATGGAATTCCAGCATTGCTAAAACTTTGTTTCTATCGCTCGTTTATGGCACTTGGTTTTTCATATTTTGTAAATTTCGCATTTACATATTCCACAGTTGTAACCTCACATTGGGAAATATACCCATATATTTTATATGCATTTGCCAGATGGTTGGGTCCATTAATAGTATCATTTACTCTAGATTCTAGAGGACGTAAATCGCCCATGATAATTGGTTTCTTTTTTTGTACTATTTTGGCATTCACCGTTGGCGGTATTTGTGACGATGAATTTAATTTAGTTCGTTTTGATTACATGAACACTGTCAAGTATGTTCTCATCTTCTTTCAACTATTCACCTCCATGTCAATGGCATCTTCTTCAGCTTATTTAAGTGAAGCTTTTCCTTTGGCAGTCAAACCCTATTATGTGGCCATTGTTTTTGTAGTGGAAATGTTGGTTCACATTATTATTATTTCCTGTAGTCACACATTATTAGATACTCTTGAAAATATTTCGGTGTATTTCATAACTTTTGGGACTCTTTCGTTAGTGTTCTTAGGCGTAGCAATATATATTATGCCAGAAACTAAGTGGTATTCGTTGCGTGAGTGTCTACTAAAATTTAGAAATTTGAATAATTTTCGGAACTAATTTTTAAATGTGTTATTTTATTAAAAATATTTGAAATAAATTTAAGTATTTAAATATTTTAAAAATTTCACAAACTTAAGTATATTATTAAAAATCTTTTATTAAAAAAATTAAATGCTAATTTTCAAGACCTTGTATATTAATTTATATGTATGTTTAAAATGTTTAAGCAAATATATAAGAAACACTCTTAATCGTTAATTTCCCAATAACATATGTAATTTATAATATAATATAACTTTCCTGGTAGATTTATAACGTCGAAAAATAATGTACATATCTCGATATTTCTTTAGAACTTAAAAATTGAAATAAAGACTTTTTTGATCCTCTTTTAACCCTTGAACATTTTTTTTTTTTTCATAAAATCTTTATATTTCCAAATTTAAGTTTAGCATTACAGACACGATCTATTTTTGCGAATTGTGGTCAATTTCGTGCCATAACAAAATCTGTTTTGACAAAAGTGTCTCGTATTCAACTATCAACGTTATTTGACTTAATTTTATGGCCCCGATAAATTACATTTACAGTCATTCTATGTATGTCTATATAGGAAAGATTTCTACAAATTATATTTTTTTATATATAAATGCAAAAACAAAAAATCTTAATTTTCAACAAGGCTATAAAATTTTCTTATTAAGTTGGTTTTTAATGCTCCTTCGATTTTATTATGTAAAATAAAAAAAGAGTAAATTCACGCAGTAATCCATTCTATTCTATAAGAAACTGTGAACGTGCGTTTTACAAAAATTTATAACAATTTTCGTCTTGTTATCCAAAATTGTAAACTATCTACTGCGTTGACTATTTCGGGCACATCAACTTGAATATTCTGTATGTAACTGCTGAAAGTTTGCACAATAACAAAGAAAGAAAGTTTGCACAATAACAAAGAAATCAAAAGGTATATGAATGAGAAAAAAGTTAAGTGACTTTTAGCCCTTATTCTAATTTTTTGAACTTTGAACAAAAATCATAATTATAAAATGAAATCTATTGTACTATTAGTTTCATGTCTTGTGAGTTTAGATCCGTAACCCGTTTGTTTAAAATAGTATCACCACAAAACTTATTAAGAATTAAAGTCAGTTTCAGCTGGGTTAAAAATTTTTGATAATGGCCCATATACCTACTATATATAATATATATAACATATACTATGAAAAAGTAAATTTTTAATGAACTTTATTTTCAAAACTAAGAATCGCTCGAAAAACGAATTTAGTCTAAAAATGCATTTTAAAAATTTATGATTATTTATTTATTTATGATTAAAAAATTATTTATTTTTATGATTAAAAAATTTTTTAATTTTCTTTTCTCTACTTACTATATTCTGCCAAAAGTCCACAGATTTATAAAAATGGGCCAAAAAATCTCATATCCAAAGAACTACTATAGCGAAAGTCTACAGATTTTGTGGAAATTTCGTGATCAAACTTCATAACTGAAATGAAATTTGGATCGGTAATAATGCCCTGCAAACCATGTCTTATTAGACATTAAAAGCCACTTGTTACTTTTCAAGTGCTTTAAATCAATGTAAGAGCACAGAAATAAATATTGTTCTGAAGGTACTTAAAACCATACAAATACTTCTCGTGCTGTTCAATTTTATGAGCAAATGCTGTGTGTATTATGATGGCGACCCAATAAGACATGTGAGTTCGATTCCTCACATAATATTAAAACATTTGACATCTTGTTTGTTTCAATAAGGAAAAAGAAAAAAGAATTTGTCCGTTTTCTTTACATGTTTTTATATAAACAACATATGTAGCTGTGTGCGTTCATAACTGTGTAAATTATAGAATTTTCGTAATCAAAACAGTGGTTTAAAAAATTATTTATAATATTATTGTGATTTATAATTAATTAATATATGTATAGGTTAGGTTAGGTTAGGTTAGGTTAGGTTAGAAAGGGTGGCGTATTCACGCCTACACCCAGAGGCCGAACGGCCCATTGTGATCCCTTTATGAAGGAAAGAGAGAGAAAGAAAAGTGGAACCTATACCCAATCAATAAGTTATGATTGTTCCTAAGCCATTTTATTCCCATTACAAACCCTATGAGGTTGACAAGTCCTTTGCCATTAACCTCACCTAGTTCATGTAGTGTAGGGCTTCCAAACTACCTCAACCTATTACGCTGAAGCCCTACACAGTGACAGAGTATGTGCTCCACTGTCTCTAGCTCCTCAACATCATCGCACGTTCTACAAAAGTCTGATGTGCCAATGTCCCACTTACTCATCATATTCCCTATTGAGAAATGACCCGTAACCATACCTACTATGACTCTAAGACTACCACGACTCATACCTAGAAGATGCTTGGAATCCGCCAGTTTTAAGCTAGGCCATAATGCCCTAGAAACTCTGCAGTCCGATTTGTCATTCCAGGCTCGATTCGTGTTGTCCAGAGTCCACTCCCTTATGGCCCTAAAGAAGGACCCAATTGGAATCTTAACAGATGACTCTATGAAAGACCTATCTAGCTCCGAGCCACTACGAGCTAGCTCATCGGCCATTTCGTTGCCAAGAATGTCACAATGACCAGGAACCCAACAGAGTCTCATCATATAGGAATCCATTAACCTTCTCAATTCCCTTCTGCACTCACAACAACCTAACAAAATGACTAGTCAGAGCCAATAACACTGCCTGACTATCAACATAGATAGTAATCTCAGACCCTCGTTCAACATTCCCCTCAATCAAGCCTAGAGCCTTATAAATGCCAAGAATCTCCGCTTGAAAGACACTACAACTGTCAGAATCGTCTGATATCAGTTCCCATAAAGTATACACCCGCACCAGTGCCAACTTCCATTTTCGAACCGTCCGTGAAGACCGCACACCCTCCATAGAGCTTTTCTACTCCATCCCAGAGGTCCCTGCTAGGTAACACCAAAGCGGGAGTAGCCCCGAAGTCAATCGTAGTCCCGACATAATCCGTAGGCTCAGCCAAGGATAGTGTCCGACCGTTGAACTTGACTTCATCTAGTATGCTGACGTGCCCCGCTCTGGAGGTACCTAATAATCCCAGTTCCTTCAATCTAAAAAGGCCGCGGACAGCCATACCCCTCACAAATTCCTCAATGGGAAGAAGGTGGAGGATTATGTCCAGCGCCGCCTGAGGTGTACTTCTCCTGGCACCAGAGATACTATCCACTCAACAAGGAGCTTGCTTATATTCAGTGAAACAAGTGAGCCTCTATCGTGATATTATTGAAGGCCCTCTCTATATCGAGAAAAGCTGCCATGGTATATTCCCTCTGCAGCAGACCCCGCTCAATGTAACTCACAACGTCATGCAGAGTACTCTCAACGGACTTACCTTTAAGATAAGCATGTTGAGACTCGCTAATGACCTGAGTTCCTATGCTAGTCCTAAGATAACAATCGATCAGTCTTTCTACTGTCTTCAATAGAAAAGACGATAGGCTGATCGGTCTGTAATCCTTGGGCTTCGAGTGAGTCGTCTTACCCGCTTTGGGTATGAAAATGACCCTTACCTCTCTCCACCCTCTGGGAATGTATTTCATTCTAAGACATTCCCTAAAAACCTCCGTCAGTAGAGAGATGGCTCTTTCATCGACATTCTGTAGCATGGCCGGAAATATTCCATCCGGGCCCGGAGATTTGTATGGCTCGAATAAATTTACCGCCCATAATACCTTGTCTCTAGTGATCATCTCCCTTATCACATCGGTACCCCCAGCATCTGATTCGGGTTGTAGGTTATCACTGACGCTACCTGTCCCTCCATCAGATTCCATATCCTTACAGCCTGGAAAATGAGTCTCCATAAGTAAACTGAGGGACTCTGAGCTAGACTCTGTCCAGGAGTTATCCGCACGTTGTATGTATCCAGGTGCCACTGGGTCCTTGGATAATACTCGCATAAACCTAGACAACTCTTTAACAGAGTCCACCGATTCACAGAAATTTACCCATGAAGTCCGTTTTGCTCGTCTAATGTCCTTCTTATACTTAGAGAAACTATCCCTATAGATATTCCAATCCTCATCGCTCCTCGTTAGTTTGGCTCTATTAAACAGCTTCCTAACTGTAGACCGCTGGTCCCTAAGTTCCCTAGTCCAGCATTTCGGCTGTTTCCTCTTTCCAGGATAAATCACTGGACAATTGAGCACAAAACTATTCCTAATAACATTCGTGAAATTATTCACTACCAACTCGATACCCTCAACTGAATCTCTCCAGTCCTCAGTATCCCTAAGGTCCCTACAGACTGACCTCCTAAAGGACTTCCAATCTGTCCTTCTCGAGTTCCTATAGAGCTGCTCCATCGCTTTCTCAAAGTTGAGACCAAAAGATATCATGCTATGGTCGGAAAAAGAGTAATCCAAAACTACTCTCCAATCCCTAACATAATTTCCCCCACGGTTAGCCAGCGTTACATCTATAACTGTTTCTCTATCCTTCGTTCTGAACGTAAGAGTGCTACCCCTATTACAGATGTGTAGATCATAACAAGTTATAAAATCGTATACCAACTCACCTCTTTTGTTGATGTCCCCGCTTCCCCATTGATAGTGGTGAGCGTTCGCATCACATCCCAAGACCATGTACGCGTCTCTTCTCCTAGCGTGCTCCGCCAACTGCTGCAGAGCGATACCTGGTAGATCGGCTGCCTCGTACGGCATGTACACAGCCGCCAATATAAGCCCGCTACCTCCTGTTGGACGACTGTAAGGTCCCCACTGCTAAAGGAATGAAGAAAATTAATATTTAGATTATTCCTAGCCAGAATGCATGTCCGTACCTTTTCCGTTGTGGATGGTATGAACAGGTTGTACCCCGTGACCCACAGACCACATACCCTGGTGTTGTTAATCCAGGCTTTCTGTATGAGGGCCACGTCCACGTTGGAGTCAATGAAGAGTCTTGTCAGTTCGGCTGAGGCTGCTTCAAAATGATGCAAGTTAATTTGCACCACTGACAGCCTCTTTGGGTTTATCAGATTTGTTATACCTAAACCTGATCACCCCAAATCCGAAATTGACAACTCCCCCCAGTGATTCCAGCTTCTTCAGAGACTCCTGATCCACTGCGAATCTGAAGTCTCTGCCTTGGTTCTCCTTACAAGTCATGGTGTACACCAATTTCCATTGACCTGTAAGAAGACCCTTATTCTGATTTTCCAATATTGTCAGAATGGTTCCAACCTCTAAAATGGGTGGAGGGAACCATGCTGTCACTATTGGACGCAGGGGCAGCTGAGATGCGAGTATCACCTCCAGCTTCGCTCCTGGATAGAGAGTGTCGCACCTAGCAACTGCGTTCCTGAGAAATTCAAATGATTTCTCGTTCCCGCAGTTAATAGTCTTGACGCCCTTCATCCAGTCTGCGCCTTTGAAGGATACCTCATCCGGCCTTCCTTTAACAAGGGCGATTTCCTCAATGAGCTTGTGTTCAATTTGTCGCCATTGCTCAACGCTGATCCTCCCATCTGGATCAACCCTGTCAATGACAGCAGCTTGAATACAATTCTGCAACACTGATTCCTTCGCTCTTTTCGATGTTGAGGGTTGTTCACCTCCTGATACAGCTCTCTTAATGACCTCCTTATGGTGGCCCTTAATAGAGCTATCCGGCGTGTGAACAACCCTCTTGGCCATCGAAGGTTGTTGGTTATCCCCAGACCTGGCCCTCTTAACAACCCCCTTATGAGGGCCTTTAAGAGAGCCGAATGGGTTTTGACCAGCGTTCTTCGATGTAGAGGGCTTCCCCATCGAAGCTCGTACAGCCCCACTGAGCTGACAGGCTTCGAAAGTGAAGTCCTCTTACTAGTTGATGGCTGATCATCTCCAGGCCTAGCATCTCTGACAACTTTTGTTGGTTGCCAGGTTTGCTACACTATCCAGCAAACCTGACCAACCATTTCAATGGTAGTTGTTGGCTTACCAGACGTTACCTGCTGTTTCTCTAGGACTGCAGGTTTGCCCGGGTCGCCACTACCAGAAAAAATCGCTCCGGTAGAGATTGGTGAAGAGGTTGGCTTTTCTCCTGTGTTCTCACGAGACGCTTCTGGAGTGTTGCCAGCATCCACATGCAATCCTTCAGGATAAGACATTCCCAAAGAGGCACAGACAGGACCGTAGATTCGTTCGAATCTTTTAACGTTCCTCCTGTGCTTCTTGATAAGGTACTTATCCTTACCTGTAAGTGGCAAAGGGCAAAGGGCGACAGTCAAAATCGGGATGGGATGAAACCAACGGGAAATGTTATATCGGTAAAAAAAAGTTATACGTCTCCCTGCGTTTCGCTGGGTCACGTCTAGGAATCGAGATATATCGATTTGAAGTTAGTAACTATCATATAGAGGAAATTGTGACCTTGGGTGGTCTTTTTTTTCTTTTTGACATAACTCGAAAACCACCAGTCCGATTTTGCTGAAACAAATTTAAAAAAATTAGGAATTACAATTCCTTTAATCTGTTCATACAACGTTTCGCTACATAAGCAACAGTTTCGCAGTTATAAATAAATGTATGAAGAAAAAAACTATTTTTTGCCTAAAAAATTTAATTTTTTTATTTTTAATTCATAAAAAATCCAAAACGGTAAAAAAAAAACTGCCAAGTCCTATTACTTTCACGTAAAGTCACATAACCTTTAAATCAAAAATTTGCTCGAGATATGCTCAAAATTCCTTGGAAAATACATTGATGACTTTTTTTATGATTGTCAGAATTAAAAAAAGTAATAAACAAAAGGTTATTTGATTTTTATGGTAGCGGTAACAAACTAAAAAAGGTCATAAATGTGCGTGGACAATTAAAAGGAAAAAAGGAAAGTGCACTTTTTTAATTATTTGGGTTTTTTCCGTTGGCTACCTGCATGATTTTTTTACACAAATTGCACCCACATTTATGAGTGGTCATGTTTTAGAACGTTTCAAAAAATTTAAAACGCACACGAATCAGGTTTATAGCCACCCTTAAAAGATGTGCGTATTCATAAGTACCTCTCAGTAAAATATTGAAACTTACGTAGTATTTATAGGCGTTCACTGATCGATTTTTGTCATTCAACAAGTGTCTCCGAACGCGTAAAGTACGGTTTTTTTAAAGTGACGAAAAAGTAATAAAAGTATAAAACCGAAATGAATGCAAATTGTCCAGAAAATATCAATTTATTTTGTTACGTTTGTGGCAAAAAAGCTTTTTCAACAAATGCTGCATTACTCACTGAGCAAGTGGAGCGCGCTTTTAAACTTTATTTTGATTGCGAAATAATTCGCGGCGTTTCGTGGGTCCCAGACAAAATTTGTGAAACGTGTTACAATGGTCTTAACATGTGGATCCAAGGGAAACGCAGTTCACTTCGTTTTGGTGTAACAATGATTTGGACTGATCCAGGAGAGCACAATTCCGACAACTGTTACGCTTGCGCAAGCAAAATATGTGGAGTGTTAAAAGTGCACAGAGGTATTTGTATTTGCATTCGGATAAAATACCAATTCCACCGCTTCCAAGTACTGACAGAGAAACTTCTTTTTCTATTGAAACAATGGATCAATCGGATTTCACCTATAAACCAACACCAGAAGCCGGCCCACTGAACAAAATAATTCCAATATCACAAGCAAGAATGGACAAGATTGTTGCAGAATTAAACCTTTCTCAACGTGAAGCAGAAAAACTTGCCCAGCTTTTGAAAGAAGGCAACAATTTGGAGCCTAATGTCAAAGTCACCGGATATCGAAGACGACAATTACTATTCCAACGGTACTACACACTCAACGAAGGGAACACATTTGTTTACTGCCACGATATAAAGGGTCCATTAATTATGTCGCAGCTGATTGGCGAATGTTCATCGATTCTTTGAAATATAGCCTGAAAGTCGTTTTGCTACATAAATATAATAAAAAACCAAGCATTCCCATTGGCTACAGCACAGACATGAGCGAAGCAAACGATTCCATGAAAATAATTTTGGATAAAGTTTGCTACACTGATCACATGTAACGGATCAGTTGTGATCTGAAAGTCGTGGCGATGCTAAGAGGTCTCCAAGGAGGCTATACGAAAAAAATGTGTTTCTTGTGTCTTTGGGATACCCGATTTAAAGGAAACCAATACGAAACGCATGAGTGGCTTGCTCGAGATCCAACGGAGAAAGGACACAACTGCGTAAATGATCCACTGGTGCCAATGGAGAACGTCCTCATGCCCCCTCTCCATATCAAACTGGGAATCGTAAAAAATTTCATCAAGGCCATTGTGAAGCAACCGAAAATTCTTGATTGTTTGGAAAATATTTTCCCACGAATCAGCGAAGCAAAGTTGAAGGAAGGTGTTCTGAATGGGCCGGATATACGAAAGCTCATGAAATCAAAGGAATTTAAAGGTGCTTTAGACGGTAATGATTACTTTGCGTGGAGGGCAGTGAAGAAAGTCATACGATATTTTTTTGAGAAGTACGCGAGCACGCAATTACCCCGCTCTTGTGACCAAGATGTTGCACTACTTCCAGAAAATTGGAGTGAATATGTCCCTCAAAATTCACTTCTTGCATCACCATCTCGAATACTTCAGCAAGCAGCTAGCCTCAGAGTCGGATGAACATGGCGAGCGCTTCCATCAAGTGGCAATGCCAATGGAAACGCGACACAAAGGCAAAAGGCTCGATTCGCTGGTGGCTGAAATTTGTTGGTGGTCGCAAAAGACGTACGATCCCGACAATGAAAATGAAGAAGAAGAATATACAATGGGAGTTTCCTCCGAGGGTAAGTCACAAAAATGAAGTTAACTGACTGATTAAAAACAATTCATTTTTTCCAGATGAAGACAGATCCTCATCCGATACAGACTCTGAACAAGTGGGCGAACCACCACGCAAGAAAGTAAAGGGCGCAAACAAACGAAAATAAGTTTTGCGTTCATCGATTTTTATAACCTATGTTTCTATGTAATAACCTAATAATTACCTGTAATAATTTTTAATTTTACGTGTTAATAATTATAATAAATAATATATAATAAATATTATCTAAATTCATTGAAACATAAAATCAATATTCTTGTCAAAATGAGATACCTTCACTTAATTGTGAATAAAAGCGAAACGCGTCCATCGATTTTCATGATCTATGTCTCATTTTGTTTAAAGGTTATGTGACTTTATCCGTTGGAGTCTTTGCTACATTTACTCCTATCGGACGCGTCCCCAGGTGGCGGATCGGGGGGATTGGTTGTAAGGCACATGATATACACACTCTACTGAATGGTGCATTCTGGCTCATCGCATGGGGGTATATATCATGTGTATTATCTCCGATCTTAGAGCTTTTACAGCTTCTCGCGGACCAAATAAATGTAGTGCACTTTAAGGTCAAGGTGGTAGGCAGCAGTGCTGAGGACCTGAATGGTTAGTTGGTGCCTAAACAAACTAACAGCTAACAGCTCCCCTCCAACGCCCATGGCACGGGTTGGTTGTAATTCTAGCCTAGTCCGCGCACGCCGTCACTGCGCGAGATGGTCCTTTTCCTTTACTGGCATACTCGTGGGACAAAATAGAAAATTCAAATATTCCTAGAAATCGGACACAAGATGACGGACAGTCGCAGGGCGACAGGACTGAAATGGACGGGAGTACGGACGACGATAATGAGATGATAGGGGTCCAACGTGACATTCTTCTTCAGGAAAGTCATGTTGGGCCAGCTATCAGAGACGGATGAGATTCTGGGTATCTCGAGGGATTCCTTCACTGGGACCAGCGCCACTGAGAAACTTGAGAATCTTACTCTCGGCTCTGAAGATGAACATGAGATCACTGTAATCTCAGTTCGCGCTCAGAGTCTGGAGAAGAACTCGAGTGTTGAGGCGGGGTCTGAGCGGGGGGATGGCTCGACGAACTCAGAGGGTCATTCGTCTGGCAGTGGTTTAGTTCGGCAAGACGCGGTAATGCTTGATGCGACAACCGGCGATATAAACCGATCTAAAGAGGAGCATGCTCGTAGTGGCGCAAGAGCCTCTCTTGGTTATCTGCACAAGATAGCCAAGAGAGGCCCTTTGCCACTTACAGGTAAGGATAAGTACCTTATCAGGAAGCACAGGAGGAACGTCAAAAGATTCGAACGAATCTACGGCCCTGTCTGTGTCTCTTTGGGAATGTCTTATCCTGAAGGATTGTATGTGGATGCTGGCAACACTCCAGAAGTGTCTCGTGAGAGCACAGGAGAAAAGCCAACCTCTTCATCAATCCCTACCGGAGCGAACTATTCTGGTAGTGGCAACCCGGGCAAACCTGCAGTCCTAGTGAAACAGCAGGCAACGTCTGGTAAGCCAACAACTGCCATTGAAATGGTTGGTCATACACCATCCAGCAAACCTGGCAACCAACAAAAAGTTGTCAGAGATGCTAGGCCTGGAGATGATCAGCCATCAACTAGTAAGAGGACTTTACTTTCGAAGCCTGCCAGCTCCAGTAGTGGGGCTGTACGAGCTTCGATTGGGAAGCCCTCTACATCGAAGAACGCTGGTCAAAACCCATCCGGCTCTCTTAAAGGCCCTCATAGGGGGGTTGTTAAGAGGGCCAGGTCTGGGGATGACCAGCAACCTTCGATGGCCAAGAAGGTTGTTCACACGCCAAACAGCTCTAGTAAGGGCCTCCATAAGGAGGTTATTGAGAGAGCTGTATCAGGAAGTGAACAACCCTCAACATCGAAAAGAGCGAAGGAATCAGTGTTGCAGAATTGTATTCAAGCTGCTGTCATTGACAGGGTTGATCCAGATGGGAGGATCAGCGTTGAGCAATGGCGACAAATTGAACACAAGCTCATTGAGGAAATCGCTCTTGTTAAAGGAAGGCCGGATGAGGTATCCTTCAAAGGCGCAGACTGGATGAAGGGTGTCAAGACTATTAACTGCGGGAACGAGAAATCATTTGAATTTCTCAGGAACGCAGTTGCTAGGTGCGACACTCTCTATCCAGGAGCGAAGCTTGAGGTGATACTCGCATCTGAGCTGCCCCTGCGTCCAATAGTGACAGCATGGTTCCCTCCACCCATTTTAGAGGTTGGAACCATTCTGACAGTATTGGAAAATCAGAATAAGGGTCTTCTTACAGGTCAATGGAAGTTGGTTAACACCATGACTTGTAAGGAGAACCAAGGCAGAGACTTCAGATTCGCAGTGGATCAGGAGTCTCTGAAGAAGCTGGAGTCACTGGGGGGAGTTGTCAATTTCGGATTTGGGGTGATCAGGTTTAGGTTCAACAAATCTGATAAACCCAAAGAGGCTGTCAGTGGTGCAAATTAACTTGCATCACTGTGAGGCAGCCTCAACCGAACTGACAAGACTCCTCATTGACTCCAACGTGGACGTGGCCCTCATACAGGAACCCTGGATTAAGAACACCAGGGTATGTGGTCTGAGGGTCACGGGGTACAACCTGTTCATACCATCCACAACGGAAAAGGTACGGACATGTATACTGGCTAGGAATAATCTAAATATTAATTTTCTTCATTCCTTTAGCAGTGGGGACCTTACAGTCGTCCAACAGGAAGCCGCAGGATGTAGCGGGCTTATAATGGCGGCTGTGTACATGCCGTATGAGGCAGCCGATCCACCAGGTATCGCTCTGCAGCAGTTGGCGGAGCACGCTAGGAGGAAAGGCGCGTACATGGTCTTGGGATGTGATGCGAATGCTCACCACTATCAATGGGGAAGCAGGGACATCAACAAAAGAGGTGAGTTGGTATACGATTTTATAACTTGTTATGATCTGCATATCTGTAATAGGGGTACTACTCCTACGTTCAGAGCGAAAGATAGGGAAACAGTTATAGACGTAACGCTGGCTAACCGTGGGGGAAATTATGTTAGGGAGTGGAGAGTAGTTCTGGATTATTCTTTTTCTGACCATAGCATGATATCTTTTGGTATCGACTTTGAGAAGGCGAGGGAACGGCCCTATAGGAACTCGAGAAGGACAGATTGGAAGTCCTTCAGGAGGTCAGTCTGTAGGGACCTTAGGGATACTGAGGACTGGAGAGATTCAGTTGAGGGTATCGAGTTGGCGGTGAATAATTTCACGAATGTTATTAGGAATAGTTTTGCGCTCAATTGTCCAGTGATTTATCCTGGGAAAAGGAAACAGCCGAAATGGTGGACTAGGGAACTTAGGGACCAGCGGTCTACAGTCAGGAAGCTGTTTAATAGAGCCAAACTAACGAGGAGTGATGAGGATTGGAATAGCTATAGGGATAGTTTCTCTAAGTATAAGAAGGACATTAGACGAGCGAAACGGACTTCATGGGTAAATTTCTGTGAATCGGTGGACTCTGTTAACGACTTGTCTAGGTTTAGGCGAGTATTATCCAAGGACCCAGTGGCACCTGGATACATACAACGTGAGGATAACTCGTGGACAGAGTCTAGCTCAGAGTCCCTCAGTTTACTTATGGAGACTCATTTTCCAGGCTGTAGGGATATAGAATCTGTTGGAGGGACAGGTAGCGTCAGTGATAACCTACAACCCGAATCAGATGCTGGGGATACCGATGTGATAAGGGAGATGATCACTAGAGACAAAGTATTATGGGCGGTAAATTCATTCGAGCTATACAAATCTCCTGGCCCGGATGGAATATTTCCGGCCATGCTACAGAATGTCGATGAAAGAGCCATCTCTCTATTGACGGAGGTTTTTAGGGAATGTCTTAGAATGAAATACATTCCCAGGGGGTGGAGAGAGGTAAGGGTCATTTTCATACCCAAAGCGGGTAAGACGACTCACTCGAAGCCCAGGGATTACAGACCGATCAGCCTATCGTCTTTTCTATTGAAGACAATAGAAAGACTGATCGATCTTTATCTTAGGACTAGTATGGGAACTCAGGTCATTAGCGAGTCTCAACATGCTTATCTCAAGGGTAAGTCCGTTGAGAGTGCTCTGCATGACGTTGTGAGTTACATTGAGCGAGGTCTGCTGCAGGGGGAATATACCATGGCGGCTTTTCTCGATATAGAGGGGGCCTTTAATAATATCACGATAGAGGCTATCGAGGAATCACTTGTTTCGCTGAATATAAGTAAGCTCCTTGTTGAGTGGATAATTCTGATGCTTAGCAGCAGAGTTATCAACTCAAACATGGGAGGCACTTATGTGAGGAAACTCGTGACTAGGGGCACACCGCAAGGGGGGGTCCTTTCTCCATTACTGTGGCTCTTGGCCGTGAACGTCATTTTAAGACAGTTTGATGCTAAGGGACGGAAGATTGTGGCCTACGCCGATGACGTTGTTTTACTGGTCTCTGGTAAGTTTTTATCTACGATCAGTGAGGTCATGCAGACAGGTTTACGTGATCTGTCCCTTTGGGCCAACAGTAAGGGATTAGGGGTAAACCCCGAGAAAACGGAGCTAGTTTTGTTTACTAGGAAATACAAGGTTGAGCATTTTAGCTTGCCAGTATTGAACGGGATTGAGCTTGTATTGTCAAGTGAGGCCAAATACCTGGGTGTGTACTTGGACAGTAAATTGTCTTGGGGGAGAAACACTCAGGAGAGGGTCAAGAGGGGACTCAATGCCTATTACACCTGCAGGAACTCTATAGGCAAGAATTGGGGTCTTAAGCCGCAAGTTGTATACTGGATTTACACTTCGGTTGTTAGACCTATTCTTACTTATGGCTGTACAGTCTGGTGGAAGGTATTGAGTAGGGAAACGTACAGGAAACTTCTCTCTAAAGTTCAGAGGTGTGCGTCAATTGGCATCTCAGGTGCTAGGAGAAGTACACCTCAGGCGGCGCTGGACATAATCCTCCACCTTCTTCCAATTGAGGAATTCGTGAGGGGTATGGCTGTCCGTGGCCTATTTAGATTGAAGGAACTGGGTTTATTAGGTTCCTCTAGAGCGGGGCATGTCAGCATACTAGATGAAGTCAAATTCAACGGTCGGACACTATCCTTGGCTGAGCCTACGGATTATGTCGGGACCACGATTGACTTCGGGGCTACTCCCGCTTTGGTGTTACCTAGTAGGAATCTTTGGGATGGAGTGGAAAAGCTCTATGAGGGGTGCGCGGTCTTCACGGACGGTTCGAAATTGGAAGTTGGCACTGGTGCGGGTGTATACTTTATGGGAACTGATATCAGACGATCCTACAAATTGTCTGACAGTTGTAGTGTCTTTCAAGCAGAGATTCTTGGCATTTATAAGTCTCTCGGCTTGATTGAAGGGAATGTTGAACGGGGGTCTGAGATTACTATCTATGTTGATAGTCAGGCGGCGTTATTGGCTCTGACTAGTCATTTTGTTAGGTCCAGATTGGTACTTGAGTGCAGAAGGGAATTGAGAAGGTTAATGGGTTCCTATATGATAAGACTATGTTGGGTTCCTGGTCATTGTGACATTCTTGGCAACGAAATAGCCGATGAGCTAGCTCGCAGTGGCTCGGAGCTAGATAGGTCTTTCATAGAGTCATCTGTTAAGATTCCAATTGGGTCCTTTTTTAGGGCCATAGGGGAGTGGACTCTGGACAACACGAATCGAGCCTGGAATGACAGATCGGACTGCAATGTTTCTAGGGCATTATGGCCTAGCTTAAAACTGACAGATTCCAAGCATCTTCTAGGTATGAGTCGTGGTAGTCTTAGAGTCATAGTAGGTATGGTTACGGGTCATTTCTCAATAGGGAATATGATGAGTAAGTGGGACATTGGCACATCAGACTTCTGTAGAACGTGCGATGATGTTGAGGACCTAGAGACAGTGGAGCACATACTCTGTCACTGCGTAGGGCTTCAGCGTAATAGGTTGAAGTGGTTTGGAAGCCATACACTACATGAACTAGGTGAGGTTAATGGCAAAGGACTTGTCAACCTCATAGGGTTTGTTATGGGGATAAAATGGCTTAGGAACAATCATAACTGATTGATTGGGTATAGGTTCCACTTTTCTCTTCTTCTTTTTCTTTTTTTTTTTTTTTTTTCATAAAGGGATCACAATGGGCCGTTTGGCCTCTGGGTGTAGGCGTGAATGCGCCGCCCTTTCCAACCTAACCTAACCTAACCTATGTGACTTTACGAGAAAGTAATAGGACTTGACACTTTTTTTACCGTTTTGGATTTTTTATGAATTAAAAATAAAAAAATTCAATTTTTTAGGCAAAAAATTGTTTTTTTCTTCATACATTTATTTATAACTGCGAAACTGTTGCTTATGTAGCGAAATGTTGTATGAACAGATTAAAGGAATTGCAATTCCTAATTTTTTTAAATTTGTTTCAGCAAAATCGGACTGGTGGTTCTCGAGTTATGTCAAAAAAAAGACCACCAAAGGTCACAATTTCCCCTATATGATAGTTACTAACTTCAAATCGATATATCGCGATTCCTAGATGTGACCCAGCGAAACGCCGGGACATGTATAACTTCTTTTTTACCGATATAACTTTCCCCGGTAGTTTGAACCCTTCCCGATCACTGACCCCTACCATTTGTCGCACAGTGTTATAAAACTAAAATTATTTAAAATGTAAAAAATACTAAAGTTAGAAAAATTTTAAAGTATTAAGTAAACATATTAGTCCTATACTTTTTAATTATGTAACTGAGAGTTTAAAATTTTTAGTAACTTTAATTTCTAGGTTTCAGTTACTTTTTTAGTTTTTAATTAAGAATAAGTTTTTAATTACTATATGAATTAACCCTTTAATATTTATTAAAAAAAAATAACAATAAAATATAGACATATGTATATATGCATGTATGTATGTATGTATGTATGTATTCAAAAACTTTTATAAACAACTAAACACATTGTAAAGGTTTTTTGCCGCACTTAGCAGTTACTTAAAAATGCTAGCGCATCTTAAATACTTCATCAATGTCTTCTATGATTTGCTTTTTTTGCCACACCACTTGCATCACTTGTTTGCAAAAAATATTTTGAACGCCTATATTTGCAATCGCTCGTACATACGACGCATTTGCTTTGCTTCGGTCAACGAACAGTACAATCAGTATGTATTGCTGTTATTGTACATGTTGGCTATGGACAAAACACTTAAAAAGCAAATGGATTTGCTTTTAAAATCATCTTACGCAGGGCTTTAATCGGTAAGGCTAGAATGAGTCGTAGCCCCATACAAAGTAAATTTAGAAAATTGCATATTTATGTATTGAAATATTACAGCGAAAGTTTCACGAATTCGATAAGGAATAATTTTTTTATCAAAATTCACTTTTTAGATGAAAATAGTACGGGTAGAACAAGTAATTAGTGCATATCTAGTAAACTACATGACAGTGAAAATCCTAACAAATTGTGGGATGAATTTTCTTAACAATTTTCATAACTGAGAGGCAATTAGGGTCATAGGTTTTCGAGGAGTTGCGGCCTCTGTTTAATGCCAAGCTTATATATTTTATTAAAAATATGTTGACAACGAATAAAATGTTAAACTGATTTTCTTGAAATCATGTGAATCTGCTACTACATTTCTTGATCGAAGCAAATAGTAGTCGCAATAGTAGTTGAAACAAAAATTAAAATATTAATTTCATTTACTTTAAAAGAATTCCTAATGCAGATATTATAGATGATATAAAATGTAAATGTTTATTCCAATAAAAATTTTTACTGATTGTGGGTATATCAGATTTTGACAAATCTAACTTGTTTATTATTATTTATTACTATGTTATGTTTTTAGTCAGGCGCATAACATAAAAAATCCAAAACGAGAAAAATCATCAAAAAACAATCACAAAGACTAGCAAAAAAGTCAATCATTATAATCTATACGCCCTAACACGGGTGAAGAGTATACATATAAGATTCGCAAGTACTGTTACACAGAAATACATGTCTTTAAATAAATGCATAATTTTAGTATAACAAAAAATGTATATTTTTTATTTCTTCAGGAAACTAAGGCCAACACTTTAAAATTTGGTTGCGCAAAAAATTATTTTTTCTGAACTTTAGTTTAGGAGATATACCTAATTAAAGTTAAAATATGTGATTCCTTATTCAAGTGGCAGGCAGTGTATATATACGCATTGATAAAAATTAATGAAAATCATCAAGCTTTTTGTATCTTCATCTGACTTGATCGGCTTTAGGCCAGTACATTTGCTACACTTAATCAGCTATATAGAAATTATATGTACCAATGGATAGGTAAATGTTTTTAATTTATGTTTATCTTTTTCACATACTTAAAAATTAAAAGATGCCAAATTCCATATACATGTGAAAATACACACTTAGTATAGTATAACTGCATTTTCAGTTTTTCATGACGTTTTCTATTTTCCATTTTTAAAGGTCCCTACCAAAAAAAAAAAAAAGAACTGAAATAGAGTTGAAAAAGTCATTATTTTAACTCTGTATTGTCCTTGGAAGAAAATACTTAGTGCTGACAAAAAGCTACAGAAGTTCCTTTTTTAACCCATGTTAGCCATAAGCAAGATGTTCTTCTTTTATGTTTCTTGTTCATTGCTTTTAAAGTACTTCTCTTAAAACTATATTTATAATTTTGTTTAATAATAATATGGTTTTATTTTTGTTAATAGATGATAAAAATATTTTTCAATTTGTGACAAGTAATACAAGTAATGAACAGTGTTGCCAGTTTAGCCTTTTTAAGGATAAATCTAGCCTTCTTTTCACTTTTAGGCTCAAAATTTTCGTATTAGCTTCTAACTTTTTTCTAGCCCTTTTTGATTTTTAAAATTGCCTTAGAAAGTCTAAATAGTATTTCAACAATGAAGAAAATAATTTTTTATTTACTATTACTAATTTTATATTAACATAATTACCCATTTGAGCATTTTTGTATTTTTTGCATTTTGTATTTTCACAAAAAAATTTGCCTGCGGCGCCTCATTCTCAACGAAAAAAACCTAAGTCAAAAAACCTTAGACTTAGTTCTTTCTTAACAGACTTAGGTTTTTGCTAACGGAGCTTCATATCTATGTTAATCTATGGTTTAAACTTTCGAATATATTTTAGGGTCTTCTAAATAATATTGTTATACTACACTTAAGGTAAGAATTACTTAAAATTTAAATGCAATGGCCTCCAAAATGGTTGTATTTATTGGTTTTACATGCTCGAAGTCTCATTAGACTGAAAATTATATTTGTACTTTGCTTCTTAGAAATAATTTTCAAATCTTTATATGGATTAATCGTTGGAGACTTTCGACGATATCAAAGAATTAAATATATAAAGTACATTTTTTTTTATTTAGATTATTTTAACAAAAGGTAATCCGATATAATGTCGAAATTCTCCTCTTTCATTTGATACCCATATCGCCCTATATTAGCAATTAGAAAGAAAGAAAATAAAAAATTAACTTCGCGCATCCTTCGAAGCTTTAAAGGCCCAGGAAGTAAAACGAGCAAGTGCTTCCAACAAAAAGAACTTTTCACCACTACAAAAGTAGAAGAAGTGCATATTTTGCACTTTTTTGGAGGAATTTTTTATTGACTCTCAAATGCATTTTTAGCAGGAAAAGAGGTGAATAATTTCATTAAAAATTTCACAAATTGAAAAATATTTTTATCATCTATTAACAAAAATTAAATCATATTTTTATTAAAAAATTGTATAAATATAGTTTTAAGAGTCGTACTTTAAAAGCAATGAACAAGAAGCATAAAATAAGAACATCTTGCTTATGGCTAACATGGGTTAAAAAAGGAACTTCTGTAGCTTTTTTTCAGCACTAAGTATTTTCTTCCAATGGCAACACAAAGATAAAATAATGACTTTTTCAGCTCCCTTTCAGTTCAACTCAGTTCCTGTTTTTTTTTTTTTTTTTGGTAAGGAAAAACGAACACTACATGAGAAACTGAAAGTGCAGTTATACTATAATAAGTGTGTATTTCGTATGTAAATACTTAATTTATTTTATTGTAAATTAATTCAGGATATTTTGCTCTAAAGGATGTGGATTTGAGCAACAGAAAAATTTATAATATTGATAAAAAAAAAAACATTGATGACCCCTCTGGCCGAGATATTTACTTGGGGCTAGGTAATATTGGACAGATCGTAACCAATTTCAATACACTTCGTCTTTGAAGCATAAAAGATATGTGTGCTAAATTTCATTAAATTATTTACATTACCAGGTTTACATGGACGGACATAAGGACGGACGTGCGGACATCGTTGGTGTACGTAAAACGTCTTATAGCAATATTTTTGGATGTTACAAATATCAGCACAAACGCAGATTATCCTCCCCCATATGTTTAAAAAACATATTTTTTAAATAAATTATGTTATCCAGGAAATATACATAAAAATATAATTACACAGAAGAAATAAAATGGGTTTCAATTACGATTCAAATTTTGCTTAAATCCCAATAATTTATATATCGATTCAATAAATAATGCAATCTTTATTGCAAAATTATATATACATATTAATTATATATATTATATATACATATTAATTATATATATATATATATATATATATATATATATATATATATATAGAAACAAAAACCAAACGACCTTAAAAGTTGAAAGTCGTTTAAAAATATTACGAAACATAACAAGTTGTGTTTACTGTATTGACATCTGTGGATTTTATTGCAATCTGGACTTTTGATGCACTGGAGTCCAATGAGTCAGAAATTGTAAACAATTAACGCACAATTACAATATTTTCCCGAAATGTTTTTCTTTTCATTTGAATTTATTTCATAATTTTAAAATTTTGTCAAACAAGTGTGTAGTAAATTTAAAAAGTAATTAATTTGGTTAATAAATTAATTAAATTTTAAAATAAAAACAATTAATAAATGAATTGAAAAACTTTAGAGAATATTTTTTTCCGTGTATACTAATAGGATCCTGATCAAAATTTAAACGAGACAAAAATAGTGTTACATTATATACTTTTAAGACTACTTTATACGTTTTCCAAATAATATTCCAAGGGATATAGTGCTCAATACTAGGGAGATCGGTTATCCAAACGATTTAAAAACCTGTTTTTTCGGTTTAAGTACTGTCGGTTTTTTCAAAACATTTATTTTTGGAATGTCAAATAGACCGGCTTTTTTAACACAAACAAATATAACAAATATATGTACTAAATACTTATATTTCAATGAAAATTTAGAAGTAATTTTTTAACTGATTAGTATTCATAAAATTTAATTTCTTGTTATGCTTAAAAATATGGTTTAAAGTTAAATTGAAATTAATTCTGTACGTTCTGTACGATGGAATTAGTTTTTTCACTAGTAGCACCTGTAACATTCTTATAGACAATTAAAAACTTTTAAGGTTTTTTAATTCAGCATTTATAATAATAAAGGAAATAGAACCAGTCCAAAGCTGGTCATATGATATGTTTTAGTTCAGGAAATTTATATGGGAAGAACCTGTCACTTTTACATGGGGTTGTCATTGGAGCTGGCTAATTAACGCCACTTAAGTGCTATTGGACCGGTCGCAGACTATTCTAAATATATCTGTTCAATACTGGTTACTATATTATACACTGTATAAATTTTCGCAGTCTCATAACCAGTTACCTTTACAACAATTTTCATTATTATTATTTAAAAGTAATTTTTTTTTTATTTTTTTATTATGCGTTTGTGCTGAAGTTTCTAAAGCAAAGAAAAAGTTATCCAACACGCACCTTAGACTTAGAATCACTTTTTAAATCGATCTAACGATGTCCGTCCGTCTGTTTGACTGGCTAGCTAGACGGCTGTCTGTCCATGTAAACCTTGTGTACAAAGTAAGTGTCGCAATTTTAAAGATAGTTCAATGAAATTTGACAAGTGAGACTTTTATGACACAATGATGAATCCTATTGGAATTGGTTGTGATCGGTCCATTATTTCACCTAGCCCTCATACCCCCAGTAATAGATTTTAAACACTCAAGAATTCATTAAAAAAAAAGAATATTTTAATGATATTCGGTGTAAAAAAGTTCCGTAGATGTCTCAATCTTTGTACAAAATTGTACGAAGATTGGTCCACAATTGACTATAGCTCATATAAACCTCTCTTTCGAAAATCACTTTAACGTGCATAAATTCCATACGAATGTTAGTATCCAGTTAATATTCGACACAAATAAGTTTTATGTAAATAGAAATAACATTGACAAATTTTTTGAGATTCATTCCATAATTTACAATAACTGCCACAGGTGTAATTTAAGTTCCCTTCTCGAATTTTTATGCTCGTACTGAATGGTGATCTTGACCGACTATATCTTTCTTTCTCGTTTTATATATTTTTTGACTCTTAACTAATACTGGTTCTCATCTGGTACTAAGGGACCCGTCTATTACCACAATTGCCACCAATTTCTCTCACGTAATCGTTTACTTCCTTTTTTAAAGAAGTTGTATTTGAAAGATTTCAAAATCGATTTCGAAAAAATTGAGACACGATTTTTCCATATTAATGGTTTCTTTTCATACTACAAAAAATAGTCTCGTTTTTGATGATTATTTTCTTGCTTTTTTATCCCAAAATAATTATATATAATAAATTTTAACTTAAATATTGTAAGATTTGATGAGTTTTTCTTAAATAAATGTAGACTTTTAATGAAAATATTAATTTCTGCAAAAAAACGGTTAACCGTGTTTTTCGGAATTTCAAAATATGTAACCGGTTTTTTCAAAATTTCAATCGAATCAATCGAATAATCGATTACCCTACTAAATACAGTTTCTGAATTCTTATGGTACATTATAAATTTTCTAAGACAAAACATTAAATTAGATAATTTTTTGCTTTTCAAAATAAATTCGTTGCATTAAGAATATAAACAAACAATTACAGTTTTTATAAAAAAGACGACTTTTACAGTAAAAGAAGACTAATAAGTCACAGGGTTTAAATAACTTAAATGAACATATTTCGAAAAAAAAATAACGTATACTTATTTGAACAAAAACTATTTTTCCTGTAATATTTCAGATAAAAGTTTAAAAAATTATAAAATATTTTAATTCGTTCTTAAGTAATAAATATTGTTCAAAATATATATATCTTAATTACTAATTGTATTAATTTCTACTACGATAAATACATTTTTCTTTTCTGAATAACGATATAAATATTAACTGTGACGCAGTTTGTTTATTCATATTGTCATTATTGATTTTTCCCATAATTGATAAGATAAGAGTAGAAAATCGTTGAAAACTATAAAAAAGCTTTATCATATAAAATATAATTTTATAAAATTAATTTGTAATATGAAATTGTTGCGTTTAAACGATAATACGTTTCAGAAATATAAAAGGGACGTTTATACAAATTTTTCATTACGAGCGAAAAGTTTTTTTTACAATTATTTTTTTATATTTTTTTATCACAATTAGAGCCGTATCGTCCATAACGAATCGATTCGATAGAACGAATCAGTTAAACTAACGAAGATGATTCGTTTTGTCTTTTTGATTCACGTTTTTCATATCGATCAGTTATATTTGTCACATTGTTCAGTAATTTAAATTCACTTATTTTACAAACCAAATGTTTGCATATATGTACCTATTTTTATAAATATAAAAAAAAAGTATTTTAAAAATAATACATTTAAAAGAAAATAATTTTTATATCTTACTTGTTTTTTTTATGTTTTTTTCTTAATTGTTTTACTTAATCCTTTCGACGCCAAAGTTTCCTATAAGCAACTTCGACTTTAGCGCAGTTTTACTTAAAACTATTAGACGGAATTTATTAATTGAAAGTCTTAAAATAGAAAAACAACAAAAAATCAGTTCTGCGTAAAATCGATAAAATCGCAGGTGGTGAAATTTTAGTACATAAAGTAAAATAAAATAAATATACGTAAATATTCTTATAAACAACAAGTTAAAACAAATAAAAATGTTATATTCGGCTTGGTCGTATGTGTTATCAGTAAAGGATGTATATCAGGGATATAATTTTTTGTAATTATCGAAATTTAAACATGGACAAATATTCAGAAGTACGATATTACATTTTAGCTATCGTTAAAAAAAGTTCCCGCACCAAACGTTTTGAAAATATTAAAACTATGCATTTTTAAAATCATTTAATATTGTATAGTAAATCTATGGCAAATCTGATTTGATATTTTAATTTTAGGATTAATATTAACCAACTAATTGAAAAATGTTTTTATCATTGCAAAAAGTATAAATCTGTTATGAGAAGATTAAGTGGACCGATTATGGTAAATAGGTTAGGTTCTTACTAAATGAATAAATAAAATAAAATAAAAAATAAAAAACAAATATTAAAAACATTAAAATTTAGCGAAAACGATATCATATAAGCTGCCCATTATAATATCATATTGTATTGCAGAAAATTATATTTTTTATATTTTTTTATAATGAAAAAAAAAACAGAAACATTTGAAAAAAATTTCAAAATAAAAATATAAAAATATAAAAATTAAAAAATTAAAAAAATCAAGCTGAGAATCATATACAAAAACAAAAAAAAAACATGTAAGAAAAATAAAATCTGTCAAACCCGACTATATGATACACCACACCATTGTTTATGTCCATCAAAATTCGTGGAGGGGTCTTATATTAGACATGTGGACAATTGTGGACGATACTTTTACTAAGTGTAAAATAAAATATAAATAATACGTTAATACTAACATTTATATGAATTTATGCACTTTAGGGTGACTCCTGAAAGTGGGCTTATATGGGAGCGATCCTCATAAAATTTGTCACTGTGATTTCTACATATTTGTGTCCGACATAAACTTGATACTAACATGTGTACATGATTTATTCACGTTAAAGTGATTTTCGGAGGAGGGGTTTATATGGGAGCTATGGTCAATTATGAACCGATCTTCATGAAATTTGGCAGAAAACTTCCTTATACTGAATTTCATTAAAATATTGCTATATTTAAGGCATTTACGATCGTTAAACCCATATTCCGGGAGGGCATTTGTATGGGGGCTAGGTAAAATAATGGACTAATCATAACCAATTTCAATAGGCTTCGTTCTTATGTTATGAGAGTCTTATGTGCCAAATTTCATTGAATTATCTTCAAAATTGCGACCTGTACTTTGTGCACAAGGTTTACATGAACTGACAGCCAGCCGTCCAGCCAGCCTGACGGACGGACGGACATCGTTAGATCGATTTAAATAGTTATTCTGAGTCGATTGATATACTTTAAGGAGGGTGTTGGATGATTTTTTCTGTGTGTTACGAACATCAGCACAAACGCATAATACCCCAACCACCTATGGTGGTGCAGGGTATAATCATTTGTTAACAGCTTTTTAAAACTAAATCCAGACTTTTTAGGTACGTAATTGTAGGCACATATCCTTAAGGAAAAATCTTGCTTGCAAAATATTATTATTGATAATATTTGCATAAAAATATGTCATGTGTGATGATTTGTGTATATTTTATATTTATTTAGGATTTTTTGTTATTTTAGGCGATAATGGTTATTTATTATATCTTGTATGGAAAAAACATAATATTTGATATAAAATAGCATTCAGAACAAAATGTGGACCATGACGGTTTTTCTATCGATATTTTTGGAAATTACGATACGGAAAACGATATTATTAATTGATAAAAAACGATATAATAAGGAAAGGTACACTTTAATCCGTAAAAACTATCGTTTCAGATTCGAAAACGATTATCACTAGTAATAATTTTTATTACCTAGGTGATGTCCAATGTTGTTAAAAATTAAAAATGTTCTATTAAAAAATTCTTAAAAGGTTTCAAAAATTGCTTTCAGTGGAAAAGATTTTTATCATAAAATTACTCCAAAAATTGCCTTTTTACAGCGGGCGAATCACGCTCATATCAAAAAAAAAAAAAAAAACATAATTTGTACAAGCAGCATATTAATTAAAATTGTCAAATTATGTAAATTTAAAATTTCATCTTATGTGGGAGTTAGTCGCCATTTTTTATTATATTTAATATAATTTTAGCATTTATCTTTGAATCCTTGGCCAAAAATTTCGATAGCATACATGTTTTTGTTCCGCTTTTTTTTTAGCTTGTAGTACTTTCATAGTGATTAGGTTCACACCGGGAGAGGAAACCATTATCGAAATTTTTTTTCGTTCTTTTTTGGCAAATGATATTCTGAATAACATTCGATTAAAGAAAAAAGTTTGTGTCAAATTTCATCTGTATCGGTTTATTCGTTCTAGAGATATTGACAGAAATTGATAAACCAGAGCTACGATGGATACTGACATTCTGTGGTTTTTGGTCCATACCTTTTTTGTGTATGAACCGATTTTCAATACCAAAATAAACTTATATAAACAAAAATGTTTGATCCCTAGGTGGTTCGTCCGAAGCCCTATCCTTCTTACAACAGACATACAGATGGACGTAGCTACAACATCTTAAATTTTCACGAGAACCCAGAATAATTATATATGTATATCCTTTAAACGAATATTTCGATATGTTACACACGTAATGACAAACACTATACAATATATCCCCAGCTTTTTTATTGCAGTTTTAATAATAAAAGATGATAAAAAATATTTAATACACAATTTTTTTTTAATTTAATAATTTTTTAATGACATAAAATGACCCAAAGCTGTTTATAAGCAGCTTCGAATATCTAAAGATTCAAAAACTCCAGAAGATTTAAATTTTCCAAAATCCTTAATTTGAGTCTAATGATGACAAATATATCCATTATATTTATATTTAGGAGCGCCAAAATTAAGACTTATGCAAAATTAAAACATTATTTGATTTATTTTTTTAAGTGTAAAATACCCAAATGAAATGTACAAATTTGTCCATAGAAAATTAAAAATATCTTTCGAAGCATTTACGGTAAAGGGTTCATTGAGATCTCATATTAAAAATATCAAAATTATCTTTAACATGACGTACAACATAAGTTTTTCCTCTATATTAAAATGGTCCATATATAGTAATATTTAAAAGTAATAAACTTATCTTTAAAACCATACCACAAACATGTTTATACCCTACACCACCATAGGAGTTTGGAGTATTATGCGTTTGTGCTGATGTTTGTAATGCATAGAAAAGGTTGTTCAATACGCAATTTTTAGATCGCAATTTTAAAGATAATTCGTTGAAATGTGACACGTAGGACTTTTATAATACAAGGACGAAGACTTGAAATTGGTTGTAACCGGTCGATTATTTCAGCTAGCCCCATACAAATGTCCCCCCGGAATAAAGTTTAAACACTCAAAAATGCCTTAAAAATAAAAATATTTTAATGAAATTCGGTAAAAGGAAGTTCTGTACAAGTATTTATGAAGATCGGTACACAATTGACCACAGTTTCCATATAAACCACTCTTCTTCACTTTAACGTGCATAAATTCCATACGAACGTTAGTATCAAGTGAATATTCGGCACAAATAAGTTTTATGTAAGTAGAAATAAAATTTCCAAATTTTATGAGAATCAGTTTATAATTTACCATAGCACCAATATAAACCCATTTCCAGGAATCGCCCTAAAATGCATAAAATTATTTAGATGTTAGTATCAACGCGTTATTCTGTATTTGTATACTTTATTTTAGATTTAGTAAAATTGGCCAAACGTGTAATATAAGTCACCTTCCCGAATTTTTATACATGTAAACAATGGTGTAAGGTATCATTTAGTCGATCTTGTCCGATTATATCTTTCTTTTTTGTTTTATTTTAAATATAAATGGTCGTTATTTCGCGAATTAAATTTCGCGGTCTCTAAATTTTCAGTGAGTATTTTTTTGCGACTCTAAAAAGTTTCTGAATTATTGAAGAAAGTCACACCGAATAAAATGAGCAAATTCATATTAAAATTTTTTTAAAAATAACACCTGTTTCTTTACATTGCGTTTTATTTTTTTTAATAACTCAGAAGCCAAGACTCATGACATACAGAAGAAAAATTTCCATCAAAAAACTATATTTCTCTAAAAAACTCAACAAAACTTATAATATTCAGGTTAAAATTTATTAAATTAAATTATTTCAAAAAACAAATTTTAATTAAAGTAAGAAAATAATCATCAAAATAAAAATTATAATAATATTAAAATTGCATATTTTTCGAAACTTTGAAGTTTTGAGAGAATATTTGACATCTTGGAGAAAAACTGGGTACACAGTTTTATCATGGATGATCTCTAGTTCTATCCATATAACGATTTTTTTACATGTGAGAGTAAATGGTTGCAATAACAACTGATTGTTTACATGATCAATCTATTGTTTCCGTTAGTTATTATTGCATCCAAGTAAGCAACGTTTGTTGCTGGGATAATTGAAAATAAATGGTAAAAGATATCATTTTTAAAAGAGTATTTTCTTAAGTTTTTGTGCGGCAACATTTAAGTAAAAAATACTATTAGATTGCAGGGATTCTTAGGTTTCATTTGACACACAGTGGGTCGATATAATATTCGTAAATATTTAAGTAAAATAAGCTATCGCTTGATAAAATCAGATAAAAATTGTAGAACATATTATTAAATTCTTTTTTTTTTTCAAAGTTGTAAAACTCATAAAATAAAAACAAAAACCTTTTATTTTGCGTGTATTTTGTTGTTGATAGCTCATCTTACTCCTAATAAAATATAGTTTTTTAATAAGAATAAAAAATAAAAATATGAGATTATGTCTTTTTAAAAAGGGTAAAATCTTTCCTTTCTACTGCCTTTTAAAAAACTTAAATTGAATGACTGGTATTCGAGATAAAAATGTTAATGTCGTGATGTCTGAAAAATCGCTTTTTTAATGAATCCCGATTTTAGGGGTATATTGAAAATTCTAAAAATCTAATACTAACCCACACCTGCATACTGCACTATGTTATGCTCATATTTCGCGAACCACTTGATAACATCTGAAATTTTATGTCAGTCTTAGTTTTGATGAGTATAGTGATTGTAATGAATATCGTTGAATTTTTCGTGTTATTTTTAAATAGAATGACTCTATTTTATCGTTCTGAACGATATTAACGAAACAGTACAATAAACGATTATGTCCAATTGTAATTATAATTTTAGGACTTAGTTCGATTCCAACCGAGGCACATAGGTCTGGCAGACCACTCTTTTTTGGCCAAAACTATGTACATATGTTTTTCGCATTGAATATTATATTTTTATCAATTTAGGTTTATGTCAATTAAAAATTTTTTCTTAACCCTTTTGTGACCAAAATATATAAATGAGGATTATTATTTTTTTAATTTTATTTAATTTATAACTAATTCCAACTTCCTTAAAAAAAATATTTGCTAAGAATTTAATTTTTTTCCAATTTTGATCATCATTTCAAAACAAAAAATGCCTACAAAAAAATTTTTTTATGCGAATTGGCAAGTTTTGGCAAAATATTATAAAAAAATTTATCGCCCAACAATTATTTCTAATTTTGGTTTTTAGAACAATGTGGACATTTTTTTATTGTCCAATAAAGTTCGTATAGAAATTTAAAAGATATAATTTTTAAAATATAAGAAAAACATAGTATCATTTGCTCATTAGTATAAATTTTCTTATACTTATTTTACTCTTGATAAATGTAATACGTACCATCACCTTCAGCGCTGGCAAAAACAAAATGCATTTACTATTTAGTTAAAGTGTTCACTATCAAATTTTGATTTCGTAATATAACTTTTGGAAAAAAAAACTATGCCTTCAGACCTATGTGCGAGATCTCAAAATCACCAATATCATTATAACTTTTTCGTATTGCTTGTTTTAGGTTTAAGCAGTATTATATCAAAACAAAGAAAAAGAATACACACCTCAAAGTACTGATACTTTCACAAATAATAACAACAATCCAAACAATCTTATCAACAAACGCAGATAAATATACCTGTATATTGGAATAGGGTTAATCGAAACGCTAAAAGGGAAACATTATTTCAGAGATAAGCTCTAATAAAATTATTTTAGAATACAGTCATAGTCATATATATATTTACACTTTTCTAAATTTTTTGAAAATTTGGAAAAGAAGCCAAATATTTGTTTTATGAAATATTTTGAAATAATTGCTTTATTGTAGTAAAGCCTGAAATATTTAGAATATAAATTTTTTTTTTTTTTTTTTTTGATATATTTTTTATACTTCAGAATTATTTACACCTTCAAAAGTCAATTATTTATCCTTAACATTAAAAAGGTGGTTCAAAGTCTTGGAATTAAGATAGTATAAAATCTTAAGATTCAAACACTACTTTAGTAGGTAGCAAAAATATAAAAATAGTAGCAAAAATGATGAAAAAATCTATCAGAGACAAGTTGAGATTTAAATAAATGTTTAAAAAGGGACACCGTCATTATGGTTTGGAAAAAGGAATCTGAATAGTTAAAGGATGCTATAATCCTTAATTAAAAGATATGATTACATGATAATAAAAGCATTTTAAAGAGCTTAGTAAAAATTTGTCAGAAAAATTTAACATCGGTTAAAATATTTGCAAAATTCTCAATGGATTATGATGTTTGCATTACAGAAAGTATAATTCAATATTTCCACAATCGTTTTTCTGTAATATAATATTCGATTTCTAAATATTACCAGACTATATTATTATTGATTTTACTTTTGTGTTATATTTTCTATGTAATTTAAATAAATAAAATTTTTGTACATAAAATTTTTCTAAAATCACAAATTTTGCTACAAAAAAAAAAACAATTATAGAACCAATTTATTGAACATCTTATAATGCGAACATCACAGCCTTTCCAAATATCATACTTTCTCGCTGAACAAATAGATCACCACTGAGAATTTTTCAAATATTTTAAAGAAAGTAAAATTTTTATGACAGATTTTTTCTATATATATAAGAATATAAGGGATTCTTTTTATTCAAGATTATATGATTTTTTAACTCTATGCAAACTCTTTTACAAATGTTAATGCTAATGTACCATTTCAAATCTTCATTTAAATTTCACATTGACATTGTCAATATTTTTAGACTTTTATTAAAATTGAGTTTGTGCGAGTATCACAAGATTTTACACTATCTTATAGGCAAGATTTAGGACCATCTTTAGCAAAGCTAAGCTTAAATAATTGAATTTTAAAGCTGTGTAAATAATTCTGAAGTACAAAAAAATGTGGGTAAATTCTTTTGAAACGAAAAATGCTTACGAATTTTTCTTTTAATATCAGAAATGAATACCGCGATTTTTTTAGAAATTACCATAATCTACTCTACACATTTCAGGCTTTACAACAAAACAATTATTTTAAAATATTTTTTAACAACACATATATTTGGTTTCTTTTCCAAATTTTCAAAAAATTAAAAAAAGTGTAAATATATATGACTGTAACTGTATATATATGTGAATGAATTATAGTTGATAAATACTGTGAAATTTAAAATATTTATTGAATTGGAATAGTATCAAATCAAACGTTAAACAAAAAACATGATGAGTTAGAATGTATGTATATATTTAAAGTGATAGTGGTTTAAATATTTAAATTATTTGAAAAAATACAGAAGAACAAAATCTACGTAATATGCCATTGCTACCCACCATTAAGGAGGAAGATAACTCCACATGGCTGAAACAGCTGTGGCAATATCGTTTACAATTTGAACTCATGATGCCAGGTAGAAAAAATGTATATATTTAGTTTTTTTTTAATTCAAAAGAATTTTTTTTTTACTTTAAAGCTGGAACAGTTTTTATTGCCGGTGGTTTAAAAATGGGTTGGTCTATATACGAATTGCCATCTGCCCAATATGATGCTGATATTGATACAAATGTGTTAACAATTTCATGGTTTATTGGTGTAATTATGGGCGCGTTTTTGGCGTCACTCTTCGTTGGACGAGTAACCAACAATATTTCTCATGTAAGTTTATTTTCTTAGATATACGTATTTATAGTTAGTACATAGGCGTAAACATGACACTTGAGGTAAGATCTTAAGATCATGTATGGGCCAGCCCATAATTTACTTTTTTTAAGGTATCAATAAGTTTTGAATAGGTAAAAATTTTTCTCTGCGATTTTTTTAAAATCATTACATACTTCACCTTATAAAGTTACAACAATTTTACGACAAAAGTCATTTGAATTTTTAAATATATTGGTCGGAATATTTTAGCACTGTGGCGGACGTTCGGACGGACATAATTAAAATACAATATGGTTGTTAAATTACGCAAAGAAGAAAGTGAATGTTATTCGATATTAAGTCCATCATATTCCTTTAAATTTTCATAACAAAAGAAATCTAGTAAATAAAAGATCCTAATGCATTTTTCAAATTTATTTTTAATAATAAAATTTAATATTTTATTTAAATGAAATTTCTCACCAACACCATGTCTATATGAGGTTTTTCATAGATTTGTTGCTAATTTTAGCAAAATATTACACAACTTAGGAAAGATCACAAGTTTTGCAAAAAAAAATGTTTTTGTCTAACCAAAAGTTAATACTTTGAAATTATCAGAATTTGAAAATGAAAGTTAAACTTAATAAATAATAAAAAATTTTCCAAACAAAAATATATTCTATTCAACTAGTCAAAAGAGATAAAGTGTGCGTTCGAATAAAACATAATACAAAACTTTCGTAATAACTCCTACTGCTGTTAATTCTAAATATCTTTCTTGATTACAATAGCTTCTAGAGACATGTCAGATTTAATAGCAGATCCAATTCTTGGAATCCGGTCGTTTATCCGCATACAGATGGCAGTCAAAAAAAGGCAATAAAACAGCTTAACAAGCACCTAAAGAATGAGAAGAAACTTGGTTCAGAAAAAGAAAAAGTAACAAGAATGAATTCCAAACCAAAAAAAGTAAAGAAGCTCGTAAAAGCTATGCCAAACATGTAAACACGCGTAACGGCATGTTGCACAGTGGTCGGAATCACTAATCCAACGCCACTTAATTCAAATTTTCAAAGCTTCGTATCGTTAAATATTTTATAGTGTACAGATTACCAATACTTCACTGAGTAAATTAACATTTTTACTTTTGTTTTGTGTTAAATATTCTCAAAACTGTAAGCGGTCAAAAATAGCTTATGTTGCAGCAAGTGTATTGAATGATTATGGCGTCTATTTACTCAGTGTGTGTTTTTGATCATTTTATTTTATTCGTTATTTTTATTACTTTTTTTTCATCATTTCCTGCTGGTGGCACGAAAATTATAATCGTTTTAAGTTGAACATATGTGTATACGAGACACAGTTTTACAAACTAGAAGTTTATGTATAATTCTGGTAAAAATTGCGTGTAATATCAAAACCTACTGATACTCAAATAAAATGCATGATATTTTTAATATTTGATGGGTTTCCTAGTAAAATTAAAAAAGAATCTTTATACTTAAAATCGCGATTTTTAAAAATTTTACGAAAAATGTGGATCGAATATAAATTATTCCTCCATATATTAAATTTAATCCATATATAAAAAGTTACTCATTGCGTTTGTAATTTCTACAATTTTCGTCGGAGAGCAAAAAAGTTTATATTTTCCAGATCCTTTTAAGAAATGATGTTAATAGGATGATATCCGTCCGTACGTGCGTAGGTTGAAATGGTTACATTAGTTGCAGAGATATCGGCTGAAACGAATTTTTAAGCGATATCTAAGTCCTAAATAAGCTACGAAATTGGTTCTTATATAGATCGGTCACAAATACTTTTCCTCAATTTCGGTCTTTTGAATCAACCAAATCGGTTTGTAAACAACTGAGTTATTGGCAAATCTGGTTTTTTATTTACTTAATGTCTGTTTTCCTTATAATAGTTATTCTCATGGATTCTGAAAAACAATAAGAATAAACTAAGACATACTTAGTTTCTTCAACTTTTTGGAGCACCTGTGTAAGCTAGAAACTTCGTTCTTCCACGGAAAAATTAAAATTTTTTTAAGAATCCAGTATTAACCGAGTTATAGATGAAAACGCGTTATTAGATTTTTTGAAGCTCCTATATAAGCTAAGGAACGCATTCTTGCATAAATCTATCACAAATATTTTTTTCGAATTTCAGTTTTTTAAATCAGTCAAATCGGTCCATAATTTTTGAAAATTGAAAAATATTCGTGATTGTTATGATAAAAAATAACTTTTGAGATTATATGTGGTTTTGTCTGTCCACCTGGATGTCTGTCCGCCTGTATGTAAAAATAGATTTTTTGAAGCCCATAATCCAATAAATACATTTCTCTTTCAGTACGTATGTAGCATAAAGTCTCGAAAATTGTGATATTGAATGGAATGGAGGTGTTATAAACGATTTTCTAGAACAGCCTTAAAATTTTTTCAAATTTTCTCTTTACCCAAATTTAATAATATTTTCTGTTTCACATATAATAATAATCAAATGTTTTTCTGTTGGAAAATTGTAAGATTGAATAGTCTAGAAGAAGTATTTTAAACTACAAATCGTTAAGCCTGAGTTCGTATTCCCTATTCTGTTCTGGTTTTTCTAAAAAATATATAAAAATTTTCATTATTTAAAAAATAATTCGACAATAATTTCTAGACACGTTTTGATGTGTTTTTTATTAAAAAATGTATTACTTAGAATTGAGTTGCGTTTTAAGCTTGGGTTTATGACTGAAAAACATTAGGTCCTGAGTTCGATCCTAGGCCAAGACTTCAAAAAAATCTTCAAACAAAAATTTAAATTTTGAAATTTCAGATTAAGGAACTTAATTAAAAATGTTTCTTTGAAATTTATTAAATAGAAATTCTGAATTCAAAATATAATTTTACTTTAATTTGTGTAAACAAAAATAATAATAATTTTTCAACATTGTTGAATTTTATTTAGTGGAAGTATTCTTGATCAAAGGTTCCCACATATTAAAAACTCAAAAGCTATTTATTTTAAGTAAAATTGCGTTATCAAAATTCATTTATTTATTAAATATAAAAACTATGAATCTTTTAAAGCTTATAAACAATTAAAAAATATTAAATGTAGTAAAATGTTTTTGTTTTTACATTGGGAAAAATTTCTGACAAAACACATTTTCATATTTCACATCCAAACGTGATATAAATTTGGATTTTATCAACTGTAGGTCAGAAAACCTAGTTTCGCACAAACATATGGATACAAACTATTGCAAAAGTTTCAAAGCTTCATTCTCTTTGTGTAAACTTTGTAATATTTTAACAAAAAATATTCAACCAACATAGATTCAAAGTCAGCTTTGGCATACGAATTAATTTTTAGTTCTATTACTTATTATTACAAAATTATCGGGTATGTCATCAACAGTAATGTTGAATGAATTACGAAGTAAACTGGTTTGACAAGAATTGGTTTTAAGCTCCGGATAATATCGGAAAAAAATTCATCGTAAGGTGAATCTAAGTATATTATTATACTTTTAATATGTTCTTTATGAACATGAGATGAATCCTAGATGTCATTCAGTTGTGGAAATGGAGAATATTTTGGTAGAGGGGATTAAAGACGTCTTTTCCAAAGAGAAATTTTGCACATAAAAGCAAAATCAAATTCATTTAATATATTTCCTTGTTTTCTTTGTAGTTTAGTCTTAAGATTGTTTAATATCTAGAAAAATTTAAAGATATAAGCAAAGTATTATATCAAAATAGTGTTCTGTAAATTTTTTTATAAAAATCTTAATTTTTGTATAAAAAGAAAACGTCTACATCTCTCTTTAATTCGTATAATATCTTCAGCATATTTCCCTTCGAAATCCCATGAACATTGAAATGACACATAAGGCTTTAACAATTCTATTTCTTAAGGTACTAGTTTTTATAAAATTTACTACATCTATTGTAGTTTGAAAACCATTTTTAAATATATCAGGTAAGTTTTTCGCAGCAAGTACTTGTCGCTGAATTACACCGAAAGATTTAAGTGATTTAAAAAAACTGATCGCGAACCTATCATTGATGCGTCTATATCTGTACACCTTTGGAAGTCGTAGACAAAGATTTAGTAAAAAATAATTCTTCCTTTATTTCACTTTCTGCAATAAAATAAAAGATAGCTTAAATTAGAAATATCAACCGTTTCATTACACTGCAGGCCTTCAAATATTTTTTTTCAGAGTTGTCTGACAAATGGATTCTTTTGTGGGCAGGCTAAACTTAAGTAAGATAAGGCTTAATTAAAAGTTCACAAATTTTGTGGTTTCTTTCCTTTTGATATTAGAATTGATATAAAATACAAAAAAAAATATCATGTGCAGTAATTCCATACACATTTTCGGTCTCTCACGCGGACTAGGGAAACCTTGGACTAGACTATAGACTAGGCTTTATATCCCTCTAATAGTCAAAGCTGCCTCAGGACAGGTTTTTTTGTTTTTACCCTTCTGAGGTAAATTCAAAGAATTTATATTATTTATATTATATTTTGTAGGGAGACATCGCAAACGATGCACTTAAAAAAAAACTCAACTTTTTACTACTTAGTGATGAAAAAATTTTAAAAAATCGCTATTTTGGAAGCCATTGTATATCTCTATATATCTGCATCCATGTAAAGTTCATTCTAAGATACCGTTTTTCTGAATTTTTGGCTGGATTTAAGGATACAAAGGTAATTTTTTAGGTATTTGAATTTTTTTCATATTTCTTCCAAGAATACAATATTAAATTTCATATACATAAAATTATTTAATTTTTAGGATGCTTTCAATTTTTGTCTTCTTTTTACATAATAAAGAATATTATCTCTATTATATAATATGAAATCCTACACCATTTTATGTTGTATAATTTTCGGGAAGGGACCTGTAACCAATTGCTTCGGACCTCCTCACGCTACACTCGACACCGAATGAATCTCCAAATTCATCCGACATTCGCCAAATTGTAACGGCCATGTTCAACTCTTCTAACTCTCTTCTTAAAAGAGCCAAAAAATTTTGCTCCAGCTTCAAACTACCATCGAACTGCCTACAGCATAATTTACACCATGCTCCCCAAGACAAAATTTTTAAAGAAATCTTTATTATTCGTGTTATGCATCTTCTAATTACTCTCAACTCTAGGTTTCGGGTTTAATATCCATCACAGTTTGCATCCACCAGTTAATAGTGCCACTCTCCCATATAGACCCTCTGTTGTCAACGTCAAAAATTCAGTAAGCCGCATATCGAACAAACATAAAAAACAAAATATTAAAATAAAAAAAAAAACTCCCAAAGTAAAATATAAAAAGTTCACAAAATATAAAAAATATCACAAAACAAGAAAAATATTAAAATAAAAGACTATTACGCACAATATCACCACAAATAATATTTATTACGTAAATACAAGACAAGGTAAAAAAGGTAACCAAAAAAAAAAACCACTGACTCGTAAACAAAATCCTAACAACCAAACAAAGATCACCAAATATTATCCTTTAATCATATTAAAAAACAAATACACGGACAAAACAAAAACATCAAAATAAAACTTCCATACCCTAACACGTGTGCCCTTTAATAACAAAAATAAACAACAAAAAATATTACACACAAAACGATAAAGAAATATATAGTCGGTCAAGACCGACAATGTGATACCCTACACCATTTTGTACGAACATAAAAATTCGGTAAGGAGACTTCTGTTACACCTATGGGCAATTTTAGTAAATGTAAAATAAAATATACAAATGCAGAATATTGCGTTGATACTAATATCTAGATGATTTATTTTATGCAATTTAGGGCGATTCCTAGAAGTGGGTTTATACGGGAGCTATGGTAAATTATGGACCGATTCTCATAAAATTTGGCAATGTTGTTTCTACTGACACAAAACTTCTTTGTGTAGAATATTAACTTGATACTAACGTCCGAATGGAATTTATGCACCATAAAGTGATTTTCGGAACAGAGGTTTATATGGGAGCTATGGTGAATTGTGGACAAATCTTCATAAAATTTGATACAAAGATTGATACTTATATAGAACCTCCTTACATTTTATTAAAATATTGGTACATTTAAGGCATTTATGATCGTTAAACCCTTATTCTGAGAGGACATTTGTATGGGGACTAGGTGAAATAATGGACCGATCATAACCAATTTCAATAGGCTTCATTACACAAGGAGTAATGAAAGTCCCACGTGCCAATTTCCATTGAATTATCTTTAAAATAGCGACCTGTACTTTGTGCAGAGACGGACGGACATCGTTAGATCGATTTAAAAAGTGATTCTGAGTCCATTGGTATACTTTAAGGTGGATCTTGGATAACTTTTTCTATGCGTTACAAAAATCAGCACAAACGCATAATACCCCAACCACCTATGGTGGTGTAGGGTATTAAAACTCCACAATTATCATAATGTAATTATAAACAACAATTACACAAAATGTCAAAATGCTACGATTATCAAGAAAAAAATGAGTAAATGAAGAAGGAAAATAAATGAACGCGGTAAAAAATTTTACATAGAAATTCAAAAACAATTTGAAAGTTTAGTACGGTACGTACATGAAAAAATTGTAAATCAGTTAAGCCTACCAGGGCACTTTTATTTATAAAAAATATTTACCTTACGGACCACGGACGCCAGTATTGCCTGAAAATGTAATTGGTAAACTACTTAATCGTTCAAATGACAACTTAAAACAATTTTTTTTTCAGAATTATTTGTAATATTGCGAAATAAAATCAAAATATTGCTTATATTTTATAACTGACCGTCTAATTTACTAAGAAATTCTTTCAAAGAACCAAAAACTATTGATTTAAGATATACTGTAAAAAAAATGCTGGAAAAACATTTAACACATTTTTATAAATTGTCAATGCATTTTAATCTATTTGAATACTAAATCTAGCATTGAACATGCTAAAATGATAACATCGACGGACAGCGCAGCTGCAATAAACAAATATCACAAAAGAAATTAACAACACAATATTGCACACAATAACCTAACAGTCACTCCTAACTCCCAAAAAAAAAAAAAAAAAATCAACACAAAAAAAAAATAAATCAAATGTGTAAACAACTTGCAGATGTATAATTGTTCTTAGAACGGCTTGGAATCGAATCGCACACTTTTGACATCTGGGCGGTATCTCACATTCTATTACGTTTTTTTGTTGAAAATCATAAATCTTCTCCTTTCGTTGCGTAAAAATAATCAAAATTATTTTTCCATAAGTTTAACTCAACTTGAGGACGTTTAATCTAACACAATTAAACGTCTTACTATTTGAGGAAGCACCTATTGTGATTCGAAAGTTTTTAATGTATAAATTTAAACACTCAGAAATGTTTTAAACATATTTAATATTTTAATGAAATTTGGTGCAAAGAAGTTCTGTATAAGTATCAATCATTGTACCAAATTTTATGAAGATCGGTCAACAATCACTTTAACGTGCATAAATCGCATACAAATGTTAGTGTCAAGTTAATATTCGACACAAATAAATTTTATGTAAGTAGAAACAACATTGCCAAATTTTATGAGAATCCGTTCATAATTTATCATAACTACCATATAAACCCACTTTCAGGAATCGCTCTAAAGTGCATAAAATCTTCTGGATGTTAGTATCAACGCATTATTCTGTATTTGTATATTTTATTTTACATTTAGTAAAGTTGGCCACAGATGTAATATAAGTCCCCTTCACGAATTTTTATGCTAGTACACATTGGTGTAGGGTATCATATAGATGGTCTTAACCAACTATATCTTTCTCGTTATATATCTATTTTTATTTTAAGTAATAATATAAAAAAAATCATGTACGATAATAAGTCTCAAAAACTAATTTGAAAAACTTTGAAATTTTTATATTAAATAAAATCTGCTTACTAAAAAAAACGAGAAAGAAAGATTAATTTAATTTATTCCTAATCTTGGTATTTGAAAATATGTCTTTCCGAAATAAAGTAGAATTTATATTCTAATTGTAAGAAGTGACCATGAAAAAATTATACTAATAGTTGACTTATATTTTTTATGAAAGTTTTAAATTTTAAATAATATTTTATTTCTCATTGGCTTTTAATAAAACTTTTAAGCTTTTCTGCAAAAGTCTTACTGTGTATACTGCACCTTTTTTGCTAGAATGTGTATACTTTTAAGCTTTTAGTATTCTTTAAATATTTGTTTAATAAGGCCCAATACCTTTTAGTTGATCGTAGTTTTGAGCAATTTGATTGATTGGACTATTTTGGTACATGTAAAACATCGGGATAAACATAAATATAATGTACATCAAACGTTATAAAGCACAAATTGCATAAGAATAATAATCTGTTGCATCTATATACATATCTAAAAGCTAATAAAGATCTTTCAAGTCTTCAGTATTTTGAGTTGATAAAGGCTCATAATAAATCTAACGTTTTCTCATTGATGATAGTACATGGTCTGATGATAACAATAGGCTATTAAAAATATCAAATTTTTGAATTGTAATAACACATTTGTTTATAAAGATATCTTAATGAAATTTGCAGGAAATGTGGAATGCGTTAACCAAATTTCAATCAGGGGTTGGATTTTCCTGAATTCCCAAATAAACTAATCAAAATTCCTAAAAATGGGATTTTTTACATTTTTGGCTATAGAATCCACATCCACTAAAATCAAAACTTTCATATAAAATGGGTCGAATTCGGGAGGGTATGTACCATGACTAATTGAGTTATTGGTCTTGTTTTTTATCTTAGAGTCATCTCAGTGAAGCTACCTTTAAGAAAAGTGCAAAATTATTATATGTTGCTAAAGAAAATTTTATTTTAGATAAAAAAGAGTGTAGATACTTTTTCGGATAAAAAAAATACAAAAAGTCGTCTTTTTTGAAATTTTCAAATTCAAAATCGTTTCAAATTTTTTTTATTCAATAGATAATTTTGTTCTTTAAATAGTTAAGAAAAAAAAACTAATAAAATCGGTCTGAAATACTAGGATATATATGAAAAAAACTGGACCAAGCATATGCAAAATTATAGTGCTTAAAAATTCAAACGCAAATAACTTGAAAACTATAAGAGATAAATAGGACATGTAATGATTTTTATAGGTTTTACATGTATGTTTTTTATAGGTCTTATCAGAGCCTACAACAATATATAAAAATATTTTAAATTGGACGAGAAACAAAAATTTTGCAAGCGATTAAAAATTTTTTATGTCAGAGGTACCTAACTTTGAGCCACCTTAGCTTCGCCCCGGGGGGGATTTTTGTGCGGCCCCCCTTCCAAACATAACATTTTATACTCCTCTGCTATGCCTGTACCAAATTTCATGAAAATCCAACCGGCCGATCAGAAGTTACAAATTTATTTCCAAAAAATTTCGATTCTGTCCCACTGTGCATTGCAAGGCACTAATTTCAAGCGGAATAGTTCGATTTATTTTAACTATTTAAAGAAATTGTCCAAGTTAAATAAGCAATCCTTCAAACCCGGAAACCGGTTAACCGATTTTCGGTTTTAAATACAAACAAAGAATACAAAGAATGGAAGGCTTTTAAAAAAACTAACTCTGTTGTCAAAAAAGCCTAACTTTAAGATTGTGTTAGTAAAATATTATTTATATGTGTTAGTGTTTAATTCACTTTCACCACACATCATACGCACACATAGTTGCCCAAAGAGTATTCATTATTATAGTATGATATACACAAATCAAAATATATACATATTTTTTGCCTTTTTGATGATAAATACGAAAATAATTTAAAATTATTTTAAATTCTGTTTTATTTTCAATACCAAAAGTAGCATCTCTGTTCGTTCAATTTAAATTTCAACATACAAAAACGGAATTTCAAAAATTTGAAAAAAAATCGGTTTGTGGAAAATATTCGTGTTACGGGAATTAAAATGCAATAAATGTACATAAATGTGAACTGTATGATAATGAAAAAATGTCGCGGGTGTAATTTTTTAATTACTTTTGGGCACTGAATTTTTTGTTTAACGACATTGCGAAGTTTTTGGTAATTTACAACATGGTGGCGATTTTTAAAATTTAATTAAATAGGCAATTGTAGAGAAAAACTACTATTTTTAGTATTTACCTATCTAGCATAATGAAGAACCTTAATTTGTAAATAGATTCAACTTAGTTTACGAAACTTTATCCCCCTAAAATATATTTTGCAATATTTATGTGTTAAATGCTTGATAATTAGTTTTCCATCATCTTTCAAATATATTAAAGATATTCATGATTTCGGTCACAAAGAAATTAACGTTCATGAATAAATTAATTCTTTGAAATAATTTATAAGTTTGGACTAATGTTGTTATATAATGTTAGAATTATTTTTTTAAAAAATATATGTTGATGACTATATGCTATATGTCAAAAATGTGTATTTTAAGTTGTATTTTTTTATTCAATTACTTTGTGCTCCAAAATAAAACAATTTTTTTTAGCAATGGGGGCACCCATTGGGTTAAACTAAATTGACGACGCTGAATGTAGTAATATTAACCAGCTCGATTTTGAGATATTTTATTTTGAAAGTATGAAAAAGGGTTTAGGAAAATTTAGTATTCACAAACAACTTTTGAATTTAAAATGCATTTTAAATAAAATATTTCATACACATTTTGTCTCTAAAATGTATTTTAAATTTAAAATTGGTTTGTGACCAGGGGGGTTAGTTTTTGAATTTAAAGAATATAAACTATTAAGATTCAATTGAAGTGTATAATAATGAATTCTTATTAGCAAATATATTTTAAACACTGATAAGAAGCAATTTAAATTGGCTTAAATATTACTATAACTCTGTAAACAAGCTAACTAATGTTACCAACTTTTCAAACAGAAATATAAAAACATTTAAAATCGAGCTAAAGCTGATTTAATTTATGATTGGAATATATACTCAGTCGATTTATTGTTTATTGTTTAATATTAATTTTCAATTAAGTTGCTACTTCTATAATTAAGTTTAAACCCAAATATTGCGAATACTAGCTAATTCGAGTACTCTGAATTAAATGGTGAGAGTCATTTTTCGAAGTTAGCTTTACCACTAGGGTGCCCAGTTTGTTAAAATTTGCAACTAACACACTGTTACTATTAGCTATTGCACTATGCACTGCTATGTGCTTTGTTAAAGCTTGTTAATTTTTTAATATTTCTTTAAAAAACCAAAAAAGATTTTAATTAGGCGATTTTTTGGCGATTTATGATTAGCAATTTGGCGACAGAGGCTCAAAAAAAATCTTACAACCATTGTTGAATTCACATAGAACTTGTATGTGAGAAGAGAGAAATGTTGTTGTTGTAGGAAAAAGAGCTTGTTTTCTTTGTATCAATCAATATTTCAGGTGAAAATAAGAGGACCATCAAAAAAAATGGGGATATATTGGGTTTGTCATTCCGTGTGTAACATATGAAAATAATTATCTAAGACATCATAAAGTATACCTATTCTGTCTGTCTGTTGCAAGCAGGATAGGGCACAGGGCGGACGTTCTAGGGGGGCTCAAATATTTGTCTTATATAAGATTTGTTTGGTATTGAAAATGAGTAAAATCAGTTCATAAATAAAAAAGTTATGGACCAAAAACTATAAAAACAGGATGTCCGTCATAACTACTGTTTATGCTCTTACAAAAAAACATGTACATCAGCGAAATTTTGAACAAATAGTTGAAGGACTAATATAAACTCAGAAACCAGAAATGAGCGTGTTCCGCTTATTTTACACCCACCTCCCATATGAGGTGAAATATTAAAAAAATTCAGATGGTGCGTATATAGATTCGGCCAAGCCGAATATAAGATTCTTAGATTTAAATCAATATTATAATGCACTAATTCATAATAAAAAAAGCAACTTCCAATTTTTTTTATAAAAGTAGAAAAAATGCTCTTTTACAAAAGAATATTCCTTTTATACCCTTCACCACAGGTGTAAAAGGCATATATAAATTTGTCATTCCTTTTGTAACATGTAAAATTGAAAAAATAGATGTCTTTTAAAGTAGATATAAAATGTGAGTGTGGCATCCAATTGAGATCTAACAAAGCCTGTAACTACCTCTGGCACTGATACTATCTGCGAGTCAAATTTCGCGAAAATCGGTTCAGCCGTTTAGATGTGATTGATACACAAACAAACAAACTTACACCTCATTTTTATAATATGTATAAGGATATAAGGATTTATAAAATCTTGACTCTATTTCAACTTTATATGAAAATAAATATAGTTTAGGTAAATATATTTGTAATTACATCCAATATAACGTATTTCATTTTCATATAACACATCTCAACACGGGTGAAGGGTATACAAGATTCGGTACAGCCGAATATAGCACTCTTAATTTAAAGTGCAATCTGTTCGTTTGTAAAAATAGTTCGTTAGTAAAAATAGTAAAAACTAGCAGACAAACGTTCAAACCAAAAGTAATGACTAGGGAAACCATAAATTTTATATGCATTAAATATGCAGTAAGAAACCAAAAATATGCTCTTAAAACGCGAAAACATGCACTTAAAGGACAAAAGATATTTCCAATTTTTTAACAAAAATTATTTTTTTTCTTAAAAACGAAGTGTTTTATTAATATGTTAACGTTATAAAATAAGGCAAAACTGAAATTTATCAACTGTCGAAATTTGATTCCCCATTTTTTTTTATTATAGCACATACAAATTTTATTGATTTTCCATTTGCTTAACTATCTTATTCTAGACAGTATTAGTATATCAGAAATTATCATATTATCAAAAAAAAAGAAATAATAAATAATAATAATAACAAAAAACTTATTTTTACAACATTACCTGATACTATTCGTGTAAGTTTAAAAGCTAATATGTAATCTATATTACGTTTCAAAAATAGCTTCAATGATGATCAATTAAAAAATGGTTTATATAAAATCAATTAATCTATTTCTAAATCTTCAATCTTGTTGCTACATGTCAAGAACCTCAACGATAAAATGGTTACATTTAAATTAATTTTTAGTACCAAATATTTTTGGATTCCTTGTTTTTTTATAAAATCAAATTTAAAAAACATCCCATGAGCTATAAAATAATTATCCTCAAAATGTTAAAATATGCTGTAATAGGGTTAAATATGTTCTAAAAATAACAAAATATGCTATAAATATGCAATAAAAATCGCTAAATACTAAAATATGCAATTTAGGATAAAATATGAAAAATATGCACTTACAAATCGATGCCAAAATGCTTTATTTATTCAGAAACTGATAAATATTTTATCGATGGCTTCATTCAACGTCCAAGGAAAAACATGCAATTGTATATTTGAGGTTTGCTTAGCAGTGGCCAAAGAATGGAATCCCTGTCAAAAAAAAGCTAACTTTAAGATTGTGCTAGTAAAATTTTATTTATAAATATTAGTGCTGAAACCACCCAAATGGCCAAATGATCATAGACGATATTGTCGTCAAAGATGTTTGCAGGAAATTGTATATTTTGTCGTTTATAAAATGTAATTCCAGGCAAATGTCTTGAATTTGCAATATTTGAACTTTATTGAGAACAAAATAAGCAACAATTATTTGTCCTGCTTCAATTGTCGAAAAACTCATTTTGTTAAAAAATAATAATATAATATAAATGAATATGAACACAATGGTACTATTTGATGTACATTTTTTTCGGCGGAATCATTTCTGCGTAGTTCTTCGAAGATATTGGTGGGCTCTAGAGATTAATGATGGCCAATTTATTTTGTCCCGAATTAAATGAAATGGAGGTAAATGATATGAAACAGGAAGGCAAAAATGTCACTATAAACATTCTGCAAAATCAACATAATCCAGTCCACCGCTTATATTCAGCCGGATCTATGCATCAGGGACATTGATAATTCGGCCTTCCACATTCTTCCCACCCTGACAAACAGAGCAAACAGTTGAACAACATTATATTCTATGGGTCTATCAAAAAAAAAAAAAAAATCAATAACTTAACACATAGCTTGTTTTACTCTATATAATATATTATTGTTACCATGGTCATCTAAGACAGCAATTTAAACATGCCGCCAACATATTCATTGTCGTCAGACTGCACCACATTGTTGCTTATAATGTCGCTAACGATTTAGCGAACATTTCTTTTAAAAAGTCGTCGACGAATTGAATGCGCTGTCGTCAAGAATTTACTATTCATGATGATGTCTTGAAGACATGGCCAACTGGGAGCTTTCTCTACACATCATAAGTACACATGTTACACAAAGGAGTATTCAAAAACATCAAATTCATACAGCCTAAACGCCTGTAACTGGAAATATGAAATTTGCACTGTAGTTTGGTGTGCTGCCATATAGATCCACTACGGCGGGATTATTAGAAATTCGGTAACACTATATCTACTAAAATCGAAAAAAAATAATAATAATAAAATAAATAAAATAAATCTGTCGGTACCAAAAAAAAGTTAAAAGAAAACTGGAAAATACATTTTATTCAAACCCATAGATACAATTTCTATAAAATTTGAAGGATTCGGGACGTTATTTGGTACCAGGACGTAGATCGGACCAAATTCGGGGAAATAATATAGTACTTCTTGTAAAGCATACATATTTCTTAAATAATGGAGGCAGATTTGTATCGTTTGAATCATATCTGTGAGATTCAAATTTAATAATTGAAGTTTATCGAATCTGTTCTATGGCGGAAAATGGTACTTAGTACTTTTTTTACTTGAAATTGTGCTTTTATAATGTTTTCAATAAATAAAAGTATCGGTGTAAAAGTTAGCTAATATGGTTTTAAGTAAATAAAAAATCAAGGAAAGTGGTGCTTAATGGAAATAATTAATGGAAATTTATTTCTCTAATGGTATCAAAGAAGGTACTTTTTTATACATTATTTGTGTTAGAACGCATAAAGAGTATAATGTTTACTGGTTCTTTTTTCAATCCTTTAATGGTACTTTCTGTATTTCATATGCTATGAACTTAAAAATATGAAATATTGAACATATAAATTGAACATATAAATATGAAATTAAAGATACATGGTCCTATGTGTTTAAGGATTTATAAGGGGGAACTTTGTGGAACATTTTTTCTTTTTCCAATGGTACTTTTTTATTTTTTATAATAGTTTCATGGTACTTTCTGAATTTCGTTTACTATGCAGTTGGAAACATGAAATTAAGCTTACGCGTCCCTGAATGAATGAAAACAAATATGAAGGAACGTTTTGGTACTTTTTCCTACTTTTCGAATTTTCTATAATATTTAATCTAGAAACATGAAATTAAAGATACCTATTCCCATGTGGGTAATAATTCATAAGGGGAAACTTTATAATAAATTTTTGTTTTTCTAATAGAACTTTTTGAATATTTGAATATAGTATTGAAACAGTGTAGCATAAACCACACTTTAATTTTTTACAGAAGCAAAAAACATTATGAAAATGCAAAAGGCCGTAACCACAATTTTTAATTTTATATTAGATTTTAAGAGCATTTTTTATGCCTTGGCTTTTTGTTCATGAATATGAAGATAATTTTAAATTATTTTAAATTCTGTTTTATTTGCAATACCAAAAGTAGCAACTTTTTACGTTCAATATAAATTTCAACATACAAAAAAGTAATGTCGAAAATATAAAAAATATATATATTTCTTTTCGGTTTATGGAAAATATTTGTTTTAATGAAAAAAATAATAAAAATATTGTGTGATAATGAAAAAATGTGTTACGAGTGTAATTTTCTTTAAATTTTAAAGGAAAGTTTTGTTTATTTTGTATTATTTTTCTATTTCACAAGTGAATTGAATTCACACAGAACTTGTATGTGAGGTGAGAGAGTTTTTGTACGAAAGAGAACCTCCTTCCATTCTTTGTATTCTTTGGTAATGACTTATTCAAAGTAAAAAAAAGGAAACTTGCCAAAATTTTATAAAAGCATATAAGAGCTCCTTGTTGCTTAAGAGGATTAAGGTTTTTATGCGTTAATTGTTTAAATAGGCAAACTTTAAAATAAAAACAAAAAGAAGAAAACGTGTTAATATTCCCTTTTATAATTTTGTTTTTTTTTAACATATTAATTTATTGAAAAAAAAATCATGTCTTTATATGATTAATATTTAGGAACGTGAGCGTATGAGTAATATTAAACAATTATATTAATTATGCGTTCCTGTAACTGACTCTGCTAGTTCTCAGAGCAAAATTTGTTTTGAAACTACTAAGCCAAAGAAAATTTAATATGGGATTCGTTTTGGCATATTTATAACAGTTTTGATGAAAAAGGGTATATGACAGGTACAAGGTACAGGTCCGATTCTAAAAAGCTATAGATAATACAAAAGCAAAGATATATAGAAAGTTGACCATCTTTTAGAATTTTTGACGTAGGTTTATAGAAAATATCACAGTTTTTAATTGGAAGGTACGGGAATCCTTGCACCGATTTTTATATGAAAACCAATCACTGTGCACTGACCAGAGGGACGGTTTATTAAAAGTAAAATTTTTAGTACTGGCCAAAATATTATAAATGGAAAATGAATGACTTCCAGAAACCAAACAACTTAAGCTGTTAATCATTTTTAAGTTTAAAATAATAAGTGAATTTGTCTATAAATTTACATATTTTATAAATTATATTCTTTATTAAAAATCAGTAACATGTAAATCTTACAATATACATATGTATATATCTGAGCAACATATAACAATTTACAGTCTTTCACATTTTATTTTATCCTTCGACACTTACATACAAATCGACTATTTTCTTATTTTCTCTTTTGCAGATTGCAAGTGGATCTCTGTTAATTGTTGGTGGTATATTATTTATCCTCATGCCTACAACATTCATTGCTGTTGCACTTAGTTGCATTTTTGAGGGCACAGCATTTGGCTTACTACAGTTACAGGCATTTGTTACTGGCGCTGAGGAAGCCAACAAAAATATACGTGGTTTAATTATGTCAACTGAACGTTGTTTTCTATGGTTTGGTATACTGATGCAACTGACATTCACAAATATTTGGTATACTTTTGAACCCACAACTGGCCATACAATGTATGTGGATCAAATACATGGAATTGTGGTTGCATGTTTAGGTGTAATAACCATTATATGGACATTTAAACTACGAACCGAATCTCCTATGCTCTTGTTACAACAGCAACATGGTATGGCTGCAGCTGTGGCATTGAAACAACTACAGGGCACACATTCAACCAACACCGAATTGATGCGCATGCGTGAGGACTATTTGCAATTGTTGTCTGCAGATGTTGATGAAAGTAGTTGGTATATATTTCGCAAACAAAACATGCTGCCACTAATCAAAATATTTATTCTACGTTGTTTTGTTGCCATCTCAATGTCCCAGCCATTTAATCATATTTTTTTATCCACCAGTTGGCTGGGATTTGATTGTGATATGAATTGTTTGTACACCCTCACAATGGCCGGCCTTTTGGGCAGTCTACTAGGTGGCCTACTTATCGATCGTTATGGACGTCGCAGATTATGTGTTTTTACCTTGTTGCCTGCCACCATTTTTATGTTCATTGCAGGTGTCATAATGAACTACCTAACACAAGCTGAAATTGCCATCATACCGATAGATTTGGAAATTGTTTCCATACTCGTACTTTTGTATCAGTTCATAATATGCACTGGTGTTTCCACAACTGCTGCTGTATATCTATCAGAAGCATTCACCATAACACAAAAGCCGAAATGCATTGCTATCATATTGATTGGAGAAAATTTACTTCAAATCTTATTAACTACCATGACTTACAAAATAACTGTCAGTGCAACTGCTTTGTATTTCGTTTTAGGTGTAATGTGTCTTCAATTGGGATTGTACGTGTTCCTTTATTTGCCGGAAACAAAATGTTTAACTCTCTACGAGTGTTTGCAAAAATTTGGAGGAGTTCCTTTAAGCAAATAGAAGTATATGAATGCAGTTTGAAGAATTAATACTTAAGGGATAAAAACGAATTTCATTTAATTTATCGTGTGCATTTATATATCGAGGAATTATATTTAAAAAAGGCTATCTGAAAATATCCTAAAATTTTTTTTTTTTTGCGTCAAATTCTTTAGTTTTGTATTTTTTATCTATGGTATTACAGTATCTTTCCGATTTAACGAATCTATTATATACAGTACTAACGTAAAGTACCTTTCTTGGACACAACTTACTAAAAATATACAAAATATTGTGTTTTTTTATTGAATTTGATGAAAAATAACTCTAACATAAAAATATAACAAAAAAGCCATCAGCAACTTATATTTAAATGACGCAGGTTACAAGTTTATCAAATGCGTTGTCTTTGAATCCAAGAAAATAGTTTGTTCTCAATTCTTGAATATTCACCCCCATTTTTATGTTCAAGGATCCAAAATTTATTTCCGATATTTCTTGAAAAAATACTTTTTGATTTCAAAATGGTATAAACTGTGAATTTATGTAACCATATTTGTAATACAAATATGTCACACGTAAGTCTTCTTTGTGATCATCAATAAGTTTTATTTCATCTTTTAAAAATGCTCTTTCTTCTTTTCTCTTCCAAAAAGCAAACAGAAAAGCTTAGCTTCAAATGACCATATATTTCTTTAACCACTAGGATGTAAGACATTTTTTTTTAATATTTTAATTTACTTTCGAATAATTTTATTTTTATTTGTTCGCTAAACCGGAAAATTACTGTAATTTTAAAGCCAAAAGTTAATTCCAATACAATATTTCTCACTTTTTGATTTTGAGCTATCTACAATCCATATATATATACACACACATATATATATATATATATATATTGGGCTATCTACAAGTTCTTCGATTTTCAAAGAAGTGTAAAATTAAAAATTGGTAAATAATGAGAAATTTCCTTGAGATTTAAACTTTTTTACTCTTTTCGAATTAGAATCTTAAAATGTCTCATCAAAATTATGTTATCTTTATACAGTTGGAGTTTTAACCCTTTCTGAAAGTTTAGAAACCACACACACGTATACTCATCAACATTTTATAAGGCTAATTAAGAGCATTATATCTTAAATTTAAAAATAGGAATAAAATAATTGAAATAAAATTTGTGATCAAAAGTAAAATATCTTAAATACCAAAAGCAATTTGTTAAAAAGATATTTTTAAAGTTAAAAAGTGCGATAAAGTTCAAAAACGATTAGTTTTTTTACAAAAGTAATGCAAAATATAAATTATTGGCACTTTCTAGATCTCTTTATCTTTATTTCATAAACAGCACAGAATGGAATAATGCAATATAAGAACTTTTAACAAATTATTCAACATCCACCTTCAGTATACCGTTCGACTCAGGATCAATTTCTGAGTTCGTTTAACGTCCTTCTATAATGGTTCTTCTATTTTTCACTCACATAAAAAATTGAGAACTAGATTTATTTTTTAAAAGTCCAAAGATATAGTCCAAAATTTTAAATCACTAATTTGTAAACAGCGTCATCGAATGTTTTAATCAGAATTGAGTTGTGGAAATGAAATTTATAAAAATTTTAATCAGTTTAAAACCTTTTGCAAAAATTTTTTTCGATATTAATTTATAATTTTAATTATGAACACATTTCCTTTATATAGTTGTAAAGTTTAAGGATGGTCTTGCTAACAACAAAATTTCGCTTTTTTTGTCTCTTGAATGGCAAGATACGGTAAATTTAATTTATTTCCAAATTTTTACCAAAAATTTTATCTTTTAAACCTTTAATTTTCGATAAACAAAAAGATCTATCTGAATATTTATAACACACATTAAAAATAAATTAAGTAAAAAAGGGCTATCTAGCATAACTTCGTGAATAACGGGTTTAAATATTAATTTTAACTGTGAGGTTTGGTAGACGTAATATCAATAAATCGTAGAAGACCGGATTGCAAAATGTCAAAAAATGAGTGAAAGCAATATTATGCACTCCTGAACAATTGGGGTTTTGCATATAACCCTTTTTGAATATAAGCCCCCGATACGTATAAAGTTCGGTTCTGTAGGTATATTTAGTACACAGTGTAACAGTCATTTTCACACATGAAAAAAATCGATATATGCAAGAAACTAAAGACCAGACGTAGTTTTTCTCCAGAACGTAAAATTTTCTCTTGAAAGGACTTGATAGTTTAGAAGGATACACATTTGCATAAAATAATTACGAATATTATATTATTACTTACTACCTCCACATAATAATAGTTTTACCTATTCATTAAATAAAAGGGAGCAGCAGAGATAGCAGTAAAGGCAGATGTTTAAGTAGTTTAATAAAAAATGGCTAAAAAATATCAATGCAAAGTAGAGTAATGATAATGAGTAATGATAATAATGATTAATTCACTATTCTTTTATACTATATAACATATTTTATTTTATATTTAATTAATATTTTTCAGTATTATATAAGTTTAAAATTTTAAATAAAATTCCATAAAATTAATTTTGAAATTTATTTTAAAATTAAAGAATTATTCATCATTTATATATATATATATATATATATATATATATATATATATATCTTATTTATAAAGATCATCATTTTTAAATGAGCAGTACTTTTTGTTCTTTTAAAATTTGTGTATGATTTTCTATTCAAAATTTTTAATTAAAATGTTTTCATCATTATGAAATAATCAACAATATGGCAACGATGTGCACTTACAAAATGTAAAGTTAAATATATCTTCTCCGTTCTTGTGTAAATATTTACCTAGTGTCTACATTACCTAGTGTCTACTTTAGGCAATTTTTTATCAAAACAAACGTCAAAATCATTGCGAATATATACAAGGTAACCTTAGTTAAACAGCTGATTATTATTTTGGCTGTTACAGTTGTCAAACTGCATATATAAAAAACAATAATGAATAAGCCATATTGTTGTATTTGTGTAACTGTTGCCACCTTCCACAAATTCGCGTTAAGTTTGACGTTTGACTTGATAAAAAAAAATCTCTAATGTAGACACTATGTTAGGCAAATTTTTATCAAAACAAACGTCAAAATAAGTGTGTATATATACGAGATAACTTTAGGTAAACAGCTGATTATTATTTTGGTTGTTACAGATGTAAAACTGCATATATAAAAAACAATAATGAATACGCCATATTGTTGTTTTTGTGTAACTGTTGTCACCTTCAACAAATTCGCTTTAAGTTTGACGTTCGTCTTGATAAAAAATTGTCTAATGTAGACACTATGTTAGACAATGTCGTCCATTTTACAAATATATTAAAGTTGCCATCTGAGCTAACAACAAAACTATAGTGTACAAATCAGAAATAAAATAAATTTGTTGTTTTTTGCAACTGTTACCACCTCACATAAATTCAAGTTAAGTTTGACGTTTGTCATGATAAAAAAAACTCTAATGTAGACACTATGTAACGCTGATATAATATGTGAGATAACGCCGGCAGAAGGGAGTAACCATTTTGTTTATATTATGGTAAATATTAAATAAGGGGTACACGTATTCTAATAAATCCTATAAGATATCATTATTTTCAATCAGTCACACAGTAAGCATGTCCTTTTTATTTAAGAAATTAATACTTTTTTTGTACAAGTTTTATAAAAATATTTTTTAAAATGTAAAACAATTATTAAAAGAAAACAATTTTACAATTTTTTTTTAGTAAATACCAAAACATACATGCACACACACAAACAAAGTTTCGTATATGTGTATTTTTTGACATTTCATCTTATAAGATAGTGTAGAGAAATCGCATCACAACAGTCTCATAATACATCTTATAATAATAATATTTGAATCTACACGTGAAATAATGCTCTCAGAGAACGAATTTCGCACTCTCTGACAGAAAAATCTTACATATTATGTTACGTCTAAATGGGTTGATAACCGTGCACGAAATCTTAAGTTGCCAGTGTGGTTGTGACAGGGAAAAAAACGCTAGTAGGAAAGCAGACAGATTACTCGGTCTAGCAATCTCATAGTAGAATTCATTCTAAGGGGAAAAAGTAATAAAACTAAGACGTAGTATGAAGAGGGACAATTTTAAAATAAAATTTCTAATTTCTTTTTTTTCTTGTTTTTTCTTAAATACCGTAAAATTCTTTAGGATTTTTTAAGTTATGCTGAAAGAAATTTTTTAGTTATCTCAATTCACTAACAAGAAAAAATTTTTCAAAATCAAAATTTTAAAACAGGTCTCAAAATTTGCAATTTTTTGCCAAAAAAGTAACTTTTTTTTATTTTGTTAAAAAAGTTCAATACTTTTTGGCATTTCCTGAAAGACCGTAACATTTTAATTAATTAGACGTGCTTCTTCAATTTTTTTGCTGGGTAGTTTATAAAATTAATTGAAATTAAAAATTTTTATTCTTTTGGCATCTCTGCCTCAAGATAAAATCATTGTGTTAATTTTTCTAGAAAAAATTAATTGAAATTTTAAATTAAAAAGTGTAAAAAAAAACTACTTAAATTTACTTAAAATTTCTTTTGTTTAGCAATGTTTGCTCAACAAAGGAGAAAGCATTGGGCCAATAGCCCTAAATCAAAGTGCCAAGAACTTTAGACGGTCCCAGCACTAGTGCTAACAGCAGTTGCTGTCAAAGAAAAGGTTCCACCAATAATTGTAAACTCTTCCCAAAGTTTTCAAATGTGATCGGATTAATTGGGGATATATTTTTGTCTTTGAGAATACTCAAAGCTTCATTATGCAGCGATAATGAGTTTGATACAATTTTCGTACCAATATACATTCGTTTATATATATATATATATATATATATATATATATATATATATATATATATATATATATTAAAGAAATAGAGCTGATGACCCAAGTGCCCAAGTCGTCAATAATATTTAGAGATCCGACATCGGGTAACATCTAACCAAGACGATCATGATTTTCCTGAATTGCTAAGACAAGTGTTCCAAAATGATGCATGTAATTCCCGCCCTCATGATAATTTGTATTCTGAGGTAGCTAAAAAGGGATAATAACGATGACATTTCAAACGAAAAACTTATGAAAATATTTTTTGATGTGTCGATGCTTTGCAAAGGTGTCAGAATAAGTACGAAAAGTTACGAGTTTTGGGTATGATGCTTCAACATGCCATATAATTCAACTTGTATTCACAATGTTCATGTTATGCACTGGAATGCCCAAGGCATAACAACTGAGTCAGCTGGAATATGTTTTGCTGAAAAGTAAAATCGATATTCTCCTTTTAAATGAGACTTTTTTGAAACAGTACCACAAATTTCAACTTGGTGACCTACGCATGGCGGAGGAGTCCTAATTGCAATAAACGGTAATATTAAGCATTTGTTGTTACCGAGAACGAGTATTGTAGAGAGTATTTCAATAATAGAAGAACAGTTATATTTACTCCAGCTTATAATCCAGTTCACATTTCCAATTTCAAGGCTACTGAAATGAATACACTCGCTTTGGACAAAATATCAATCCCGTTCTGCCGTCTACAGTAGACATTCCTTTATCTAACTTGTGTCTCCATTTTTCTAACCTTGAGGCACACCCAAATGTTTTACAGTCGGACCATGTACCTATATCTTGCGTTATTTCTGGACAAGTTCAAAACATGACATATTCAGTTCCCATGTATTATCGCGCAGACTGGTCAGCAATCAGATACTGGGTGGAAAGTGAAATTATGTGCATGAACACTGACCAACCTGTTATTAATTAATGTAATCCAGATTTTTGTTTTAATAAATTAATATCTATAGTTAAAGAAGCGTTTAATAAAATACCTGTCGATCGTAAAAATTCTTGGTAACGAGAAATCTCTGATATTAGTAAAATGTTTATTAGTCAGAGAAATAAATACAAACATAAATTTCGAAGATGTAGGGATTTTAATTATAAAAATCAATGGAAAATTTTGAAGCTATTAAATAAACTTATCGATTTCCATCTTAATAAAGACCGAAATGAATCCTGGTCAAAACTTATTTCAAATTTACCCTCGGGCTCTAAAAGATTTTGGAAAGTAAAAAAAGCCCTTAAAGGAAACAAAATGCCTTTTACTGATCTTCATGTAAACGGTGAAGTTTTAAAAACTGGCAATGAAAAGGCTAATTCAATAGCAGACGTATTTGGTAATTAACACATCATTACTTTAAATAATTATTCACCTATGGACACAACTGTCTCAAGATTCATTCATGATCTTAACGATACAATTCTTGACAGATCTAACGTAGAGCTTACAAATTTAGATGAAGTTAAAGCGTTTGTACTTTTACCGGAAAATAATAAAGCCCCCGGTTTAGATGGCATTAATAGCATTTATCCTTAAAAATATGCCCGATTACTTTTTTGAAACTCTATGTAAACTTTTCAACTCTTTTTTAATAGAAGGCTATTTTCCAACGATTTTTAAGAAAGCAAAAGTTATCCCAATTCTTAAGACAGTATTTTAAATTACCGTCTAGCTATAGACCAATCAGCATCTTAAGCCTATTGGATAAAGTATTTGAAAAAATAATTAATAAGAGAACTTTAGACTTTTCCAACCAAAATAATATCTTTAACCCCCAACAGTTTGGATTCCGCAAGAAGCAATCACAGTATATTAACTAAAAAGAGTCGTTAATTTTATTGAATCAAGCAAAAGAAATCGTAGGAGCACTGAAGCACAGGCATGAAGGCCTGTTTTTTTAAACTAAATTCCTTCAATTATCCAACGTACCTACAAAAAATAATAAAGAGTTTTTAGATCATCGCTCATTTGTTATATCTATAGATAACAAGCTATCTAGTGATAGGCAAATCCCTGCGGGTCTGTCGCAAGGATCGGTATTATCACCTACTCTTTATTCAATATATATTTCCGATTTTACTGTTTGCAAGAACCAAGAAACAGCTTTTTACGTTGACGGCAGTGCTTTTATTTGCTGCGGTAATGTGTCAAAAGCAATAATCAAAAAAATGGAAGATAGTTTAAAATCTACCCATAAATCTTTTGATAAATGGAAGATAAAATTTAATGTCAGTAAAACACAAGCTATTTCATTTGCATATAATAGATCATAGAAACGTATTCCTACAAAACATTTATATTTTAGGGGAGTTTTTATTCCTATGCAGGATATTATCAAATATCTAGAAATTATCTTAGATAAAAAAACTATCATTTAAACAACACATACAGTACATTTGTGATAAAGCAATCAAATGCGGCAATGAACTTTACCCCTTACTTAACAGAAGATCTAAACTTAATTAAAAAAACAAATTCCTTATTTACAAAATGTGTGTTCGACCAATTTTGACCTACGGATGCCAAGTCTGGTTTAATAAAGCTGCTAAAACTTACTCAAAAAAATTACAGATAATACGAAATAAAAATCTGAAAATAATTCATAACCTACACCAAAGATATTCTACTGATCTATTGCATAGAAACTTCAAGTATAAAATGTTTAATTCATTGACAAGGGAACTGACTCTGTTAGTTCCTTATATATATATACATATGTACTATATATCTTAATTCAATTTCCCGTATAAACTGTGTGTTGATTATTTATAAATTATATTCATTTGCAAAAACTGGGCGTATAAGCGTAGTATATAGGTACTTGTTTATCACATTTTATCGAAACATATTTTACTTCACTTTTGTTCTTAAACTGCTTAATAACAATATTTTATAAACAATTTGCGCACAAAACTTTTATACAAAATTAAATTATTGAAGAAATTTAATTTTTTTTTTGTTTTTAATTATACATAAAAACTCATTGCTCTGAAAAGAATTGGAATCATGAAAAGTAATTACAGTGGTTTGTTTCGATTTTATTAAAAAAAAAAACAAGAAAAGAATGTTTTTTGTTTTGTATGAAAGAACTGAAGAAATTTACGTAGTTTTTCAAACAAAAAACCAATGAAGACAAAAACTAACTATTAGTTTTTGTTGAATTGAATTATAGACACATTCAACCATTCAATTGATTGTAAATTCTGTAAGAAAATGTTTGAGCTATAGAAAATTTAAGACTGAACACTTTTAAGGAATAATTTGTCGATAAAATTTAATACGATTTTGAAAAGTAAATAAAATAATTTTTTTCCAATCATTGTCCAAACGAGGTATCTCTTAAATATCCTAAATAACATAGTGTCTACATTAGAGATTTTTTTATCAAGACAAACGTCAAACTTAACGCGAATTTGTTGAAGGTGGCAACAGTTGCACAAAAACAACAATATGGCGTATTCATTGCTGTTTTTTATATATGCTGTTTGACAACTGTAATAACCAAAATAATAATCAACTGTTTAACTAAGGTTACCTTGTATATATTCGCACTGATTTTGACGTTTGTTTTGATATAAATTTGTCTAATGTAGACACTAGGTAATGAATTCTTATTCAAAGACAACTGTTTATAACATAGTGCCTACACTAGATAAATTTTTATCAAGACAAGTCAAAATCAGTGCGAATCTATTCAAGTTAACCTCATTTAAACAGCTGATTACTATTTTTGGTTGTTACAGCTGTCAAACTGCATATATATAAAACCTTAATGAATTCGCCTTGTCGCTGTTTTTGTGCAACTGTTTACACCTTCCATAAATTGATAAAAAATTGCCTAATATAGACACTATGTGAACGCGTTGGAAATAAACAGATTGAATTTAACATAGCGTCTACATTAGAGAATTTTCTATCAAGACAAACGTTAAACTTAACGCGAATTTGTGGAAGGTGGCAACAGTTGGACAAAAACAACAACATGGCGTATTCATTATTGTTTTTTATATATGCAGTTCGGCAACTGTAATTACCAAAATAATAATCAGCTGTTCAACTAAGATTACCTTGTATATACTCGCACTGATTTTGACATTTGTTTTGATAAAAATATGAAGATTTTAATAAAACGTGACGCCGTTATAAACTTATTTGAATTGTCCTAATTACATTTTTTGGAAACTCAAAGAACCAGCATTTAATCAGAAATAGTGTTCATTCCAATTTAATTATTACTTCTAAACACCAATTGTAAATCTAAATTAAAGGTGTTAAGAAAAACATAGATTTCTATTCGAAAATTATATATGTCCAAAATATATTTTCATTTAGAAATGTTTAATTCGTGTTCTGGAGTATCAAGATTATCATTTGACCGTATCAAATGACTCGAGGGAGTACTTCGGTACTTTTTAATGCTAAGTAGTATCAAAAAAATAGTACTATAATATCAACTTTTCCATATCTATTCCATCTGTTTTCCAAAAAGTTTAAAAGCCATTGGAATAAAAACTGTTTTTGGGTTGTCTTGATTATTTAATAAATTTTAAGAAAAATCAGAAATTTTCAATAAAATTTTAATTTAAGTTTAAAATAAATTAACAAAAAATGTTGGCTATACGTACAACGATGCGCTGTAATTCAGCGTTGAATAAAATATCACGCAACACTTATAAATCAATAAAATTAATTCAAAATGCCAATGCTGTGACAAATGCGTCAGTTATATCCAGAAACATTTCTACCATACAATTGCACAAACAACCTGCTTTATTGAATAGTTATTTAATGCAGAGAAGGAGGTTTGCTTCAAAACCTAATGGAGAAGTTGATGTAAAAGATTTAGAACGAGTTTATTATGGTACTTTGACACCACGCATAAGAGCTGTTAAAGTATTTTCTTTGACCACCAGCTTGGCTGGTTTGGCTGCCCAACCCATACTAATGGAACAAGGTATGAAAATGGGTGGCACTGGTATGGCAGTGTTTTTGTGTAGTTTCGCTGGTTTCTTTACATTTGTAACCCCTTTTCTGTTACATTTTATTACGAAGAAATATGTTACTGAACTTCACTACAATCCAGCCACAGAGGAATATGTAGCAACAACAATTACTATAATTCTGCAAAAAGTTCAGGTAAATAGGCTGGAATATGGAAAAAAACAGATTAAATTGTAATTCAATTTTCTAGACAAGATTCCGTCCGAGTGATGTGAAAATTCCTGAAGTGCCTGGCATGTTTACCTCATTCAATGTCGGCAACAAATCCTTTTTTGTTGATCCTGCCTTATTCGAAGATCCTGAACATTATGTACGCATTATGGGCTACGATAAACCAATTGATTTCAAATTAAATTTAAAGGAACCTGTTTCCCAAAAAACTAATGAAATTAATAAAACGAAAAAATAAATATAGAAATAAATTTGTTTTTTTTATAATGCGTTATTTATTAGCTGTGTTCAGTAAGCATTAGTTGACAGCAATTTTACAATGGCTCTAAAACTATGATTGTTTTTACAGACATGTGTTTTGTGTATATGTCATTTCCAGCTGTAGGTAAACATTCGAAGCATAGTATTTTTACTTGTAACAAATAGATGTTAAAGTTTGCGTCGTATATAGGAATTTAAAAACCGAGATGTCAAAAATATCCAATTATGGGTATTTTTATGAAAAATTTGCGAAAATTAAAAAAAAAAAAATGTCAACAAAATCAAATATCAATGGCTAAATATCTAAAAATAATATTAGTTATTTATGTAATTCATGTTTTGATTATATTATAATTGCAATAAAATTGGTAAAAATGGAGTGGAAAAAATACATTGCTGGCCCATAGCAAGAAATCTAAGGATTGGCTCGCTGTAAGCAATATAGATTATGAAACTAGAAAATTTTTGGAATAAAATGCGATAATCGCGCAAAAATCCTACAAGCCGTTTCCGAGAAAATTAGGTTCAAAATGGCCCACAAAATATTTGCTGAATTTTCCTATAACTTTTATTATAAAATTTTTATTACAAATAGACTGGTGATCTTAATTTGTTCTTTATTTTTCAATATTTAGCTATCGATATTTGATTTTATCGACATTTTTTAATTCTCGCTAATTTTTCATAAAAATACCCAAAATTGGGCATTTTTGACTTCCCGGTTTTTAAATTCCTATATTCAAAACACACTCATCGACGTTATCTTAGCTGACGTTCTTTTTTATATCAGACAGTGTATATTAGTTTTTAAGAAGTTCTTGCATTTTATTTATAATAAACATGACCTCAACAGATTTAAAAATTGTTTTAGAATTTAGGTGAGTTTAAATGATTGAAATATCAATTGTATTAAGTAAATATTTGCACAATTTTCATATTATTTTCAGTGCCGGCGCAGAGTTACTTTTTGGAAATATTAAGAAACGTGAAATTTCATTACCGTCAACAGAAAAATGTAATAAAATGTATTTTTTATGAAAATAATTATTTAAATTTAAGAATACTTATAGGGACTATTAAAAATCTTTTAAAGTGGATGCATTCCAACATTCTTACCGAGAGACCAGAATTGTTTATACAAGGCGATACAGTGTAAGTACATTTGATACAAAATAATACTAACAATTGTATTTTATAGGAATTCCATTTATAATTTTGAAATAAATAAAATGTAGAAAATTAATTTTCAAATTATATTTAAGGTAAATAATAAAATTTTAAGCTATTCCAAAAATTATTTTTTAAAAATTTTTCTGTACTAAAAATTATGGTTATTCACAAAAAGAAAAGATATGTATTTACAGTGGCAGATAAAACTAATACGGTTTGCACTTATTACAATATAGCTCAATAACAATGGGAAATTCGTTGTGATTTCAATTATGTTTATTAATTAACCTCTTTTTGTACCTGATAAAAATACATTTCTTTTCACTTTTGTGAAAATATGCGCTAAGTTTTTTTTTTAAGTGGTGAGAATCTTCATTTTTAGAAACTCATGTACATTTTTTGCAGGATACTTTCATATGACTGCAAAAAGATGAATTTTATTCAAAAATTTTTATTTTTTTTATTGCATCAAACTAAACCGTTTTAATATATCTTGATTAGCTTCAAGTTTGCAAAATGTCTATGTCATATATGAAATATTCCAACAAAATGAGTTATGTGTATAACTTCACAACTGTTTTTTGGAGTTTTTTTTTTAATTTTTGTTTTTTATTGTAACTCGCTAAAAAAAAAATTCATATATTTTAAATTTTTTTTTTCATAAATATTATGAATCGAACATGACTTTTTTTCCCAAACTTTTTTCATAAAAAATAAAATTTTTTTCATAGATATTATTAAGTTGTTCATAACGAAAATTTTAGTAAATTTGCAAAAATTTTGTTAAATCTTTGGTTTAGTATTAGATTTGATTGCAAATGGAAAATGAAAATAGTTATACATGAAAATAATAACAGCAAACGCCTTAAAATGTCAAAATTTTAAGGAAAATCTGTAAAAAAAAAATAATCTTTAGAAATTTGCATAATTTCGCTTGCATTCTGTAGCACATCATTTTGATAAAAAGCGCATCTGTTCTGTTCCTATAATGTAGCTAAAAATCATTAAAAACCTAAAATTTTCCGAAGAAAATTTCAAACATTTTTTTATAAACTGAAAATATAAATTAAAATTTAAACAATTTATTTTAAGTCTTATTGACTTTTCATTCATTAAAAAAAAAAAATAAAAAATGTGTTAATATTTAAGACATTATTCTTAAATATTATGAACTAAAATCAATGAAAGTAAATTCTTATATTTACGCACATATTTATGTGTAACGAGACTATTTACAAATAAGGTCTAATATTATTTTTATTACGCATTTTTGTGACAAATGTATAATAATTATGCACTGCAAAAGTCTTAGTACCCCTACAAAACGGTTTGCAAAAATTATGGTAATCGAAAATTGTTTGTATTAATTCGCTATAGGAAAAGGATAATAGGGTATTTGAAATATTTTTACACCGAGAACTGGTTTAAAGTTAGTTGTTTTTAGCACCAAAAGTATTTTATAAACTTACAATAACGGCCGGACTGGAATTGACGATTCAGGACCGAAATATAATAATAAATTCCCACAAAAATGGAAAAATTTTCAATAAAAATGGCACCATAGTAAAAAGAAGTTAATTTACTATACAAAATTTATAAATATATTTAAACAATAAAATGGAATTGAAAATAAACTGCGATTAAAACGTTCTTCATAACTGACTGCAAGAGAGGAAGGAAAAAATAAAAGAAAATTTAAGGAATGTTCGATTTAAAAGTGCGTCCAAGATTGCTATTGAGTTAATGGAGTGATTTTTAACAGATATAGATCCATAAAAAGAGCTAGGTATAATACACGTATAGTATGAAAGAAACCATTTATCAATGATCTATATAGATAGAAACGGTAAGAACTCAACAATGGCTACATATCGAAACCAAATGTGTTCTGACATATTTTTTTTCGGACGAACCAAAATTTAAGATTTTCGGTTGGTAAAGTGGTGCGTTTGTGCTCATGTTTATAAGGCACAGAAAAAATCATTCAACACCCACCTTAAAGTATACCCATCGACTCAGAATCATTTTGAGTCGATCTAATAATGTGCGTTCGTCTGTCTGGCTGGCTGACTATCAATATAAACCATGTGCACAAAGTACACGTAGGACTTTCATAATACAAGAACGAAGCCTATTGAAATTGCTTATGATCGATCCATTATTTCACCTAGCCCCCATACAAATGTGCTCCCGGAATAGGAGTTTAACGATCATAAATGCCTTAAACATAGCAATATTTTAATGAAATTTGGTGTAAAGAAGTTTTGTATAAGTAAAATTTGCGCCAAATTTCATTAAGATCGGTCCATAATTGACCATAGCTCCCATATAAAACCCTCTTCCGAAAATCACTTTAACGTGTATAAATCACATACATATGTTAGTATCAAGTTTATATTCGACACAAATAAGTTTTATATAAACAGAAATCACAGTGACAAATTTTATGAGGATGGCTCCATAATTTATCGTAACTCCCGTATAAGCTCACTTTCAGGAATTATTTTACACTTAGTAAAGGCATCGCTCCACAATTGTTCACATGTCTAATATAAAACCCCTCCACGAATATACAATGGTGTGGTGGGGTATCATATGGCGGGCTTGACCGACTATTCTTTCTCACTTGTTTTTCTTTTTTCACTTAAAATACCCAAAATTGTTACATTCTATCATGTATTTATAAAATTTCTATCAATTGATAAGAGGAAAATGATAGCGGAATTGAATTTGAATTATATTCATTTTTTTACGTAAACAAAAATCGGGATGATAGAATACAAGATAGCAATAATACTAAACTAATTTTGCTGTAACATTTTAAATAAAATTATTTTTTGATTGAGAATATTTTTTACGCATAACTGTTTTGGTTGATAAAAGTTTTCTTGGAAAATTTGGTAAAATATCCAAGAAATAATTTATTCCATGTGGATGTGAATTCTTAGGAATTAATTTTTTCTTAAAACTGTTACGTTTTCTCTAATGATGTCCTTAATAAAGTGTAATCCAGCAGAATAAGTTTAGAATATTATATGGGATAGTATAACACAGTACTACAATAAAAATCAAAATTTTTTTCACATATGATAAATTTTTTTTATTTATTTATTTTTTTTTGTGATCAAAAACGCCACAAATATTGAAAAATATTGTAGAAAAAAGAAAAATTAAAAAAGGAAATTATTTATAAAAATAGTCTTTTTATTTAAATACTTATGGCCTGATTTAGTACGACAATCAACTTGTTTGAAATTAAAATTTGTATGAAAATTACTCATTTCTTCAAATATTTTTTGAGTATTTTTCATACAAATTTTAATTCTAAACAATTTTCTTGTTGTGCTGAATCAGACCCTTAGTGTATGCACAGTTCATATTTATGATTAAAGTTATTTGTAAATAAGGAAATCATTATTTACAGCCCATCTACACGCAACGGAATATGTAAGATTTTTCTGTCGAAAAGTGTCAAATTCGCTCTCTCAGAGAAATATATCACATGTAGATTCAAATAATAGTATTATAAGAAATATTATGAGGCTGTTGTTATGATATTTCTCTATGGTAAAAAATATACATTTACGAAAGTTTGTTTGCGTCTGTGTATTTTAGAAATTACTTCAAAAACTGTTTTTTGTAAAATTACTTCTTAATTAAAAACGACTCTGTGACTGATTGAAAGTAGTGATATCTTATAGGATTAGAAATTTTGTTGGATATATGCAACTTTTTGTTTATTGTTTTGTACTTTAGGAACAAATATGTGAAATAAAAATAAATTTCATAATTTAGTTAAAATATATATTTAAATAACCTCAGTAATATAACAATAAGTTAGGGGTACCTAGACTTATGCTGCACACTGTATATATAGCTCGGTTGTTTAAGGACCGATATTGTTAATTCAAAAAACCAAAATTTTAGAAAAATATTTACAACAGATTTGTGCAAAAACGAATTCTGAAGCTTATATAGAAGCTTCACAAAGTCAAAAAGACGCTAGCTTATATATGGGCTTAGAAAAGTCGAAAACGAATACGTTTTTAGAGGCCTAATGGACCAATTTTGTTGATTTTTACTAGTGTCATTCTAAGGAATGTTTCCTATAATTTGATGTATAAAACATATACGATAATTGGGCCTTTCTAAAAGGTAATTTCAACAGATAGACGGACAGATGCACTTCCTTATCAATAAGGATCCAGAAAATATACAATTTTTGGGGTCTTATGTGAATATTGTAGAAATTACAAACGGGATGACAAACTTATATATACCCTTTAAACATGAGGTGAAGGGTATAAAAAAGACGATATAATCACTTGATTTTACTATAAAAATAAATAAATTAAAGAAAGCTGTTATCAAGTTAAATTTTTTATTTTACAGACGACCTGGTATTCTGGTGCTGGTTAATGATACCGATTGGGAATTATTGGTAAATATATTTGCATAAGAGACTATTGAAATATGATTAACTAAAATTTTATTTTTTTTAGGGTGAACTGGATTATGAATTAAAACAAAACGATAATGTTTTATTTATTTCAACCTTACATGGCGGATAAGAAACTGAATATATATACATTTTTATAAGAAACTTTAAAAAATTCAAAAAATCTCAATACACATAAAGGATTCAATTTCTTAGGGGAAAAATATATATCAAAACAAATTACAAAAACATTATAGCACTATAAGATTTTTTAATAAACTTTATAATATTACCGCGCTATAAGAAATATTGTTTTTAAATTATTAACAAATCATTGATTTTCTAAAAAGATTTTCTAAAATATTAGCACATACAAAATGTGATATTATCCTGTTTTTCATCAAGGATGTTTTTCTTAAAGGATTAACTACATATGTACTAACCATGAATAATCTTGAATTATTAAATAAAAGTCATGCATATTTTAAGTATATAATTTGAATTAAGTAGGTAATACAAAGGAGTTAAAAATTTTATATTTTTTTCGAATTTATTTCAAAACTAACGGAAAAATAATGTGCTACCATACTATATCACTTTATTAACTACTACTCTACATCATCTGGTAGCTCTACATTTAACAGTTTAAGAGTCACTGTGGATAATTAACATTAATTTTTATGTATAACATATATAATTCCCATATTCTTTTTCTTCAAAGTTCTTTGTTAAATAAGACTACATTAACCGCATCTGTCATGTGGCTTTAGATGACGATAAATTTAACCCCTAAAAACCGTGTGGGCCTTGCTTTGTCAAGGGACTTAATGCTGATAAATCTGCCCGAACATCTTTTGATGATTTGACTTCTTGTACATGTGGTGTTTTTTTTAAATTTTTAACATTATTTTATGAAAAATACAATTTCAATATTATTTGATACGTTTATTCATTTTATTTGTTTTTAACTTAGTTCTTTAATATATGTATATTATTTTTCTCAGTTAAGTATACATTTTTATAAGAAACTTTAAAAAATTTAAAAAATCTCAATACACATAAAGGATTCAATTTCTTAGCGGAAAAATATATTTTTTTAAGAAAATGGCTAAAGATAAGAAGATGAATGTGTATTTTGGGAAATATAAAAATATATAAAAAATAATAAATAACAAAAAGATTTATAAACAATAATGAAATTTATAAATAAATGCATAAATAATGACAAAATAATAGTTAATTGAAATAAAAAACACAAAGTAAATTAACTGATTTTTTTTTCTTAGTTTTAATAATCCATATTTTTTTTTAGTTTTCGATTTAATTAATTTCATACTGTATAAAATATTTGATGTTTAATAATTAAATAAAGGTCATAGATTCTTTTATTGAATACTATAGATATGTTCAACTCGTATGATCTACAACTTCCTCTGATGTCAATTCTTTGTTGTATTGTTGATGTTGATGATGCTGATGTACATGATGTTGTTGTAAATGTTGTGATTCCAATTTTCTACCCAACGTATTTGATGAATGACATTTGAATGTGCAGCATTTCTGACCACCAGATGTGGGGGATACTATGACATCTGTTGGATGGGAGGGCCATGTTGTTAATACATCGTTATTATCCTGATCGGGTGTCATGCATATATCAGATATTATACCACTTTCTGTTGCACACAATACATATAATGAGTAAGAATGATTGTTAGTAAGTTTGTTAAGAAAATGTTGTTATTCTTGTTTTTATTTTTTTTAACACATAGAAAGATATTTTGGATAAATTAAATTGTGAAGAAGTGTGATTATTAGGGAAAATAAAATATTAATAACAAAGAGTTTTTACGATTATAAAAGTAAAAAAGTTAGAGATACCAAGGAAAAAAATTAGAACTTAGTTCTATAATCAGAAGAATTTCAAACGCATTAATAACATCCATGAAACTTTGGCTCTAATGGAACAGAATAGTATTGTGATACTCAATTGTTTCCAAAAAAAAAAAAAAAAAAAATGGTTTTGAGAACTAGTGCTTAAGAATTTGTTCTGTATATTGTATTGTATATCATTTAATAAATTACTGGTACCCAAAAAACTTCCAATAGCTGCTTAAAAAATAAAGAAAAAAGAAAAAAAAACAGAGTTGAACAAATTCCATTTGATTTTAAAAAGAGGTCGTTAAGAAACGACTCACTACATTAAAAAACTATTTCTAGAATAGTTTCCCAACGTTCTTTTGAACTAGTTCTGAGCAGAGTTGGGGGATGGCAATTATATTTTCAATTTGCATTTGATTTTGCATTGAATTTTTTTAGTTAAAATTACAGTAACGGTAATTTAATCTTTTTCAATTACAATAACAATAATTGAATTTTTTATTTACAATTACAGTAATAGTAATTGAAAATTTTCAATTAAGACTACTAACTAACGATGTTTAATTATATTTTCCAGCAGATTATTTTGAGAAGTTATTAAGAAGAATTAATAAAAATTTTCTATATGCTGTAATGCTGTTTATTTTAAATGTTTCAAAATCATTATTTTTTAAAATATGTTATTTTACGGATTGACTGTAATTGCATGTAATTGTAATTGAAAAATTGCAATTAAATTGAGCTGTAATTTTAATCAAAAAATTTCAATTATACATTATATGTAATTGTAATGGAAAAAAAAACCCAATTCCTCATTAGCTGTAATTGTATGCGAAATATATTACTATATGTAATCACTACCCTATATTTCGTTCTGATTGTGAGAATTTCTAATAAAAATTATTGATTAAAGAACTACACCATTTTTAACAGATATTTTAGAGAATGGCAATAGAAAATAGGATTTTCCATTTAAAATTTAAGATTTTACGTTTAGATTTTTGAAGATAAGAATTTTTATTCAAATTAAAAAAATGTAGCTTTGGGAGCACGCGGAATCCCAATGTTACCGAAAAGGAAAATTGGGCAATGAGAGGTATTTTGAGAGAATAATTTTTTTCTTCTTCTTCTTGCATGAAACAGCCCAGAATACATAGAATACAACTAGAAGTTTATGTGAGAGGCAGTTCTAACTAAATTTTTAGAAATCTATTAATTTTTTTCAAAACACAAAAATAAAATATACTACATGTATTTTGTTGTTGCATGAATTAGGTTTTTGACAGCTGAATTAGGTTTTTATTTCTCACATAAACTTCTAGTTGTATTCTATGCCAGAATATTTCTTCGGGTATATTATGTAAATTGTCAAATAATTAAAAAATAAAAATATACAATAAAAAATTTGAACGAAAATTAATAAAAAATTATTTGTTTTTGTTACTAACAGGAATGTTACATTTAAAAAATTCAGAATGAGAAGAAATAAATTAAATTTAGATTACTATATTTAAATGATAAAATAATGTACAGATAATCCTAACATCCAAGCAAATAAAATTTAGCGGTTGCAGCAGATCCATCCGAAATACGATGTTTCAATTTCTTTATATATATATATATATATATATATATATATATATATTATTTCAGTTTAAGTTCAGAATTTCATTTGGTTCTTTCTTGCGAAAATTTTAATTTTAATTTCAATTTCGAGCAAAAATCATTGGTCGCAAGTCTATTTGCATGCATTCTGGAACTGGTTATAGAACTAATACTTTTTTCCTGGGTAATTAGTTACAAATTATCTAACACATTTATATTTTTTTTAGGAACGTGTAATTCAATCCGAAAATCAGTGTATTTTAGATACAATTCGAATAACTCTCATTTCCAATATATTATAGATCAGACTACAGAAAAGATTATAGACCAAAAACTTGAATTAACACTAGACTGTAGACTACAATATAAACTAGATTAGACTATATAATATAATTGACTAGTTCTACACTAGTTTATACTCTACTCCATAAACTACTCCGGAACGATATGAGCTCAATTCGGCCAAAGATTTTCAACCCAAAAACAACCGGAAGTTTCTTCGCCAGGGAAGAACTTTCAACGACGAGCTGGTCAATAGAATAGTATATAAAATAGACTAATCTATAAACTACACTATAGACAAGTCAGTAAATAAGATTAAGAACTATTTAATAGACTAGTCTATTGACTATAGTTTGTAGATTATTCTATAGGTTAGTGTATAGAATGTGGACAATTAAAGAGACTAATCTATAGTCTGAGATTAGTCAACAGACTAGAGAAGTTAATATACTATACTGTATTTACAATATACTATATACTAATCACTAGATTAGAGTATAGAATAGTTAATAATATAGTCTATTGACTATTTAACGCACAGTTCATCTAGTCCATAGTCTGGCCTATAGACTGGGTTAACTAGTGTATGGATAACCTACTGACCACTCTGTGGACTATAGACTCTATAAAAGTTGCATCTTTAAAATTTTAATTGTAGCAGTGATTATTATGCTAAAATCGATTTCTCAGTTTGAGTTTAGCCTTTATTCATTCTATTTTCAAAAAATAAAAATAATAAATATAAAATTTTTAAATGCCCTTCCAATAATACTTTTTTAGCGACTAATGGCCTGATTTTGTAAAACGAAACGAAAGTTCGCTTCGACAATTTGTATGAAAAACAACAAAAAATTTGAATTTATTTGTTGTTTAAAAAAAAAAAAAAATCGAAAGGTTTTTTCGTTTCGTTTTACAATATTAGGTCTTAAATCAAAACTAAAACATATTTTTAATATTCAATTTAAAAGAAAAAATAATATCTTAAATTTCAAATACATTCAAAATTTTTAGTAAAAATTGTTACAATAACAGAGGGATGTAATAAATACCAATATTTACTAATAAACATGCAATAAAAACTATACAAAATTATATACATTATTTACAACAAATAAATACATATTTACATAAAAGTAACGCTTTTTAAACGCTACTGCATACACACAAATCATACATCAAATTAAACCGATTTTTTTATGTGCGTTATGGATTTATTAAAAATAATAACATAAATCAAGTTCAATACCCATTGACAATTGACTAACTATAGTCGTTGAACGTTTATGATGATTACGATGTCTTGAATTCATAGTGCCACCACCACTATGACTGCTAAAACCACTGCTCAAAGTATTTGTCATAAGCTGTTGGTTTCTATTACAACTTTCAGTGCTGCTCTCTAATGCGAGGGTTTGACATTCATTAATAAGTTCAAGAGCTTGATTTATATGATGTTGCTGCGAATTTTGATGTTGCTGATGATTGTGGTGGTAGTGGGCAGATGACGACGATGATGATGATGTGGAGGATTTACTAAGTGAAGAACTGCTGGTGCCACTAGACAAAGAACTTTCCGATATTAGGGAGTTGGGTCGACGAGAAGTTTTAATTTGATCTGTTTGCAAGCCCACAAATGAATGGCGTAACTTGGGTGCTAAGTTTTTTGTTTAGGGAAACATAGAGGAAATATATAATTCTACTTAAGCTTAAAGGGGGAAATTTAACTAACCTTTTCCTAATTGACTAATGGTAATGGAGCGATCATTAATTTGATTATTGCTGGGTCTTATATCCAAACAGGGTTTACTGCCAATACCCATTGAAGACATTTCAGCTAGGCGAATTTCTATTAAAATATAATAATTAATTACACATGTAAATGTAATATAAAAACTGATTTGTTCATTATTTTTGAATTTTTTTTATAGCATACCTCGATTTCTTTTCGCCTGTTGCCATAGCAACTTTGAAATTTCTTCAGTCCAGGCATTTTTTATATCCTCCGACATGCATTGCAAAGTAAATGTATCTTCGGGTTTACGTTTTCTAAACCAAATTTCAAATTTTGTGGGTGAATCACCCACATGGGCAGTTAAACCAATGTCCGAAGTCTTAATACTATTCTTGTAAATATAAATATCAAGATTCTAAAATCGAAATAGTTAATTTAATTTGAAAAAATTTATTAAATAAATATTTAAATTTTTATTATTACCCACCTTATGGTCCGGAAATCTTCGGGCTTTACTGAATAATACCAATTCTTCGAATAGAAATATTTGTCGCAGTGTTTTCTTACCTCCCCTTCCCTGCCATACTAAAAATTCATTTTGTCTTAAGAGACGTCCTTGTTCTTTGACATTCACATCACAGTCCCTCAGCGAATCCATGGCCAATAAGTCGTTGCCATGTCGTAACTGAAATTTAACCATTTCTTCGGCTTTTTGCAATTCTTCTACATCGGCAGCAATTTCTTGTAGAGCTGAACCCTGAATGGATTTAAAGAAAATTTTTTAGATATTAATTGGTAGATAGGCAAATAGTGGGTTATTTACCTGTACTGTGTTACAGGCTTTAACCAGTTGCTGCAAAAGTAACGCGTATTTACCCATTCGTTGCACTGGCTTTAGTAGATATGAAGCCAAGTCCATTTTATCGTTGAGTTCAATTTGTTTAGTCTGAAAAATGTATTTAAAAAAATGCTGTCATTAAGCAAGAATAACTACGAAAAAGAAAAGCAAAGAAATAAAATAAAAAGCACGAAAAGTTACATGCATACTTTGAGACTTATAACTTTTATTATCGACTATGAATCGCATATCGCATAAAATTGGCTATTACGATTTGAAATCGCATAATAGGTGTTATGTGGTTCACAATCGTAAGAAGTTATGCGATTTCAAGTCGCATGTTTATAACCAAGTAAAGTTATCTATTTTGCTCAAACAAGGTTTCAAAAATAAATAATATGGAGTGCAAGTAAAATGTAATATGTTTTTATTTTTAATTTTGATAAAAACCATTAATTCAGACGATTTTAAGTAAAAATATGAAATTTAAAATTTGATCCATTATTCTTTTTCATATTTCTTTTCTCATACATTAGCGATTTAATAGACATTGAGAGTAACCGAACAAGTAAAACGGATTCTGAAATAAATTTTAGCGATTTTCAAACCACATGTGAAATGATAATCGCGTAATTTCCATGACATAGGCGTATATTTACGTGAACAAAATGAATATCATAAAATTGTTTACATTTGTAATTATTCACAGTAACTATATGCTAAATTTTGTTGTAATAGCATTTTTAGTTTTTATTAAAATGAAAATTTAACAAAATTCCTTTACTCATAATACAAATTTATTATCAAAACACATGTAGGACATATAAGAAAATTTCTAGAGTCATAAAAATTACAAAGAGTTCATGATCACCGATAAGAATCTTGATAACCGAAGAAAATTTTGATTTACAAACTATAGAATCGCAGATAAAATAATACGAATGATAAGAGAAAATCTTATTCTTTAAATTTCTCCGTATCTTTTATCAGAAAAGTTTAAAAAAAGCTGGCTTGAAGATCCACGAAGAACATAAAAAATAGTTTCTAATAGGAACGCTATAAAAAATGTGAAGGCAAAAGAAAAGATGAAAATTATTGATTTATTGAATTATTGATTATAAAGGATGATACATACATAGGGTCCATATCGCAGATGTTATGGGAAGTGTATCAGACATATATCGTGTAATAAATAAATTTATAGTCTGTCAAGACATATGTTCATATGGGGAAAAATCACTTCATTCATAACTTTTAATAGAGAAAAGTAGGAAAATGAATGCTGTATGAAAAAATTGCTTCTATCATTAGAAAACACAACGAATTATAATTTTTCAACCTGACATTTCTTCTCATTATTACAACAAAGAAGTAACTGAGTGGTATCAAACAAATGGTGCTGCTGTGTACGAGAAGAGGCCAGCCCACTAAAGAGTCATTCCATATAAAAACCGACAGAAAGCAGCCATTTTCGGATTTGATATCTCCGATTTCAAAGAAATTCACTGCTGATGTTGGCTATTGTAAGTGTTTCTAAAATTATAAAATTTTAGGCTCTGGGCCCTTTCTTTTCCAAAAATATGACGTTTTGAAAAACGAGAAAAGCTAAAAACTTCCCAAAGGTATACTTGTTTAATTGCCAATAACTTCTAAAATATACATGGTAGATCAATGATTTTATAACTATATGTACATATTTTATTTACATAAAAATTTTAAAGGTAAAAATTAGACACATAAAAATCTAACAAATGATTTTTAAAACTCTTAAACGGATGAGTCGTTTAGCAGGATGAAGTAGCCCCCCATACAAATAAAATATAAATTTTCTCATCTAAAGGACTATTACAGTGAAAGTCTTAAAAAAATTAAAAGTAATTTTCATATCAAATTCCGAGTAGGGAGAATAGGTCCAGGGGGAGTAGTAGCTTTCATACAAAGTAAATATTAGTTATCGCATCAAATAGGGTAGCGAAGCGCACCGGTAATACTTTTTAATACTTTGGAATTTTACAAAAGTTCGCACATTTTTAAGGAAGATCACTTCGGTACAGAACAAATAATTTAGAAATGTAAAATAATATTAAATTAAAAAAAGTCTGACCGCTATACTCGGCTGTGGCGAATCTTTTATACCCTTTACCACTATACCAACAAATAAAAAGAAATAGTATCCTAGCAAAAACTTTGTTTTCCTTTTAAGCTAGAAGTTATAATTGGAAACAAAAATAAACTAATGATTTTTTGCCTCAATAACTAGTTACTTTTTGTTCAAGGTGTCCACAAATTCATGCAGTTATTTTAGACTCTAGAAGTACTCAAAAATATGTACCTAAACCAAAAAAAAAATTAAATAAATAAAAAAACAAGAAAATTTTGCCGTCAGTGACATTTTATCACGGGCACAAATTAACCATTCATTTTTAATGACTAACGTCTTACTCAGTACACCATCCCGCACTTAATTTTCTACGTGACAATAATTTTTTTTATAAAATACTTTTTTTAGACATTTTGTTAAAAAACTAACAGCATCAGAATAAAGTTGAACCAACAACCTTCTGGTTGTTAATCTAGCACTCTAGCCAACTGATCCACGTGACTAAAATATTACTGTGCCATTCTACTATTGAGTACTTATTTATGTAAAATAGAGTAGGCAAATAATAATGACGCCTCATTACCAAGAAACTACTTTAATAAGTAGTTGGCATTACCGAAAACCAAAAAGTTTTTGATGGGATGTCTTAATATTTTCATATTTAAACTTAAAAAAAATAATACATACATTTGTTCCACAAAAAACGCTTGCTTAAATAAAAAAACAAGCATATATATATGTTTTTTATATTATTTATGTATTTTTTGTATGTATATACTTAAAAACTGACTATGTATACAAAAAACAACAACATCAATAATCATTATAATATTCTTAAAATTCCCATAAAAAGGCTAAAATTTTAATATTCCCACAAAGGAGAAAATAATTTCTTATTTGTTTTTACTAATTTTATATTTTCAAGCATTTTTGTGTATTAATTCGGGCTACCAGCAAAATGACCTAAAGCAAATATAGAAAAATCACCCAAAAGAAAAACTACCCAAAGGAAATGAAAAATTGCCCAAAAAAATTGAAATTTTTTCCGAAAAAATTGCCAATTATTTACGAAAAATCCTCATCCATGACTGTGATGACACTTTCCGATATAAAAATTAATTAGGCAGAATTCCGGTTTAAAACGGCCGGTATTTGGCCTACCAACTCTAGCGTATTTCAAATCCCGGATTCGCTAAATCAAACTTTTCTGAATAGGATGACTACGTTACTTTCTAGTGCATATTGTAAAATAAAAAAAAAAAAAAAAAAAAAAATAAACAAAAGCGAAAAATCACCCAAAATATCAAAAATGTGCTTTCAAAAAGGATTTATAGCGCAAAAATGACGAAAAATCACCGCAAAATTCTGGGTTATTTTTGCTGGCAGTCATTAATTCGCACAAAAAATTGATATTATTTATATTTAACAAAAACGTTCGCTTGCGGCGCTTCATTCTCCAAATCAAATATAACATAACTCATTTTATGGACTGAATCAATTATTTTAATTATTTTTTTATAACCTTCAGTAACCATAGAAATTCTTTATAAATATAATTAAAAAAATCTTATAAAAGCGATAAATCATCCCAAATTTTTTAAATGATTATTCAAAAAGGATTTATGATTGGAAAATGAAATGAGAATAAAATAAAAATTGAAAGTACTTTAATTTTTTTTTTTAATTTTTAAATAGAAACATTGAGGAATTTTATTTATACTAAATCAAATCAATATTTATATAATTTTGTATCTGATTGAACAAAAGAAATTAAAAAAGAAAATATTTCATTTAATTAAAAGTAAAACATATATTTTTTGGAAGAAGATATTCAATTCGTTTATATTTAAATATTCCAACCTTAAATAATATTCACATGTATTATATTTAAATACAAAAAGTTAAACAAGTTTTTAGGATTTTTATCTGAAAACAACAGACGAATTTAAAATAAAATTATTTAGCCACAAAAGGTATGAATGAAAAAACTTCATATAATTTTTTCAATTATTTAAGTTAAAAAAAGTTGAATAAAAATATTCAAAAATATTTTATGAATAAAAAAGTGTATGTTTAAAAAAAAATTATAGAATTTCTTCTAAAAAATTATATGAAAAAGTTCAACAATAAACTATAAACTAGTTAACCTTAAACACAAGGCACTGTGTAAAGTGTTACTTGATGACTGCCCCTGTTAGTATTTCTAAAAAATAGAAAACAAACAGAAGGGATAAATTAAAAATTCATTGGTACTTAATAAGTGGCTAAACAATAACTGCTTATTTACTACCTAAACTAGTGGTAGCTTTAAGCATATAAACAATAATAACTGAAAAAGGAGAATATAAAAATAATTGTACTTAATAACAACATAGTAAAAGAAGTTACAGGTACACCATGGTGGGACGCTGAAGAGTGCTGATGACTGTCGTGTCCAATAAAAGTTTTACATTGTATTCTTCTAGAATTATTCAATGAACTTAAGCCTAAAAAACTATATGAAAAAGTTCAACAATAAACTATAAACTAAATAAAAAAAAATTACATAATTTTTAAAATAGAAAATAAAATACAATAAAAACTAATTTTACTCAAGTTAAAGAAATTAAATTTATTTTTAAATTAGTTGAAGACTTTGGAATTTGATTTTAATTTTTTAAATGTATATTTGAATGCTTCTGTTGACATTTTTTCCAATCTCACTTGTTAATAAATGGAATAGTATTTAAATAATTTTATTCCAAATTTATTTAAAGTAATTGAAAATTATATTGTAAAGAGTACAAAATGATTTTAAACTAAATATAAAAATAATTTTTTAAACAAATATTTTGAATGAAAATATTGACAATGAACAGCTATGACAATAATGCTGTCGTCAACTAAACTGGTTGCTTATACAAAAAACAACAACAACACTAATAGTCATTTAAATGCTTCATGTAAATGTTTGTGTGTATACATAAACGACACCCACTGCTTGCTTATACAAAAACAACAATACTGAGTCATTATTCCAATGAGTCTAAACGTCTAAACATACATAATAAAACAACTACCCTACAAACATTTAGAAGATAGCTTCCTAGAAGAAATTTACGCAATATCTCCTTTCTATTATTTGGATGAAAATCATCGAAGCAATATTTTTCAAATGTTGTGTTTTTATCACCTTTTTTTAGTAAGGTGATTATCACCTCCGAAAAAAATAATGGTATTCCAATGATATAATCAGAAAGAAATTAATACAATACTTTTATTTTTCAGTCACAATTTTCTCAGGTGGTGAAAATTATATATATATATATATTATATCTTATGGAAGTTTATCTGGAGGTATTTCCTTCTTTTTTTCCTATCTGGCAATATTACCTATTTTTTAGATTATTTAGGACTTCGACATCGGTAAAAAATACGTTTTGGCCGATATTTCTGCAACTAATTGACCGACTGAGCTCAGAAAAAACTTAGAAAAAAATTCCCGAGGGCTCTCAAAAATCGAAAAGCGGGTTTTAATATTTTCGATATTTTTGAATTGATTTTTTCCATAGTTTCAATAGAAGTTTTGAAAAAAAATTTCATTCAAGATGTCCTCAATGATGGTGTATTTGAGTCATTTTCTCAATTTGTTTAGTATATATATATATTTATATGAGCCGAAATCCTTTCGAGAATTTTGCTACTGAAATTCAGCAACATATATATAGTAGCATATAACCCGCTACTACGTTAGCGGACTTGCGGGACTCCTACATAGACCTAATATAAACTTGGTAGCAATTTTATTTAGAAAAAAATAATGCAATACCAAAAGTGAAAAAACCTAAAAAATTATATATATATAAACAAAACTAGTTTCGTTTCTATAAGCTGAATTGTATGCACAATTAGAATAACTTAATTAAGGAATACTTTTTTATTCAATTAACTTTTTCGCTTATTCTTTTCTTCACATTTCTTTTAAGTTTTTTTAATTAAAAATAATGTAGTGTATCAATCACTAGTTTTAATATCGAAATAAAATTAATGAATAATCGAATAACTCACCTTAAAGAAAGCCGTTCCATATTCACTCATCAATGTATCACTTTTTGGTTTATTTTTATTATATAAAGCATATAAATAAAATTTCGATTCCATTTGTAGGAAAGCGGCGCCCACTTTCAATGGATTATGTTCGTAACGTTCTAATTCTGCTAGAAAATGATTATTATGGAATTCAAAAATCTTTTCAATATTACCGAAGATAACGTTACGTTGACCGCGTAACGATTGCGGTATATCATCGCGCAACAATTCATCAATATAGTTTTCAATAACATAATACAATGAACGTACATAGTCACGTTCCGTGCCAATCATCTCGCGCATGATCAATAGGAGCGTTCTGAAGTGTAATAAAGGAAAAAAAAAAAAAAAATTAGAAATGATTAACGTGTATTAGAAAGATTTCGTTGCTATTTCATATAAAAAAAAATCGGATAAACCGAAACAACAATGTATAAAGCTATTTATATTTACTTTTGTATTTTTGGATCTAAGCAGCTGAGTTCCTCTAATTTCGGCAATTCGAAAGTGGAAGCATAACATTGTAAATGCTTGTTGGCCTCCCAAGGTGAATGTACATTAATGTAATGCTTAGATGTTTGCTCAAAGCACTCATCGTCGAGTTCATCACTGCAAATATTTATAAAAATTACAAGAGGAAAAATAATTTATTTATTTATTTTTTCAGCGTATACTAACTGTTTTTCATATAAATTCTCTGTTTCCTCATTGAGACTTTGGCATGAACACACTCTGGTAAATTTCGGATTCCCCTCACAACGCTGACATTCTCCCACCCCCGAATCAGCAATTTTAGATCGTCCTTCTTCTTCATCATTATCCAACATTTCATCCATTTCATCTAGATTTCGACTATCACGCCAACACTGACATGTAGAACTCTCAAACGATCCCATGCCATAACTTGATCTATGACTTATCGCTCGCTGTTTATTTGTTTCCGGCGTACTTGTTACCATTTGTGTTATCGCTTTTTGCACACTATTGTGATTGACAAGCAAATTTAAACTATCTGGTTTTGGTTTTAATCTGTCACTTTCTTTTTCGAGATATTTCTCCAAAAGTCCTTTAGTGCCATATTGTCCAGCTAAACGTTCCATTTCATTTTGCATATTTTCATCTAACATATGCAAATGTATTAGATGATATAGACGTGTGGCTCCCTCTATGCGTTCTCGTGCTATTTCGAGTTTTTCTGCAAAGCTATCGAGAGCCTTTTTCAAATTCATCGAACTTTCTTTGAGAGATTCCATGCAGGCAGCTGCTAAATGTAAATCTCGACCTTTAGCTAAATGTTTCTGTAGGAGATATGTATTTATATTATGGTTTAAATACTTATTAGGAAATAATAAACTATTGTGTGTTAAAATACCATTGATATAAAGTAATATTTTTCAAATTCATGTTCAAGCTCCTTCATGGGCGTATCAAAGTCAAGATCCAAGTTTATAAATCGTTGCAGTGATTCATTGCCGTCACTTGTTATCCAAGATGTTACCTGAAAATATAAAGAATAGAAATTTATTTTTAAATTTTATTTATTACAATTCTGATTATGGCCTTAAATTTAATTTAGAACCTAAAAAACCTGATTACTATTGATCGAAAACGAGGTGTTAATCATTTTTAAAGTTTTTTAAAGGATCTACTACAACAAAAAACAATCATACTACTTGGAATATAAAGGGATGGAGATTAATACATACATATGTATAAGAAATTTCATCGTAATCGGAGATGCTGAGGTTCGGTGCGCCTTAAAATTATATTTTTTGGATTTCCCTTTCAAATTGTCTTTTAATAATAATAATAATAATAATAATAATATTCAATTGGATAATTCCATATAAAAACGGAAATCAATCGTATTTCAAATCTCCGATTTGAATAAAATTTGCTTCTAATATTGCTTATTGAAAATGTTTATCAAAGCATCATCTTTTAGACTTACGACCCTTTTCGATCCAAAAATATGACGTTTTGAAAATTGAAAAAGAGATAACATTTCAGAAAGATTAATTACTAAAATGTATGAAGAATTACAAAAATTTGATAAACATGATATAAATAGCAATAACATTCTATACAATTAAATCTTAATAACAATAAATACAATGAAATTATGTTTGAAACTAATTAAAAAGTTTATTCTTAAAAGATGTTGCATTTGATATAAAGTGATAATAATATGACAAGGAGTTCCAGTAGTTTAGTATATGACATAGGTACAATTAAGTTGCTACGTGCTGATCTTGTAAAAGTTATTCTTTTATAGATATAATCTGGTTCTTTGGTAAAAATAAATTTATGTACTCGTATCATTTGCTATAATATAACAAATTTTGTTTTGTATACAAATCGCTAAACTAGAAAAATCCAGCGATTTTTAAACTCCAAGTACTTCACGGAAATATGTTTAATTGAAATCACTGATGTTGATGTGTACAAAATTACAATTTTACGGTTTTAAGTAACCATCAGTTTACGCTCCGTTTACATTTACATTTACGGAAGAGTAATGGAACCTTTAAAGTACTATATTCGGCTGAGCCGAATCTTATATACCCTTCACCCATGTTGAGATGTGTTATATGAAAATGAAATACATTATGTTGGTTGTAATTATAAATATGTTTACCTATGCTATATCCAGGTAAACATTAAAAACTATATAAAAAAATAAAAAATAATTTTCATTTTCATATAAAAACGAAATATAATCAGGATTTTATAAATCCTTAAATGGGCCATTATAAAAAATAAAATTTTTAACTGGCAGAAACTGATTTTAATACTTAACAAGTTTTGTGCTAATACTGCTTTAAACAAATGGATTACAGATCAAAACTAATAGAGTGCATAGTTTTAGCACCATAGGTTTCATTTTATAATCGTGATTGTTGTTCAAAATTCAAAAACTTAAAAAAAGGGCTGAAAATTATTTAAATTTTTCTCATTCCTCCACACTTTTTGTTCGCACGTTTATACTTTTTGATCCCATTCGATCTTATATAAACTAATGGGACCCTGTGGATAAATTCTGCATCATCTTTGTTATTATATAAACTTTCAACAGTTAGTTTTGTTGACAAAATTTTTTAATTTGTAAAATTTGTTGCTTTTTTGAGGCGCGGTCTGTGCACCCACAGCAGAAAACAAATTTTGAATCAAAGATTGATACTCTTTATAGTTGAACGTCATTAGCATACATATGAGTTTGCCAAGTTTTTATTATATTACAGGTAGATCATTAATATATAACGAGAATAGCGAGAGGTCAAGAACAGAACTTTGCGGAACGCCACGGCGGAAGTTGATGACTTGTCATTTGAAACGACTTTTTGTGTTCTAGATTGGAGATATCACAAAACCAATTTAGATGAATATGTGGAAAATCCAAATAGCTTTAGAATGATCCAGCAGCGTTAAAAATACAATTTTTCCGTTTTCAACTTGTACTAGAATTTCCCTGAGACATCAATAAAAGTTGTAATGCAACCTCTTTTTTAAAGCCGAATTGTTTGTTATGCAATACTTTTTTTGTGTTAAGATAATTTCTCAATAGGGAAGGATAGTATTCTGTATTCCTTATTGATTTTAGGTAATGGAACAATTTTAGCGATTTTAAACAATTTTGGATATGTCGAAGTCAAAAATATAATAGTATTTAAAGTGCGTAAGGTAAAGCAATATTTTAGGTAATAAATCTTTAACAAAAGTCAGGTTTATACCATCCAAGCCTTCCGAGTGTGATTTTACAGAAAGAAAAGCCACTAGAACATCTTCCTGATGAAAGTCAAATAAAATATTCAGGTTATTAATTGGTAAGCTATTATAATGTTTAGATAGAATGTGTAGTAAAAGATTTATTTAGATCGTTGAGCTCCTTTTCACACAGATTTCTTAATCTCTTTTCATAATTTTATTCCGTTTAATTTAGGATGATATTTTCTACCAAAATATTGCTTTTTAGCAGATTTGATGACATCATTTACGGTACTTCTTAAACATTTTTAAGCAACATATAGTTGTGGGATTTTGAATCTTTTTCATTTTTCATATACAAAATTTCTTTCCTTTATTAAGTTATATATGTCCACATTAAACCAAGGATTTGAACAATTCATAATTATTTTGATTTTTGGTGGTACATAGTTTTCAAAAAGATATTGAGTTTGTTCATCAACGTCAGTGATATTATAAATATTATGTCAATTTAAGTGATCAATTTCTTTACTAAGTGCATTACAGTTAATATTTTTATAATCTCGATACGATACGGTTTTTGTGTTCGAAGGTTTGTGTATGGACAGATCATAAATTAAATAGATGAGATCGTGCTTCGAAAAATTATTTATATTTAACTGAATTTATTTATATTCTTATGCGGTCTACAGATTACTCCAATTACTCGTAAATATTTATTACCAACACCGTAAATTTCCAAAAATAGAAAATCACTATCTTTATTAACAGTATACCCACGTTGATTTATGGACTTGCAACGAATTACAAAACTACCAACCTTGCTACCTTACTCTCCTCTGTTTACCAAAAATCCGAACCATTGTGGGCGACTGAATTTTGGAATTTATACGATTATCATAGGACAGAGGCAATTTCATTTCTAAAAGCAGCATCTAATAATATAAACTTGTACATTTGAATTATCATGTTTAATACAAAGAGATTTAATGTAAACATATATAAAAACAATAACAAGAAATATTTGAGGTCATATATATGAAAAGAATATAGATGTGAAACATTACAAAACTCTTCAGCAAAAGAACCAAGAGAATTTTCATTTACATAAATACCAGAGCTTTAAATGAACCATTCATTTTTGAATTAAATCACAAATCATTCATGCACTGACAGTGACATTAATTTTTTGAGTAAAGTAGACTGTAGTATTTATCAGAGCTGTAAATGAGTCATTCCTTTTTGATTTTAATTCGTTATGAATTAGCTAAATTTTGAATTAATTCTTTTTACACAAAAAATGAAATGAATGAATGAATGAATTGAATTTGCAATTCATTTCCCATTCAAATGAATTTGTCAAAGTGAATTGCAATACATTTCAAATTCATTTGAATTGAATTGATTTTGAATTAATTAAAATGAATTAGAAAAAAGAATTAGCAATTTATTTCCAACTGATTTGAATTGAATTGATTGAAATTTGAATTGATTTTGTAAGTAAATCTACAGTAAGCATCACTGTCGTTTTGTTATTCAACTAATTTTTTATGTAAAGGACAGCAAGCATTACTCTCATTTTGTATATCACCTAGTATAGTCCTAAGACAAAAAATTTGAAATTCCCATGATATATTGGAATTGTCAGGTAGCGGCAGAATAGGAATTGAATTATTAGTTTTCGGCGAAAATCCTATCAAAATGGGAAAATTTTGTTTATTTGCTAAAAGAAACTTACATTTTTATTTTTATCAAATAGCGTGAGAATATTTTTAAAGGTGTGTTTAACAATAATTTTTTCTTTAAATAATCTCATATTTTCATACTGTGGAAAATTACTTTTTTTAAATTTTCCAATCGAATTTTAAAGATTCTAGCAACTTTGAATCTTAACATAACATTTTTTGCTATCAAAGCTGTGTTCTTTTATTCGAAATTCTTACTACTTTTACTACAGTTGGAAACTTTTTTTTTACTTTACAGTTGGAAACTTTTTTTTTGAAAACTTCTAGCTGTAGTAAAAATAGTAAATTGTAGTAAGTAAACGAACAGGAATAGAGTGATTTCGTTAGAATGAGAGTAGATAAGTAATAACTGATATTGCAGATAATTAACGGTGTGCGTTCATGTTAATTACACTATGTAGCAATTTTGTGATAATTTTGTGATTTTGGTAAATTTTTTAAAAACAGCTCATTTTTTGCAATTATAAATTTAATAAGTGCGAAATATTATACGTATAAAAAAACAATTTAAAAACGTAATATAAGTGATTTTATTCTCTTTGGAATGTTTACTTCGTTTAAATCAATTGAATATTACTCAAGTTATCGTCTTTTGAAAAGTAAAGTAACAAAAAAACGGTTAAAAATTGTTAAAAAAAAAAAACTAAAGAATAAAAAAATTCTCTCTTGCATTTTTCGTTTTGGGGACCTGAACACTCCAGAACAGCATTCAAAATAATTTTTGTTGCATAGTGTTATTAGCTTGGTGGAATGGCTTGCTTCTATCCTGGATCTGCTATTGAATTTGATTGATCTTCTATTGAATTTGATTGATTGCAAATCATTTTTGATTTCATTCATTTGAATTGCAATTTATTTTTCTAATTTATTTGAATGAATTCAAAAACAATTCAATTCAAACGAATTGGAAATGAATTGCAATTCACTTTAACAAATTCATTTGAATTATAAATTTAATATAAATTTAATAATTTATTTCTGCCTAATTCATTTGAATTGATTCAAATTTCATTCAATTCTTTTTTGTTGTGAAAAGAATTAATTAAAAATTTAGCTAATTCGTAACGAATTAAAATCAAAAAAGAATGACTCATTTACAGCTCTGTTAAATACTACAGTCTAATTTACTCAAAAAATCAATGTCACTTATGGGAAGTAATTATTGTTTTAATAAATAAAAGGTTTCCGATTTCAATTAAATATTGATTAATTCTTCCACGTCTATTACATTATTTGTCTTTAAAAGTTCAGTTTTGTCCTGCTTTTACTATTTTCTTCGCGTTTTTAAATAAATAATTTATTTAAGTTGCTAAAATGTCTTATATTTAATTAGTTTTCTAATAAAATATCGAACACAATTATTTAATGAGTAAGTCATAATTTATTTGTATTTGAATGATTTTCGGATAATTTTTGATTAAAACCTGTAAATCTGACAAGTACTTGGACGAAGCTATGATTTACATTTCAAATACAAAATATTTCATCAAATTCTTAACTAGAATTTGAAGAAGTACATTTTGGTAATTAAACAGTTATCGCGGTAACAATTTATTTTAGTTATTTATTTTAGTTTAAAGACGTTAACATCTATTTTGAAAGTCCCTATGTAATTGTCTTAAACACATTATTTTTTTTATTAAGAAATTTTCATTTGGAATTTTCAAATTCCATCTTAATTGGACCAATTTCTGATAATAACTGGATTAAATAAGTTGCGAAGCTTTTTTTACATTTTATTGTTTTGTTATTTATGTTTTATATAAAAATATAAATGTTAGAACTTATTAAATTTTTTAATTTAATTTTTTAATTTTGTTAAAATTATGTAATAAAAGTTAAGAAAAATAGTTAAATAAATCCCTAAAAAGTGTATATTTGTAATTTCCCGTTTTCCTGGAAACAATCGAAAATTTTTCCCGGGAATGCTAAGTGATCATTTCCCGTGAAATCCCATTTCCCAAACTCTAGTTACAACTAACATTTTGATACCGCATACCTTATATAAAACCTGATGCAAATTATGATTAGAAACTTATAAAATCAAGTGTTAAGATTTATTTTTGTATTATGCATTTATATATGCTCATGAAATTTTTATTTGTTGTCTTCAAATCACTAAAATTTATAATATCTGCTCTAAATGCAGTATAGGCTATAAAATATTATTCAAATTTTAAATTTATAAATAATTGATTTTGTATGGAAAACTTGCTTTTTAAATATTAATGAATTTATTTTTTTTGCAAATTTGCAGAAAAAAATAAATTTTTCCTGTATTTAAAAATGTGTTTTAATATTAAATATAAATCCTGAATTCCGAAAATTCCAGGGATTTGGGATTCATAATTTCAAATCTCAAGGTTTCTCGGGATTTACAAAATCCAATACCAAATGATACTGGTATTCCTAATATAGAATCACCCAATTAGTAAATAACTCAGGATCAAGAGTGTCTAAATCCCTATTTACAGGTTCATTAATTTAGGAAATTTAATTATTTCATTTAATACATTAGTTAAAATTACCATTAGATTTCAAGATAGTATCTATATTCCATTCCTGGCTCTTAAAACGGGTTAGTATTGAGTTTTTAAAATAATATATAAAAAAATTTAAATTACATAGTACTTAATCAATTCTACGCTTATTTGCGCAAGAACTATTCTAAAAAACAACTAAATTAAATTTAACGTAAGTTTTAATAATTCAGACATCAGAGAGCGATCAAAAATTAATTTAAAAGGTTCCATTCTCATGAAGCTAACGTTTCGGACTTTTAAATGACTCATATTTATTGTCATGTTAAGGTATATTATCAGAGTAAATATATTTTCTAATGATTTATAATTAAAATATATATTTTAATATAAATATAAGTAGTATTTAAGTTTATCGTTAAAAAATAATAACAACAAAGTATATAAAGATTGCAAAAGTATATTTGCTTTAAAACTGTGCAATCATAAACAACTATTTATTTTCTGCAAATTTTTTGTTTGTTTTTGTTTTAAGGTCTATTCTGAAATTTATGAATTGTGTGTACGTACTGATAAATGTTCATGATTAACAACTCATTTTCTTTATTGGGCTATTCGTAAAAAATTTTTGGAGAGCTTATCAATACGCATTAACAATATATCTATATAAAGGACGTAAACTTTTAAATCTAAAGACAATAAAATTAATCAAAATAATAAATTTATTAAATTAATGTTTAGTGTTTATTTTTGATTATTTAAATGAATACTTAAAAATCTACTTATTTTGTACATCAGAAGCGTCACGCAAAAAAAGATAAATTGAATTTTAAAAAGGTCAAAAAAGGCTAAATGCCCTATAAAAGGCCTACATTATTATTAATTTAAAAACATCTTTTTTTTTCTTATTATCTGTTTGATATTTTTTAAAGATAATGTAAAAAAAAACAATGTTTTGAAATGATTTTTCGTCATTTAAGGTTGTAATTCGTTTCCAAGCATTTAAAAGTTTTTGTGAGATTTTCGCTGTAATATTTTTTATTTTTAAAAAATAATTATAATTGATTTAGTAAATACATAAAATTTATTTAGTTATGTTATATTTGGAAAATAAAACCGAAACTTTTCGTTAAATAAAAAATTGTGCGAATAAATATATAAAAATGATTGAATGAATTGAATTCAGTAAAAATAAAATTAGTTAATTAATAAAATTAGCAAATAAGAAACTATTTTCTTTAAGGTTGAAATAATAAATCTGATAATTTAAAAAACCAAAAATGATAGAAGGTAAAACGAAAATTTCGATACTTTTCAAAAATTTTCAAAAATTTGAAATTGAATATAAACGCACCACAGTGGTCCCAAAACAATTTTTTTTTTAATAATTCTGTAACTTGTGAACCCTTGGATATATCTAAATAACATTTCACATTGTCAGAGCTGAGGTATTTTTGAGTTGATTTGGAGGAGCACAGGTCCCTAGTGGGTCACCTCCACAGTTGGTCATCGCGGGTATGTAATCTTTTTAAAAATTCGCCAAAAATTCATTTATGACTTGAATGTAACAATATTTTATATATAGGTGGTCCTTATAAACCTCTACAAAAATATTTAAGTCGAAGTAAATTTTACCCTCATTTTTGGCTTAGTTTTTTTTTTGCTTGGGGCCTTAATTTGGGTTTAAAAATATTACCACCTTTTTGGAAAATAACCCCAAAAATATGAAATATTTTTAAAGTTTCAACTTAATATTAATATAACTTTTTATGTGATAGATATATTTATATAATTCTTGCAGCAATAATATTTGGAATTTTGTAAGCAAACTAGTGAAAAAAAAACTTTAAGAAATCTAGGCAAAAATAAGGGTAAAATTTACTTCAACCGAAACATCTCTTAGACTAAAATAGATAACTACACATTTAAGCATGTTTTTTTCTAGAAGTTTATAAGGACTACCTATATATAAATTCTATTCATGTCATAAATGAATTTTTGGCAAATTAAAAACAATACATATCCGAGGTGACCAACTTTGCCAAAAAAAAAAAATAGTTCTTATTCTAATTGTAACTGACATATGAAGAAAACAAATTTTGTCAAAAAAATTTTCAAATTTTCTCTCAAAATGGTATAAAAAACTCGTAATTATATTTTTTTTTTTCACAAAAATTCAGTTCATAAAATATTTATCCATAAACAGACATTTTAGTACATCATGCGAAAAAAATCGAAAATTTCTTTTTGCAAATTTGATAAAAATTTCATAATTTTGCTCCGTTTACGGATAAAATATTGAAAAGTTAAAATGTAGTAAATATGGCCCATAAAACCGTGCAACAATTTCCAAAAAAATTTATTCACATATGAAAAAATTTATATATGCATCAAACTAGAGCCAATATATAATAAAATTACGTATTCAGCTTTTCTCTAGGACGTCAAATTTTCTCTCAAAGGATTTCAAAAAAAAAAAAAAAAAAAATCGAAAATTATATCAACCCAATATGTAATTGAAATGAAAGTTAATAGTCCCAGCAATATTACAAAAGTTTTTATTTAAATATTGCAGCACAAAATGTTAAGAAAATATCCTTTATATAAAATATATAGTTTTATAATAAATATAATAGTAAGGTGTTCAATTTTCAAAAATATATTTTCTTAATTTTGTGGTCTGCACCATTTAAATAAAAAAATGTTACTATAATGCACGGATTCGTAGATTGCAGTTGACATCCATATTGGGTCAATATAATCTTCGTAAATGTTTTATAATATTCTTAAAAATTTCGCATTTTTTAAAATTTTTAAGTCCTTTTGTGAGGAAATCTGACATTCTGGAGTAAAATTGGGTACACAGGAAACTGAGTATCAATTTCTTCATGTGCGAAATGATTGCCACACAGTATAATAAATTATTTTAAAAAAATTTGTTCACTAAAATGAAATAAAAAAAATCCTCTAGCGGAAAAAAATTATAAAATATTTTTCCACCGAATTTAACTTTGGTTTAATAAAAAAAAGGAACCTCTTAACATTCCATAAAAAATTACATAAAATCAAAAATAACCAAAACATTAATATGTTCATGTGTTAAAATTGCGCTTTATGTGAATTTTCTGATTAAATACCTGATGTTCACATAATGGTAGTTAGAAATTTTATTTAAATAAAATATTTAATATTATTTGAGTAAGAATATGAAATTTGTATGACGATCTTTTATTTAGTAGAACACTTTTGTTTATAATTCAAAACAAAAAAAAAATTAATAAAATATGAAAATTAATGGACATTTGGGAATATAATAGAAAATATTTAGTTTGCTCTTGTGTCATTTGATAACTATATGATATTTTAAATATATCCGTCCGGACATCCATCCAAAGTTTAAATATTTGACCACAATACGCGTTCCCTTAGCATCGTCCATATTAATTGAAGTTTTAATTGTATAAGTTACAGACGTTGTGCTTCAAATGTCTGATCCACACATTTCACAATTCAAAAGCCTTGAATGAATTTTATCGAAATACGCATATTACATAATTTTTGTTGTATTTTTACAAGAAAAATATGTAAATTTGTTATGATTATTGTTTTGTATTGTATGCTATAGCTAATTTTGTGCACAATAACATAAAAAAGTCGGGGACCAAACTGTTAACCCATTCAAAGTTATTGATTTTTAACACTCATACATTTTTCGAAAAAAAAATTCTTTATTCAGAATAAAAAGCAGACATTTTTGGCATATAGTTTTTTAGCGTTGTGATGTTATATGCAAAATTAACTTTTTAAAAAAAGCCCTCGTTTTAACAATAGACCTAGCCTGTTAGTAACGGTTTTTGTTATTTTGTAGATAAAGATTTGTAGTTTTCATAAATCAATAAAATTTGCTATATGTGTATACTATGGACCATATTCATAATTTTAGATATCGATTTTGTACTTTTTACACAAATCAAATACAGAGTATAGCATGAATATTTGGATCATTATAGCGAGTATTTTTAAATTATTGTTGGATCAAACAGTTGCTCAAAATTTAAGCGTTGCCGACTAACTGAAAGTGATAAAAGTTGCCGTGATATATTGAAAACAATATATTTAAATAAAAATATAAAATATTTAAATAAAAATAAATTTTCAAAATGACTAGTAACTTCATTCCTATGAGTAAAGTTACTCGTAATAAAATAACTAATATTTGTTTTGTTTCGATTCAATCATACATTTTTTCTGTTGTTTTAGTATTCTTTCAAAAAGGAAAGTGCTTGCAATTTATTCAAAATTTTACCTCTAAGGCCAGTTTATGACATTATAAAGGTTAATTAAAAGTACAATATTTTATTTCCGTAATGGATTGCTTTGCACACTTAAGATGTAATTTTTCATACTAACATTATGTCAAACTATTATTAGACCCTGATGTTTTATTTTTTTTTAACCAACAAATAATAGTGAACCATTCAAAAAATTTTTTTGGAACTTAATAATGGAATTTTAATTCTCAAACTTCTGCTACTTCTGTTCCACATATAGTACGTTTTCATCTTACATTACACATGCTGTTTTAGTTTTAATTTTTTTACTAATATGAAAAGAAAATTTATTAATATTACACATATCTATTAATTTGCGAGCTACAGTAAAACAAGTTTTCTGTTTTCAATCTATCTGGCCGATTTTTAAGGTAAAACAGGTGTATATATGTAACAGTATTAACATGTCAACTTTTATAATTTTTGGTTAATCCACAAAACTTAAATTTCGAGCGACTATTTGATCCAACAATAATTTAAAAGTATTCACTGTAATGATCTAAGTCATGCTATTTTATGGCAATATTTGCGTAATAAGTACAATAGTGATACCTCAATGTAGGATTTTTTTTTCATCTGCGCTGGAATAGTTTGCGTATGTAGCAAAATGTATTGATTTATAAAAACTACAACTCTTATATTCTACAAAATAATAAAAAACGTTGCCAACAGGCTAGGTCCTTTTTAAAAATTTATAAATTTTTACTTTGATTGCTTAAAAAAATCAGAACAAGTCATAGTAGGCTAAAAAAATATATGTCAAAAATTTCTGACTTATAGTCTTTTTTTCGAAAAATGTTAAATTAAAGAGTTATAGCGCAATAAAGACTTTAGTTACTTTTAAGACCTTTTTTGGTTCAAAAGTCACTGTTAGTATATTTTTTCCTATAAAAATGGTATTATACAAGAATAGAGCGGAATTTACCCGTTCCAAACTTGATAATACGAGTGTATGAAAAAAGCTTACCTTATCTAAAAAATAATAAGTTAAAAGTGCAAATTACCACAAAAGTGTTTACAAACCCATTTTAATATTGTTAATTAATAATTTACAATTGCGATAATAATAATAATAAAGATCCAAGCCGATTTAAATATACTCTTCAAATAATGGAAAAAAATAATACTTGACAGATACTGATAAAGATATAATATGTAAATTCATATATACTTCAAGTTGCTCGATGTCGAAAAAAAGAAAACTAACCTAACAAAAAGAAAAAAGAGAGGAATCAACTCCTTTATGATACAAACGATAATACAAACTAAGTATGCTTAAATTAATTAATACTTATTTATACAATTGAAATCAAATACTGTGATAAGAAATTTCTATATTTTAATGTTATACACAAATCTTGCAAAAGATTTTTATTTGTGTTTTGCCTATCAAACAATTAACACTAAAAATAACTAATAAGCAAATATTTTAATGTCGTGAGTTAAAAAAAAAACTTTGAATATAATTGTAATGCATAAAAAACATTTAAAAGAATTGGTAATTTGAATATTAATCCTATGTATACATACTAAGGTTATTTATAACTTTTTACAATTTTTGAAAATATCCAAAATACCATAGCAAGGCCCTGTAGAGCATTGGAAGGCATAAAAGAATGTGATATTAATTTTTCGCGATCGTTAAAAAAGTTCATGCAACACACGCGGTGAAATTTTTATATTGATGTTATTGTTTTGGGATCAAAAATATTATAATTTCTACCAAATTACAATAAGTTTTGGCCGCTTTGCTGTGTCGTCTTTGGTATAAAATCGTTTGCAGGTCCAACCTCTGTTAAACCGCGATATAGATATAAAATATATAAACAAAGTAATTAATTTAATTTTTTCCATTAACTATTTAATGTCTCGACATTATTTAGTACAGGTTTTAATGAAAAAAACATTTCGAAGCGAAAAAGTTTATATTTAATTCTATAATCGACAATTTTTAAGTATTTTTTCGAAATTATAGATCACATCAGAATGTTTTTCTTATTTAAGTGGAAAAAACATAAAATATTGTAGTTGTAATCGATGCGATGTTCTTAACTTGTACCATTTAAATATTTTGAACTGTATATAAAATATAAAAAAATAAAAATAATAAAAAATTTATTTTAGAAATCGCGACCGGTGCGTGAAGTTTTTTGTCCCAAACGATTTAAAATGTGCAAAAATCATATAAATATTATTATCAAGGTAATTTTTGACAAAAACAAGTTTTATAGGAGTATAAATCACTTTTAGAATTTAGCAAGCATCTGTCCAAAATTGACCTCGGATTCCATATAAGACCCTATCCGAAAATCACTTTTACGCTTATACTATTCATAATGGTGTTAGGTATCATATGGTGGGCTTGACCAACAATAGTTTTTTAACTTGTTAAATACTGGTTTGTTACAGGTTAAATACTGGCTAAATACTGGTTAAAAAATATAACTATTTTTTTTGTAAGATCCAGTTTTTGAGCAGCACGTGACTAATGTTTAAAAAAGAAAAAACATGTGCTTGGTAAGCAAAAATTCCATTATTAAGTTCCAAAAAATTTTTTTAATGGTTTTCTATTATTTGTTGGTTAAAAAAATAATAATAAAACATCAGGGTCCAATAATAGTCTGACATAATGTTAGAATGCCATAAACCTTGATAATGCTTCTATCTATATGACATAGAAATTTTAATGCACATGTTATCCAGCTCGATGTTTTGATCACCTAGGTGACTATGTGAAAAAGTTGATAAAAAAAATATGTTGTTTGAACGAAAATTAAGATTTTCCTACTGGGAAAAATATCTCTTTAACACATTTTCGCGTTCCTGATAAATATTTTTTCATTAATTTTTTCGATTTGAGTATGCAATTTCTTTTAGTGATTCTACATCATCCGACAAACTTTCAAAGTCATTCTGATTTTCTGATGATCTTGATTCTATTTAATATTTAGGGACGTTGTACTTGTATACTTCCTAACACCCTATTAATACTTGTCGAATATTATTTTACCTGATCCTTATTTTTATATCCACCACTGTGTTGGTCATTCCGTGTGTAATATGTGTGTAACAGGTTATTCCGTGTGTAACATGTGTGTAACAGATCTGAGGCTCCATAAAGTACATATATTCTGGGTTTCTGAGTCGATCTAGCTATGTCTGTCCGTCTGTTGAAAACAGGATAGGGCCCAAGACAGACCACCTAGGAAAACGAAAAGTGGCTTAAAAGAGCTAGATCGACCTAGAACCTTTCGAGGACTCAGAATATATATACTTTATGGAGTCTTAGACCAATATTTACACATGTTACACACGCATCTATTTTAATAGTGGGTATCATGTATCATGACCAGAAATGTGCATTTACAATTATTGTATCATTTTTTCTTTACAGGAAAAATTTCTCCAAAAATGTTTGCGTCCTCAGGAGAAACCTTTTAAATGGGAATATGCAACAATAGTGGTTCAGAAAACATACGAACTCCAAAGCTCTGAATACATTTGGACATTTCCAGGTGCGAGAAATTTAACATTGTATCCTATTGTCACTTGGAAATTTTTTTGTTTAATGCATAAAATATTACATGAAGGTCATCCAAATGTTTTAAGAGATGCAATGAAATATAAAGAAAAATTGCAACATTGTATTTTATATTGGAATAGACACAGTGATCAAATGGCCCAATGCATTGTATGTTATTGTAAAGTTTTACTTAGGAAACTATTATTTCATTTAACTTATACCAATTTTAATGGCAATTTGCAGTATAATGATGGATCTCTAAGGGATATCAATATTTGGTAAATATATACGATAAATACATATTTTATAAATTAGATTTATATTAAAGCTTCATTTGTACATGCACAAATAAATGTACTTTAAAATTTTTTAAACTATAACTGACTACATTTTATTGTTGTATATTGACTTTCGATTCTTTTTTGTTTACTTTTTGTCTTTTTAGTTTTCAACTTTGTTTAGATTTGTTCGATTACCTAGAGGATTTATTACATTTACAATGTGTTATATTTGTCAACATGGAACATAATCAAATCTCTGTTGCGTCTAAAAAAGGCATGTGCCGTTTGTCAGCTCTGGCCACCATAATAGACGAATGTAATATACTATATAAGCATTCGGTTACTATTCTGCGACTATTGCATTTACAATTATCTCCAGATGATATTTCCGGCTTGCGTGATCGTTTCAATAAGATCTTTAAAGAATTGAAATTATTTTATGAACATGTGCGTAGTCAGCGATTGCAATTAGATCATTTTTTGGATATACCATATTTGTCAGTGGTGCAACCGAATTTCTATATTTCATGTACAGAGAATCTGCCGGAACCCAGCGCACCGCTGATAAACGATTTCTAATAAAAATTAAATTTTGAGACAGGTTATTTAAGCTATTAATAATTTTAAGATGTTCATAGCATTTGTATATAAACGCATTTTAGTTATTACTCGTACATTGATATTTAATAAGAATATTATTGTAGTTTAGATAAAATAAAAAATTATGCTTTTTTTGTATTTATCATTTAATTTTTAGTTAGACAGTAAAGAATAAAAAAGCCTTATTCTAATGCAAAAAGCGAGTCTAAGTCTGTACAAAAAGCATATGTTATGGCTTTTGAAATCAAATGTATATACATCATTTTCGGTTTTTTCTCCATAATCACGCATTGTGTTTCAAATAATAATCATGTTAAATTTTCTTTTTTAAATTTCTTAAGTACTTTAGTTAGCAACTAACAATTTAAAAGAAAGTGTGTAAGCCTTACACAACTTCAATTGATAAATAATTGAAATAACAAAAACAATAAAATAACTTTTATTGTTTAAAATTCTTAACATTTTTCGCAAAATTAATCTAGAAGAAAAACTTTATAAAACCAAGTGTGTATAACAATGAAAAATGTTGATTATAGTAGAAAATTTATTACTCTTAATCATCTGCAACAGAAAAAAAAGAAAGACATACAACTTTAGATATTTTACAATTATCTTTAGACGCAACAACAAGCTAACATTGTTTTCCGTCTTTGCAGACCCCAGATTTAGCTAAAGAAGGTTTCAAATTGCAATAAATGCAAAAAACTAAGTAAGTGAGTCTGTTGGTAAGCACGTGACAATATGGTCAAAGAAAGATGCATGAAAGAAGCAAAATAACCATGGAACACAAGTTTGTTACTAAAAGTTATTAAAACCGAACAATACTCGTAGTTGTTATAAGCTGCTTAACTAGTCGTACTACAAACAAGTTAAAATAGAAATAATTGAACAAAACATTTCATTCATTAAAATTGTAACGACTTGTTTGTTTATTTGTTGTAATTTTTCTCGCATGCACAAATGCTGCTGATAAAAAAAAAAAACATATACAAACCATATTGTATGGTAAAATTGCTCCAGTAAGTTAGACAGCCGACCAATATTTGAATTTGTTACAAAAGTAGAAAAAAAAAAAAAAAAAATAAAACATATAAAATAAAGGTGCAACCATAATGGCTTTATCTAACTGATCTCATCTCATCATTATCATTATCCATCAGCATACTCTTACCACTTGAATGGAATAAAACATATAGAAATAATATATAAATACATAAGGCAAACATGGAAAACACATTATCAGTAGGGCGACTCCAGTAAGAATTTTACAATGTTGCAAATTGAAATGACTTGTGTAGTTTGTACCCAGTTTATGCTACCTTAAAATATCATACGTATAATTGTTTAAAACACCTTTTCAATTGTCATTCTTTAATCGCTTCAACAATTTATATATACAAAAACTTTTCTTCCGGATAACTCGATTTGTGGTTCTGAAAAATTTGGCTCTCTAATTTGTTTGCTCTAACTTTAATGTTTGTGAAATACCATAAAAATTTAGCTCAAATAGATGCAACAGTAATAGAGTATGATTTTTGGTATAATATTCACTTTCAATTCGAACGTGAAAATTAGATAGATAAGAATTGTCTAAATAATTCATAGGCTCTAAAAACAGTATTGTTGGACAACACTGTTTGATTATGACTGTTTTTATTCCCTCCCAGCATTAGCACAAACAAAACTATTTAAGTGATAACCTGTTGAGTACATGTTACTCAAATTATTTAGCAAACAAGTGCATGTACCTCTCTTTCGATTCAGGTTCAGCCCTATTATTATTATTATTGTTTTAGTAAGCAATAGTGATTATTATCAATTCAATTTGTAGCGTCAGGTAACTATAATTGGTCTCACCATTTATGTGTTACCTTTTGTGTTTATTTTTATATGGAGTACTAAAGGGACAGGTACCTAACCCAACATAAGTAAATAAATTTTAAAACCCCAGCAAACACGATGTCAAACGTTTGGAATATGATGACTTTAACATTTGATATCAAACCTGTTTCTCAAACCTGTTTCAAATGTAGGTAGAGGTTTGAATTTTCAGTTTTATTTCAAATTGAGAATTATTTGAGAACAAACGATTGAAAAACTGTATATTCTCAAATGGATATCAAATGTTATTATTGAAAAATATTTGAAAAATAGTATATTCCTAATTTGATATTTAATGTTATCATCAAATCATTCATAAATCTAAAGAGACAAGTTAAAAAAATATTTGAAAATGGTATTTTCTTAATTTGATATCAAATGTTATTATCAAATATTTCTTAAGATATTTGAAACAATATATTAAAAAAAAAATATTTGAAATATTATATCCAAATAAATAAAATTATTTAATCAAATATATTCCAATTAATGAATACGTAAATTGATAGGAAAAAATTATATATAAATTATTATATAAATTATTATATACAAAAAACTAAAAATACAAATTACTTTTATTTATGTTCAACATGTGGTCACAATCCACATTTGAAAAAAGTTTGAGAATTGCATTTACCAATGATTTGATAATAATAGCATTTCTCAGTTTGACAATTAATTCCCCTTTTTGTTGAGAAAGTTATTATTTTAAAGTTATTTTCAAATAATTCTCAAACGTTTGACATTTGAGAAAGGACTTGATTTCAATTCACTGTCAATTTGATATCAAACATTTGCGTTTGTTGAAGTCATCATATCTCAAACGTTTGATATCGTGTTTGCTGGGTACATATATATATATACATACATATCCATTGAAGGATTCTTTCTTCTCCGCATGGAGTAAATTATACCGATAGGCAGAGAGATCCTCCTTTAAACAAAAATAAATGTATTAGATAAAATTTGAGTCTGCTTTCATTTTTTTTGTTTTTTTTTTTGCATGACTAATATGACCCCCTTATAAGGTGGTAACTCGAGACGGTTTGTTCATTTGGCATAAATTAAAATCACCGGAACTATTGATTTTTAAATAATTTTGATAATGATTCAATAGTTTTTTTTACTTGTGATTATAATATAAAACGATATATTATTCTGAACATCTTTATTAATACATGTGCGATCTAAATTATATTGATATCATTTGAAAGCACTTACAAATACCTTTTTACCATATTCACATGTCCTTGGGAGTATAAATGACATTTTGTATCGATGGATATGGAAATTCACAAATTTTTGATATTCAAAAAAAGTTTATTCAGCGAAGCCCGGTCGAAGGCCGGCAATCTTTATTAACGTTAAAAAAATTTTGGTTATAATGGTTCTGGTAATCTTGATCTGTTTTGAATCTAGTTAATGCTAACTCAAGTTACCTTCAAGTTATTTCAGCATTCTTTTTTTATCCGCTCTATAGTTTCGGAGTTATTTGAAAATTAGTGTCGAAAAAATATATTTTTCATGCAAAATTGCAAAAAATTTTGCTCTTTAAAAGTTCTTAAAAAGTTAAAAATAGCTCAATTTTCAAATATTTTATCATACAGCTAGGTAGGTACTACGAATAAAATAAGTCATATATCATGAACATTTATTGAGGTGGTCATCTCGGTTAGGCATTTTTTTTAAATCGTTTAAATTATATTTAGGTCCAAATATTAACGTTATTTCTAAAAAATATTACTGTACACGCATCTACATTATTAATACTTTTGAAAACATTAACGGAATTATATGGGCCAAAAAAAAAAAAAACTACTTTTATAAGTAAAAAAAATATTGCCAACTTAAAAAAATCCAAAAATATGTTTTTTAAATAAATAAAGATTAATATAAATTTTTATTTAATCTATATATTTACACGATTCTTGCAGCAATATTATTTAGAATATTGTAAGGAATCCGATGAATATTTAAAAAAAATTAGGGCCAATATTGAGTCCCCCAATTTAAAAAAACCTAAAAAAGCGAGGCTAAAAATGAGTGAAAAATTTATTTCGACCTAAATATCTCTTAAACTAAAAGAGATAACCTATACTTGTTAGCGTATATTTTGTAGGGATTTAAAATTTTTTCTTTGTGAAAACATAAATGAATTTTTGGCGATTCCTAGCGGTTCTGACCCGCTAGGTATCTGTGCTCCTTTAAATCAACTCGAAAATACCTTATCTCTGGCCGGGTGAATTTTTTGAGTTATTTCTAATGGTTCACAAGTTACAGAATTATTTTCAAAAAAAGCGTTTTGGAACCACTGTGATACTGAAAAAAATTCCATGCAAATGGTGCACGTATACGTAATATTTATAATATTTACTACGTAACATTTTCAATATTGGTTGGTTTATTTAATTGTTAATAAAATCAAGATTATTGCATACATTTTGATGATATATGACTTATTTTATCCGTAGCATTACTACCCATCTGTAAATTGTGTCATAACGACAATTTTACAATTGATTCTTGAGGTAAAAGTCACTAGGTGACTACAAATTACATAGCACTTAATGACATTTAACAACATTTTCTACAATTGACTAAAACTAGCAATATTTTGGCCAAAATCATAAGATGTCTTAATGAATCTGGTAGTTTTGTGGAATGACAGGCTAATTTTGAAGCTAATAGTGAAAAAAGTCATTAGGATTACAATGTTTTTGTAAAACAATTTTTTATTCATATAAATTACTAACAAGTGAAAAAAGTGTTAATGTAATTAAATCAAATACATCACAGTCAGCGGAAATCATTCAGTTCCTTTTTGAAATGCGTGTGAAAGATATGCCATGATTAAGTATAAAAACAAATTTTTAATGTTTTCGTTTTTTAAAGGAACTTTCAAGGCAAAAATTCTTCAATTCTGCATAAATTTTGGAATAAAACAAGGGAAATATTAGACATTTATTTTTTTTGGAGGAGGATTTTTTTTCCGAATAAGACTAAAACAATATTATGCAGTTCTCTGAGGCACAAAAAAGTAGTATTTGAATATTTTTTTAATACTACAAAATATTTTATATTCTATACCAACTTAGACGTAATTGCGTTCTCAGTACATTTAGGATAAATAAAATAAAAATGTCATTTTAATAAAAAGGACTGGTATAAAAATTGTATAGAAATATAAAATAAAACTTTATTAAAAAAATAAATAAAATGTACTTTGTTTTGTTCACATAAACTTTTTGGGACAATTTCCGTAATATTATTTATATTTATCTATCGTTATCTTCAGTATCTTGAAGATAACAAATTCAACATCAACATAAATGGTCGTGTAGCATCCTGTTCCAATAACCGTAGGAAGTTGAAATTGGGCAAAGATATAATAAATAGTGTATCATTTCATAAATCTAGGTACATTTAAATGTATGATAGTCTTTGCTTTTTTCATACAGTTTTGCACCAGCCTGGTGAACATGCCTTAATGAAATTTTAAATGAATAACTATTTTGTTACAAGGACAAAACATAATGAAATGGGTAATGGTCGGTTAATTATTTCATCAAACTCATTTATAAAATTCCTCTCGCAATAAGGATGTAAATATTTCAATAAGATTCGACATAAATAATAATTTTCTATAATTGATCAAGAATTTATGATTTTAAAAATCTGCCTTATGGATTTTATATTACAAAAAAAGTATATAAAGATTGGTCCTTACTTGCCCATATAGGGGTCAAAAATCACTCTGGCGCTCACAGATCTATATATATAAAACAGGATGTATGTATGTAACGTATGGACTCCAAAACGGCTGGGCCGATTTTGATAAAATTTTCAGGCAATATTCAGGCGGGTGACACTGTAAAGTCTGATTTTTAACTTTCGGTCTGCGGGCGGAGGTGCGTGGCAAAATCCAATTTTCATATTGCACCACCAATGACATATACATATATTTTTTTTGCTTTTTTTGTTTTATTTTATTTTATTTTATTTTATTTTTTTGAAAGCCGTTGTTATGTTTTTCAAAACGAGATATCAAACTCTTAAATCGGTTATGTAGTTCCGAAGATATTTACAAAAAACCTATGTAAATAATGATCCAATATAAACATTTTAAAACTTTCGAAATGTTGCATTCAAAAATCCAAGTTTTCGGTTTATTTACAAAATATTTACATCATTTAAATCGTGTGGTAATACAACACTAATGTTTGGTTAGGGCCAGCAACGCGGACCGGGTCAGCTAGTCTGTTATAAAAATTCTTCACATCAAAAATAATATTTTCTTTAAGTTAAGACATTTTAAAATTATCCTAGCAAAAACTTGGTAATGGCATATAGTTTACTTTTGAATGACTGCAATATACATAGAAGTGGTCTAGTAGCTATTTATTTATAACCTGATGTGTAATTACCCTACGGGAAATTGTCGGCAATTGCAGTAATGAACCGGTCCCCCAGTACCGATTGAGTACCAAATGACACCTTACTCGTCACCAAAGTTCCAGTTGAGAACCAGTTTATACCACCACACTCACTAAATATCAGTTGAGAGTCAATTTCTAGCATGCTTGTCAAGTGCGCAATTAGCAACTCGAGCGCAATAACAATCTGTGGATGAGTGGTTGGTTAGTGTTGAAGACTATAAAACGAAAGATAAATCAGAAGAACGTAATTCCATTCGGTTTGCCGCCAGAAAAATTATAAAATAAAAATAAATATAATTCAATGGAAATAAAAAAATTAAAAAAAATAATAAAAATAATTTGAAGTCACCAGTTCTGTGACCTGTCCTATAACCGGTTCCAAGGTGATAATTAGCCAATGGCGACCCAATGTAAAAGTGACAAATTCATCCTATAAAAAGTTTTGAACCTGGAACCGGTCACTAGCCCTGAGAACCTGTCACGTGACTAGTTTTGAACCGGTTCTCTCTCTTCAGGGTACTTATTTATGGTCAGATTTTTGAAAATGCTACATTTTATTGATTTTTTCATTAAGTTTACCAATTTATATATTTAAAGAAGTGATATATATATATAAAGACAAAATTTTTGCTTATTGTTAAGTTTTTAAAACATATAGTTAAAATATATTAAATATGTATATTTACGTTTAAAATAAAAAAAACGACTTTTTCTATCCCGATATTTCATTAGTTATTTGTAACCTAAGATGTAATAGTTGCTATTGTTTTTACTAATAATGACTTCAGTAATCTTTTAAAATCTATGAGTTATTGAACAACTTTGAAGAAATTAGCCCTTGTAATGACACTCTAAAATGTCTACTTGTAATAATATTAGGTAAGTAGTTGCCTCTATTATCATCGCCGTGTTAAAGTAATAGATCATACAGATTATATTAGCCTCTTAACTCATTACATGGCAACCAAAGTTTTTGCTGAGATTCATTACATACTTATATTTTTTAAAAAATTACGAAATTATTAGCATATCGTTCTTAAATATAATCCCAAGATTCTTGAAACTATAAGCCAGATGTATGAGTTAAAATAAATTGTTTAAATGATATGTGTTTTTGTCACATCGATTTTAACAATTACAATTACAGGAGTAAAAAATTATTATTATTTTTTTTTTGGGTTCTGGAGGAATTTTACTCAGAATGTAAGACGTATTAAAAAGTAAAGATATATATGAGAAAGCTTAAATATACTATTGCTTAAATTAGTTAAAATAGTTAAAATTAAAAATAAGCAATAACGTAAGCAGTTTCAAATGGGCTTAACAAAAAGTATATGGTTTTAAATAACAATTTAATTTACATTTTTGCATTCATAACTTCTAATCAAACTATTACATACGATTGATTTGTGTATATTATACATCTTATTTATTTGTATATAAACCATTGGAAGATATTCATCTTATGTCAACATTTAGGTTATATTTTTTAATCGATACTATATAATAATAACAAATTTAATAATATAATATATAATGAATATAATATATAATGAATACATACGTAAATACATCATAATATTCACTAGGAAAACGATCTAATATGAGTTATATACCTTATTGAACATCACAAAACAGTTAAAAAAAATCAAAATACCCACTAATTTCGAGACATTGCGAAAAAATCGTTTTTAGAGCATTTCCTGTACTATGTGTGGATTTCGTAGCTTCATAAATTTTAAGTAAATTTAAGATTTTTAAATTGATTTTGAAAGCAGAATGTCGTAGCTTTTTAGCTATATTACCATTTTTCATACACACCCAAATTAAATAATGAATTATTATTCACCATTTTGAAATTTTATTTAGTTTAAAATGAGATATCCTTATAAAATTCTCTTAAAAACTCAAAAAGTTATTAAGTATTTTCTAAACTTTATTAAAAAATTCTTCATATATTTTAAGACAAAATATTTTTTTATATGTTTACTTGGTCACCACTTTTTGGGGATGAAACTAAAAATGTATGAAAAGTTTTGGTAAGTTATTACAGGCAAAATCGGATAAGTTATACAGTTTTTGTCGAATTTAAAAATATTAAATTTGATTACGTTCAAAACAAAAATGCGCTTAAAATGATTGTATCATTACATAGGCTTTTATAGAAAAAATTGTAGTAGATCACAGTTAAACTCGAATAATTATGGAAAAATTTAATTTTTTGTAGAGCTTGTTTGATAGAACATATATATATATATATATATATATATATATATATATATATTTATGTAAAGTATAAAAAATATTTAAAAAAAATATTTATTTTTTTTTTTATTTAAAATAATTATATATATCCTATCCCATATTAATAATAAATAACTGACACCTACTTTCAGCCAATATAAACTTTACTCTCTAACTACATATATTTTATTCTGTCCTGTCTGTCAACAATTTTTAACTACAAAGTAGCTAAAGATGAGAACTTGTTCAGTTGAAAATTTATTACATTTTGCAATTAAGTTTTACATACATATTCTTTTAAACAGCCATTATTTTCATTCTTAAATAAATTGCTTTTCAGGTGCTAAATTTCTTAACTGTGGGGAAGGTAAGTAATTGTAAAATAAATTCTGATCTTTTGATCCTCCCAAATACTTAGATGATAGAAGAAAAACATGTAACAGGTGGTAAGTGAAATGTATGAAATTTTATTTATGTATATAACAATAAATATTAGATAACCACGCCCACTTTAAATAAAAAAGTTAGAGATGAGAGTTTGATAGATACACAGATAAATATAAACACAAAATAAGTAATTGTTAAACATTTTGGGAAGTCTTGTTGAATTGAATTGTTTGAAACAAGGAGTCTCCAAAAGTAGATTAATCTTTATGTTCCAATTAACTTGTATGAAATAAAAAAGTTATTGAGTAATTTTTTCGCTTTGAGACTATGACTTATTGTGGGTCGAAAAAGAGAGAAATATAAAATAAACATTTTTACTATTAACATTTTTAGATTTCTAATTTATGGAATATGTAATTAACTTTTATTATTATCTATGTGCAATTAATTTTATTTAATTATTTATGAATCAAACAGAAAACAGCCACAACAAAAAAGTACCTACATATTCTGTTAATTGTGTTGCAATTGTTTCAACGAAAAGATTCTCATGATTATAATCATCTTGATGAGATTTTTTATTTTGACTAGATTCCATAATTCTTTTTTGATTTTATTTTCTCGTTTCGTTATTTTTTTTTTTTTTTCTTTTTAATTTTCTTGTGTGTTAAAACTTTTTAAAAACAAAAATATTATCACAGTAATTTGTTGCTATTAAAAACTTTATTATATTTATTAGGAAATACATTGAAGTACTTTGCAATTTCATTTGAAGCCGTGTGAAATGGTTTGGTACGAACTTAATTAAAAACTGAACAACAGCGGAAATCAGTTTTAAATCTAGACTGAACATTGAAAGGCTTTCAGTAATTATTTGTTTATAAAATAAATAAACAATTGAATGTAATGGATGAATAACACTTACAATTGTATTGATAAATCATTGCGATGAATGTTAAATAAATAAAATTACTAAAATGTATATAAAATAAGTATTTAGTAGGCATCTGTTTACGTATTGAAAATTTGTTTTACTTTTTAAATATGTTTATTATAATATGATCACAATACAAACTGGAGTATAAAGTAAACAAAAAACAGCTTATTTTTGTCAATGAAAATTATTACAAAATGTATTGAATTTTTTTTAATCTACTTTTAATGAAGCCTGTAGGTGGTACACATTTAGAATCAATTTCTAATGCACACAATTTAAAAAAAATCAGCACATTAATTGTTTAATTTGGCTTAGATAAGCATTTGTCTGTGAACATGTCCTTTTTTGAATAACTTTTAATAAATTTCATATATATTTATTAATCTGCAGAGGCTTAGCCACTCCACCCAGAAGGCCCCATGTTTTGCGATAGAACTGATTGATTGTTATTAAATTAGGTAAAAATTTCTTTTACTTTAACACAGCTTTTCAATTAATAATAATAAAAAAAAATGTAATATTCTGCATAAAATTATGTATCTTTCGAACAAGATATAAAAACTAACATAAAGTGAGAAATATCAAAGTTTTGTGCATTTTCTTAGTCCAAAAGGTATTGATTTGTACCTTCTTAAAATGTTATTTTGTGCAAAATATAACATTGAAATATTTTCATAGGCTTTCTATAGTTATTAGGATTGTCATTCGTATAAAAAATATTCGATTAATCGGAGAAAAAATGTTTAAATTTATTAGAACGAGTAAAATTTTCCAGTTTAGAATAAAAATATTCGAACAATATGTTTAGAGTAATATTCGACCTATTATAAAAAAAGAGCTTGAAACAATTTTGTGCTAAAATCATTTGATTTTTAACACATTTTTACATTTTTCTCCATTTTGGCATAAGGAAACTGGCAGATAATGTTAAGCAAAAGCTCATTGATAATTTTATTTTAATTTAAAATCTATGTTTTTTATGGATTTTGATTAAATTATCCAATACATATTTGATAATTTAGCAGCGTAAATAAAATGTAATAAATGATTTTGGAAGAATAATAAAATTTTCTATATATAATTAAAAGTCTTAAACATGTATTGTGGAGCTTAAGAACACATAATTTAGAATCTAATTTTAAATCTAAAGGAATCAAAAAAGTTTTTTCTTGAAATTATGTTAATTTTTTATTTTTACAGCAATATATTTAAACTTTTTATCTTAATCTTCTGTTTTTAATGCTTTTATTAAATTACTAGAATAATTACTTTCATTCGTTATTCGTTCAAATAATGGAAGAATTTTTAAAAATAAATCGATCACTAGAATTAAAATAGAATTATGAAATTTTATTCGATACTTGAATAATTTGATAATGTTTAGCACCTCAAATTTGTTCACCTATTTTTATAAAGGAGGATTTTTTTTGCCGATCCGTGTCATTAATAAGAATATTGCCTCCTATAATTTTCAATTGTAAAGCTACAGAAACGGATCTATAATATAAAAGCGTGTGTTTTATAACGGATATTGTTGGGAAGTTTAATTGACAATAGACTCACTTTTGAATCACTTTCATAATACTCGTAACTAAAATTTTTAAAAAATTTAATTTTCAAGGATACATATTTATCAAACTTGCTTAGAAAGTGTTTGAATAATTTTAATGTCTGATTAAATACTTTGTTTTTTAATATCTGAGAACTCTATTTTTATGGTTCTAAGAAAATTGCAATTTCACATACATAAAAGTATCTTTATTATCTTTTAACAAAGTTAAAACAATACTTTTATTAAAAAATATTACAAATATAGTTTTAAGGTAAAAACTTCAAAACCAATGAATAAGAATCATAAAAAAGAAATCTTACCAGTGTGACCAGACGTTACCATTTTTTTCAGCTAAATCGTGTTTAAAATGCTGAAAACTTACTTTAAAATGCTAAATTAATAAAATACTTTTTTCAATGATATATTTTCATTTCATCTTAATTTCGCATAATTTTATACTTATGTAGTTATAAAAACAGAATCTATTGTATAACCATAAGAAAAAAAAGAGAAGAACATAAATAGAGTAATAAGAAAAATTGGTTGCTAAACTAAAAAAGTCAGAAATAGGATTCACATGATGAATCCTACAAATATGCAGCTAGGTAACCTACTTGAAGTTCATGTTAAAATAATATTTGTTTGAGAATAGTTATGTTAGTTTATAAATTAAATGCTTCAATGTATATACTACCATTTTAAAGAAGTCTGTTACAAAATTTTGGAAACATTTATTTAGTATTTTTAAAGCGCATCTAATATTAAGAATCAAATTCCAAAAACCATAACGTTCCTAATTTACCTTTTTTATTAAATTCATGAAACGGAATAATTGATATGCTCATCTCTTACAATTATATTAATTTATTTTTTACAGAGCTACTGCTATATTCGTCGATGTCTATGTTATCCCAGCAAAAACTTTCTAGTTTTCGGTAATAACAACTACTTATTAAAGTAGTTTCTTGGTGATGAGGCGTCATTATTTTTTGCCTACTCTGTATTACATTAATAAGTACTCAATAGTATAATAGCACAGTAATAGTGCAATCACGTGGATGAGTTGGCTAGAGCGCCGGATTAACAACCAGAAGGTTGTTGGTTCAACCCCTGAAGCTGTTAGTTATTTATAACAAAATGTCTAAAAAGATATTTTGAACTAAATAGAGTTTTTGTCGCTTAGAATGCTATGTGCAAGATGGTGTACTGAGTAAGACGTTAGTCAGTAAAAACGAATGGTTATTGTGTGTCCAAGTTCGAGTCTCACTGACGGCAAATTTTTTTGTTTTCGTTTAGGTACATATTTTTGAGTAGAGTCATATTTTGACTAGAGTCAAAAAATAACTACATGAATTTGTGGACAAGTCGAACAAAAATAACTAGTTATTCAGGCAAAAAATAAGTAGTTTATTTTTGTTTCCAATTATACCTGCTAGCTTACCAGGAAAGCAAAATTTTTGCTGGGATGCTCGCTCATTCTAAAATGCCTATAAAATAATTCTGATAACATTTAAGTAAGTTGAAGTCAATAAAAACATCAAGTTTTAATATTCTAATTATGTCCTTGTTATGAAAAATGCTAAAAAAAACGGTAAATATATTATTGAAAAATGCTAAAAGAAAATGAAAAATTTATCACTAAGTCGCAGTAAAAATTCTAAATTTAGCTGCGAAAATGCTAAAATGGCCACACTGAATCTTACAAATGAGTTTCAACAAAATATTGAGAAGCAATGTATATCAATCCAGTCCTCTTGTTTACAGCCGTTCCTTGATGTCGGACGAATATGATTCGAAAGAATTTTTTAATTATATTTTAATGATTTCCATACTAATTCTTTTCAACTCTTATGTTTGACATCGAGAAACAGACATTTAATTAATTCTTTATTATCTTCGGATTTTTGATCCATAACTCTGAAATGATATTTATAACTTTCGTTCAAAACATGACTACATATTTACAAATTTTTGGATATATACTCAACTTTATAAAATGCATTTCCATTATCGCACTGAAATCAATTTTTCAAATATTATATTTAGACAATATTTTGCTGTGAAGAGTCTATTCGAAGAGGCACAACGCTAAATTTTTGGTAATAAATCTGTATCTCATATACTACTGATCGTATCGAATAGAAATGCATGGAAGAGTTGTAAAGGAGGACCTGTACTTTCAGAAAGATCATCTTGCAGTCACCCTGTAATAACACAAGATAAGCAACAGGGTGTCAAAGTTGACTATCTCGCACAGAAAAAAATATTTTCGAAAAAATATCAATAAAATTATTAATCAGAATTTTAAAATAATTTCGAATATTTTTATAATTATGTAAATTACTCAAAATCGAAGTATTCTAAAAATCAAATTTAAATTTTACATAGAAAAAATCCAAAATCCAATTTCAATTACGAATAATACATATTCAATTATTTTACTAATTGAATTCAACTTAGTAAAAATATTGTATATTCAATTATTCAAATTAACACTTATTTTAAGTTATATTTGATTAATTTATTAATTTATACAATAAGAAAAAAATTAAAAATTTTTAGTAAAAAAAATATTAGAAAATTTGAATTTTGATCACTTGAATAACTGATACATTTATGAAAGTAATTGGAATCGTTTTTATCTTTGATAAATCGTTTAATAGACCATATTTCTTCAGAGCTAATATGTAAAAGTTTCAAAAAATCGTAACTTCCAAAAATCAAGTCCGATTTCAAAGATATTTATATTTTAAAGTGTTTGGCGAGATAAAGAAAAAATAAGCTTACTCATCTAAGTCATCTCTTACAGTTAAAAGATATTTACGATTGAATTTTTGATTTTTTTTCTCGACTTTATTTCGTTTTTCGGGAATTAGTCTTGAGGTATATAAGAGTGAATTTTGTTTAGATATTCTGTAATTTATAATATATTCCGAAATAATATGCTGCAAAAATTTATTGATTATCTCAATTCGTCTAGAAGTAAAAAATGTTCAAAGTCAGCACTTTGAAATTACTATGAAAAATTGCTATTTTTTCAAAAATAGAGTACTATTCGTTTTTCCTTTTTCTCAAAGTTTTTTTTTATATTTTATGTTTACATATTTCAAAATACAAGGCTTCATAAATTTTAAATTGATTTAGATTTGCACTCTACATCCAGAATTGGTCGAAAATGGTGAATTTTAGAAAAAAATATTTTCATCAATTAATAAAAAAAAAAATCACGCAAATTTTTTCTAATTTATTGATGATATTTAATCATAAAATGGATTTAGATCGATTTAACACTAAATTGCTTTCCGCCCGGCCAAAAACGGATTCGTAAAATTACGTTTTTTAAATTGCATAAAAGAGCATATTAGCATAATATTTTCACTATTGTTTCTTATGTAATGTATAAAAGAAATATTAATCTGTCATTGCATTTTTCTCCAGTAATCATTTAAAAAGCTTCACTAATCAATTCTAAATTCTATAAAATCTTAAGTTTTTGGAACAAAACCTATTTGCAGTTGAAATATGTGCAAAGTAATGTCATCAATTTTGTATTCTCCGATTTAAAAAAGCTATTGATTTGGATCTCTTCCTCAGAGATATCAACACAAATTTTTGGTATATTTTTTTTGCTTGCGCTCGAAAAGCAATAAACTCAGAGATAATGGCAAACATTTACCAGTAGTCTTTTTTGAAATAAAAAACTACGCGAAAAAAGTAAAATTTTCTACATTTGGTAACGGTATTTTAAGGGAACGATAGTCAAGTTGAATGGGTTTTTCTTTTAGCGGTAAGGGTGTTTTAGCGGTAGCGGTAGCCAACCTTGAAAATTCCTCATAAATTTATTTTTAGAAATTTTGTAGTAAGGTAGTTTACTCCTACTATAATTAGGGAAAAATTATATGATTTATGAATCACGCATAAATAAAAAGTTTGAAGTTTGTTTTTTAATAAATTGTAATTAAATTATTTGAAATTCTTTTTCAAATATGTATGTATACATATATATACATATATTTCAATTATTCAAACTAAAAATATAGGACGAAAGAATATTTTACTTTTTATTTGTTTTATAAATTCCTCTTGTAAAAAATAATAAAAAATAATATATATATATATATATATATATATATATATATATATATATATATATAATAATATATATATATATATATATATATATATATATATATATATATATATATATATATATATATATATATATATATATAATAAAGAAAAAGCAACAGTAGCAAATTGTAAAAATATAAGATTATTTTATTTTTTTCTTTTAGCGCGTATTGTCTGCCTCAAATGCCTTTACTCTTGGGTGTCCATGATGTGTTATTGTTTATTTATTTGTTTAAACAAATAATATTTATATGTATTAATTTACAGATAATTTCAATGCTTATGTCTTTATAAATCATATATATTGTGGAGATAGTGTGCACCTTATTAAAATCTTTGAAATTGTATATGTTTTATAATGAGAAGAGACTTCTCACAATCACATTGAGATTAAAAATTTTATAACAATTGTAAAAACTTAAAATATTGTACATAGTTCTATAACTCATTCTTGGAGTCAAGTATTATTGATTGAAACCTTAACAGGGTGTTGAAAAAAGAAGCTATATTAAAATAATGCTCGAGTAAGGAGAGATATATGGAGAAATATGTTTGATTTAAAAGATTGATTTTCACATAAATTCTGAATAACAGCACCCATAAACCTTAATGAGTTATATATTTAATTTTAATTTATTAAAAAACACACACTTATGTAATAAATAATCGCAATTAATAAATAATCGCAAATACATACATGTATATAATTTTGTTTACTACAGTGTTGCAAGCAAGAATTAAATCAATTTTTACAGTTTTTGCGGTTAAGTTCAAACGAATTTAATACGCTTAAACTACCATGCGGTTGCAGTTTTAAATTCCAATTAAACTGTAAATTAAAATTTACCAAAAAGAAATTTTGTCATCGAATGGAGTATAATAACTACTTTGCCAAAATGAAGTGAATAAAAAAATATTAAAAAAACCCGTTTAGCGTTTTTTGTTTTCTTTTTTACCAGTTTAAAGTAAATATGTGAGAAATAAAATTTGAGTTGCACTAAAATTTCATATGCTAATTAGGTAACTTATATAAAAAAACTAGGTAACTTAAATAAAGAAAAAAATCGATCCAAAATTACAAAATCCGAGTTGAGTCGAAATCTTAAAACATTATTCGATTCCAAATTTAGAATAGTGACTTATAACAATTTCAAATAGAAAAATAAATAAAAACTTCTTAAGGTAATACATCTTCAAAGACTATTAGATCTTGTATTTTTTATCTTCGAGGAATTTTAATGGAAATACTACTACAAACGACCCATAGAATCATACACATATTGCCAATAACATTTTTACTTAATTTTATTTTTTTGAAAATACCGTCAAAGTTCGGAATAACGATAACGACGAATGGGCAATTATTTACATCAGATACCTTATATAACGAATGAAGAACGAACTTTAATACCGATATAACGAAACAAGAAAACATTTTCTTCAGTTGCTAGAATATTAAAAATATTTGTTTCATGAAATTTTCTTTGCATTGAGTAAAGACCAAATTATAAATAGAAGGAATTTTTAGAATTTTAAAAATATAGTATATTATTCAAAATTAGTTTGGATATTTGAATTATCGAAAAATACTAAACTAAATTTGTTAATTTCTTTCAAAATTTTATAGAATTACTCGTATATCAAAAAGTTCATGTCCGATATAACGAATATCCCTGTTCAATGAAAAGGCCCGATATTATATCATTCGTTAAATCGAGTCTCGGCTTTAATTTATATTTAAATTTCTTTTTGTATTTTAATAATTAATTTACGTAATAAACTAAATATCTACACCTTAAATCTTAAAAAAAGTTTACACTAATTATATTTTAAATCTGAAAATTGATTTTATATATTTTGCTCTGACCGTTAGAGGGTTAAACACTATTGCTTAGTGTTTTTCAATGTTGATCAAAACTATTGTTAATATCTAACAGGTTAAATGCGTATGCGTTCCTTTTGGTAGATCTTGCAGGAAATACTACTCACTTATAGTCAAATGCATGCAGAAATGCTACGAATATTCATACTAACGAACGAACTTTATTTCTTGTGGCTTCTGTTTAGTTGAATCGTTTACGTCTGCAAATAAATTGTGGTGTGTGTTGCAAGCACATGCCGATTTGGTTATAATTTTTCGAAAAGGTGTTTTACAAATCAAAGCAGGTGACATTTTGAAATTCAATATGAATTTTAACTTAATGTTATTGAGTGTAAATCTTATAACTCACAATTTTTTTATTTCTTTTGTTTTTATTTATTAACATTTTTAATTTATTGTACATACACACATTCATATCCGCTGAAAGTATTTAAATCGAAAGTTTTCATTTTCAAAATAACTCTTACTGTCTGTCTGTCCATCTGTCTATTTGCCTGTCTCTCATTCATCGTTCGGCAAAAGTTCAATTAGTGGCGACATGAGTGTTAATGCGTTTCATTAAAATGAATGTTATTTCAATTTAAAAGGATGAAATAACCCACCTGACCAAAGCATTCGAAAATGATATCGATTTTGAATTTATGCGAAGTTTCTTAAAACAAAACTTTCGAAAATGACATCAGAAAATGATAGGAAAAAGGTCTTCTTGGTGTTCTGTTTGTGGTAACAGAACCTTCGAAAATAATATCAATAGTGAATAGTTTGTTGCACTGACATAGTATCACAAAAAGTAACACTTGCAATTCGACATGGATAAGATAAACTATTCGAAAAATTTTCGTAACTTATATTTAAATAAATCATTATTTGGATTTAAATTAAATTCAATAAAAAATAATGTTTGGTTTTAATATTCTATGTTATTGCACAGAAAAAATTATGACTAGAATTTTTTAAATAAATCATCATTTAACTTTAAATAAAATTTTATAAAAAAATTTGTTTGATTTTAATATTATTTTATTGGTTGTAAATTCATTCTAAACTAATACGAAAAACAATAACAATTTCTTGTTTTTTGACAATTAAAAATATAAAAATTTCATGTAAAAAATATCTACAAGATATTTTTGTGTATCTTCCAGATGAATCTAAAGCATATGAAATATGTATGTATAATCCCTGTATAATCCCCAAGTCTCCCTCTCGTGATATAATTATGCGAAAGTAACTGGACTTCTTAAAGATAATTTAATGTGTTTTAATTTTTTTATTTAAAATCATTTAAAAGTATTTTGCGGAAATGGTCTTTAGCGGAAGTGGTCCTTAACAAAATGATACATACTTGCAATCGTAAGTTACCCTATTGTACGGTTTTGGCAGTACCAAAGCAGAGTTTGTTTGCGCATTTTTTATATCCCATCTATTTTCGTTTCATTGAAACTTAGATATTTGAATTCATTTAGAAAATGTTTCAATTGATAACGATTGCGTTTCTGTTTTAGATAGTTTTGGCCACTAATGAAATCTGGAAATAATGTCATGTCTTCTTTTATCTCATATATATCTTTTTGTTCATATATGTATATTTTATATACTTCTATGCATGAATACATAAAGTATTAGTTATGGTACCATTATTTTTCACCAGCATAATTACACATTATCTACATAATATTCTCTGTGTATTGCCGTTAAACTGTATTTCTACGCCAAATTTTCATACATGCATTTACATGATAAAATATAATACTAATATTCGATCCAAATTATTGTATATATTATAGAAAATGTAAAAAATATTAAATAAAAAATTTTTTTGAAAATCTGCAAAAAAATGTAATTTTTTTTTTTTTTTATTATTAAACCATTTTATTGAATTTCTTAAGAATTTTCAAATATTCAAATTTATAAATAGAAAAATATTTTAATAAGAAAAAAATTAAATTTTTTTCAATAAAATATTTACGAATTTGAATATTTGATTTTACTAATACAGTGATAGGTCCGATTTCAGTAAAAAACATAATTGGTTTTATGAATTTAGTAATAGAATACGAAATTTATTCTGTGAATTTAGCAATGTTAAAAAATATTTGTTTGTGATATAGTTATCTGTTTGCTTTCGACTTCGATAAAGATATGCTAGTGATATCAACAGCAAACCTTTTAAATGTGTTTCGTTTTTATTTTGTTCCCACATTTTCGATTTTGTCCAAAAAAAAAAAAAAAAAAAAAAAAAAATAAATAATATTAAAAGAGTGTATAATTTCAATAAAATAATAATTTAACATTAATTTGTATAAGAATGTATAAGAATTTTTAATTTACTATTATTAAAAATTCTTATACATATTACAGAAGAAACTTATTATAGTGATTTAAATAACTTAGCTTTTCTGTTAAAAAACTGCACTCTTGTTTTTTTGTATTTATGAATTTTGAGATCCTTTAATGGGTATGGAAAATGGTTTTAATATGTTTTGTCGAATTTGTCAGAAATTTAAAATTTTGGTCTGGCAGAACTTGAACGTAACTAAGCCTAATCAAATTAATTTGTGTAAGGGACAGTTCTTTTCATCTTTATAAGCAACTTTTGTTATGCTTTATGTTTATTTTCATTTCAATTGTAAGTTTTCTTATATTTTTTACACACAAATGAAAAAAAAAAAAAAAAATAATAATAAAAAATTAATTTATGTTTCGTGGAATTTTAGAAAATTATTCGCTAAAAAGAATATTTTCTTTTTCATTAATATTCGACAAGTTCACGTACATTTGAATTCGAAAAAATATCGATAATTATTTCGAAAAATTATCGCTAATTGTTCATCATTTCGAATGTTCATAAATTTGAAGTTTTTGGAATTTTTCTCGAATATTTTTGTTCAAAAATTATTCGTTTTAGCGAACCTACGTCCATTTTCGAGTTTTTAGTAATGCGGGAAGTTAAACAATTTTAAACATAATTTATTTGTGACAACGAAATATATACAGTTGATTTGAGTCGTTCCGCTTTGCGTCGCTGTTTGAAATTACAATATTTCGATTTGCGTCGCTATATATGTAAGGAGTTTCATTATTGTTAATAACGGATGTAAAGGTATTGAAGAAAATTTTAATGGAAACAAATGGATTAAATTCTCTATGTTAAGTTAGAAAATCAAAACAGTATTTATATAATTACTTTTATTTCATTTCTTTTTACAAAAAAGTATTCCTTTTATATTAAAAATTAACTTCTTTTCTATTCAAATATTTTTACTATGAAACCAATTGTTAAGAAAATAGTGAAAATACATAGAAAATAGCGATTCGATTTGGGTCCTTTCAGTCAAATCTTTCCAGTCAAATCTTTTAGAGATTACTTATGTTCTTTTATTCATTCTACAGAGTAAAAAACTTAGAATACAGTATTTCTTTTTTAACCTTTATTTAAGAAACACAATATAATTGAAAATAATGGACCCAAGGGCTTGCGTGCTTTACGATTCAGAGGAGTACTACAACGAAAAAACTTCCAAGAATACTAAGATTTCAACATCATCCCAAGTAATCATAAAAAATTCTTCTAGGATAAGTTTCTAGGATAAACGCTGAATGCAAGCTTGTGAACAGGGGAGTGAGAACTTTATTAATTCATTCATCATATAATAGCCTCGCAGAGCCTTTCAAGACTTTTTCATTTTCCCGCTTAATATAAATGCAAAATGAGTAAAAAAAATTACAGGATCGCCAAGAAAATATATTGGTATACACAATAATTCCCATAGTTTTTAATGCAAAATTTATAATTTTCTTAAGCTAAAGGTACAATGTATTTTATTTAAAGTGTTTTCCATTGGATATTATTACTTTTTCCCAACTGCTTCCCAAATAATAGCCTCCCACCTTTTGAGGCCTAAAAATAATCAAGCCAATTTTTTATACATTGTTCTGAAGTAAAGAAATAGTAGTCAGAAGATGCGATGTCTGGGCTATACATGTTTCCAAATAGTTTTTACCTAGTCACGCATCATGAGACCAATCATTGTCATGAAGGAAAATAATGGACTCGTGCGCGATCGCATATTCTGACCATTTCTAATTCAATGCTTTTTTCACTAAAATATAGAACCATGGATATGCGGATTTGGTGTCGTTTTTTCTAGTTGGGAGGGGTCACGTATGATTATTAGTACTTTGGATTACAATGTTTTAATCCACTTTTTATTTCGCGTAACAATTCGATGTAGAAAAAATTTCGTTTTGTGGCACTGATATGCAAAATCACTTTTCGACACCTCTTTACTTTAGTTCGTGTGACACTAGACTGCACCAAAATATATCGACTTTAGAATTTTGACCGCAAATATTAGTGAATATTAGTTAACCTGTGCCGCGGAAAATATGTCGTTTTTGCAGTTTTAAGAAAAATTTTGCATTTAAATACTTTGATTTATAACTAAATGTTAATCGTAAAATAATTAGGTCAATTCCTTGTATGACTAAGCCGTACACTTCAATCTTTTAGTCGAGAAACATCGTCGTACGTATAGGCTATCTCTTTTAATTTACGAGATATTGGGCCTTCAAAATTAAAAGTTTTTTTGACATACTTTAGAAATATAGCGGATCCAATATTTCCCCGATTTTTTTGAAATATTTTTTATTTTATTAACTTTAGATATATGTTTTTGAATTTAAAAAATTTAAAAAATACCGCACAAAATCTTGAGATGATCTTTTGTCATTTTTGAGATAAAATACATTTTTAATAATTTTTTACAAAATGTGTGAGAAAGTAAACAGTCATTCTATTCAGAAAAACTTTGATTTAGCGAAGCTGAGGTTTGAAATACGCCAGAAGTGAAAACCGGCAGAAGAAAACCGTTTTAATCCAGACCAAAATCCTACCCAGGCCAAAAATAGAACCATTTTCATTCTGAAAATGCCTGATATTATCCAGAAATGTTATCGTATAATGTATTTTTCATACCAGAAAATGTCATAAAATCCTTGGGCACTAGGTCATTGGACGTAGGTGACTTTTCGTAAAGATTTGGGAATTTTGTCACCTTTTTTTTCAAAATTTTCTTTTTTAATTTTGGGAAATTTTTCATTCCTTCTGGGTAATTTTTGTTTGTCATTTTATATCTTTTTATTTTTGATGTTTTGGGTGATTTTTTCTCCTGCTCGAATAACCGCCCAAGAGAAAACCGTCCAAAACAATCGCCCAAAAACAATTTGAGTTTTTAACATGGTTAATATTTTTGGTGTTGCTCATTGTCACGCAAATTTTGAAAATGTAAAGTTACCCAAAAATATTTTTTGCGCTATTGTTCCTTTGTTTTATTTTAAGATAAAGCGTGATCCATTTCGAGGTTCCCTACTTTTTTTAAAGAAAAAAGCAGAGAAAATTCAAATTTAATGGGGAATGTTTATTATCATTTGAAAGAACATTCTTTGGCATTTATTTTTTGAGTATTATGTCTATCAAATGTTGGCCGTCGATACGTCGCAGATGGTCCATCCGTTGAGTCCAATTTTCGATGACTCGTTCGAGCATTTCGACTGGTAACTGGCGAATGACACGCGTGATGTATTCCTCCAAGGCCTGAATCGGGTTTGTTCGCATAAACTTTAGACTTTACATATCCCCACAGGTCTAACGGTGTTATGTCACACGATCTTGGTGGCCAATCGACCGGCCCAAAACGTGAAATTATGTGCTCACCGAAGTGTTCTCTCAATAAATCCATTGATTGATGCGATGTGTGGGAAGTGGCGCCATCTTGCTGAAACCAAATGTCGCCGAGATCACGAGCTTCAATTTCAGGCATCAAATAGTCGGTTATCATGGCACGATAACGGTCGCCATTAACGGTTACGTTTCCACCGGCCCACAAAACACACCAAACCGTTGTTTTTCTGGATGAAGTGGCAGTTCTTGAATCACTTCAGGTTGCTCTTCGTCCCAAATGCAGCAATTTTATTTGTTTACATACCCATTGAGCCAGAAATGGGCCTCATCGCTGAACAAAATTTTCCTCGAAAACGTCGGATCTTCTTGGAACTTTTCAAGAGCCCATAGAGCGAAGCGATGTTTCTTGGGAAGGCTGAGCGGCTTCAGTTGTTGCACAAGCTGTATTTTGTACGCTTTCAATTTAAGATCTCGACATAAAATGCGCCTAGTCGTTCCATACGTCAGTCCGAGTTGCTGCGAACGGCGCCGAATCGATTCTCCACGGTCTTTGTGTACAATCTCAGCTAGGGCCGCTATATTTTCTTCAAAGCGTGCTGGACGTGGTCTATTCGGTCGAATATTATCCAATAATGAATGCTGGGTCTCAAAATGAGTGATGTCAAATAATACTAAACAAAATAACATGACAGCATGACACGACTCACACGTGATCTGTCAAAAAAAGGCTATTGAAAAAAGTATCTCTACTTGAATCACCCATTATATCAAAATTTATAAATGTAAAAATTATATTATAAATTTATTATACTTGTCCGACATGTCGCAAAAAAGTTAAAGATTTCATGGAAATTTTTTCATAGATTTGATAACATTGTTACACATATCATATATATTTACACTTTTTTAAATTTTTATTAAAATTTGGAAAAGTAGTCAAATATTTGTGTTGTAATAAAATATTTTGAAGTAATTGTTTTGTTGTTATAAAGCCAAAGGGTTCATTGGTATTTTATTGAAGTATGATAAACTTTACCACAATCTACCATATTTTTTTACGGAAATAATTTTGTTCGCAATTTTTTTTAATAACAAAAAATATGAGTTTATAGGGAAATAAGTATTTAAAAAGGTCTTAAAGGCCTATAAATATTCAATTGATTTAAAAAATTGTATGTCAATATTTTCAGCATTAAAACTATATCAACGAAGAAAAAATAAAAAAAGGTAATTAGAATCAGAGATTCCTGATTAATATTTTTATTCGGAAGATGCCTGATTTTGTATCTTATCATATAATGTATTACTTTTCATACCAGAAAGTGCCATAAAGCCAGTGTATATTAGAACATTGAACGTGTGTGATTTTTTGTAATGATTTCGGTATTTTTTTCACCTTGTTGTTTTGGTAACTTCTAAACCAATCAAGATATGCTAAAACTGTTTGGACAAAAGATGTATGACTAATAAAGGTTTGGAGTGGCGCGATATTTTTTTTCGAAAATTGTCACATAACGATCACGTCGGAGAAGCGACGAATTGCTTTTAAAAAGTTAAAATATACCATAAATATGCTCTTAAGACCAAAATATGCGAATATATACCATCAATAGTGAAATATAGGGGAGAATATATATTAAATATTGTTATACAAATTAGGTGTTCAAAATGTCCTAATAAATTTAGTGATATATTTCGTTTTTGTAATTAATTTCGGCAAAAGCTATTTAAATACCTAAATTAATAATTTGCAGCATTTTATATTTCAGTAATTTAACCGAAATAAAACATTCTCCAAAGCAGCTAAAACTATTTTTTTTTTTATAAATCAGTTACATAACAATCTCTTAGCTCTACTTGTAGACCTTCCAATTTTACTTAACAAAAATTTTTACATAAAGGTAATCAAATTTACAAAACAAAAAATTACGTAATGGACATTAATCTTTAATTACTTTTGCAAATTAATTTGCTTAAAAAAATAAGTACATTTCAATTGTTTATAAAGTGTAGATTTGGTTCCCATGCTGTCACTTGTACATACTTATTTGATATACATTTTGTTTGTGTATTTTACATTATTAATAATATTTTCAACAAGACCAAACAATATAATCAACACTGAACATAAATCTTAATTATACACAAATCACTCCATTTGAGGTATTTATTTGCTTGGTTTTCGTATGTCTTTTGTTCAATACCGGTGATGATGTTTTTGGGAAACATCTAAAATAAATCATAATACTCTCTTATACTCGCAATAACCTTGATTGACAACTCTAATTAATATTTTTAAAAAATGATATTTAAAAGAGGCTAAATAATGACATATTTTATATATAAAGCGATACTGACTGATGTTTTGTAAGCTGCCGAAAATTTTAGCATTAATGATTTTTTTTTTTTTTTTGAAAATATTAAATTTGCAAAATAACACTTAAATTACCGGCATAAATGACAAATTGATAAACGGACATGAAAGTTGTACAAGTAGCAAATCGTTACCTTAGCTATCGATATTTTTGTGGGAATTGTTATTTTTAGGTAAATTGAATTCCTTGTAATAAGTAGCCTGACTCTTTTCACGATACTATACATATACATTTTTTATTTTTATTTTATATTTAATGGATTTTTTATTAAAATAAATTAATTTTTTTTAATTGGAAAATAATTATAAATCATATTATCATTATGTGCCAATATAAAGAATGTGTTATTAATTTTTTAGGCCGGTAAACAGAAAATGAAATTTTAAATAACTTTTTAAAACTTAACCATAGGTCTACATAAAGCGTCTTCCAAAGGGGAGAACTAAACAGAAGACAGACGCACATGTTCGACCATCAAATTATCAACAATGGTACCATTACACAACAGATGCACACAATTGTAAGGTAATCATGACGATCGATCGATCATAACCGTAAAATCATAAAATTCAAAAAATAAGACTGGATTTATAATAAATATATATTATCTTCACGGTTTGCATACAGGTTAAATCCTATTACGTATTTAAAATTTCTTATGCCAAACGATCATTGATAATATTTAAAAACTTTATTTGGTGGGCGTGGAAGTAACTGTCACATATTCGAATAATGATTGACTAAAATTATTAAGAAAAAAAGAATAAAAAAAAAAAGTTATGTCTTATTTTACATTCCGTCAAAGGTTAATGTAGATTTTAATGGTGCGCGATCTTATGTACAATAAGTATTTATATGTATGAATTTGCGTTGGCATGTTAACTTAAATAGAGTTACGTGTAAACATAATTACTGCACCTTTACAAAGACATGTAAAAATATAAAAAAAAAATATTTAAAGTATTTCAAGAAATTGTTTTTACAACGAACAAAAAAAGGATTATTTCAAATTAATTTTAAAAAATTAGCAAATATTTTATAACATTGCAAATTTTTGGTTACATTCCCTTTTGTGTATATTTCTTTAACGGATCTTACCAAATAAATAAAAAAATTAATTCTGAAAATTGTTGTACTACAACACATATACTTTAATTTACCTGTCAAGAAATTGTTTTTGCATATGTGTCTTTGTTGCTATTTCAAACAATTCTTGTAACTTTGGAATCGTCAACCAGGCTTCAGTGTGATGCTTATAATCACATAATACAAAAATATGCGTTCTAGTCTATAATATGAATTTCAAATTATATATTAAATATGTCAAGTGAAAGAACTAAAAGCATTATTATAATCCTCAAATCGGAAAAAGTGTCAAAGATGTTGCATAAATGTATGCCTTATTAGGGCAAATGCTTATAGCGTATTAAATCGCATTGAATGACAAAACTTTGGGGATTAAATATAGTAGAAGCCGTCTGCACAAAATATTTGGCAGAGTAGAACATAGAAAAGTTAAGAAAACTTCGCAAATATTCATTAGGGCTCTTGTTGGAGGAGTCTAAGATGAGTATGTCATTTTTGTCTTTTAAAAAACAATAAGAAAGACACTAAACGAATACAAATACAGGTGGAAAGCTACGAGGAAAGGAACACTATTATTGAGTCAAAATGTTACAAAATTATTTTCATTTCCTATAATGCGTGGTGAAAAACCTCAAAATTTCTGGGTTGAATTAACATTTTGTGGGAATGTTAAAATTATGTTGCAATATTACTGAATCCAGATAGAGTATGGTTGCAACCTTCTAAAGCCTTTAGAATTAAAAAAGAGATATTCATACATTTATATTTAAAAGATATTCTAAAATACAGATATATAAAAAGGTATTTTGTTCAAAGTAGTTATAAATTCGGTATTTTTATGAAACAGTATAAATGTGCAACAATATTTGAAGGCTTTGAAAGCTTGTTTAATAAAAAGTGGAACTAAATCAGAGTTTATGAAGGACAACAAGCCAAAATTCAAGTTATGTTAAAATAATGACTCCAAACACATAGGGCCAAAGAGTCATACTGAAGCCATTAAATTTTTGCCCATATGTGAAGAAGTATGTGGCTAAGAAGTATTACAAGACCATAACGAACTAAATCAATGCAATATTGGTGAAATATACAAAATTTCAATTGACTATGACGTTCATTAGTTAATTTATTTGAAAAAAAAGATTCTCCAATCAGTTATACATGCCATATTAAATTTTAAATCCCGAAATTTTGAGATTTTTTTAAACCGTTTTATAAATGTAAAAAGAATTTCTTGATACGAAAATTTTTGTGTTTTGCTTAGTTTTTGCTCTCTTTATACCCGACACCACTATAGGAGGATGGGGTATTATGTGTTTCTGCTGATTTTTGTAACGCATAGAAAAAATCATTCAACACCCACCTTAGAGTATACCGCTGGCTGGCTGTCCATATAAATTTTGTGCACAAAGTACAGGTCGCAATTTTGAGGATAATTCAATGAAATTTGGCACGTAGGACTTTCATGACACAAGGACGAAACCTATTGAAATTGGTTATGATCGTTCCATTATTTCACCTAGCCCCCATACAAATGCCCTCTCGGAATAGGGGTTTAACGATCATAAATGCCTTAAATATTTTAATGAAATTCGGTGTAAGGAAGTACTGTATAAGTATCAATCTTTGTGCCAAATTTCATGAAGATCCATAAATGGCCATAAATCACATGCACATGTTAGTATCATTTTTATATTTGACACAAATAAGTTTTATATAAGTAGAAATCATAGTGACAAATTTTATGAGGATCGCTCCATAATTTACCATAGCTCCCATATAAGCCCACTTTCGGGAATCACCCTAAAGTGCATAAATTCATATAAATATTAGTATTAACGTAATATTCGTATATTTTATTTTTCACTTAGTAAAAGTACCGCAATTGTCCACATGACTAATATAAGACCCCTCCACAAATTTTGATGGACATGCACAATGGTGTGGAGTATTATATGGTTGGGCTTGGCTAACTATATATTTCTTACTTGTTTTATTATTTTTTTTGTTTTATATTTTAATAAATATATTAGATAACATATTCGTATTAAAAAAATACTACTAAGCTGAAAATTACATATTTTTTTAAATTCAAACTATGGAAAACTCATGTTTTCTTTCAATGTAAAAACAATTTCTTGACATACTGTATGTATGCATATAAAATTTTTATTTTGCTTTTAGCTTCAACATCTTAATTTTAGCTTCTAGTTTTTTTACAGTCTCTTTTGATGTTTAAAATTACCTTAAAAAGGCTAAAATGATAATATTTCAACAACGAAGAAAATAACTTCTTATTTACTATAACTAATTTTATTTTTATAGTACCATCCATTCAAGTATATTTGTGTCTTTATACGCACAAATAATCGAGATTATTGATATTTAATAAAAAATTTCGCCTGCGGCTCTTCATTCTCCAAATAAAAGTGCCTTAAGTAATTTTGTGGTGTAAATAAATCGATAATTAAAAATATTTTTTAATATAAGTACTTCATCAACATGAGAAACTATTAATGAAAATAATTTAAACAAAATCTGGTTAATAAGGAAAATCTCCCAAAAATTTGGAAATGTTTAATCAAAAAGGAATTATAGTTTGAAAATGACGAAAATCACTTCAGAACATTAGGTGATTTTTCATATGAAATATAACCCTTATTTATATGGAAATTTTTTGGGTGATTATTCATGGAGTCATTTTACCGGGTGTTATTTAGAAATTTATTACAATTTCTTTAGCAAAATTTCAAAAACTAATGAAAACGGGAAAAAATAAGTTTCTAAATTAAAAAAAAAAACTTTTTCTAACCTTATTGTTTATCCATTTTAGGCCCTTTTTAAGGCTCAATTTAGCCTCTTTTTTCTCATCTCCTGGCAAGACTGATAAAATGTATAAATACATTTTGTTAAAATAAAGTACCTCAGACAAATGAACATAAAGATATGATTTTTTGTTCTTGGACTATTCAAAATACCTTTGTAACATTTCTTTAGTTTTTATTTTAAGACAATATAAATGACAATAGATTATTATATGATATTGCTTATTTATTATATTCAAATACGCTGTACTCATGCTGTGCTTAGTATTTTCAGAAATTAATATAAAAATGTAAATTGAAAGACATCTGTAAATGTCGATGTTTATCTTCTTATTGCATTGGGTTCCCTTTAGCCAGCTTAAAATAAATTTAAGCCTTTTATAATAAAGGTCAAGATTTTTAAAAGGGGGAAAAAAAGAAATATGTATTAAAGGTATTATATTTAAATAGCTTATAAGTTGGCTAATGCCACGAAAAATATTATAATAATAAAAATATACACAAACAAATCCAAAAATCTTTTACAAAAATATATGAACAACATTTTGACGCTTTTCCTCACCCTAATCGAAGTTCAAAGATTTGAAGCCGTTATAGTTAGATAGGATAATAATGCCTAAAGTATTTAAATTATGAAACTTTTTAAAACCAAAAGAAAAAAAATCGGCGTAAATGTAAATGTGTGACGAAATATGAAACAAGTTTCCGATAGGATTTGGAGAGCAAACAATGAGTATATTAAATTTCATCTTCTTAAAAACTGACTTTAAAAAATATTACATAAAATAAAAAAATAAATCTGCGTGTCTCCGCTCCCTGATAGAAATTTTAAAATTTGGCTCCGTTAGAATTTGTAGCACGAATTTTAATTTTCTACTAAGAAAAAAATTGTTTATAAAAAAGAGATATATTATTTATTTTCAGGTTTAAAGCTAAAAGAACACACATTAAAGAAAATAGTAGTAAAATTAAAGTTAAACAAAATCTATGATCTATGTTATTCCATCTATATATATATATATATATATATATAAATGAAATATGTTTGCCTGTTTGTTGGCTTATAGACTCCTAAACGACTGAACCGATTTTCCTGAAATTTTTACAGTAAAATCACATGAGCCCCGAAAATTAAATAGGATAATTATTTTTTCGATAGGCGCAGGGGAAGTGGTACCCCCATAGGATACCAACATTAAATATCGGATATCTTAAGAGCCGCTGCACCCATTTTCTTAATTTTTTTTGTAGTAGGATCTTTTGAGCAACGAAATTGAAGTAAGAGAGTTGCAGGGGGATTGGTACCCCCCATAGGACGCCAATGTTTAATATCGAATATCATAAAAACTGTTATAGTGAGAATGTTCAAACTTGGTAAGAGTTACTCTTATGATAAACTACACCTTTGAAAATTAAAATAAAGGAGGTAGGCACAGGGCGAGCAATATCCCCATATGATGCACATATTAAATATCGCGTAACTGAAGAACGTGGTTAAAACCACTGTAATGGAAAACTATAAATTTCAAAATAAAAATGAGCTGGGTGGACAGTTCATAAGCATTATTAATAACAATTATTTAATCGAATTAGTTGCTATTGATAATAAAAATAAATATATATTAAACTAATTTTTTTTAAGTGTATATTTACAAAACAAGTTGAAATACAATACGTATGTAAATAAATAAATTAAATCATAAAAAAATATATTTGTATTTTTTCACTCTTATTTTATTTTAACAATGCAGCGAAGCGCACCGGGTTAAGCTAGTATATCATATAGTTTAACATTTTGATGAACTAAAATCCGATTCTGTTACCGAAAATTTGACATTTAAAATGTAATTTATAATTAAAAACCAGATACAGTATAAATATCGACAATCCGGATAATTGTTTGCAGATCCCAATCCGGATTGTCGAATTATCCGAATTATCGAGGTTTTTTTCTGGTCCACTTTTGTTAAGAAAAAAAAAAAAATCTATTAAAATATAATGGGTGATTCAAGTAGAGATACTTTTTCAATAGCCTTTTTTTTTGACAGATCACGTGTGAGTGGTGTCATGCTGTCATGTTATTTTTTTTAGTATTGTTTGGCATTTCATAATGGAAAGACTTACGCCTGAAAAACGTTTAGAAAACGTTCAGCTTTATTACGAAAATTCACGTTCTGCGAGGAATGTGTTTCATGCACTTCGCTTATGGTCAACATAATCGGCCTACTGAGCGTACTATTCGCAACACCATCACTCATTTTGAGACCCAGCATTAATTATTGGATAATATTCGACCGAATAAACCACGTCTAACATGCTGTAAAGAAAATATAGCGGCCGTAGCTGAGATTGTACACGAAGACCGTGGAGAGTCGATTCGGCGCCGTTCGCAGCAACTCGGACTGACGTATAGAACGATTTGGAGCATTTTACGTCGACATCTTAAATTGAAAGCGTACAACATATAGCTTGTGCAACAACTGAATCCGCTCGACCTTCCCAAGCGACATCGCTTCACTATATGGGCTCTTGAAAATTTCCAAGAAGATCCGACGTTTTCGAGGCAAATTTTGTTCAGCGATGAGGCCTATTTCTGGCTCAATGGGTATGTAAACAACCAAAATTGCCGAATTTGGGACGAAGAACAACCTGAAGAGATCCAAGAACTGCCACTTCATCCAGAAAAAACAACGGTTTGGTGTGGTTTGTGGGCCGGTGGAATCATCGGTCCATATTTCTTTAAAAATGATGACTATTTGATACCTGAAATTGAAGCTCGTGATCTCGGCGACATTTGGTTTCAGCAAGGCGGCGCCACTTTCCACACATCGCATCAATCAAAGGATTTATTGAGAGAACACTTCAGTGAGCACATTATTTCACGTTTTAGGCCGGTCGTGTGATATTACACCATGGACCATCTGCGACGTAGCAACGGCCAACATTTGATAGACATAATCTTCAAAAAATAAATGCAAAAGAATGTTCTTTCAAATGATAATAAACATTCCCCATGAAATTTGATTTTCTGTGTTGTTTTCTTTAAAAAAGTAGGGAACCTCGAAATGGATCACGCTGTACCATTTATTTAATATGTGAAACACTTAGGATTTCAGTTCAAATTTTTCGTCTAATAACATTCCATATTTTAAGTTTTTCAACAATATTCGGTTATTTATAAAAAATAAATTTGATTATTCTATTTTTACAGAAGAATCTTTAGAACAAAATTTAACTGAAAATGAAGGAATTCAACTACCATCAACACTTACATCATAATTAAATCATAATTCTTATTGTATTTCCCAAGTTATAATAAAATTTTAATAAAAATAACATTTTATTATTCAATCCATTTGTAGTTTATGGAATGAGTTAGGAAATGCCGTCCGGATTACCCAATAATCCGCATTATCGAATTCATACTATATTCATAAAATTGCTAAATTCCCAATAAAATGTTTTCTTGAAAAAACCAAATCCTCTTTTTATTAAAGTTCGAATTTTTTACAAAGTAAATGATATTCCAATAATATTAAAAAATGATTTTAACTAAATAAACAGTATTAAAAAAAAAAAGATAGTAATAATCATTTAATTCGCAAAAAAAAAAATTGCCAAATAAAAATTTTTTAGTCCTTTGATTTTGATCTCCGGTCAAATAAGGGCTTCATCTCAGAATTTGATGAAAGGGAGCGAATTTTTACGTATATCTTTATCTTGGTGTATTATGCATATTATTAAAAGTCTATTAAAAAAAATCAAAAATAAATGTGAATGTGTACTTTAGCAAAATTATTTGAAATTGTATACTCTATAAATGTTTTAATGGCATCAAAACACATACGATGCATAATATATACAAAAAACTGAGTTTTGTAGCCTTCAGCAGCGAAAAACTCGCGTAGCATACACGTGATTTTGGGTGAATTTTAACAGTATGTATAAGATACCAAGCCAAAGTGTCTATAATTCTTTAAATTGTCAGATCACTGCAGCATTCTTCAAGCAGAGATCTCGGCCATAAAGAGAGCAGTGAACTGGTGAATGTACTATAGGCTATTCGGAGACAGTCAAGCCGCGATCAAATCGCTTTCGGGTGTATTTTCGATATTCAGATTGATACACAAATGCCGGACATCTCTGAATAAGATGGCGAGACATTCAAACCTGGAGCTGGTTTGGGTTAGAAGTCATTCAAGCACTCCGTGCAATTTTATTGCGAATGCACTATCCAGAGATGGATCCCTTTTTCAAGGTGAAGATACGGACCAACTGGTTGGAGTACTGTTTGCGGCCTGCAGATCAATAATTCTACGCAATTTATCGAGGATTACACAGGTTAGATAGGCAAATGATTCCACATGTTCAACATCGAGACAAATATGACCCTATTATTGATCTAACTTCACCATGGGACTATCGAGGCATCGGCTAAGAATTCTGGTAGCCATGGTGATAGTGCATTGGATTGCTGTTGCGCATGCTAGTGCTCCCTTTTGCTGGTGCGCATGCTAGTGCTCCCTTTTGCTGGTGCGCATGCTAGTGCTCCCTTTTAACGACTTTTGCAGAAGTTACCGGGATGAGGAACAGAAGGAAACAGTGCAGAATCTTTTATTCTACTGTCCCACTCTTGCCGAGATCAGGACTGCTAATTTTGGATGTCCGTTTATACATGTATTATCAGATCTCTCTGATATTGATATCTGATGGATCATTCACATGCGTTGGATTGGTTCGTTTCGAACGCTATTATGAACATGTGAGTTAGTAACACAAAATAATGCATTATTTAAGACAGATTACATAGTAGATATATACTGTCCATCTGTCTGTCTTTCCGGGACTACAAATATTGTTCTATTATCATGATTTCACTTAATGAACGTATTTACACTAATTACACAAATTCAAAAATTCGGGTCTCGTGTATTGGAACAATGTGCTATTATAACGAATTTTTCATATTGTCATATCTGCAAGGTTCATTTTAATCACATTTTAAAAATTGGATTTTATTCTAGATCGTGCAGAAATATAGAAAAAGTATTAAAAAGCCGATTTCAAGCTATTTAGTTCTCAACGAAACCTAAATGGATAAGACACCACTAATGCCGATGAAGTCAAACAGTAAAATAAGGAAATTTACGATTGCAAACCAGTTTATGGCCATCGAACCGGATCTCGGCTTACGACATTACTGTAATCACATCTAAAATAGCGTTTAAGACGCTAGGTTTAATCTCTCTTTTAATTTCCCAAAACGTCTGGCACTGCTAATTAAGTTCCAAAACGTCTGGCACTGTTAATTAAGACTGGGTGCAAGGTGAGATCCATGTTTAGGTTTCAACGAAACCACGAATGCTGATGAAGTGTGTAGCGACAGAGGAAATACATTCTGCTGGTGTTTATCTTCAGTCTACAAACTCTGATTTAATAGCATCAAATAGTGACAACAAAGCAATTTACGATTCTAAAATTGTTTACAAGCGATTTTATTATGGTAATGAATATTATATAATCGCAAAAATGGGCAAACTGATGTCAGATTTTAAGATTCGAGTATTTTCATTGCTTTGGTTATATATATGTTTTTAATAACTGAACTGAATGACTTAATTCGTGATTTGAATAAATTAAAACAATTAGTAGTATTGACATCATCATTGCTATAGAGGTAAACAATATTTGACAGTCTAACAAAAGTTAATGTAAACGGAACCAAAAATAAATCACTATTCTCGTTTCTTAAGAGGAAGACAATATATAATTCGGTGTAGAAATAATGATTTATTTAATTACATGAATATGCCGTGAGATGTCATTTGCGATGGAAAACGCCACAGAGCACTTTCTATGTTCACATAAAACTTTAACTATCAAAAATTTCTTCAAAATGCTTTACCGAGAAGTTCAAAAATCAAGAGTGAAATATCTATCAAAAAATAACGTAAAGTAAAGGGCCAGCGATGGGATAATTCAGAAATTGTTTATTAGACCTCAAATGAAGACGCAAATATTTTTGATGATGTCTCGAAAACTGGAATCAATTTTCAAAAAAAGGAGTGAAGATTCGAACTCAGCATCCTAAAAACCCTAAGAAACTATTTTTGATTGCTCAAGTCCAAATCCTTGTATACCTTATCAAATAACAATAAATTTCAAATTCAAAGATAGTTTGTGAAATAATTTGTAAATGTATTTAACTCATATTTACTAATTTATTTATTTATTTATTTTATAGCCAATGAAATTACAATTTCTTACAGGTTAGCATATATATTATTCTTAAAGCTATTTACAGTAAAATGTTTTCCATAATCATTCAGTAACAAAGTCTTATTATTTAACTAAGTTAAAAATACTCATCTTAATTGGAGTTTTGGATCGAAAATATTTGATTTTCAAAGGAGCATAATTTCTATTTGGATGATTTGGGATTACGAATTCGATATTACGAAGCAGGAACTCGGAATTAATTAAACCTTTTACTAAATTAATTACAAATGAAATTTTAACATATTTTCTCCTACTTTCAAGAGTGGGGAAATCAATAAGACAAATTCATATGATGGTAAATTCATATTAGGATTCCATGCAAGTTTACGAAGAAAAAATAAGAGAAACTGTTTCTGGACCGATTCAATTTTCTTTATACGAACTTTGTATTGAGGATCCCAGACCAAGGAAGCATATTCCAGGATTGGTTTTACGAGAGATATGAATAATTGCTTGGAAACGTAAGGATAATTAAACTCTCTTCCCCAATGCTTGAGGAAACCTAGAACTGCTTTTGCTTTATTAACAATTTGCGAAACGTGGGAATTAAAGTATAGTCTACAATCAAGCAACATACCCAGATCAAGAAATTCTTCATCTAGATCAAGTTGATATTCATTTATTGTGTATCTACAGAGTACTGGACTTCTTCTGTAGAACATCATGTGTTTACACTTTCTTAAATTCAGATCCTTTAGATTCATCATACACCAATCATAAAGATTGCCAAGATCTGATTTGAGTAAGGAACATTGATAGGAATAGTTAAAGCTATGGAACAACTTTATATTAATATTATAGAATTCTTAATGCAAGTTGGTAAATCATTTATAAATATTAGGAATAATAAGGGGCCGAGCTGACTACCTTGCGGAACACCGGATAAAACAGCAATGGTTTTCGATATACATTATCTAAATAATACGCATTGGCATCTATTTTTAAGATATGTAGAAATCCATTTAAGGAAAACAGGAGATAATCCGAGTTTATCCAATTTGAACAATAGGATATCGTGATTTATTCTATCGAAAGCTTTACTGAAATCTGTATATATTGTGTCTGTCTGTAAACCGGAATCAAATTCAGTTATAACTGAGGTTGTGAATTGCAAAAGGTTAGTAGTAGTGGAACATCCTTTTCTAAATCCACGCTGAAATGGTGAAAGATAACAAACAATTTGATGCGAAATCTTTTCGAAAAGTTTCGGAATAACAGTTGATTTAGCAATACCCCTATAATTGGAAATATTTGATCTGCTTCCAGATTTAAACAAAGGTATAATATAAGATTTCCTCCAAACTTCCTCCATAATAATATTAAGGATATTCTCAATATTATTGGTGCAAAATTTTGTTCATTTCTTACTAAAGATCAAAAATAAAAGACTTACAATTAGAAAATTATAAAAATTTTCTACTGTGCCTCATAGCTCTTCATCTGAGGAGTTTGTGGGATAAATTTTAAGAATTAAACACAAATATTCCTCTGCTAAGCTAGTGTCAACATTTATGGTAATTGGATTAATCGATTAGAAATTACAGATTTATTTTGATTTATTCTACCCTCGGTGCAGCGCAGTGTGGATAAAAGCATAGAATTCTGCAGGGAGTTTGTTCTACAATATGAACAGTTGGGCTAAGGAACAATCATGATGCCATTAAATGTTTTGTAAATTTTTGTCAAAATCGGTGCACTAATTTTTCATTTTGTCAATAACGAACAATATAGATTAAGGTTTGAGATAAAAAATGAAAGTCGATAGTCGGACTAAATATAATCAATAATAATTTACTTTTATATTAAAAAGATTAAAAATACAAATTTAACACTGCCTCAATGTCACTAAAGTGAGTTGCAAAACTTAAACTTAAACTGTAAAACTAAACTAACTAATCGACAAATATCCATTTATCAATCTTATACCAACGAAGTTAAAAACATTTAATAAAAAAATAAATACAATAATGGGGTTAGATCATTCACTGAAGCCTAAACACAAAGTACAATGTAAAACTTTTAAAAATAAATGATCATATCGAATCATATTCCACAATATAAATTATGATCAACAAATCAAATGCTTGTTGAGCAAAGAAAGAAATACAAAAGGAAAAAACCAACAATAATGTTGACGACCATTGACTTACCTCATTAATTTCATCTTCAAGAGCACGTTGGCGTGTTAATTCGCGTAAATGTTCGCGACGTTGTTCGGTAAGTTGTTCCAGACATTTGGCGGCACGATCAATTTCATTGAATAATAATGTTACCTTCTGTAGTCTAATTGCAACATCAATGTTACCAATGGTCGCTGTTGTAACATTGTTGTTGTTATTATTATTGTTGTTGTTGTTGTTGTTGGTATTGTGAATAAAGTTGGTGTTGCTGCTGTTGGTATAATTGGCGCTTACACGACTAGCTGGGTTTGTATAAGAAGTTTGTGAGTTGGATGAATAAATGGATGACTTAATGATGGGATTTGTTGCTGTTGTGGTTACTTGGGTTTGTAATAATGTTGCTGATGTCGTTTTTGTTGATACTGACGATGATGTTGATGATGATGATTTGGTTGCAATTGCTGAAATATTGTGACTAATCTGACTTTGATTTTGGTTGCTTTGGTAATTAAAGCTATAACTGCTGATACCCATGATCTTGTTACGATTATATATACCGCCGCTACTGCTGCAAATAGTTGCTGTGGTCTTGATACTGCCACCGTTACCACTACTATTGCCATTATTAATGTAGCTGTTAATACTTTTCGCCAATTCCTGCAAACGTAACATGGTGGCTGTACTACGTTTGCGCAAATTATGCAATTCAGAATCCATAAGTGCACGACTTAAGGCTCGATGTTGAGCATACAACTGACGCCTGGTTGGCAAACCTTGTAGGTCAGCATAGCGTATGTCATTTAAAGCAGCCACCAAACGATGTGCTGCACCCGTACACTGATTATAAAATGGTTCATATTGCATGAAAAAATCACGCCACTTCCGTGCGTCATGATGATGTAAACCACATAGACGACCACTAGGTGTCTGAGATGGTGCAACACTTGTCGTGACTTCATCAATACTAATGAATTTGATCGTATGTGTTTGAAATTTCTGCAAAGACAGAAAAAAAATAACTCATTTTAAAATGGAAAAATAAATTGGTTAAAAACAACGATTATGGGCATTTGATTTATTTTGTTATTTTCATTTGTTTGTTCATTTCTTCATTTTTTTTATTTATTTTTATTCTGTTCTTTCGATTTCCCCTTAAATTGCAGGTTAATTGAGGTTTTTATGTCTTATAGGCGTGTGGCGTTAACTAAAGTTTATATAAAAATAGCGAAAAAGCTCCCCAAATTATTTAAAACTATTTTAATGGTTTGAATTGTGTAAATTTACCGTGAGACTTTAATGATTTATTTAATGACAACTTACTTAATGTACGTTTCTAATTTTGGCTTTTAATAGGAGTTCATTAGATAAGTACATATTTTAAAACAAGTTTTGTAATAGAATAAAAAAATATATAAAATGAAATTAAATTAAATTTGTCGAAAAATTGGTTGGCTAAATTCAATGAACGGGTATTGGCTTTTAGGAAATATGTTTGTGTTTTTAAAGATTATTTAATGTACATCTACAAATAGTTTACCACTCTTTTAATCTCCCTTTCATTAAAAATGGAATCCTAATAGGGCTGAACAATCTGAATTTCATGGATTTCTTAAGGTCTTCAGAATAGGCAATAGAAATTACAATTTCTTATATATATTATTCTTAAAGCTATTTACAATAAAATATTTTCATAATCATTCAATAACAAAAACTTATCATTTAACTAAGTTAAAAATACTCCTCTTAATGCGGATTGGATTTAATGAGAAAAAAATATATAGATAGAAACTGTTGTATTGATTGCATATACGTCTCATGGGATCAAAGTTGGCATAATTGGTTCGAAAATATTTTATTTTAAAAGGAGTATAATTTCTAGTTGGACGATTCGAAATAGTGTCTCCTACTTTCAAGAGTAGGGAGATCAATAAGCTGTAATCAACTTTCATATGATGGTAAATTAATATTAGGATTCCATGGAAGTTTACGAGGACAAAATAAGAGAAATTGTTTCTGGACCGATTCAATATTCTTTATATGAACTTCGTATTGAGGATCCCAGACCACGGAAGCATATTCCAGGATATGAAAACTGCTTGGAAACGTAAGGATCATTAAACTCTCTTCCCCAGCGCTTGAGGAAACCTAGAACTCCGTTTGCCTTACTAACGATTTGAGAAACGTGGGAATTAAAGTATAGTTTACAATCGCTTCTTCTGTAGAACATCATGTGTTTATACTTTCTTAAATTTAGATCCATTAGATTCATCATAATGATTGTCAAGATCTGATTAGAGTAAGGAACATTAATAGGAATAGTTAAAGCTATGGAACAGCTTTACATCCTCTAAACTTTAGGAAAGTAACTACTAGATATTGAAATGTTGAATAAATATTTTATTGGAGATATAAGAGAATGTAAACATTTTATAAGAACACAGCTTGGAACACCGTCAGTTCCACATTTATCAGAATATTTTAGATTCTATACAGCTCTCAGTACCATCGATTTATCTAATGTTGGACAATTTATTAGGGTTGCAGCAGGAATTGGATATGGATAATTGGAAAGTCCATGTAAATCTTTATCAAAATAGGTGGATGAGAAGAAAGCAGCAAACATATCGCAAATATCTGCATCGTTTGAGAATTCTTTATCTCCAAATTTCATCATGGACGGATATCCAGAGACTCGACGCTTAGAATTTACGAACTGGTAAAAATATTTTGGATTATTTTTAAAGTTTCTTTTCACCCTAAAAAGATAATTATTGTAACATTTGATATTTTCCGAATTGTAAACTGATCTTGATATGGAGTACCTCATATAATCAATAGATAAACCGGATTTTTTATAATTTCTACAACGTTTGTTTTTCAAATTTTTCAAGCCATTGAGCTGATTTGTAGTCAAAGGCGGTCCATGTGCAATTTTTTCTCGTCATTGGTATTGATTTCTTAAAACATTTTAATAAGCCATTATAGAAATTATTCAAAATGATGTTAATATTACGAGGGCATACTTTATTGTGAGGAATATATTCAAACCAGTTTTCAGAACAAAGTAGGTGATTTAATTTGGAATAATCAGCTTTGATAACATCAAAAACCATCTTATCATTTACATTGGATTGTAATGATATCTTTATTTCGACGTATACGCTTATTTCAAGAGTGGGGTGATAAGTATCTTCAGGTGTTAATAATGGATTAATGCGAAGAATATTAAATTCTTCAGTTTGATCAACAAATACAAGATCAAGTAATTTGCCAAGCTTGTTTACTATGTTGTTTATTTAGAATAGTCCTAAATTAGCAATAGCATCCAGTAATTCAATAGATGTTTCCGATCTTATTGATGGGCTTAAAAAGCATGACTCAGGAGTTTCGCACCATTTAATATTTGGAATATTAAATTCACCAAGAACAATTATGGAGTCTTCAGGTTTGGATTGATTAGCTACAAATTTTATCGCGTTTTCATGTTGTTCATAAATTTGAATGTTTGACGCAGGAGGAATATAAGAGAGTGTTATAAAAATTGTTTTAAATTTGGCTTTAACACATACGGCGATAAATTCAATATTTTGATCATTATTAAGAATTATTTCTTCTGAAGGAAAAAGAGTTGAGACAGAAATCAAAACTCCCTCACCTTCTTTACCCACTCTATCACGTCTATAGAATTGAAATTTACTGCACATTATTTCAGAAATATGAATTTCTTTATCAGATTTATATCGGAGCCACGTTTCAGTGAGTACATGCTCAATATCAAAACTCTCTAAATAAAGATATTTTAACTTTGTGTTTATACCTCTAACATTTTGGTATGCGATGGAGATATCTGAGAAGTTGTAATAATTTTTTGGACAAATATTAATATTTAACGGATTATTTAATTCAATTAATTTTTTGGATTTGGATCAGAAGCCCTTGGAAGAATTACGTTATTATCATCACGATAAATAAATTGTCGAACAATTGTATTTCTTTAATAATTTCATATTTGGATCACAAACTTGTTTCATCTAGTGTTTTTTTACGTTTGGTAATTGAATATGGTGCATGGGTTAGCAGTTCGTACCTGAATTTATGGATTTTGTCCAAAACGAATATACACGTATTCACCCGTGCGATCTTCTTTTCTTACTGTTTAGACTGCATCTTGTTTGAATAACATCAGCGTTACACAGTCTAAGACTTTGCCGTCAACTAATAAAATGTATGTCCCGTAAAGTCAGTGATTAAAAAATTAGGATAATTAAAAGTAGTAATTTTAAATAATTTAAAAAATTTACATTTCTTGAAAAAACTACTTTTAAAAGAATATTCCTTTCAGTACGGTATGAGTTTGTGTCACTGATAACATTGGTCGGCAAAAAAATGTTCGTCCTCTTGTAAACAAAATATGTGGAATAGATGGAATTTAACCTGTCAAACGTGAATCTGCTTTCAGTTTTTTTCTATTAGGTCGTGATTTTTTTTATGGACATGTCTAATATCTTCCCCTTAATAAAGCGAACACGAGTATATTTTACCATAACTTGAGAACGGGTTATCCGATTTAGACAGTTCGAACACTGCATACGAAAATTGTATTTAAGTCATCTTAACATTACTTTTTTATCTGTCCAGCAGTTTCGGAGTTATTTAGAAATTTGTGTCGGAATAAATAATTTTTCATTCAAAATTGAAGAAATGAAACTGACAAAAATATGCAGTTTTTAATCCATTATCATAAAGTTAGTATTACTATTAATTAAATAATCCATGTATCATAAAAATTGATACACATGTCTTGATTTTATTGACAATACCCATGTATACATACAATTAAGTAGACACACGATGGCAAAAAAAAAGCAAAAAAAAGCTTTTTCTTCTTTAAACAAAAATAGGTGGAATTTGACGTGCTGAACACTAATCTGCCTACAGTTTTTTTGATTTTTTATGGGGATGTCTAATATTTCCGCGTTAATAAAGCAATTACAGGAGTATATTTCATTATAAGTCGAGAACAGTTTCAATTGTCTAAATCGGATAAGATTTAGACAATTGAAAGACCAACAGATGCAGACGAAAACTTTCTTCATTAGTTATTCGAAAATTAAAATTTTGATCCTTAATTCCAAAAGTATTGACCGGATAAAAAAAAATAATGTTAAGATAACCTGAGGATAACTTTAATCGGCTTATATATGAGTTTCATCTATCTAAATTTGACAAACCGTTCTCGAGTCATACAAGTGTAACCGCTGAATAAAGTGGTCATATTAGTCATGCCAATAAAAAAGAATAAGTACGTGATAGAAAAAAAGTAAAAGCAGATTCTTGTTTAGTTCGCCAAATTTCATCTAGTCAGAGCTACCAGATTTTGGGTTTTGACTCCTAATATGGGGAATTTTTGTTGCAGAAAAGGATGACAATTTTGGCTTGGGGATTGGTGAATTTGTTGGGAATATTAAAAATATTTTGGGGATTTTTTTTGGGAAATTTTGTTATAATTGCATCTTTTACTTAATTAATAAAATCGGAATTTTGGAGAAAAGTATATAATTTAATATTTAACTTGCATGTCATTGTAAAGTATTTAAAAAGCTAACGACCCTTACAAGCAATGCTTGTGTCTAATGCGAATTTTCGATTAAGAGTTTAGCAAAAACTAAACTTCGAGATAGCATGTGGTATAAGTTTCTGGAGGCATCTTAACTCATTAATATCCACTGTACCTGATTGAGTACAGTTGAATTATCGGCTGTTATTTTTGAAGTTTAAAGAGTTGCAGTTTTTTCCTTCTTATTTAAATTTTTAAATAAGTGTCAAAGAGTGATTTAAAAATAATCAGAAAATTGATGTGAATTTAAACTCTTTGAGAAAAAGAGCAAATCATGTAATTTTGCCATAAATTAAGTTTTCGTATTTCCCAATGTTCTTCTAGAATTTGACTTTTTTGGTAATATGATGATTTATTTCTAAAATATATGATATATAAATGTTTCCTTATTTATTTTTGTGAAAGAAATCGTCCTGGAAATGCTCAAACAAAGAGAGACTTATATATTTTTTTAAGATTGGTTTGGCCAAAAAAAAAAAGTGTATGGCAGCCCTGCATCTAGTCCACTTTATTGTAGGTATGCATGGGTATTTTCACTTAACTGTGAATAAAATCACGATTTGTGTGGTTTATTTTATTCTTACCAGCGTTTTGTTAAAGATAAAAAACTTTTAAGAAAAATTGTTCAATTTTGCAATAAAACATTTTTTCGGACACTAATTTCTAAATAATTTCGAAGATATTGAGCATATAAAAAAAATTATGTTAGGAAATTATGTTAGGTTATGTTGAAGACATTTTTGTACGCATTTTTTGGTGTACCATTTTACAAATCGTACACACCGTCCTTGAGTTATGGTAAAATATACTCGCATAATGGCCTTATTATGAGCGAAATATTAGACACGTTCATAAAAAAAATCTAGACCTGATGGAAAAAACGAAAATTCGTGTTTAGTACATCAAAATCCATATAGTACAACTATTAGTTTTCAGAGAATGATTTTTTTTCTGATCAGTGTAATCAGTGTTGTCAGTTTAGACTTTTAAGGCTAAATCAAGCCTTTTTATTTGCTTTTAGCCTTAAAATTTTCGTTTTATCTTCCAAACTTTTTTTAGCCTTTTTGAATTCTTAAAATTGCCATAAAAGACTAAAATTTTAGTATTTCATCAACGAAGAAAATAATTTCTTACTTTTTAATACTAATTTTATTTTTACAGAATCATCCATTTAAGCATTTTTGTGTATTTATTCACACAAAAAATCTAAATTATTTACATTTGGCAAAATATTTCACCTGCGGTACACAGTGGTTCCAAAAGGCATTTTTTTTTTTTTAAATAATTCTGTAACTTATGAACTGTTGGATCTATCTCAATAAAATTTCAGAGACGAGTAGGGTTTAGTGTTCCCGTGATATTTCTTTTCCCGAGAAATTAAATTCTTCATATTTAAAAGCACTAATTTCTTATAAAGAATATTAAACAATAGTATAAATCAAAATTATTTAACAAAAAGTAATATTAAAGTATGATGATTCGTTCAAGATTTAAACAATTTTAAATATTTCATAAAAAGAAAATAAGCACCTATTTTAAGTTATCCTAATCAAGATTCCGAGCTTCAGACTACCACGGTTAGAAAACTGTGAACTCACCTTGTCGAACAATGCAAAATACTTGGGCATTATTTTGGACTCTAAGCTTTCATGGAAACTGAACATTCAACATAGGGTTAGTAAGGCTACGGTAGCATACTACACCTGTAGAAAGATGTTCAGGGTGAAATGAGGTCTGAGTCCAAAATTGACAAAATGGCTATACACTGCAATAGTACGGCCCATTCTTGTATATGGATCTCTTGTGTGGTGGACCGCTACTAGTAAGAGATATGTGGTGGGTCAGCTTTACAGGATACAAAGATCCGCTTCCATTGGCATTGCAGGTGCATTACGTACTAGTCCATCAGAAGCTCTGAACAGTATATTGCACCTCACACCTATAGACCTATACATAATTGAATCATCAGTTAATAGTGCGATAAAATTATCTGCAACGAAATACTGGAGATCAAGAACGTATGGGCACGCGAGGATATTAAATTTAATACCCCCGCAATTCAATCAATTTACCGACTATATGAATCCCCACATGGACTTCGGAAATACTATTAAAGTCCTATTCTCCACCAGGAGTGAATGAAGAAAGGGTAATCTTCTTGAACAATATGGAACTAGGGTATACACTGACGGCTCAAAGATGAACTGCGGTGTCGGCTCTGGTGTCTTCTCTGATGATCTTGGAATTAGACACTCATGTAGACTCCCTGACGAGGCAAGCGTATTCCAAGCGGAAATACTAGCGGTCAGAGAAGCGTGTAAACTAATTCGCGATAGAAATATTCAAGGGAATATTGGTTTATTTGTCGACAGTCAAGCGGCAATACTATCGCTCAAATCACCGAAAACTACCTCTATTCTAGTCAGACAGTGTAAAGAGGAACTGCTTGGACTAAGTCGACTGTATGACATTACTATAATCTGGGTTCCTGCGCATAGGGACTACTATGGTAATGAACAGGCAGACGAATTAGCCCGGGTAGGCTCTGCTATGAATGCCTCCTTAGCGGTTTCTGTCGCAATCCCGTTAGGAACAGTCAAAAGCAGAATTCAAAAACACTTTCTAGAAAAGGCGGAAAATAGATGGCGAAATCTGGACAAATGTAGAGTCGCGAAAGAAACGTGGCCTACCTACAACGAGAAACGCTCAATGCAACTCATTGGCTACAAACGAAGGGACATCTCGAGACTAATAGCATTGTTTACAGGTCACTGGACGATCGGTAAACATGCAAGTAGACTTGGTCTCCCTTACAATGAATATTGTCGTAGTTGTGGCAATCGCGAGAAGGAGGAGACAGTTTTTCATCTTCTATGTGAATGCCCAGCCTTGAACGCAAGCAGACATAAACTTCTGGGAGGGCACCAATTAGACAACCTCTGTGAGATATCTGACACTAGACTCAGTGACATCATTAAATATCTCAATGCTACAGGCTGGATCTAATTAATTTATGTTCTCATTGTTTCTTCCCTACATTTCTATCTCATTACAGACTCAATACAACTAATTTACCTGGCGAGTAGTGTGGTTCCATCAAAACGGATTCTAACGAGTCTAATTGATTGCCTGTAAGATTACGGGCTACCACGTGAACGAACCAACCAAGTTATCCTAATCTATGGTACTATATTTAAGTTTCAATACAAATAGTTTTTCTTATCGTTTTATTTCCATTTTATTTTCAGTTTACATTATTAATTAATTCGTTCTAATTTAGAGATGTAAAACACAATTCTGGAAATAGTTTAAATTGGCTCCATTAATCATTTTAAAGTCCTCAGTTAAGTTTTAAACCTATAAATTTTATATATATTTCTTTACGGTTTCGTTGATTGTATAATGTGTCTGAAAAGAACTGAAACACGTTTTGTTTTCATGAATTTCATTAAAGTCGGTGAATTTCATTAAAGATGGTCATGAATTTCATTAAAGTCGGTGATGGCAATTATCCCAATAATAAAATAAAACTTACTAATTTTCATACATAATGAAAAAAAAGTACCCCAAAATATTTGAAGTTTAAAAGTCCATAAATTGGAAATTCGAACAAATTTTGCAAAACCATTTAGAAATTTTATAACCCTGATTTTATACTTCCATTTTGCGTTGGAATCATCTATCTATTTATTTATTGGTATATCAAATTCGATCAATCCGAATATAACCTTACTTGTTTAAATTCAATAATTGTAAGTTGTGTGTTCAAATAAAACATAACATGTTTTTTGTTTTGTAATTTTTTATTGTTTCCTGTTCGATACTATTTAGGAGCATTTGATCTATTATTCGGCATACAAAACTTGTACCTTGGAATATAAGAACAGTCAGCAATAACGTATGTTTTTCAGGCTAGCACAAAATATTGAAAATATTTTTATTTTTATATTATTGAGTTTTGATCATTCTTTGCCTCATTTAAATAATAAAGCTGAAAGCGTTGAGCGACTTTAGCCGCCAATTGAATCTTTTTCAAATACATGATCACTTTTTTGGCCCCTTTTTAAAATGGAGCTAAGTGGCGACTTTTAAATACTATGTGCTAAATGACAAAAACCAAAGTTGTTTGAAATTTCTCGACCCATTTATGGTAATTCCAACGAAGATATTAATTATAAATGATTTTTTTTATAAATATTCATAAATGTCAATTTATTTCAATTTTACTTTGCCTCATAGCAGTGCCTAGGTGGAACGACTTTTTTCTAAATTATCAGTAATGAAAAATAAATTATCCAACAGATTTAAGGTCAACACTTGGGAATCCATGTCTTCAGCCCTAAATTTGTTAGACGGGGATTAGGAAGGCTGGAGTCTAAGTGAAAATCTCGTACAAATTATAGAAGAACAATTTCTAAAAATAAAAATATCCACGAATTTAATTCACCCAAAACGGAATTTTGCCTTAATTCTCTACTACTTACAACATATCTCATATTTGAAACATTATTATAATGAAGTATGAGAATTTTTAAACGTTTTCCCAATTTTCGCATTAAATTTTCAATTAAAATTGCATTACTTTTGTTAAAATTAAGGACCCAAAGTAATTAGTATCAATATTTTCAAAATCCAAAAAATTACCATTTTTTAAAAGTTATTGAAAAAAATGATTTTTAATAATTATTGAATATATAAATATTACTTACATATAACTATTATTTAACAAATATTTTAAAAATTAATTGAAATAATTATTGGTGCCTAAAAAAATTAATTTTTAATAACAATTATTTTTTGAGAAATATTTAATAATAATCAGTGTTGCTAGTTTATCCTTTTTAAGGCTCAATCTAGCCCTTTTATTTCGCTTTTAGCCTAAAAAATTTCTTTTTAGCTTCTAGCCTTTTTCTAGCGTTTTTTTTGTTCTTTAAATAGTCTTAAAAAGGCTAAAATTTTAGCATTTCAACAATAAAAAAATAGTTTCTTATATGCTTTTACTTATTTTAGTTTTACAGAATCATCCATTTAAGTATTTTTTGTTCAATTAGCACACAAAATCGAGATTATTTATATTTAAAAAATTTTCGACTGCTGCGCTTCATTCTCCAAATCAAATATAACTTAATTCATTTTATGGACTTAATCAATTATTATTATTATTTTTATAGAAACATATATATATATATATATATATATATATATATATATATATATATATATATATATATAACATATATATAAATATATATTTAATATATACATAATAATACATATATTTAAAAAAAAATTATCTTATAAAAACGAAAAATAACCCAAAAATTTGGAAATGATTAATCAAAAAGAATGACGAAAAATCACTTCAAAACATTCAAATATAACCTAAAATAAATGAAATATAACCTAAATTTGTGTGGGAATATAATGATAATTTTTCCGACAGATGTTTTATGTTTTATTTTTAAATTTAAAGTATCTTTAAAATATATCAAAAACTAATTAGAACAAAAAATAAAAATAAGTTTTTAAATAAAAAAACATTAGCTTTTCTCTGGCCTTGTTTTTTGGGTCATTTTGCCTTTTTGACATTTTTTAAAATCCAATTTAGCCTCTTTTTCCCACTTTCTGGCAACACTTATAATAATTAACGTCATTACACCAATAATTACAATTTAATCGTCTCAAGCCTCAAATGATGCTAAGAAAGTGGCCAAGTCCCTTCATCAAAAAAAAAAAAAAAAAAAAAAAAATCAAGTTAAACGTAGAAATAGTTAAAATAGTTTTATCCTAATTTAACCTTTTTCTTTATTTATTCCGAAATCTTAAGTTTTAGTATAAAATAAACAAATTAAATAAGAATGCAATAATTAGCTAAAAACTTAAATATTTTCAGACCTAACTTCATCATTTTTGTGCATGGACTTAGGTCATTTTCAAAATAAACGGCTCATATATCGTTGCAATGAAATTTCAAATATAAAATAAAATACGAATTTAATAAAAAATATACATAATTTTAACTATTATGTATTTTATTTTTCTATAACTATTAAAGAATTATTTTTTAAGAAAAAATACAAAAATAATTATAAATAATATATATTATAATATATAATAATATATAATTATAATATATAATTGTTATTATTTCGATAGAAATATATTCATTGAAAGCAGATAATTATTAATAAGGAAAAAAAACTAAAATAAAATAAAAATTGCAAATAATAATGAAAAGTTGACCACTATCGACTCTAAAGTTGTATAATCATGGAATAATCTATATTTAATGAAAAGTGTGTAATATATTATGCGATACTAGAAGACAGTAAAACGACCACGAGACATAAGTGCCGAACGTATGAAAAGATCATTGAAGGAAAAAGAGCCAGAATATGCAACCAGACACGAGTCCATAACATTCCATCATGTCAATGTTTGCCTCATGTTGCGAGACCAAATTATTGGGAAAAACTTTTTTGGAAAAATTAGAAGTTTGCTACACCTATCATCAGATTTTTTTAAATACATGCAGTAAAACTGTAAAATAGTAAATACATAGCAAAATATACTGCTAATTACCAAAACAGCTAACTTTTAAAAATACATTTTTTGATGTAAAAATTTGAGTTTTTGTTAGAGAAATTTTTTTTTTATCCTCGAATTTTTTTCACACACAATATATGACAAAAATTTGTTTGTTATTATAATAAACACATATTAATTGCATATATTGATTTTTAAAATTGGTATATTTTTTGAAAGTAGTTCAAAGAATTGTTATTTTATTGAAAAAGGTTTTTAAATTATCAACTTGTATTTATTTGGATTTTGCAGTGAAATAGAAAAAATAAAATATGTAATTGTATAATGAACACTACAGTGGTTCTTATCTAAAAGCTTAATAATCTAAACTTTAAGACTTTTGATCCATTGAATATTAATAAGTTTTTTTTATAATTAGCACTTTTAATTTAAGCTATTACAAATATAAAATTACGTTGACTTTGACAACCTAAATAAACATTATGTCATTGTGAATTATAGATGAAAACCATTTAGAAATATAAACGTTATATCCTAATAAACATTTGTAGTCATGAAATTAAATATATGTATATATATATATATATATATATATATATATATATATATATATATATATATAAAATTATAACTTTAGATACTTTAATGGCATATTTTTTAATTAATTTGACAACAGTTTCTGTAAATATGGAATGTTGTGTATTACACTGCAAACAGTTAATTCATTCTGATTACATTTAATTTTTCATGTTTCATTATTTATATTGTTTGAATCGATCAAGTGTTCAGATATTGTCCCTTCTGATTATTACTTTTTCTTTAGATTTAGAATGCCGCAGATAAACATACATCACCATTAGATGGTATATTTTCTTGGCCACTCTACAAAATTTTTTAAAATAATTTTGCATTTGCATTATTGAAGAATTTAAAAATGTCTGGGGGTCCGCGGGAAAAATGAAAAGCTTCAGAAAGGGTTCGCGAGATGAATTATTTTCGGAACCTCTGCTATATATTATAAAAGACTTAGAATTTATGATTCTATAAAAACCGCATAATATTTAATAATATTGCTAACACAATTGAATCATGTTACCAACAAAAACGCTCCTAATTGTTCATGATAATTAAGATCACCATTATTGTGCTTTTAGAATATTTCTTTTATTGTCATATTCTGTTTGATACTGTCTTGTTTAAAAATAAGGTCATTCCGCCCTTTTTTGTGGCAATAACAATTTCAAATGTATTGGCTGGCATGGTGGGCCCTGTGTCAAATTTTGTTGAAAATTACACACATCAGCTTGCAAACTTAAATACCCACAGTGTGACGCCGGTGTCCAACAAACAATAAAAATACTTAATAACAACGAAATTGTCTTCTAATTGTTGTTAACCTTTTGTAACTATCTAACAGCAATAAGGTCATGAAAACGTAAATACTTTTGCTGAAATAAAAAGCACAGCAATTTTAACGGTGTTAAACATTTTGTCATGATCTCTTTAAAGCCAATCTACTGATCATGCGATCAACTGAAAATGATTTTTTTTTCTTATTTATTTTTTTCAAAGTAATTTTTCACTTGAAATAAGTTACATAAGTGTCATTTATCATATCGAGTTTAAAATCGAAATCGTGTCTTAAAAAAATATAAAACGAAAATAAAGTTATGAAAAGAACTAGTTCAATGACGTTTAATTTATTTGAAATTCTGATGGGAACATACCTTATTATTACTTGTACTGCAATGGTTGCCATTTGAATCAGTTAAATTTGGATTTTCACATAAATTGGTAAGTTCGCTGTTGCTGCTTGGGGTGGTAGTAGTAATTGTGCTGCAGTTTACATTGTCGACAGCGTTTACATTTTTATTTGACGTTGGCAGTAAATTGGTATCGAGACAAATGGCAAGTAATTCACAATACGCAATATGCCGTGTTAGGAGTTTTAAACTTTGGCTAATTAAATCGATTACGCACAGGTGTTGCGATTTTTCGATGGCAATTAAAATTGTAAATGTTACTTGTTGCTGCTGTGGCTGTTGTTGTTCAGTTTGTGGTTGTTGCATGTAAATGTTGTTGTTGTCATTTAAGGAGGTACATGTTGCTTTTGTAGATGTTGTCACCGTTGTTTTCGGTGACAATTGTGTATTTGTTGCTGCATATTGTGATGTTGTTAATTGATTTAATGTTTGTAATGGTTGTGGTGATGATGTTGTTGGTACTGTTGCTGTTGCTGCTTGTGATCTTTGAGCTGCATTTGATATTGTCTTACCATTTAAATGATTGCTGCTTTGCACACAGCTACAAAATTATAAGAAACACATGAAATAAAAACACATGATATAAAAATAACACACAATTAAATTAATTTAATATTGGATATAAAAAATACAATAACAATTTTATCTTGATATGAAAATATTTTACTTTGTGTCTTTTTCTTTTATAACTAAATCATTATTATTTATAGGTCATAAAAACATTTCCCACAAATCTTTGGGCCATGTAGACAAAGACTTTACATGAAAAAAAGTTTATGCCACAAAAATCCTTAATGTCAGTTACATTTCATCTTTACAGCCTAGAGGTGTTATCAAAATACTAAAACATTTTTATGATCGAGTGTGAAATGTACCACTACAAATCATGTTGCGCAGTCTAGAATTTTTTAATGTATAATAAAAATAGTGTAATGACTGCAACAAATCTAGAATCATTTTAAAACTCATCATTTGTATGAATTTAGTATAGCATGTCTTAGGGCTTCTTTGATTTGTGGTAGTTTGGTTAAGGCCCTCTTTTTTTGTGTTATCTTGCTGCCAAACAACCTGTACTCTTGATCTGACATAAATGTCAGTCAAAGAATTTTAACTGATTCTAAGTAAGAGAGCACAGTGGTTGCTTGCGAATTTTGCATAGATAAATTACGACGAATTATTACATAGATAATAAAAAATTTATATAGGAGAATCAGATTGCTTTAACCCTTAGGCAGACTAAATCTGACGAGGGTATATTCGCATATATGTATAACATAATAGGCAATAATGTTTAAATATGTGATCATGTGAAAATACAATTTATAAAAAGTGCTGTATGAGAAAAAGATTATCAGTTTTTCTGCATTTGGGCATCTTGACTTTTTTAATTATTGTAATTTTCATTGTATTGTGGAAAATGTTAGAATATGAGCTGATCATAAATATTTTTTTACAAGTTTTGAAATTATATAAAAATTTTATTTTGTGATAAAGTGGAATATTTTTTGTAAATATATGGGCCACTATCAAAAAACTTACTGAGCTATTTAAATAAAATTTATATTATTACCAATATTTGATGGTATTAGTGTAGCATATTTTAGGGTTTCCTAATAAGATTTAAAATATATTCTTTAAGAAAAATGGGTTTCGAATCTAAGTTATTTCTCCATATATTTTATTAGAGTTTATTACAAAGAAATGCTATTTAATATTGTGGTCCATTTTTGATCTCAGTATTTTTTGGTCCATAAAATTATTATCTTTCAAAATTTGTTGATGCACTTCTACATTTCCGATAAGCATTACAAACACCACAATTATTAAAATTTCGTGCTGTATAAAAATACAAAACCAAAAGGTGCCTCGCGAAAAACTGATTTCTTTTTTTTTAATTTTCGCTCTTGTTTTCCAAACTTTGAGACTATCTACTGCGTTGAGTATTTAGCGCACATCAACAAGATAAAGCGCAAAATACGCATCAAATGTCAATCCCTGCTTCCAAATTTGTATTCCTTTGAGGGGTGCACCCTAAACAAAAAATTTTAAAAATTAAGAAATGTCATCAAAATTCGACTACCCTTTATTTAACTGTTGAAAGTCTGCATAATAACAAAGATGAATTGTATTACTTATTAAGGATTAAAGTCGGTTGGAGCTAGGTTAAACATTTTTGATAATGGTCCATACATTACCAAATCCAACCACTACAACTTTCTTAAAATATTGACTAAATGTATTAATTTTGAAATCAAACTTTTTTTAACATACAACTATTATAGCCTTTCCGAGGGTGTTATTTTTGTATCTTTAACTTTTCGCGAAAAATAATTTGTATAATTTTTAATGAATGATTTTGTATTGAATTTATTTTCAGAGTTAAGCTTGAATAATATCACAACCAAGATAAACTTGTTTTTCCGGAGATTTTAGGTGAAAAATAAATTTTTAATGGAGTATACATAAAATAAATTTGTGTTTATGCTGGACGTATGGACGCATGTAATTATATTATCATGGAAGTTCATAATGTTATCAAAAAGAAATATATATATATATATATATATATATATATATATATATAACTATTATTATTATTATTATTATTATTATTATTATTATTTTTAATTTGAAACCAAAAAGGGAATAGATATATTATTATTTTGCAATTTTTCTCGCTTTTATGATTTCACATATTTTAATGATATTTTTGCGCGTTTTGGCTACTTTTTCGCGATTTGTTAATTTACTTCATTTTTTATAAAAATTTCTGACAGATCTGTATATATATATATATATATGTACATATTTATTTATTTAAATTTACAGATTTTTCCTTCAAATCAATATAATTTTTCTTCAAATCAACTAACAAAAATTTTTTTTTAAATATTTTTTTGAAAAATATGTTGATTGGAATAAAATTTAACTCAAAAACTAACGAAAAATCTTTTAAATCAACGAAAATTTAGTTAAATTGGCAGTAACTCTTCGTAAGGAAACCAACACACAATTTTATTCAATTTCACACCCACAAAGGATTTAATTTGAATAAATTCTCCGTTAACTACTAATATTGAAATTGACTAAAAAAGTTTAGTTAATTTGAATAAAATTCTACAATCTGAATAAAATTACTTAAAATGACTAAAGACATATAAATTTGAAGAAATTGTGAGAAAATTAACTAATTTATTTTATTCAACTCGATTAAAATTCTTCAATTTAAATAACTATCTTCAAATTTACTAAAGGCATATAAAATTGAAGAAAATTCTTCAAAATCAGTTAGCACGTGTTTTTAAAGATTACAGTTTGAGATAATATTAAAAAAATTTACATATGTGTCTTATAATTTTATTAATTATTAAGTTTTTACGAGACATTGTAGTCAAATTTAATAAAAATTCTAATATTAGTAATTTTATTTTATTCAAATTAAGTAAAATTTTTTCAATTTACTAAAGGCATTAGGATTTAATAAATGTCGGTTAAATTAACTAATTTATTTTGGTCAAATTAAATAAAATTCTTCAGTTTGACTGAAGCCATATAAAATTGTAGAAATGTCGGTAAAACTAAATAAATTATTTTAATCAAATTGAATAAAATTATTCGATTTGTCTAAATAATCGAAGAACTAAAGTAATGTAGAATTGAAGAAATTTCGTTAAAATTAACTAATTTATTTTAGTCAAATTGAAGAATTATATGTAGAATTGAAGAAATTTCTTCAATATAGAAAATGCATATTGAAGAAGATCAGCTGAACGACTAACAACAAAACGTATGCACGTGATTTTGGGTCTACATACTTATTTTTTATATAAAAGATTCTTGGTAATGTTAAAAATTTATAATTATTAATATATGTATGTATCTGTACTTATTTTATAAATCATTTCATCATTTCAAGGAATAATTTTGAATTAGAGAAAACTGTACGATGAAAATTTTAATGTCGTTAGAAAATTTAAAAACGGTGTTCTACGAAAAAGGCCATAAATAAATGAAAATAAATGAATAAACCTACCTATTATTTTATATACTAAATATACTATATATATTTTTTATATACATTTTCATTCCACATTTTCTTATACGTTGCTATAGATCATCCAGAAATAAACGTTGAAAATAGTATTGAGGTGATAATTCTTCATGGGCAGAAATTGAAAGCCATTGTTCGGCAATCAAAAGATCGTTTATGCACATCAGGTGTACTCAATAAATGGTCACAGTAATAGAAGCCGTTAAATTGTTACAGAAATATGAAGTTTATTTAGTTAAATGAAATTTTTAATAAATCTATGTTTTTCATTATCTCACACCGATATCGATTTTAAAAACTTGTACCCAAACGCAGGTTATTTCCATTCAAAATATGAAAAATTTTTTTCCGTATTTGATGATCATATCAAAAATCTAGCAATCAAACTTTTAAATCAAAATATGAAATAAATGGAAATAAATGGAAAATATATCTGAATGTAATATATTACTAATTATTAAATAACTAATTGTTTTTTTTTTTTTTGTTTTTAATATCTATTATTCTTAAATATTTCAGATGGTCGTTTATTTGGTTCATTTAACAGCGCACAGTGCGTCCTTTCATCATATATGCAATTATTTAAAAACAAAACTCTGCTACGTAAGTTTAATTAAAATATTCCATTTTAAAATTATTTAGATATTTTAAATTTATTTTTATTTTTTATAATAATTGATATTTTTGTTATGCATATATTAAATATACTTAGTTAATTGTTTTATGTTATTAAAGTGGTTAAAATTTCTCATTTGTTTTATTTCTTATTATAATAATTTTTTATTAGTTGAATAAAATAATGCAATTATATATAAACAAAATTTTTTCTACTGGAGCTTAAAAGATATTTTAAAATTGAAATAGTTAAAATGAATAAATATTCTTCAATTTCAAGAAAAAAAATAGTTAATTTGAATAAATTGTTTATTCAATTTAACTAAAATTTAGTAGAATTAAATAAAAGAGTGTAGAAAAATTGAATAAAAATTCTTCAATATGAAGATAAATTTTAATTAATTTGAATAATATTTTATTCAAATTGACAAAAAATTTGTCAAACTAACTATTTTTAATTAACTAAATCAATTAGTCTTATTGACGATTTTTCGTCAATTTGATTGATTTCCGAAAAATGATAAAAATTTCTATTGACTTGACTAATGATTTTGTTGGTTGGTACTTCTTAACCTATTTTTTTTCAATTCTACACCACTTTTTACTGCATTTACTACTCTTTGTTGGTTGTTCTATATTTGGTCCATATTTTGTGAAAATTATACTTGTGGAAATTTTGCCATATTTGCATTTTTGCAATATTTTCTAAGGTAAAATTTGAACATTTTTTAAAAAAACATTTATCATCGCTTTGTATTCTATCATATTCCACGTGGGGTGGCCTCAAAATAAAAGGAATACATGTATTCAGCACAGATGAAAATTTAATTCATTTTGAGATAACAATTCTCAAAGTTTGCGTCCTGGAATTATCCTTTCGCGTGCTTATCACAATGAAAAAAGTCACTTTTTTCGTTTTTTATATGCACCATTAAAAAACATTCAAACAAATGACAAACGATTCCGTGTGTAACATGTCAAAATATTCGTGTAATTCCCACTTAAGTATATATATATTCTGGATCTTAGTAAGATTCTGAGTTGATCTGGCTTTGTCCATTTGTCTCTCGGTTGAAAGCAAATAAAGCTCAGGGCGGACCAACACTAATACCATATATACCAAATACTAGAAAAAACTTAGAAAAACTCCACTTCATATCTTTCCGATGATATCATCACTTTACCACATAGCTCCCATATACTTAAGGTGACATTTTAAATTAGGGTGCCGAATATAACATGTTTACTTGATCTTTTTTATTTGGTTAATATTTTTGCAAAAGGAATAATATGAAAATTTGGTATCGTAAAGCTATTTTCAGACTAGTAAAATATTTGACGTAAAAGACGTAACCACTAAACAAAATAAATCTTAATTTATTCTTTCAATTCGGAAAATATTTTTTACTTATTACAGATTACGTTTGATTGAATTTTTAATTAACATTTGCAGGATCAAACAACGGCAAACAATTTTTATGTAAAACTAGTGGTCGATTAATTTTGATCAAATATTTGCCAAATGTGAATATAGCTTAAGAAAGATTTTTATGAGGTGCATTTAACGATATAACAAAAATTTCAGCCAACATCCAAATATGTTTGAATTTATCGCAAAAAAATTACATATTAAATTTTTTTACATAGAAATATTTGACGAAGTAAACCTAAAATAATACAATATGATTCTCAAGCAGTTATGCCACAACAAATTTTCCCAGTTTCTTTTTCAAACATTGATACCTCTAGTTTTGGGGCCACCCTAATACACAATAGAATTTATCATCAATTATTATTTTAAACAAAAGGACATTTTCTTATGTAAATGCACTTCTAAATAACATTCTGTTTTATTTTGTACAATGTTCCTATAAGGAACATAGGTCCTAAGTTCTGACGGTAGCAGGAATTGATTATTAATATACATAATATCAAAAACTAGTACTTTTATAAATGTGAGTAGATTGCTGTTCACATTACAAAATATTTGTTTTGGAATTGATATGAGAATGCATAAAGAAACTGTTAAGGTTCCCAGGTAATACACGCTGACAACGGTTGTTGTTCAAATATGTAGTTTGCTGGGAAAATTTTAATCAGTATTTACGTGTCATTACCAAATTATGCTGGATATGCAGAAAAAGATAGTTTTAGCTCATTTAAATCATACTTCTCATTCTTGTTAAGCCAACACCCAAATTTAAACTAAACAAAACACTGTCTGGCGGTATAAATACTTTAGTCTTTCTATATTTTGTGATTTTGGCACGAAATTGAATTTAAATATGATCCACGTTAAAAAAAAAAAAATAATAATAAATAAATAAAAATAAAAAGCTAAAGGCATGCATAGTCATTGCAGACATACATACAAAAGAAGACAAGAAAATAACGTTAGCCAACATAAAGTTCTTAACGTTTTAAGTTGATTTTAGTGTTTTTCTTATACGATTTTTTACTTATATTTTGTATTCTTTTTATCCCATAAAAGAAAGACGAATGACTTTTCTGACATTTTTATAACATACTTTGTACATTATGATGTGAACTTTTATTTGGCATGTCTTTTCATCTTTTATGTATTGCATAAATACGAAACAGCTAATATGAATCTATTATAATCATGTGATAGAAAGTTACCCACAAGTAATACATTCATTACATGCGACTCTAATGAATACAACAAGCCAATGTTTTATTACACTTGGCCAAAATTCATTGGATACAAGGAATTCATTAGTTTTACAATTGTTAAGTTCGGCTTGTCAAAAATGGATCTCGTGAATAGACACAGTGTTAAATCTAAGCATTTTGTTTTTGTTGTCTTTCGCTGGCCAAATACTTTGTAAGACATACTCATAAGAAAGAAGTAAATGTGTTTAACTATTTTAAGGAATTAGTAATTAGTTCCTTATTGTGAGAGACATGATTTTTTTTCTAATATACAATAGTTTCAAGCATGAGTAAGTTAGAATTTTAGATACATATTTATCTATGTCGCAAAATTCAAGAAAGAAATCTTACTTCATATGTATATGATTTCACTCACAATGATTAAGACGGAATATTTTTAGGACACCTATGGAATAAACAAGTTTAGTATAATGTATTAAGTTATATTGTATATTATAATATTCCAAGAAACTTTGTTATTCTAATGTTGGAATACAATCCAAACAGTGAGCATTGAGGATAAAAATACCTATTATTTCTTTTTAACAAGCTTAAAATTAGGATTTTTTTATACCCATTTCCAATGTAGTCTCGAAGCTTTTTTGAGTAAAATGTACAAATCCCGTGACATTTAATTTTTTATTGTTTTCCTGCATCAATATGGATTAATTGTCTACAAATTTCACATTCATTATAGGTCTGATCAAAGTCATTTACAAAGAATTATTATGTAGGCTAAATTAAAAATTTTGACATAAAATAGGTCAAATTCATGTGTAAATACCTATTATTGTTAGGTAATTGTACTTGGTTTTTTCTTTAACACACGCAGAGAAAAAACATGGTTATGGATTGTCACTACAACAATATTATGATCTCATTGTTAATTTGCTTAATTTTAATAATGCAGTGTTCATGATAACAATATTTTTATTTCAGATTTATCATTAAATTTTTTTTTATTCAATCAAAATTTAGTATAGTTGGTTACAAATATTTTGTGTTTTTGAATATTTTTACCAGAAACAAAAATTTTATTAATATAAAAAATATCATTAAACAATAAAATGTTAAAAATAAATATTCTTTTTACAAATATGGCTGAAAAATTCATAACTTGTTTTTTTAATATATTTTGTTTCTAAAATTTGCTTTCCACCTTCATTAAAATTCTCATTTATTTTATACATGAATTAATATAAATAAACAAGGTTTTGTTATATTTGGTGCGATTCGAGCAATATAAGATATTTTTTAATTAATAAAAAATAACTTATATTATCTTGCACAACATATGATGATACAAATAAATAAAATCAATTAATGAATAAATAATATGTAAACAATTTTTTATGATTATATTGTCATGATATGATAAGATTGGATAATAATATTATAAGATGTGATAATAATGTGATAAAATGGGATCATAATACGATAAGATGGGATAATAATACGACAAGATGTAATAATAATATAAAAAAATGAAATCATAATCTGATAGCATGGAATAATAAGGAATATGAAAAACTCCAATCACAACAGGAAAAAATAGGACACAATATGATAAAATGGACTCGTTACAATTATTATTTATAATCATTAGCTGTGACCATGTGTACCAATCATATTATGTTGCTCTTAGATTATGGTTACTTCAACTATAATTTTTCTCTGCGTGCATTCGAAAAGATATTTTTCGTAACTTATAAAATTTGTACGTGTTCTTAAACAAAATTTGTTTTAAGAGGAGAAAGAGTGAGTTTCTTACTTTTAAAGATTTTAATTTTTTTCCAAATTTTAAATGCAAAATTGTTAATTACCAAACTCGGAGAAGATATCAACAACCAAATTTTAATGATTGATAATTTTGTTTTTTAACTAATTTGTCTGATATTAAAAAAAAAAAAAAAAAAACGTGACGAAAGCTTCGTGAAGTTCATAAATTTAAATATTCAGAAGTGAATGAATCAATATCTATAACTTAAATTCAAATACTTTTCCGTTACTCTTTCACGGTGTAAATTCCGTCCAAAAATCAATAACCCCGTCATGTTTCAGTGTAAATAACGCTCATAATATACATACGATAAAAACATACCATTATAAAGTTATTTTCTCATAGAAGTGCAGAATATAAATTTTATTAATATCCGTTGCTACTAATACATATAAAAAACTCACGTATATATGTATAAAGGAAACAAATAAAGGAGCATCTCAAATTATTAAAATCTTCTCTATTTTAATTCTCATGTCTCTCAGACAATTCTCTCAATTCAAATCAGAATCAATGTTGTTAATTCTTTACAAAAACAAACTGGACAAACTGCAGTGATATAATTAATTCGTGTATTTATAAGAGAAAAGTGATGTACAAAATAGAAAATTATTTTGTGTACTTTTTCTACATCTTATGCATAATGAGTAGGGAATGCGTCCCTTGATTTTCCGTCCCGGAATTCCCGGGAAATTTGCAATTTTTCATGTCCCGCGGAATTTCATTCGGGATTCCCGGGAGTTTTAAAAGCACTAAAATATAAGAAAACTGCGTGAATTTTAACAAAAACGTATATGTCTTTAACAAAAACTTATATGTCTTAACGACAATGTCTTTAGTAAGTTTTTAAGTGCAATTCATTAGGTGACTTATATGGGACTCTATGCATGACATCAATTGTACACCTTAATAAAATGTTAGTACTAAAAACCTGCAAGTGAAAAAGTATAACTGATTGAAAGAATCTTATAGATATTTTAAATATTGTATATTAAATTTGTCTCATAGAAACAAAAACAAAACATTAAGAAAGTTAAGAGAAAAGTCAGTAGTGAATCCAAAAAATCATTAATTATTCATATAATATTCAACAGGAAAGCTACATGAAATATTATCTGTTAAGTATGTGAACGTCTAATCGGATCTATAATATATTTTAGGGAAATTAAATAGATAAAGGTGATCCAAAATTATTTTTTGATAGCTACATTTAAACGTACCTAAAATTCTGAAAGGGGTCAGTATAGCATTTTGTCAAAATTTCAACTTCCTATGACAATTGGAACAGGATATTACATTGCCATTTGTGCTGATAATCCCAAAACAAATTCCTCACCAATTTTAATGATATATACATTAAACGATAGCTAAAGAAAAATTAATATACCCATATTTTATAATTTTTAAGAATAGTTAAGATAAAAACGTCATTTTAATAAGAAAAACTCATATACAAAATTATGTTGAAATAAAAAAAAAATAAATAAATAAAAAATAAATTTTAATAAAATGTATTTTTTTTTTGTCCACATAAACCTTTTTTGGAAAATTTTCAAAATGCGGGTATATTTATTTTTATTCAGCTATCGTTTTACGATTATGTATATCATTAATGTTGAAGACAACAAATTTAATAAAAATATCAACAATATAAATGACCGTGTAACATCCTATTCTTTATTTATTTTAATACAATGCAGGGTGATCCAAAATTGTAAGAAAATAAAGTGTATGATTTTTTTTAGTGATTTTTAATAAATTAAATTTTTTACAAATATTTGAATAATATTAAAATTTGGTTAAATATCTTGTTACTTAATTTCTGACATCTCTATTTTTCTGTAGCTAATACGGCATTGTTTTATGGTACATATCTTTAAAATAAAAATACCAATATTTCCTAATATTGTGTTGATGTCCACAAAACTTTATCATGACATATACTACGTCTGCATTCATTCGAGTTGATAATCAGTAGATTAAGCAATTGATAAAATTTCCTTATCTCAGTACATTTACAATTCTGTTTTAAATCTGCTAATGCAAAGATTCGTATCACATTTGGGACTCAATTGTTCAACTAATGAGAGTAACGAATATTACATATTTTAATCCTAGATCCCGAGAATCTCGGGAAATCAACTATTTTTTCCCACTATCCCGGGAAATCAAAAAGTCCGGGAAATTGCGATCCCTAATTATGAGAAAAAAAGTAGAAAAAGTTAACAATTTGTGTTTCTTTTTGAAAGAAGCTTTATTTTTACAGTGTTCCCTTTTTATTTTAAACAAATGCATATTTTTTGAAAATTAATTATTTTCTTTGCGTTATCTTGTTAAGCTCATTTTATTGTTCTTTTATCTTCGATATTTAAAATCAGGCCATAATAACAGTTATTTGTTGATTTTTATTATATTTTTTTTTTTTTTTTTTGATTTTTATTTTTTACTGAAAGAATATAAAAATTATTTTCCGATTGTTTTTGACAATATTGGTAAACACGTATCACCAAAATAAAAAAAAACTCGACAAAACAAAAAGAACGCTAAAAGAGGTCCCAAAAACGGAAAACATAACAAATTAAGAAAATATAAGAAAAGTCGCCGGAACGAAAAAACAGCTTAAACGAAAAAAAACGCATGTTTAGGTTTCAACGAAATCAAAATGTATAAGACACCACGAATGCTGGTGAAGTGTGTAGCGGCACAGAAGATACGTATTCCATTCTGCTGGTGTCTAATTATAGTCCACAAACTCTGCAATTTGTTTAAAATTTGTTTAACGCAAAAAAAAAACAAATAAAAAACCGCAAAACTGAAAAAATCTCATAGACGGAAAAAATCCTAAAAACAGAATGAAAAATCACCATAAAGGAGAAAAACGCCAAAACACAAAAATTGACTTTGTTTACACACTAATTTTTCTTTCAATACAATGGGATTAGCGGAGCACCCCAGGTGTATTCTGGCTCTGTGCTCGCCAGATTGTCAAAATATTAAAATAAACCTAAATCATTGAAGGATATAGTTAACTTCGTGGTAAATTGACAGTTTTGTGTTGTCCAGTGTTATCCTTTCTAATGCGGCCAACCCTGTACGGTTGCTTATTCCGCATTATTATTTGAGAAGTTACATACGTACATACATACGTATATTCCTACACACATAAATTAATAAATTATATTATCTTGCTTAAAAATTTATGCAACATAGATAAATAAGGAGTCGTTTAATTTAGTTGGGTCGACCTAAATTTGTGGAAAAGTTAATTACATTTATTTATTTATTTATTTTATTAAAAATTACTCCAAATTGCCAAAAATCCACTCTAAAATTAACATTCCATATATTAAAACAATTAAAATATATATTTTGACCGATCCTATACTAATTATATCATCATTAATATTACATAAACCATATTTTAAATATTTTCAACTTTAAAAATATTAAAAAACTCCTTATTTCTAGTAGTTACTACAAATGCTTTGGTAAGAAGGGATAGCAGGTAATAACAGCTAAATTTTATATATATTTACTTATGTATTTATGACTCTTTACTTATATATCTATGACACTTTAGACTCAACCTCTGAAACCTATTGCAAAAAATGTCTGTCTGGTTCAAAGTTTAGGTTAAAGATTTTTTAGGTGATAAAAGTAATAAACTTTTCTACAATTCCTAAATGTACCTAAAAGATTATTTGGTGACTAGCATAAGATAAAAAATAAACAAAATTGCTCATAAAAATTTCTATGTGACAAAAGTGCTTAGCTTACTTTGTTTACTACAATTTAAACAATATTTATTCGCAACAATGATTATTGAAAAATATTCAAGTTTGCGTCACTATTACTTTCAAACAAGATGTCCAAGTTGGGTGTGAAGTGTTGCTTTTATTATGTAATGAACATTTGGTTAAAAAAAAACTATTTTCATTTTTGGCCGAAATTTATCACTATGTACTGGACCACGATCTCTGAATTTTGGTTTACGTAAAAAATAAATATCATATACAAGGTTTTTTGAACGCTGATTACGATTATGTAATAAAGTATTAAAAATTCGAGTCACGATTGGTATACTTGTAATACATAAAAATATATATCAAATATAGTTTTTTTTTTGGGGGGGGGGGGGCGCTGGTCATGATTCTGACAAATTTGTGGTCACCGAATACGAAAACGTTTTTTATTTTCCGAATTCGTAAAGGCGGAATTTTTTGCCCTATAAGACTGTATTGTATTTAAATGCCCAAAAAATATATGTATATATGGTTTATACATATACTTGAGAAGTTAATAATGAATTTAAGATAAATTAAAAAAATCAAAATGGAAAATTGAATATGGCGACCAATAAGTGTAATTTATAAGTTTTTGCAAGTAAATATATTTTTATATGAACACGAAATCATATAGGAATAGTTTTAAACAAATTTAACCATAAAATTTATTTTCAGATTATCGCCATATTGGAAACGACATTTTTTATTTTTAACATTTTTTTTTAACATTTTATGTGAACCATAGTAACAGACTTTTCTCAAATTAACTATATATTAAAATTGTTGTTGCCAATATTGCATTCGTCATTTTGTTCTCCCCTTTTATATTTTTGACCTTATAATGTCACTACCTATTATTTTATTTAAAATTTTTTTTAATCTTTTTAATCTAAGACGATTTCCGAATACCTTTTTGTACATTTATGAATTATATACAATATTTATAATAAATAAAAAATTTCAGCAAAAATAGGATATTTTTATAAAATAAAAATCTAAAGTCTCAAGATTAAAAATCTATATACATTTTATCCCTCTGGCAGAGTTCGAATTTTTTGCCAAAAAATCGAACTTGTGACCCAGAATGGCGCAGTGGAAAATTCTTGAAAAATTTAAAATATATTAACACAATTTCCCACCTACAATCTTAAGAATATTTTTATTAATAATATTCATTGTTAGCAGAATCCATTTGCATATTGTTTTATAATCTTTAATTCAATTTAAAGTTCAAAATTTACACATAATATTCCATAATATATAAAATTTACTCAAAAGTAAAAATTGTATAAAATTTCATAACTTTTCAGCTCATATTTCAGTATTTCCCACAGTGTATTTTTATTTTTTTTTTATAATTTGGAAAACAACGACCTAATTACTAAAAACTTAAAAATAATTAAAAATTCTAACAAAATAATTAAACTAAATGAACTTACCATTCCGGTATTGTACTATAGTACAAAAGCAACGTTGCAATTTCATAACAATTTATACCAGCAGTAATAACACTTTCGGCATCAACTGTAACTAACGGATTTCCTTTCAAATCGCGGGTTCCTGTAATTTGATCATACAAGTCACATAAATTTTTTGATTAAAATAATAACTTGATAATGTACCATAACTTTCTAGGTGGTCCCTCAAAAGTATCACACATGACTGTTTATTAATTCAACAACACCATGACAAATCATATCTTTTTAAATGCTTGAGAGTACTATGATCATGCCTTATTCATAGACACTGATACCAAAGAGAAATTCTTTGCGATAACATGCATAGGAAAGATTGTTTTTAATTAAAATTTAATTTGCATATTTCCAATAAATATTTATATATTTTTTCCTCAACTGAGGTGAAAAAAACAGCAAAAAATGTGTTAAAACATAAAATCTTAGAAAACACAAAAAACAACAAAGAGAAAAGATCATCACAACTAAGGTGTGTTTCAAATCACAATCATCAGCGCTGATGATGACAATCATTGACCAATATATATAAGTAAAAGATACTAGGAATATGGCTGACTAGTGGTAGTAGTTGTGGTTAATGATCCAATAAAAAAGAGATGTATTGAAATTTATGTTGTGCGTAAAATGGGGTTTCCAATTGCAAATCAATTAACGCTAATGTTAACAATTTTATACAAAGATCTTTTTTCTATGCAAATTCTTAATGGATCAATGTTGATGATAAATTTTAACTAGTGAAAGTAACTAGAACTGTGCCACAACAAAAGCTGTGGCTACTGCAACGACAGCTGACCAGCCTCAGCATCAGCCACAAAGCCAGAAGAAGCTAGAGTTTTAATATGTATCGAAGGTGTGTCCAAGAATTAAAAACCACCAGAAGAAGAAAGTTTTTTTTTCATTGTATGTTTAATGGGTGACTGCTAACTGAAAAAAGAACATAAAACAAACTTACCAGGTAAATAGATGCCAGATAAAAGTAGTTTTTCGGGTAAATCAGTAATTAAATTTGGCGGTATAATTTCACTTTCCAATTGATCTATAAGTAATCGAAAATATAAAAAAGTAATAAAAACGAAATTAATTAAAATTAGAAAATTATTTGAACTAGTTTTTTGACAATAAAGTATCTAAGGTAATAAATGTTTCTTTTATTTTCAATTTAATTAAGTTACTAAATATTGAATACGTAAATGATTCAAATTATGAATGCTGTATGAATGAAATAAACAATGAACTGGTGACGTATTTTTTTTCCTTAACAAAAAACCACCCACCATCATTTGGTAACTAACAAGTATAAAATTAATATTGAACTAGTTCATAAATGATGAAAAAATAGCATAATAACATGTTCTTTTTCATATCAATTTTCTGTAGGGCAAGAGCTTTTTATTTGCTTATGAATCAATTTCTTTATAACACCGTGTGACAGTAATTTTCACACATAAAAAAATCAATACACGCATGAAACCATACGCAGGAAAACTGTGTACTCTGTTTTTCTCCAGAACGTCAAATTTCCTCTTAAAAGGACTCGAAGGTTTCAAAGAATACAGGTTTTTAAAAATATTTTAAATGTCTACCTATCAAATTTCCTCTCAAAAGGACTTCAGTGTTTCGAAAGATGAGCAATTTTTAAGATTATTATAAAAAATTTACGAAGATTACATCAACCCAATACGGATATCAAATGAAAGCTACGAATAATATAAAAATGTATATTACTAAATATTGCAGTAGAAAAAGTTAGGAAAGATATATATATATATATTTTTTTTAATTTAACTTTATTATAAATTTATTAGTTAATTATATATTTTATATAAAGGATATTTTCTTAGCATTTTGTTCTGCTACACACAAAGAAACGATTAGTTGGAAAGTAGTTCCAAATTGGAAAGTAGTTGTAAAAAGTTTTTCACTTTATCTGAATATGTTTATTAATAGTAATGTAATCATAATAGTATTAGAAAAATAGTAATAATTATATTTTAGTTATTGTAATCAGTTGGATTCAGTTAAAATAAATTTAAAAAATTCGATAGGTACAACCGAACTGAATTCGTATATCAAACACAAAAAAACAATTCGGTATTTCTAAACGACATAAATTTGAAAAAATAAAAGAAAAAAAAATAATTAAAAATTAATAAAACAAAGAAATAAAAAATGCATTACAAACAAAAGAATTTAATAACGCGTGAAAAAGATTTACTTATTTTCTTTCTATTACTATATTTAATGGGTGAGTATTTAATTACTACTGGAAATGTTGATTACCATATTGCTTATTTTTAAGGATAGTTTCTTCTTTAACAGACTTATGGTGGTGGCTTTAGTATAAACTGGAGAAATTTTAGCACCAGCGATGCCTTAAACTTTTGAATATTTTAATATATTAGTACGGAAGGTAAGGAATAAAATATTATTAAACATCTCTTCAATTAGTCCAATCTGTGTTTGATTTTATATATTTTTATAAGCTACGGAATTTACGGATCTATTAAAGTGTTTCGTGAGGCAATGTGCAAAGAATTTATCATTCTTATCGAGCTTCTGGCTGTTAAATTGTTTACACAAACTTTCCAGACATTTATCAAGTCCATTTTCTTGTATAAAAAATTGCGTCATTTAAGTCATGTAGTATTGCCAAAGAATAATTTTAATACAATTACTTATATGAGGTTATGCCAACCGAACGATGATGATTTAGTACCTGTAAAAGAATTTGATTGCCGAAAAATTCGGTTGGCACAACGAATTTGTTTTCTCTGTCTACATTTAAATAAAAGCTTTTGGTATATTGTACGGATTCTTAGCTTTCATTTCACATCTATATTGGGTTGATATAATATTGGTAAATATTTTGTAATTTTTTTCTAATGATGTATATTTTTTGAAACTTTAAAGTCCTTTTGACAGAAAATTTGACGTTCTGGAGAAAAACTGTAGTTTTATATTTATGGGCGAAAGTTTGAGGGATACGTCGATTTTTTGATGTGGAAGAAAATTTTTGGCAAATTGTTACACGGTGTAATATAAAACTACATATCTCTCCCATATCTTCGAAACTAATAAAAATAATTGAAAATTTAACTGTAAGTAAACGGAGAAAAATTTAAGCTTTTAGTTCTTTAAAACTTAGACTTATAGTTTGTTCACCAGGTTTACATGGATGAGTCAGACAACCGACTAGAAAGGCAACAGACATATCTAAATCGCCCAGGAAGTGATTTTTAGTTGAAAGGTGAGGATCTGAAAATCTTTGTAAATGCCCATATATCAGCATAGTTATTGAATAGTCAGTTAGAATTAAATCAGTAAATAACTTCTAAGATGTTGATGGCAAAGTACAGTGCTTTTTCTCACACACAAAAATCAAAATAAAATTATTGTTTCAAACTGCTTTTTTGGAAAGGTTACAATATAACCACATAATTTTAAAATAGTTTTTTTGGGAATTACTAATTTTGTGGCTAGAAGAGGGCACTAAAAACAGATAAGTTAAAGCAAATTTTAATTACTAAAAATTATTATTATTTTTTATTAAATGCGTCGAGGTCTTATTTTCTGATTGCTTAGGTATATTTTTAAACTAAAACTATATTAATTTTTTATATATAGTTTTTGCTCAATTTTACACTTACTTTTTATTTAAAATCCAACTATTACTTAAATTTGATATAGTATATAGACAAAAACACAAAAATTTTAAAATCAATGAAACCGAGTTAATGTTACAATAATTTCGAACATTGTTTTGTTTTTGGCAAAATGACTAATTGTATTAGTAACATTATAAGTATCAAATTGCAAAGTTGTGTGGTCCACGGTCTTTATCGTTATTAGTTTTAGTTCTTCAAATTTTAAAGTTAGAAAAATGTGATTGAAACGAACCAGGGTTTTTTAATATCTTTAATTTTTTTCCACCCATTCAAATTTTTGGTGTTAGAGCTGTATAAGAGAACTGTTCTACGGACATAGAGGATCAATATGTTATGGCTCTACCGCTAATCGATTAAAAGTTATATGATGGCAAACTTTGAAACCAAAATTTTAGCTATTTTAATATTTTCTATATTTTGGTGACTGTAAATGCGACCTTTCATGAAGATGCTTTTTGGAGTCATATATTTATAAACAAGGCAATTCTGTTTGTGACGTATACCATTAATGTATAAAAAAGTTATATAACTTTTTCTGTTTTGTAGTTTTTTTTTATAGTTATTTAATATATTAAAAAATAGTAAAAAAAATGCTATTTGCCACAAGTTAAAAAACAAAATAAAATTAAATTAATAAAGCATCTGATTTCTTGATTTTCCATGTCAAAGAGTAGTTATTGTTAATCTAGAAATATAATTCTGGAGTCGATATAAGCTCGAAATCCACGAGATAGCTTTGAACATAAATAACTTTTTGATTTTTTTGCAAAAATTACATAAATTGAAAAAAATATGTATACACATATATATATATATATATATATATATATATATATATTGCGATTAATTTTGTAATCTTTAATTGTTTTATAATATGAAGATAAAACGCCCAAAAATTTTCATTAGATCTTCATATTTTGTTAATATTTGGCATACGCATATCTCATAGAGCTATTTTAATATCTCCATTTTTATTTTCGAGAATTTTGAAAAACTCGCGAATGCATTTACGATTTTAATTTTTTGAAAAGTAAAAAAAATCGAAAAAGTCTGTAACACCAATATCTCTATAAGCTGTAAACGGATTATGATGATTTATATCACATATAAAAGATGAATATTTCCTCTTTAAATGCAGTTGTTGAAAAATATCACTTAAAAATGCATTCGTAATGAAAATGCAATTTTAAGATTCAGTTTTGAAATTTTTCTACCCTTTCAATTTTTATCTATCTCTGATATTATAAAAATTATAATGTTTACTAAAAATTGCAATATAAATTGTTGTGGGACAAAAGGGTCCACTATTTAAAAGAATTTAAAAAATATTCTTCCAGATTTTTCCTACAATATATATATATATATACATATATACCTTTTTTTTGGTTTTTAATTTTTATAAGTTCATTCCTTTCATAATTTTTTATTTGTGGTATAATACCTCTCTTTACAGTATAATTGCTAATGAACTGTGTAGTAAACATATTTGTCTTCAATATTAATCAGAAATATTTAAAAATAAAGAGGGAAGCAATTTCTTACAAGTGCATCTGAAAATTGCATTCTTGTTGTGAGTGCATATTTAGCTAAAACGTTATTTTGGAATTACACAATATCATTTACAATATTTATTGTAGTAATCTTTATACTTGTTTTTAAATCAATAAAATCCGACGTATAGTTAAAAAGTTATGACATATAGTAAAAAGTTATTACTAAATGCGAATAACGAAAAAAAAAAATAAAAAATAAGAAATTACGAGTATAAAAAAGATAAATTTTTGTATGAAAACACTTGTGGTAATTTTTCTAAAAAAAAAAACGATTTAAAATAGACTACCTTGTACCAGAACAATTATTATTGCATTTTGTTGTAAAGATATTACTTTTAAACATATTAAAATAAAATTAAAATCGAATTGGTAGAAATTTGTAGAAAATGCATTGTAAAACTGCAATTGCATTACGAGTTAATTCTTAAATAAACAATTTACCTTTGCATTATTACCTTCAAGTTGTTTTCAGTTGGTCTTCATTACAGCCTTTAATTTATTTATTTATTTAAATCAGCCAAAGCTGAGAACAAATTGCAATTGAAAAACTTAAAATATATATATATATACTTACTTAAAACAATATCTATATATATTAAATACTATCATAAACAACATTATCGGAATTAAAATATCTTATTAATAAATGTTTAATTTCAGTACCAATATCAGGAAAATCAATTAGGTCATACTTGATCTATGCAAATCGATATAAAGTGGGACATATGATCTAATTTGTTTATTTGGAACATTAATGAATACTTGACTAATGAGATATTTCCACTAACAATATTCAAGAAAAACTGTTTTTGGACTGATTCAAGTTTACGAATGTAAACATTATATTGTGTTTCCCAAATTACTAAACCGTATTCAATAATCATTTAAATCCATCTACATCGTAAAGAGATATTAACATTTAATGTTACGTACTTTGTCAAATTTTTTAACTATTATAAAAGTTTAAATCGTGAATAAATTCGCATTTTTTAATTGGAAAGAAAATAATAATGAGAAAGACTAAATTACTGCATAGATTATATGAACAAAATCTGATGACCCTTTGAAAAAATATATACATTTTTAATAAATCTCTCGTGGAATGAACGATATGTATATATTATTAAATGAAACTTTCAATTTCTTCTTTTCGAGTCAAAAGTCTAAGAATTATTTATGTTAAAATATTTCATGATATTACTTTAAAATTATTAATTATATTATTATTTATTTAATAATTGTTATTATAGATCACGAAGGGGTAATTCCAGGACAAACATTTGACAAAAAGATACCTCAAAATGAAGTAAATTTTCATTTGAGATGGGATTACAATATCGATACATTTTATTTTAATCAACCCTAATATATATATGTATATTGAATAACTCTGTGTTCAATAATGATATCATATACAGTGGAAGTTTACAAAAATGTTGTAAAACTTATTATTATACCGAATATTAGTATTACATTCAACTGGTATTGCTTTTAATATTTCTAATATTTGCTTACCAGAAAAACACAAGCTTTAATATTTGTCTTATAAAATATTTAGACCAGATCTTATTTACTAGCATTATGTAGGCATTGTATAACACATTTAGTGCACATTTACACCGTCATATTTCAAGTATTTTGCACTAAAAATTGATGGCAACAATAAATTCATTTTAAAAGGAAACAATTCAATACGGTTGTTAAGAAATTCAAGCGAAAATGAATAAAAATTTTAAAGCTCTGCTCTGTGTCAAATTGTACAAAAGTAATCAAATAAATGTTAACATAAACATGTATAATGTGGTCAATACATATACTACAAAAATAAAATATAAAAAGTTTAAATGTTTACCGACTTTTTTTCTAATAAGAAATAAAAATTGGCCACTTTTTGTTCAATAATATTGGGCTGTTTCTCGCCTACCTAAATTGTTGAATAGACATATATGTAGTTGCGACTACTATTACAACTTGTACTATTTACTACAACGAGTACTACCGATAGCATTCTACAAATTTATTATGAACAAATATGTATGTATGCTTATGAGTAGGTACTACTCGTATGCTATATATTATTGGAAACACTTGCAATTTAATTCGTTTGAACATAAAACTTTTAACTTTTAATCTTTGGTCATCTATATGTGTAGATATTGTATGTACGAGTACACATGTTGCACCAGTCTTCTGTTTATAATGGATGCTGTTGCCAGCAATCAAATTTCTTTATTGACAAATTAAAGTGTTTATAGGTGTGTTGATTACATTTACTGTTTACGATGTTTTGGCTGAATAACTCTGGCTGTAAGTCGGATTGTCTACGAATATGAATGTACAGTAAACGCACTAAATATTGAGACCTTTTTAAAGTGTTTATTATTATTTGATTGGAGCACGAAAATTATTTTAAAATTAAAAGAATTCATTGAATTCAAATGATATGTCAGTATGCAAAAAATTAAAAATTAAATAATCAGGCAACTTTTTGTAGAATATTCTGCTTTGGTAGGAGTTTAGGGATGATTACTTATTTTCATAAAATATAACATGTATTGGAGAGTTTTCTACAATATTGGATATGATTGTTGAACAAAGTACTTGATAGTATGAAGTTTAAAGAAAGTTTCATAATGTAATATGTAGATTGATAGTTTAATATGATAGTTTGATATTTAAACTGACAATGATTTAAAATACAAAATTTCGTAAAAATTTAATATTTCTACGGTTTATACTCCAGTTAAATAAGGGCCCGACCTTGGAGGAAAGATAATTTTTGCATATTGCTTCGTCTTGGTGTCCTATACATGGTGTTAAAAGTCAATTACCAGTGACATGTACGCTATACAAGTTAAATTTCACAAAAATAATTTTCCTTTTTGCATATATTTCACTTATTATACATCATACGTGTTTTGATGCCATAACAACATTTATAGAGCATAAAATTTTCCACAATTTTGCTGCAGTACAATATTAAGTGCTCATTAGTTTTGGAGTTATAGCATTCCTTATGAGCGATTTAATGTTTTGTACTATGATATGTGCTCATCTTCTATTATGCAAACTGTCGAGAAAGCGTTTTTAAGCCTATGTTAGGTTGTCCACAAGTTTGAAATTTTTAATATCGTTATATGCTTAAATTACAATCGAAAATTTAAAAGACTTTGTGCACATATTTAAGCAATTAAGAGGTCTGTTCCTATAAATCTTTATTAAAATCGGACCAAGCACTTATATAAATGTAGAATTTTCGACTAAAATCATCAATTTTGTAGGGGCAACCCCTTTACTTGCTAGAATATGTTCTCGAAGTATTTTTAATTTGCGATTTTAGCTTTAGCATATAATGACATTAAAAAATTTGTACTTGAGGACACCCTAACATGGGCTAAGAAGCACTCACCCTACAGTTTGCATAATACGTGATGAGTATATATCTGTAGTTAATGGATGATATAATTAACCTTACAATTTTATTATATAGTCCTGAAATATAGAGTATATTAAGAAACATTAAATCGAACATAGAATGCTCTATAACTCCAAAACTAATGATGATACACATTTTAAACTCTATAAATATTGTAATGCCATCAAAATACGTACCATACAAAATAAGTAACATATATACCAAAAAACTGATTTTTGTAGTCTTTAACCGCGAGTAACTCGTGTTGCGTACACGTGATTACCAGTGACTTTTAAAAGTATGTATAATCAAGCAAAACGAAGCTTTATGCAAAAATTCGCTTCCCTCCATTAATTTCCGATGTTGTGTCATTTTTTCGTCTAACACTCTAGGGCTATTAAACTTTTATTAATTGAGTTGGATGAAAAAATTTAATAATGTTGTATAAGATATTTAATATTTCAAATCCTTAATTTATTTTATTTTGCACTGATTTTTTTTTTTTGTATATGAGCCATTATCAACAATTTTTAACCTGACTGAAATTGATTTTAATCCTTAATAGGTTTTGTGATAATACTATTTTAAATAAATGGGTTACATATCTGTATTCACAAGATTTTAAACTAATTGAGTGCAAAATTTTAGTACCATAGGTTTAGTTTTATAATCCTGATTATTGTTCAAAGTTCAAAAATTTAGAAAAAGAGCTAAAAAATTCTTAACTTTATTCCATTTTCCTGCACTTATTGTTCGCGCGTTTATACTTCTTGAGCTCACTCGATCTTATATTAACTAACAGAACTTTGTGGAATAATCTTCTTTGTTGTTTCGTAGACTTTCAACAGTTACATAGAGCATGGTAGAATTTTGATGGAAAAATTTTAAATTTTTTTTTTTTTTGGCGCCCCTCAACGAAATACAAATTTTGAAATAGAGATTAATACTTGTTTTAATTGTGGGTATTTTGAGATATATCTCGTGATGTGCCCGAAATAGTCAACGTAGGAGATAGTCTCAAAGTTTGGAAAACAAGAGCGAAAATTTTTCAAAAACTCGGTTTTTTTGCGAGGCACATTCACAGTTCCATACACTTTCTTATCAACTTATTTACTATTAACTTATTTTTTTGTTATTCTACACAATAAAATTTATTAAAAAAATTTTATGGTATTTTTGAAAATTACGCAATTTTTTTTTTTTTTTTTTTTTTTTGTATTTTTATATAGCGAATTAAAATTTGTACATATCTTGGATATATAGATAAAAAACTGCGATAAATATAATTGGTTGGGACCATAAATTTAAGTCAAATGTCGTTGATAATTGAAAACGATACATTTTTGTCACAACAGATTTTGCTAAGGCACACCGCATGGACATAACGAAATTGGCCGTAATGAGCATAAATAGGTGATGTTTTTAATGCTTAATGGAAGTGCAGAGGCGCATCAAAAAATTTCAAAGGATAAAAATGTTATAGAACAAAAAATATTTACTTGGGTTAAAAAAAGGATCATAATGTTAAATAGCATTTCTTTGTAATAAACTTTAATGAAATATATTTTCATTTTATATATGGAGAAACAACTTAGATTCAAGCCCCATTTTTCGCAAAATTCTTCAAAATCGCGATGTTTATTATAAAAAATATTTTTTAAATTTTACTAAGAAACTTTAAATTATGCCCCACGAAATCCATCAGACATTGAAAATATCATAAATTTGATTTAAATAACTAAATAGGTATTGATACTGCTCGAAATTTTTACCAGCATTTTGCATAAACTTCTAGTTTGTAAAAATTTTTATATGTTGAACTTAAAGTCGCTATAATTTTTAACTGATTCTGTGTGCATTGGAGTCACTTTATATGAATTTTATTGTACCATGAATATATATATATATATATTTCGAAGGCCAAAAAATTTTGATATATATATATATATATATATATATATATATATATATATATAATCAAAAATTTTTGTTAATGGACCAGTTAAAAAAATTAGGGAAATTGTTATTTTTTTAATTTTATGAATTAAATTTAATTCAATTATTAATTTTTATTTTATAATAGTTATACTTTTTAGCTACCTTTTTCAAATTAAAACAAAAAATTAACATTTTTGGATCAAACATGACCTACAGAAAAATATTAGTTTCATTGAAATCGCCAAGTTTTGGTAAAATATAATGAATGAATATAATTCTCTACAAATTGTTCTATTTTTGGTTTTTGTTTCAACCTGGAGTAATTTTGACCCTTTTTCGTTCGTATATAGAATTAAAGAATAAGAAGAACTTGGTATTTTCTGTACATCAGTACAAATTTCTTCCTATTTCACTTTTAAGCACAAGGCAAAATAAAAAGGCTATTTTTATTTTGCTTTTGGTCTCGAAATTTTAGTTTTAGCATTAAAAAGACTTCCATTCTCCAAATTCAGAAAAACTAAACTAATTTTAGGGATTAAATCGTTTATTATTCTTATTTTTTATTATACTCCACTAACCATGGAAACCATTTATAAATAGGGGAGAAGTAGGATATAGTTTAATATAACTTTAATAAAATACAAACCAATAATACTATGTGACAAAATGGAAAAAGTTGGATATACTTTTGAAATGACATAGTGTGGGCTATAGTTCCTGTTGAGTAGATAATTTTGTAATTTTTAGATTTTTACTAGATCCTCAAAATCTGAAGTTATCGATGACAAAAAAAAAAATACGACTTGACGCAATTAAAAACTATATTTTTACTGCCACACTGTGTGAAATTTTAAACCCTGACTGTATTAGATATAATTTTCTAATGCTTTGCATAAAAATAATAAAATTAATTTTTCTTTTTGTGTTATTTTTTGCCGGTTTTTTCAATTCAGCTCATATTCCATACAGACGGACATCAGAAAGTGTTTCTGTGCTTTTGATTTAATTTAATATAATGTATGTTGTAAAATTCAGTCATTTATTTTTTAATAAAAACTAAAACTGCGCCGTTTCTAAGGATATATTCCTTAAATATATAATAAAATTTCTAATGAGCTTTACTCATAATTTTTCAAGAATTTTTATAAAAAATTGAATTTTAGGTGAAATTTAGAATTTTTTTTAATTCGGATTTTTTATGAAATTTCGATTTTTTGCTGAAATATCGGATTTTTGGTAAAAAATAGAATTTTTGATGATAAACGGAATTTTTAAAATATCGAAAATCGAATTATAAAGTACTAAATAAAACATTTTTTTTAACCCACACCACCATAGGTGGTTGGGGTATTATGCGTTTGTGGTGAGACTCAGAATCACTTTTTTAATCGATCTAACGATGTCCGTCCGTACGTCTAGCTGGCTGGCTGCCCATGTAAAGTTTGTGCACAAAGAACAGGTCGCAATTTTGAAGATAATTCAATGAAATATGACACGTAGTACTTTCATGACACAGGGACAAAGTCTATTGAAATTGATTATGATCGGATCATTATTTCACCTAGCAACCATACAAAAGTCCTCCCGGAATAGGGGTTTAACGATCATAAATGCCTTAAATATATAGTAATATTTTAATTAAATTCGGTATAAGGACGTTTTGTATAAGTGTCAATCTTTGTGCCAAATTTCATGAATATCGGACCATAACTCCCATATAAAACCCTATTCCGAAAAACACTTTAACGTGCATAAATCACATACACATGTTAATATCAGGTTTATATTCGACTCAAGTAAGTTTTATATAAGTAGAAATTATAGTGAACATTTTTATGAGGTTTACCATAGCTCCCATATAAACCCACTTTCGGGAATCACCCTAAAATGCATAAAAATGTTAGTATTAACGTAATATTCTGTATTCGTATATTTTATTTTACACTTAGTAAAATTATCGATCCACAATTGTCCACATGTCTAATATAAGACCCATCCACGAATTTTGATGGACATGCACAATGGTGTGGGGTATCATGTGGTCGGGCTAGACGACTATATCTTTCTTACTAGTTTTAATTTTTATATAGTTGATTATCTGGTAATATCACCTACTTATCTTAATGAAATATATCTTGAGTTCTATTACAATACGGTTTGATTGCTTACGCAATTTTTTTTTTTTTTTTGAATGTTTCAAATTATTATCATATTTTTTTATTTATTATTTTTTATAATAAATTAGCAAAAATGCCTTACTTATTCTTAAGAGAATATCTGGCGATATTTTTTAACTTTTACTATTTATCTTAAAGAATTGTTAATTTCTTATAATTTGAAATGTCACCATAGACGCACAATATGGCAGACTTCGGCAATACGGGGATGATTTTTTTCTTCAAAATATTTCAATTTATTATAAACTTATTTACTTTTCTTGTAGGGATATAAATTTCTAATACTTATATTCAGTTATAATGTACCGTCTCCATATAGTACAACAAAGAACGTAAATTTAGCAAAATATTAATTTTATATATAAAAATTAAATTCAATATACCGCCTGCTGTTTTAACTGTCGTTATTAAATTGTCTGCAATATTTTGCTTCAAATAATATTTCTAAACTTCTTTCTAATATCTATTAAGACAAACAGTTTAGTTAACTAACTTGTTGATAACATACAATGCAGTACAGTAGGATGTATGATTTTTTTCTAAATGCTAATTTATTTTTCGCGTGTTTAAATTTTTGGTTGTATTAGGGAAGCGTTGAAAAGCTAATTTGGAAAAACTTTCAAAAATTTAAATATGTGAATGTCACATAAATAATTAATATTTGCAGTCAGAAAAAATTACAATCATGCAATTATGTAGTTAATATTTGTATTCATACATAATAGATCTTTAAATAACATAATTTTTAGAAAACTTGTTAAAAATTAATTTCGTTTTTTTTTTCTATTTTCTAACTTTTTATTCAGAGTAAATATAATCTGAAAGCTTCTTTTCACATATACAAAAAATTTAAATAAAATTGAAAAATTATTTTTTTTAATTTTTACGCAAAAATATGACAAAATAACAAAAGATAATGTCATTTAATCAGTGTGAACAGTCTGGAATTCGTTTGAAATTTCGGCATGAAATTACATAATCTCCCACCGCACGGTGGCTCAGCAATTAATTTCAGTGTCCAAAATTCCAATTTATTGTTAACACTGATTTCCAAAATTTTAATAGCATTCAATAGTAAACATATTGGAACTGAGGTAGCCAAAAAATAGATCAAAATATTTGTAATTATGGGTGTGGTATGCTGTTAAAGACACTTATTTTATGTATAAAATGTGATTTCTATAAATTCGATCAGAAGTAAATTATCATTACTCGCAAATTATTATCGATAATTGGCTGATTTTTTTTTGTTATGTTGGTAGGATAATGCTCTTTAAGAAATGGTATGATGCGTCACTGTACCGTTTATACCTGCTGTGTTATTAAATGTTTTCTCAGGTACTATATTTTAGTCAAATTTGAATTTTAGTGGAATAGAACTTTTAAGGGTCAAAACGGGTTAAACAGCTTTTACTAGCAGAAGAAAGGCGAAAGTATCCTCTTTAACCCTATATATACCTTTGTACTTGTCTGAACCAGCCTGTAGAACACTTTTTCCATTTGAATGAAATTACTCCCAAACTTTTTTCTATTCTTATTTTACCTGTTCATATGACTCAAATATAAATACACCAAGCCCTATAAGCTGTGATAGGTATCTTAAGTATATTATATAATTAATATTTTATTACTAAATTTTTTTTAGCGTATTTTAAGTGGTTTTAGCCCTTTTTGGTTTTTTATTGTACTTATTCATGCTAGAAACAAGTATAACGTGTTGTAAGAAAAGGATAACAATCACTGGTATTTGAATATAAACTCAGTTGTTATTAAATGCCTAACCAATAACAATGAAATTTTAAAATCTTTATAAAACATGAAGAGCTTCAGATATAAAGAATTATCCGAAGAGTATTTTAAAAACAAAGCGGGACGATTTTCCAAGTTACGTTCAAAGAAAAGTAAACTTATATTCATGCAGCACCGAAATACAATTGTACTTGGAAAATAAAATAACTGATTTCTTCAAAAAATTAACAAAGCGCTACAAAAAAGTTGGATGGAGCAAACACAAGTCCCGGAAAAATTATTAGATAATACTAATTCATATGAATTTGGATTAATACCGCTATATACAAGAATACGATTCATGGAACACATACTAAAAATCAGTTAAGATTTGGATTTTAAACCTACAGGATCAATAAGAAACAACGACACCAGAAAAAGTTAAAAAACATGTTCAGGGCGAATTTCTGAAATATGGGTTGATTGTGGATCAACCAAAACAAGGATCAGACAGACAGAACAGGTGATGATATAAATCTTATTTCAAGATTTAAAACAATTATCGATGTACTTGAGTGCAACGAACAAATTGATGCTAGAAAATTTGATGATTATGCGAAGGAAACTGCACGAATATATACAATCAAATATTCATGGAGAAATATGTCTGAACAAAATCTTTTATCATGGAGAAGATGTCATTAAGCATCATTTAGTATCACTTGAAGATCTATAAGAGGAAGCCTAGGAAAAAAGGAATAAGGATTAAAAATTGTATAGAAAGTACAATACTAGGAAATTCTACAAATGAAGATCTATTTAATATATTAATGGCAATGGAAAATAGAACATCGAGACTTAGATAAAGAAGCAAAAGGGCCTCTAAAGGACAGAAATAACATAGAACTAAATATGGAATATTTGCAGGCTATTTTCCAACCGAATGAAAAATAATTATAATTTATTGTTATTTAAGTAAAAAATGAAATAAACATTAAAAAACTTCTTGTTATTATAGAAAATAAAAATTTTTGTCCTTAATGTTATTTAAATAAAAAAACAAAACAAACATTAAAAAAATCGTAATTTTTTGACCAAAAACAACCGAACCTTGTTCTGGAGTTGATAAACTGAAACCTGTTCACAAAATTATACTGGGTATTACTAAAATGTTTTTTATTTGCATCTAACTTTTATTATAATTAAATCTTATTCAAAAAAAAAAAAAAAAAAAAATTCGCATTTTCATACAAAATGCTATAAAAAATTAAAAGTTCAAATTTAGCCTTGAATTTCTCAATAACTGCTGATCCAATTTTAATGAAACTAAAAGTGGAGAAAAATGCAAGAAAATATCTCTTCATAAAAAAAATCTAAAATATCTATATCGGTTCAAAAGTTATAAAGTATTGGTCGATGAGACACTGTGCGCCGTTCTGAATTCTCTATTATATAATGTTTAAATGTTGGGTTAAGCTATTTTTTATAAATCTCCTAAATGACTACATAACAAATAAGAATCTTTGATAAATTATTATATGCAAATAAAATCGTTTTTCTATTTTTATCTATATTTTTTAAATCACGATTTGAAGAATATTGCCTACTATTTGATGGATAGACACAATAAATCGTTTTTAACAAGATTCGAAAATGGCCAAAATAGGCCTGTCAGCCTCATCTTCATCTTAGTTATGAATCTTCATAGGAAAATTTTCTTAAATATTAAGGCTTTCATTGCCACAGTTCTTTTGATATGCAATAGTTAGGATTTACTTAGTATGGGATCTATCACCTATCTTAGACCTACCCGCCCCATTTTCATTTCAATTATTAAGAAATTATTTCGACAAAATCTTAAGACTTTCGCTATAATAGTTCCTTAGATCTGCGATAATTAAAATAAATGAAGTAGCCTATTTTACAGAATGATACTGCAAAAATTTAGTACAAATACAATTTTTGTAACATCAAATGTTCTACCGAATCAATTTAACGTAAAAAAATCAATACAAATCTTTATTTGATTTTCTTATAAATTAGTTAAATTATTTTCATAGCTTTAACCTAAGTACAATATTATGCAATTACAAAAAAGTCAATTGGTCAGTTTTTCTTTAAGAACTTATCTTCAAAGAAAATAACAAAATTTCAGTAATTATTAATAAAGCAAATTAAAAGTTCCATTATAATTAGTTTGCACCATTTCCATTCTACTTCACAACCCTATAATGATCATTTATTTATGTCAGTAGTCCAAAGATTTACAATACTTACCATCAGTTAATGAATTACGTTTATCTTCGGGATTCTCTTCGTCACTGTCAATGTGAGGAAATGAATTTCCCAAACAAAATCTTGGCAAGGCAGGTGAATTCAGTTCATTAGTTTTGGTTTCATTTTGTGGTATTGTTGCAGTAGTAGTTTTTGTTATTGCTGTTGTAATTATTTTATGGCTATTATCGTTATTATTGCTGGTGTTGCTGCTGCTGCTGCTATTATTATGGTTAATGTTTCTGGTATTGCTAGTGTTCAGTAGATGATGACTTTTGGCATAAGAATCGCTATCACTTGAAGCTGTACTTAAACCACTGGCACTGCTATTACCCGAAGACGTTGAATTCATACTATCCTGACGATTGGTCAAACGTCTCAGCATGTATTTGTTGTTGTGTAATTTATTTTTGGTAATTAACTCACTGCGTCTTAAAGCACATTTAGGTGAATTTGGCAATTGGAGTCTACCGTTAAGAGTGGCAGCATAATGATGATTTTTCTCATCTTTTGACGACGACGATGATAATGTTGATGGGGGGGCTGTTGTGATCGTAGATGAATTATTACATGTTGTATCGCCGCCACTAAATGGTATTTGTGGCAGTTGATTGAGCGATAAACGCTCAAGACTATTCTCCACGCCTATCAGCAGATTTTGTAAGAGTTGTGGCAAATCGTCACTTAACATTTCGAGTGCTAATGTGCTCAGGTACAATGTGTGATCTTTGTAATCAAGTTGACAACTTTTCAAAGTTGACCCTGATTCTAGAGTTTTTGCTGCAGTTTTTGTTGTGATTGTTGTTGTTGTTGCTATTGTATCGATAAAAGGGTGTTCTGTTGGCGTACGCCAAACGGCATACAATTGAGGTTCTTTATTCGCTTCAACTGTAAAAACAAAGTAAAAAAGAGCAAAAATAATGGTTTATATTTTATTTTATTTATATATATATATATATATATATATTTTTTTTTTTTTTTTTGAAAATAATTATGTGGTCGTTCATTTTTTATGTTTTACAGTGGAGTTAAATGGAAAATATGGAAAACATCTAAGGTACTAAATACACTCCTTAAGTAAAAATTTAAGATAATTTTTGTCAATCAGTTTTATGAGATACTTTATCCCGAATTAAATAGTCTTGAAAGTCGTTAATGATCATATAAACTTTCGCTTTAAGTAGCAAGTTCAAACTATAAAAAAAATTATTAATTAACCATTATATAAACTAAAGCTGATTATAAAGTCATCAGCATCACCATATTGCATGGATATTTTAAAGAAGGAAACTTTAACATAATTTCTTATATCTTCCACTTCACTTGTAAAATATGTATCTTAGCCTTGATTATATTCACAAAATAATAAAAGATACATTTAAATTCTGTTGAATATTTAACGAAGATGAACAATAATATAGTTCCATCTATCCATTCTGTGAGCATAGTTTGTTGAAAGGTATAACTTAATACTTTTTATAAGCATTTCTAATAAGTGTTGGTCGATGTGGCTCCAGTAAGACATTACGCTCGTCATTGGAAAAAAAAATCATAAATCATAAATATTGGAAAAAAAATCTCATCAAAAAATAACTTTTGCTGATGACATATATCGTGTGGGTTAGCGTCATCGATATATGGCAATTTTGCCGGTTAAGAAAACTATTCATATACAAATTAAACTATTCGCTAACATTGATCGTTTAGATCAACTGCTCAATTCAGTAACCTGTCATAGTTATTTTCTATCAGCAACTGAATAATATGGACTTAATATTGAAAAAACGTATCTCAATTTCTTCGAAATAAATTTTAAAGGTAGACCTCTTTCAAATACTACTCCTTGAAAAAAGTGTAATTAACTATTATTACAAATATTGAATTAATAAAAATCCTAAAATATTTAAATTATTTGTAAGAATGATACAGGTGTTACAAGTGAAAAAACCAATTCCGTTGATATGCGTATTTCATTCAGTATATTTATCACTTTAATATTTGTCAGATTTGACGATTTATCATCATTTTTTGCGATTTTTGATTGCAAAAATGTTAACGATTTAACTACTTTTGTCCCAAATTTAACTATTGACTGTTTTTTTAAAAGAAAATTCAAAACTATTTCCAGCATTTTTTATATATATTTCTTTAAAAGTAAATATATATATTACAATTAAAATAAAAATCTTTTTAAATTTGTCAATTTAAATGGTTTGTTTATAGAAGAAATGTAAGGGAATCAATATAATATTATACTCGATTCAATTATGTATATTTTTATTATATAATATGAATAAAAACTTCACAAAAGTCCAAAAACTTTTTATCAAAATTTTTAGTTTAATAATTAAGGCATTAGAAATCCTTAAATAGAATTACTAAGTAACCCATAATTATAATACATTTTTTGGAATCGTACTAAGACTTACTATCTTTGAAAGTCATACAATATTACATATTCATCATTTTTATGCACATATCATCAGACTTAATAGATACTATTTGACTTTCATAATAGGCCGACAATGTTAAATTAATGTTATTTTTATTTATTTCTTTTCAATTTAAAATCTTTTTATAAATAAAATAATTTTTTTTTTATTAAAAAAGGCATAGAAAATGTTCAATAACATATAGAAAACCTAACTTCGATGTTAACGATTTTTTTGACGATTTCAAATATTCGATTTGTCTACTTTGACGATTTTTCACCAAATTTATCTGGCAACTATGCTTATAGAGTTAATTTCAATTTAACCTTAAAATATTTTTGTAAAACATAACAAGAAATTATCTTTTTGAATAATACACATTTTTCCTACATTTTAAAATAAAATGTTATTTTTAAATCGGTTTTCTATGTTTAAAAAATCGGTCCATTCGACATTAGAAATATTAACATTAATTAACATTTTGAAAATACCGACAGTACTTAAAGCGTAAAAATCGCTTTTAAAATCGGTAGGAAAACCGAGTCGATCATCCTATCAGTTTCTTTTGATTTTTATACAGATCATCCTTGAACGTACGGTGGATAATTGATAAAATGGTGGTTTTAGGGATTAATATTAACGATGATAAGGTATCAGCTTTGCACATGGATTGCTATAATTTACTGACTATAAATTCATACCTCTCAGTTAATAACGGATATTGTGATGTATCCAATTTCCGTTTGTAGGTTGCCTAATAGCCGAATAAATTACTTGACTATATTATTTGAGAAAGCTCTGAGAGTTAAGCAAATAGGTCTGTGTGCATTTTCTGACACTAAAGAATGCTTTTAACAATACTTATTACGTGGCAATTGATCGTGCTCTACATAGAAAACATGTTGCTATTATTACTACAGTGCTACAGAATAAAAAAAAGTAATGCACTTGGTACGCAACATAGTGTAGTTTGTAGGTATGGGTAACTAGATTATTAAATCGTATTTAAAAATTTCAATATATCCCCAAAATTGGGAATTATTTTCAAAAACCCGATTTTTCGGACTTTGCGGTTTTCAAAACTTTTATCTCGAATACCTGTTATTGAATTAAAGTTATTATACGAAAGATAAGATAAGAAAGATAAGAAATTACCCTTTTTAAAAGGTATATATAAGTTTCTATTCATGTCAAAACTGTAAAAAATATTAAGGACACAAACTCAATTTTTTTATTTTTTATTAGTATTTTTTGACCCACACTTTATTAGATTTTTTTTTGTTTTTTTCCTAATATTACATTTTATAGGAAATAAAAGGACTTATCGTTTGATAAGATGGCAAAAGAATTGTATAACATATGTTTTTTTTCATGGTTAAAAAAATTGTATAAAAATGTTATCTTACGATTTTTGAAATGGTATTTAAAACGCCGTTTAAAGGACATTAGACGGACAACAGATATTCCAGATAATGGTTTTGAAGTTTGTTGGAAATAACTCCCGATTTTGGGGTATGTGGAGAATTGTAAATATGGTGTAATAATCTACTCACTCATATCTACAAACTACACTATGTTACATTCCAAATTGTGTTATTAGGAATTGGACAAAGGAAATGTTAGCTTCCAGAGTTGTTGAGATATTTTATACCGCCAAATAGGTGCTGTGAACAAGGTGGTGTTTTACCACGTTTGCTGAGGACGTTTGTCATCGATGAACATCTTGAAAGACTTAATAATTTAGGTTTCCGCACATATGATTATGCGGATGATTCAGTCGTTGCGGTGAATGGATGGGGGCCGTAACAATATCGGAATGAATATAGCAAGCACTAAAAATACTTAATTGGAAATTTCTTTAAGACATCATAAGTTAGTAATTTCTGACATGTCAGTGTCGCTGTTGACATTGTCCTCTGTTTCCATATAAAAAACATCATGACAACTTATGACATACTCATATCGTTGGCTTAACAAATACAGAAAAGGGTCTCAAATTTTTTCCGAAATCGCGTTTTTAATGTGATCTGGTAGAAAAAACTAAATTCCATGCTTCTTAAAAAATTTAGAGAGTTACGATTGCAAATAACGGTTTTATAGTTGTTTAGAAAAGCCCCAATTAATTAAGGTTATTTATTCCAAAAGAAAAGGCCTTAACTAATAAAAAATTTAATTTATTAATTAAATTTTGTTATTTATAATTTAAAATATGATTTTTTTATGAATCAGGTTGTTAAAAATTTGTTTGTATTGAAGCATAATTGTTTACCGTTTAAGCAAGTAGTGGAAAGTAGGAGATGATATGTAGTGCCGATAAAATTTATTTTTTCTCACAAATATGATAAACAGTCATTAGTAATAGATTAACATAATCTAAAACAATATTTATTTTTTAAAAATAGTTAAGAGTTCAAAAAAAAAGTTTCATTATTGTCATATATTTACCAAACCTTACATTTTTTCCAAAAAAAGGTCAGCAAAGCCCTATCTAAAATAACTACCAAAAGAGCAGAAATAATTAAAAGTTAAAGCTTTGAAATTGTCCCTGGATTTGAATAAGAATTGGGTAATAAAATTAATTCCATCTCAGGTATAATTACGTTTTTACCACCTACTGTAAAGTTACGATAAGTCGAGATACGTCTTTTCTATATTAAGCCATCGATATATTTTGTTAAAATTCTTTTATATAAATTCATTAGGTTGTCAATACTGATGAAAAAGTGTGACTTATCTGGAATGCGCATTTCAAGCAGGCATTGAATGATTTCTGCTGACTTTGTGATGTAAATCATTTAATAACGGTAAATACTTTTTTACTTGTTAGCCACTGATATATGTTAAAAAAAGCCTGAACAATTTTTTTAATAAAAACAATTTAGCCTGTCATTCCACAGCACTACCAGAGTCAATAAAACATGCTTTTGGCCAAAATACGACTATTTTTAAATTTTTAAAATGAAATTTCAACTACTGGTGCCATAAAGACCTATACACAATCTATTACACACTCTGGTTAAGGACGAAGCCTATATGGATATTTCAGTTAAGTATTTGAAAATTATATTAAAGTAACTAATTTTATGTTGTTGGCCTGGAACTACATAGAACATTCGACATTCTTATTGGTGGCATGAAAATTTAGATCAAGTTCGTAATGAACAGGTGCACGTTATGCTAAGTACCTAGTCATGTAGGAAATTAACATTCTGGAAGTTTCGGAGCCTATTCATTGGCATTCTTTGTTATTAATTTCATAATAATATGGCTGGAGAAATATTTTTAGAAATATGTTTGGTTAAGGAAAATGTTATTGTTGTTGAAATTCTAGCTACAATAAAACAATTTTCATTAGATTTAATAATATTATTTCCAGTTTTATCGACAAACATAAACATTTGTAATAATTTAATATGACGCTGTTTTTACATCAGTTTACTGTGTTTAATGCATTTAATAGGTCACCTGGCGGATTGTAAAAATTAAATTGCAAAAAAATAATAACGTTCATTAAAAAAAGCTTTTGATAAAAAAAGAAACGATTAGTAAGATTTATTAAATTATTTTAATAAATTGTATAATATATTAACCCATTCGTTTTCTCTAGTGACAACAACTAAAGATGAAAATCGGTTTCTGTTCATTTAGTGTATACAAAATTTAAATAAGAGGGCTCCTATTTGATGATACAAAATCTCCGTAGAGTTGCCTGGACCATTTTGTACTGACGCAAGCACTGTAAGTATATCGAGGAAAAAGCCACCAAGACAAAAATTCCAACATGCTATTGTTGATACTGAGTGTAATGCGAAACCGAGGTTCGTCGTGCCCAATGCTAACAAGATATCAAGCCAGCCAAGTAACAAAAACGCACCTCCAAAGAGCCCACTCAACATGTCCAACGTAAATCTAAAAACCGCTAAATTAAAAAAAAAAGAAAACTGCTCCCCGGTAGGCAAGTGAAGTGATTTTTAAGTTAAATGTGATTTAGATAAGATTCCATACAAAAAGCCAACTAAAGAACAATGATAGATAGTTTTTAACCATATCATTAATATGGTTGCAGCAAAACCATATTTTTATGGCGCCTCAACCATAAAGTGCGCGGCAAACCTATAAGGTCACCTTTTTTTTGTTCCGCTTAAAAAAAAAAGTTCAATGGGTATTTGATGGTACTGTTAGTTAAAATACTTATTACTAAGGTGTTCCTACATGCACTATTTGGTATCATTTATTTGACCAAATTATAAGGTCAGCCAAATGTCAAATGAATGATACCAAACGGTGCATGTACGAACACCTACCCATTTAACTTTTTTGTACACTGAACAAAGAAAAAAAAAAAGAGTAACCTTATAAGTTTGCCGCGCACCTTATTATGGTTACATAAAGGAAAATTGTTTGTGCATAACAGTAATGTGGTTGCACCACAACCATTTTTTTTTTTGTTGTAACCATATTCCGGTTATGCCATGAACATATTGCAAATATTCATGTTTATTTACTTAAAAAACATAATATTATGTTCCAGCAACAATAAAATCTAAAAGTAATATTTCACCGTTCGGTTGTGGTTAACCCAACAATATTTTTTTCTCTGCATGTATACTTCTTAAAAAGCCCATAACTTGTATATGTACGGATCCAAAAATATCAGTCTAAAAATATTGCTATAACCTAAAATTCAAATAAAAATGATGATAATAATAATAATAATAATAATAATAATAATAATAATAATAATAATAACAATTATGTCCTGTCTGCAATAGTTCTCTTTGACTAAAATTACATAAAGCTTTCAAAATATCTTAAACCAATCGAAAGTATAAGCGATCTAAAATGCAGAACAATTTATGTCCATTGACCCCACTGTGCCAAAAATTGTAACAGTTGGTGTTCTTTTCGTTATTTTGTTCAGTTTCTTACCTGTTTTAACGCATAAATATATTTCTGCAGATTTAACTTGATCGTCATCAAGGCCCCCCAAATGAAGTATAACTTCGCCAATAGGTGTTACTAGAGGCCATCCTTGACACCAAATTAGAGCCTACAAGTAAATAAAAAACAAAATAATTTTGTTGATAACTATTTTATTACTTTTTGTATAAATATAAATAAAATTAATATGAATTATATAATAGAATGCAAGATTTTATGATACATACATACTACATACAAGTTTAATAAGTTAAAAAAAAAAAATTAATAAATAAAAAATATTACATTCAAAAACATTTGTATGACATCAATATGAATCTGCAGGTGGCATTTAGAAGATTTTTAATTTTATATTTTTAATAGTTTTTTAAAGTAATTTAACGTTCACAATAATTTTTTTAAAAAAACAAAAAAATTGTTTTTAATTTATCTTCATTGGCTACAGAGGCCACCCATACATAATTTATGTATTTTGTTATTTTCAACAATAAATTTATTCAAATGAAAATTTTCCGTTGCTTTTTGGAAATTATATTTTTAATAGGTAAAAGAAAAAAGACCCAACCTTTTCCCCTTATGTTACGCTTGATTGGTAATTTATTCCCAGCAAAAACTTTTTGGTTCTTGGTAATGGCAACTACTTATTAAAGTAGTTTCTTGGTAATGAGGCATCGTACTCTGTAGTATAATAGTACAAAAATATTGCAATCACGTGAATCAGTTGGCTAGAGCGCTGTATTAACAACCAGTAGGTTGTTGATTCAACCCTATTCTGATTAGTTTTTTTTTTAACAAATTGTCTAAAAAGATACTTTATACTAAAAAAGTTTTTGTTACTCAGAAAATTAAGTGCGAGATGGTGTCTAACGTCTCACTTTGTGCCCAAGTTCAAATCTCACGTACAGCAATTTTTTTTACATTTTCGTTTAGGTACATATTTTTGAGTACCCCTAGAGTTTAAAAATAATTACATGAGTTTGTGGATAACCCGAACAAAAATAACTAGTTATTCAGACAAAAAATAAATAGTTTATTTTTGTTTACAATTATATCTGCTAGCTTACCAGGAAAGCGAATTTTTTGCTGGGTTGTGTCAAATTTATTACTTTTAAATTTGTTTTAGTTTTTTTTATCAGCTTTCAACTGTTTAGCTTTATTGTCAACATTTAATTGTTTTCACAGATTTTGTTCTCTGTCATTGCCATTAAAAAAACGCGGTGTCGTTTTTATATCACATTTTAATGATCATGATATCATTTATAGATATTTATCTGGCCTTAACCCGTTAGGGCGCCACGACTGTTAATAGAAAAATTAATGCTAGTTTAATGATTGAAAATAAAACAAAGTGAAAATTAAAATTTAATTATCGTAACTGAGAAAACTTGATTTATCATTGATAATTGTGTAAATATTTATATGAAAATCTTATTAAGCTTTGGAATGTTGTCATGCGATACAATAAAAATTGTATGTTAAAAGTCAACTCAGCAAAATATAGCAAATTAATAGTTGGTTTAATCGATGTCAAGTCGCGCAGCCATGGAATTTATTGCAGATATTAAATATTGCAAGTGTTTAGCGAATAAACAATCAAAGATATTTTCTGCACCCCAAATATGATGTTTTGAAAGTTGATCATAAGTACCAAAGTTCTATTCGTATAAGGTTTTAATTTCTCTTGAAGTGTCTTTTGGTCTTATTTTAAAAATAATGGATTATTCATGCTCTCATGTTTTTAAACCATAGATTAACATATACTACGTTTATGTGCTCGGTTTTTGCAAATAAAATTGTTTATAAATAGTTAATTCACTGTTTATGTGCAAATGCATAAAGAATATATTTACTTATTTGTCGCGCCGGATTATGAAAATACAACTATTATCATCGAAAATTCTATGAGCGTAAAAAGAAGTGACAACGATGTATGCTTTATTTGCAAAAAGCATTCGTGACAGGGATGGAAAATGACATATTTTATTTTGTACTTCTTCGACCATGAGGATATCAATTTTATAAATATTTTTCAATTACAAAAAACTACACTGAAATTCAGTAGGTTATACAAATATATTTAATTTTTTGTCTCTCAGCGGCAGCTACGTTTTGATTTTAGACCCATAGTTTCTTGGGGAAGTTTTCTTAGAATTCTTAGTAGATTACATTATTACGTATTCGCCTTTGCGGGACTTGCTTGGCGGCACTATTTATCTAGTTTAGAATCAGATTGCAAACAAAGATTTCGTGGCAAACTTGCCATCGCTTTGGTTTGCTTCCAGAACACAAAAGCTAAACAATTGTGAATCCATATAAATACGTTCTTTATAAACTAATTTAAGAAAAAATTTTAATATTAAATTATAAACAAAATAAATTAATAAATTAAATTTCATATAAGTTTTATTCTTACAGAATAAAAAACTTAAATGAGTTATTAACGACTTTTAAAAGACCATAAATCTATTATTGCAAATTATAACTCCCAAAATTGTTTGAAAAACGGGTATTTGAATGTGTTCTACTACTTTAAAAACGAAATTTCAAAAAAAAGTAAGAAAGATATAGTCGATCAACCCCGACCGTATGATACCCCACACCATTGTGTATGTTTATCAAAATTCAAGGAGGGGTGTTATATTAGACATGCGGACAATTGTCGACCGATACTTTTATTAGTGTAAAATAAAAAAATAAAAAAAAAATACAGAATATTACGTTAATACTAACATTTATAAAAATTTATGCACTTTAGGGTGCTTCCTGAAAGTGGGCTTATATGAGAGCTATGGTAAATTATGGAGCGATCCTCATAAAATTTGTCACTGCAATTTCTACTTATATAATATATAAAACTTATTTGTGTCGCATATAAACTTGATACTAACATGTGTATGTGATTTATGCACGTTAAAGTGGGGGTTTTATATGGGAGCTATGGTCAATTATGGACCGATCTTCATGAAATTTGGCACAAAGATTGATACTTACAGTAAAATTTCATTAATATATTACTATATTTAAGTCATTTATGATCGTTAAACCCTTATTCCGGGCGGACATTTGTATGGAGGCTAGGTGAAATAATGGACCGATCATAATCAATTTCAATAGGCTTCGTCCTTATGTCATAAAAGTCCCACGTGCCAAATTTCATTGAATTATCTTCAAAATTGCGACCTGTACTTTGTGCACAAGGTTTACATGGACAGCCAGCCGTCCAGCCAGCCAGACGGACACAAGGACACCATCAAAAAGTGATTCTTAGTCGATTGGTATATTTTAAGGTGGATGTTCGATGATTTTTTCTGTGCATTACAAATATCAAGGCATAATACCCCAACCACCTATGGTTGGGTTATTATATTATGCTAACGATATATTTTCATACCATAAAAATTGTCATCAATTTACACATTATTCCGAGGGGTTTATAATGATATACCACATTAATTTATAATATTCTTGTTCATATAAATATAAAAATTCTACAATGAATGGTGTCAAGACAACTATTCTACGATTTGTAATTTTCCTGTAGTTTGTGGTTAAACTTAACATTTTCATTCTGTTTTTACAAAATAAGAGAAAAATAAAATAGGGGAATATTTTAAAACCTTATTTTTTGTAATGATTGTAAAAAAATATAAAAATTCACTTTTTAAATTCAGGTATTCTTAATTGTATTATATAAAAAATATTTTAATAAACACTTTTGCAAATACTAAAAACTTGCATTTTAAAAAAATCATATTAATTTTGTGAAAAATTTTGAATTTTAGTTATGAATTCAACTGATTTCAGTTAAATTTGCGCCTTTTTGCGTCCCTTTGAAATATTATTATTATTATTATTTTTTTTTAAAGTTGTATATTTTTAAGCAATTTTTTTTCGGAATAAAATTATCACATAACATCATTTATCGATAAAAGACGATGAAAATTAATTAATTAAAATAGCAAAATTTATATGACAAAAGTCTTAAAAACTGAGTACCCACTTATTTTTTAATTTTCCTTATTCTTTTCTTATTAAAGGACCAAAAAGTTTAAGGATATCCAAATTACCAAATAAGACGCAAACACATATTTTAAAACGTTAGTTTAAAGAAATATTTTCTAAAATGTACACATTCTCTATTAGTTCATCTGACCGAATAATTTTAGATTATGTCCTTTAATATTTTTATCTTTTCATATACTACTGTATTTCGAAATCAATATTCTAAAATACATGTTTTAAAAACTAAAATAATATACAACATACTAAAATTTTGTTCCTGTATATCAATATTATTATATTTTTGGATGTTATATAAATCGAGGACGTACTGTATATACATTTTGTTTTGTATAATTGACTAAAGAAATCATTTTGTGGCGAAATCATGGCCTCATTTAATTAAGCACCAAAATGAGTACCGCTCAACTCACTATGCATTTATGCGTCAAAATGTTCATTTTTGATATTTTTGACTGCAAGTATGAGGTGCGTATAAACATAGTAATTAATACGAAACTGACTTGTCAAAAAATCTAAGTCAAATTTTTGACAAATAACCTATCTTTATGAATATAGTAGTAAAAATATTTTATTGAAAACAAAAAGTATTCTATAACGTGTGCTTTTTTAAGTAACTTTTGGGTGATTCCGTGCTAAAACATCTTTATATTTCAATGAAATTCACTAAAGTTTTCCCTAAAAGAGCATTTCCCACTTGCCTCACGCCAACATGGTTTTAGAGATGCGCACAAAAACGGCATTGAATTTGATAACCACTCAGATCGCTAATGGCCTTAATCAGCAAAGACTGTGTCAATGCCCAATAGTTGCTGCTTCAGACTTATCCATCAGCATTGATCACTCAATTCTGATAAATGACATCTTGAACTCTACTCTTTCCAACAACATCAAATACTGGATCGCCAACTACCTCTCTGGTAGACAAGCGTTTGCAGAGTTCTGAGGACAAGAGTCGAGATATTCCAAGATAAAAATGGAAGAACAAATGTTACAAGGAGAAGTTCTTTCACTAATGCTCTTCAAAATTTATCCTGCTAAGCTTCTTAACTTTATCAACTTCCAAATCAACCGCGATTTCTCTCTATTCTGCAAAACCCGAAGATCCTAGGAGTAGTCTTTGACAGCCTTCTTCATTTTTCCTCACACGTCAGCTACATCAACCAAAAGATGAGATATAGAAATAAGGTCATAAAATTGCTCGGTTGTATCTCTTAGGGCATGAATAAGAAAACACTTGTTAGGAAATATAAGGCAATTAGTCGCTAACTTCTTAATTATGCAACCACTGTATGGACCTCAATCCTCATGACATCCAATGGAGAGGTTTACAGACGTCCCAGGATAATGCACTTCGAATTGCACCCGGATGTATCAAAATGACGAATGTGGGTTACTTACATGAGGAGACCAGTCCTAGGTGAACACCCACCAGCAATTTCGGATGATGAGAGGCAACTTCTCAGGCAAACAAAATCATTATTACCACAATTAAGAGCCGGTTGGTACATTATTATTAACTGCTATCGTGGACGCATTGTTCCTGACTTTATAAACCGTTACCCTGGCTAACTTAAAAGTCCTCAAAACACAGTGCATTTATTTAACTGTCTTAATTGGCCAACCGGTCTGCGCCCCATTGACCTATGGTTAAGACCGAGCGAGGTGGTACATTTTCTTCAGCTTTCAACTCAACCCATTGGCATATCATGAATTACAATTAAATCTATATTTTCAGTGAGAAAATTTCGATTACAGCAGAGTTGTTATAACAACAACAGACATTGGCTATTGAAAGTGTTTCTCAAATCATAAACTTTTAGACTCATAGCCCTTTCCGGTCCAAAAATATGACGTTTTGAAAAACGAAAAAACCTGGAAATTTCACAAAGGTGTATCCGTTCAATTACTAATAACTACAGAACTATACAAAGCAAAATTTGAGTTTTACATACTTACAGACAAAAAATTGACTTCTACCATATTTTGCTTCATAAATTCTAACCTAAATAATAAGAAATTCTACACGACTAGAGAGAAAAGTTATGTCAACATTATAAGTTTTTTTAAGAATTTTAAAAATACCGTTTTTTGAGCTATAATGACTTGATTTACATATGTCCAACTTTGAGCTTTGAAGTTTTGATATAAATAAACTTTATATCGTTATAAAATTAATATCTTTGTCTTTTATATGAAACTGAAACTAGAGATCTATCACTAGCGTTGCCAATTTAGCGATTTTATCGCTAGATTTATCACTTTTTAACAATTAAAGCATTTAAAAGCATTATGTTCCGTTGCCTTTTTTCCTAAAAAGGCGCAAAATTAGCGCATTTTCATTTCAGTGATATGTTGATTATCAACATCCTTTGATGTTTCTATTAAATAATAAAAAAAATATTTTATAATTAATTTTCCATTTCACCAAAAAATACTAATACCACATTTACATCTACGAAAAAAAAACTATATTTTTTTAATTTAACTAGTTATTTTTTCTGGCTTTTGACTTGTTTTTTTTTCATACAAATAATTGAACTAGTTAAATGAAAAAACAGTTATTTAATTGCTTTTTTATATTTAGGGGGCAACTCTATGTACGCAAATTGAGGGAAAAGAAAGTGTCAAAAAAGAAAAATTATTTTAAAATACAAAATTATAATTTAAAACAGGGGAAAATATTAATATTTAAAATTTTTTATGAAAAAAAAAAAATGAATAAATAATGTCTAAAGAATAAAATATTATGTAAAATATTGTGATTCATTTCAATGTGTTTTATAAAAGGTTAAAAAAAATGTTAAGCGGTAATGTAAACGGTACAGTTTTTTGAAGTAGTTTTTTTCGAATTTAATTATTTATATTAGACAGATGTAAATGTGGTATAAAGAAGTTTTTTATTTAATTTCAAAATATGTAGTTAAATGCATCTCCAGAATTCTTCTGCTTAAATCAAACATCTGAGGAGTCTACCCGTTTCACTAAGTACAACTTATTTTTTAAGAGTTACATTTATTTTTGCAAAAATTTGGACTGATTACTGCAAAGGCTTTTCATTAAATTTCAGAAATATCTGGCCGAAAATAAAAAATTTTGTGAATGAATATTTTTTTAAAAAATCTGTTATGAATTTGGATTTTTTAAATGTACATAAAATTCGACCGCTTGCATGTTTAATAAAAACATCTATTTTTCATTTTTTTTTTTTTTTTTTTATATATAATTCACTATAGGTGCTGAAGTTAAAATATCATAAAAAATAACATATACATATGGACCCTGTAATGTTTAAATTCTTAATGAAAATCTGATTTAAATTTAACAAATTTTCTCCTTGGGTTCTGTTTAGCGCTTTTTAGTGCGTTTTAGAAATAGTTGAAAACGCTGTGAAGATTTTTTGGACTAGAAAATTTTATTTTGATATGGAATTACTTTTTCTTCAATTGAGTTTTTATTTAAGTTCATATTTAAGTTGATTCATAAACCATAAACGTTTAATTTTCAACAAGTCTCTCAAGCTGACACAAACGATTTTTTTGACACTTTATTTACAAATTTCATGTCTTAAAAACTATGATTTTATCTTGGAATCTAATCCTATTAAAGAAAATTTTGGCAAATCAATAGATTCATTTAGATTTAAATTCAGACCGTAGTTAGGTATTAAAACTTTATTTGAACGGCATCTTAACAGTGATGATCTGCCTAATTTAGCACAAAAAGTTAAAAGGTTTCTAACAAATCTCAACATAAAAGAGACTATTATGCCAGACGTTTTAATAGACCTAAAAAAATACAGTCCACCTAAAATATAGACTCGCTAAGATACATACTCTTAAAAAATTTATTAAACTTTGAACTTATAAGTCACTTTTATAATTATTATTAAAATTGAATTATTAAATGTTATGACATTCAAAAATATGAATTACAAATCATTGAATTATCAAATTGCTAGTCACAAACTTTGTATTGCATTGACACCAAATTTTATGACACAATCGTTTACATACATAAATAAAGTTTTAAAATTGATTTTGTCGCAAATATTGGAATTACTCGTAGTAAGTTACAAAATGTAAAATAGAAAAATAAAATATACAATATAAGAAATTAACAAACCTTCAACACGAGATAAAAATGTTTTTTTTTTTGTTAAAATAAATAAATGACTAAAAAATAACTGTAAATCAATAGTATTTAAAAATTTGACAGATTTAGGACATACAAATACTAACAAGAATATGAACATGTAATGAGAAATAAAATGAAACTTACATGCTCGTTTCTTTTTTTTTTCATAAGAATATTTGACAGTCTGAACTGGCAACAAAAAAAGCAAGGTTTAAAAACAAATGTTTATTTGTTCTGTTTTAAAAACCTATAGAACCAAATAGCACGGTGTTAAATAAGGTTATTTAATTGTTTTGAAAAATGTTTAACTATTTAGGAATGCCAATAGAGTGGAATTACTTGAAGGATTTTCTACTAATAATAATACAAATATATTCTACCTTATATTGTATTAAAGCTCAGAGAATTAAAAATTTAAATGGATAATTTTATTCGAGAAACGAAATAAATGAAAAAAAAAAAAACAACCAAGTTATATAATATGATACTAGTAGATTACTTAAAATATTTTTATAAACATTTTAATCAAATATGTTATTAATATGTATATAGAAGGCGCTTCACGAAAATTTTTTTTAATTTGGCATCCCTGCAATACAACTGACTTAAACCAATTAATAAAATTTTTAAAAGTAAAAATTAACGACTATGAAAACAAATTGAAAATGACTACATGAAAAATTACTTTAAAACAAAAATTCCGTGTTTCGTTAAAAAAATTATAATATAAATGTGCGCTGTTTGAAGTTTCAAACAACAATTAATTTAAAATTTAAAAAACTTTGACACTTAAATAAAAACAAATGTAGACATACATCATTGTTGCAATCGTTTCAATAGAACACATATAAATGAATACTTTTTAAACGATGTGTTCATGTATATATATATACATATATATTTTTGTATGGTGTTAAATTGGGCAGAAAAAAAATGTTATCGGGTAATCGTTATTGCATTGAATTCATTGAAAGAAAAAATGTAAAAATATTGTAAGCAAAGAAGTATTTTTTTTCGCCTATCTAATGTCCGTCACAAAAAGTTTTTTGGTGAAATCATACACAAATTTTAAGAATTATATCGACATTAGTTATTAATATGATCAAATAATTTTATTGGATTGAAAATAAAACTTATTTTTGAAAAAGTAGGCGTTTAAAAATTTGAAAATTTAATAGTTTTTGGAATTTAAAGAAACAAATAAAAGCACACATAAAATACAAAATCGATATTATACCGCTCACTTAGTGGCGAAATCGTACCAATGTACAGTGTAGCAGATTCGATAATTTTTGGAAATAAATCTGACCCCTCGGGAGCGGAACTAAAGGGGTATCTCTGACATTAAAAAAATTTACCTAGCCAAAATTTTGTTTCTTACCCGTAATTCTTAATTATATGCAAAAAGAATAGAACCAAAACTACGCTACTTCTTATATTTTCTTAAGGAAAATTTTATTTTAGAGAAAAAACATTGTAGACTTCAAATTTTCAGTAGGAAATGTTGGACAATATTTTTTTTTCAGTAATTTTATTTATTGAATCTTCACAAAAATTAAGTGAACTAACTATAATTAATCAAATCTTAAATCTAAATCTTAATATCTGTTTAGCCCAACCAACATCAGACTAAAAGCGATAAGGTTTAACTTCGGCTCAGTTCTGCGGTGTTTCTTCTTTTCAATCGGATGTATTCATTACTTCTTAGTATATTTCGTGATAGTGGGTTAGGATGTATTTTCAATCTTTTCAAGTATGCTCCTGCATGTTCTTTTATAACATCTTTTACCAAAGCAACGTTTAGATCCTTATGTATGTTAGTATTTCTTACATGCCAAGGGGCTGCGGTTATAGTTCGCAATATTTTGTTTTGGCTTCTCTGTATTTTCTCAATATTTGATGCTGAAGCCATACCCCATAACTAGATCCCATAACTCCATATTGGACAATATAAATTGAAAAAAACTGTACCAAGATCTCTCAAAATTAAGAATGTTGAAATTTCAAATGCAAATAACTCGAAAACTATTCATCTAGAGTTTTAAGAAGATATAAAAATCTTTGAACTCGTAAGAATAATTTGACCAGTGGTTAAAAATTTTATATGTCAGAGGTATCCTACTTTGAGCCTCTTTATCTCCGCTCCTGAAAGGTCCTCCTTCAAAACTTGAAATTGTACACTCATCTGCTACATCTTTGTGAAATTTTAGATTAGAAAAATTTTAGATAAGAAAATTTAGTTTAGAAGTTACAGATTTATTTCCAAAAATGTTCGATTCTACCTCACTGTGCTATGTAAGTTCTATCTAAAAACTGATTTTTTAAACTATTTATTTACATTTTTTACATCTCTTTAATTTTTCCTTAAGTATGTTAATAAAAATTAACACAAAAAAAGAAACAAATAGGATAGTTAAAATATTGCTGATTTTTGAGTTGAAGAATTTTTTTTTTTTGAAAATTGGGACCTCCCTATTGTAAATACATAAAAGCTCAATGCCTTTCATTTGTTTTCTTCTAAACTTAAAGCATGTAATCGATTTTTTTTTACATTTTCAATTGCAAATATAAAAGCCACTATATGTGATATTGGAAAAATCTAAGAAGTTCCTGATTCTGTAAAGTCTTTGTCAAAATCTTATAAATTGGAACTTATTTTAAGTTATAACAAACAAATAACTCAAAATAACTATTACAACGTAATTTTTGTTTACATGGCACATGATCCAAAAATTTTAAAAATTATAAAAATATTTTGAATATTTTTTTTAATCGATCTAAAAACATGTATTTTTTACTTTTATATAAAAATTCAAAAAGTTTTTAGACGATCTTGGGTGAAAATAAAAATTTTGTATTTTTATGTAATATGAGTAGTATCAAAATCCAAAAAACTGTTTTGCGGTTTTTTTTTCGATTTGGAAGAAAAAAAAAAAAAAATTTTTTTCGGAAAAAATCCAAAACAAAATAAAATGAAAGTATTATATATTTGAAATTAAAATTTGTTTATCTTATTTTTTGCTTTATTTAAAGAACGATCTATATAGAATTTTACAAAAAAATATTGTAAAGAAGTACAATAATGCCCAAAAATAATTTTGAATTGGCATTGGCGTAACACGTCCTTATATGGGAGCTATGGTCAATTGTGGACTGATCCTTATGAAATTAAAATGTAAGACTAATACCCTAATAACTTGTATTTGTACTTATTTTTATATTTATACGAAAGAAATTGTGTCCGAGAAAGTAATTTTCGGGAGCTATGGTAAATTTTGGATCGATCCTCATAAATTTAGTACTATGACTTTTGCTTGGGCAAGTCTCACCTGTTAAGAAATTTCTGAAAATACAGATATATTTAAGACATTTATAGGTGCTTGCAATTTTTTATTTGAGGGCTCAGTAAAATATTGGTTCGATTTTTACCAATTTCAATATGTTATATAATTAGCCCAAAAAAAAAAAAAAAGAAAAAACTCACATGCCGAATTTCATTAAGTTATCTTTAATACGGCGACCTACAGATTATCTTAAATGTTATTGATGTATAGATAACCGAACTGATAGTGGCTTAGGCTAGAACAAGTATTTATAAATTTAGATGGTATTTATTCATTTGATGTAATAATAACCTTTTTATTATGATAAAATTATACATAATGCGCTACTCCCTTTCTCTGATTTAAGCACCATTTTTGTTGTTCAAAGTGAGATATTTTTTAGGCGATAAAAAAACTCAATAAATTGTTAAAAATTTTTTATTTTTGAAACGTCATAACATTAAAATGCACAAACAATTTTAAAATATTTTAATTAATTATTTATCCTATGATTGTCAAAATTATCTATCCATTTCTCAAAAATGTATGTAGCTCTATGGGCTAATGAAATTTTATTCACCTTATAACTGTAAAAATTTAACTTTTCTACATACTTTGCTATCTTTTGGCACACACTTTAAATAATAAAAATGTAAAAAGCAACGAAAAGGTGAAAAAGAATCAGCATAATGTTACGAAAATTAATATTTACTTACAGTAACTAAAGATGTGAGAAATCGATTGTTAAAGTTTTTAAATGTATCAAACGAATTTCTTTGGATATATTCCGCAAAAATATAAGTTGCAATATAAGGCCCACTGAATGGACTTCTTTTAAAACGACAGATGAATGGATATCTGAGATGTTAAACAATTTCAAGTCGAATGAAAACTGAAAAAATAAATATCTGGATTGGAAGTAAACAGGTTTTAAATGAAATAAATTATTTCAGTTGCAAGTGTTATTTAATTTCAATAAAAGCTCCATTTAAAACAAATGTTTTTATATTCTAAAAAATTAATAAGATTTTTTTTTATTTATGAAACATTTTAAACGTATATGTACAAATTGTATGTGTACGTTTAAGTAGCAAGAATTCTGCATATTAAACAATTTTTCAGTGTTGCTAAACATTTTTTAAATAATTTTAAAATAAGTAAATTTTAATTAACTTTTTACAAAAAAATGTGTTTAAATATTTGAATTTATGCACAGCATGTATGTATTTTTACCCTAATTATAGTAGTAGTCAAATTACCTACTATAAAAAGAGTAAATTTACATGAAAATTTATTAGAGTGTAATATATCGAACTTTGAAAAATAAATTTAAAATTTTTTAAACCTCTATATACTTCTGCAAAGATATTTTTGATATTTCCTTATACTTAATATATCTACAGCAGCTTTAAAACATTTGAAATACAAACGTATTCTGATTTCTAACAAATTTTTAATTTAAAAATAATCAAACTAAATAAATGCATATAAACATTTTGCTAAGGTTATTGACTCAATAGGGAATGTTAGAACAATTTTTTCAGCCAATAAATTATTGTCTGGCCTATAATTTCTATTTATATTCATGTGTGTATTTCAACATGCATCTGCTTTAAAAATTACTCTCCTCCGTGTGTGTTTATAAATGAGGGTTTATGTTTATATTTTGCAAACGTAAAACTGATTTTGAAGTCAAAAAAAAAAAGAATCAAAGAGAAGTGTTATAAAAAGTTCAGCAGAAACAATTTTGGAAGACCCTCTCAACTAAATAGAAAGTAAAGTTCAATATAAGAAAAAAGTTGTGGTTTAATTGATGTTAATATTAAAAATTTTTATAAATGGTAACTGCAGAAAAGAGTAGATTGGAAGTTGATTATTTTAAATTTTATATATGTGTGTATAAATATGTGTATAACATAATGACAATCAAAATATACCTCAGTTTGCTATGTAGTGCCGTATATATAAAAATGCTTTCTATTAGCCCGTACTTTACAAATTGTATGTGCTGCAAACGAATAAAAGCAACTCAATTGAATTGTTTAATTGTTTAAGCGTCTGAACATTGTTAAAGACTCTTAAACGATTTTGAAGAGACCGGAAATCAAACATTAAACGCTCTGATATATATTTATTAAGCCAGTTAAATAAATAATGTGTTTAATAAAGGGTAAAAAAAACAAATGCAACTTTTTCAGATCTTTTCATTTTGTTATTGTTAAATGTATTTTTGTTAATTTTTTATTTTTATTTATTTGTAGATTTTATTTTTAAAATGCAAAAATATTCTAAGTGTTAACATAAGTTTTTTTTTGATGTTGTCGCTTTTTATATTGTTTTAAATATATTTTTTGTAGTTTGCTGGTTTGTTTTCGTTAACAAAATTCTCATAAATCATGGCTATTATCATGACACCATCTATTCAAAGTCATTTTAAGTGTTTCGGAGTCGATGTATGAATATACCGAATGTACTTAATATGTATGTAGGTACACACATACATATGTATGTATATGCAGACGTACATACATACGAGGTTTAACTGGAAAATGTAAAATTTTAAAATCAAAACTAAAATAAAATTTGTCAAGTTGTGAAAAACATACAGCAGCTCGAAACTATTTCAAAAAGTTTAAATTTTTTGTTTTCATAAGTTTCATTACCGAGAATGAATCATTACTAAAATAACACCTAATTTCTGGCTCAATAAATAGAGATTTATTTTAACAATATTCTATGTGCCCTCAAATATATTTTGATGTAATTTTACATATGCACTCATATGGATTCGTATGTATATATTTACGTAAAAATTGTGTTGATTCATCAGTATGCTTAATGCATTTTACGTTCTTTCGACAAGTCTTAAATATTGTTGTTACTGTCGCTGCTATTGCTATTTCAGCTTTAGTTTTCTTTTTTTATTTTATTCATATTATGCATTGCATATTTGTTGCAAAGTTGTGGATATTAGTAATTCATAGCCAACAATAAAACAAAGCATTTTATATTTCTTATTTACATCTATGGTATGTGACCCAAACATTATAAAAATAAACAAAGACAGAAAAAAACTTAAAAAATACGTGGAAAAAAGTTGACTCAAAATAAACAAATGTTTCATATTATGAAAAAAAGACAAATATCAGACACACACTCTGGCTAAGAAATATTTGTGGTAGTCATTTACTCTTTCATTCATTCATGTGTATCACCTTTATTATCCCGCCTGACCTGAGTTTCGATATTAGGGAACTTTTCTCGATAGTAAACATTCGCGTAATTTTCGAGAATTTCAAAAATATCGATATCGCAATCGATCGCCAACGATAGTCGTTATCGAATATTTTGTCTGAGAAATATTTACGAAATGTTCAAACGGGATAGTATTATCGAAGTTTGTGGTTAGCTGGGATGTTTTTCTTTAATGTATCTATTTCGAAACATTTAAATCAGCATCATGTTTTTGCTTTTATTTTTCTTTTAAGCAACAATCTGAAAAGAACTAAAAAATATTTTCTTGAGGAAGAAATCATAAGTATTATATGTAGGAACTATTTAAATATGACAAATATTGCACATAAGAGGGGACCATAAAATTAACAAGATTATATGAATTTATTTGAGATCAAAATCATTTCATATATAATTAAGTACATGAATATTTTCTAAAAAATAAAATCTTTTATCAGTAGCATTATTATTGTCTATTTATTGTCTATCCTATAGAATTGATATGTATATTCTGCATTCTTATAATGGCAGTGAAATCAACATTTGTAAGACTCAAATCATTTACATACATAATTGTATGGTAGATTAATATAACGGAAATTTTATGTAGAATTTTCGTACGATCTGAAAAATATTTTTACAAAATTGTTTCGTTAAATAATCCATCGAAAGCGACAGGCGATTTAAAATAGTGTTTCCACAATATTTCCTCTCTTACAACTTTTTTTCACAAAAAAGTTTTTTTTGCAGATTTCAATCACTTAAAACCAATCTAAGACTTAATATTTCTTAATTTTCGTATTCTAAGGAGCGATAATCTGCACACCTTTCAAAATTGTGGCGATTCAATCCTCCAGACAGAAATTTACCTCAAATAATGTTTGAGAATGTAGAGAAATTTTATAATGTTGGATGATCAAGAGTCTTTGCTAATGGATAAATGATGTCGAGCATTGTAAAAAATTATGTCACATCTCTTAATAAATTTGATAATGCCATAACTCCATAGGTTATTTTAAGGTACATAAGGATTAAATCGCAGATAGTGATAAAAATATACCGCCATTTGAACTGCAAGACGTTTTATTATGCTATTTCGAGGTAAATTATAAGCGACCTTAAAGTATTCATGGGATTATTCATCTGATATTGTGCTATAAGTTACCATATACTAAAATTTTTGAGAAATACTCGATGGGGCTTGAATTTAATAATATGTATTAAATTCACTATGTATGTATTAAATTCACTATGTATGTATTAAATAGCACTCCTAATTGCTACTTTTAAAAAAATGTACAGCCGAAAAAGGAAGAAATAACATTACATTAAAATTATTAACCTTCAAATATTCGTCATCACCATTATATATATATATATATATATATATATATATATATATATATATTTTAAAAATTATATGTAAGTTTATTTGTGTATCAATCACGTTTAAACGTTTGACTCGATTTTAACGAAATTTGACACAGATAGTATCAGTGCCGAAGGAAGTTAAAGGCTATGTTAGATCTTAATTGGATGTAATGACCACATTTTACGCCTACTTAAAAAAATAATTTTGCACGTTATTAATGACTATTTACATAAAATTTAACACAAAGATAGTGATTGCACCGGAGAATGTTATTGGTTATGTAGCATCTTGATTGAATGCAACGCTCATATTTTATATTCACTTTTTGAAAACTTTCGAACGGCTGCACCGGTTTTCTTTCCTTTTTTCACAGCATTATCCTGTGTGTCCCTAAATTCAAATATATTTTATTTTTCGATCGGAATAGGGTGAGTGGTACCCCCACATAAAACAAATATTCATTATGACATATTTAAGGAACTGTTATAGGAACTGTTATATCGCATTGATGAAATTAAAATAAAATGGACAAATGTTAGTTACCGCATTAAAAGGGGTTTCACACCGGGAAAAGCTAGTACTTTCTATTAGGTTTGTTTCTGTAGTTTTGGGCAAAGTGCGCAAAAAAGTACAGGAACACAAAAATCCAAATTGTTTACCCACAAATAAAATATCAAACTGTTTTAAAAATTCGTATGTGAACGTAATTTTATTTTTAAGCATATTCGAATGTTTTTATTATTATTTTTTTTATGAAATTTTCCTGTTAGTAACAAAATCAAATAATTTTGTATTCATTTTCGTTCACATTTTTTATTGTATATTTTTATTTTTGAATTATTTAACAATTACACAATCTACAGAATACAGAAATATTCTGGGCTGTTTCGTGCAAGAAGAAAAAAAAAACATTATTCTCTCAAAATATCCCTTATTTGCCAAATTTTTTAGTACGGGAACGCTTTTCGGTAATATTGAGTTCCCACGTGCTCCTAATTTAGGATTGGGGAAAGAAGAAGAAGTGTATGGTAATGATTTCTATAAAAATAAAATTGTATAAAATGTACATAAAAAAATAAAAATTTTATACACTCGTAAACAATAGAAAAAAATTTATAACCCAAATGTATCATAAAGACATTTGTCATTTAAATTTACAATTTGCTACTGAAATCCACTCAACACTCAATACAAGTCTTTACGTCTGTCATGTCCTAACAAGAAAAATTGTGGAAAAGTTCTTTGAACCTTCTTTTTTTATTATTTTATTTTTTTGTTTAAATTTGTTGCTTCGTGCTTTTACCACATTATGAAATACATTAGCTACCGCCAATCGAATGCCACAAATTGTCTGTACTATCGGTTAAAAAGACATTTACTTAGACATATGGTAGGACGAATAGCTAAAATACTGACAATCACAAAAAACAATAAACACAGAAACATGTAACTAAGAATCAGCAGCAATAATGTACCGGCATTTGTTGGCGATAATGAATCGTACATATTTCGTCTTACACACGTTTTGTTTTTTGTACCAACAAAACACATTCCTTATTTATACGCACAGTTACATAAATATTTGTATTTTCAATTGCCAACATTATTACGATTTCGAGTAGTTTTGTATGTCTTTTTGGTTGTTATTTTTTATTTTTGTTTTTTTGTTTTTTTTTTTTTTTTTTTTTTTTTTTTTTTACTGGAGTTGTGGTTGCTGCATAAAATTGCCAGAGATGAGACTTTTGAAGGAAATATCGAAAATAACACATAATTTATTCTTTGGTACTTTAGTACTTCCTTTATGACTTTCAAAAATATTAAGTTTTCTGAAAAGCTTTAAAGAAGAGTTAATCGCTTTAATATAAAATCAAAATCTGGATGTTGAAACTTCAACATACATCTATACAGATTCCTGAATAATACTAGTCGGCAAAAAATTCTCTCTTAAACAAGATTAGGTGGACTAGACAGAATTTGACGTACTAAACGTGAATTTGCTTTCACTTTTTTCTATCAGGAAATTAGAGAAAAAAAAACAATTCATGCAAAATTCAAAAAATTTTAACTCCTTAACTTCGAAAATATAGAGCGTATAGAAATAATAAGATAATTATAATTGAAATATATTGGAGTTTTATTTATCTAAATTAGACAAAACGTTCTCGAGTTAAACTGTGTGACCACCAAATAAGGTAGTCATATTAGTCCTGCCCATAAAAGAATCAATACGTGATAGGAAAAAATTTAAAGCAGATTCTTGTTTAGCACTAGATGTCCACTTATTTTTGTTTAAAGTAGAAAAAAAAAATATTTTTGTATCCAATTAATTTTAGGATTTGTACATAAATTTTGATGATGCATAACTTACTTCATTCGTAGTATTACCAACTTTATGATAAAGGATAAAAAAATTTAATATTTTTGCCGTTTTCATTTCTTAAAAGAACTCTGAAGAAAAAAAATATTCAATTTGGCGGGATAAATATTTTTTTCCGACACTAATTTCTGAATAACTCTGAAACTTTGAGCAAATTAAAAAATAATGTTAAGGGCCTAATTTTGTAAAATCAAAACGAAAATTCGTTTTGACAATTTATATTGAAAACAATAAATAAATTTAAATTTTGTTTTTGTTTTCAATATAAAATTTTGAAACGAAATTTCCTTTTGATTTACAAAATGAAACCGTACATCGGTTCTTGAGTTATGGTGGAATATACTCGTTTAATTGCTTTATTAATGGGGAAATAATAGACATGCCCATAAAAAAAAATCACGACCTGATAAAAAAACTGAAAGCTTATTTGTGTTGAGCTCGTCAACTTCAAAATCAAAATATTCAAAATGTTATTTTTTTTTTTGCCGATCAGTGTAATTAAAGAAGTGATACTTTTAGCAATACTGATTTGTTTGAACATTGTTGAGCTATTTTTAGGGGAAGTGATATTATGGAAGCATTTACTGGTATGCATTATTAATACCCCCCAAAATCTGCAATTAAGACTAAGATGTTTTTCTACTTCTAACGAAATTATTTTCTACTTCTAACGATATTATTTACTATTTCTAACGAAATTATTTTTCTCTAGTAAATATTTTGAAAATTTGTCTTATTCTGAACAAAAAAAATAAAAAATAAAAATAAATAAAACTAGCCACTAAAATTGGTTTAAAAGTTATGAAGTTATAACCATTTTTCTGAGCAAATTGTCAGTATAATCGATTTGGATTTGGTAAATTTTTCTTACTAATTTACAAATTTATTTATAAACATTGGGTGGCACAATACCTTTTTTTGTGCGGAAAGAAATTTGTCGGTTAATTTAGACAAACGTATTCATGAAGTTCTAAGCATATAGGTCAGATTTATAAATCGACTTTAGTTCTAGAGATAAACCGTTATATAGAAAATTATTGAGGTTACACTACATATTTCAGCATATCACGAGAACGAAATGGTTTAATAAAATACTAAAAAAAAAAAAAATAATTAATTTAAATTACCTTCAAGTTATACCCACATCATTTCTTTAATAGACTTCATAGTTGTGGAGAAATATGTCGAAAAAATGAAATTTCTTAACAAATTTTTAAATTATTGTTTTTCAAAAAGTCGTAATGCTTACAATAGATTGACCAAAAGTACTTCTTTTATTTTTTTCATTAGGCTGGATATGTTACCAATAAAACGACCCATATTTTAATAAAAAATAAAATCGATAATAATCGATAAATATCTACTTTATTAAATGACGGTAGTAACTTATTAAAAAAACGACGATTTTCCTAACTCGTATTGAAATGTTTTTGTAAAAAAATTTATTTAATTTTGCATCTTTAAATCACATAATTGTTTTTTGTATTCATTTTCAAATATTTGAGGTTAAATTTTTTAAGATTTATTCATTCAAAAAATTAAACCCGATAAAATTGTATAGAAAAAAAGAGAAAAATGTATTTTATTATGTTAGTTTTTGTTTTTAATTTTATTTGATGTAATAATTAATAATTGAAAAAGGAGCGTCTCCATAATTCTTAAAATTGTGGAAGAAAAATGCGCTTTTGCAAAGGCTTCTTTTCTTTCTCAAGGAATTAGGGATTTTTGTGAAATGTTCCAAAGAAGCAAACCAAGAATACAAAGAATGGAAGGCTTGTAAAGAAAACCTAACTTTAAGATTGTGTTAGTCAATTTTATTTATATGTATCAGTGCTGAAACCCCTTTCACCTCACATCATAAGAACACATAGTTGCACAGAAGAGTATTAAAAAATTATTAAATATATTTCATCACAATAACATTTGCAGATTTTCATGATTACAACCACAAATATAACTATTTTTTTTTTTTTTTACCAAAAGTAGCAGCTTTGTTCGTTCAATTTAAATGTCAACATACAAAAACGGAATGTCAAAAATAAAAAAATATATATTTTTTCGGTTTGTGGAAAATAATACGTGATAATATAATAAAAAATTATATGCTAGTGAAAATATGTATCGCGAGTGTAATTTTCCTTAAATTTTAAAGGAAAGTTTTATTTATTTTGGTTGTTTTTATCTCGCAAAAGTGTATTGAATTCACATAGAACTTGTATGTGAAGCGAAAAAATGTTGTTGTTGTACGAAAAATACCTTCTTTCCATTCTTTGTATACTTTGGTAGCAAACTTAGAGAAAAAAAAATGTGAAATTATGTTAATTTTTTTTTTTCAATTTAATTTATATAAGCAATTTACTAATTTACAATAAAAGAAATTAACAGAATTTTATAAAAGAGAAAAATAACTTACATTTCTAAAATCAATTTTTGTCAATTATATTTGTCCTAATTCTGTTCTAATTTATAATCCAAAATTTTGTAAATATGGTTTCATATTTTTATGTCCCCAACAGTGTTAGCAGGATTAATGAAAAATAGAAATTTCAACATTTACATAACTTAAAAAATTTCGGCCATCTTTTGAACCCCAATAAATAGAATAGAACTTTAATTGCTGGTTTCGAACTTGAATTCGTTTGTTCCGGTCTCTGACTTTTACACAGTAGTCAAAATATGAATATATATCAGAGCTGGCATTCAAAAATTTTACGCCAACATTTGTCGAAAATAAAAAAATGTATCAAGGATTTTCAGACTAGAGACTTGGAATAAGCTCGGTTCGACCACTTTTCGATTCTGATTTATCCTTTTTTTATTGAAAAAAAAAAAAATAAATAAATAATATTTAAAAAACTAAATACCTGACTAAGTTTGCAGTCTGAATTCTTCGCATATAATGACGAAGGATTCCGTTAAAATAGAATTAATAATATTTAGTAAGAAAAATTATTTTCTTCGTGCTGAAATTTTAGCATTTTTGAGGCAATTTTAAAATTCAGAAAAGACTAGGAAAAATCTAAAATTAAAACAAAAATTTTCGAGTCTAAAAGAAAATAAAAAAGGCTAAATTTAGATTTAAAAAGACAAAAACATTGGCCTCTAATATTAAATTTATCTATATAAGCGTATGAGTACTATTTATAAATTTTAATAAGTATACATACTTCTAATGGACTCTGCTGGTACTTAGTCAATAAATTTAGAAACTTTTAATTCCATCTTAATTTAGTACTTATTAGTACTTTGCAGGTAATGAGAATTAAGTATCGAGTACCGAGCTTTTGAACCCTTTTATGGATACTGAATACTATAAAGGTGTTGTTCAATACTTTAAGAGTTTAATATTTATAAAAATATATGTAAAGGCTAAAATATAACTCTGTATAAAGATACAAATCTTCAAAAAATACATTCCTGAACAACACTTTGCTTTGTCAGATAACGAATGAAGAACATAATTTACTAAAATTTTCTTTGTATAAATTTTATTAAGAAAAAGTATAAATTTAAAACTTTAATTATGAATAAGTCATCTTATACTTTGTACGTTAATCTATGAGGATATGAAACTGTCTAATCAATAGAAGACAACTCACTTGGGTCCAATTTGGTCCCGTTGCGAAACCCTCAGAGAGATCATGTGTTACTAATTTACGTGTCCATAACAGCGTTCGAATCGAACTAGCCCGACGCATCTAGAAAGAATTGATGCATCTGATGTCAATATCAGAGAGATCTCATAATACAAGCACAAACGGACTGCCAAAATTAGCAGTCCTAATCTCAGTAAGATTGGGATAGTGACGTAAAATATGCTCCGCCCTGTGACGACGACTAACAGAATTCGTAACATGATGAACTTAGATCGAGATTCATCATAATGGGCCATATTTTCCTCGAAATTAAGCATGTGGATTCATTTGTCCACCTATCTTGGGCAATCATCGATAAGTTCCGCAAAATTATTGATCTGCAGGACGCAAGCGGTACTCCAATCAGTTAGTCCATATCTTTATATCGAAGAAGGGAGCAATTTTTTGCTAGTTTATTCACAATAACATTACCCGGGGTGTTTGAATGACCCCTAACCCAGACTATCTCCAGGTTTGAATTTCTTGCCATCGCGTTCAGAGATGTTCGGCATTAACGTACCAGCCTGGATGTCGAAAAGACGTCCGAGAACGGCTTAATCGCAACATGACTGTCTGTACATATTTGTATATCCACTCCGAATACCCTATAGTATATTAACCAGTTTTGATTGCCTTCGACGTCACATTAATAAAGGCCCCTATATCAAGGAAGGCCACTAATGCATATTCCTTATATTCGAGAGATTTTTCAATGTACCCTACGAGCGAATGTAATGCAGTCTCAACAGATTTGCCCTAATTAGAAAATAATTTTCAAAATAAAAAATCCGTTAAGTATCGAGTATTCAAATGAAAAGTACTGGGTATCGGGTATTCAAAAGTAGTAGAATTCACCACTACTAGTACGCATGTATATTTACTATTAAAAAAATAATTTTAGAAGATTTATAATATTTTTGTGAAAATTACATACACTTTCTCATGATATTGCTTTTTATCCTTATTATTTTATTTATTAATATCTAATGATGCTATGAATCAAATCCGTATATTACATGAAAAAAGGGGATTTAATTACTATCAGAGGAAACAGTAGTAACTGTGTCTTTTTGAATTAAAATTATTCAAAAATTATTAATATTCAAACAAAAATAAAAAATTCAAATTTAGTGAAAATCTTATAAGATACCCTGTGCCAAAAGTTGGATTTTTTGGCAAAAAGTGGTACTCAGGTAAAGGGGAAACCTATATATAGAATTATAATCTCGAGACTTAAAATTTTTATAACAATGCTGCTTACCGTTAATAGTAAGAGGATAAAGTCACAATATCATAATGTCGCTGAAATTTGTTATTTACTGTAAATGTTCGGAAATAGTCTCAGGTTAAAGAGGTTTTTTTTTCAAAATCATGAATTTTTAAAGCCAAGTAGTACCCAGGAATTTAATAGTAATACAACTGGTGGATTCCCTGAAGGCTTTTCTACCTAAGTTGTTGCAACCGTTCATAACTTCGTAAGTAATAGCCCTTTAGCTTAAAAATGCTTTGGAAAACTCATTCATTAACGCTATAAAAAATGTGTAAACACTTTTTTATAAAAATTAAGAAAATGAAAGAATTGATTTTTATGTTAATTTTTGATCATTTCGGTCCAACAAAAAATGGCAACCGCAATTTGTTGCATTTTTATAAAATATCGATTATTGTTTACATAATATGAAAGTAAAAAATTGCGTTAATCTGCCGTTGTCTGTATATATATATATATATATATATATATATATATATATATATTTTTTTTTTTTTTTAATTTAAATACAATATTGTCCTCTAGGGCGAAAAATTATTGCTTTCGCATTTACGAATTCGGAATATCAAAAAACATATTCGTATTCAGTAATCTGTGAAATACGATTATTTCAAATTGCTTCAATTTATAAAATAAATTTTTTCACCACCATATTGATTGTCATATTATTACAGAATCGTTATCAGTGCCCCAAAAACATTATACTTTATATATATTTTGTATGTGCACCAAGTATTCTAATTACGACTAAAACTGAAGGATCGTTGCTCTTTTTGATTCGCAATACTGCTTCCGCCTTTCCGAATTCAGAAAATCCAAAAACAAATTCGTATTCAGCGACCTCAAATCTGTCAAATGTTGTTATTTAAAATTTCGTCACATAAAGAAATATTATATATGTATATATATTTATGTTTGCCAAGTATCCTAATTATGGTCAGTATCCATATATATTCTAAAAAGTTCGTCATATAATAAAAAATAAATTTGGCCGCCATATTGAATTTTTATTTTACCCAGTTTACAAGGCCTGAAAACTTTCAAATATTAAATCCTTTTTGGTCTGTGATAAATATTGAAGAACAGGATGCAAATAGAAATATCAATAATATCTCTCCCATATTAAAAGTTTTTTATTCTACTATTTATAGTTTTTGGTACTTTTACCAACCCATTTAAAATGCAATAAGAGAAATTATGATGACACAATATCTTTTTTGTACAAGCATACTACTTCGCAACAATCTCTGCCTTTTGTCCGCCTGTTTATTCACTCAGTCACAAATTTAATTTTCAACCAATTGTGCGGCGGACATTTATTTGTATTGTGGGGTTGTGTGCAGCCAGAAAGATATTCAACACTACTTTGTGTCTGTACAGCTTATCGTGAATATTTTTGTTTTTGTTCTTGTCATTGCTGCTCTTCCGCTCAAGCACTATTCAAATGGTTTTGTTTGTTTGAGCAGAAGAAGTTGCAGTCATAGTGGAGCGACCAAAAGTACTCACGTTCATGTTAATACATGCTGTTTTCGAATTTGTTAACATTAATGGTGGATTTGTGTTTTGAATTTGTTTAATTTCAACATTGGCTAAAATAACAGCCACCAACAAAAAAAAAAAAAAAAAAATTAACAGCAACAAACAACAAGAAGCAATGTGACTGCCTATCCGGTACAAATGTCTGGCACCGTATACATACATATATATATATATATATATATATATATATATATATATATATATCTGTATATACATTTCTTGGCTTTTGTTTGTTGTTGCTGTTGTGGTGGAGAGTGTTTTTTTGCAATGACCGGAAAGATGTAAAAACAATATTTATTGTTTTTCTTTGTAGTTTTAATGTGTAGTTTGTTTAGATTTCATGTTGGTTTTCAGTAAAATTGTATGCAATTTATTTATGTATTAATTAAAATGTTCTATGAATTTTTTTGCTAATTTTTTTCTTCATTTCGATATTTTTTTGTTGATTTTTCTCATAAAGTATTGAAATGGATTTTATTTAAATAAAGAAGTTTAATTGAAAGCTAAAATAATCATACTTGAACTCTTTATGCGGAAACAGAAATTTTAAAATTTCTTTTTTTAAAATAAACAATTATATTTCACATTACTGGGTAATAAAGCTAAGCAAATAATAAGGGGTGTGTAAGAGAAAATGATATGGTAGGCAATTAAAGTATTATATTTTTTCGCCTACTTTTTAAACTGCAGCATAAATAAATTTCAAAATAATTGCGTAAACAAAAATAAATTTTAAGAAACTGGAATACTCAGTCCACTAATTATTAAAAATTTCCTTTTTTCAATAAGAAATCAATCATAGAATCAAGGTAAATTTTTATAATTTTCTGTTTATAAATAAATTAATATAATTTGGGAACATTTTCCATTAATCAATTGCGAGCTAAATTCTAAAACATACTTCATAAATAGTAATCAATGTATGGAATAGAAATAAGATAGGCACATATTTTAGTCTATAGCCTTTATAAATCACTACGCTAAGAATCACTTTATGGCTCTTGAATTCTGAACAAATATGGTATCCAAATTGTTATCATTTCCCGTCCATATTGATAAAAATTTTTATAATTTCAATATGTAAGTTAAAAATATGAGTATTCATTTTGTTATTGTAAAAAAAGGTGAAGAAGCAGGAATAAGCACCCGATTTTTTCAAAACTTATATATGTCCAGTTATAGTTTAAAGCTAAAGTGGTTGCAAATACATGGAAATAAAAAAAATTGTAAAACAATTAATTCATATAGAGTTGTTTAAAAAACAAAACAAAAATTACTTTTGACCGGCTAAATGATCAAAATCTCATACTATACACTGATAGGCAAAAAATGTAGTTTTCTTCCTTAAAAAAAATACGTGAACTAGAAAAAATTTAATGTGCTAAACCAGAATCTACTTTAAGTTTTTTTTATCACGTTCCTTTTATAGTCATTTCTAATATTTTCCCATTAATAATATATTTTTATTTTTATATAAGAACCAATTCGAATAAAAAATTTTTTTCTCTAAACAAAGTTTAGAAAAAGTTAGATGTTTATTAATTTTTCAGTTTTTAAGCGATTTTATAGATTTATATCTCGTTTTATTATAGATGAAATAGTATTTAAAAGTTTATATGCAAATATATATAGTCTTGAATAAAAAAATCCAAAAAAATTACATTGAAATCATAATTTTGAAAAAGTTAAGGAATGTAAATTTAAAATTGTTGAATAGGTCATTACATATATGAAATACACATACTAACGTATATAAAATATATTAGTACAGTTAAAAGGCTACATACTTCTGCTTTCAAAATCAATTCGAAAATCTAGAATTAATTTAAAATTTATAGAGCTACGAGATCTTTTCCAGCACTCTCCAAAATTTTAAAAATTGGTTTGTGATATACTTAAGAAGATATACAACTCATATCATATAATTTTTCGAATGAAAATAGGGAATGACATTTTATAATGACAACTCATTACCAAACAATGAGTCCAGTAAGTAGTAGTTATTACCAAAAGCCAACAAAATTTTAGTATATTATTCCAGATAAAGTCGAAAAAGGTCGAAAAATTTTGAAAAATATTGAGTATTTTTTTAAATATTGTTTAAAAATTTGTGTTTAATATTTGACAAAAGCATAAACAAATGTATAGGGTTGCAAATCTTGATTCTTCCATTTCTCAAAAAAGTTTAAAAAGGAAAAATCAAAAAATAATAATAGAATTAGAGAGACATTTATACACCTAAAGCTGATTTATAAGTTATATCAATAGCCCAGCTGATTATTAGTGACTATGGTGGTGTAGGGTAATATGCGTTTATGCTGATGTTTACAACACAAGATACATTGGCTTAGGACCCACCTTAATTTATAATTCTGAGTCGATTTAACGATGTCCGTCCATCCGACTGACCATCTGTCCGTTTATGTAAAACCTGTACTCAAAGTACAGGTCTCAATTTTGAACATAAATTAATGAAATTTGGCACACAGGTCCTTATTTGGTTGGTTATAATCGATCCATTGTTTCACCTCGCCCCCATCCCGAAATAGGGGATTAACGAACATAAATCCCTAAAATATAACAGTATTTTAAAGAAATTCAGCGTATATATAAGTTCTATGCAAATATAAATTTGCGTGGCGAATTTCATGAAGATAGGTCCATAATTGACCATAACTCCTATAACTCCATAACTCCTTTCAGAAAATTACTTTAACGGTCATAAATCCCATTAAAATGTTAGTCTCAAGTTAATATTCGACACAAATAAGTTTTATATAAGTATAAATGATAATTCCAAATTTTATGAAGATCGGTCCATAATCGGAGTCACCCAAAAGTGCATAAGTTCATGTAAATGTATTCGTATGTTTTATTTTACATTTAATACCAGTATCGGTCCAAAATTGGCCACAGGTCTAACAAAGACCGAATTTTGGTACACATGCGCAATGGTGTAGGGTATCATATGGTCGGGTTTGACCGACTATATATTTCTTACTTTTTTTTATTAGAAAAATATTTCTGTCTTTTAACAGTTGCTAATAACGTCAAAATCAATACAGTAGAACTCGGTTTTAACGAACACCGGTTATAGCGAGCTATGGTTATATAGTGATCCCATTGATTGATTTCTTCGACCCCATTGATTTTACATAAATCTCCATAAAAATAACTACGTTTATAAGGGTTATAGCGAAATTTTTTAAAACGAATACAGTTTTACGGTCCCAAGAAGAACATTTCATACAAAAAACTACGTTTACAATAAACATTTTAGATAAATAAAATTGCACATTTTAAAATTTTCAATTTAAATATTTTCATTCACTTGAATTTAAATTATCGGAAAAATAAAAGACGAATTTTATTTTTATAGGTTTTGACCTTTTTAACATAACGCATACAAATTTATAGAAAAAAAAGACTAAAAATAAAACTGAAATTTGAAAAGGAATAAATATTTAAATATTAGAAAACCGCCATTCCTTAAAGAGTAAAGATCTCAAAACGTGTCAATTTTAAAATGAGTATAAAAGATATAACTAACCTCAATTTCCTTTTGTCAAATGACTGATGAATGCAAAAAGTATTCTTTCTGATATATTAAAATCATTAGTACTTATAAATCATAAATACAGCCGATTTTTAAAGGAAAGAAATACGTTTTAACTACAAATATTAGTATCGTAATGAAATACATATATTTTCTTAACAAATAAATTGTTTTTGGAATTTTTCGGATATAACGAACTACGTTTATAACGATCTAAATTTGTCGATCGCTTTGAGTTCATTATAACCGTGTTCGATTGTATATAAAAAATTTTAGCAAAATGACCTCTCCGAAGTGACTTGTTAAATGTGACTTGCAGGCACAGTTGCCAGATAAATTTGGTGCTAAATCGTCAAATTTTAAGAAAAAAGTCGTCGAATCGATGAACTGATCGTTAAAAAATTATCAACATCAAAAATTAGGTTCTTTATATGTTACCGAATACTTTTTATGTTTTTTGATGAAAGTGTTATTTTATTGTATTTATAAATTAATAAAAATTATTTATATTTATAAATTAATAATAGTTACATTAATTTTATATTGTCGGTCTATAATACGAGTAAAGGTCAAGTATTATCTATATACTGATGAACATGCATAAAAATGATGGAGTTGTAATTTTGTATGACTTCCAAACAAAAAATAAGTTGTTTTTACCTTGTTTTTTTGGAAAGTTATAAAAAAAAACGCATAGAACTTTTTGTAACCCCATTGATGATATATGAAATTTAATTTGGAATGAAGTCATCAAAAATATCTTGGGATACTTATTACTGCAATTTTTGGATTTCTAATGTCTTGATTATGAAAATTAAAGATGTTTTTTTAATTGCAAAAGTGTTTCACCTTTTATCAAGTTTTTATTCGCCATTTCATAATAAAAGCGCACATACTATATTGGTTCCCATTAACCTTTTCTATAAATGAAGCATTTACGTTTACAAATTTAAAAGATTTTTATTTTAATTGTTAATATTTATGTAACAACTAATTTACTTTTAAAGTATATATATGTAAAATGCTAAAATAGTTCTCAATCTTCTTATAGAAAAAATAGTAAAATTTTGAACACAAATTTTCAACACGTCACTTTTAGAAATAAAAATTGGAACCTATCGAAAAACGGATAAAGCTATGACACACATAAATTTTTCGATTTAATTTTCGTTATATTACGAGTATAAAAACGAATTCAATTTAATTTTTCATTTGGTTCTATGAAAATCATGTGATGAAAAACGAAATTAACATTTTTTTAAATCGAATAAAATTTATTGCCCGTTTTAAAAATTTGTTTATATGCCATTTATACCAAAAAAAACTAATCGGTTTTTGTAAAAACCAAAAATTAAAATCTACATTGTTTACATACCATTTTTCGCCTCAATGTAGTTTTCGCTAATATAAACATTTCTTGACAACTTCTAAATTCACATATAATTCATTTGGATTTTTCACTAAAATGACTTTTAGTTACATTTTAAAATAAATTTATTAACAAATGAAAATGATTCTTAAAACTTCAAATTTTCTATTTTTATTCGTATATGAAAGCTTAATGTTATGAAATGAGTCGAACGGGCTGTTTCATAAACAATTATTTAAGTAATTTTTATTTGGTTTTCAACAAAAACTAATTGAAAATGGTTTTGGCTTTGTATGGAAAAACTAAATAAATTAATGTAGTTTTTCATTCAAAAAACCGAATGAGGTCAGAAGCTACTAGTTTTCGTTTGGTTTAAATGGCATATTAAAACTATTGCAGATGTGTTATTAAAAATTCGTGGCATTAAATAATTCTGTAAAAGATAAAAAACTATATTACTATTTAAAAAAAGTAATACAAATAATGAAAAATAAAACCTTTTAAAGAATATAGATAAAAACTCAAGACAAATATAGAGATTCTTTAAATTCTAAATTTTAATTTGTGACGATTAAAACAATGTTTTTTAAAGTTTGAAAATACTTAGCGCAGCTCATTTAAATACAAAAGTTTTGTACTTTGTGATGGCACTTGTGGTGAAGTGATGTACTAGCATGATGTATTTGAAAAGTCATGCTTTAATATTTTCGTCCTTTCGACGTTATATTTTCTTAAAAATCTACTAGACACTTCCATTTAAAACGTTTTTCCGCATATAGGTTTTCGAATTTAACATCTATTGTTACTGGATCTGTATATCGCAAAAGTGAGGGATTTTTATTATTCAGTATAATCATTGCACAACCCTAATTTTTATTATTCAGTATAATCATTGCACTACCCTAATTTCTAAAAACTACTCTTAAACCGTCTGAAGCACGTTTTAGAGAAAAACTTGATTAAATAAAATATTTCTGCATTTGATAATGATAAGCTTAACTTGCGAAGGGTTAAAGGGTTGATTAAGCTGAATCACCTCAAATGCAAATTTATTATATCCTCACAAGCGTTATTTTCAAGCGCAAACATATTGATCCTTCAACGTTTTCCTTTTTTCAAAATTGCCCTTTGTCCATAAAATAACATAATAAAGCTAATTAAAATTTATTTATTTAATTTATGTAAAACAAATCTCAAAATTTATTTGTTGTGATTTTTGACAAGAAAAACATAGAACGGAAACAAAAGTGGAAATTATAATCCATCGAAATTCATTACAACATGATCGATTTAAGAATTCGATTTACTGTTGAAATCGATCGAATTTCATCACGTACCTGATTAAAATGGAATTATAATATCCTCAGGCCGCCCATTAAGGTACGCTATGTCATTTCTCGAGTGATTTTTCACTGTAGCAAAGACTTTTTAGTGTGACTGAAAAATTCTCAACACAGAAAAAAAAATTCATATATTTGAACTTTTTTTTTCAAAAATATTATGAATCGAATATGACTTTTTTCCCAAACTTTTTTCATAAAAAATAAAAATATCTATATTAAATTGTTCATAATGAAAATTTTAGTAATTTTGAAAAAATTTTGTTAAATTTTTGGTTTAGTTTTATTAGATTTGATTGGAAATGGTAAATGAAAATAGTTATACATGAAAATAATAACAACAAACGCCTTAAAATATCAAAATTCCAAGAAAATTTTTAAAAAATAATGTTTAGAAATTTGCATAATTTCGCTAGCATTCTGCAGCACATCATTTTGATAAAAAGCACTTCTCTTCTGTTCCTATAATGTAGCTAAAAATCATTAAAAACATGAAATTTTCCGAAGAAAATTTCAAAAATTTTTTTACAAATTGAAAATATAAATGAAAATTTAAACAATTTATTTTAAGTCTTCTTGACTTTTGATTTATTTAAAAAAAATGTAAAAAAGTGTTAATATTTAAGACATTATTCTTAAATATTATGAAGTAAAATCAATGAAAGTAAATTCTTATATTTATGCACAAACTTTTTTCTGTGAAAGTAAAAATGAAACAACTGATTATATGAAAATAAATTATTTGGCACATTATGAAAAGAAAATTTACAAATAGGGATATTAAGAGTAATTTTAATATTCATCCTATGTAAAACATTGAATAATACTATAAATTTTTTCAAATCCAGTCAAAGTAATAGTCATACGCAAACAAATAAGTCATTTTATTATACATTTGATACGAGTAATACTAAATATTAATAAATATTATTTGAACAAATAAATAAAAATATGTATTTATGAACTAATTGAAATTTGTTCTCATATTAAACAAATTTATAATTGGATTGTTTATATCCTTAAATAATTAGTAAATAATTAGCATATAAATATTAAAAAGAAAACTTAAAAACTAATAATTCTATTGTGTATATGACAACATATTTTTCATGATTGTTCAATATACATATTCTAGTCGTTTAAGAAAAAAATATTATAGCAAACATGACACAAACACTGCTTACATATTTGTGCATGAAAAAAAAAAACGAACAATTCAAGTAATTATATGCAAATTATAAACTAATTCCTTTTTCACATATACTAAGCAAGTAAAATAAGTAATTCAACAACTAAGTTAATTATTCTTGTATAATATTACTTCGACCCAATTTACATCCAAGATATTGTATAAATTCCAAAGCTTATGGGTTTTATTCTTGCTTGGCTGTAACTATTAAGAACAATTAAAAACAGAAATACACTTTAGGGAAAAATAACAGAAAACTAAAGAAGAAACAATAATGTTAATGTGTGAGTGTGAAGAAACAACCAAAAGATCTTATCATTTAATATACTTATTCAGAGATACTTCATAGTATAGAAATTCAAGATATTGGTGTAATTTAAACTGATATGTGGGTCAGAAAACTAATTAAATTAGATCTACTTACAGTGACTTCTCACTAGAGTTAAATACTCGCTTGTTGTCGTACTTCATTAAATGAAGATTTCTATCTTCACTCTTGTTGTATATCTGTGTGAAGAATTTTTATTATTGTATGGGGTGAGAAAAAACTACTTGTGCCTCATGCTTGATTGAATTATCATTTGAAATAAATAAAATTTTATTTAGATGTAAAAAAAAAAGAAATATAAAAGGAGAATTTTGCATTAAAATAGTTTTTAGCACACAATGTTTTTTATATAAAAAATATGGAGGCAGGTTATGAAGTATTTTTCATCGTTCGTAAGATGGTAAATCTAAAGAATTTATAAACGTTTTAAATAATTAAAAAATAATTCTATTTAACCAAATCTGAAAATAATTCGATAACTTTTTAATATGTATAACTAAATTCATACATTGAATTTGGAGGTGTTTTGTATTCGATTCGTAATTGCACAACTTTTTAGAGGCAATGAGTGCTAGAGAGAGGTCCCAAAATAAAAAAAAAAATTATTTTCAATTGCCAAAATTCTATTTATTATTCGAATATTAAAAATGTTCATATTTAGATAGTACTCAAAAATATATATGTCAAGATTTGTGGATGATCTTCAAAAGTTTTTTTTTACTGTGTTGAACTTTTTACTGTTGAACTTAAATGAAAAAAAAAAAAATAATGAGATAGATTCTTTTTTACCATTTCACTTTTATTTTTTAGTAAAAGTTAATACATATTTGAATTTCTTTCAAAATTTAAAATAATAGTGAAAATTTTTGATTAAGAAAAAAATTTTTTGTAAAAAGCAAAATTAAAAATTTTGAGTGGCATAATTTTTAAAATACCTAAATCACACAAAAACAAATAATTTACTAAATATCCATTAATAACTGCTTGTACTAAACAATTTATAAAACAATTTATGTTCACCTCCAGGCTATTAAAAATTCATCAATTTAATGTACTTTCAAGTGGACCAAAAATTCATTAACAGTTTAGTAATTTCTATGGAAAGTATTAAAAATAAAAATACTTTAAAAACATTTAACGATTAAATACAAGTACTTTAACAATGTTTTTCTCACTTACAAATCATTTCACTTTCAATGTCAATGCAATTTACATGGAAAAGTCAGTTTTTTTCTTTTGCTGCGGAACCTTAACCTTTTTTTAACAGTTAATTTTACATTTCTTAGATTTTATAATGATAAATTGTTGCCACTTCTGCCAGGCAACAAACAATAAACAAAATACCATTAACAAATTTTCAAAGTTTAACATTACTTTGACTTTTATATGGTTACTTTTTGTTGTTAAAGTCAATGTACGGACAAAATACGTTTTTGCGTATTTTATAATTTGAAAATCGTGATTATGTCTCAACACCCGCAACAAAAAAACAAAATACAACCAACACTAACATGGCAACCAGGCAGGTCTTTAATATAATAAAAAAAAAATAATAATAATAACAAATTTAGCATTTGTTTTTCGTTTAGTTTTTGGCGCTATTATAATCATAAAACAATAAAAAGCAACAAAAACAATAAAAAAAATCAAAGCAACAAACATTAATAAACATTAAATAATGTTAACAATTGTATACAATTTTGGCTTTAATGTTTCTGTTAATTGTCTTTATTGTTTTAAATTTGAACCATTCGCAATATGAGAAGTTATGACCGACCAATAAGCGTTAGTAAAATGAGTCAGCCGTTGGCTAGAAAACACATATATACATATACATACATATGTACATTCATATACTCATGAAAACCTCTGTCAGTACAAACATGAGTATAAGTTACGTATACGAGTATGTAATAATATCTTGGGGTAGGTCAGTAAACGTATAATTTCAGTATTGGATTTTTTCCTGATTTTATTATTTTATTATTTTTAATTAATCTAGAGTATGTTAAGGCCTTCTTGGGCATTATAAATCAGTTTGCAAAAGTTTCCAATACACCCTCAAAATGTTAAGTTATGCTCAAAAATAAATTCGGTTATACTTCCCATAAATTTAGTCAAAATTAGTCTTCTCATAATTCTCATAATCTTTTCATATTTCTCATAAATTTAGTCAAAAATCGTGAAATTTTAAGAGAAAATCTTCAAAATTATCTAAACGATTATTTGAAATCGTTAATAAATCATCAACATTACAGTTTTCATTACATTTTTCATATGAAAGTGATACTTAGTACTACTATTTAAAATGTTTATACGCTATTTTATAAGAAAGCATATGAATGTAATTGAATCGAATATTATAATAGATTCGTTCTCATAAAGCTTTTTTTTATAAAGCAACAATTTCTAAAAAAAAAATATTTAAAATTATATACTAATTTATTTAGTCTTAATGAAAAAGATTTCAAGAATTTCCTTCATAATCGAAATTTTAAAAAAAAGAAAAATTAAATAATATTTTTCATACTATTTTTAATCATACCTATAAAATTTAAAAGAAAAATTTAGAATCAAAACAAGTAAGAAGATATAGACTATATGATACCCTACACCATTGTGTATCAGCATAAAAATTCGGAAAGGGGACTTATATTATATCTGTGACCAATTTTACTAAATGTAAAATAAAATATATAAATACAGATTAATGCGTTGATACTAACATCTAGATGATTTTGGGCACTTTAGGGCGATTCCTGGTAGTGGGTTTTGTATTGGAGCTATGGTAAATTATGGACCGATTCTCATAAAGTTTGGCAGTGTTATTTCTACTTGCAGAAAACTTGTGTCGAATATTAACTTGATGCTAACATTCGTATGGGATTTATACACGTTTAAATGATTTTCGGAAGAGGGGTATATATGGGAGCTATGGTCAATTGTGAACCGATCTTCATAAAATTTGATATAAAGATTTCGTTGAAATATTCTTATTTTTGATGTATTTTCAGTGTTTAATTGAGTGTGTCATGTGGGGGCTAGGTGAAGTAATAGACCGATCACAACCAATTTCAATAGGCTTCGTCCTTGTGTTATAAAATTGCGAGCCATACTTTGTGCACAAGGTTTATATGGATAGCCAGCCAGCAGTCCAACCAGCCAGACTCACGAACATCGTTAGATAGATTTAAAAGATTATTCTGAGTCGATTGGTATACTTTAAGCTGGGTGTTGGATAACTTTTTTCTATGCGTTACAAACATCAGCAGAGACGCATAATATACCAACCACCTATGGTGGTGTAGGGTATAAAAAAGCCATTGAGACTAACACGCATTGAAAATCAAACTAGATTTTTTCGCAAAATGTTTCTAGTTGAAAAGTAACAATGGCGCTAGATATTTATATTCAATAAATTTCAGATGCGAAAAATTTAATTTTATATTTTTTTCAAAACATTGATAAAGTTATCTAATATAATATCGGATTTTTAACCGAGAAAGCTTCATCACTCCATTTCCATTTAAATAATTCGTAAGATTTCAATATTCTAATAGTTTTATTTGACCTATTTAATTTCAAAATTTTGAGTTTAATAAATTTAAACCTAAATGTCTTTTACTAGACACTAGAACAAAACCTTATACTAGTAAAATGAGAGATCAGTCCGCCATGTTGCTGTGGGATATCTGATATGATCACTAATTTTTGTGCCAAGTAAGTGTTTTCCGAGGAATGGGAGTCAGATTGCGTTTAGGGATTTTGATTCATTCATATTGCAATCAAATATATTTTCAACCTTAAGCCCAGTGTCAAGCACTGAATTTATATTACAATTTAATTCAATAGCGTTCTCTAGTAAAAATTAAATTAATTTAAGCCAAATTATTATTTCACTTAAAAATTTTAAATATTTCATTCATAATTCAAGTCAATAATAATTTTATATTATAATAAAAATCGAATTCCACCCGAAGTTATATAAAATTAAGTTATATAAAATTAAAATGATTTTGGTAAGGTGATCTTAGGTGAAACCTTTCAATTTCAATTATGAATATTTGAAATTTGTTGGTATGATTTGTATATTAAACTTGTTAATGAAAAATTTTATGTCAGTACAACATTTATGTTATCGATGAAAGAATTGTTTATAATTCCACTAACTTACTTGTCCAAACTCAGAAAGTTGTACGGTGGGTTTGTGATTATAAAATAACAGTAACATATACATATAATCCCTAAACATCTGTGGTGTAGGATAAAAATATATCAATGGTTTAGTATTTAGTGACAGTGAAAACTTTATTCTTTGTCTAATAATAATGCTATACCTGACAAATTTCACTTTTAAAATTTCGTCACTGCATTACAGATATAAGAAAGTGCGTATGCGTGACTTTATCATTAAAATATTTTTTAAAGCTGCTGATGTAATTTTGTAACTAATAAATTTGACATTGTTAGATGGATTACAAAAAGCATGGGTGTTAAAATAATATTTTGTAAATATTTTAAAATCCGCTGTGAAATTTTTAACTATTTGAAATAGTAAAATATCTTTAAGGGCTGTTAGCATATCAATTTTTTAACCAAAGTTAAATCTTAACTCTAAACAAAATGATTATTTTGTATGAATAAAAATTTGTTTAAGGTATGCTTTAAGTGAGGGTAAAATGTTGATAAGTTAATAGACCTAAGTGTGTCTTTCAATACTTATGTACTATATGTCTAATCGTATTTAAATATATCATTAAGCGTTTGAGATAAAATTGAAATTACATCATTATTTCAAAGTTATTTGAAATATAAAAAATTATTATTTTTATTGTAATTGAGAACTCAAATAGTTCAGTTACAATTAAATGTAAATGCGGTTAATACAAACACAATTACAGTGAAAAACTTATTTTGAAAAATAAAGATCGTCGAGTATATACAACAAGCAGCATTACGTCACAAAGAAAATGTTCATTAATTTTTCTTAATAACTTTTCGAAATAATCTCCTCAAACATACCCATCAAAAAAGAGCTAAAAAAGTGATTATTTGTAGATTATGTTGTCATTGAAAGAAAGTACTGAGTGTTGAAAAAGAGCTGCAGAAGTTCTGGTTTTAATGCATTGTTGTCATTGGTAGGATGTTCTTCTTTTATGCTTCTTGTTCACTGCTTTCGGAGTACTACTCTTAAAAGTATTAACATGCTTTCAATTTTTTTTAATAAAAATTCTGTTGTAATCTTGTTAAATAATAATAAAAATACTTTTAGATTTGTGATATTTTAACTTTCTTTCTGCTTAAAATATATTTATTTTCACTTTTTTGGTTGAAATTAATAATTCCAAAAAAAAAAAGCACAAAATATGCTCTGCTTTTAAAGTGGTGAAGATTTTATTTTTTTTTTATTTCTTTGGAAGCACTTTTTTTGCTGCATATAATTCTAACAGCATTTTATTAGCAGATTATTAAAAAAAATATGGGTTTATGGTATTTAGTATTCATTATGTTTAGAAAAACATTTTCAGCAGAATGCACTAAAATTTCTGCAACAAAACATTTAAAAATATTTTTTTCCTAACAACTTGAAAATTATTATTATTTTTTTTACATGTTCAACAGCCGTGATTTTTAATCGCTAGTAGGAAACAGAATAAAAATTTCAAAATGCTTTTAATTATTTTTCTTGTATTTAGCTCATCAGTACACATCGTGGCCTTTCTACATTAGAATTTTAAAAAACAGCTTTTCTGGACACTTTAGATATTGTTTAGAACACAAGTAGAAAATAATTTTCGATCCTAATACTTTTTAAGGAAATAAGGATAAAATGTAATAAGAAATATTTTTGCTTGAATTAAACAAACGAGTTAGAACTTTTTACTGCTTAAAGATATTATCACTTACAGATAATAGGGTGACATTGGTTTCCGTTTCCTAAGAGCGATTAACTAGGCACTAGAAATTTTGAACAAAAAAAAATTTTTTGAAACTATCTTTCAAAAAAATAAGAAATAATTTAAGCTTTGGTTTGATATATACATTAAAGTGTCACACGAAAGAAAAATTGCAAGTGAAGATTAGCATGTTCTGATATAATTCAGAAAATATTTCATTTGAATGTATTCATTTCCGTGAGCTGAACCATTTTTAAAACACCTCCAAAAACATAAGATATATAAAATCTGAAATCTTTCCATTCGCAGAATATTAGGACTTTATTAAAATTTTTATCATATTTTCTTTACTTAAACATGTAATTTTAGATATTCCAGAAATTTTTCAATGTATATTTTATTTTATAGATATTTTCTATTATAGATATTAACCCTTTAACAACAAAAGTATCAATTTTATTCATTCAAAAGGGAAAATCTGCCTATTTTGCAGATAAGTTATTTTTTTATATTTGTTATACTTAAAAATCATTGAATTTATGAAATTATTTTAAAACCACGCTAATAATCAAATTAAAGACAATCGCTATTTTACACGAATTTATAATTTTATGATAAATTTATGCCTCCTGTTACATTTATTTTCCAACTAACTATTTATTTGTCATAAAAATTAACTTAACCTATATTGCTTTTGTTACTAAAGGGTTTAATGAATACATATATCAATAGTATTGAATAAGACCTTTCTAATGATGTCCTAATATCTAAATTACGATAGAAATATTCTAACTTTAAAAAAAATAGTAGTTAAAAAAATTAATAGAAAATTTCATTAAAATCTTAGTTTCAGGAGAAGGAAAACTAATTTAAAAAATTTCTTAGCTCAAGATGTATTAATCGACATGTGTCTTTTATATGTTGTATTCTTTTTATCAAATGTTAAGAACTGTTGGTCCAAAATACTATTTTTGGAGATATTTGAAAATTGGTCCAGCTCACGAAATTTAGGGGGGTATATTTGCAACATTTTGTGTCCCCATACAAATCACACAATGTTGGATCACCCTAATATACTGCTTTTTTGATTATCCTTACTTTAATGCCGTAATAATCACAAAATATACTTTATTTGCAATAAAAATAAATATTGTATAAATTTGAAATGTTTCCTTCCTATTCTATAGTTTTCTGACACTATTCCATTTAAGAAAAAAGCACTTGCCTTTAAAATTATGAAATTAAAATATTTAAAACAACAACTAAATTTATCTTTTGTTTGGTTTTATAAAATCAGGATAATAGAAATAATTTATAATTATAATAACACAAGTATACAAGGTTTTGGACCAGAGCAACCAATAACTGATTCTAATGTTATTTGGTGAATTGAATTCTTCACTCTGTTTTTTAAAATTAGTTCTAGTTTTCGAGTTATTGGTAAAAATCAATGTTGACCATATTTGACAGTAATTTAAATTTTATTTAATAAAAATGTATAAATTATAAATGAATAGCGGTCAAACTATGTATTTTCTATTGTCGAGGATCGGTTTTACGTTTTAGAATAAATTCTAACATTTAGAATATCAATAATACGAAACTGTTCGACACGCGCTTTTCTATGAGCTGTAATGAATGCACAGTGCAGTCAATTTGCTAGAACTAAAATACTAGAACTAATCTTAATAAACGGAATTTTTGAATTCAGCGCACTAAATTACATCAAGATTAGTTATCTTCAACTCTGATCCAAAATTTGAATCTAATTTGTAAACTTGTGTAATTATACCGCAAATGCTAATTTGTTTTAATTAACTACATACGCACAGAAATCACTAATTAATATTTAAATTATAGGAAAGTGAACTTTGACCTAAAGATGCTAATGAAAATAATTTTACTCAAAAATTACTTTAAGCTAACAGCTTTAAAAGCAATAAGTAGAAATAAAATCTAAGTAGAATTAATAATATTTTAACAAGAAAAAATTAATTTATAACTTGGGGCGTGTGTGAAACGGTAGAAAAGTTCTGTGGTAAAAAATATTTTTTCTATGGTAAGAAAAATTTTTCATTCTACTGTGTGAAATGAAAAATGTGAAATATTGACAAATTTAATTTTTATTATACACAGAGCATAAAAATCATATATTTGAACATTTTTTTCATAAATATTATGAATTGAACATGACTTTTTTCCTAAACTTTTTTCATAGAAAATATAAAATTGTGTTCATAGATATTATTACATTGTTCATAATGAAAATTTTAGTAATTTTGAAAAAATTTTGTTAAATTTTTGGTTTAGTTTTATCAGATTTGATTGCAAATGGTAAATGAAAATAGTTATACATGAAAATAATAACAACAAACGCCTTAAAAGGCAAAATTCCAAGGAAAATCTGTAAAAAAATAATGTTTAGAAATTTGCTTAATTTCGCTCGAATTCTGCAGCACATCATTTTTATAAAAAGCGCTTCTCTTCTTTTCCTATAATGTAGCTAAAAATCATTAAAAACCTAAAATTTTCCGAAGAAAATTTCAAACATTTTTTTACAAATTGTAAATATAAATAAAAATTTAAACAATTTATTTTAAGTCTTCTTGACTTTTGACTCATTTCAAAAAAATATAAAAATGTGTTAATATTTAAGACATTATTCTTAAATATTATTAACTAAAATCAATCAAAGTAAATTCTTATATTTATGTAAAAGAAATTTAAATAATTGTGTAAACATAAAAATAAAAAATGAGACAGAAAGAATAAAACATGTTTTATTTGAAATACTTTATGAAAGAAAAACTCCCCTTTGGTCACGTTTTGTGTTCAAATGGAAATATACATAATAAACAATATTAAGCATCTTAAATTTGTGTTTGAAATCTTAAAACTAAATGTAAATTTTCTAAATCTTTTTTGTTATTGAAATATTTTCTAATATTTTTTTAAAAATCGAAAATTTATGTACATTTGCCAAAAATTCTACTAAAAATTCATGTGTATTTTTCTGATAATTTCTGAATAATTCTGACTAAAACCTTTAAATTTGACGAGTACTGGAACAGAACTCTTATGAGCTAGTAAAATTTTATTCACCTCATATCAATGAAAAATTTATTAACAAACACACTTTTTTATCGTTCCACACAGGCTCTTAAAACCAAATATAAATTTTCATAATGCATGAATTACACATTTTATTAAAATGATTTTTCCTTGATTGAAATTTTCTTTATGAAATTTTGAAAAAAATTAATTTAAAATATTTAAATATAATCATTAGCTAATTTAGTTTACATTTTTATTGTTTTAACAGATAAAAAAAACTGAAAATTTGTATTTATTTTTTTTTTTTTATTTTAGAATTCTACATTTTTTAAAGGAAGAATTATAATGTAAATTTATTCAAATTTATTAAATTACTAATTTTTTAATAGTATTAATTTGAAATTAAGTTAATTAGTTTATTAAATTGTATATTTTTATTATTTATTTTATTTAAAAAAACTTCAATGATTCATTATTTACCTTTTATAAAATTTAGATACAAATCTAAAATAACGTTTATTTACTTTAATCCAACAAAATTGTTTTTTTATACAGCAATGAAAATTTTTTAGCACCAATATTTTCAATAAAATTATTATTACTATTTTTAATTAGTGTAAAATTTATTTAACAAAATTTTCAGCACTTATTTTTTTAGTGTAAGTACTTAATCAAATAAAACTTTTTTTTGCAATATTTTTGTTAAGTATTTAATGTATTAAAGGAGTTTCGAACATAAAACATGAATATTTTTTAGTAAATAAATTCGTCGTTTTATATTGTATTTAGTTTTCTAGTAAATATATTTATAAAATATCCACAAATTTTTTAACACATGCTATCAATATCACTTTAATATTTTCTTGAATTTATTAAATGTGTTAAATTTCAACTAAATTCTATTCAAAAAGTTGCTTTGCTGTTTTCAAGACACTTTACTTGTATTGTATATTTAAAAATTGTTTAAGGCACTTTAATAAGATAATATGAAAAAACCGTTTTGCACCGTTTTTCTTTTATTTGCAGAAATCTGTATATTTTTCAGTTTCGGATTTTTGTTTCGAACGTTCGAAAAGATACGACTGAGCACTGCAAACGCAGCTGATAAACTGCATCAACTGTGGCAACATTCAAACCCAATGACTTCATTGGAAATATTGGCACGTTTTTTAAATGTGGATTTTTTCCATTTTTGTTTTGTTTAGATTTTTTTGTTTACATTGTGTGTTTCGCGCTCTGCTATTTGTGCCGTATTCCAGACTGGAATTTCCAGTGTATATAATAGAGAGCTAGTCAATGCTTAACAGTTTGAGAGCTTTAATATGTGAGAGTTTGCAGAGTAACGTTAACAGTATTTTTTTAATAACGTCACATTCGACTAGTTTGCTGTATTATTGACATTTATTATAGCAATGTAATAATTACATTACAATGTTATATTACACAAGACAACACTGATTCTGTTCTGCGACACGGGATTTTTCAGTCAATTCGGATGCACGTTAGGTAATAAGCCTACCACTTTTTTTTTTGAATTGACTCTGCTTCTCGCGATAGATCGCTATTTGTAAAATTAAAGAGGTTGCACCCTATATTGAAGCATATCTCGAAAACGACTTGTCTAATTTGGTTCAATAAAACATTAAAAAAATTTTATTAAAATTGTCATCGAGTTGTACTCACATTATTTTTTGATACGCTCAATACTTATGAAGATATTATGCCTATTTGGTGAAAAAAAAAATTTTCGTACAAAATGCAAAAAAAGAAAAAAAAATGTTCAAAAAATGATAAAAAATTGAAAATGGCAAAAATGCAAATCTTTATTTTTTTGGCCTTAAAGATAAATTTGTCGCAAATAAAACAAGATATATTTCATCCAAATCAATGCATAAATTTTGATTTTATTAACAAATTAGTAAAGATACCTCATATCATTTACAAATAACACAAAAATATAAAAAAAAAATATTTTTGTGTAATTTGTAAATGTATTTTTTTAGTTTTCGAATTTTTATAATTTTTTAAAATTTTTTTAGAAATTTTTGATATTTTTTCAACTGTCCGATTAGGTTCAATAAAATATTAAAAATTTCTATTTTTTTTCAAAAAATCATAAAAATTCGATAATGGCAAAAATACTTTTACAAATTACACAAATATATTTAGAAATATACTTTGTTTTGTGATGTGATTCTTATTTTTTAATATTTTTGTGTTATTTGCAAATGAGATATATTTACTAATTTGTGAATAAAATCTAAAATGCATTGATTTGAATGAAATATGTATAATTTTTTTAAAACAATTTTTTTTTTTTTTTAATATTGTACGAAATTTATTTTTTTTACAAAATAGCTTAATATTCTGTTCAGCATATTAAAAAAAAATCTGAGTATAACTCAAACGCAATTTTAATTGAAATTTTTTGATGTCTTTTGTCGTTTTCGAGATATGCTTCAATATATGGTGAAACCTTGTCAATAGCGATTTATCGTGAAAAAACAAAGAAAAAAGTGATTTATAGGCTTAGTACCTCTTAATAACATGTATCCGAATTGACTGAGATATCCCGTGGCGCAGAACAAATTTTTATTCTGTCACTATTCACTCGTTTATTTTTAGAATTGCTCTATGAATTAAATTGTGATCCACATATTACATGATGATTTCCAAAAAATTTCTCAAATATTACTCTTAACACATCTCTTATCTCTTATCTTGCTATAATTCTAAACATACATACATGACGATATCGTGGAATGGAAACTCAAAAATTGTAAAATAATATAAAAAGGTGTTGCACATTCTTTTCAAGCAATTACTACTTCTTTTTGAGATAAACAATTTTAGTTTTCTCTTCTATTGCTAAATTTGATAAGAATATCTTTTCTGTTATAATTTAGATCTACTTTTTTCTGAATGTATTTTTAAATTCGCTTTAATTAACGAACCTTAGTTAAATCATTTAATTTAATAATAGTATGTTAACAATTGCGTAATTTAATTCGAAATTTTTTCTTTTATGTTAAATTTTTTGAGTTTTTCCAAGATCTATCAATTTTAAGTATAACAAGGCTTGACCGAATCTATATACCCCCCCCCCCCCCGTATTTAATATTTGACCTTATATGGGAGGTAGCGAGTAAAGTGAGCGGATCACATTTTCGGTTTCCGAGTTTACAACGATTGTTGTGTATACTTTTGTCTACTATTTGTAATCTAAAATGTAACTAATTCCTATTGTATTTGTATCTCAAATATTTAATATAACGGATAAAGAATGAACAATTTCAAATGACTTTATAATCAAACAAGTTTTAAAAAAGTCACTTACTAAGTAAATATTAAACATTTTTCCCATTTAGTTAATGGTTTTCGCGAAAAACCAAAAAGCTTTGCAAATTCTTTATACAACAATCAACTCACCTCACCGACACAATGACGTTCATTTAGTATAACAGCAATTTCTGCAAATTTACATAGGAATTGCCGTTCAAATGTTGTCAAACAACCGTGATAGATATTCACGAGCACGTCACGTGCCTCACGTATTAAAACTGCACGTGTTATTTGAGTAAAGACGGGATAAATGCATGCAAGATGCCTGTCAATCAAAGCTGCAATATGAGACTCCTGGAAGACAGACAAATGATGATCGTTAAAGGAGAGAACATACGTACAACAAATTGAAACAGGGCAGGCATTAAGGTCTTAAGACAACAAAGTATTCATTAAAAGTTAAGAAGTTATATTTAAAACAAAAACTAAAACAAGTTAATAGTATGGATACATACCATTTGAGGAGAATCTACTAATTGTTCTACATGTTTTTCATCATCGTAGTCGTGGTCATGGTCTTGTTGTTGATTTTGTTGGTGGGCCATTGACTTTAAATGCTTCTTTTCCTGTCGTGTTTCAATTTGAGCAGAATTGCAAACATCATTTCGGTATGTAGATGTTGTTGAAGTATTACGACTTTTTGCATGTTTCGATGTTGTTGTTGCTGTTTTAGATAATGCTGAACCTAGACCAAAATCAATATCTTCATACGATTCATCAACAACATCATCATCATCGTCATAGTCAACATCATTTTCGTCTCTTATTTCCTTCACAATCCCAAGGGCACAATTAATGGGACTACCTTTGATGACGGACTCACTAACACCACCCATTGAAGACAATCTGTTGTTTGAATTTACCGTTACTATTGTTGCTGTTATTGCCCTCAAGTCTTGACTGACATCTAAATCATTTATTTTAGACATTGTTGATTTTAGATCATGACCTGTATTATTATATTCTTGCATTTGGTTATGCAAAGCAACTGCCAACCAGCGATCTTTACATTTTCTCAAATAATTACGTACACGCGATGATTTACTACCAGCACCACCGCCGCCACCTTGACTTACCACCGTTTCATTGATCATTTGGTATTGTTGCTGCTGATATTCTTCTACTCCTACATCTTTTGATTCCATTTCATTTGTCCGCCTTTGCTCTTCAAACATTTCTTTGATTTCTTCTTCTTCTTCTTCGGCATCTTCTTCACGTGCAATTGGTGCTGTTTGATTAGTTGGCATCGTTGTTGTTGACATGACTTCATTGTTGTTATGAATTGTTGCTAAATTTTTAGAATTATTAACAGATACGGGAGTTATGTTTGTGGGTGTATTACGGTTATTAACTACTAATATTTCGTTTAAATCTCGAATGTTTTCTGCGTTTTCGTTGCAGGTTTTCGATATTTTGGCTGGGGTATGTTCTACGTTTGTCGAGGAATTGGTGTTATTCTGCAAAAAAAGAAAAAAAAAAATTATTTATGTTGTAGTTATTGAGCACTAAGTTGGGATTTGCTCATCAGATGTATTTCGAATAGCCACTTTTCTCCCGTGAATTTTCTGTTTTGATTAAAAATTATAATAAATCATCAATAAATTTGTTACTTTAGTAGTAAGGAATATTTAGAAAGGACTCTAGTAGTAAGACCTTAAATCCATTTTTACTTAACTATCCCCATTTTGGTTAGGAATAATTGCAAAATAAAACTTGGTATTAAGTTGCGACTAGTTCTATACAAGATATTTAAAGTCTATGAAAATTAAGCCGTCAAATATTACAAGAGTTTGAATGATCAATTAGTTACATGATCTTTTACGCCTATTGTTTAATATGACTTTTTTAAGCAATTTTTATGCATTTTTTCCTCCGTATTGGAGAAAACGCTCTCCATTCTGATTGGTCATTGGTTTTGATGTCGGTTCAGCATTATATAAAACAGCAACTACAACAACATTTTTAGAAAAAAAGTCTTAGTGTGAATCCAAAAAATATAACTTTTCAACTTAAGACAACTTTCAACAATTATTCCTGTGACTATGATGAACAGTATCGAGGATTCTACTTCTTCAACATTTAATGCTACCGAAAATAGCTCTTTCTTAACTGTTTGATATTTGGTTCTATGAATATTTCCTTCTTAAATTCAGATTTACTAAGAAAATGTAAATGTTCGTACTGAAAGTTACAGCCTGAATATATATTTGATTTGACAATCATACAATTTGTATTTCTTACAGAATTTTCTATCATATTTATTTTGAAAAAACTTGACGTCCTAAAGGCAAATCTCTTTTACGATTTTTTTTATTTTTTTAAATAAAACTTTGCCGATGTATTTGGTTTAGTTAAAAAAAAAAATAATAATAATAATTAACACTCCATAATTTACTTAATTTTTTATTTGTGACAACGTTAGAAAAAATATATGAAGTCATGTTTTTTCTGAAAGCAGAAGTTGAAATCACATGACACACATCGATCGATCGATTGCGATCGCTGGTAATGATAGCAAACGATTATTAGTTCAAATTGAGGCTGAATCCAATTGCATCAGAACTCAGTTAGTGACTACATGGCGCACTGTGTGGTGATTGCGGTAAGAAAAAAAAAAAATGGTTTTCACAATTTTCAAAATTTTTTAATACGTTTCTATTATTACAAGCAGAAAAATGTGTTAATTTTATAAAAATCTTCGGTAAAATTATTTAATTTTACATAAATTACATAGTAATAAGATATAACTAAAGTATGCTGATATGATCTTTTTTCATGATTTATTTGTCGTGTATATTTTTTCATTGCTCTAAATGTGAATAAAAGAAATAAATAACAATTTTATATAACTTTAAACTTTAAAGAGAGATAAAAAACTTAAAAAAATGTACTTTTTATATTTTAATATGTTATTACCACATGTCTGAAAATTGAAAAAATATAGATCTCTTTTAAAGTGTCTTACATTTTCTATAAGTTTTATCACATTTTCAGTGTAAGGTCAGGTGGAAATTTAACACAATTATTTGGTTCAATGAAATTACAATATAGCTCGCATATGAGTATATATAACTAATAAAATTTTTGTAAGGCAAATTTAAAAGGAAACTTGAACAAATAAACATTTGAAAAATAAAAAATTAATTTTGGCAGAAGTAAAGATACGTTTTGAAAAAATAAAAATTTTCGGCTAAATTAATTTTTCAATACAGAATATAACGTATTGCAAATACATCATTTATGCAAATATCTTTTTCATAATAATAATATAATCTGATTTTTATTATACATTATATATGCATTTTTAATCATATATTTGCAAAGTTTTACCGTCACTTTCGCATTTTATGCTATTTACTGCTAACAAAATACTAATACGTGGCACAGAATATATATAAAAATTTGACAGGAATGTTATCACCAGTGTTTCCAGTTTAGCCCTTTTAAAGCTAAATCTAGCTTTTTATTTTGCTTTTAGTCTCAAAACTTTTTGTTTTAGCTTCTAGCCTGTTTTTAGCCTTTTCTGATTCTTAAAACTGCCTTAAAAAGGCTAAAATTTTTGTACTTCAAAAAAGAAGAAAATAATTTCTTATTTGTTTTTACTATTTTATTTTTAGAGAATCATTAATTTAAGCATTTTTGTGTATTAGCCACAGAAAATACTTTTTTTTAATGTAATTAAAAAAATCCTATTTAAGCAAAAAATCACCCAAAAATTTGAAAATTATTAATCAAAAAGGAATTATAACTCAAAAATTACGAAAAATCACGTGAAAACTTTGGGTAATTTTTCATATGAAATATTGAGGATAGAAGGGGAAGCATTCGCCACTTTTTTGTTTAAAGTGTTCTCTTTCCATAATTGTAAACGATATCTGTATACTTCCTTTTGTACTTTGCTGACTTTAATTTAAATCCTTCTGATCCTGAATATCTGTCCGTTACGTTAAAACTACCCCAAACCTTGGGTTAAATTCGCCCAGTAATGGGGCCAGAATCGCTTTCTTATATCTGACGTTTTTTAATTTATTTTAATACTGCAACTAAAAAACAAAAAAAATGGATCCTTTTAATTGAATTTTAGTTGAATTAAATAAAAATTCAATTAGTAATGCAGATTAAAAATCAGTACATTGCGAAAATCAATAAAAATTTTTTGTTTAAATTTTGTAAAAACTAGAGAATCTTTATTTACAGTGAAAAACTTACTGTTAGCAAAAACCTCTTAGCTAATTGCGATGTTCAAAGAGGATAAGTTGGGTCTGGTCTACCAGCAATCTGACGAATGCTCTCCAGGAGGAGTCTTAAGCTCCAGTAATAATTTTTTTCACACTTTAAATGAATTTATTAAAACACCTGTTGGCAATTCTTGTTTACTACCATCAAGTTTATAACACGGAAAGAAATCTTTATCAGATCGCAAAAACTAAAAAAATTATCACATACAATACACACAGCGAAATATTAGACATTATGTATTCGGAAAACAATTAATCAAGTCTACTTCTGATAAAAAGTAAATTGAAAATTTCAAAATTTGGTAGGTGAAACATCAGCGATAAAGGGAAAGAAAATCAATTAGTGGCACAAATCAAGATAGTTGGCAATGGCAGATGTGCCCTTATGGCGAATGTTCTTCCTTCTCCCTATAACCCAAACTTGTATGGAAATTTTGTAGGCGATTTTTTACTGGATCATTTTGCTGGTAGCCGTTTTATGTTTTATTTATTAGTTTTTTTTAGCCCAATTTTTTGTGCATTTAGGCTTTTCTGTTCAATTTAGTCTCTTTTTTCCAACTTTCTGTCAACTACTGGTTATCAAAGGAAGATATGGAAGTAACATACAGAGTATTTTGAAAAAATCGTTTAAACTTTACTTGAAAACATAGTCGTCTAGATATTAAAGAGCTGATGAAATATCTTATTTTCCAAATAACCCAAACTAAACTAAACACAGAAAATAAGCTAAATTATAGGAAGATTTATGAAGAAATATATGGCTTCAACATTAAATCATTTATTTTTCATAAATCGAGAAGATAATTTAATAAATATGTCACAAGAAAGTGGTTCTGAGTAAGTATTACATAAAAATAGCAATTTGTTTTTTAAGGGTGCAAATCTTAAACGTGTTTATAAACATTATAATTTTAAATTATTTTAATAAATAAGTAAACCTACTTAAAATATTAAAAAAACCAAATGACATTTATTTTTCATATATAAAAATTTATATAGTTTCATTCATGCGATTTGTGACAAAAAAATCTTATAAATTTCTATTTATAATATTTCGAGTTTAAAATATTTTTGTTTTGAAATTCCCAATTTAACCCATTTAGGAATCTCAAATTTGTATGGGAAGTGTTCATGTCCTTGATCCAATTTTTTCCAAATTTCGTACAGATGATTATTTTACAAAAAAAAAAAAAAAAAAATGCCTATGCCATTCATTCATCTACCACAAGTCTTTTCTATTTTTGGCCGTTCGTTATATGAAAACACCACACTGTGCGACATTTACCTCACCTTTTTTGTTATGTTAGTGTTGTACAAATTTTGCCTTAGTCACAACATAAATTAAATAGAACTTTTCGAAGTTTTATGTTAATTTTCATTTCGATTTTGAATAACTGTATCTTTAATAAATTAAAGCTAAAATCCTTAGAAAGCCGACCAATAATATTCATATCAGAAATTTTCATGCCGAAAATTTAAACTAAAAACCAAGATGTATAAACCAATATTCCATTACTTGTGGTTCTGGAACATAATTCTATAATAAAATATTAACGGTTTAGCAAAATTTTGTAATTATAACTCAAAATATATATTTTTTTTATATTAAAACTATTACTTAAATATTTACACTATTCTAGTTTTTTAAGGCAATTTGTATCGAAATTGTTTAAACACAATGGACTATTTGCTTTAAATTAAAGAAAAAAAATAAATAAAATAAAAATCAAAAAATAAAGAAATAAAAAAACATAACATTTGCGCTTGTATACCTACAAAAACGTGCTAATACAAATATTTAACTGAACTGTGTATTATATGTATCGTTTATACAAATATAAAGAAAATTTAAAATTGAGGACATTTATTGATCGCCTTATAATTTGCTAGACACATAAAACTATAGTAAAACTACAAAAAGCTAGTAAACTGAACAACGTAGAAGAAACAGAAAGAGAACAAGTGTTTTTTTTTTGTTTTTTTTTTTTTTTTTTTTTTGTTTTAGCTATTACCACATGTAGTATGTCGAACAAATATTGAAGAAAAACTTCAACTGACAATGCCCAAGCCTAAAAATAAAACAACACCAAACACCAACACCTCAAATGATGTCATGTTTGAGGAGAGTGTGGAACAAAAAATTTAATTCAATATTAAATGAATAGGCAACACATTTGTTGCATGTAAAATAATTGACAGCCATAAAAAAGGGCATAACTTTATATGACTTCATAGAAACAACGACCAAAATAATCGTACGTACGTACAAACAAGTATGTTAACAAAACGTCATATTGATTTTTATACCGGAATTTCGTAATTGACGTAGGTCAAGTGTATTGCTTCAAAAATGAATTAATACATCACTTTTACACTAATGTATATGTCCAATATATCAAAGTAAAATTTATATATCAAATAGTTATAGTGAAAAACGAAATACATACCACCAACTTTTAAATTATGGTTATTTGTTTAAAACCTTTGCAATTAATAAGTAATATTTTATGTTTTACTTAGTTTTTTTAATAATACTGCGGTAAAAGGAATACTTTTCAAAACTATTTTTAAAACACAATTTTTAGTTTACTTTATTTTTAATATACTACTCTACTGGTCGCACTAACTTAATTTAGACAATAAATTATTTTAACTTGTTTGTTGTTAGTTCTTACTAATAGTTAGGCATTTCCTTGGAAATGCTTTAAGTTTTTTTCTATTATTTCTATTTAAAAGCTCTTAAGAGAGTTTTTTTGTTAGCTTTAATATGAATTAACGCGCATTGAAAACAGTAGATGGCGCCAAAATGAAGTATATGGACATGCGCAAAGATTTAAGAACGTTATCCAAATTCTATTAGTTATAATTGAATTTTTTAATCTGTTCAAAACAATTTTGATGACTATGTACACATTAAAGAAAACTTAAAAAAACTTGTGTTAGATAGCAGATATTATGTACTGCCTACTGCAAATTAGATCAATCTTTTAAGCTACACAAAGAAAACAATATTTTATTCTGTGACAATCGAATTTTAAATCAATAGCAGGTTTATGTTTTCTCAAATGAATTTTTTTATTTGTAACCAAGGACCATAACTATTATGGCTTTTATCACAGAAGTCAGAGCATGACAGTTATTTTATGTTTTTTATTTATTAAAAAAAAAAAACGACAAAAAGTATAAATAAATTTATGAATTAATTAATAGTGAATAAAGAATAGATGTTATGAATTTTTGAATTTATGACTTTATAAATTTTTAAGTTAATGTATTCATAATTTTATAAAATTACAAATATATGTATAAATATGATTTTTAATAAATAAAAATTTCAAAAGAACTTTTGTTTTCCAGAAAAATTAAAATCTGAAAATAACTTTTATTTTTGCTCAAAAAAATATGAATCACAAAATAACTCAAATTTTTGCTCAAAAAAATAAGTCAACAATTTAAAAACAAAGATTTGAAAAATACGCAACTTTAGAAAATTAATATTTCCGAAAATAATATCAACCAAATATGGGTTTCAAATTAAAACCTAGAATCTCTGCAGTATAGTAAAAGTTTTTATTTAAATGTTGCAGCACAAAATGTTAAGAAAATATCCTTTTTGTAAAGTACTAAGAATATTTTATATTAATTTAAAAATAAATTTTAAAGGAGAGAAACTTAGGCCACAGTTTTACTATGTGTTGTCTAGTTGCATTAACGTATTGATTTTTTCATGTATAAAAATGACTGTAGGATGATATATTTAAAAATAAATATTAAAAGTTAACATTTTTGAAAGAATATTGTTTGACTTTGTGTGCTGCAACATTTAAGAAAAAAATATTATTATAGTTTATGGATTCTTTGTTTTCATTTGACTCCATATTGGATTGATATAAACTTTGGAAATATTTTATATATCATTTATTCCATGAAAGAACGCCCAAAAATTTTCCTTAGGTCTACGGATTTTCTAAAAACTCGCGGTTTTATTCACGATTTTAATTTTTTGAAAAGTTTAAAAAATTTAAAAGGTGTGTAAATATAAACACCAATATCTCTTATAAGATGAGAACTGATTTTAGTGATTTAAATTATATATAGAAGATAAATATAGCCTCTTTGAACACAATGAATAATTTAAAATTAATATCATCACCAAACGCAAATTAAATTTTATTATGGATTTTTTAAAATTTCTACCCTTCCCATTTTTGTCAATCTTTGATATAATAAAAAAAATATATTTTATATAATTATACTATAATTTCAAGATAAATTGTTTTGGGACAAGATGGTCCACTATTTTAAAAATATTCCAGCAGATTTTTTCATACAAAAATATTTTTTTTTTTAATTTTTGTGAATTTTATTTTTGTGACTTTATTTTATAATTAACTAGCTGACCCGAGCCGCGTTGCTGGCCCTAAGCAAACATTAGTGTTGTATTACTGAACGATTTAAATTGATATTTTAACGAAATTTACGACCTTTAAATAAAAATCTAAGGAATACCTATTATAAAGTGTTTTTTACAGAAGAATTTAAATATGATGTAGATGTGGGCTCAATCAAAAAATATACGCATGTATTTAAGGCAAATTTGAATTTATATTTATTTATTACTTCATCTTAAGGTTAGCGGATAGACAACGTCTTTTTTTTGAACGGAATGATGAGAGCTGTAGTCGAAATTGCAGTTGTAATGGAACGCTGCTTGATTCAAATCAGAACTTGAAGCAATTCTTCTTATGCGTTGATTAAAAATTTTAAAGTTGTTGAATTGCTACATTTGCTCGACGATTTCTCATTGCTAACCGAGCCGTTTCATTTCTCGCCTGCCTTTCTTCCTGCGTTTGTGATGTACGAAGTCGGGCCAAACTAATACGGGGTTGTTCTCGTGCGATTTCTCGTTCATATATATTCAATTGATTGACGATATTACGATAAGTACTTGCATTACGTGTTCGACGCGAAATATTAGATCTCCGGGGTCGCGGCATTGTGAATAACACTTAATAACGAATGCCAAAAATACAACAAATGGTTTTAAATATCACAACCTCACTAAATGATGAGCTTTACTTGGAACTTACCGTTTGGAAATAGAATTCTACACCACCACCAGAAAACAAATTGCACAAAAAAGTAAGCGTTTCGATAGAAACAGAAACAGTAATTATTATAATTTGTATTAAAAAAAATATTTTTAATGATTATTAAGGCAAAGAAATTATGACAAAAAAGAGTTTTTTTTTTATCGCAGATTTTTCGCGAATTTTTTTTCGTATTATCCTTTTCTGGCCGGTGACCGGTCCGAATTGGTGAGAATCATCAAAATCGGTCTAGTCGTTCTTGAGTTATAACAATAGTAACTAACATCACTTTCTTTTATATATATAGATTAGCTACCCCTTTTGACGTGATAACTAATATTTACTTTATATGGGAGCTCCCCTAGGATCTAGCTGTCCTATTAAAAATTTTATATGAAAATTATTTATAAAAATGTTGAAGACATTAAGTAAATCACTCCTTCAGATATCCGAAAATAATTTATTTTTTTATATGAGGGCTAATCCTCCTGCTGGCCCTATTCGTTCTATTTTCATTTCATAAATGCAATATGATGAGAAAGTAGTTTCCACAAAATTTTAGAGCTCTTTCTACAATAGTTCTTTAGATATGTTATTAAGAACATTTGCTTTGTAAAGGGGGTGCTTTTTATCCTGGTAGTACCCATCCCATTTGATCTAAACTTATAAAGGTTTTTGAGAAAGTTATTTTTACAAAAAAAAAATAAATTGACAAAATGAAAATGGGACGGACTATATCTCAATACTTTATCTGTAAAAGTTCTGGAAATATGTGATAATTAATATTTAATTTGCATGGGCGCTACCATTCCCCCTGCTCCTATCGAAAAATAAAGTAGCTTACTTTACTTTCCGATATTACAGAATGATACTGTGAAAATTTCAATAAAATCGGTCCAACGGTTTAGCTTTCTATAAAGCCCAAACAAACACAAATTCATATACATTAAATTGCCTTGATTTCTATGGAAACAAAAAATATTGCAAATGTACCCCACTAAAATTAAAGATAGATATGTTATAAGCTAATCCCCAAAATATTTCGGTTTAATTGTTTCGTTCACGTGAACTGGATCATTTTTAAAGTACATCCAAATATATGGTTTTCAGTCAACAGTGTACATAATTTTTAATTTTTTGTAAAAAATAGACAAATTACGTTTAATACTTAATGAATAAAAATTCTTTTTAAATTAGTTTTCATTCTCTCGAAACTAAAATTTGAGTAAAATTTTCTAATATTATTTTTTTTCTAAATACTATTTTATTAAAGTTTAAATATTTTTTACATTTTCCATCATAATTTTAGGGCATCATTGGAGAGGTTTCATTCGAAACTATAATTGGTTAAGTTAATTTTTACGTTAAATAAATGGTTAAAAAAATAAATATCACAAAATACATATATTTAGCATAAAACCTATAAATTCCTGCAATAGCCGTATTAAAAAGAATAATAATTTATTTTTAAATCACAAATTATATACAATTTATTCCTTAAAGTATTTATTAAGAAAATCGTATTCAATATCTAATAAACTGTTTTTGTTTACATACTGTCAACATTACACAATTTTTTATCAAGACAAACGTCAAACTTAACGCGTATTTGTGGAAGGTGGGAACAGTTGCACAAAAACAACAATATGGCGTATTCATTATTGTTTTTTATATATGCAGTTTGACAACTATAACAACGAAAATAATAATCAGCTTTTTAACTATGGTTACCTTGTATATATTCACACTGATTTTGACGTTTGTTTTGATAAAAATTTGCCTAATGTAGACACTAGGTTATGTCGTCAACCCATCTTAGCTTCTCTTTCATTTAAATTGTCAGTGTTGTGGATAGTTAGAATAAGTTATTCGTTAGCTGTTTTATTAAGTTATTATTTTTGATGATGATAAATAAGTTTTCTATTACAAACAAACCATTATTTAGCTTATGTAAATATAATTAAGTATAAATAAAATACTTTTATTTAATTTTTGTTGGTTGTAATTATAAGTATCTGAATAACGAATATTCTGTAATAAAATCAACATCACTAATTCATATTTGGTTTTGTTTACATTATTTTTGTTGAAATTTTGTAAAATTAAACTATTTTAAGCATTTTTTCTGTTAAAATGAGTAACTTTTAATTTTTAATTAACGTTAACTTAAAACTTCTACATATTAATGTACTATTTGGAATTACGTTGTAAAGAACGAAAAAGTCGAACACACGTGATTGTAAAAAAACATGTGAGGTTGGTATTTTTATCCAAAACATGAACCTTTTCTTGTTTATATTTATGATTTTATTACCAAATAGTTTAAAATGAATATATGTGAAGAATATATTATCCTGTCCCGGAATTGAGTTTATACGTTTTTAAATAGCTATATTTTGGAACGAATCTTAACATTTGGAAATTAAAAAATACAAGAAAATTTTCTTGAAATATGTGTGTAATGGAAATAACCTCAAAGTAGCTTTAAAGTAGGGTCGAACCTACTTTAAAATACTTAGTTAACAAAGGTTTCCTACAGGTACATTAAGCGAATCATCGTTTTTAAATACAACTTTAAGAAATTTTACTTAACAGTGGTTAATAAAACTGTATTAAGTTTCCTTGAATACGCCTGTAACTTTTTGATTATTATCGCGGATTTAAAGAAACTTATTATATTTTTCATAAATTCATCTATATATAAGGATAATAAAGGTTAATCAAGTGTAATCTTCAATAGTATCAGGATGGAACATTCCAATGGTATACTAAAACCCAATATTTGTTGAAAAATGTCCGAAATATATAAAATTATATGTTTGTTTAAAGAAAATATGACAAAAAGTGTTAGTAAAATTATAATACTCCGCAACTGAAAAGAGACCTAATAATAATTTAAATTAATTACTATATTTACGGCAGCAGCGCTAGCAATTAACGTTGCTACGGAATATTCCAACGTTACATGCGCAGACAGCAATTTCACCTCTTAAACACGAAAAATTCCGAACCAACTGTAACATTTATACGCAACCTTTTAATACCTTGCCGCAAAATCTCCAACACACGTCTTCATTAACCATCTTGTAAAAGATCTAAATAGACTTATATCCAAATACCTTAAAGAACCCAAATTAAATCTGTCGGCAAACTACAAACATTGTTACAAACTTATCAATCCAAATGGAGTCACTCCAACCTACCCCATGTCTAATTCGAGGCTAGAACTACGGGTTTTTACTAGATTAAGGTTGGGTCATACCAAAATTACTCATCAACACCTGGTGAAAAATGAAGTTAGCGCCTTCTGCCGTAGATGTAACTTACATCAGTCCATAAACCACATACTTGATCAATGCCAAGCATATTTCTCAGAGAGAGTACAAATTTTTGACACGATACTTCCCAGCTCATGCCTGAATAATCCAAGTCAAAATAACATCTCTAAAATGTTTAACTTTGTTAAAAAATGTAACTTAAAATGTAAATAATGTAAATACTACAATGTAAATAATGTAGATAAGTATCTACAATATATAAAATCTAACCAGCAAATAACCAGCAAAGGCTAGTACTCCCTTCCTATATTATATAGTCTCATTTATTGTATTATATATATTATATATATATATATATATATATATATATATATATATATATGTGTGTTATTTAATTGCAATTAATGTAATCAAAAGGGTAGAAAATTATTAAAAATGCATCTGAATATTTCAATCTTGTTGTGTATGCATCTGTAGAAAAAACGTTATTTTTGAATTGTACAATATTATTTATCAATAAAATTCATCGCATAGTTAAAGACTTATGAATACTTTAAATTACTGAATAAGAAAATTTAATAAAATTTAAAAAACAAAAATATAAATAAATAAACTTTGTATGAAAAAACTGTTGCATTTTTTCTAAAAAAAAAAAAAAAAAAAAAATATTAAAAATAGTAGATTATCTTATCCCAGAACAATTAATGTTGTAATTTATAGTAAAGATATTAGATTTTAGTACATTGAAGGAAAATTAAAGGGGTAGAATATTGCCAAAAATGTATTGTAAAAATGCAATTGTATTACGAGGGCATTTTTAAATAAACATTTTACCTTTGAGTTATTGCCTTCAAAGTGGTCTCAATTGACTTTCATTAGACATACTTATGAAAAAATAAAATAAGTCTATATCGTAAAGAGATATAAACGTTTATAAAAATGAATGTAATTTTATCATGTATAGTCTTGTTTCATGCATTAATAATTTTGTGTGTAAAATGATTGTCATTAGGCCAACTTGGTGGTTACAAAAAAAAATATTTTCCAAGTAATATTCACTATATTTTATAAATATCCCTATCCCCAAAAATTTTTCCCACGTTAATCTTTTAATATTATGTGTTAAATAATAGCTACCTAAACAATTTTCTGTAATAAATATAAATTGGATAAAGATAACTAAAAAATATATAAATGGCAGGTGTCTTTCATAAGTATTTTCCCTCCTTACGCATTAAATTACATCTCTACCGGCAATAATATTTATCATATTTCTGTCAATCCACTATTTCATTTTATATTTCCCCATTTCGTTTTCAAATATCTGCAATTTCTGATAACAAACGATAAGGATTTATTATTTTAAATTTTTGGTCTTAAAGTAATTAATCTTGAAACCACGTTCGATTAAACAATAGTTGAAATCCTAAATCGTTAGCTTTTTATTTAGCTTAATATTTTCTTTTCAACTGCTATGTGTAATAAGTATTTTATTTGAATTTTTTTCTTATTTTTTTTCTTTTTGGTTTAAGTCATCTATAAACCATAATAATTTGTTGGATGTTAAGCTTTATTAGCCAACCACACACAGAGTTGTCGTCGTCGCCGTCGTAGCAAACATGGTAACAACAGCAAAGCTAAGATGCAAGAGCCATTCAACAACAGCATCTAAAATCTTACAACAAAAGATTATTATGAATAGAGGCAGTGATGAATATCATTAAATACACAGCGATATGAGTGCTATTGCAGTTGGATACAAAAAAAAAAAAAAAAAAAAAAAAATTAAACTATATCCTAAAGATACGAAGCGATATTTTTAAACACACAAACATACATGTTATAAAACTATAAATGTTGTGTATAATTGTGTCAGAGTGTGTATAAATGAATGGATCTTCGAATGTTTGTTTGATCATAGTATGTCTGTGTAATAATCCGTACCGAATATTCATTCATTCACTCACTTATTCATTTATATTTCTGAGTTGCATCCTTATAATAAACCACCTCGAAATAAATATACATTTTTAAGCTCTTTGGCATATTTGTTGATTTTGCAATTTATTTTGAATTGTTCATTTAAAGTTTTTATTTTTGTTTACATTGCTCTACTCTTATAGTTATAGACGTACCTACCTACAACGAATACTAACAATTTATTGTGAATACATTCAATAATATCAGTACACTGGACGTGGATTAAGTAGGTTAAGTTATGTTGAGGTGGAACAATTTTAAAGAAATAACAAGTGAGAATGTTATATTCGGATTGGTCGAATCTGTATACCCACCATCTGCAAATGTTTGTGCCACCCTATTTAAAATTTCATCTTATATGGGAGGTGGGCAGATCACGTCTTTTTTGGTTTTCGAGTTAACATCGGTCCTCGAACTATTTATACAAAATTTCGTTGTCCTACATGCTTGTATTTAAAAGATATCGACGGAGTACCAAAGAACACCCTTTGTTTCTAGTATTTGGCCCACAACTTTTTTTGATGAACCAATTTTGCCGATTTGTACATTTGAAAACCTTTTTTTTTTTTTTTTTTGATAATGTCTATTTAGATTAAAAATTTACAAGCTACAAAATGTTTTTCATAATCGAGGTATTCAGATTTGAATTACCCTAGCACCCTTTGAAAATATTTTTATCTTATTTAAATGACATACAGTGTATTTCATAGTAACTTCTGTAAAAAAAAATCTATTACACTCATGTTGTTGCACGGTGTAGTCTGCAATTAATAATAACAATTTAACACTTTTCAAATGAAAAATTATATCTTTTACTTCGCTGTGCTGTTTCATTTTTTTCCTTCAACGATTTCATGGTGTTTTATCAACAAACTTTGTAGTAAAAAAAAAAAAAAAAAAACTGGGATTCGAAGACAATACGATTATCGCTGTTTGGGGCTGTGGTTATAGCTGTTGCAGTTGTTAAAATGAATGATTTTTATATTAGATAATGTGCATTAATAATAATAAGACATGTACAATGTACAAGTATTAAAAACATAATAAAAGGAAGTATTTTAAGTTTACTTTTTTCAGTTATTCCTACTGTCTGCGCATAAATACAATAAAGAGAAATAAACTTAAATTATGACAGGTTAAATATGAATTTAGTTAATTTCAGCATATTAACATTATTACTATTATTATTTTTTTCTTTATATCTTAATGTGAAACTTTAAATAGTTTATTATCGCGATAGAGAGATTTTAAATTTAATTTAAACTTTCCAACACAATGAAAGAATTTGCACTTAAAAGAAAGGAAGGAAAATTTATTAGCAATTGTGATGATGAGGAGAAGAGTTTTTTCAAGGATTTTAACAATAGATTTAAAATTTTAATTGTAAACGATGTAATTGAAAATAGTGTGTGAAAAATAAAAGCTATTTTAATATATACATATGTATTTTTTTTTTTTTATTAATTAGTTTATTTTCTATTAATTTGAAGTTAATATCTGGCACCCACACAATATATACAAACATATATGGGCCATTATCAAAAATTTTTGATTTTAGTTCTTAAAAAAATTATTATTATTGTTATTATTATTTTTTGGTGACACATTAAAATCCATTTGTATAAATATAAAGTGACTCAAATGCATATAGGATCAGTTTACCTTAATAATATTGTGCAGAGACGCAAAAGTTATAGCGGTTGAACATTTACAACGACACTAGATAAAAACAGTGTACTAATGATAAAGACACTTTATTCATTTTATTGTGAAAAATTTATGAAATTCGAACTTCTAGTTTCTTTAAAATGTTATAACGACATTATTCATTTTGGATAGCTACTTGTTTTCCCATTATAATATGCTTCCAGTTTATTTAAAATAGTAACAAGAAAGAAACTACCTTGTACATAGAATGTGTAATTTTTTTAGATTATTGTTATATTTACTTCACATAAAATTATTTACATTTTAACGCAGATGGCAAAGAGTTTCACTCCACTGATAGGCAAAGTACAAAAATTAAGAACAAACGTTTTTCCAAAAAAAAAAAAAAAAAAATATATATATATATATATATATATATATATATATATATATATATATGGATATAATAACAGATTAACAAATTTGGAAAGTTCCAACATCTAGTTTTTAAACTCGTGATAAACAAGTTCTTCAGAAGTGCTCCAAAAGTTCACAAAAGGGATCCAAATATTGGACATATATAAACAACATAATAAATTATCTTCTGAAAGAATAACATAAGATTTATGTTAATTCTTGAATATATTAGAATATTTATAACTCTTTTTGCAATTTTTTTATAATTCTGATAAAAAAAAACAAGTTATTTAAATAAAATTTATGATGTTTTCAAGGTTTTCAAGCGTGGTTTTTCTAGTCGCGATTCTTAAAAATTTTGCGAAAAATTTCGATAGAATCTATGTTATTTCTCCGTATATTATACTAAAATAAATTTTATTAGAGTTTATTGTAAAGAAATACTATTTAATATTGTGATCATTTTTTTTTTAACCAAAAAATATTTTTTGGCCCATAAAATTTGTATTTTTCAAAATTTTTTGATACGCCTCTACATTTCCGTTAAGCATTATAAACACCAGCTATTTATGCTAATTATGGTAAATTTCGTGTTATACATGCAATGTGCCTTAGCAAAATCTGTTTTGAAAAAAGTGTCTTTTTTTCAACTATAAATGACATTTGACTTAAATTTATGGTCCCAGGCAATTATGTTTACCGTCATTCTTGTATCTATCTATGCAGTATTTGTACAAATTACAATTTTCTGTATAAAAATACAAAAACAAAAAGTGAGATTTTTACGTAACTTTAAAAAAGTTCATCATTTTTTTATTAAATTTATTTTTAATGCTTCTTCGATATTATTGTGTAAAATAACAAAAATAAATAAATAAGTCCACGCAGTAATTCATGTTATTCTATATGAAACTGTGAATGTGCTCCGCAAAAAAGAGACTTCTATAAAAAATTTCGTTCTTGTTGTCCAAATTTTGAGTATTTACTGCGCTGACTGTTTCTGGTATATCAACGAGGTATAACGCAAAATACGCATTTGTATTTCGCTGAGGGGCGCACACTCCACCAAAAAAAAAAAAAAAAACCCGAAAAATTAAAAAAAAAATTGTCATCAAAATTTGACTAACCTATATGTAACTGTCGAAAGTCTACACAACAACAAATGAGGTTTAGAATTTATCCATAAAGTCCGATTAGTCTATAAAAAATCTGTAACTATTAAAAATTAGCATTATCTTAAGAACTGAATAAAAAAATACTATTGATCTATGTTATGTTTACATTTATTTTCACTAGGAATATAATTTTATTGTCACTATGGTTAGAAATTTAGAAATTTTTCCAAATTTAAAAAATACTAATATAAAGATTCGTAAACCGTTGGAAGTTATAATGCAATATAATTTTAATTTTTCACAGTCGGAAAAAAACAACACAACAATCGCGGTATAAATATATTGAAATTATTGAGCACTCTAACTCACTTAAAATTCGTGTTGCCATTTTAGCATTTTCGTTGCTAGATTTAGCATTTGAACAGATTAAAATGCATTGATAGTTTATAAAAATATGCTAAATGATTTTTAGCACTTTTTTATAATATTTTTAAAGAAATACTTTTTGTTTTTTAGAAGAATTTCTTAGTAAATTTGAAGGTATTGGTTGTCAGTTTTAGAATATAAGCCCTATTTTTAATTTGTTTCCCAATATTAAAAATACTTCTGAAGAAACAATATTTTAAGTTTACCTTTGAATTAATTTTTACAAGAAACAAGGGCAACGAAAATAAGAAAATAATTTAGCATTTTTTATTTTGTTACTTTTTTTTTTTTTTTTTTTTGAAGATTTATCACTTCACCAATTACATTTTCTGGCAACACTGCTTAAAATAGCAAATATTTCGTAAGCTGTTTATCCGATTGTAAGGATTTAAGTATCAATTAAAAGCTCTTGAATAGTCATTTATAAAATTTGTTATAAAAGTTACTTTAAACCATTTAATTACAAAACAATTTTTTTTAATTTAGTTTCTTAAGGAAATACGCTTTTTAAAGGCCTATAATTTCTAAACTATTTAATTGAACTCAAAAATGTCCGCATCAATATTTTTACTTATGAAAAAATCAAAATCGGAGCTGAATCAGAACACTCAATGTTTGCTAAATATCTTACTGTTTTTTGATCAAAAATCGAATCTTTTTCACCAATTTACTTAACTTTGTGTCCCTTTGATAAAAAATCATTTTGCACCATTTGCTAATGCAATTTCTGCTAAATTTCGATATTAAAATGTTTATTATGTAGGGTAGGAGGGGCACCAGCCGCCATAAGGACATATCTACCATTTTCAAATATGTTGAAAATGAAGTAATATTTTTTGTGGTACTAATCGATTTTCTTTTTCTATCGATGATGTGGCATCCATTAAACTTTAATATTTTCAATTTAAATATAATCTCAAGTTATTGTTTTTTTTTTTCGAATTCCACCACAATATTTTTTAAATATTTTGCTTTAAGTATTTCCTGTAATATTTAGTGTTTTTCTTTTCCTGATGATTTTCGACTTCCGGGAAATCGGGATTGATTTTTAAATTTTCCGGAATCCCGGGAAATCCCGTCAAGAACAAATAATTGAAAATTGTATAATATGTATGAAATAATTTACTTAAATGAAGGATAAAAACAATAAAATTAAGTAATTAATTATTTTAAAAATATAAAACAATAAAATAATTCAGTTCCTATTAAAATGTAGATATTTTAAAATTAATAGAAATTATTTTATTATATAACCACACAACGAATCAAATTATATCGTAATGATATTGTCACTATATAATTTCGGAGATAAAAAAACCGAGAAGGATATCATTTATAATTTCAAAATGATCTACGCAGGTTGCTTTCTGAAAGCTACACTCAAGAATGATAGAGATCTTAGTATTAATTTTGTAATACATTCCGTCATATTTGTCTATATTGGAATAAATAAAGTTTAAGTGATGTAAATAAAAGTTGTATATCATTAATGAAATTTTTTGATTAAGAACTTAATCCGCAAACAACTTTCTTTTAAATTCAAGCTTCATATTCGACTCACTGCCTCTAAATTTTTTTGTAAAAAAAACACAATAATTATATGTATATTTTTATATTATTAATAATATATACAAGAGATTACAGTACCTCTATTATTTCTAGGTTTATAAACCATAATGGTTTTTCACATACAAATATTTAATTAAGTTCCTTTTTTTATGCTCAACTATTAGTCCATAGCTAAGCAATACCTAAAGCCATAGAATACAACTAGAAGTTTACATCAGAGACAGTTCAAACTAAATTTTCAAAAAATTTACTTATTTTGTTTCATAACACAAAAACAAAATATATGTGACTATATGTATTTTGTTGTTGCATGAATGAGGTTTTTGACAACTGAATTACACTTCTGTCTCTCACATAAATTTCTAGTTGTATTCTATGCCTAAAGCACCCCATAGACACATACTACATAAGGTCATCCAATAAATATGTATTAAGCCTTGTTCAGACCGGCGCGAAATTACGAAATTTCATGCCGAAATTACGAATGAAATCTAGAGTGTTCATACTGGCTAGCTGATACTTATTATTTACATTTTAAATTGTTATAGGGGTAAATAAAGTATTTTGAAATGGAAACAAATAAGAAACAATTACTTACTAAATTGGAAATTATTAATTTGAAACAATTAAAAATGTAAAAAGAATATATTTCATTTTGAAAAATCACTTTAATAATTAATTTTAAGATTTGTGTTTAAATTTAAGATCAGCTGTGAAATTTTTTTCTCACGGTTGAAACATGCAGTACATAGTTGAAAAAAAGTATTTTTTCCAACCATGTACAGAGTTCCACGGAAATGGGCATCGTAATTTCAATGTAATTTCGTCGAAATTATACAATATTATGTAATTTCGCAATTACAATTACGTACTTTCGTACGTAATTTCTTTGGAATGTGTGCGTTACATCGACAATCGTTTTGATTTTGAACTCATACTGCAGGCAGTTTTTTCAAATGAATTTGATTATATATATTTTTTTTTTAACAAATGAAAAAGTATTTTAAATAGTTAAGATTAAAAAATAAATTTAAAAAGTTTTCGGCTACTTACAATTTGCTACATACTCAAATTTAATTTTTGTGGAAAATAAATTTATTATTATATTATTTTATTATAAATAAAAAAGTTTTAAATATTTTTATATTTTTTTATTTTAATATATATATATATATATATATATATATATATATATATATATATATATATATATGGGCGTGTTTTTACCCTTTTAGCTTTATTTTACACCCTAAATATTAAAATTTATAGCCTTTAGTTCCTTCAAGACTTGAAACTATCATCGGATAATTAATTAAGAATACATGGGTAGGGGGAGCTTTTTTGCCCTATTTTACGCCCTGAATGTTGGAATTTCCAAAGAATGTATTTCTTTAAGTTTCTTTCACATGTTACGGTGTCTGCATGCCAAATTTTAAGAAAACCGGTTGATTAGTTAAGAAGATATAGGGAGCTTTTACACCTCTTGCCGTATTTCCCGTTCTAAATAATAAAAATTATAGGCTGTAGTTCCTTCCAGATGTTACACTATTTGCCTACCAAATTAAAAAAAAAAGAAAATCCGTTTATTATTTTAGATATGGGGATGGGGAGTTTTTACCCCTAGCGATATGAAATATACTTTACGATCTATTCTCATACCTAACAATTACAAATACAAAATTTCATAAAAACCGGTCAAGCCGTTTCGGAGAAGTTCAATTACAAACACCGTGACACGAGAATTTTATATATATACTTTTCTTTCAAATATATATATCCATTATGATGAAAATAATAAATATCTTTTAAAGTAATATCAGTATAAAAAAAATTCAAACCATTGTTTTTTTATTCATAATTTTATTTTCGTTTCAAAAAATATTTTCTAGTGTTTGGAAAATTTCCTTTAATAAATAATATATTTCTCAAATTATATTCAAAGCTACAAAATATGTGTTATGAAAAATAAACAAGAAAATTTAAAACATTTCCTATAAAATTATAGTTTGAATGTTATAAAATTTTCAATTGATTATAAAGTATAAAGTGAAGATTTTTTTATATTCAGTTTATTTTGTATTTTTTCCATTGTTATTAAGACAATATTTAAATGTATTTTAAATTTTTTGCCTGCAAAAAACCAACTAATGTAAAAAGGAAAGTAAGAAGGGAATAAAATCATGGTTTATTTATTGAGCTTTGTTTAAGTTTTGATATTTTGGCATAGAACTTTAATTCTCATTGAGTTTATAAAGTTTATACCCCAATATATCTTTAGTTTTTCTAAAGTAATTGGGAAAGGTTTCCTGATGAGCAGACTCAAGCAACCAGCGAAATGCGCATAGGAACTAGCTTTCACCAAAAAAGAAATTTCGAATTTATTCAAAGTAACGATCGCGAGCGATTATTAGCACAATTTAAAATTATCGATTTTTTTTGCCAAAGTCTACTACACCTTTTATTTTCAATCGCTGGTAGGGAACTGATGAGGAATTTTTAAATTTTGTTGGTATTATTTGTCCCACCCATATAGCGAATTTAACTCATTTATTGCCATTTGTGATCAATTCAAAAATCCATAAAACGCAGATATAGTCAGGACTGAAATATTTTAATTAAATCCTTCAACTTTGTGCCTTTAGGCCAAAAGAAAGTTTACAAGTATCATTTAAGGTTATGAGATTTGACACAAAAGATATCTTTTATAAAACCACAAAACTCTTTGTAAGATGTCCAACAAAATTTTAATTTAGTTCTAGTCCTTAATTAAAATTGTATTTTATATTATCAAATATGTTATTAAAAATTATTATATTATGCAACGTTTTTGTATAAAACTAAAATGCAATACTAAAATACGAACTGTAAAGAATATAAATAATATTTCTTACATTAAATATACAACTACCAAAATTGCAAACAGCACTCATTTCAATCAATAACACGAAAAAAAAAATTATCATAAACTGGAACTATTGAAATCATGCGATTATTATATAACTTGAAAACATAAAATAAATACTTGATTGAAATCGTGGTTAATATGTCATAATGCCAAAAGGAATTTTAAAGGAAATTGCAAGATGTGCATGCGTAGTGCATGACAAGAAAAAAATCACTTATTTTCTGGAGAGTGGGAAATATTATAAAAATTATGTTGTTGGCCACAAAAACCAGTAAGAAAATAATGCCTTAAGGAAAATTGATTTTAGATCAAAAGTTGCATATGGTTTTGGCGGTAATTATTGCTAAACCAAAAGGCAATTGAATGAATAAAACAAGTGTGCGTACATATATTTTTTTTTCTTTGCATATATTTTTGCATCCAGAAGATGTAAAAAAAGAAGCAAAAATATATAAAAACCTAAAGATTATTACATAATATAAATATAACTATATAAAAAACCAATTTGGTTGTAAATATATGTAGATTTTTATCAAATATGTTTGCGAACGTGTATTTAAAGAGGTTTTGGTGTTTTAACGAATTTTATACAATTTACACGTTTAAACAGAGGAAAAAGAAACACATTAGGCTTGAGAAAATGTGTAATACTTGTATTTGTATACATAATTTTGGTTTTTAGAAGTAAAAAACATAATAAAACATAAATTTGTTTACCCCACACCACAAGGGTATCTGGCTTAAGTTATATTGTTGTCGAAACATTAAGGCACTTTGATTGAGACACCCTTTTTTGGTTGAAAATTTTTAAAATGTAAGAGATCCGGTGTATTTTTTAAATTAAAAGAAACCATTTGTAGTTGAAAATACACATAAAAAATATATAAACTTTTTTTCTCATATTTTTTTTGGAATAGAAATATAAATTATCTTTTTTGCCTTTACAGCTGCATTTAAATTATATTCAAGAATTAATTTTTAATCAGCTTGATAACTAATACAATTAACAATTAGTAAATTCCTCCTTTTGGTGGGGAAGTTATTATTTGAAATTTGAGAAAATGTTTAATTTGGTCATACTTTCGTATTAAAAAAAATATATAGAGTACAAAAATTTGAAACTAGGAATAGGTTAATTTAATAAGACATAATCGATTTAGTCACTCATACGGATGTTAATTAAAAAGACTTTAAATTTTGTGTTTAAGTAAATAATCTGCACGACCCCCGAAAATATTTGTACGGACCCCTATTTGAGAACCGTTAATTTAGAAGATAATAGTATGCATTACATCATAATACATTTGATTTTTGTTTTTTTAATTTAACCAGCAAAACAGAATTAAACAAAATTTGGTTTTCTTGAAAAAAATTAAAAAGTGGAGTACATTTTTTGTGAACAATGGAATTTTAAATAATTCTTTTTGCTTATTTAATTTATCACAAAATAGTGAATTTAAATAAAATATAATAAAAAAAATTCTGGAGATACTTACACAATAATTTATTCGAAATTGTTTATGACTTCGAATTTCAATTTAGAACTTAAAAAATCGTGTACTGAAAAATAGTAAGAATTAATTATGTAGTTTTCCCTTGTTGTCGCAAATATGTCTTTTTTGATCGAATGTTAAATTATATGGGCATAGACGAGAAAAACTGTTCTGGACACTCAAATATTTATGGAATGTTGCACAGATTTTAGTATAATTAATACCCAGGAATTCTTATATCTTACGATACGTCGGCTTCTAAAAAATTTCGACAAAAAACTACAATTTTAAAAATTTTATTTCTTCGATTTTTTTAATTTTATCGCGTATGAATCAGTTCTGTATCATTTGTCGTTCATATTTTATGGACCTCTAAATTAGGACACCTCATATATTTTTATCAAAAATGAACAAAGTATAAGGTTAAATAATTTTCATTGAATTATCCGATTTTAACAAACTTAGTATCATTGGAAAAGACTAATATTCCTCTTTATCATAAAATCATAAAAGTAACAGTTCTTCCTGACGCAAGGACCTCTTATATTGGACCAATGGTCAATTGTGGAACGATCTTTATGAATTCTATTACAATAATTTATGCATATATGAAAACTATTTAAGTAAAATTTTATTTCGATATTGTGCCCGTTTAAGTTCTTTTCGGGAATGTGAATTATATGGGAGTCATTCAATTATGAACCGATCCTTTTGAGATGTAGTGGAGCGATCTATACTCGTCCAAAACTTAGTTGTGTTAATTTTTATCTCGATATTGATATTTATGTGATATTTATGCAACTTTAATTGATTTTCGGGAATGGGGCTTATATGGAAACCATGTTCAATTATGGACTTATTATTGTGCATTATATGGGAACCATGTCCAATTATAGACCTATTATTGTGAAATTTAAAATTATATAAAAAATATTGTATTAATGTTAACATTAATAGGGGAACTATGAAATTTATATAAGTACGGTATATTTGAGATATTTTTATGCGTTAAACCACTATTCCGTGGAAGAAAGTGTAAAATAATAAAATATAAAATAATGGACTGATCATGATCAATTTCAGCAGATTTTGCCTTTGTGACCCCATGTATCAAATTTGAGTAAGTAATCTTTAAAATCGTCACAAATAATTCCGCGAATTTTGTAAAGTGGGTTACAGTGGGTTAAAGGTCTGATAATGTGTTCCTGAAACTTCAACAGGGATCAAGAGTGCGCTATATATACAAATTATTTCAATAAAAAAGATCTGTTTTATTAAAATTTGAATAAATATATCAATATGGCTAAAAACCAATTAATATCTAATATAAAATGTTTTAGTTAGAAAAGAAAAATTCTTGTACACAAAAAAGAATCAGCAATCACTAAATACATTAATAAATAATTCATTCAATTAAAATTTTTTTTATATTTGCACCTCTTACCAAAATGATCATATCAATTACTAAAAATTGTAAAAAATTAAAAACAGAAAAAATTTTCCAATTAAAAAATTGATCAAATCAATCAAGTGAATTAAAAATTTAAGTGAGAAATAAAATGTTAATTAAATTTTATTTTTATTTTAAATTTTCTTGAATATGCATGAAGTCAAATATTTGTGTTATTATAAAATATTTTGAAAAAGTTGTTGTAATGTCTGAATTGTGTAGAGTAGATTGTGGTAATTTCTGAAAAAGTAGCGGTATTTATTTCTGCTATTAAAGGAAAAGTTATTAATCATTTTGTATTTCAAAAGTATTTATACACATTTTTTATGTTTCAAAATTATTTACACAGCTTCACAAATCAATTATTTACGCTTAATATTGTGATACAAACTCAACTTTAATAAAATCTAAAAATATTGGAAAAAATTATGAAAAAACCTTTTGTAGCCAAAATGAGATTTAAATGAAGATTTAAAATGGTACATCATCATTAAAATTTGTATTAGAGTATGAAAATGATTAAAAAATCATGTAATCTTTAATAAAAGGAATCCCTTATATGAAAATAAAAACATTTAAAAGATAAATTACCGAAAATCTATCACAAAAATTTAATATCCTTTAAAACATTTGCAAAATTCTCAGTAGTTCTCTATTTCTACAGCTATAAGCATAATTTCTAGAAAGAAAAATTAACGTCATGTAAAAAGATAATGAAAATTGAAAGACCATTTTTCAAGATATCTAAGGGTAAACGATATTTTTTCGTTTAAGAGGTCCTTGTGCCAGGAAGATGCCTAGTTATTATGACTTTATGATATAGAAGAATATTAGTCCTTTCCAATGATACCAAGCTTTTTGAAATCTGATAAAGCACATAAAAGTTATTTTATTAATTTTTGATTTTTCTCATTTCTGAAAAAAGCTTGAGGTGTCAAAATTTAAAGGTTCATAGAATATGAGTCGTTAGTGATATGGTGCAGGTTAATACGCCATATGAAGAGCATTGAGAAGTAGATTATATGTGCTGAATTTCGTTCAGCATATCAGCGACATAAGGTGGCCACATATGGAATATAAAATAATTTATTATAGAAAATATTTTAATGATTTTTTTTTATAGTAAAATTATGCTTTTGAACGAAGTCGATTTTTTAAGTATCTTTATTGAACATTAAAAGCCCTGAAAAAACTTTTTGAGAATACTAGCCCTTAAACACTTTTATTTTATCATTGTTGTTTTAGCTTTAATGTAAGTTGCGTAGTTTTCCGTTTCTCAATAGATAAAAGGCAATATATACTTTAATATTTTAAAATAGGTGCGAAAACAATGTGTCATTGCATTGTAAGTAAAAATTCGACACTGAATAATAGAGTATCCCGTTGAATGCAAACGATGCGTATTGATCTGCAGAATAGAGGAATAATATAGAAAGAGAAAAATTTCAAGTGGATGTTTAATTCCATACCAGTTATTGAAAACCATGGGTCTAGTACATTTTTTGCAAAAACTTGTTTTGAGTTTTGTTTCGAAATTTTTGAAAAAGTTGACTTTTTATAAACCGCCTTCGATGAGTTTTAAAATAGAAATATGAAGCATATTTTGCATATACTCGCACCTATGAAGAAAGTACATTACTTATATAAATCTTTCTCTAAATCTTTATTTCTTAAAAGAATATTCTGGGTGTTCCGGTTTGATTTGAGTTTTGTCTCTACGTGCAATAGACAGTAAATTCTATACAGAAACAAAAATATTGTATACAATTTCTTAACAAACATGTTTTTCGACTTTATATTAGAATTTAATAAAAATTCTTATTCATTATTTATTTTTTAGGTATTCGTAAATTACAAAAAAAAAAAAAAAACAAGAAAAAAGTGTCAGTTTGTGAAAAAATTAAGTAAAAACGAAAATATTTTTAAAAAAGAAAATAATACATTCCTGCAAATTATATATTTCGATATTGAATAATTTTCACCTTATTGGTCCTTTTTGGAATTGTTAAAGCCAAAAGGACGGGGGCAGATGAAGTTTGCGTTAATTAACATTTAACGCAAACTTCATCTTAATAATGTATTGTGCTTAAAAAGCAATAAATATATATATGTATATGCGTTTAAATATTTTGAAATTTTTATTAATAAGTTTTCTATATTATTTTAAGTGTATCTGTATTGAAATTATGGTAATATGAATACGCAGGTTCGGGTTTATTATAATTGCTGCTGTCTCACGTGATACCTTCTTCGGCCGCTCTTTGCGAAAATACTTGCGAGTAAGTACTACGAATATTTTGATTTTCCGAACAATGTATCGTACATAATTCAATGTATTAATGTTGTGTCACTCATAGGTCTTCTTTTTATTAAAATGTTACGCCAAAATGAGTGGCTCTATTAGATGACCAGGTTTCCCGACTTAACACCCAAAATCGCTAAGTATTTTTTCTTTTAACATAAGAAAAAAAAAAACGTAAATTTAAATAGAGATTTCTGGAGAACTCGTAATAACAATGAAGGAAATGTTGGTTTTTATTTTGAGCGAAAAAATTGGCAAAGGTACAGATTTAGTTGATATTTTAATCATGTTAATTATTATGTTAACAAAGTTTAAGCTCAATTCTAATCATAAAACTAATTAATATAATTAAAAAATTAATAAAAAACTTAAATTAAATTTGTAAAAAATCTAATTATTTACACTTAATTAATATTATCATGTTGATGATTAGAGCAGATTCAATTAAAAAGGTAATTAAAAAATCCATTTTAATTTTTTTCTGTGTAATAAACATTAATTACAGAAGTAATAACACATTCTTACCTATGAACTGCTAAAATTTTTATTTATCAAATATTTATTGTTCTACACATTTCATTAATCAAATATGCATTATTTCGGATACAAAAATAAAAACACAAATTTACAAAATTATTCTTTTTTTAGCAATTTATACGTGCAATAACTTTAGGTTTTAATAGCTTTAGAAAAATAAGGCTAAACCAACAACTTGCCAACACTTTGAACAAATTATTAATAATTCAACACTTTTTACTATTATTTATCTAAAACAACAAAAGAATACTTCGCTTACTTTTATAAGATTTTTTTTTTCAATTTAATTTTGCAAACTTTTGCCAACTTAAGATTTGTAAACAAATTTCTTTTTTATTTTCTTTTCTTTATGAATACAGAATTTCTTCTGAACCACCTTCCGCTGCAAATTATAGTTTAACTTCTTCACATACTCCTCATAAAATACTAGAACATATTCGTATTCATTCACTCTACGAATCCATGTATAAAAATGTTTTTACAATAAAAAAAAATAGAAATTGTATAAAAGTACAAAATAATTCGCTAGGTTTTAACTAACTAAATATACGGATATGTGGTAAATTTTAAAAAAGCCCTCTTCTTTTGCAGTACTAATTTTCCTTGTTTCTTTAACTATAATAAAATAAAAAATGTCTTCTTCTAGTTTTGCGCTTTGAGAAAGAGCGAAAAATGCCAATAAACCTATGAATGAATTTTACTACAAGTAAAATAGTTAAATAGTACGCCCAACTTACATTAAATATTAGAGAGACGCGCATACTTTCCTACAAACTAACGCTACTACCATACATTCCTTAAAATAATTATAAAGTTGAAAATTTTTGTAAACAATTTACACTGACCTTTGACTTATTTCTTTTAAATTGTATAAATATTAAATATATTTACAGAAAGACTTTTCATTCTATTCTTTAAAAATAATCTGTTGTCTAAATAATAAAAACATATATCGTTAATTTACTTCAAGAAAGTCATACTTCAAAAGACGAGATTTTTGAGTTAATGATGTAGAAATACGCGTTATATCAAGCTTTATCGTCTGTAAAAATACCGTGTCCATATCTTCTGTGGACAACATTTGAGAAGAAAATATGATGGTAATTTTTCTATTAAGTATTTTCCAACTTACTAATGTATGCAAACGATGTTAAAATTTGTATAAGCTCATGTAGCTCACTTAATCAATCATTTTTACAAAAGAATTTAGATAGCATTTTTATATGGTGTAAAGAGAACTTAATAGACCTTAATATCAAAAAATGCAAACATATGCACTACTCGAGAAAGTCTGGTTCTTATGGATGTTTCCATCTTGGAGAATACGAATTGGAGTCCGTAAATGAATTCTTGGATCTTGGCGTACTATTCGATCTAAAGTTTATATTTAATAAACACATTAATATGTGAATAATATATACAAGACCATATTATTGCAAATAAAATTACCAAGTCTTAAAAGTCGAAGAACTATGATAAATATAATTTTCGTAATCAAGCTTATAACTGGCAGCATCGAAGTATAATTTATTGTGAATGGAATATATTTGAATGTAGTCATTATTTATAAAATATTTTCGACAAAACTATACTAACGCTGATTCCTTCCGTAGGTTATGTTTAAACTTTAATTAACTTTATAATGTTATTGATATGTGTCTCAATGTAAATTTAATTAAACGTAATTTAATTTTACTCTTAAATATTTAATGTAACATATAATTCGTATTCGTATTTTCGGTCTGTAAGTCTATGGACAAGACTTAATAAATAAATAAATAAAAAAATAAAAATAAAAAGGTAAATTGTATTTGCTTTGACTTTGAATGCGATTTTTGCAACTACTTTTTTTCAGTTATGATATTCTTGAAGTGAATCGTGATCGTATACAATATAAGATTCTAATAAAAAAAAGTTGTTATTTTTTCCAACTAACTTTAAAAGTTACCTTATAATTATTACCCTTACCATTTTTTTTATAGTTAGTGTTTAATGAATTGTTAAACTTGATGTTTAAACCACCATTGACCCCCCTATCCCACTTCGTCAAGCATTTACATATGAATGTCTAGTAAAAAAAAAAAAAAAACAGCAACCCTCTAGTTTTTTAGTCTAAGAGGAACACACCTTCATTTGTAATTCATTCACAAGAAAGTCAGGAAAAAGTATTGTACTTATGTAGTGAAATATAAGAGCTTCGTGTGAAAACCTCATCCATATCTATATTAAAAAAACTAAATCCACTTTATGAATACATTAACGTTGTAAGAGTAGTATGATATTTTTTAGAGGTGTTTTTTATACAGCTTTTTTTTTTCTTTTAAGTAAAAGAAAAGAAGTATATATAAATGGATGAGTACTCGATATCTTTCCATCATACCTAAACATCGTCATCATTTTCTCTACTATCAATGTCTAGTATAGCAAATAGTATTGCAGTTCCGATTGCGTGTTTCAAAAATTAAATGAAAATAATACAAGTATTTCTGAAGGCATGTATATTTTCACACATTTATACAGTGATTTTTTCTTTTGGCAAGTATTGTAATTTAAATTATTTAAAGATTTATTTATGAAAATATCTTTCTCTATGTACAGTTAAAAGATGATTTAGTTATACCCTATACTTTCGCTTAAGATATTTATTTTTTTTATAATTGTATTTGCAAAAAGTAGATCAATTTTTAAAATTTAAATTTTTGAGATTTCATAAAATAGATTTCATAAAATTAGTTTCTAATTACCTTAGGCATTGATAGACAATGTAAGTATCAAAATAAGTTAGTCAAAGTCATACATTGCAGTAGACTGGTCCAATTTGCAAACATGTCAAAAACATGAACTGCACAAGATTGACCTTGTTCCATTTGACAAAAGAAATACATATTACAATATTCAGACAAATTCAACAATATTTATAGGTCACTATAATTTGACGAACTTAAACTTTTTTTAATGCTTTTCTTAATATTTACAAATCTATATATATATATATATATATATATATATATATATATATATATATATATATATTGTTTAATGTAAAAAAAAATATAATTTCCACATTCTTAACGACATATAATATTATATGGAAGAAAGTTGCAAATTAAAGCGACTCCAAATATTCCCCGATTTTTCCAACATTTCTTTCAATGAATGCAGCATTGGCAGCCTTGTGGAGCCCTAATTATTTCAATGAACTTGAGTATGAATAATTTACAAATAATTCTAAATTGTAATAAATTCTAAATTGAAAGATACACATTTCCTCAAAATAATAGATAGACCTTATAGGATGAGTATTTTTCATTTAGTAAACAATTTCATCTGGCAATGCCATTTCAACGAAAAATTGATTTAAATATTAGTTTTCTATTTAAATACCAACAATTTTTGCTCATAATAGATAAAGTTAATTAATTTGTATTTTTTATATTAAATCGAATTCTATTGTCGTTTTTTAATTGCTTTTACGTAATACGGGAAGAACAATTGCATTTTAGTTGAAAATATTATAAGAAAATAGTATTCTGACATAGAAATTGAAAATAAACAATCATTGTGCCAAATAGAAGAGGAAAATGGTTCAAACCAAGAGAAAAAATATAAAGTCGTTGGGTGAAATAGCAAATAGGGGTTTAGGGAGTTCTCTACATTTATGAAAATGCCTTGTCTAAAACAAACGAAAGAAATTCGTAGAAGACCGTCAGAAAGCTATTTCAACTGAAATTTTTATTGAAATAAGTCTGCAGACAGTTCTTCTTCGTCTTGTGCAAGATAAATTTCCGGAAAGAATTTCCAGAGAAGTTCCTTTAATATGTATATTAAATGCTTTTTTCTTCTTTATATGTATAAAAAATTTAAAGATGCGGTCAGAATTTTTAATGAACATTTACTTTAAATTAAATTTGAATTAAAGTGAATTTGAACAAAAATGGAAAAACATGTTATTTAGTGACGAAACGAAAACTAATTTGTTTGGAAACGATTAGGTAAGAAGTAACCGTCGCCCTAAAGGCAAACAATTCCACGTTAAATTCATAAAGATGATTGTTTAACAGGGAGCAGGAAACATAAAGGTTTGGAAATGTTTTTAATGGAATGGTGTTGGTTCGCAGATGGGTATTGGATATTATTATGTGTCCATTTGAGCAAGATAACTGATCCAAGCACAGTTCGAGGTTAGTAAAGAATAGGTTCTCTCAGAATAATGTCCGTGTTTTAAGCTGTCCAAGTCAATCTCGGATTTAAATCATAGTCAATCTCGGATAAAATCACTCCATAAGCTATGTATAGACATAGCTTATGGAGTGATTTTAAGAAAAGACTGCCGAAAAAGATTTTCAAAAAAGGAGATGAATTATAGGGGAAAACGTAAAAAATATGGCACGAGATTCCAATGGAAACTTGTCGGAAGTTGATGTCTAGTATGCCCAAGCGAATTGAAAAAGTTGTCCAAGACAATATGGATATACAGGATATTAGTGCTTGTTTAATATTATCTAATAATTTTCAATATAAACTTATCCAATTTTTAATTTATGTATTTTTATTTTAGTTGTATCTATTATTATGATCATCAAAATTGCTTACATGGTAATGCAATTGTCAAATTAACATATAATGCATAATATTATTTATGACTTGTTTTAGCTTTCTTTTTATTTTCTTAATTGATAAAGATAAGTATGGACTGCTTTTGTCTTCTTTATTTAAAGTGAACTTAGGTGTATCTATTATATTGAGCAGATGTGTATATGAGAAAAAACACAAAACTTTTAAAATTCCAATAAAATTGTTTCCGACTTTTTTCTTTCTTGTCGCTTTGAACGTACAATCACTTTCTAAAAGGTGGCCCAAACGTTATCGCGGTTTAAAGTTGAAAATTAAAAAAAAATCTCAAAATGTAATTGCACACATTAATAAATATTGTGAAAAACTATCACCACGCGCAAAAAGACACAATATTATCATTACTAGCTGAGCTACACGACAAAAATATTTTTTTTTTTTAAATAATTTTTTCAAAACTTTTTAAATAATGAAAAATATAACAGGTGCAAATAAAAAATATATATATATTATTAGTTTCAAGATTCTTTATTTAATACCGAAAAATCTATAAATGTATATCATTATTGGTTTAAAAGTTACAGGGGTTTAAATCTTACAAATCCTTAACTTTTACGAAACATTTTTTCAATATTTTTTACAACTTAAATACGATTATTTTTTACTTGATTACGACAGGTTTTTTATCTCTTCTGGCATTTGATAATATATATATTTTTTTTTTTTTTTGATGTCCTAAATTTTGTTGAGAGAGCTAACGTGCCAACCAAACACCTCCTGTTACAATTTTTAATCTATAATATTTTTGGGATGTTATTTTGTGAACGTTGAGCATCTTTTTTCTACACGATATACGTGGATTTTTTTAATGTTTAAAACTATATTCAGATTAAACCATAGAACATGAACCAGAAACTTTTTAGATCACTCAATAATCCCTTTTAAAGAAGGTTTTATAATTATAACATAATTTTCAAGATTACGAAAATGCATTTTTGTACATAAATTCTACAAATTTCCTCATATTTTAGGGCGCCCCTGATTTTAGGATATATCTTGAACAAGTCTTACTATTGAGTCACATTTTGATAGTTTTTAAGCGGGGCCTTGGATGTACCCAAGCAAAATGCGTTTAGATAAAAGTATCTCGTTTTTCTACAAAACTGATTTGTTTTGACTCTTAATTGAATTTAGCAATCAAAAATACTGAAGTAAAATCTTTAAAAAATCTTTCAAACTATTTTTAAAACTTTTTCATTAAAATATTTCAATGTACCCCACCGACCATGCGATGTTAAAGCAAAAAAAAACTCAATTCACGCAGGAAACTAATTTTCTGAAGTAGTCCCGAGAGTGTGCCTGGCGAAATTTTGTACTTTTTTAAAAATTCATGCTTATTTTTCAAGATTTGGAGATACCCAACTTTGTTATTCACGAAGGCAGATTAATGGGAACAATCATAAGCAAAGCAGACTTACTTCGTTTACGAAAATGTAACATTAAATTGCATTCTCATTGAGGAGAGCATATACAGTGAACAAAAAGTATAAAAATATTGAAAAAGCTAAAATTTTGGTTTCAAAGTTTACCACCGTATAACTTTTCTTCGAATAACGATAGAGCCATAACATATAAAGTAATATTGTTCCTACATCTCTGAAGTGGAGTACTGTAATACATGTCTACCAAAAGTTTGAACTTGTGAGGAAAAATCAATAATATAAAAAAAAGCTTTGGTTCATTTCAGTCATATCTGTCTATGTTTTAACTTTAAAGAACTGTGACTAATAAAGATGAAGACCGTGGACCACAAAACTTTGCAATTTGATTGCTTCTAGTGTCACTGATACAACGTTATTAACCATATTGTCAAAAACAAAAGTATGTTCGAAATAGTTATAACGTTAACTCAGTTCCATTGATTTTAAAATTTTTGTATTTTTACTCATATATCCAGAATAGTGTCGACCGCATACGTGTACAAAACGATACCTTTCCGTATCAATAGTGTATAAACCCCGTATGTGTTCAAATTGTACACTTTGTGTTCAAAACAGTAACTAAGAATTGATACTGAATTGATATCAATTTAGCATCACATCAGTGTCAAATTATTTAATAACAAGTAAGAAAGGTATATTATACACTATTGTTTGTGTGCATCAAAATTCGGGAAGGCTTATTATATAGATCCTGTGGACAATATTTCTATAAACATAGCTATGCATTATATTATGTTGACGCTTAAGTTTATATGGGATTTATGCGCTGGGATTTATTCTCGGAAGTGGTCTTTCTATGGTCAATTATGGACTGATCTTAATAATATTTTTTATATATATTATTTTTCTTATTTGATTCACTTATTAACTTACTAATATTAGATCGAAATTTTGCACATTAAAGTAATTTTTGGAAGATGCATTTATATGGGAGCCTATGATCAATTATGGAACGATCTTTATGAAATTTGGCATAAAGGTTTATACTGATATATATATATGTATATATATATATATATATATATATTAGGTAAGTTAAAATAATGGACCGAATTTTGATAGGCTAGGTAGTCGTATAAAAAAATTTACATTTAAAATTTCATTAAATTGTCTTCAAAACTGCGGCCAAGATTTAAATGGACAGGCAATCAGACGGACGGACGGTCGGATTGTATTGGTACAAACTTCATGCAACACCTCTTAGAAGAATACGCTACCTATTAACCTTATCTCCATAAGACACCTAAATCTTAACTAAATATAAAACTAAGTAAAAAATAAAATGATTTGAGTCTATTGTTTAAAGAAGAATTTCTTCAATTTCTTTTACTCTCCTTACATACCTATTTTAATATAAAATATAATAAGGGTGTGAAGATAAATACGTCAGTTAAATACGTCCCACACAAATGTTAAATACGCTCCACACGCTGTGAATTGATTTGTTAAAATGAACAAAATTATTTTTTAATAAAAATACTATATCAAAATTAAATTTTAATTAAAAAAATTAAAACATTTTTATAAAACACATTAAAATATATAATTGTAAAAAGAATTCAAATATATCACTCCATACATAAAATTTCTTTGAACAAAAACAGAAAATTTTAAGTGGTCCTAATGGTCATAAGGAGTAGACATGAATCAGGTAAGCGGAAGAGTGGAAGTAGCCTAGGACTAGTAGATTCCAGAAATGTATGTTCTATGTCCAGATTCCATCTGTGATCTGAGATATATAATTTTGAAAAATGTGTTTTTTCACTATGGTCATATGGAAAAATGTGGATTTTTCAAGTGGCTCCAGTGGACATAAGGAGCAGACATGAATCGGATAAGCGGAAGAGTGGAAATAGCCTAGGACTAGTAGATTCCAGAAATGTATGCTCTATGTCCAGATTCTATCTGTGATCAGAGATATATAATTTGGAAAAAATGTGTTTTTTCACTATGGTCATATGGAAAAATATGGAATTTTCAAGTGGCTCCAGTGGACATAAGAATTAACATAATTATGAATTTTTTTATTTTATAAAAAAATAATTTAACTGACGTATTTATCTTCACACCCTTAAATATAATTTAAATAGTCCTTTTACTTTAACTGTTATAAGGAAGATATTCAAGAATATTTAAATTAAGTAACATTTTGTTTATTTAACACAAAGAAGAAAATTATTTGTTAGAAACGTTTATAAAATATACGAATTTTTAAATTAAAAAAATAAATAAAATAAAATGAACATTTATGTTAAATTTTTAACTAAGGGTAGAATAAACGGACGGACATCGATTAGTGATTTTGAGTAGATTGAAAGCTTTATTAAAGTTAGTGATGGATAATTTTTTCTGTGCGTTATAAACATCAGCATAAATAATAAGAATAACAACAATAAAATTTAAACTAATGATGTTCAAAACCAATACACTATGTTGTTAATGTGACCAGAACCCTTGTTAATTTTGTAGCTGCATATTCCAGTCACGTTAAAATCACAATAAATTTTTTTTATTTTTAATAAAATTATTGAGGTTTTTATCACTTAAAAACAAACGGTGTTGATACAAAAGAAAATGAGATTATGAATTAATATTATTATTAAACAATATTTAAGCATGCAAAGTGTGTTAGCGTTAATTACTATTACTGCATCTTTAATACACTGAAAGAACACTGAGAAGACAAATTTTTAATTTTATTTTTTGGACAATTTTGTAAATAGCAAAAAATACTTATTGGTTAAAAATCTCTAAAAATATTGGGTAATAGTATACATATTTTGGGGTATTTGGCTGAAAACATGAAATGAATATTTTACTTACTACTGATAATAATATTCCTAACAGAGAGCGCTATTTTAATTTTTTTAAGTCAATTTTCGCAAAATTTTAAACATGTACCCAGCAAAAACTTTACTTTCCTGGTAAGCTAGCAGGTATAATTGGAAACAAAAAATAAACTACTTATTTTTTGCCTGAATAACTAGTTATTTTTGTTCGACTTGTCCACAAATTCATGTAATTATTTTTTGACTCTAGGGGTACTCAAAAATATGTACCTAAACGAAAACAAAAATAAAAAAAAAACAAAAAAATTTTGCCGTCAGTGAGACTCGAACTTGGACACACACTAACCATTCGTTTTTACTGACTAACGCACAGTGGGGTCAAACGCAAATTTTTTGGTAATAAATCTGAATCTCCTAAACTACTGGTCGGATCAAATTGAAATGTATGGAAGAGTTGTAGAGGAGGACCTAAGCTTTCAGAAAAATCATCTTGTAATCACACTGTGATAACACGAGATAAGCTACAGGGTGTCAAAGTTGACTACCTCGAGTATGTAAAAGTTAAAAAAAATCGTAACTTGTACAAATGAAGTCCGATTTTAAAAATTTTTATATTTCTGGAAAGTGCTTGGCAAGATAAAGAAAAAATAAGCTTACTCATCTAAGTTATCTCTTGCAGTTAAAAAGATATTTACGCTTGAATTTTGAATTTTTGATTTTTTGGCTCGACTTTCTTTCGTTTTTCGGAAATAAGTCCGGAGATATATGAGGTAAAAATTTTTTAAAAATATTCTGTAATTTGATACATATTTCAAAATAATATGCTGTAAGAATTTTTGGATTATCTCAATTCGTCTAGACGTGAAAAATATTCAAAGTCAGCACTCTGAAATTGGCATGAAAAATGGCTATTTTTTTACAAAAATATAGTACAATTCATTCACTTTTTTCTCAAAATTCCGTTAATAAAAAAATGTTTTCCTTATTAATTTCAAAAGATAAGGCTTCATAAATGGTTAATAAAGAAATTTTGAATTGATTTAAGTTTGCACCCTACATCCAGCATTGGCCGAAAATTGTCAATTTAAAAAAATAGTTTCATTTTTATCGATTAATAAAAAAAATGTCACGCGAGCTTTTTTAATTTTGGTACCCATATTTTTTATACAAATAGATTTAGAATGATTTAACACTAAACTGCTTCCCGCCCGGCCAAAAACGAATGCAGGAGTGGAGATTTTATGTTAAAAGTCAGTTTTTTTAACGACTATTTTTAAAAGCATATTAAAAGCATATTAGCATAATATTTTTAATATTATTTCTTTTGTATTGTATAGAACACAAATCAAGCTTTCATTTCTAAAAAAATCAATAAAATAGCTCCAATAACTTATTTTTGGTAATTTTTCAAAAATAATTTTTTTTTTTTTTAAATAGCTGAAAATCCAAAAAAATTTAATTTTTTTAATACAACTCCACTAATTTTGCAAATACTTTAAAAATGTTAAAAGAATATAAAAGTAGACTTATTTACCAATTCAAGGATATATAAAATGTTGATATAGGTCATTTAATGATAGTAATATAATGGCCTCAAAACTACCAAGTCACGTCAAAAGTTGCAAAATTCACTATTTTGTACCGTATTTCCATATTTGTGTATACGTAACACTCAACTGCATTGCTTATTTTTGTTACGAGATGTTAATATTTATTAATGAATTTATTTAAAGTGTTCATAATTTTTTTCTACTGAAAAGCTTTTTAAAATTACCTAAGTACATAAATAAGTATATTTTCCTTCGTTTTTTATTACATTTTTTTAAGTTTTTAAATAATTTACCTAGCTACTTAATTAATGTATTATAACAAAAATGATTTTTTTACAATCGCATAGGTACATTTTTTGACGTACCTGTTTAACACTACAGGTCATAAAAATAAACTGAATGAAATTGGGGGTTTTGAGCAAAAATTTAAATTTTTTAATTCATTTTTGCCTGTCACCATTTACCTGATATAAATATTCTTTTTCTATATATAAGTATCCTTATAAATATGCAGATTTATTAGTGAATTTGCCATTATGGAGATTGCATTAAAACACTTTTCTATTTGCAAAGTAATCTGGGATAATCTATCTGATATTATAAATCGTCCAGAAAAAATAAGAAAACTCATTGATACAGTAGTATCTTTTAGTTTCACTCTTACTGCAGAAGACAGTTTAAAGCTCGAAAATTTTTATAAATCATACGAAAAAAGGATGCAAGCTTCAGATTGGTCAATACCAAAGTTCAAGAAGAAAAATGAAGAGTGGTTGGAGGGAGAAATACCAATTTTCATCGGAAAGCAGAAAAAGGGTCGACCAAAAAAAAGTTACGATGAAGTTCAGCTAAGAACAAAGAGGACCAAACAGGAATCTATTCTAAATTCACATACGAATGCCGAAATAAAAGATACATTTAAAGCTTTAGTAACACGTACGCAACCAAAGGAAGTAGAAAAAGTTATAGATGTGTTACCAACAGCTTCTCCCAATCGATTACATCGGATAATCCAAAGCATAGTGACACCGAAATCAACATCGTCCTTTACCTCTGAGGATGCTTCAGCTCTAATATTAAATTTAGGATTATCAAGAAACCAATACGAGATTTTGAGGAAATCTGTTAGCGAAAAAGGATATGATATCTTTCCCAGTAGCAAATCAGTGAGAGAAGCGAAAAGTAATATTTTACAGCCTATGGAATATCACCACTCCACGCAAGGATAAGATTTTTGGAGTTCTGCTTACATCTTGCATATGATATGAAGTACAGAAATATTCCCGGGCAGGAAAATGCTACAGTAAAAAACAATTTGCAACTTCACGAATTACGAAAAGAGGAGAAGAAAAGAATTCAATTAGAATTCAAAGAACAACTCGGATTAATAATTGATAAACCTCTACATGGCTATGGAAGCTCAAATGATGGAAATACAGCAAGACGTTTCTTTGAAAATCCGGAACTCACATCTTCAATCACATGCATTGACTTAAATATTTTGAAGCGTTTTAAGATTATATTGGCAGCCATTAATAGCAAAAAACAAATTTAAAATTTTTGCTTACGAAACTAAAGAACTACTTAACATTACATACCCCTGGATATCAATGACTCCAACAATTCACAAAGTATTGGCTCATGGTAAAGAAATAATAGAAAATAGTATTTTGCCATTGGGAGAGCTAACAGAGGAAGCACAGGAAGACCGAAATAAAGATGTTAAACATTTCCGACTCTTCAATACCCGAAAATGTTCGAAAATAGCGCAAAATATGGACTTAATGGAATATTTATTAATATCATCAGATCCAGTTATATATTCTATAAGAACACGATGGCTACCAAAAATCACTCTTGAAATAGAAAAAGAGGATTCCGAAGCTAAGGAAGTTAAAAATTTGCTAACGTTTGATGTTTCTGATTATTTTCAAGAAAATCTCTAATAATATCTTCGATAATATATTCTTAATAAAATAAATATAAGGGATATATCTATAATAAGTATGTAAATATGTAGAACAAATTAAATAAACATTACTCAAATAAAGAATTTACTACTTTATAATAACAAATATATACCTACATAATACATTAGAAAACTAAAATGTTACGTATACACACATATGGAAATACGGAACAAAATAGTGAATTTTGCAACTTTTGACGTGACTTGGTAGTTTTGGGGCCATTATATTACTATTATTAAATGACCTATATCAACATTTTATATATCGTTGAATTGGTAAGTAAGTCTATTTTTATATTATTTTAACATTTTTAAAGTATTTGCAAAATTAGTGGAGTTGTATTAAAAAAATTAAATTTTTTTGGATTTTCATATGCTTTTAAAAATAGTCGTTAAAAAAACTGACTTTTAACATAAAATCTCCACTCCTGCATTCGTTTTTGGCCGGGCGGGAAGCAGTTTAGTGTTAAATCATTCTAAATCTATTTGTATAAAAAATATGGGTACCAAATTTAAAAAAGCTCGCGTGACATTTTTTTTATTAATTGATAAAAATGAAACTATTTTTTAAAATTGACAATTTTCGGCCAATGCTGGATGTAGGGTGCAAACTTAAATCAATTCAAAATTTCTTTATTAACCATTTATGAAGCCTTATCTTTTGAAATTAATAAGGAAAACATTTTTTTATTAACGGAATTTTGAGAAAAAAGTGAATGAATTGTACTATATTTTTGTAAAAAAATAGCCATTTTTCATGCCAATTTCAGAGTGCTGACTTTGAATATTTTTCACGTCTAGACGAATTGAGATAATCCAAAAATTCTTACAGCATATTATTTTGAAATATGTATCAAATTACAGAATATTTTTAAAAAATTTTTACCTCATATATCTCCGGACTTATTTCCGAAAAACGAAAGAAAGTCGAGCCAAAAAATCAAAAATTCAAAATTCAAGCGTAAATATCTTTTTAACTGCAAGAGATAACTTAGATGAGTAAGCTTATTTTTTCTTTATCTTGCCAAGCACTTTCCAGAAATATAAAAATCTTTAAAATCGGACTTCAGTTGTACAAGTTACGATTTTTTTTAACTTTTACATACTCGAGGTAGTCAAATTTGACACCCTGTAGCTTATCTCGTGTTATCACAGGGTGACTACAAGATGATTTTTCTGAAAGCTTAGGTCCTCCTCTACAACTCTTCCATACATTTCAATTTGATCCGACCAGTAGTTTAGGAGATTCAGATTTATTACCAAAAAATTTGCGTTTGGCCCCACTGTGTAACGTCTTACTCAGTACACCATCTCGCACATAGCATCCTAAGCGACAAAAACTCTATTTAGTTTAAAATATCTTTTTAGATATTTTGTTATAAAAAACTAACAGCCTCAGAATGGAATTGAACCAACAACCTTCTGGTTGTTAATCCGGCGCTCTAGCCAACTCATCCACGTGATTGCAGTATTACTGTGCTATTATACTATTGAGTACTTATTAATGTAATACAGAGTAGGCACATAATAATGACGCCTCATTACCAAGAAACTACTTTATTAAGTAATTGTTATTATCGAAAGCCAAAAACTTTTTGCTGGGTATCTTATTTAGTGATAAGTTTTACATCGAAAATAGTGTTTATTATTTTAAAATTCGAACTATGTGGAAATGATTTTTCAGGTGTAGAACAACTTATAAGTCCTTAAAATATATTGACGCTCTCTGAATTTTAGCATTAAGGGAACAAAATGCTTGCATTTGACATTAATATTAACGTAACTTATACTTTGAGGTAGTTGTCAGCAAGCGAAATATGTTTGGAGAAGACGACCGCTGTAACCGGTATAAATGATGTTTTTTGTTTTCACATTATCAATTTTAACCATTAAGATGATTCTTTTCAGATGCTTTTCGATGATTTAAAGTCATATCTGGTCCTAAAATAATGCGGAACAAAATTTGAAAATTTGGAGAAAATTTTAAAAACTGCAAAAAATATTTGCATTTTAAATTTTTTAACACTCCTTTGATTCGAAAGTGTCATTTATTAAAAAATTCTGTATACACGATAATTTTTATAAAATATACATTTTACAAACATTTACCCCAATTATACAGAAGTTTGTAATGATGGTATACCATGCCTGGTTTCGTGACATCTACGAAGTCCACCTCAAATTGTAGAGAATCACCTTTAAAATTCATCTTTAAAATTCTGTTCTCTACATTTAATTTCACTCAGATGCGAAAATTTTTATTTAAAGATAAATAAAAAATTTATAAAATCGTCAATTTTTGGTATAATTTTTTATCATCGCTTAACTTTTTATCAAACAGTAAAACGATTACCTGTTATACAACATATGTATTTCCCAAGTGTTGTATCTGGAATGGTTAATAGTTTCAATAGTTTCAAAGATGTAAATTGGCAGTATAAAACTGAAATAAATCGAAAAATCTTCGAAAGTTTCAACTAATTTTTTTATATGTTTGTAGGTTTAAAAGGCTTTTCCTTGAGATTTTAGATAAATAATCTAAAATTTTTAATTTCTTAGTTATTTTGTTAGGTATAGCAAGATGCATTCATAGTTTTCCTGTTTTTAAAACAAACTTTAGAAAAACAAGTCACATAAAGTCGGTTTCAAAGAGTTTCAAAAATGTTTAAAATTGCTTATATACCAATATATTTTCTTGGCGAGGCTGCAAACATTTCCCCTACAAGCAAAATAATACGAAAGTGATTTGAATGCGTATTGTTTATAAGAAAATTTTTATTGCCGCAATTATCATATTCGTATTGCGGAAGTTTCCCCCATCGGGAGAGATTGTGCGTCATAGGCGATACATCTAATCAATAAGATGTCAATACGCCTGTAAGAAAAATAGGCACACGCAGAGAAAAAACATGGTTACAGCATTATCACTGCAACAATATTATATTCTCATCGTTAATTTTATTGAATTTTAATAACTCTGTGTTCATGATAACAATTATTTTGATTCAATTTTGTCAATTAATGTTTACTCTCAATAAGAATTTTAATATTATTGACTGCAAAATTATGTGTTTTTAAATATTTTTACCAGAAACTAAATTTTGTTAATATGAAACACATCATTACTTTTACAACCATTAAATAATTCCAGTCTTTTTCCATGTTCCTAAACCATATTCTGTTTTTAAATCATATTAATATTATTTTTCCTACAACAATAAAATGTTACAAATAAGTATAATATTTATACTTTTCACAAACTTAAATATGTATGTTTTTAACTATATATATATATATATATATATATATATATATATATATATATATATATATATATACATAGTTAAAAACATACATATTTAAGTTTGTGAAAACTTAATATATATATATATATATATATATATATATATATGTGTGTGTGTGTATATATAATTTTTATTAATATATGATAATATGGAATAATAATATGACAAAATGAAATAAAATTATGATAAGATTGGATACCAATATGATAACATGAGGTAATAATATTGTAAAATGGAATCAACATATGAAAATATGGTATAATAATGTAATAAGATTGTTAGATTATATATAAAACTATAATCATAACATGAAAAAATAAAGCACAAAATTGGGTACAATATGACAAAATGGAATCATAATAGTTATTACCTCTAATCATTTCTATTTTTCAATGTGATCACATATGTTCCAATCATAATATGTTGCTCTTAGATTATGATTACTGCAACTATATTTTTCTCTGCTTGCAATATTGCTAGATAATCATCTAGATGAAAAAAGAAAATATCGCCAGATAATTTTCTGGCAGATGTAAAAAATATATAGAAAAATTATTACTATATAATCTTATAAAGCAATTATGCACATAACATTATAAAGAACGAAAACTGATATGCTCGCATAAAATGTCCATTTTTTGCTAAAACTCAAGCAAATTTCTTCAATATTTTTTCATTTTTTAATAATTTTTCGACAAAGGAAAAATTGTGACTGAAAAATAAAAGTATTGCATTATTTTATTCCAAGTGATCTAAATGGGATATCATCAATTTATTGCGGAGGTGATAATTCCCTTGCTGGTAAAACGATAATATTTTGAGTACAAAAAACAATAAAAAATTTTAAATTTGATATATTTTTTTGTTGTTTATTGCTTAATTTTCTTTGAACTGTCAAAAAGAAAATATTGCGTAAATTTCTGCCAGGAAGATATCTTACACATGTTTAGAGGGTTTTTACTCATTTTTCATTTGTACTGTTAAAGAACTCAAATAAGTCTGCGGAAAAAAGAAAATTTTTTGAAAAGGTCCGCGTGGTGAATTATTGTGTGAATACCTCCTCTGCAGTTCAAACAAAAATCTCTGGCTTTTTTCTACTTTAAAACTATATGCGCATATAATATGAAAATAACGATATATTGGTGCTTTTAGCAAAAATAATCAGGTATGTGATGTGATGGAAATCGATTGTTTTCAAATCGAATGGTTTGAAAAGTTGTAATGAATTTCGATAAATTTTAAAAATAATTTTCGGAATAATGCTTTATTTTTCTGTTACAAGATACATCGCTATTGAAAACTAAGGAATAATTTTCGTGGAACACTTAAAATTTTATAATAAAATCTGATAAAAAATGAGTTTCTGTAATTTTCATCAATAAAGTAAACAAAAAAATAAATATATCATATATTTTTTTCGATTTCAATTAGCTTCGTTTTCGAAATCGATTTCCATCACATAGCCAAATATCATTTGATTTTAATAGTATTTTTTTTTTTTTTTTTTGAATTGATTTTTATAAACTTTTTTAATTGAAAAATAAACTGTAAACCAGTTACCAACTGTCAATACTTTCTCATATAAATGCAAATTAATATACTATATATTTTATTATTTCGGAAATTATTAGCTAAAAAAAAATTAGCACGATAAATGCATTTATTATTGTTATTTAAAAGCTTTCAACTTTTCCAAAAATTGCCTTAGGTTTCTAATTATGAGGTACAATTTTAACAGAAATCAGCAAGAGTGTTTGTTGTAAAATAATAGTTAGCTTACTGTGAATAGTTAATATTTATAACGTTTTTGGCAAATTGTATAATTTTAGTTAAAGCGTAACCCTTTAAAATTTTTTTATATGCAGTGCATAAATTTTACTGCAGTGTACACTCAAGCCACGAATGTCACTTTTATATGGTAAATACAAAATTGTAATAAAGTTTACAAATATTCTGTAGTTAGTAGTTTATTCCATTAAAAGTTTAGGCAATTTAAAAGCAAATAACAAATTTATGCACAACTAAAAGTTCGAACAAATTTTGCGTGACTAAAAACTATATAACGACTAGGAAATAGCAACCCTTAGTAATCCTTATTATATGCATATAAATAGTTTTTATATTTTCACTAATAAAACAAAACAAAAAAAAAAAAAAAATTATATGAAATATCTGTACTACTTTTGTACTTGTCTAAAATGTTTAGTTGTTTTATACCTTTTATATGCCACCCTTTCAGGGGAAAATCTTAAGGGAGTGTTAGTAAGGAAGTTGTTGGAAATATATATATATATATATATATATATATATATATAAATTTCAATAACAACTGAGTAAATATTCCAGCAGGATAATAACTACTCACTCGCTATACATGACCACTTTTACTAGCGTAAGTATGTAGAATAGAGTGTAAGTATGCAAGGAGTGTTGTTGTCTTCTTTAACAGGTTTAACTAATGAATAATCATTTTCAATTAAAAAACATAATTTAATTACTAAAGTCAGACAGTTTTAAGTGAAATTTTATAGAAATTGAAAAGACGGCAGTAAAAGTACTTGGCACTCGTTCATTGTTTTCATGATAAAAAAAGCGAACGCTCCATAAAAATTTAACTATTTATTATGCTTTAAATACTTTGTTTGGTAAATTTCACTACGTTTTAATTTTTTGTTATTATGGTTTTTTCTTTAGTAATACTCGCATGAATAATGTGTTTTTGTACGGCAATAAATTTTCAAATTTTATTTAGTTATCAATATTAATTTCATTATTTCATAAATTATTTTGTTAATTTAGTAACAATATTGGAATATTAATTTTTGTGGTTAAAATTAAAAAAAAAAATAATAATAATAATAATTTACAAAGTCTTATGAAGGTGTTATTATCTACATACGAGGGTTGAAATCAGTTTATGTAAATGTGTTAATGTTTATTAATATGGAGCGGAGTAAATCAAATTTTAATGATAGCTATTTTTGTATTCTCCCTGTATCATGAAGTTGTAATCATTCCGGAATGTAGAACACTCAATGAGCTAAGAAATGCAGTTCGGATTATCGTGTTTGTACGGTATTAAAATAAGTTCATTTAATAATATGGCTAAGGTATTTGGAGACATTGAGGTTCGATGGAATTTTCGCATTATATCATCTTGGGATCTGCGCAGTGCGGGAACAATTCAGCATAATTTTTGAATATAATATTTATAGGAGTATGACATATTGTTGCCTTTAGCTGTTGGATAGTTTCACCCTGTTTTAGCAGCGCATAATAGGTGGCATACTTCTGATCCCATTTAATACTGAGCATTATCAATAAAAATTAAAAATGTTAACATACATATTATGTATGTACTCATTATATCTTACACCATGAGTTCACAAATGGGGGTCTGTAGTAATATTTAGGAGCGGCAATCAGCTAATTTCTCATGCGTATGCGAGGTCCATATAAAGAAAAGTTGAAGCAAATTCAACTTTGACTTGCGGAAGCGTCTAAACAAATGATTGATTTTTAGCTGGTAATAACGCTGCCGCTCGTCGCCGCGTGCCAAGTACATTTGCTTTCCACTATTAGTTGAAACAATTTGTCGTGAGTGGTTTAGATGATTTAAAAGTAGGTTTTGCTCGATAGAGACTCGAATCAAATGCTAGAAATGTTTACATTATTGTTGGGATAGATCAAGTAACAATTTCTAGGTTTTAAAAGCAGACGATTTTGAATGTCTGAAATGATGTATTGACTGTTATTATGTATTGAATTGTTATGAGAGTCAATACGAAAATCCAAAGCCAACCAGGAAAATTTAAACCAAAGCCGAATAACTACGGCGTCCAAATAATGTTCACTATTTAATGGTATCAGATGATTGCTATATATTATGCGCTGCTAAAACAGGGTGAAAATATATCCAGGCACCTGTTCCGAACAAAATTGATCCATTTAAAAATAGTATTGAACAAAAAGGGTCAGAAGTATGCGACCAGACATGAGTTCATAATTTTCCATCATAAAAACTATATGGGAAAAGTGGTTTACCCCACCCACCTTATACTCCAGTCATTGCCCCTTCTGGCTGTTATTTTTTTGTTCGATTTAGAACAAGGTATCTATAGTTGGGTTGATTGGTACCTTGCCAATTGCGATTTTGAAATGGTATCTATAAATTGCTAGAAGTATGAAAAAAATCGTAGATTCCAATGGAAATACTTGAAATAAACATAAAATTTTCATTGAAAATGATGGGAATTAATGCATATGGGCAAAAACATGTAAAAATTTTAAAATCAATGAAACCGATTTAATGTTATAATAATTTTCTACACTGTTTTGTTTTTAGCAAAATGGTTGATAATATTGTATTAGTAACATTATATAAAAACTTTGTCTTTGTGGTTATTAATTGCAGTTCTTCAAAGTTGAAAAAATTAAAAAAAATATGATTGAAACGAACCAGTGTTTTTTTATATTTTTATTTTTTCCCCACAAGTTAAAATTTTTGGTGTTAGATGTTGTATAAGAGAACTGCTCTTCGGACATAGAGGAATAATATCACTTTGTATGCTATGACTCTATCGCTATTCGGTCAAAAGTTAAACGATGGCAAACTTTTAAACCAAAATTTTTATTTTAATATTTTTCTACGTTTTTGTCACTGTATGTGTGCCCTTCCATAAAGATGCAATTTGATCTGATATATTTAAAAACGTGGTAATTCTGTTTCGTCAGTGACTCGTGAATAACAGAGGAGAAACATTGGAGAAACACCTGCGCTGGTTGAGGTATTATACGTTTGTGCGGTATTATCAGAAAGTCAAACAACAAGTCACAATTTTAACACAGAATAATGCGGTTACATATGCCTTAAATATATTACAATTATCCTTGCAGTTTCACTAAAATGTAACAGGTACTAAAAAAAATCGAGCACAAGAAACTAGAAGTTTTGTTGTTTATAAATGTTGCAATAACATAAATAAATTCCCAAATTGCGATATATATGCAAAAAAAAACTGTTTTTTGAGACCTTTAATCTTTGCATAGCGTTCACGTGATTAACAATGACTTTTATAGTAATTACTAGGCGCGCATACGAAGCTATATGCCAAAATTCGCTTCCCTACATCAAAATCCGAGGTTTAGCATATCGAAATATTCATCTGAGATTCCATAAAGTATATAAGTTTAGGATCCTCATGAAATCCTACGATGTTCTAGCTATGTACGATAGAGATCGTGGCGGACCAACTAGGGGAACGAAATTTTGCTCAAATATTTGTTTTATATAAGGTTTGTTTTGAAAATGGGCAAAGTCGGTTCATATACAAAAAAGTTATGTGCCAAATGCTAGAAAAATAGCGTGTCCGTCGTAACTCAAATTCATATTTTTTTTTTGCCGATATATCTTAAATAAAAGCATGTCAACGAAATTTTGTTTTTTAACAAGAAATTTTTTAATAGCCAGACAAATTAGGATTTCGGCTCCGAATTTGATAGAGAGAAGCGAATTTTGGCATATAGCTGAACTGATTTTTGAGACGTTTAACTTGAGTAACGCGCTTTTTAAGCAATAACTATTACTAAATTTCATAAAGATCGTTCTATTATTGATCATAATTTCATATAATGTTACATTTTAGAGAAATCGGTACAAAATTTACCATGGTTCCAATATGACAATTACTTTTGCAATTATTAGAATTAAATTGATTGCTTTTTCAGAGCAACATAAAGTAAAACTTGAATTAGTTAATGCTATCCGAATCTTCTATTTTAATAATGCTTATTATGCCAAAAAAAGTCTAGATCAATTAATTGTAATATGCACCAAACTTGTAAAAAAAAGTAATAATTACATCTGACGAATTTTATTAAAATTACTACCTTAATGGATACATATACTATATAAAGTTACGAAGAGTACAAATCATAATACCCTCCCTACATACGATTCAATTGGGTGTATCATATACATAAGTTTTTTAATTCAAATTTAAACCTGTAAAACTGACAAGTACAGACAACCTTTGAAATACGATTGAGCAAGGTATGTTTTAGATTTTATACCTCTTTTAACTACACACTAAAAATCTCTTAATTTTAATGGTCGAGAAATATAACAAAATAATTTATTTTATAAGTAAATAATTTCAAAATATAATATAACTCACCCTTTTTGAAAATTTTCTACGTATCCATTTAATTGATTCACTTCGTCCCAAAAACATGATGAAACTTTGATAAATGATAATAAAGATTATACAAATTTGGTGCCATAAAACACCGCAATCACTGAGAGAAATATCAAACATTGATTAAATAATGCAAATGAGAAGAAGAAGATGATAATAAAGTTAGAGTTGAAGAAAAAATGCACGAAGAGATGACGATGAGGATAAGCGAATTTAGCATAATACTTAATACGAATAATAAAGAATGGCGAGTAAAAGCGAATAAGAAAGATCAAAATATTTGTTAATATACGAAAATATAAAAACAATAACAACGACCACAAGTGCACGAATATTTCAATAGAAAATTAAAACAATTTTGATATGACTCAATAAATAACACTGAAATATTAAACAACAAAGGTCATCCCTTTTTTATTTTCTTTTCAATATTTTAATATTTTTGTTAATTTTTTGAAATGAATTTTAAATTTCTTTTGCTTTTTTTTTCTTAATTTAGTTCACAAATTCACAATTTCAGCGTCTTTTGTTGCAGCACACACCATAGAAAACTTTCGTTTGCTTCGTTTTATTTTCGATTTTTTATTATTATTTCTTAATTTTCGATGCACTTCTAATGATTGTAAGTCCGTTAATGAGAAATTTAACCAGCGTATTAACAAAAAACCGTGAACGTACGTTGCAAACACGAGTCAGCGTTGTATACATTTGTAAATAATTTTTATTTTGTTTTTGTCAATGTTGGTGGATGTTTGGAGTTATTATTTTTTTCTTTTGTTTACGTGACGATTTAATAAGTAGTCGGTTACTTTTGTTTATTGAGTTTTTGTGACAGAGTTTTTTGATTTTAATAAAAATACTGTAATGAACATTTCGTAAAAAAAATTAAAAAAAAAAAAAAATATTGTAGTTGTGCGAGGGAACCGTAGAGGAAATATTTTGGTCTTCATTTAAACTTTTTGGATGTGCAGTAGTTCATTCACACATCCGTCAGATAATTTCTTGAAATATAATTATTTGTTCTTTTTTGACGGGAAAAATATCAACCGAATCTTAAATCCTTAAAATAGATTTAGTAACATTTTCCAAATATGTGAATACATACCAAGTTTAATAAGCAATGAAAGGTATAGTCGGTCAAGCTCGACAATATGATACCCTACACAGATTGGGTATGTGCATAAAAATTTGAAGAGGGATCTTTTGTAGGACCTGTGGCCAATTGTAGACCGATCCATATATTAAATGAATTTCATATTTTAATAAAACATACATATGCAATATATTATGTTGATATTAACATTTGTAAGGTATTTATATACTTAAAGTCGATACCCGGAAGTGAGCCTTATATGAGAACTATGGTTAATAATAATAATAATTGATAATAAAATTTGGCATTGTAGTTTCCACTTATGTAAAACTTATTTATGTTTTAAACTTAACTTGTTACTAACATTTGTAAGGAATTTATGAACAATAAATAAAATTTGGCAAAAAAATTTATATAAAACTTACTTGTGACGAATTTTACCAAAATGTCGCTATATTTAAGGCATTTATGATTGTTAAACCCCTATTCCGGGAAGACATTTATATGGCGGCTAGGTGATGTAATGTAATTTTATTTTCCAGCTAGGGTATGACGCAGCTTGTCCAAAGTCTTACAAAAGGTTTGCTTCCTTTAAAATAAAACTTAAAGATATTCGTTGATATGATAATAAGAAACACAGTTATATTGAACGAAATTTAACTTAACTTAATATATTTAGATAAACTTAAATGTAACTGCTTACGAAGTCGCGGACACGTCCTGACTCTCTAAGGAAAGCAACAAGTGTGAGTTGAGAGTAATACAGTTGGGAAAGAAAAGACAAAATATATAAACAGTTACACTCTATTGAAGAAATTTCTAGCTACGAACCAGAACTACGACAAACACAAAAAAATTCAGAGGTTCTTGTGCTATACAATGAAATAGTTATATAATTAGAAAGAGTGCAAGAAAAATTCGGGTGTTCTTGTACTCGCTACACTAAATACAATACACTAGCTAAGGAATAAGGTAAAAGTGAACACAAGAAAAAGTAGGAGGTTCTTGTAATCGATTAATAATGCAATAAGTATGGTACTACACGTGTCGGTAGGTATCGGTAAGGTTCGAGTTGCAGAAGCGGTCGACTTAAATATACAGCACGAATAATATCAGTAATTGCTCGCCTTTTGTGAAAAACTTTTTAGCTTATAAGAAAATATTTTTATAAGCTAAATGCGAATTATTAAAGATAGTGTAAACGTATAGGAGTTCTGTAACTGCACGTTGCAGTGGAATAATAGACCGATCATAACCAATTTCAATACGACTTTTTCCTTGTACCAAAGTGACTTTTCGTGTCAAAATCCATTAAGATATCTTTAAAATTGCGATCTGTATTTTGTTCATAAGGTTTACATGGATAGTCAGACATCGATAAATCGACTAAGATTGTGACTCTGAGTCTGAAGATATTTCTGATACAATCAACACAGCGCAAACACATAATAATCCCAGCACATATGGTGGCGTAGTTTGCCTATGGAGGTGTAGGTACCGATATTCCAAAAAAGTTACCAACCTTAAAAAAAGTTAAAAATAAAAAAATACAATTTTTTGAAATAGCTCAAAATAAGAAATAAGTACAATAAAAAATAATAGTAATAATAAATTAAAAAAAAACATTTGGAAATATTATTTCAAATAAAAATAAAAAAAGATTTTCATATAAGTTTTCCAATTTCCAAAAAGTAGTTTCAAAATAAATAGTATCAATATTGCAAAAACTGCTAATTTGAAAAAAAGAATCAATTTTTTACAAAGAAATTATCAACTTAAAAAGAAAATAAAAATAAAAAAAATAATTTTCCAAAAACATGCCAATATTTAAAACGTGTTCTTTAAAAAGGGTGGTATGGTTCTAAATGGTACGTACGTTTTGTAAAGTAGTTAAGTTAATTAAGTAACATTTATAACAAACCATAATCTTAAAAATTTACAATTCTCCACTTAATATTTTCAAAAATGTGCTAACTTAAAATTTTCAAAAAGTACCAAAAATCTATCTACAAAAAATAAGAGCCGTTAAAAAATTTAAAGAGAAGTACTATTTCCAAAAATAGTATGTAGGGGAGAATGGTAAGTGATGAAAACAGATAGGTAATAACTGATAAAACTAATAGAGAATAACACAATGCAAAAAAAAAAAAATAATAATAATATTATTATATGTTGTTGTTGTTTTATAGACTACTAGAATTATCTATTTATATATGTATATATGTGACAACTAAACCACTGGACCGATTTTCTTGAAATTTAAACACTGTAATTCTGAAGGCTTCCAAAGTAAAATAGGCTACAACATTTTTCGATAGGAACTAGTTGAAATGTACCCCCATACAAAGAAAATATTAATTATCGCATATTTTAAGATATGCGATAATTAATATATATATATATATATATATATATATATATATATATATATGTATATTATGGTATTTATAATTATTTACTTTCTTTTTAGTCAGTGTTGCCATAGTGTTTTTAATATAGTAAAAATATTTAAATTCACTTTATTTTTTTAACTTTTTTGTCTTTTAATCATATTTGTTTGCAATTTTATTTAAGGACGAGTTATTATTACTATTACATATAATATTTATTTCTGTAAGTCAGTGTAGATATGTATTACAAAAATTTGCAACTGTGTTTTTTATTTTTTGCTGTTTAAGCTATTAAAAACAACATTCATAATCATCTTTTAATACGAAAGTACTGGTTACGTAATAATTATTAATACTGTTGTTATGATTTGTTATGTTTCGGTGAAGTGTTACTGTAAGATTGTAAGATTGGCTGGAACTGAAAGTTTGATCATTTAATTTTAATTAGTATTTTCTTTTCTAATATTTTAATGATTTGCAAAGATATCTTAAAGTATCTTAAGAATGCACAATTATTCATCTGTAATAATATATAATAATTGTCTGTATTAAAAACATTTCAAAATATTGAACACCATTCTGACTCAGGTTATTTTCCGTTGTGGCTCTTTTTCTGGTCCAATAAAGTTGACAATATTTTATAAAATTTTTGATATTTTGGCTAAAGTTATACATTTTTTTCACAGTGTAAAAGTAAGTATTTCATATTTTTATTTGTAGTATTATTTTTTGCGTTATTTTTAACACATATTAACAAAGCACCAAAACATCTAAAATATAATTTTTTGCGAGTTTTTTCCCAGACCAGTTTTTTGTTACCTAAAATTTAAAAATACTTGAAAAATTTCTTCACTTTAGAGTAATCCTATTTTATGCAGGCTAACTACACAATAAAAATCGTAACATATCCTGAATACCGAAAGTCTTAGCTATTATTTGATGTAAATTTTTTTATTAAATTCTAAAAAAATGGACTTTTTTGCATTAGAGAGTTCATTGTGAGACGTGGCATTTTTATTAATATTATATCCTATATTTCCTTTCGGAGGACGCACGATATATATATTTATGTAAAATATCGATTAAATCGGTTGACTACTCATATATTGAAACAATATTATTATGAAAAGTGGTAATAAATAGGAAGAATCATTTAATAATAATCTTACATAAGAGTAGGTTTGGCTTCCATAAAATTATATAATATACAAAGTGCTCTAAAATATAATGTTTTAGAGTCCACAAAATCGAAATTCTAACTAGCTTTGCAAAACGCTTTGGTGATTTTATTAAATTATACGATTTTAATTGAGGAAATATTTAATAAACCGAAATTTTTCGCATAATGTAATAAAACAAAATTTATGAAAATAGGCAGCTATTTCCCGTAATTTGAAGTGTCTATTCGTAGGTATATTAAATTTCCACAATTTTCGCACACTCTAAGTTCACATACCTTTGCTCTTGATTTGGGTCTCTTCCTCGAAAACATCAATACCTTAAATAATTTTTTAAATATATTTTTTTTTGCTTGCGCTCGAAAAGCAATAAAATCATAGGTTTCATTTTTATTTATTTATTTATTTATTTAATAGCCAATGAAATTACAATTTCTTACAGGCTAGCATATATATTATTCTTAAAGCTATTAACAATAAAATATTTTCATAATCATTTAATAACAAAAACTTATTATTTAACTAAGTTAAAAATAGACCTCTTAATGCGGATTGGATTTAATGAGAAATCAATATATGAATAGAAACTGTTGAATTGATTGCATATACGTCTCATGGGATCAAAGTTGGCATAATTGGTTCGAAAATATTTTATTTTTAAAGGAGTATAATTTCTAGTTGGACGATTTGGGATTACGAATTCGATCTTACGAAGCAGGAACTCAGAATTAATTGAACCGTTTACTAAATTAATTACAAATGAAAAATTCATATATTTTCTCCTACTTTCAAGAGTAGGGAGATCAATAAGCTGTAATCGACTTTCATATGATGGTAAATTAATATTAGGATTCCATGGAAGATTACGAAGACAAAATAAGAGAAATTGTTTCTGGACCGATTCAATTTTCTTTATATGAACTTCGTATTGAGGATCCCAGACCACGGAAGCATATTCCAGGATTGGTCTTACAAGAGATATGAATAATTGCTTGGAAACGTAAGGATCATTAAACTCTCTTCCCCAGCGCTTGAGAAAACCTAGAACTCCTTTTGCCTTATTTACGATTTGTGAAACGTGGGCGTTAAAGGATAGCTTACAATCAAGCAACACACCCAGATCAAGAAATTCTTCGACTAGATCAAGTTGATATTCATTTATTGTGTATCGACAGAGTACTGGACTTCTTCTATAGAATATCATGTGTTTACACTTTTTTAAATTCAGATCCATTAGATTCATCATACACCAATCATAAAGATTGTCAAGATCTGATTGGAGTAAGGAACATGGATGAAATATAATTAAGAAATGTAATGCAATAATGACAATAATTTACCAGTAGTCTCTTTTTCAAAATAAAAATATGCGAAAAAATAAAATTTTCTTCATTACCGCATATGCTGCAATATGTCACTTCCCCCTACTATTAAAAAATGTTAATTTTCAGAAGAAGGGCCAATTTTACTTTCTTTGTAGCAATATGTAAGTAATTCCTTGAACATTTTTAGTAACAAATTTCAACACTCGACATTATATAAACCTTACTATATAAATAAAAATCATTAAATTGTTTCACATTACAAATAATCGATTAATCGTTAATATCACATACACTAATAATAGTACAAGGTAATATCTCTGTTGTCTGTTAGTGATACGAGGGATTTCGATTGTTTTAATATGTTGCTTTTGTTTTTCTGATACAAGTTTTTATAATAATCTTTTTTTTTTTGTACTATTTTCCTATTTTGTTGTATTTGTTGGTTGTGTTGTTGTTATTGTTACTGGTGGTACACCATGTAAATAAATAAATAATGCAAAAAAAGACATAAATATAAACAACAGAAACAAAAACAACAAGTATGAAACTTTTAGAAATTATACATATGACTGACACAGAAACCTGAGAAAATAACAACAAAATCAACAACAGAATCGAGAAACAAATTTTAAATAAATAGACAATTGTTAATAGGCATGCATACCTCATCACTTACTTATTCCCTCACTCACTCGCTCACTCATTCATTATAATACAACAAATACCGTTCCGTACAACAAGATAATGCGCGCGCGTAATTTAAATTCGATACGTTACATTTTATGTTCCTTACATTTTTTTAAACTTTTTTTTATAAATTTATTTTTACATTTTTTAAGTATTTTGTTGTTATTATTGTTTACATTTTGGGCTCTTCTTTTGTGTGTTTGTTGTAATGGCCTAGTCTTGTATTGTCAACATAACTGAATACCATAGCGTATTGTTTGTATTCGTACTTTATATGATTGTAAGCGTGCATATATTATTGCATCGTACATAAATCTGCTGATTTGCTTTATATATAAAAATTGTTTTTATTTTTTACTTAAAATATTTCACTCAACACCTTCTGCTTACTGGCTGGCACTTGTGAATACACACGACTTGTTGTCATACAATATCTGAAAAATTACAATAAATTTTCAAAATAGAAATGTGACATACTACTGTTTGAGTACACTACATATTGTTGAGTAAAGAGAGAAATTAAATTAGTATTTTTAAATGACCATAAGTTTGTTGTTAAGGGTAATTTAGATAAGCAAATCTTGGAACTTTAGAAAATCTTTAAAAAGAATGTTTTAAAAAATCGTAGCTTCTATAAATCTATATAAGTCCGATTTCAAAGATTTTTATATTTCTTTAAAGTGCTTGACGATATAAAGAAAAACATGCTTACTGACCTAAGATATCTCTTACAGTTAAAAAAATATTTACGCTTGAATTTTGGGTTTTTGATTTTTTGCCTCGACTTTATTTAGTTTTTCGGGAACTAGTCTCGAGATATATGGAGGATTTTTTATATTCCGAAAAAAAAAATATGCTGAAAAAAGTTTTGAGTTATTTCAATTCGTCTATGGGATAAATTAATTTTTTTTAATTTATAATGAAACGAGGTTCAAATTATATTGCAAAATTTAGGACAGAAATTAAATTTAATATTCTTACAAAAAAAATGGGCAAAATCAAGTTATTTCGTAGTGTACGAAGACTTTTGCTGCCTGAACTTAAGTATTTATTAGAAATATTCTAGAATAACCATGAAGATTTTTAAAGATAATTTTTAACCAACATATGATGAACTATTTAGAATAATAGATAAGATATTGAAACTCAAAAAAAAAAAAAAAAAAACAAGCAAATGATATATGAAAAAATTTGCTTCAGTAATATATTTTCATACGCAGACTTTTGTTTCCTAATGTATCTGAAAATTATTATTTTGTTATAGAATTTGTTTACCTTTAACAACACTATTTGGTGTTATTATGTTAGAAACCATTTTTCTTAATTTTATTGAAAAGCGTATTTTAAATGTTAACATTTTGTATGAAATATGTATCATTAAAAAGTATTTACAAAATTGTAGCTTCGAGTTTTACAAGTGGGAATTAGTTTTATTCGTAATTATATAGTAGATCCCCTGCAATAACTTGATAATGGCAAGTAGTTACGGATGTACTTACTTATCAATGACAACAACATACCGTCAGCATCACATAGATGTTGTTTAGTAACTATTTATTTATAATCCGGTATGTAATTATTTATATATATTATATATACATTACCTTTTATTAATTTTTTTATTTAGTTTAATAACTCATATATTTAAAGAAGGGATAAATATATGAAAAGGAAAAATATGCGTTATTACATTTTTGGTTTTTACGTTTAAAATTAAAACAATATAAAAAACTGCTTTTTATATTCTGACATTTCATTAGTTTTTTGTAACCTAAGATGTAACTAGTTTTTACTTACCAATAACGAATTCAGTACTTTAAAATCAATGAGTTATTGAATAGTTTGGAAGTAATTAGTTCGAAGTAGGTGCCTCCGATGTCATCGCCGCACAGTGAGTTGAAATGTAACAAAATTCAAATTTAAAATTATGAAATTCGCATTACAATTACGTAAAACTACATAAAATTCCACAATGAATGATATAAGACAACAAGCTTTTGATCTTATTAAAAAAAAGTCTGCGCCTTTTTGCACCCCTTTCGATTTTTTTTCTTTTTTGGAAAAAAGTTGTATATTTAAAAAAATCTATTTTTTGGTTTTGATTTTAGAATAAAATTATAATACAATATCTTTTATTATAAAAGTATTATAAAACTGAGTACCTACTTATTTTTTATTTTTCGTGATTTTTTTTCTTAAAATACTAAAAGGTTTAAGGATATGCAAATTACAAGAAAAAAAAATTCACAAATATATATTTGAAAACGTTGTTTATAGCAATATTCCTTAATTCACTTCACTGAAAAATTTTTGTTAATATCATTTAAAATCTTTACCCTTTCATCAAAGTGAATTTGTAAGTCATTATTCTAAAATATATGTTATGAATACTGATATATAATATATAACATACTTAAATTTTGTTCCTGTGAAATATCATTTTTACTATATTTTTAATATTGTGTACATCGATGACCTACTGCATATAAATTTAAGTTTCCGTTTTGCATGATTGCCCTAAAAAAGTAAATTTATGATGGCATCATGGTTTCATTTAATTAATTGCCAAAATGGGCATTGCTCAACCCAATGTGCGCAGTGTTAAAATAATGGGTTATTCAGCTAATGAGTAAGTAATAAAGAGCCATTATATTAGATTCTTGACTAATTCATGGCAACTAAAGTTTTTCCTAGATTTTTAACAAAGTTAAAAAATGTATGTAGTTTCTAACAAAATAATACAAAAAGGTGTTACCAAATTAAAAAAAAGCGGCAAGAAATTGAAATTTTCAGATAATTTCGGTAATAGTTCCGAAAAACTTGGATTAATATAACAAAATGTATATATATGTATATGAAGCTTATTACCATCTTTCCAAACCTGTTTAAAATCCACTTAAAAATAACTTCTAAGAATTTTTTGAATGAAGTCAAAAAAAAAGTTTTTTGTGATAATTTTAGATTTAAAGGATGTGTTGAAAATTCTAAAAATGTTAAAATGATCTACTCAATTAGATCAATGACCTACAATAGGTCACTTAAAATATATATTTTCACTGTGTGCAATATTCATATTCAAATTTGTATAATATGTTCTTGCAAATATGATTTGCATTTTTTGTTTATTTTATTTTAACTAAAAACTTCAATAAAATGTTGAATAATAAAATATTTAACACATTAATTTTATAGAAATTGCAATTTTTTTCAAAATTTTGACTTTAACATTTTTTCGACTTATAGAATTGAAATAACATACATTTTTTTCTTTAGAATTTTTCAGCAAATTATCAGGAATTTCGATAGAGTACAAACATATGGACGGTGCGCTGAAAGTCCTATATGTAATTTTCTGAAATATTTTTTATTCTACATTCGGAAAGTTTTACTGATCTTCCAATGTCAATTTTATGATATTTTGAAATATCTGGATTAGTTTCGATTTTATAAAAATGATTGTTTTGTATTTTGGTATCGCTTTCAAACAAAAAATGAATTGTTTTTTCGCTATCATGAAAAGTTGTTCAAAAACACATAGGACTTTTCGGCATACATATGTATTAAAACAAAAAATATTAAAATAAGTGATAGACAAAAAATGCAAAAAAATCAAGTCCAAAAATTAAAAATTATTTTTAATTTATTTATTTTTATATTTAAACATATTTTTAAACCCTTAGAGATAATGTACTATCAGTCTTTCTTTGTTTTGCTTAGAATTTAGAATCTGTTCACATTTATAAAAGTTTAAAAGTATCTCGTAAATCACTTTAATTTATTACAAAATTTTTTAATTTTCAGTGTATTCATATAATAAATATATTTATCTATTGATTAGCGATATCACGAATTATTACCTAGTTTCTACTTAGTTTTGTATTATATTACACACACTAAGAATAATAAATTAAAAACCAAAACTGTTATTTATTTAGAAATGGTCAACTTATTATCTATTACGGACTAAGTAAGAGAAAATGAAGTATAGTCGGACACGGTTATAACGAACACCGTTTCTAATGAACTATGGCTATAGCGAACAATTTTCTTCGGTCTTATTGATTTTACTGAAATTTTCCATTCAAAAACTACGTTTATAACGAACTCTCCCAAATATTAGTTTTAGTAAATAAAATTGCAAAAAATGCTTCAAAAATGTGAAAAGTAACAGAAATAACTTTTATAATTTCAATTCGACAAATAGAAATAATTTTCATTAATTTCAATATAAATTATAGTTGTTGACTTTTTTAATAGAACGCAAACATATTTATTGAAAATAGCAAAAAAAAAAAAAAAAAATATGTAAATTATTAAAACATGTTTAAAAATCATAAATACATGCCATTTTTAATTACTAATATTTGCGTCATAATGAAATACGTATATTTATTTAACAAACTGCTTATTTTTTGGTACTTTACGGATCTAACGAACTACGTTTATAACGAACTAACTTTGTTTGTCCCTTCGAATTCGTAATAACCATGTTCGATTGTATATTACTTTATTTCCATTTTCAAGTAAATTGCTTTGTAATTTATATATTCATTTAAATCTCACTACTTTGCTTTAAATACATACCTACGATGTCATGTTAACAGTTAATATTTACTTGCAACTATAGGGTGCAATTTAAAAATTACACCTATTGATTTTGAATGTGAAATGCGAGAAGATTACGAATTGGGCAAAAGTAAAAACAGAGATGGAAAAGTTGATACGATCGTATTTTTTTTTCTTTTTTTTTTTCTTTTTGAGAAATTTGATACTGTGCAACTGGACTCGAAATTAAACTTTTTCAAATGACAATATATTTTTGATATCATTTCTAATGCTTTTATTAAATTTTTTCTATTCAGTTTTCTATTCAGTTTTTAGTTTAAATAAATAAATTCTTTCAGATTTATTTTAGAGAACTTGGGGTCTAGTGTTAATAGATTAACAAAAGAAATTAAAATCAAAACGATTTTCCCATTTTAATTCACCTATATATTAACAAGTGGTATTAAATGCTTTAGTTATATCCGTCACTATATATATAATTGTTGTTTAAGTCAGCGTTAATTATTATGAATTTATATTTGGAATCCTTTTTAATTTTCTGGATATAAAAATGATATTAATTGGGTTTTGCACCTCAGAAAATATAATTTAAATATTAAATAAATATTCTTAGTGTGAAAAAGTACCATTCGAATTTATTTTTATGCCGAAAAATATTTTTATTTTCCATCCCTGAGTAAGAATTAATAAAATATGAATAAAAAAATTACAAAAGTAAAGATTGGTGTCAAGGATTTTCGTTAATACGTTATTTATAGAACATTATTGGATTTAAGAGTATTTCAAACCATAATAGTTCGTTTATTAGAAAAGTTGTTGATTATACTGGTCGGTAAAAGAAACATTTTTTTGTTCTTCTTTAAACAAAATTAGGTGAACTATATGGAATTTGTCGTGCTGAATACTAATCTGCCTTCAGCTATTTTTTGTAATGTGTTGATTTTCTTTATGGGCATGTGTAATATTTGTTGATTAATAAGGCAACTAGACCATAGAACCGTTGGTATGATTTAGACAAATGAAACGTTAAAAGAAGTAGAAGAAAGTTGTCTTCAAGTCATCTCAACATTTTTTTTATCCGCTCAATATTTTTCGAGTTATTGGAAAATAGGAAGAATTTTGCTCCTCAACTCCGAAGACAAAAAAACAAGTTTTATAAAAATTGGTTCAAGATTACTCTCGCCTCCTTACCACTCTGAGTTATTAAAATCATATATTTTCTAAAATTGTAACTCGAATTAAGTAAAATTTCTTTCAATTTATTTATGATAATATGTTAATTGATTAGTGATATATAATAATATTTTTTCAATATATTGTGAGCACAGTGACATAAAATGTTTAACTTTGTAAAAGAAAGGAAAATAAATTATTTAATATAGTAAAAGTATAGTGTTTGTAACCCTGTATTAGTGATCTATAATGAGTTTAAATTTTGTTTAGTATTAATGAAAGGATACAAAATAGTCCATAAGTCCTTGCTTTTTTTTTTAGAATACTTATATTTGTTACAAAAAATTGTAAATATTGGAAAATATTCATAATGGCTGGTGTTATAGCTTTAAGACTCCTCCATTAAGTCATTCCTGAATAGTACATTTGTTCAATCTTTTTTAATTATATAAGTTAAAAAATCATAATCAAAGAATCGAAGAATTAAAAAAACTTACAACACAGTCGTCTTCATTAAATATTTTAGTTAGACAGTTACACTCAAATCAGTTTCGAATATACCACTTAGATTTAATTCTAAAAGTATAAAATTAAATTTCTTACACCTCCACCTAGTAATATTCTTTGTAACCAATTTAAAATAAATTGTTTAATATTATGCTTCACAGTACTAGTTGTACTCTACTTTAGCTCCAGCCGTAGCCTAAAAATATCACGAATCTGCAGTGATGTTGAAACTAAAAATATTTATCATTCGAAATCGTGCAAATTTGTGCAGTCGAACTTTAATCTGTGTTAAAATACGTACTTTTAGCAATAATATAAGAAACAAGTGAGAATGCTATATTCGGCTATACCGAATCTTAAATACACTCCATCAACCACACAATATTTTTTAAAATTTTTTATTTAGAAAAAAAAAAAAAACGCTATGAAAAATAATGCTTTACTAATTTAATTAATTTCTTTTAACATCCACAATAGTATAATACCTTGACATAAAGTGGTATTCTTGGTTATAATAAAGGTTTTGAGTTATATCTCTTTTAATTTTATTGAAAAATATTTCCCACTTTATAAAATTTATGACAAAGATTTGTAAAAATTTGGATTTTCTAAAAACTTTTCGCAATATACATGAAATAACAAATTTTTTTGTTAGGAAATTATGACAAAATTTTCGATGACATTATTTCGAATAATAATATGAAACAATTTATTAAAAAACATAGGAAAAACTAAATTGTAATCACTTAAGTGCTATAAAATTAATTAATTAATTAAAGAATTATCTATATTTCTTAGATTATTTTAGTAAAAAAAAAAAAAAAAAAAATATAAGTGTATTCGAGTGGACCAGTCGAATGAAATGTAGAAAATATCTAAATTTTTCCTCCTAGTGCAATATTGTTCATAGATCATTTCAATTTTAAATATGTATTAAACCTTACATTTTCTAAGCGCTTAGGGAGATATCTCAATGTTAAGGGTGCCAAATCTAATATGACCTTTTGACTTTTGCTAATATTGTCAAAATATTTTATTCTGGCCAAATTTTGCAAAATTTCTAAGTAATATTTTTTAAGAAAATGCCAAAAATGAACAATGCATTTCAAGAATATTTATCGAAATTAATTAAGAAGGACAAAAAATAATTTTTACAAAAAAAAAAAACAAAAAGAAAGAAAATACATGAATACATATAACCATATATAAAATTTATATATTTTAAAAGCCAAGAAAACTATCCTAACGAAATTTTCAGTGACTGTTGATTTTGTCAACTAAAATTGTAAAGATAAAAAAAATAATTTTCTCTGTTTTGAGAAAAGTATAAAATTACCACATGTTCTTAAAGAAAATTTTATTTTGGAGAAAAAAAGTGTAGACGCTTTTTCGGCAAAAAAAAAAACACACACAAACATTCATTATTTTTAAATTTTCAAATCCAAACCGAAAAAATAATGATCCTTCGATAGCTAATTTTGTTCAGTACTTAAAAAAATTTTAGAAAATTGGTTAAAAATATTGGGCTATATATTGAAAAAACTGGACCAAGATTTGGCAAAATTGAGATAGACGAAATTTCAAATGCAAATATCTTGAAAACTATAAGAGATAAATAGCACATGTAATAAGATATATAAGAAACAAAAATTTGGCAAGCGATTATAAATTTTGTATATCAGCAAATTAGAAGTTACGCATTTATTTCCATAAAATTTTCATTCTGCACTACTGTGGATCACCCAGATCGTCGAGGCATAGGGCACTGTCTAACTCAATGTGTTCTACTACTTACAAATTTTTTAATATACTCGTAACTTAAAAAAATCCGATATACCGTTATATACTTAACATAGATATGATATGTCCCGTGATAATACCCATTTTAATTCTTCAACTTCTTTTGTTCATGCATTAGATTACCATGTACAAACCGATCCACAAAGCCCTTGATATCTTGCCAACTACTCCAATAATTTCAAGTTCATGTTAAAATAACAATACGTATTTGCTTAAAAACTAAATGATGAGGTATCAAGTAAATATACATCTATTTCAAAACATTTGTATATAATACTCGTATTAAGGATTACATTAATTGTATGTAATAGAGTTTCTAATTTTCGTGTTTATTAAGTCCACGAAGCGGACTAAAATAATCTCTTGAACTAAGCAATTAGTAATTGTTTTAATGATTTATTTACATTTTAAGAAATATTTTTCTACAAATTATGGTAAAAAAGTGCTAATTTCTTGAATAAAAAGGACATGTTTACTGTCACTGATTAAAAATAATCTAATAACAAAATAATATCTTATATAATAAAATAATATCTTATATGATGATTCATTAGAGTACGTGTACACCTTATTTAAGATTTAACGTAATATAAACAAAATGGTTACTGTCTTCTGCCGGCATTATCTCATATATTATAACAGCGTTAATCTCAGTTGTAGACCTTGGCCTTTAACACTAGATATATAACTACTTAGACGATTCACTACTTACTTTTGGTAGTGCAAGTGGTTGTTAAACGATCAGCTTCTGCACTACATTTAACTAGTGAAATAAGTAATAAAGAATGTTAAATGTTTTAATTAGAAAATATTATTCCATAAATGAACCTGTCAATTTTATGTTTACATGTAATGCATAGAATTACCGTTGAGAATTTTAAACGTATCAATTCAGAAATTTGCTCTCCTGTTATATATGTGTTATATATTTATTAGTATCATTTCTTTTAGAGATTTCACTACTTAAATTTAATGCAATTGGTGGGTCTTCAGAAATTTACATTAACGTATGCGAATTCATTTCAAATATTAATTTACTGAATTCACTATTGAGATATAAAGCAGTCATTGGTCAATTAGCAAAAAAAAAAAAAAATATATATATATATATATTAATTTTGTTTCTAGAAATTCCCTTGATTATATACGAATTCGCTACAACTAATATTTTAGTGAATACACTATTTCAGAAATTTACATAAATATGTATATGCGAATTCGTTGTGTGTATTCTGTTTGAGTAAGACGACGGTGACTTTTGTGGTAAAATCATACAAATTTTCGTATTTTGGACTATAACTTTTTTCTACTGGTCCGATTTAGTTAATTTTTTGTAGTAATGTAAAGTGAACAAGGTAATTATTCTGGATCAATTAAAATTTATCAAATAAATTATACAATTTTAATGAAAAATCGTTAGTCTTAATGTATAAACATAACAAACCCTATCCGTAAATTTCCAAATAATTTTGTATATGTATTTGTATGAAAAATGAAAAATCTGTCCGGATTTTTTTTTTTTTTTTTTTGTTGATTTTATTTTCCCACAAAAAATATTTTTTAAAAATTTATATGAATTTCGTAAGCAAAATTGAAAAAAAAAAAATGTAAATAGAAAAAGAAATGAAAAGAAAATAAATAAAATGGTTGTTTATTTTCCGCTGCCGTCTAAATTTTTGTTTAATTAAATAATGCGGGCTATGTAAAAGAATCCGGCTTTGTTATATTTATACATTTAGAGTTTTTTTCCAGATGTAGTTCTATAACTTTTTTTCTACTAAACCGATTTTACTGATTTTAAATATGTTACACACGGAACGACGAATGAGTATACCCTCTTTCACCACTAATGGTGGTAGAGGATATAAAAACTGGAAAAGTATTTTTTGTATATCTTTTTATTACTGTTATAGTTTTTGTTTGTTGAAAAATCCTGACTTTACATAGAATAGCCTTTTGCTAACAGTACTTCACACATGATCAGTGTTGCCGGGAGATTAGAAAAAAGAATGCTAAATTAAACTTTAAAAAGGTCGAAAAGGGCTAAAGGTATTAAAATTTTCATTACTTTTTGACATATTTTTAGGTATTGTAATAAATTTATATATAAAACATAGAACTGCTGCCATCAGAATGACCCAATGAAAAATCGTTAAAAAAATCACATACAAATTTGGGTTCCATATGAAAATTATTAAATTTTTTGAAGTGATTTGTCATCACTTTAGAACTATAATTTTTGATTAAACATTTCCAAATTTTTTAGTGATTTTTCGCTTTTAAAAGATTTTTTTAATTAAATTAATAAATAGTTACATGGTTAATAAAGTATGTTAAAAAATAATTATAATAATCGATTTAGTAAGTTCATAAAATTAGTCAAGTTTTTATTGATTTGGGGAATGTAGCGCCTCAGGCGAAAATTTTTGTTAAATATAAATAATATGCTTAAGTGGATGATTCTGTAAAAATAAAATTAGTAATAACATATAAGAAACTACTTTCTTTATTTTTGAAATACTAAGACTTTAGCATTTTTAGGGCAATTTTAAGAATGTAAAAAAGGCTAAACTGGCAACACTGCATATGAATAACCTTTTTAAACAATAACAGTGTTGTAATTTTAAGGTTAAAGTATAATTTCAGTAGTTTTCTATGAATTTAACATGTTATATGTAACCTTTAACTTTGACCTATAATAATTCAAAAATTAATTAAGATTTTGAATTAATATTTTACCTGTGATCTAATTGATGTGATTTTTATCAATAAATGTAAAGAATATATTTAAATTCTGACATCGAACATTTCATGTTTCACCAGCTGGTGATAGTATGAAACGTGATACCCTATGAATTTTTTGTCGTAAAAAAGTTAAGAGTATAAACAGTGCGGATATTGTCACAATTGACTATTTTAAAAATTGTTGATTGGGGATCTGAATATTTATTTTTGCGAAAGCTGAATTATATTTCACAAAAATTAATACCCAAAGTTTTGGCTCAAAAACACAGTATTAAAATTATGAAAATATTAGATCAAATGTAAATGCGATTACTGTTATTAGAAACATTGTGTAAATTGCTTCAAATTGAAGAAAAAAAGTTGCAAATGTTTTGAACATTTTAATTTCGAATATCCTTATAAATATTGCATTTGTTGTTATCATAAAATGGTTTATTTTTTGGTATTCAAAATATTTGGAGAGCAAAAAATCAATATTTAGTGTTATTTTCAAGATAAAGATGGAATGTATTTTATTCAAAAATTTGTCCATCTGAAGTCACGACCTTTTCCAATTTTATCAATTTATTGATTTCGCTTCTCGTTTTTTGAGGTCAGGAACGAATCAAGCTTATTTTTGATAAATTTTACTGAACTAAGCGTATTTCAGCTAGGATTTTCCGAAATCGAATGAAACAATGAGTGGTCAGAAAGGGCAATGTCCGAGCTATGCAGCGGGTGGGGTAAAACTTTTCAAAGCCTTAGTTTTTAACTGGTCGGGCATCATAAGGTATAACACTACCATGAAAAAAATGTTGAACTCGTGTCTGGTGGCATATTCCGGCCTTTTTCGCTCAATACTCTTTTCAAACGAGGCAATTATACTCACATGAAAAATCGCATGGCTTCAATTCATGTGGCACCCAAATTCCATGCTTATTGATGAATTCAAATTCTTTTAAATCACATTTCTTGCATTTGACACGAGTTTTGATCGTGTAAAGCATCAAGTTCTTCATCTTCAAAATTTTTCGGCTGTCCGGGAAGCTCCTTCGAAACCGGCAGGTTGAAATAGTTTAAACCACTAGTAACAAGTTACTTCAGCAAAAGCATAATACCCATAAACTTCCACCAAAATATGATAGCTATTCGCAGTGGTTTTCTTTAAAAAATAATATCAAAGAAAAACTTCCCGCAAATTTTCATTTTTTGCTACCAAACTCTCCAAATTTAAAGCTTTAAAAAGCTATGTTGTTTACGTTTCAATAGAATGACACATACCGATTTGTCAAAATGGACCGCTTGGAAAAAAAATTTAAAAGAAAACGAGGGAAATTAATACATACATCTAATAGTTTCGAATGTTTTGATCACTACTGTATATAATAAATATTTGAGATAAAATCTGGAAATATTTATATATGTTTTTTGCTATAATTTTACGTCTGAATTTTTAAACGAAAATTAGATCAGTTATGTTAACATTTAAAAAGCTCTACAAAAAGCAAAAAAACTGGAAAAAACTGGAAATATAGGAGAGAATAAATAATACCTATTACATTTTCATTTGATCTCAATGCTGAAAGTTTAAAAATGTTTAAAAATCCTAACATATTTAATTGACTAAGGTCAACAATAAATAAAGACGGCTGATTAAAAAATTTATTTTCTTTTTTTTGTCTTTTTTTTAAGACTTAATAACAATTAGTAAAAGTAAACCACTTTCAATCACAATTACTATGACCATATTTGTCTAAAACTTTATGAAAGTTGATATTATTACTTTGCTTTATATAATATTTGCTATATGAAATAAGAAATATTATTTAAGATTTAATAGCTCATCTCAATAACCACTATGTGACACATGGGAATTAAGTGCAGAAAAAAAGACAACAATTTTATTATTGATTGAAAACAAAAATGTTTCAGTTTGTTGTTTTTACCACAAATCAGTGGTTTATTTTTTTAATAAACACACACTAACCGATTTTATTAAATCATTAAATACAATACCAATCACAAGACAAAAAACACTTTGAACTTAAATTATTAGGAATTTCATAATTTCATAAATTTGATTTTGGAGTGCATTATTATATCACTACTTTCCCTATAGATAGATAGTATGTATGTATAAATAAATTAACAAAGAAAAAAAATCATAAAAAAATAAGTACATATACCACAAGCCAAATGAAACCATCCATTCATTCAACTATTCATTCATCCATCCATCCATCCATCTATACGTTGTCTATCTTAAAGCAAATACTCGTACTCTGTATTTTTGTAGTCATCGTATACTAATCAACCAAAAAAAGTTTTTACTTAAACATACTTAAGTGGCAAATTTCATGATTTTTTTTCTTCGATTTTTATTTTATTTGGCTCTTTTTCTTCTACGTTCATTCATTCAGTAGTTAAAATAATTGGCTGCCTTTTGTATGATTAAACAAAAATCCATATAATACCCATCGCGCAATACAAGAAGCATGTTTAAGCTTCTGTTGTTGTTGAAATGAAACAAACTACATGTTTAAGTGTCTTATCCAAGGGCTTAAAGGTGGGCTTCCGTGTGTCATTTTATGCCACAGATATTGTTTGATGACAAGGTATAAATAGTTTTTTCTTTCAGCATTTTATTTTGATGAAAACTAAAAAGAAATTCAATTTATTTTCGCATACAAAAGCGAAAAAAAAAAGGAAAAATCAACCAATAATCTACACAATATTCATTGTGCCGATTATACATTATTGGGGGACATTGAGTGGTAGAAATCTCATTGTTTAAATTGTTGTGTAAAGTCGGATGTGACTTTTATTCCCTTATTAAAATAAATATTTTGAAGATGTCGAAATTATTTATGGAAATAATTGAACCTTAATAAATAATGAGTAATTTTTGTAATTTATGTTGAGATTTTCTATTACGTATTTAATTAAGTTAATTTAAAATTGCGAGGGGATTTTTAGTAAAAGTTAGGTTATATTTGGCAGTGCCTTAGGCTTAGCTCAATTGAGTCCAGAGTGAGGTCCCGTTGTGTTACCATAAAGATCCCGCTGCGTCAAGGCCTAATTTTTCCGACCAACTGGTTCCTCGAATCATTTCGTGGTCTCGATGAAGAAATTTATCTTGAATAGTTCAACTCTAGAGAGACAAGATTTATCTGTTAATCTTCTTAGACCAAATGGCTGTTGCTGCTAGTCTTAAAAGGTCGAGCAATGACGGAGGAGATGCTCCATAGTCTCTCCTTCTTCCTCATCTAGCCTTCTAGAAAGTGTGCTAATGGGCTAGTGACTTTTAGAAGGGTTTTTGACAGCTTTAACAACTGCATTGTTTGCTAGTCCTCCATCAAGGGGCAGATTTTCCTAGTCCCTATACAATGTTCTATCTTTATATAGTTTCGGGATGTTTATAAGGGAGAGCCAATATCATCAGTGTAACCATGATTGTCCAGATTGGCTCCTGCATGCGTAAGTTAACCAACTAATGTCTTGCGATCTCCTGCAGAGACAACCGGCATTTACGGACAATTTTGGATGTGGTATACACACCTGACAGGGATCTTATAGCAGCTTTGTTGTAAAAATAAAAGTAAAAATACGAATATTGTTGTTTGATATTCCGTTATACTATATCCAATGTATTTTTAGCAAAAGTTTATTGGTAGATTTTCCTGAACAATAAATACTAAAATTACAAAGATAATATAATATATGTAGTGGACCTTAAATCAGTCGTAAAACTTGTCAAAGCATTCATAGAGTTCATGAGTACAGAAAGAAATCCAAATAACTGTAGAACAGCAACAAAATAATATAAATTTTAAGACAAAACCCCTACATCTCTAGAATGAAAACGGTTGCTGACCTGAAGACTCACAAAATGCAAAAAGTTTCTGATTACACTGGTCGGCGAAAAAAACTTTTTATCTCCTTTAAAAAATAAGTGAACCAGAAGTAATTTGACGTACGGAATTTGTATCCGTTTTAAGTTTTTTTTTTTTTAATCAGGTCTTGATTTTTTTATTTGCCCCTAATAAGGTGGTAATTTGGGAACGGTTTGTCCGATTTAGATAAATGAAACACCAAAGTTATATTCAAGCCATATTTTTATATACTCAATAGTTTCGAAGAAATTTGAGTCGGAAATGTTGTGCATGCAAAATAGAAAACTTTTTTTCTTAAATGGTTTTTTTTTTTAGAAAATTTGAAGAAAGAATTTAAAATGGCTGGTAATTAGACGAATAAAATAAGCCATGTATTATCAAAACTGATGTATGTAGGTATGCATTTTTGTAAAAATCTTGATTTCATTCACAGTTAGTGAAAGTAACCATATAAACCTATATCATTCTTCCCTTAAACGAAAACAGATGGACTAGATGGATTTTGATTTGTTTTCTGCTTTTAGTTTTTTTTTTTTATCAGGTACTGTTTGTTTTTATGGACATGTGTTATATGGCCCCCTCTTTAGACGGTTACACAAGTATGACTCGAAAAAGGTTTCTTCAATTTATACTAATAAGAATTTATTGGAGTCAAATTAAATAATTTTCAAATTATCATAAAATTATTTTTTATCTATTCAATAGTTTCGAAGTCATTCGGAAATTAATGGCGAAAAAATCCATTTTCATTAGGGATGCTAAACGGGAAATTGAGATTCTCGTTTTTTACGTTTTTTTGCTTATATTTTACCTATTATTTAGAAAACATCTTTAATAGGTTAGAATTGTAATTTTTTAAAATGAAATCCAAACCGAAATTACTGTCAAATTATACCTGATAAGGAAAGAAAAATACTGATAATTAATTAAAAACTATTAAAAATTACACATCGAGGGCTTATACTCAACAAGGGCTATCTGCAAAAATCAAGTGGAAAGATGCAAATACCTTATTTTTATTGCAAAAAATTATATGTATAAGTTGTAGATAATTCACAAATAGAAATGTCAAGAAAATATGTTAGAATTCGTTTTTATTTTCAAAATTTGATACCACTTTACCACTGATAAAGGACACAAAAACAAAAAATTTGGAAATCTGCAAATAGCCCTTATTGTATATAAGCACTCGATTTGTTCTGCAAATATTGTTTAAAGAAGAAAATGGAAATAATTTTAATTTAACATTAGATTGAAGAACAAAATAGAACGAAAGGTTTAATGAGTTTCTTTTGAAAAATTAATAAAAAAAATCTTATAATCGCTGAAAATTTGTGAACCCGATCTCTTCTTTTTTTAATTGGTTGGTAAAGCCTTACAATAAAATCACATCATCCCCTAAAATGCAAAAGGCCGTAACCACACTTTCATTTTTTACAGTAAAAGCAAAAAAGATTATGAAAATGCAAAGGCCGTGATATTTTTTAATTTTTTGCTTTAATGTTAATTAATTAAAATTGTTTAATAGTTCACTTAAGCAAAAATATATAAATTTTTCTGAAATGCAACGAATTTAAGGACTACTTCTATACTGCACGTTTTTGAAGTTTTCAAAAAACTAAGTTTACAAAACCAAATTGTTTACATACCTTGCTTTCGCCCCATGTAGTTTTTACTGATACCTGTATTTTTTGATATATTTTTAATTAAATTTACTATATTCTTGTTGTTTAAAATGTTTTAAACAATAACTTAAAAATACCTTTTATATAATAAAATTTACAAAACAAACAAAATAATTAAAGAAATTTTATATTTTTTTTTTTTTTCGTCTTATTCAAAAGTTTACTTTTATGAAATGAAGTGAAGTGAACAGGTTATATCACAAATATTTATTTTAGTACTTTTTGTTTAGTTTTCAATAAAAGCTATATGAAAATGCTTTTGATTTGTATGGAAAAAACAAAGAATAATAACAATAAGAGATATGAAGCTCATGAAAAAAAAACTCAATTGCAAAAAAAAAAAAAAAAAAAATTCTCAAAAAAAAGACACACACACATCTTAGAATTGTTTTTGTTTTCAATGAAATTTTTTACTAACACATTTTTGACTTAGGTTTTTTCAACAACCTGCTTAGGTTTTAGACAATAGAGTTTCATATCTACGTTAATCTATGGGAAAAACTAAAGAAATTTGTGTACTTTTTCAATCAAAAAGCAAATTAAGCGAAAACTAGTGCTAAAACCAGTAATATTCCGTTTGAAACAAATAAATAGTTTTGACATCGACTTGTAAGTGCGTATTTTACATAATTCTTTTTAGAGCATATATTTAACTCCTTTAGAGTTTGAGAACCGTATAAAATAGTGCGTAAACTTATTATTATTATTATTTTTTTTTTTTGATGTAAAGGTGGGAATAAGAGATCGAAGTTGAGCGAAGATCCAATTGTGGCATTAGAATATATAATAAAGCCAGTAAGTTTTGTGCCTATTGTTTAGTACTCCTGAGTGGTCCCTTGGTTAGGTTATTAGGGCAGCTGTCCAGAGGCAGCACACTTTGGTCCTATTGTCAAACCCTGACGGATCATGTATTTCTACCTCACATGTCCATTCCAACGTCCGAAGCGAACCAACCCGACGCATGTATGTAAGAGCTGATCCATCTGACATCTATATCAAATAGATCTAACAACACATGCATAAGCGGACTACCAAAATTGGATGTCCTAATCCCGGACAGAGTGGGACAGTGACATAAAAGATGCTGCAATTCGGCCCACAGTGATTTGGCCCAGTTGAGCGAAACTGTTTTCCTTCCGTCTTCCTTCTTCTCATTCATATTTTCATTCTTAATATTTTTATTTTTGTCAATTTAATTTTTATTCCCACGAGTGTGCTCGTAATGGGTTGGAACATCCATGCGTTGACTGGGCTACTTAACTTTTACAACCGACCCGTGCCTTAGCGTCGGAGGGGAGTTGTTAGCGATTGGTCTTCTTTAGGTCCGCGGACAGTAACTAGATACTGCCTGAGCTCGTGTCATTACTTAGGTCTGACAGTATGTTATGTCAAACCTCAATAATTGCAAAGCTTCACCTATCCGCCACCTGGGGACGGATGGGAGATCTGTCAACTCCGCTCGAGGAGTGGTCCCTTAGATTTATGAAAAAAGTTTGAAAAAAAATGTTGATGCAAGAAATGTTTACATAGAGATATCGAAAGGCGATTTTTAATATCTGAAATGCTGTTTCAGTATCACAAAAAGAAATCGTAGGATAACCCAGAGTGTAAAATATTGTATATAAAGCTCGATCAGGAAATTCGACACCAAAGCCGAATGACCATTGCTCTGCATTTAATGGGATCAGAAGTGTGACATGCTGCGAAAACAGGGCAAAACAATTGCGAGAAATCTGTGCCGAATGCAGTTGTTCGACATGTAAAAACCATTGAACGAAAAAGGCTCAGAATAATATTACTGGCCGGCAGAAAAATCTTTCCTTTTATTTTTCTATCAGGTCTGAATTCTTTTTTATAGACATGTCTAATATTTCACATTAGTATAATTCGAGAACGGTTTCTCCAATTCAGATAAATAAAACTTCAAAAGACACCAACTAAAATTAGTTTCAAGTTATCTTAATATTATTTTCTTATCCGGGGTTATTTGGAAATTAGTGGTGAAAGGTCCATTTTCCATGTTATATTGGAAAAATGTTTCTTCTCTTCGTCAATTTTTATGATATATGGCTAGTCCAGCTATTCTTATTTACGGGAGGACAAAAAAATTTCCTTCGTAGATAAAATACGCTGCACTTCAGAACAAGGTATCAAAAGTTGAGCTGATAAACATCTTGTTCCGAAGTTAAGATGCGGTTTTGGAATGGAATTCATAAGTTGATAGAAAGGTGGGAAAATCGTTGCTTCCAATGGCTAACGCTTTGAATAAAGTACATTGTATCTGTAGTTTGTAACAAATATTAATTTTTTGTTAAAAAAAAAAATACGATGGGAATAATATTCTTGCAATTTTCTTTCGCTTTTTCACTTCCTGAAAAATCTCAATATATATATATATATATATATATATATATATATGGCCATAGGTGGTGGTTTTCTTTTCATATATATATAAATATATAGATCAACTATTATATAGATCGACTATTTCATGAAAAAATAACGCTTTTGACTTGCTGTCTTTGAACCATTTATTTTTTCAGAATTGCGAAGACTTACTATTTTATTTTGATATATATATATATATATATATATATATATATATATATATATATAATGTCGTTAATTATTAGACATTAAAATAGATCGAATAAAATTTCAAAATTTTTTTATTATTCGTGTGATGGAATAAAATTTTAATTTTCTTCCATTAATCGAACGAATATTGTTCGAATAATTAATTACAAGTTTAAAGCAACTTTTGGTTTTATTAATATAAACAAAGATATACAACAAATCTAAAAATAACATTTCATTAACGTAGAACAAAAGATATACAAAAATTGAAACCATATTCAAATTTTAGACAAATTATATAATTAAGCTTTTTGGCTTTAAATAAAAGCAAATGTGAAAATCCTTTCGCTTACTCTTGATGGCGGAAATACAGTAAGAATAGTTTTAAAAGGAAATCTAGTTTATCTGTGCTTCTTTTAGATTTTTCTAAGTAAAGTCAATGACTATCAATATTGCTAAAATCCATTTTTAAAATTAATATTATTTATTGATTGATTGAGGTCTTCTGTTATTTCTACAAATGAAAAAATCCCAAAAATAAAGTATTTGTATATACGTTTATTTCACTTTTTGATGAATATATAAAAAAATTATATGCGCTACGAAATTTCAATAATTTAAGAATAACTTATAAGCCTCCCGTTTATTCTAACATTTCATTAAATCTTTAGAAAAATTATTCTCATTTTTTCCAAATAATACAGATATTTCCGTCTCCCTAAAAGGCTTTAATCCGAAATCTGTTAACACGTGATTTATAGAATTATATATATCATAACGAAATTTTCAAAAAAAAAAAAAATTTTTTACATTAATAATTTTAAAAAGACATTTGTGTACAATATAATAATTTAACAAAAACTCGTTTTGAAAAATTATTCGTTAAATTTTTAACAATTAATTTTTTGATCTAAATTGAAAAATTTTATTCGTCTGAAAAAATAAAAAAATTGTTTCTCGAATTATTGAATAATTTCTGTTCGAATGACAACCCTACTTCAGAACTAATACAAATATTTAAAAACTTATTTCTAAGCAAAAGTAGATCAATAAAGCTTTTAAAAGTTTAGTTTTTTGATATTTTAGAACACTAAAATATTAAAAATATTAAGCAATTTTTGCAGCGAAGTTATTTCATTTCTTGATGAATTTGACAACTTAACTTTTTTTTAGAAAAGTTGACCAATTAGTTAAATAAATTGTTGTCAACATAATTTCGAATTTCAGCCATCTTGTAAAGCACAACAAATATAATTTTGAATTTAAAGAAATAATTTTCTTAATATACGCCATATTTAACTAGGGAAATTTACACAACATTGTGCAGCCACATACTTTTTCTACATTTTATAAAGTTGTTATTTTATTTACAATGAAACAAAAGTGTGTAAATGCGGGTTAAAACAAATACATAGGTGTATTTAACTTACTAAAGAAAACAATGCAGTGATTGTTTATCAGTCAACAAATTTAGCAGACTATAATCATTAACGATATTTTGTTTAGCCAATTAAACCATAAAAATTTCAATTTCTTTGTTTCAGTGCGTAACTTTATGTCAACAAACACAATTAGAAATCCTTTGAAATTCGAATAATGGCAAACAGAGTTGTCAAACCTAAGGGGCCGAACACCTGAATATATTTGGTTATTTATAATATATGTATTTTCAGTTTGTTTTTAAATATGTATATTAAAATCAAATATTTTCTAAATTTATAGAACTCTGAATTATATAAATATTACACAGGGAAAATTATTACCTAAATTTTCAATTAACACTGTTGCTTGGATTTGTAATAAAATTAAATTAAAAGGTTTTTGGTTCAATAATCTTTTAATTTGTTATATATATATATATATATATATATATATATATATGTTAAAAAAAGCAAAAACGTGCTTAAATCATTTCAAATGAAATTAAAAAAAAAAATCAATTAAATTTCCAATATAACTTTTAAAAGATCATATTGTATTATTTTGTTTTTATTATATCTATGCAAAAAAATATGCAATTTTCTTAGGAAAATACGTTTTTAACAATAAAATTACATTTTTAAAATTTTATTCGGTCGATGTTCTTTTCTCTGCCAGGTAGTTATGAAGTGTGGCAAAGTTTGTCATTTATGGTATTATCTTATGCAAATTAGTATAAATATGTATATTTTTATGTAATATCTCTAAAGTGTTAGGTGTACTCGTCGACGGAAAAAATTCTAAAAGTTTGATATCAAATGAAAGCGAGGTTCTTTTAAAGTGATGATACTTAGAAAATATAGACTAAATTACGTATCACATTCAATCCGACGATTGTAACTTCTCCCTTCCGTGTAAATTTTTTATTTCATATATTACCTCACTCAAATACAGGAACATATAAATGTCACGCTGCACCTGAATTACTCAGCGATAGTGAGACAAAGAACAAGATAACAGGCAAGGAAGTTGATGAATGCTGACATACAAATTTTGGGAAAACAATTTAAAATTTCTTTTTGTAATATTAGACATAATATTAAAAAAATAGAAATAAAAAATCAAAGAAAACAAATTAAAATAAAACGCTTTTTTTTATCAGTTAACATCTTGCTTCATTCAATCATTTCGTTGATTGATATAATTAAAATATTGATTTTTTTTCAACTAAAATTTTTATTCATTCAATTAACACGTTATTTAAGTTTATATTCTTTCAAATTATTTTTTTTTATCAAAATTTTAAAAGGGTTCAATTAAAAAAAAAAATCTTGTTTTTCGGTTTTTAAAATTTTTTGTAAATGATTTAATCATCTCGGAGAGAGTTGCAAATATAAACAATTTTTTGATTTAATAAATCATTTTGGTAAATAAAATTACTTTTTAATGTTTTCTGCGTATGTATCCAAAAATTATGTTTATTTGAATCTTTAATGTTTGAAGTTTTTTATATCCAAAATTTCTGGCAAATTCTTAAAAAATTCTAATATCTATGGCGCAATAAATGAACAAATGTTGGTTTTGAAATATTTGCATAAACAAATTTTATATATTAATTTATTTACATACGTAATAATGTTTGTTCAAATAAAAGTTTTCATGTATTAAAAGCTTGTTAAGAAAAAAATATATGCATAAGTATACATTTCTAACACATTTTTTATTTTTGCATTTTGCTGATTACTTCGCACATAATTAGTTGTGAAATATTTACATAAAACACTTTTTCTAGGAAACTAAAAATAAGGAAAAATGCTAATGGTTTGTTAGTGGCGAAGGCGGTCGATTATAGTTTTGGTCATTAAGGAAACACTTGTATGAGTGGAAACCACCAACTATATCACAACTAAGATGAAAATAATAAAAAGACAAAAGTCTAAAGCCGCATAAACTCTTTAAAGTCACACTACCAACAGTTGCTGCTGTAACCACTGCCATCATTAGGACCGCAACTACAACAACATCATAATCAACGTCAGTATTATCGGTAGCTATTGTGTTGGTTGTTTATATTTTAATTTTTTTTCTTTATCGGATATTGGTAGTAAAAATTTGAATTTTTCAATATATCGAATATAAGGAAGTAATTGTTAATAAAATGATTATTTTTTTCTTTTTATAGTCGTATTAGAAAATTTCATTTTTTAATTTGTTACGCTCTTTAATTGTTTGCTTAATCAAAACAAATTGCCTACAAAAATAAAATACTACGTTGGCAAAGAGAGAGTTAAATTCCTTTCTCAAGGCCTTGCAAAGACGGTTTATAAATAATACTTTTTTGATAATAAAAAAACTGAAAATTATTACAAAAAATCTGTTAGTGTACTATGTGGGGACCGAACAACCCAACAGTTTAACTTGGATCTTATACTACTCTGAAATTACATCAGAAATTTTTTAAAAAGGATTATAATAATCGTTTCAGTTAAAATAAATATATAGATATTTATGGTTTTAAAAAGGCCTTTTGCGTCGGCTCCTTACAACTACTTCCTTCTGCTGTTTAATGCTTGTTTTTGTAGAAGTATAATTAGGAGATTACTTAACTACCAGACTTTTATCCACCGGATTTAATACATTGTTGTATTCATGTAACGATGCAATATCTTGTGGATATTTTAATTACGTATTTTATTTCTGAACTGTCCAATACTATTTGTAATGTTCGTTATTTAAGGATTAAAAGAAAGATCTATTAATATGTAAAGGTGTTATCGAATTATTTCAGAGGTACACAGAAAAAGTTATACTAAATATTTTTTTTTAGTAAAATGATTAATTAATATTATATAGAAATTAATTATATTATTAATTAATGTAATTAACTTTTTAATTGGTTTAAATTTTTTTGAGAAAAATCGACAGATCCTAAAAAATATAAAGAAAAAAGAAAAATGTGTCAATATAAAATATAAAAAAAATAATTAAATTTTTAGCTATTTTGAACAATTTGAGCTCAATCTATCGTTAAAAAATAGTAATACGAAATACTTATATGATTTCCTCAGTATTCGGTAAAATGTTTAATGTATAATCATTTGGTAAATACGAATTTTAAATATTTATGAGATTATTAATATTTCGATGCCATTGTAGATTTGGAGTTCTAATATGTTTTCGTTTAATTTTGCTTGTATTGTATTATTAAAATTTTTCTAATAGTTCAGTACATAATTATATTTAAATTCGTGCTTTTTATTGAAGTTGGGTTTTGATTAATTTCAGAATTGAACCAATAAAATTTTAGTTGATTTTAGGCAAACTCTCAATCATAATTCTAATTAATTTGATTGAAAAAATTAATTGAAATTGAAGCTCAAATAAATTATTCTAGTTAATTAATGTTATAATTTTGGTGATTGAAGCAAAATCAAACAAAAATTTCGTTTTGAAAGTCATTCATATTTTTTTCTGTGTAATTTTTCATTGACTCGGGTGGAGTTGTAAGATCTCCCATCCCCAGGTGGCGGATAGGGGTACAAAGACTCTAGGTTTAACATTACTACACTGTTAAACCCAAGTAATGGCATGAGGTTAGACCGTGTCTAGTCACTGATTGCGGATCAAAACTGTCACCACTTGTAAGGTTAAGGTGGTTGGTAACTGTGCAGAGAACGTGAATGGCTAGTTAGCGGTTAAAAAATACTAGTCACTAACAACTCCCCTCCGATGCCAGGGCATGGGTCGATTGTAAATATTGAATAGCCCAGTCTATGTACACCGTCAATGCATGGATGGTCTAACCCTATACGAGTTTATTCGTTGAAACAAAATAATATATGGAACCAAACACACAACAAAAAGAACAACATGGAAATAGCAGGAGTTTGCAAGTGTACTAAATGCGAAAAACAAGCTTCCAATTCTGGAAGCAAAAGCAGCGAGGTGCCTCTGAGCTTCAAACCAAGCACATCAAAAGCTGCTCTGGCCCGAATCGGCAAAATCAACTCGAGTAGCAGCAAACTCAATAATTTCTGTGAACAAGGAAACTGCGAACAAGTCTTTAAGTTTCTAAGTATAACCTCCCCCGCCAGTAAAGGAGCTACAAACTTGCCTTCGAGTCCTGAATTTAAGACGGCGTGCCGCCGAACGTTTAGCCCCAGAGGAACTTGTTTCCCTGAATTGGGCAAAATATCTAGTGAAATAGTTTGGGGACTTCGTGCAGATAATTATATGCTATTACACGCTGCAGGGTCGGGTAGGTCGATCGTACATAGTAGCAAGCAGAAAACTTAGTATCTTCATATTACCCGATTTTAGTGATGAAGACATGGTTGTAGCGGCCTGAGAGACAAGTCGCGGCACCATTTATATTATCTGCAGTTATATGGCCCATGATGCAGCGAACCACTACCAAATGACAAAGTTCGCCCAATAATCATTGGTTGGAGCTGACGCCAACGTCCACTATATCGTTTGGGGAAGCTCGGATACCAATGCAAAGGGAGAGTCTCTTTTCGATTTTATTTTTTGTAGTAGTTTAGATATTTTGTACAATGGTAAGGATCTTATACATATTTATACATTGACTTCACTATAGGAGTCGATTTACCTGGGGTAAATCCAATTCAGAACAGGAGGAAAACAAACTAGGTGGTAAAATATAATATTCTGTCTCAACTCCTCCCGAACCCCCGGCCGTTTGTAATCGGCGGGACATTGAGTCCTCTGTTGGAATGCTAACAAATACACATGACAGAGCGACCTAGAGTCTGCAGAGGAAGACGTAAACCACACTGGTGGAACTCCGAAATAGGAGACACTAGTAAAAAGTGCCGCCGTTTATTTAATGAGGCTAAGAGACTGTGAAACTGGTCAGCTTACAATTCCTCAGATTTAACAACCAGATCAGGAATCTTGGAGGGCCTTCTGCAGCGGCGTGAAAGGCCATTCGGAGACTATTAACTTACGTAAAATCCTTTATTCCTCACCACCTGTCTCAAGTTACATTCAGAAACCTTATGGCAGCTGGACAATAAGTGCAATTTTCTTGCAGAATCCCTATAACGGAGATCTCTGCGACATTTTCCGGCCTAAATGACGTTCAGATACATATAACAGAAGATGTACTAGGATGAACTCTGTACAGTTTTGCCCTTTTTAAATCTTCAGACCCAGAAGGCGTCATATCTGCATTCTTGCAGTATAATGCGGATATAATAGTTTAGTGGCTGCTTCAGATATACTACCAATATATATTTACCGAGTTATGAACTAGATGTAAAGTGGTCTTTATCTCAAGAGGGGGCAAGACCTCGCAACTGTGACCGAAGGACTTCATACCTATTAGTCTATCGTCTTTCCTTTTCAAAACACTGGAAAGGCTGATTGATCTGCACCTTCGCAGAACAATCAACCCTGAGCTATTGTTAGCGTCCCAGCAGTTAAGACAGCGTTGCAGTCGCTTGCAGGGTATATAGAAAATGCTTTGGAACATAAAGAATATGCATTAAAGGCCTTTCGTTATATAGAAGGAGCCTTTAATAATGTGACTCTTGAAAGACTGAATATACATCAGTTGAACATTGGCATCATATGGAGACTTCTAACCAACCGGGTTAGAATCTCCACTTTGGAAGCGGCTACTATATATAGAGTGGTAAATAGAGGCACTCCTCAGGGGGGAGTTTTATCTTCACTTCTTTGGAATATTGCCGTTAACAGAATGCTTAGGGAACTTGACTCCATGAGGTTCAAAACCTTCGTGTATGTGTACGATGCAAGTGGCTGTATCTGGAAAATATTTAGATACTGTATCCCACCGCCTACAAATTCAGTAAATGAAGTACAAATAGCGGCCTTGGCATAAATAGAGGAATAATGGAACTAATTCCATTTTCAAAATTCCATCTTTCCCACTACCTGGCTTAAATCAAGTTCAATTAAAAGTGTCGGACAGTGCTAAGTACCTAGGTATAATAGGTACTTATTGTTTATTATGAAAACATAATAAACAATAAATTTGAAAAAAATTATATATATATATATATATATATATATATATATATATAAATATATATATATATATATATATATAAATATATATATACATATATATATATATATATATATATATATGTACATATATATATAATTTTTTCAAATTTATTGTTTATTATGAAATATTCATGCTTTTGGAAATGAAATAGTAATTTTGGAAAAAAGTAATAAATAAAAAATTATAAATTTAAGGTTTCCAGTATTTAATATAAAAAAATTATGCAGTATATTTACCATATTTAAAACATTTTTTCCTCTAAAATCACCCTTCAACCAATTTTCCACTTTGGATTTATATATATATATATATATATATATATATATATAAGTAAGTATAAGTATATATATATATATATATATATATATATATATATATATATATATATATATATATATATAAGTAAAGTAAGTATGAAAATTCTAAAAACAACCGCTTTGTGGATCAATTTAAGTAAGAATTCGAGCTTAAACCAAGCTCGTATTCATCATAATTAGTATTGATTCAAGGTCTATATTTCTTGGGCAACCAAAAACATCCTCGAAAATATGCCTTTGAAATTAAAAAATATTCTCATAAAATATTAATTTTTCTGGCTAAATTTTAAATTATCTAATATTCATGCTAAAAATAACTTCTAAAAAATATTTTCTTTTTGCATTTAAAAACTTTCAAATTTAATCATTTGAAATGAATTTATCTTCAACATCCTCTATCCAAAAATTTGCATCTTCTTTCAAAATTCAATAGATTTTAAAAATTGACAATTGTAAAATAAATAATAAATGTAAATAACTAGAGAACATAGTTATGATTTTTTTTAAATGTAACAACACAGAGAAAAATTTCCATTATTTTGAAACCATTATACAGCATATAAAATATTTTCATAAAATGGATTAAAAAAGTCTTTGTTTTATCAACATTGTGTGGCCGAAAATCATTAATTACTGCACAAAAATTTAATATTTAGTCATTTATTTTTAATACATATTATGAACCACGGTACAATAAATAATAAGGTTCAATTATTCTCAGATTCTCAAATTTATTGTTTATGAAAAGTCACATATCCAACAAAAGAAAATGTAAAAAAATAAAACTTAAAAAAATGTTTTCAAATTAGGGTTTTAAAAAATTGTTAAAAATAATTAAAATAACAATTTTATGTTGATAAACTAACACACAGAGAAAAAAATGCATATATTTGAATATTTTTTTCATAAATATTATGAATCGAACATGAGTTTTTTTCCCAAACTTTTTTCATAGAAAATAAAATTTTATTAATAGATATTATTAAATTGTTCATAATGAAAATGTGAAATATGAACTGAAATCAATAAAAGTAAATTTTTATATTTATGTACAAACTTTTTTCTGTGCATGTGTGTATTAAATTTTGTAGAAAATATTCTTTTGAAACAAAGATACATGTTAAATTTCGAAAAATATTACGAAAATTAGTGTAGCCTTTCAAGAAATATTCCTATTTTGAACAAATAGTTCAAGAACCCATGTAAACTCGGAAAACAGAAGTAGGCGTGGTTGTACCGCCCAACTTCCATATAGGGTAAAACATGAACTCATTTTTGTACAATAGTCCAAGGACCAATGAAAACTCGGAAACAAAAAATTTGTGTGGTCCACCCACTTTACCGCCCACCTTCTATATAAGGTGAAATTTGAAAAAGTTACAGACGGTGGGTATATACATTCAGGCAAGCCGAATATAACATTCTAAGTTGTTTCATTTGTATGTTTTGCTTTTTTTCAATTATTTGACTTTACAAAGCTTGATAATGAAAATGCTCCCTAATAATTCTATCTGGTTTAGTTATATCATGTTATGTACTAAAATTAATGAAATAAAATTGTTTTATTTATGTGCAAAATTGGTTCTGTATAGATATTTGGGATATTAGAAAAAATTCTGATAATATCCCAGCAAAAAAAAAAAGCTAAAAAAACGAGCAAATGCTTCCAAAAAAGAACTTTTTCACCACCTCAAAAAATTTTTGGAAGATAATAAAAACTACTTCCAAGAAAGTGAAAATAAATGCATTTTTAACAAGAAAAAAGGTGAAGAGTATTTTTATTATATATTAACAAAGCTAAAACCATATTTTTATTAAAACATTTTTTAAATACAGTTGTAAGAGAATTACTTCAAAAGCAATGATAAAGAAGCATAAAAGGAAAACATCCTACCAATGACAATTATGGATTTAAAAAAAAAAAACTTCTATTTCAATCAGTTTTATTTGTACTTCGTGATAGTGACAAAAACAAGCTAGTTCGTTAGATGGCGTTCACACACACCAATCTTGTTTGACTTCGTTGGTGAGGGAGAGCAGGGAGGAGTTCCATGAACTATCATAAAATTCGGTTGCAATTGACGAATAATGTGGTAGTTGGGACAATTTTTAGCAATAACTCGGTTGAAGAAATTATATATCTCTTCAATATTATATTAGATAAGCTCAAATTAAAAATAAATATAATTTAAGAGGTATATTTTTTATTGTCCTTCTAATAATTACAAATTTACAGAAATTTATAAACGAATGCTCACATTATTTTGTTACTTTTGTTAGTCTGGCCTTCATGCCTATTTTAGCAAAGGAAAATTTTGCTCACTATCAGGATATTTACTCGGTTGTGACCACCGAATGAAATTTTAGTCTTTTTAACCAGATTTTTGTGTTGTATTTTGTGCAACTGAAAAGTTAGTTGTAGTATAAAAAAACGTAAAATAATCAAGTTTGTTGTTACAATCACCAATATGTCGTTTCGAAATGGGAAAATAACTACATTGTATTTACCGAATTGTAAAATGTTATTTCACAAAGTTACAATTGCAGGTCCGACGATTTAATTTTTGTTAATAATTATAATAAAATGTTAAATACTTATCATTGTAACTGTTTTCTAACCAATATTTAAAAAAAAAAAAAAAAAAACAAAAACAACTAACAACTAACACAAAACATTTTTCAAAGCGAGGTGAAATGATTAACAAAGTAACCATCTAAAATTTATAATATACAAATATTGAATCTTAATAATTTAGTTCGATTTCATTCATCCAATTGCTCTAGCCAGGCAATCATAACCACTTATAAATGTACATATTGAAATTTGATAGACCAAATATATTAACAATTTAATTCATGTTTCAAATCAAAATATTTAATAATTTAAAATCCCCAACGCAATGTTACTACTGTTTTTCAATTTCACCATATTACCACTCCCAAGTGGTATTTTGAATTCGATTAGAATCAAAACGGAAATCAATAGTAAACTACTTACAAATTCATAAACAACTCTAATAAGTTGTTTGGTACTTTGCTATACAAACTATATAGATCTGAAGCAAATCATAAGATAAACTTAGTAAATTTTAAACTAAATCCTTGGAGAATAATACTTGTATTTAGCAAAAGCAAACATTAAAAATGAGACTTAATTAAAAGTAACATGAACAAACTATTAAACCAAAATCGATAAATCCAGTTTTTAAATTTATTTTTTTTTTCTGTTGCTGTCATACTTTTTTTTCTTAATTTTCGTTATAAATTTATATATTTTTTATTTATTTATCTTTGTTTGTCTATTTGTATGTAGATATAGTAAAATATATACATATGTGTAAGTGTGCAATTTAAAACAATTTTATAAACTTATTAATGCAATTTATCATGACAAGTTTGTCATCACTTTGATTGGCTAATAAGTCACTTTGGTTTTGTGATACAAAAGTCGGTCTTAAAATAATAAACACCAAGAGATCAGTGAGCCGTTAAAGATATAAATTCGAAAATGAAAGAAAATCAAACAACAAAAACAAAAATAAATAAAGATCAAACCACTTTGATCAAACAATATCATTTACTTAAAATGTATTGCAACTTGTTAAGGTGCAACTTTAACAAATGCAAACAATTAAAACAGCCGATAAATACTTACTCCCCATAATATCGAGCAACACACAGTTGATCACTTTTAATCTTTTTTGTATTATGTATTTTTGTTGTTGTCATTTTGCTTTAGTTTTTTATCTACTCTCTAATCAATAGTTTTGTTTCATCACATAAACACCAGATATAAAACGATATCATATCTTAATGTTCATCTTTTGGAATACACGTATGGACATATTTAATTTACACTAAGAACTCGTATAACAAATACAAATGTTTGGGCATAAATTTTTTTGAACATAAAAGATGATCCTAATAGGACTGATCTCGAAATGAGAGTATATATCTTTATATATATATATCTGTAATTTTATAATACAAATTAGGAGCATATTTTATCTAATTTGCTTAAATATTAAATTTAAAGTAAACTTTTGAACAAGGTGTGAACATATTTTTTAAAATATTTTTATAACGATAGATTTATTAAGACAGACACAGTAATTCTGAAGATATTAATTAATTTCTATAGTTCTAAATCGTTGCTCTAACTATCAGTTTATATAAAATTCCAATATAGATACATCATTTAAAAACAAATTGTCATTAGAGGGCATAATGTATTATAGTAATCTTTCTTTCGTGCAAGATGTTCCCGTATATGACTAAAATTTTATTGGCTGTCGGTAGGATGGTTTAATTTTTTTGCGTGTGTTACCTTCATACTCGCTGCTATTAAAGTTGTCTTGGATAAGTTCGAAAGAAATATAACATCTTGGACAGGTGGAAAATGATAGTGACGATGATGTTAATGATGATTTTCAAAGTTAATAATGGTGTGGATGGAAAGTGATGCTGTTGCGTTCGTTGTTATTTTGATGTGAGATATAGAAAAACGAAAGCAAATGTTTTTTCTATGTTTTAATTGCAATGGGAATAATTACAAATAGATAAATAAATAACAAGAAAAAAACTTCTTTATTTTAAAGATAAACATAAAAACGAATAATCATATTTAGCTTTGTTTATCGAAGTAATTGCTTAATTAGATATAAATAAATCCAAAGCTTATTTGTTTATGTCTTACCACATATAAAGTTAAATTTAACTTGAAATTTTCACAACAAGTTAATGGTAATTAACAAAATATTTATAAGTTTATTTAATTAAATGAAAAATGTCTTTTGTCGGTCAAGACCGGTATATTTATGTGGATTATATACGAGTAAGATAAGTAGCAGATAAATTGGATTTTAAATATATATTAAATTTCCGTGGTAACATTTTGTTCACACGCATTAGTGGAAATTAAATATAATGTTGAAAATGATTTAAAAATTGTACTATTATTATGAAATAAATAAGACTAAAATAACCTATAGAAATTATGTTAATAATATTTCTTTTTAATCCTAAGGTAGCTATGGATTTATGGATTTATCAAGTCTTACCAAAGTTTAAATTCTGTACTAAAAATCATAAAATGGAACATACATATACAAACGAAGAGAGAAGTGATGGGGAAGAATAGACAGTCGTAGTGGTTACTATCGGCAATTACATTGATCGGCAGAAAAATCATACGAATCTATTTTCAGTTGTTTTTCTATCAGGTCTGGATTTTTTTATTATTATGTCTAATATTTCCCTCTGCTCAGGCTGTTACATTAGTATAACTCGAAAACGGTTTGTCCGATTTAACTTCAACAGCTTTGAAGTTATTCAGAATCTAGCTATTTCTAACCGGCGTTACCCGGGTTTTCAAATATATATATTAAAAAAACATAAAATTAAAACTTATTTTAAGTAGTTATCCCTTAATTGTAATTTAGAGAGCCATAACATTAAAAGCTTTCACAATTTATAGGAATAACACTCTATCAAATTTCATAGTTGGATGAAAGCTGCACTTCTTTACGACCATAGAAACTCATATGTTCCAAAAAATAAATAAATAAATAAATAAAATCTTCGTATTTTGATTTTACAACATGTTTTAAGTACTCATCCTAAATTTTAAAAATGATTATTTTAATTCTGAAAATGTTAAAAATTTGCGCTTCCTATTAAGTTTCGTATTCGAGGTGGAAAAAGGACAGATATGTGAGGAAGAATTATTATATGCAGAGCTATTACAGTGAAAGTCTTAAAACTAGGTGGAAATTTTTACTTTTTATCTAACTAATTATATTAGATTATTGCATATCAAGAAAAATATTTTAGTGATAGTCTTTGGGAACTACATCAAACAGCTCAGTTAAATTAAAAATTAGGTGAATACAATATAATCGAAGAATTTGTGATTTGCCTGTTGATGGATAAATGTTGTGATTCCAATCTGAATCTTTAAACTAGTATTTCAAATAGTGAACATTAAAGATATGAGATAAAATATGACACTTTTTGCATTCACAGTTAGATTTTCGCTAAAAATTTCGAGGCCCTTACCGAAAATATATCGTTCTTAATTTTAAGTCGTTAACTGTTGCAAATTAGCTAATTTTTGGTAAAAAGTTAGTTTTTAGAGTAACTAAATAATGCATCTGTCATATATTCCTTCTTAGTTCAGATGTCCTATAATTATTATTTATTACTTGGAATAATAAAATTTAAACAATTTTAGACTTTGATAAAATTAATTTTCGCAATTCCCAAATTGGAGATTTTCTATTGTGCTCAGATTTATGATCCTTTAGAAAACGTATTCTGTTTGTTAATCAAAACTTTGACATTTTTGAACATATTGGCTGAACCGAAAATTTTGATTTGTAATAGGTAAAAGTGAGGTGGATCTGGACTGGTTTATGTTAAAAAATTAGATTTGATTTCTTCATAGGCCTGATCTCCGTAAGCGTTTATAATATTTATATTTTCTTAAAGAAGTTTTTATTTAGTAGAGAATGAGCTGTTAAGCTTTTTTAACAAAATAGTAAAATCGGATAAGAAACAGAAAATTAGTAAACGTTTTAGAATCGTTCATATGAATGTATAAACACAAGAAGCCCGGTCCGGAAATTTCCATACAAATTAGTATAAAAAATGCGCAATACGGCTCGATTAAAAAATAAATTTTATTTTAAATGCTCTGCGGATTTTTCGTTGCTTTAATTTTCTCTCAAAAAAATATTACCATGTTTTATTTTATGTGAATTTCGTGAACAAAATTAAAAAAGTTTGAATTAAAAAAGAAATGAAAAGGAAATAAATAAGTTTTTGTTTAATTTAACGATGCGGGATATGTAAAGAAATCCTAACTTGTTGTGTTTAGACATTCAAATGTGAGAAGTCATATATCCATTCCTGAGGGGTCTGTGGGATACTATTTTAAGAAATTTTGTGTTAATATGGATTTACAGATTTATTTCCAATGCATATATCTTCAGCTAAAAAGCAAATAATCCAATCTATCTTAAAATTTTACTAGAGAGATAAAGAACATAATAAATGTATAAACACAACAAATCCGGTACTTATAATATTATATACGTATTTTAGTATAAAATTATCAATTAAAAAAAAAATGTTATGGCGAAAATGGAATAGGGGCATATATCTGTATATTTTGCTCAAATATGAATAGAAGTGAATGTTTTCTGTCTATTTTTGCAGTTTTGGTGAAATTCTATTAAATTAATTCTTTCAATGCAAATTATAAATATTTTAAATGTTTTCTTTCTGCGAATGTACACTATGTGACAGTGAAAAAGTATACTTAAATGACCTGGTGTAGGTATAATTGATTAGTTCTTTTCATTTGAAGTTATCCACAAAAAAATTTTTTTGTTTTTTTTTTCTTTTTTTTGAAGGATTTAATAAAGCTTTAAGTTCCTTTCGGAGAACATAATATATTTCTGCCAAATATGTGCATTGATTCATTAGTTTTCAGGTGATGTCATCACAAATATGTATTATGGCAAATAAATCACAAAACTTTACGTGGTTGAGTAAAAAAATAGAAAAGTTATGTATATTAATTGGTTTCAAAAAGTGGGCGTAAAAAGAGAAAACAGGTCACATAAGCCATAGTTCATTCCGAACTCTATTTGTGCCCTATTCAGTTGTGGTTAAGAAAAAAAATTAAAAAATTATGTTAAATAATTTCTAACAAAAGGTGGTCTTAAAAAGAGGCGTAGAAAGGGGCGAGGCCTCCAAAAAATAGGTCTTATTAGTCTATGTTATTTCTGAAGAACATATATGTGCGTGTCAAACTTAATGCGAATCAATGAAGAGCATGAATGAAAATTGAAATAAAATTAAATGAAATATTATTTTCACAAAAAATGGGTATAAATATTGGCATGGTGTCCAATCAGGATCTTATTTAGCCTCAAGTTCATTCTGGAGAGCGCCAAATTTCATGCAAATTGGTCCAGTATAATCAAACAGTATCTTTTATATATATACTATAACTCATATATCATAAAAATTTATCAACAAATAATAATTTTATTTACAACTACCTGAATGCTCATGTGTTGCAAGTGATCTAAAAGAAAAAAAATTGTAAAACCATCTATATTTACAATTTTGTTAAAATGTTTTCAACGGTTTAGACGTGTTTGCGTCACAAACAAATACACACTTGATTTTATTATATTAATATGGATAAATTGAAGACATCTATAGTTAAAACTTTATGCGAACTGTGACGCATACGTATTAAGTCTGCGTATAGTAAGCATATCGACAATTTCATAAAAGAACACCTAAAAATTTACCGAGTGTCTTTCAATTTTCATAAAATTTCGCACGCAAATAGTCCACGGATATCTATACCGATTTCAGTTTTCCGTTTCGCAAAGTTTCCAAAACTCGTCATTTTATTTCGCTTTTTCAATTTCTCGAAAACCAGAAAAAAATTCAGAGGTATATACCTTTAAATATCTCTGGGAAAGCTTTGTGAATTTTAATGATTTAAACGGCGTCTGAGTTTTGCTTATGTCGGCTTTAATACCAACAGAAACAAGACAGATTTTTTAAAAATGCATCTCAATGCAATTTCATTTTTTAAATGCATTTTTCGGTGCTTAAAATTTTTTACATTAAAATAAGAACCCAAATTTTTTGGGATGCATATTTTTTCTTTTTCTAAAACCTACTCACATTTTTTCATATACAATTTTTATTTTTATGGTATTATATTTAAAATATGAGTAGGTTTACATATTTTATGTAAAACTTTTATTCGGTTACTTTTAAAAACTTATTAAAAATAATAGGCCTTTTTATACTAGACTTATTAATATTTCAAGTTTTAGATATTTATTATTTAAAGAAAATTTAAAATTTATTTATAATTTAAAGAAAATTTAAAATTTAATTAATTCGCAATTTGCGAAACTGAAAACTGAAATTAATATAGATATCCGTGGACTATTTGCGTGCAAAATTTTATGAAAATCGAAATTTTTAGGCATTCTTTCTTGGAATTGTCGATATACTTACTACAAATATATATGTATATTTTGTGTTTCTAACGTTTCTAGTATAGAATGCAGATAATTAAATTTTTTTATTAGCATAATTCAGAAAATTATGAACAATTTCATCATATTATTTCAAAAATTTTAGAAATTTTATTTTAAAGTTATAGGGCAAAAACGCAAAAAAAAATTTTAAGTTAAATATTTGAAGTCAAGTATCTTTTAAACTGTAAGAAATAATTTGGTACAGTAAACACGTTTTTGCTTTGTCTTGCTTAAAATAATTCAGAAATGTAAATATGTTTGGAATGAGTTCATATTTGTAAAACTTACAAGCTCCGATCTTTTTCACTTTTGAGGTGATCAACTTTGGTCCACCGTAGCGCCGACCGTGCTCAAGCTACACACTTCAGCCAACAACAATATTCTGAAAGCCTAAATCCTCCTCTACCAATGTCTTTAGCTTTATCAGAATTGGTGCAGCGGTTTGAAAGATTCACACTTATTTCCATTTAATTTGCAAATGGCCCCACTTTGTAATGGTGTTTTAAGATTTGTTTCAGAAATTTCGCGGATATCGATTCACAACGATGAAATAAATATAAAATGTCGTCAAGCATTAAAAGATCAGGCTGGAACAACCACAACATTATTACAAGTTTAATTTTATTCAAAATAAAGGTTTTTATCAAACTGTGTAATAAAGACAATGGCATTTTAACGGAAACGATAATTTGTTCTTTTTTCAGTAATAGTATTATAGCCGTTATACTTTTGTTTGCTTGTTTGTTTCGGTATCAATATTTTAGCGGCAATGGTATTAAGAGATATTTCGGTAAAGGAGATATTTCGGATAAGCGGTTACGGTATTTTCAGTTATTTCGATACCGATATTTCAAGAGTAGTCAAATTGGGTTTTTTTAGCGCTAACGGTACACTGAATAAAATTAATTTCAATGAATGAAGTACGTTGAATTCATATAAATAAATTGTTTCAACGTAACTGTAAGTTGGGTCAAAATTAGTGAATAAATTCATTGAATCAACGAATCTTTTTTGTGGCATTTATGTAGCTTTTTGGACCAGTGTAACCAACCCTGAAAAAAAAAATAATTCTAAATTTTTCCCAATTTTGTAAATAGACAACAAATATTTTTTTTATCAACCCCAAAGTTGGCGTCGGTTTATGCTACTAGTCGAAGAGGTATAGCATTAGGATGATATTTTAAAATATGTAAAGTATAGCTATATTTCGTTTGTATTTAATTCCTTACCACATTTTCCCATGATGGATATTAAAAATAATTATTAATAAAAAAAGTGTTAACCATTTCTGTTCATTAGAAGACTTTTTAAAACATCATGAAAAAAATATATATTTTAAACAAAATTTTTCCGAAGAATGGTGGACTGAAATCGCTACAAGAAATTTTTAGAATCAGTTTTTCCATAACAACAAAATAATGATTTTTTACACGTACATATTTCGAGATAAATTTCGAAAATTTTCTTTTTCAATCACTGTTAGGTATTTGAAGATTATTTTTTAAATGCTTCTTTTTTATATTTTTTTTTTTATTTTTCTTTATTTAGTTCATTAATAGACATCGCTAGAGGGGATGTTTTTATATCAATTATGCAAAAAATATGTTCTGAGATATATTCTTTCGCATGAGATTTGGCGTTTTCAAAATACTAGTAACACTGATTTTCTATAATGAAAAATCTCCATTTTATTAGAATATATAAAAAAATTAATGAATATGGGAAATTGAATGTCGATTACAGGCAAATTCGGTATATTTTATAAATCATATTAATTAGGCAAATGTAGCAAACAGTTTTCAACAAAGTGCTAGTTAAATCTGAAACAAAGACTCTTACTGAAGTCGCATATCTACTTTCCATTTAAATAGTATGTTCGTTGAGAGCAAATACCAAAAATAACTCGTCCGTTTATCAAAATCTCATAATGTCTAGTTATTTATAATTATGAAAAATAAATCACATAAAATAACTGTTATAATGGGATATTTAATGCAGATAAATTCAGATTTGCAGATTTGCACACTAAACTAAAAATAGGCCTTTTTAAAACGTATCAACGGTATGGCAAAATTCTTATGAATCACTGTGGAATAAAACAATATATTTGTTAAAAGAAATAAAATTACATCTAAATTGTACACTTGTTGGCCAAACATATATAGATCAGATTTCATCTCGACTTTATTTTAAAACAAGCTTATATAAACTAAAAACAGAATGTTAATTAAACAAACCTTAAAATCATATTCATTTATCACAAAACTTTCACAACTGTATCAGCAACAAGAAAAAACAACGAAACATTTAAACATGTTAAAGAAATGTACACCAAAATGAGGAGAGAAATATATCCTTGCTATAGGAATTATTCACAAAAATAAAAAAAAAAAATAAAAAATAATTAAAAAATTTAAAACAAAATATTTTCGTTCGATTGAATATGTTGTTACTGTATGTTTATGGGTGGGCTTTTCACATTTTTCGGTTTGCTTGTTGTTACCCGAAATTAAAAAAAAAAAAAAAAAACGATATCAAAATAAATAAAAATCACAACGACAAACTATAACTAAATATTGTTTGTCTCTCTACATACATATAAAATAAATGCGAGTACACCCAACATGTTTCTTTTAAATTGCATCCACACGCACTTGTAGTTACCAACAATATAATTAAGTTGCCGGTAAATCGATTTAAACAGTCAGAGGCAGACAGGCGTACACATGAATGTTTTCACTTCATTTTCTGTTCAACGATAATCATATTGATGTAGTTGTATATGTAACTATGTTTGCGTATGTGTATATTTTTGGTTATTTGTATTTGTTTGTACCTTTATTTGATTACGCTCTTTATATGCGATTTTTTCAATATTTGTATTTTCACTTAAGCTAAACGCTAAAGTATGTATTCATTTCTTCACACGTCTAAATATGTGTATATAATTGACAGTATATATTAAGTGTATCAGATCCATAATTTAAGAAGGGGGTATAATATAGCAGTTTTGGAATAACGAGATATTCATAGATGGCGCGTTGGACGAAATAATATTAATCTCTCGGTATCTCTCAAACCTCACAAAATTTTAACCGTATTCCAAAAGAAGGTTTATGTATCAATAAAAATGAAATTCATATCATTCGAGTGGCTGCTTTGAAACACATTAGCGCAGTGTGAAGTAAAAGTTTGTAGTTAGAGTAAATTCTTTATAGTCAAAACTTAAAATGTTTAATGCACACAGAGAAAAAAGACATCTTTCAAATATGTTTGTAGACAATTTTTCAATATGGTTAAAATTACTCTATAATAATATGGTCACTGTTTAATCATATTATTGTTGCCTCAAACATATTAAGGTTAAATGGAATCTATCTCACGTTTGTTTAATAATATAGTTGTGGCAAAAAATTATAGTTTTGTTTTAATTATTTACACATTTGTAGCAATTACTTATATTTCTACAAACTTTAAAATAAGTTGCTGTTAAATTATGATATATCATATTTAAACAGTAACATATTACTTTAAAATTTGTACATTTTGCAAAAAAATAGATAACTTTCAATTCGAAAGACTTAGGTCACAAACAAATTTTAATTTTAAGCTTGTTATGGAAAAAAATAAAAATATTTTTAAATTTTTTACCATTGCATTTTGTTTTTTAAGAGTACTATTTAGTTCATTCTGGTGAATAATGGTTTAAAACTACTTTATGAAGTACCATAATTACTACAGAAAAACATCTTTATTTTATTCATAAAAGGAACAAAATTATAATATATTTATCCTTTTTGCAAAAAAAATATGTATGTATACTAGGTGTATTAAAATGACCGCTTATGGACCGAAATTTTTGTGAAAAAAAAACGTTAAGATCTTCATAATAAGCCTAAAATTACAAATATCTTTATGCCTATTTTGAGATATAACTCAATTTTTTTTAACAAAATGTACCAAGGCTGTGATTTTTAAATGCTGGTAGATGAATTTTAATTTTTTTTCCTGTATTCTGCAATAGGATTTTCTTAATATATATCAATAAATATATGGATATATGTATATGGTTATATGATTCCATATACTCTCAATTCATATATATGGAAACCCTATATATATACATAGATACATAGATATACATAGATACATATGATCCATACATAACATTTTTAACTGGGATTATAATAAAACTGGATTATTGCATCAATTTTAAATACAGAAAACATATAATAACAATTTTTACTTTACTTTCCCTTCTATTATAAATTTTCCATATTTCAAAATTATAATTAATTATTAATAAATTATAATTTATTAATTATTCTGCCCTGTTCAAAAATTAATTAAATTTATAAAAAATTTTCTTTAAAAAATAATTATTCCACATATTTTTTTTTAATTTTAAACTATTTAGTCATGTTAAAAACAACCAAAATAGTAATATCGTGTAAATTATAAATTATTTTTTTTTAATGTTAGCACTTCTAAAAGTTGCAACTCATGAGTTTTATATAATTTTGCAACGATGCGACGCGTTGATATTAGGTACCGCTAAATTTCATCTTGATACTAACATCCATACAAAATTTACGCACATATGATCTTCTGTAATTGATTTTCGAGAGCCTTATGTGGAAGACATATTTATGACTATTTCAACCAATTCACTTGAATACTCCTTGGAAAAATGTTTCAAATAAAGAAGGATGTTTCAAATAGTATTAGATATCTTGCAAATTTTGACCTGTAGTTTGATCAGAATGTTTGCATTAATGATGGCTAGACGGACAGACTGACGGACACCATGGAATTGGTTTGGTATATTATTTAGTGTCAAAAAATACATTTGAAGCCGATTAAATAACATTTTTTTGGGCAATATAAGAATTATCAAAAACATCGTATAATTACACATTTATATATTTTCAAAAAAATTGTAATATATTTTTACTTTTTGCTTCAGTTTTTTTTTTTTTTTTTTTTTTTTTTTTTTTTAACTGACACATAACTTTTATAAGATTTTGAAATCTTTCTCCTTTCATCGAAATCATTATTAAAACATTATGGTTAAGTTAATGCCGCAAGTGTTTATTTTGCTCCAGTGTAAATTATGTAATACTTTTATATATTGTTGAGCATTAGAGAATTCTGAAGCCTAGCTTCTCGACTGAACCAAAACTACCATGATAGGTAGCTGTTAAAACTTATTTTATGTTCATTTTTATGCTCCATACTATATAAACAGTAATATGTATTTTAAGAACTACATCAAGGAACCAATTCTTTACATGATCTGTTCTCGTGTTTGTGCATGTACTTACATCACTTAATTTCTTCCTTAAAGTGGTAAATTGAGGTATGGCGCTTATTGTTTGCAGTAATTTTTGGTATGATGTACAATTTTTATTTCTTTTTTTTTCTCTCTCGACTAAATACATATATATATGTGTGTGATGTAGATTATTGTTTTTATTTTATTTATTTAGTTTTTTTATACTTAAACAATGGCATTGGCCTCTGTTATTTATTAGCTTCGAGCATGAATGACTTAAACAAGTGCAGTTCTGCGAAAAGAAGATACATACACACTGATCCAATGTTACAAACTCAAACATTATCACAAGTTAATAAAACTTGTATAAATTTTCTTTTGTCATTTACCGGCCGTTCTGACAACTTTCATTTTCATTAAAAGAATGTGTATGTTGGCAAAATGAAAAGAAAGAAATTTAAGCTGTATGACAAGAAAAGAGTTTTAGTGTTGTAGAAAATATTTCGTAATATAAAATTTACAAAAGTAAAACATAAATAGGCTTTTTTGAAAATAATGTTTGTTCTGCAAAAAAAATGTCTGTCATAAATGAACCTGTATAGATAAGTGAGCACTTTCTTAAGGACAAGTGCAATAAAATATACACAGAGAAAGAAAAAATAGGTATTTTTATTCCTTTCTATCAAATGAAGTTGTAATCTTTAAAAAATATATTTTTACTGCTTTTAGATATGTTTTCTTTAAAAAAAGTTAAGTTTGTTTCTTGAGTCTTTTTAAGTAAGAAAACAACTAATTTCTATGAAATAGTACATTCGCTATGTTTGTTGCTTAAGTCTTTTGGTAAAAATTAAGACGTTATATTGTAAGGTTTGTGTCTTAAGTCTAATAACTATTATAAGAAGAAGGTATTGTTTCCTAATCCTTTTTAATAACGGAATATAACACCGCGCAAAGTTTTTCACAATATTTAATTTTATAAGAAAACTAGACGAGTCAGAGCAAAAAGGACAAAATCTATGATCAATTATAGTCCTCGTCGAATTTCTATTTTTTTTAATGGAAAAATAAAATTGCTATTTAAAAGAAAACTAAACTTGAAAAAACATGTAATCACATATATTTCTCATCAAAAATTGATCTTTATATTGAAAACTAGAATAACAATTTAAAAGGACAAAATACGGAAATCTGCGATTACTTATATTTCAGATCAAAAATCGATTTTTTTAAGTTAAAATTAAAATTGCAAATTAAATGGAAGCTATAAGAGTTATAAGATTTTTTTTTTTTATAATTTAATTTTATAAGGAAACTAGACGATTTAGAAAAATAAAGACAAAAAGAAATAACGGGACAAAAACAATTAAATAAAAGGATTTTCACAAAAACCACAATCCATTTTTTATCATAAGTAGTGCCTTTAAATACTTTTAAATAACTTATATATGCATATTATATAACACTGGTCGGCAAAAAAAAAACTTATTTTTTTCCTCCTTTAAACAGTTCTTCAGTTTTTTCTATAAGATTTGACTTTTTTATAAGCAAGTTTAATATATCCACATTAATAAAGCAATTATACGAGCTTAATTCAACATAACTCAGGAACCGTTGGAACGCTTTAGATAAAGAAAACACCAAAATATGTGGACAAAAATTGCATTTTAGCATGTCAAATTCCATCTTGTTTCTTATTTAAAAAAAATCCACTGTGTGTCTTCACTTAATTGTGAATAAAATCAAGATTTGTGCATTAATTTTAATAATATATGGCTTATTTTATTCACACCATTACCAACAAAGGGATGAAAAACTGAAAAGTTTTGCTGTTTTCGTTACATAAAAAGAATAATTTCTAATTAACTATGAAACTATTCAGCAGATAATAAATAATATAACGACTTGTATCTTTTGGTATAGATATAATGGGGGTGGGTCCACAGGATCTCAAAATTGGACGCCTTGGGTATGACAAATATTTAAAACGATCCTGATATGTGTGTAGGCCAAAGTCAATACTTCAACTCTACTACTATCTACTATTACCAGGTGAAATTTTACTAAAAATGAACCACCCGTTCGGAAACTGCACATTTATTTCCAATTAATTTTTTTAATGGGACACTGTGCAATGTACGCCTATTTCTTAACGTTTACCTTATATTCTTTATAGTGAAAATTATATATATTCAAACTACAGGTCAGCATTTCTTAGACAATTTAAAGAATTTTTGCAAATTACATACTGGCTGAATTCAGAAAATGGTCTCAAATACAAATACGCAAAAATCAGTGAAAAGTATGGCAATCTCTGATCAGTTACATTTCTGATCAAAAATCAAACTTGGATACGGTTCGTTATGATAACCGAATTTTTTTCCAATCGAATTTAGGTGGTTCCACCAACTATCACATAATTTTATTTGCATTGTATAATAATTTATTTTCTAATACAAAATAATTGATGTTAATAATAATGTTTAGAACAATAATTCAGTTGGTATAATATATAACATAATATAACAAAAGTAGAGGTACTCGAAATATGTAAAAAAATTGGTTCCTACAATGCAATTATTCGACTGAAGGAAAACTAAAGTAAATTTAATTTATTGTTTATTGTATTTGTTGATTTAAACAATTAAAAAATATATTATTTCCTTTGAGTCAGGATAATTTAAAGAAAGAATATGCAACCGATGACATAGACTAACGAAACACATATTTTATTGATTCCGTTAAGGTAAGTTTTCAGGCCCATACATCAGAGATATATATGTTTCTGTACCAATTTGAACCAAAGACAGGCACCACTCCACTTTTTCTTTTATAAAAGATTTCTATAAGGAACTTCATTCAATGAGTATTCTGAAAAAATAAAATTACTGGTCCTTCACAATTCTATTGTCGTTTCAAAAATAACATTATTACATACTATTTATAACCCATTTCATATATAGTAGTTCCTTTTGCGACTTTTTACATGTGCATGTTACCATAAATTATTTTTTGTTTCTAATATTTTTCTTTAAATAATTTTTTTTTAAATAATTTTTTATTTTATTAGAAATTTTAAAAGGAGTTTAAAAATTTTTTCGGTTAAGTTAACCGAATTGGTCGTTTCTAACACATTATTTTTTTTAATAAATCATTATCTGGTTTAAAATAAATTTTTATTAATGGCCTGTTTATACAAGATATGTGAAGATTCAGACAAGCGAGTGGTACCCAGACGATATGTAAGAAATGAGTTTTTTTTAAAGTACTCGTTTATCTTACGTTCTTTTACGCTGTGTTTTTGCTATTGTCAAATGTTATTGTTGTCATTACATGCTTTTTGAACACAAAAATGGGAACCCTTAAATATAAACAAGAACAGCTGTTTTTTGTTTAGGGTATTCACGAAAGTGGGCTTATATGGGAGCTATGGTAAATTATGGACCAATCTTCATGAAATTTGCCACAAAGATTGAAACTTATACAAAACTTCCTTACACCAAATTTCATTAAAATATTGCTATATTTAAGATATTTATGATCGTTAAACCCCTATTCCGGGAGAACATTTTTATGGGCGCTAGATGAAATAATGGGCCGATCATAACCAATTTCAATAGGCTTGTTCTAGTGTCATGAAAGTTCTACGTGCCAAATTTCATTGAATTATCCAGCCAGCCAGACGGAAGGACGTACATCGTTAGATCGACTCAAAAAGTGATTCTGAGTCGATTGGTATGCTTAAGCACAAACGCATAATAACCCTACCACCTATGGTAGTGTGGTGTATAATTTAAATATTGCAAAAACTAAATTCCGACCATATTTTAGCGAATCGAGCTATTCTAGTGAGAGTGGTGTTGGCGACACACGTATATGTTGCAGAAATTTTCTTATATTTATAGTTTTGTCAACGCATTTCGCTTCAAGATTACATTTTACCGATTGTCTGTGTTTGACATTAACGACATTTGTAAATGCGTAAAAAACCACAAAATGTGTACAAAAACGTTTTTACTCACAAAAACCCGACACATGTCTTACAAAAACGAAAAATAATTTTTTGCACTCATTTCAACAAAACTTTTGAGTGACATGGGTTATATCAACAATCCATAAAATACTTATTTCATTTAAATATTTTGTTTTATTAGTTATAAATAATTTCAAAACCGATATAAAAAACAAAAACAACTTTCTATATTTTGACAATTTCAGTAAAAATAAAATTTGGTTTATACAAATTATGAAAGAAAAAAATGTAAAATCCAATATTTGAAACCTTTTAAAGGAAATTTGTCTCAATTTTCGGACAGATTTTTGTAATATTTATAATTGCGTGTATCTTCTAGGTGATCGAAAAACAATATGAGTCGATTCAGCTATGCCTGTTCTTATTTTAGTTCAGCGTCTTACTACCTCTTTATATAAATCTTGCGCTTAAAAAACACTTCTGAAAGATGTGTTTTGGACTTGATTTTAACAGTTGCTTTTCAGCTAAAGTTACAGATCTTGCTTAACTTCGACATCTGACTAAGTTCTCAGAAGATGTAGCATATCCAAATGAATCGTCGGAAATTATATACATGCAATTGCCTCATGCTAAAAATGAACATATTTATATGAGTCTGAGAAAACGTTTCAGTCCATTTCACATTCATTTATTGCTATTCCATCCATCTTGCTTGATTCAGAACTCTTGGTATTCTGAAGTTAAAATTATTTGTAGACCAACACCAAAGGTATGGGAGGTAGAGGAAGTTGTTACAACTCTTGTCTTGTATGATTTACATCTTTTAGGACATTTTGAATGTAGTTAAGTATTCACACACGTTGTTGTTCGCATACATATACAAATGGTCATAATTGATAACTTGTTCAATTACAGTTTTATTTTTTTTTTATCTATCTTAATAGGGTTTTTTTTTGGGGTCTTAAAAGATACATGAAGACATAATGCATTCTATTTAAATATCGTCCTAAACTGTAAGTGGTTAATAGGATTCTATATGAACTATTTTTAATTTTAATAACGATTGGGTTTCTCATTTAGGTCGATTGTATCATAAATGTAATTTCGAAAAAGTTTCAAATAAATTTGTCACAATGGTTTTCTTTGGTTCATATATATACTTATCAATAATGTTACCTTATTTTACACGAACATTTCTTTTCATTTCAAAATTTTGAACACCAAATGAACATACATTTTACATGTTAACCATAATATTAACATGGTTGTATTAAAAAGGCAATAATTGTTGAAAGCAATAATTTTGTAATATTGCTTTTAAAAAATCTTATTAAACATTTTATAAAATCAATAATAAATTTATTATTAAATATTATTTTCATTGGTGTTTTAAAGATAGTTTTTGAATTTTATGAGAATTTTTAAATACTCAAATTTGTAAATAGTAAAAATATTTTAATAAGAAGAAAATTAAAATTTATGTAATAAATCATTTACGAATTTGAATGTTTGATTTATTAATTCAGTGATAGGACCGATTTTAGTAAAAAAATATAACTGGCTTTATGAATTTAGTAATGGAATACGAAATTTAATTTTTTTCTGTGAATACAATATTGTTTAATGTAACTGAATATGTGGTATTAGTTACGAATATCTTTATTTTAAAGATTTTTTATTGACGCAATTAAAATATACGATATAAAATCGATTTTTAAAGTATTAAATATGATTGCCCCCCCTAAATTGTTAATTTTATCTTAAAAACAGCTCGCATTGGTTGCACTAAAATTGCATGCTGTAAATGAAAGGATAATGACAATATAAATACGTTCATATCGCTAAAACAGGAAGTTTATTATATATAATAGATTATAATAAGTCTAATATAAAATTGATAATATTATTAAATTTGTATGATAACAATAAATTTCCAACCAATCTTTTTTCCGTATATATCTATAGGATGAATAAAATTCAAATTAAAATCTGTGATTTCTTATGTTTTTATATTTCTTATTTTTCCTTATGGAAAATTAAGATTGTTAGTTAAAAGGAAATTAAATGAGTTTGAGCAAAAAGGATTCATCCTTTTTTCTTTGAACACATTTATTCCTCATCAAAAATCGATTTTTTATGGATTGCAATTTAGACAGAGACTATATTAAAAATCTATTACATTTTTTCCTAAAAAAAAGTATTATCTCAAAATCATATGATTCGTAATTTTGAGGTTGTTATGAAAAAATTATAATTTTTTCTTTTCATAAAAAATTCAGTGCCTAAGCAGTCACTTTATTACATAATGGAAAAAAGTCATATTTTTTTTAATAGATAAAAATTGCATACTTTTGTTCCTTTTTTGACTAAAACATTGAAAATTGTTTTGTAGTAATAATGGTCCATCATAAAATAGTTAAAAAAAAAAATTTTTGTAACAAATTTAAAAATATTAAAAAAATTGAAACTAATCAGTTCATATTTTTTTTGAACTTTTCTTTTTATAAGTTTTTAGAATTTTCGTATTTCGGCTTAAGTTCATTGAATAATTGCAGAAGAATACATTGTAAAAGTTTTATTGGACACTCGGCAGAATGGAATGGAATGCATTTTCTAGTCCGCCACGACCGTCTGCACTCTTCAGCGTTCCACCGTGGTGTTCTCTGTAAACATTATCTATTTAACTTACAACATTTCGGGAAATAAACTTAAGCCGAAATACAAAAATTCTAAAAAACTATAAAAAAAGTTCAACAAAAGAACTGTAAACTAATTAACTCAACACAAGGCACGGTGTAAAAAGTATTCCACTTTTAAGTATTTCTAAAAATAGAAAACAAACAGAAGGAACAAATCAAATAGCAACAACATTGTTCATTGCTGCTTAATAAGTGGTTAAACAATAACAATAGCTTTAAGCACATAAACAATAATAATTGAAAAAGGAGAGTACAAAATAATTGTTAAAAGCTTTATCGTAAACCATTCGTCTTACTTAATAACATATATGGCAAATAAGTTACGGATTTTATTTCCCGAAAAGTCTTAAGTTAAATAGATTATTTTTACAGAGAACACCATGGTGGGACGCTGAAGAGTGCTGGTGACGTTCATGGCGGACTAGAAAATGCATTCTATTTTGCCGAGTTTCCAATAAAATTTTTGCATTATATTTTTCTACAATTATTCAAAAGAAAAAAAAAATCGAAACCTTTTTTTAGAAAAAATACGAGGGCGGATCAATAAGTCCGTGACTTTTCGAACTTGCCTCATAGTTACACGAAATGCAACAATATTCCTATCAAGTACCATCTGTTGATAGACTACTGTCAAATTTTGAGCAAGCGTCGCCAGTTACTTTGCGTTTAATAGCTGTTTAAAACATACAACCTCGTGCATTTTTCTAAAAATGGAAAAAAGTGAATTTCGAGTGCTCATTAAACATTATTTTTTGCGAAAAAAAATAAAAAAAAATCAAATCAAAATTAATCAAACCAAGGAAAAGCTCGATAAATACTATGGAGACTCTACACCATCGATTTCAGTGATAAAACTGTGGTTTACTGACTTTCGTTGTGGTCGCACAAGTACAAATGACGCTGAACGTTCTGGACGGCCAATTGAGGTCAGTACACCCGAAAATGTCAAAAAGTCCAAGATATGGTGTTGGCCGACAAAGAGTAAAAGTGCATGAGATTGTTGATGTCATAGGCATTTCATATGGCAGTGTGGTTTCGATTTTTAATGATCAGCTGGGTTTAAGAAAGTTGTCTGCAAGATGGGTGCTGCTCTCAATTGATCATTAACGTAAACGTGTGACAACTTCAAAAGATTGTTTGGAGTTGTTTAACCGCAGTCCGAATGAGTTTTTGCGGCGTTTTGTTTTTTTTTTTCTTTTTGATGAAACATGGATCTATTACTGTACTCCGGAGACCAAGCAGCAGTCTGAACAATGGGTTTCTACGGGTGAACCTGCTCCGAAGAAGGCCAAGGTAAGTCGGCCAATATATTATTGGCCGACAAATATAATGGTACTTCTGTTAATTTATTGTTACAAACCAAGTCTTCATAACTTTTAGAAACTTGGTCAGTAGTCTATTAAACATACATATATCATATCACATCAACATATCATCAGTTTTCGCTAATAAGTTAAGGATTTCTTCAGTTGCCATTTTTTCTACTTTACAATCATTTGAACAATTATTCACCACATAAATTTTAAAAAACCATTTCGAACATGAATTAATTACTATATTAATGTTTGTTTTCACAAATTTTATAAATATTTATGAGTATGATTTGTATGCCCAAATAAACTGTATAATTTTCACTAGCAAGCACTTTATACTCGTAAAAAAAACAAAATATTAATTTAAAATCATTTTATAATAAAACAATGAGATGTTTTTTATCCTTTTCTATGCGTACAATGCGTTAAATTTCATTAAGTAACATAAATCATTTTATTGCCTGGTGCAAAATAAACGTGTAGTTGGTTGTTGTTAAATGTCATGCCGTGCTTGTAAAAGGAAATTGCATTTTATTTCTTCTGTATATATTTTTTTTTCTTTTCTTGTTGTAACTTTACTTTCGGTGTTTTATAGCCGGCTACCTACAATTTTAATTTCACACATCTCAATACAATCGGCACTGTATGATTGTAAACATATTTGGGGTGTTTAAAAAACGATAAAACGTTATTTTTTTATTTGTTTGGATTTTTAGTTTAAAGCCAATATTTATATATGTGTAATTGTATGGTGGGAATTTGAAAATAAATTTTTATTTTAAAATTCACAGGTCAAGTCTACAAGTGAGTATGAATACTTATGTATTTACACATTTAAAATAGTTTATATTTAGTTAACATATCCTGTACTATTGCGAAACGGAAACAAATATCGAGACAAAAATAACCTTGAGTTATAAAAAAAAAAAAAACGAAATTATAGGTTGTTAACATTTGTTAGATGTTTGAAACACAATATGCATAAATTAAGATTTACATAAGGAAATTCTGAATTTCAGATAAATTACTAAAAAGATATTAAATACTCAGAGTATAGTTTCGTCTTGGGGTCTTATACATCATGTCAAAATTCACCGTCAAAGTTCGCAAAAATTTGTTTTTTACAGATTTCGAATGCTTGGGCCACCTCTAAATATTTTCCAACCAGTATAAAACTTTGTATTTCGTAATTTTTCAGCTACACAAAAAATTTCTAGGTTTAAGAACAAGAATCTGAAGACCTTTCTTTATGAGGGCTACTCTAATGTTGATTCATATTGAGTTCATAGAGAGAATAGATAAAAGAAGGTATAATTTATTTGGTATTTAATATTCTATTAAATACCATACTAGTGGGACCTTCTTGTAGTGCTGCTTTACTATTAATTGTTGCGGAGCCGACTTATCATTATTTCTTTGACTCATGTAGATCTGTCAGCTTTATATATATCATCGTCTTCATCATCCAAGTTGTGAAAGAAATAAGAAACAAAATATTTAAAACGGTGGCGTGACAGTGTAACGCACTGGCAGTGGAAGTGAAAAGTCGTTACACCATCTGCAATTATCCTCATTTGTTAAAATATAAAGAAAATATTAAGATTCGTTATGATACCGACGTACATTCTCAGTTCAGACGAGTATTTATTCACATCTACAGCTTTATGAATATGTTACTGTCACAAGATTTCGTTAGTGCCTTGTTTGTTTGCATCGGAATGAATTAACCATATTGTATCGACCTCAAGTTGAAAGTTTCCCTTAATTTGACCATGTATAAAAGCAAGTGAAGGATAAAAGTCTTGATATGCATTGTGAATATCCATATTTGCACCAGCTCGTGCTAGTTCATCAGCAATTGCATTACCTTTAATTATTATGACTCGATACCAGCACAGCCTAATTGAGTGTTGTTCGTTGAGAACTCGTAGATTTCTGCAACAACGTTTGATCACCTTTGATCTAATATTCCTATTGCAAAGTGCTTTTATCATAGCCTGGCTATCTATGAATATTGTAATATTGCTTTTAATATTTCATATTAGTCTAGCTACTTGTTGTCTAGTTATATAAATTACTCAAAGATGAAGATTTATAATATATTAAATTATTTATTTATTATGGAAAATATTTATTTAATAAATTTATTAATTGAAGTTCAACCTATTAAAAAAAATATATATTATTTAATTACTCAAATTATCACTTAATTAACATTAAAACTTTTTGTTTTAGAATATCCAATTAATAAATTAAATTACATAAATAATTTAAAATTTATTATTTATTTATATTCTTAATAAAATATTAGAAAAATTTTTATTTTGAGAAAAGTAATTGAAACAATTTTAACCTTCTTTAATCTTTTTATTTTTCTATTAATCGTTTAATTGATTTTTTTTCTGTACAATTTTTAATGAAAATATAACTAGGCAAATTAAATAAACATTTCCTTTTCTATTTAAATATGATTTCCTCTATTTAGTAGCTCTTTGATTTTATATAAAAATAATACCTGCTTGCCAAAACTTTAGCCCAAATATATAGTATAAAAAATTACCATATACTGAGGATGTTTTTTTCAAAAAAGTAATTAACACCATTAATATATAATATACGAACTATGTATGTTTGATAATTGAAACTTGATATATTGCCTTCAAATTATTGAAAAATAAAATCTCGACATAAGACAATCTAAAAATTGACAATAATAGTATTTTAGTGTCAAAATTTTAAAATATCATTATGTATGCTGCTTTTTGGTAGTGAAGTGCGTTTTAAACACGCATATGCAATAATTTTTAATATAAAACCTATACTTATATACATATATTTATTATAGATAAAATTTATTTTTGATAGTTTTTCCTTTACAAACATGATAATAATTCATTAATATTTAACGGTCACATCATTGAAAATATTAATAAACGACATGCAAAGTAAAGATTTGAATTTAAGACATTCTCACGCAATATGTAAATTGTGCGGTATATTTTTTAAGCACAGTTTTTATGCTTTCAAATGCAATAATTACTTACAAAGGAAAACAAAACTACAATCTATTTTTTATAACGATAAAGCAAATCAAAAAACGAAAGAAAATAATCATTTATTTAGCATAATTTACATTAATACATTAAATAAAATGTTCAAAAAATATATCAAAGATGCATAAACAGAAACGGATTTTTATTATTTTGCCTTTAAATATCAAGTAAGAAATAAAAAACTCATCTATCTTAAATACAAATCAAGTTCAATGACATTGCATTGTGTTTTCGTTTCAATTTCAATTTAGTTTCTTTTTTTATTAGTTAAAATGTTGGTGGATTTATGGATATCAAATCATTAAAATCTTAACTGCAATAACGTTTGTTTTTTTCTTGTCTTTTTTGAGGAGAAGAAGAAACTAAATACAAGAAAAAAAATTACAATTTATGATACTTATCAATGGCACTTAATCGATTTATATACACCATTAAGCAAAACAATTGTCTAAATGTCCAAATGATCACTTGTAGAAATGTACATACATACATATATATGAGCAATATTTATACACCTAGGACACTTTTGAAGAGTCTAGCGGATTTATAAAGTAATTAAGAAAAAATATTTTGAGGTGTCAATATTAAAAAAAAATATCGTTCGAATTTCGTAGAAAAAATCATTTCAATCACCAGAAAAATTTTATTAGAGCTAGATTCTATTTTGTAGAGAAGAAATAGTGCTACAGAAAGAAACTTGCCCATTTAAGGTCAACAAATTAAAGGGCAACAAATTTGTGGACAGAAAAAATGTTTCTTTTTTTATAAAAATGTATAAATAAGAGTTAAGGATTAGCCCTATGGTGTCGAGTTTTTTTTTTTTTTTTTTTTTTTTTTGGAATAACTATAATATGGTAGAAAATTCCAAAAAGTAATAATAATTTGAAATTGATTTGTCATATATTCTAAAGATGATCCAGTCTATAACCATCTGAACTATTTGTTAAGGGAGAAATATTCGTACAATAAAATATATGACATTAATTTCAACATTAAATTATTAACGTTACGTTAATTGCAGTCACAGAAAACTTTCAAAGAAACCATAAATATCCGAAAATTGATAAATTCTTGAAAGCTTATCATTAGACGAAATGCTATATGTCTTGATAATAGATTTCTTGAATCACGCCAAGACTATTTCTCCAAAAATATGACAAGAATTACCGGCCAATATGAAAGGCGATTCCTTCAACACAGGTAGTTATTGAGAGACGACATCAAGACAAAACTAAAATTTATGCGTAAAAATTTTTATAGAAATTCAAAATTAAAAGTTGTTATCTAATGTAGCTATGACTTGATGGAAATTAGTTATTTAACTTTATAATCTATAAGTAGTACAAGTAACATGAATTACGCAAAATTATTTGCGATAAATTTTTTTCTACCCTTTTTGTTGACTTACATATGTTATTTGCTTCGTAAAGCAAATAACATGACTGATAAATATTAGGAAATTGTTTGGATAAATTTTTAAATAATACTGGAAATGAGAACCGCTTTAAAATATTTGAATTTGCCTTCCAAAGGAACATATTATATAACTATTAAGATATGTAGGTCCTGACATAAATGAACTAATTTCATTGATCAAAACAAAACCGTAATGAAAGTAAAAACTTCTATAAAATAGTTTTTTTTTTTTTGACAAAATATGTATATAGAAGCTTTATTCTTATGTCCATGGACGTTATGACCAGTGTTGCCAATTTAGCCTTTTTAAGGCTTACTATAATCTTTTTATTTTGCTATTAGCATCGATTTAGATTCTAGATTTTTTCTAGTCTTTTCTTTTCTTTTTGTTTTTTAAATTTTTCTTTAAAAGGCTAAAATTTTATTTCTTTAAGCATGAGGCACATTTTTTCTTATTTGCTTTTACTAATTTTATTTTTACAGAATCATTGATTTATGCACTTTTGTGTATTTATGGCATGAATATTTTATTCTTAACAAAATATCATCATTTTCTAAACAATACATAACTAAATTAATTTTATAAACTATATCGATTATAATTATTTTTTTAATAAAAATAAAAATAATAATAATAATAATAATAATAATAATAATAATAATAATAATAATTAAACAAATTTTGGTTTTATTAATATAACCAAAATATGGCTCCTACAAATATGTAAATTATTTTACTGACCATAATACTATAAAGAACAATTTCTTAAACATGATATGTTTGGCATGAGCATGATCAACTATAATATTTCTCTGTGTGCTTACGACTTTTCGAAAATGTTTTTGAAAGATCGATTCATTACAGTACAACTAAGTCCAAGAAAAACTCTTTACAATGGTCGATCCAGCGCACAGTGTCATATTTAGCCAAATTATAATGTTAAAAATACGAAAATAAAATTTTATTAATTGAAGTAGCTTTTTTCGTATTATGGAAAAAACACTTAAAGTATTTAAAAGTATCTATAAAAATTTTTTCGAAGAAGAAAGTTAACTTAAACTGTATGTAATAATATATATATATATATATATATATATATATATATATATATATATATATATATATATATATATATATATATATATATAAATACGAAATTGTATTTGAGAATATTGTCAGCCTCATATTAGCAATTATAACAATTATATAAAAATTTTCAGGTATTGGCTAAAACTTTATTATGCAAACGGTACACTAAGATTGGTGTGATTAGATTCCGCCACGTTTATCTTTAAAGTATTCATTTCTTAATAAAATTTATAAAAATATGTCCAAAATTAAAAGTAATATTATTTTTTTTTAGTATGTGAGTGTTAGTGATTCTATCTACTCATTTTTAGTGGGAATGTTTACGGTCTTGTCTATTAACACAATATAAAATTTCAGTCCGCCAAGGTGGCTTATAGGGTGGTGAAGATAGTTTTGTTGGATACATGCAGGCTCAGCCCAATTAATTACTTTAAAACTAGTAAACTAATAAACAACTTATTGGACCAATTTGTGGATGAATAAGTGTTTTTTTTTTTTTTATCAAGACAATGTACGGGAAAATGTTTAGTTGTCATTTGAAAAATCCGTGAACTATACTACAAACATCTACCTACCCACCATATTCTCTATAATAAGACTCCAACGAATATTTTATGTAGCTTGACATTGCAATGTAAACTAATTAGATCAGACAATTACAAAATAATAAAAATCTATGAAAGGCATTTCATGAGTCCCTAACTAAGTAAGTAAAACCACTTTTAATTTCTGATAAATATTTCGTAAAAATATTTTCTGTGGTATTACTTAAAAATAGTTTTTATTATCGTCTTTTAATGAGCCGGGACTAAATATTACAAAAATATTTTAATAATAATTAATCTTTGTAAAATATTTATTTAACTTATTAACAAGTTTTCAACAAAAATATTTTTATTTGTCTCCTCAGCTACTGTGTGAAAATAGTATTCGGTGTGTGATGTTAACGAATTATACGCAATATCAAATTGATGATTTGACTTGGCTACTTGTACACTGTAATACATCGAATGATCAGCTCAATTGATGCCAATGAAATGGTAAATATTCGTAAACAAAAGAAATGAAAATAAACAAATAAAATTGAATGAAATCACCGAAAAAAAGCTAAACAAACATATAGCCTCACATATACAAAAAAAAAACAACAAACACTGAAACAATTGTATGTAATTCTTAATGTGAAATTTCACTTTCTTCTGTGACGATCGCGATGTTAATAATGTTAATGTTGAAACTTTGTATTATCATCATCATTCAATATAATATATACATACATATATGTAAGTATTAAGTATAAAACATACAAGTACTCCAACGACAATGGCAGAAATGCAGCTACTTACAACATCACCATCCGCAAAAACAACAACAACATCTGTAACAGCATCAGTAGTAGTGTAACAGCATCTCTATACAAAAAAAAAAAAAAAAAAAAAACAGCATCAGTGTCAATAGTATGTAGCAGCGGTTGTAGCTCACCCACTTACATTTTCATCATTTAACATAATCGCCAATGTGAAGTACACTATTCCATGTTCAATATATATATATTAGTATATATATATATAGTATGTTGTTTGCATAGAAAATAGTAAAATTATCTTACTCATAGGATAATAAGTTTTGGGAGGGAAAATAAAACTTTAAAAGGCGCTATAAAATATAACGGAACTCCATTATAGCGTTTTTCGATGGATAAAGAAGAAATGGAGCTTTCAAGATATCTGTAGTAATATGAAATGTATATATGACTAACTACAGTAGTCAAAATTTTAACGCATTTCGAGGGTGAAGCAAAATGAAAACAAATTTGTTCTAAGAAATCAGATCAGGAATCACAATTTCCTGAACTTTTTGATTTCTCGGGACAACGGAAAAAATTTTTCGACTTCCCAGGATTCCCGGGATCATCGATTGTAATTATCACTACACTCATTGGTTGAACAGCTTAGACCTAAATAGGATGTGGACACAATATTAATCAATATTGTTATGATCGCCTTTTCCAAAATACTTGTTTGCAGCTTCATAGAGTGGTCCAACATTGTACGAAAATAAATAAAAATGTATCGCACATTTAAACCTGCCTAAAATTATGAAAGAGGACATCATATGTATCTAATATCTTGGCCAACTTTCAACTTCCTACGATGATTAGAACAGAATGTTATACGGTCATTTACATACATATGTTGTTGATATTTTTTATTAAATTTGTTGTCTTCAATATTAATAATATACATATACATAAAGCGATAGCTAAATGAAATTAATAAATATATCCGTATTTCGTAAATTTTCTAAAAAACTTTATATGGATAAAAAAAAATTACTTTTTAAATATTTTTTTTTTCTTTATTTCAACATAATTTTTTATAAGATTTTTTCTTATTAAAATTACGCTTTTATCCTAATTTTAAAAACCATAAAATATGGGTATATTAATTTTCTTTAGCTATCGTTTAACGTATATGTGTATCATTAAAATTTGTGGGGGGGGGGGGGGGGTGAATTAAGATTTATTTTGGGAGAACCCTGTTTTAATTGTCATAGGAAGTTGACTAAGATGTTATAATTGATGACCCTTTTCATAACACGTTTAAATGTAGCTCACAAAAAAGAATTTTGAATAACACTAATCATCAGTCTATTATCTGTTATATTTCCTATATGAAACACTCACTTTCATGTTATTGAAACGATCACACATTCTCATACATAAAAGCTTTCAATTTAAAATTATATGAATAATGAATGATTTGTAGGATTCGCTTCTTACTTTTTCTCTTAACATTCTTAATGTTTTGTCAAATTTCTATGACACAGATTTATAACGTATATTTAAAATGTCTACAACATTATTTGAATTACATAGTGCTGACATTTTATTAAGATGTTTAATTGAATTCATACTATAGAGTCATTCCATAAAAATCAGCTAATAAATTGTAAATAAAAACTTACTGATGAAACTTTCTTTAAAAAATAGTTCCTAGCTGAATTTTTGCTTAATTTTCTTTTAAAAGTTGATAAAAGTTTTTATTAAAATTCAAGGAGTTTTCTTCCATTTAAGTGCTTTTAATGTTGCTGGGATGCATTCCTTAATCAGATTCGATCCAAAAGTAGTATACATAGAAGGCGTTTATTTTAATTTTAATGTTTTAATTTGTTAACTCCTAATTATGAGATTACCATTATAAATTTTTGTGTTAAGTCTGCATTAACAGATTTCTAATCGTATTTTCAATTAGCTTCCTTACAGAGTTGAATGAAAAAACTTCTGTGGAATTTAGAACTTTTTATGGATAAGAATTTTAAATTGATAAAACACCACGAATGCTGAAGAAGTATGTATCGGTTTAGAAAATACGTATTCCATTCGGTTGGTGTTTAATTGTCACAAATTCTGCTTTGGTATTGCCAAACGGATACAATAAGGCTATTTTTGAATGCAAACTTGTTTATGGTCCTTCTAACATGAAGTATGTAGCAGCTCAGAAATGTTTGTAACGAAATTAATAATTCTATACAATATGCTATAGGGTGTACATATTATAGCAAATAACATCAGATACTAAAGCATAGAAAGAAGCTCACATCCAATGTTGAAGGCTACTGTTGTTGCTGTTGATTTATATATGTATGAGCATATTTAGTTTTTTTTTTGCGCATTGCTCTCCTACTTACTTACTCCTTTGCGATGTACATTGACCTTTACCGTATTAGTGGCTAGAGTTGGTAGCGTTTGCCTCTTATTATTGTTTTGGAGTCATATTGTTGCGTTGTTATAAGAGCATTTAGCTCTAGTAAGTATTTTTGGCTTCTGTGACCATAGAAAAGACAAAAACAATTTTCGCTAAAATGCTAAAAATGGCAATTTCTTGCAACAAATCAAGGTGACTGGGCATCAAGATTAAACCGACATAACAAACGATTTAACAAACATTCGTTTTCGTTTACTACCACAACTATTCTCATTGTTTTGTTATATTGTATTTCTTTCTTTGTGTTTTATTTTTGTTTTTCTCTCTCTTCTAGTAGTATAGACTACCAAATCGATGTTTAACGAAATAAAAATATGCTCCAGCACATTAGGATAGCTGGTCGATTGGTTAAGTTGACTGGCTGCCTATGCCACTGAGTCAGATGTCGCACTTTTCTTTTGGTGATGACAATAGTCAAGACAACCGTTAAAACCAAATTTGGGTTATAAAGAAATGATTGGTCGCAACAATGTGCATTTCCATTTGGGTTGCATTTGTAGTACTATGAACTTTGAAAACGAAATTTTACAATTTCTTAATTATATTAGCACGTTAGTGTGTATTTGTGATCATTAAGCTGACACGTTTTGAATGAGAAAAATTGTGTTTCAAACTAAAATGTCCCGACGTGATTTGCTGGGAAGAAGGATCAAAGAATAAGAAGGTTATTTTTTTAAGTTTATTTATTTCATAGTTTTCCTAAAGAAATAATATGAAAATATTTATACGATTCCTGTTGGGACAAATATAAGAAAAAACTTTCCAACTTTTCATTTATCTAACCACACGGGATATGCCAATTGCATCATATTCACAACTTTTAAATGAAGGTATGTCATTGCTTATATCAAAATACAAATTAGGAGACTCAGAAATTATATCACATCTTGGTAAAGTTCTTGCCATTATTTTAGAAGAAAATTTTAATTTCGGAATATATGCAAAATTTTTTCTAAAATTTTGTAAATATTAATTTTAAAATAATATGTGCAGCAAGTTTCTTTTTCTGCAACAGCTCCTTCTATTATTGCCCCATCCTTTTATAGGAACAAGAAATCATTCTTCCTTTTATGGGAAGAATGATTTTGTTCCAAATTTATTCCAATACAAGAATATTTACAGGATTGTTGATAATTTTTAACTCAAAATTTATAACAATTAACCTTAATTTACTAAAACCTTATTCCGGAAAACATTTATAATAATAGACCGACATTTATCAGTTTAAATTATTTTAAAATTGCGAATTGTGTTTGCTTAAAATCTAAATCTTAATATCTGTTTAGTCCAACCAACGTTAGACTAAAAGAGATTTTAATGCATATGGTTTAACTTCGGCTCAATTCTGCGGTGTTTCTTCTTCTCAATCGGATGTATTCATCTATACTAAATATAAACAGAGTAAATGAGAACTTATATGAAGGGATTTTTTGGTACTTTTTAGTTTTTTTTTTCTTTTTGTTTGGTACCTTCTAAACTTTTTCTATATTGAACCTTGAAACACGAACTTGAATATATGTGGTCCTAAATGAAAGAAATACATATATTCAAGGAAGAAAGGATTTTGTAATACTTTTTCGTTCCGCCAATAGTACTTTTGAATTTTTTCTAATCCACAAGCGTCCTATCCTTATCTATTAGAAAATAGTAATAGAAATAATGAAGTAGTTTTAGAACCTTTGGACTGGTACTTTATTGGTGCCCTATAAAACCTCACAAAATAACTAAGAATTCCCAAATTTTAGATTATTCTCCTAAAAGCTCAAGAAAATACAACCATTTAAACCTTTTTTAAAATATTCACCAAATTTTTAAGACTAAATATGACTTTAAATAATCGAAAAGTATCTGTAAATGGCTAAAATTGGTAATGTGAAATATTTAAGAAACATCATTTATACCGGCTACAGCGGCAATCTTCTCCAAACACATTTCGCTTGCTGACAACTACCGCGAAGTAAAAATTACGTTAATATTGATGTCAAATGAAAGCATTTTATTTGCTTAATACTAAAATTCCGGGGGTGTGAAAATATTTTAAGGACTTATAAAAATATGGACCAAAAAATATATTCTTAACCTCAAAAATCATCCCTAGATATTTCGCATTATAGTTCGTATTTTAAAATAATAATTTTGAAATTTTCAAAAAAACTAAAATCGAATTTTAAACGACTAAATTTTTCAAACCAGTATCGATATTCATTTGGGTTTTTCAGCAAAATATCTCTTTTCAGTGTACTTCGATAAATATTAAAGATGCAGTAATAGTTTTGACATGTGCTGATAGTACTTTAGAAGTTATCTTGGTTGCGATAAAACAATACTTGCATGTATAAATATTTCTTAATATTTATACATGAAATATTTTCGGAAGAAAAAAAAACATTACTAAAAGTTTTCAAAATTTTTGAAATTCCTCAAACATTGATTTTTTTTTTTAATGAAAAACTTATAAGGAGTTACGAAGTGGAACGATATTTCAATTTTCAAGATACCATTATTCATATTCATTTTTTGAGGATATCAATATTGTAACTGTTCCTATAGGATTCATAGTTTAATTTTTCGAGGTTTTCATTTTTGCTAATACATTTTCATGTTTCTGAATAAAAAAAACTGCCAAGTTTATATATAACGTAGTAGCTGATTAAATGCTAGTCGTTCATAAAAATTATTAGTGACATTTTAATTTATAATGTAAAATTTCAAAATAATCAGACCATATTTTTATTTAGACTGGTGCAATATCAGTGCTAGAAAATGGATTAAAAATATTAAAAATATGTCAAATAGAGTACAATTTCATTAATTACCACGCTTCTCTGCTACACCTAAGTGAAATTCTATCACAGTTATTTCCAAAATTTTTGAGTCTGCACTACTGTGAGATATTATAAAGTTTCGACTACTTTATTGTCTTAACGTCTTCATAAATGACGAAGCCGAAATATATCTTTTTAAGCTAAGAATATGCTACAATAGTCTGGTAATAAGAGTGAATATAACTCACACTGATAAATTTACATAAATGAGGAATTATAAATAATTGAGTATTAAAAACCATAAAGTTTAATATTATATAAACTGGTAGAAGCACTGAAGCATACTAATTTGTAAACAAGATTCAAATGTAACACAGTTGGAGTTTAAATAGTTGTACATATTACATTAAAGTTATTTTGGACACAAAATTAATTTTAGCTCTGCACACTAAATAACATAAGAGGCTAAAGTCAATAACATAAAGGATAAGGAAATATTAACGTGAATTTGTCCATAAGAATGGACCTAATTACCCAGCAACAATTTTTTGGTTCTCAGTATTATAATAGCACAGTAATATGGGAATAACGTTAATCAGTTGGCTAAAACGCTGGATAAACAACCAGAAGGTTGTTAGTTTTTTTTTTAATAAAACGTCTAAAAAGATATTTTATACAAAAAAAAAAAAAAAAAAGATTTTGTCATTTAGAAAATTAAGTGCAAGATGGTTACGTTAGTCATTAAAAACGAATGGTTAATTTGTGCCCAAGTTCAAATCTCACTGACCATAAAAAGATTTGTTGTTTTTTAATTTTATTTTTATTTTAATTTTCGTATAGGTACATATTTTTGAGTACCACTAGAGTCTAAAAATAACTACATTAATTTGTGGAAAACTCGAACAATAATAACTGATAACGCAGGCAAAAAATAAGTACTTTATTTTTGTTTCAAATTATACCTGCTAGCTTACCAGGAAATCAAAGTTTTTGCTGGGTATTTCTCCATGGAGATTTATATTACATTAAATTATAAATAGACCATTATAAACAATTTAGTTTTTGACGCTTATCACCTAGAGGGACCAAAATTTTCAATTTATTTGGTATTGAAAAAGGCCAAAATCGGTTCACAAAAAACAATTAAATTTGGCACAACAATCTATCAAAAAATCTGTTAATTCAGAAAAGTTTTGGACAATGTTTCATATATAATAATAAATTTCGAAACCTCCCATATAAGAATAATTTTTTTTAAAAATTTATAAATTTGGCTAAAAGAAAAAATTTATTCCATCAAGTTACTCTGGACCACTGATTATTAATTATTACTTTTATATGCATGATTATTGCAAATAAAAGTAAATTTCCTTTTTGTTGTGCCAGATGAGAAAAATATATCTATTGTGAAATAAAATTTTATGAATGCAAAAAAGTGGCAACGATTTACGCATTATTTGAAATTAGTTTCACTAATCACAATTAGTTTTCGAGAGTTACTAACTTGTAAATAAAATATGAATTGACCGTTTATACAGCAAAATTTTCATATTCCAATATTTTTAATTGTGAGTAAGAGCAGGACTGTCATATGTGGCAATTTTTCGCTAAACGCGGTGCTTTTTAATTGCTTTTTGGCGACTAAGTTTTCGTTTGGCGACATGGTGAATTTTTTGGCGATTTATAAAGTGATGACGATTTATTTGGATAATTTTAAAAATTTTATAAAATAGGTATTTATGGAGAAATACGATTACGTATTCTTACTAGCAATCGACTATTTTCAGTATTTGTCTATCTAACAAAATAAAGGACCTTAATTTAATTCAAAACTTAGATTGAGAAATGTCAGGATTTTGTCGAAAATTCGACAATTCAAAAACAAGTCAAGACAATGGAAACACTTTTAGTGCTTTTGCTCAAAACTGATTGCTTTCAACTCAATGGAAATAAAGTATAAAAGAACAAATGTTGTTATACAATGTTAGATTTTTTTTTTTAATAAATATCAATATATTTTTAAAGTTGTTACTCTTAAATGTATATATATGTATGTTAGAAAAATTATAATTTAATTTTCAATTTAATTACTATTACCTACTGCAATTATCAGTGGCTTTGTTGAAGCTGAATTTACATATATAAATTATACGAAATTTAAGTCACTAAAAATTATACGACACTAAAATTTTTTTATTAATTTTTTTATTTTTTCTTTAAAAAACCAAATAAAATTTAAATTTGGCGATTTTTAGCGATTTCTGATTAGCAATTTGGCGACAGAACTCAAAAAAAAAGTCTGACAACAAGACGCGTTATTAAAGTGTGTATTAAAGATTCAGCCAGGAGGAATATAACATTCTTACTTTTTCATTCTAAATATTTTCATTTTATATTTAAAAAATATTACTTGAAAAAAAATATTTAATTTATATTAAAATTTATTACTTATCAGAACATTTTTACGTGTACCTCAGAAATCGACTTAATCATCATAATGAAATTTTTTTATCTAGAGAATATAATAAACAACATATCTGGCTATAATAAACATTATCAGTCGTTATAAAACTGATTAAACTTTTCAGTACAAAAATAATTTCGTTTTGGAAATTTATCTACGATTACTGTAACCATAATACTGTTGCTACTATTACATAAATTATTCCAGTGACCATAATAACATAAAAACTTTTTAACATGATCTGCGTGCCGTAATAATGCTTAACTATATTTTTTATCTGCTGTTATTTTATAGGAATTTATATGGATGAGTGATTAATTATATTTTCGTGTTTTTATTAATATTAAAGTAAAAATTATTTCAATTATATTCTCGTACATTTATTTCAATTCTATTCTCCTACATACATAATTTCTATTTAGGAAAATATTTGCAAACTTTTATTTTACTTTTACTCTTCTTATAAAGATTAGGACTTATTTACAAAAAACTATGGTGAATAATTAAATTCTATAATTTAATGCATACCCCTAAATGAAACATTTCATAGCCAGCAAAAATTATTTATAAAAAGGATATAAATTTATTTTAAGTAGTCGCTATAGTCTTGAAATCTGTCAAATTAACACTCCTAAAATATTGAACAAAATATGATTGATATACTTTTTGTTCAAGCTATTATTAAAAAGTTTTCATCAGTTTGGCATTATTTTCTTTTATAACATTTTTTTTTTATAAGTAAAAGTTTGACGAATTTTTTTAAATATGTTTTTTTATATTATTTTCTGTAAAATTATACGCAATAATTTATGTATTCCAAAATAGCCAGAAGTATTTATTGAAATTTCACTTCACAAATTGGCACGTATAGTTTTGCTTTTTTCCTCTCTTTTTATATATTTTTTTAAAATTTTTTGACAGAAGTTTAGTAGGTTTAACTTCAAAAAGGCACACACAATCGCGAATATTTGTCCGCACGTACACATGCGAATATCGGCGTTTGTATATCCAAGATAGTCCAGCGGTAGTATTCCTGCACTTGAATCAAGTAAGTAACTAATCTGGTCATACAAGTGGTAAGATGAAGAATGGCGCCCCATAAGTAAAATATGTGTATAAAGGAATTTATTTTATAACCATATTTTTATACTCACACTCGAATATACGAATGCTTGGTTGCATGGATGGACGGATGAATGAGTGTGTGTACCTACAAACATTATGAGAGCAAGCTGTATCAGCTCCAGAAACAACAAAAAACACCAGCATCATCAGTGGTCTCTGCAACAACTACAACATCAATATTGAACAATATCAAATTTATTGTAGTTGCCGGCAGTTCTGAAACAAAATACAACAAAAAATATGTATATATAAATAAATATAACTAAGTAAGTAAAAAAGTAAAGAAATATTGTATATAAACTTTCATTTTCAAATCAATGATGTCTGGTAACTGCCAGATTGTTGGTGTGTCTTTCGATTGTTGGTTTGTTTAGTGGGTCTACCTGACTGTTTGTTGTTCGCTCATCGATAATAAAAAAGTGATGTGAACGAAATGAAAAGTGAAAATTTAATTGAATAAATCAAAATACTTGCGATTATTCGGACATAACAAAAAACTTAAATAAACTGATAAACTGATGTAAAAAAGTCAATGCAATACAACAAGAAAAAAAAAAGTACGCCAAAGAAAACACATTGTGAGAAGAAATTAACTAAATAAGTAATGATTTTAGGAAATTATTATTTCACAAGTTGTGATAATAGTCAAGAGTTGTGTTAATGCTGCTGTGGCAATGTGTTGCAATAAACCAGAGATTTTTCATATTGTAAAAATTTATGGATTTTAGGAATAAGATTATTTTATAATTGATGCTAATATGAACTAACGAACGTCAGTTTACATATAAACAAATGAAAATGTAAAAATTATAAAAGTATTTGATAATAGTATAATTTGTCTGCCTTTTTTCAATAACTTTAGTAAAAAAAGAAATAAAATACATTCGAGAGCATATATTCAAAACCCTCTATTTCAGGCCTTCATGAAATTGTGTTTTTGATGCCACAATATTCTCTATAGTGACCCTCATCTATGATATAAATTTCAAAAGCAAATTCCTAGTTTTTTCTAATTTTATCAACGTTTTTGTATTCCTCTATCTCACAATATAAATACTTTGAGTAAATATTTTTTTTTTTATAACAGAAACATAATCTGAGGACTGCGTGCGACAAAATTAGTGCATAGAATTCAAGTAATAAAATTGAAACCAATGGGTTAATCTTTTTTAAAATTTTGCTTTTGTTAAAAACCGTTATATTCTAGTTTATATATATATATATATATATATATATATATATATATGTATTTTACTAACATATTTAATATTTTCTCGAATACCATAAATAAGAGCTTTATTGGGTTTTCAATTACTTTTTTGTTGGTATGGGTTCACATTTTTTTAAAATCTATTTTATTTTTTAATAAGCTTTAAGTATTCTTTAAATATTTTTTTACTATAACTTAAGGCATGTCAAATGGGCTGAGTTTTGCACAGCTTAATGGATAGGTCTCCCTTGGTACATATCAGCATCATTTCTTTGATACCACTCAACTACCAGAAAATTTAGAAAAATTAGAATTCCCTCTGCTTTCTTATAATAGAAAAAAATATTCATCGAGAGTAATCATTTGCATACATTTCTCTGTTAAAAGTGTAATTTGTTATAAATAAAGTGTTTTTTTTTTTTTTGCATGTAAAAATGTCTTGCCACACCAATAATTTTTTTGAGAATTCTGATTTTTTTCCACGACATTTATCTGTTATGTCTCCCACAATATCTATGATACTGAATTCCTGACCAGGATATATTAAAAAGTTCGACAGTACATACTTTATATTGCCCTTTAGACGCATTCATATTTTTGAAAAAAATTACTCTAAATAATTCTCTTTCTTTTCTTTGCCTCCAGAATTTTCTAGCGTTCCTATTAGAAAACTTTTTTACTTTCTGGGTCTTCAGTGAGTCATTCAGAAATGTAGAGATTTTCCCTTAAAATACGTACTATTTTGCCTGCGATCCTACAGTCTATAAATAAAATTTTTCTAAGAATATCAGGATTCCTTTCGGTGATCATGCACTCTTTGTATTTTTTTGTGACTCAAAAAACTGAATTTATCTACTTTCCTGCACTTACAGTAATTGTTTTATATGGTCGATATGTATTTTGGTTATAAATTTGAATTAGTTATGTGTTTGCATAAATTTCAAGAAAAACTAATTAAGTATAGTAAAAGTTATGCACGATTTCTTTCCTGCGTAGTCCTTATATCATTAGTTACTAATTTATACAGGCTGAGTACGAATCTGGCAAAAAAAAAAAAAAACACTTTTTATGGCGGCTACTACCTACCCCTATAAACCAACCTTACCTAAATCAATATTGTAAAAGAACAATTTTTCAATACTTACAATATAAGAGAAATAAACAGTTTTATGCTTTTCTGAAAATATTTGCTTTTCGAGATAGAGAATTTTGAATATTTATTATTCTTGCATACAACAATTTGTGCGAAAAATACCAGAGAGTAAACGAAAAATTAGACACGTGACACTAATACTTTATATGAATGGAATTTATCACTTTACATAACTATCATTGGAGGGTTTTAACTGACACCATTTAGCTATTATTTAAGAGTTTATAAATCTATTTAAATCATTGATCAGCACAAAGAGAAAACTTAAAATTCAAATTTTAATTTTTTTTCATTTTTTTTTTTTTTGTGAGATTTGTTAGCTTATTCAGTTTTTGCGTTCTCTGCTGACGTCCGTGTTGTATATGTGAAGTTGTCAAATGGTTCTCTGCCCTGAATGCTTCTTTCCAATAATTTCTTCCTTTTAAACATTTTAGTACCAGTTAATTGTTCTCTTATAACCTGTGCCGAGTGATATTCTTTTTCTATTTTCACGAGTCTCCGAACGGGTACTATTACAAGAATTGTCACAAATTTCTCTCTTATAATTTTGTGCCATTTTAGATTAAAAATTTTCTGTAGATTTTGTTTTGAGTGGTGAGCTTCTAAAATAATACAATTAAAGTTTAAATTCTTGCACAGATCTTTTTCAAGATATTTTCGATAAAAAAAATTATTTTTAATGGACAAGACCTTTTTGGCTCCCTTTACATCCACGTTTGAATTAACATAAGATTAAAATTAGTTTTTTTTTTTTAAATTTTATTTATGAATTTTATATTGATGTAGTAGGATAATAAGAAAACATTAAAATAAATTCGTCTTTGTAAGTAAGTAAGTAAGTATATCATTAAAAAGATTCATTAGAAATCGAAAAAATATTTGTTTAAGTCGATTAAGAATAATTTTTTGGTTGATCTAAAGATGTCCGTCCGTCCTTTTGGCTGGCTGGACTGTTGTCCATGTAAACTTTACACATAAAGTAGATGTCGCAATTTTGAAGATAATTCAAGGAATTTTAACGCTCATAAATACCTAAGGTAATTTCTATTTGAATAAAATTCCTTAACTTCAACTAAAAATAGCAACATAAAATTTGTCACAAATACGTTTCCTTTAAGTATTAATCATTCTGTGAAATTTCTCATATAAGGCCCTATCTCATGCTCTATGATATCGGGTATTATATAGTCGGGAAATGATTGAGGAGTAAGAGCATTTTTATCATGTCTGATATCCATATCATCGTGTGATATAAGGACTAAGTGCTGAAATACTGAACACAAAAAATTAAACTATATGTTGGGGTCCTGACTATGAAGAACATACAGATAATGAACGTGCATATTGTTTGGCCAATAGGAGCGCGCGACGCTCTTTCATTGGGTCTGAACCCATTTTCGGTACCCCAATGGCAACCATCGGATTATGGGCAAAATCGAAATTCTCCTATGAAGAATTATGATTTCGTTCATTCGAGGTTTAGGTCTAGTAGGGTGAATTTCTAGCGTTACACAAAAGATACGATTATGTCGCTGTGCGTTAAGTCCTTTTTCGGTCTAGACCGAATATAACTTTATTTTTTGTTTTGAATTGACTATAGTTCTCAATACAAACCAATGTATAGAATGTTAATGAAATTAAACCATATATTGTCATATATTTTGAGATCGAATTTATATCTAAATAATTTTTAAATCTGCTTGATAGTTTTGTAGATGCGAAAAAATTGTGTCGAAATTAATCCAAATATTTGAAAATAGATTAAAATATGAAATGAACGATCAGTATTGCTTTCGGATATTTTAATAGAAAGTTTCGAAAAAATGTACATAGGACTTTTCGTCGACGATATCTAGTTTTATGATAAGAGAAAAAGGGACCATTTTTTGACACAATTTTATCTAGTCTCTTAAATTAATCTCTTATTTTATTAAACCAAATCAGACAAATTGATTTGGAGATATGTTGCTATATGCACCACTTTTTCCATTTGATTAATTTTCTATACGAGTATAACGGTATATCTCGAAAACTAGAGTCAATTCCAAAAAAGGGATTTATTGACTTAGAACTCCGTAATAACGTACTTACATCTAAATTGACTTAGAAATAACATGTAGGAGAAAAAAAACTTTGTTGTCGCACTGGGTATTTGTTTAGGCATAGAAAATATGAATATGCACCAAAATTTACCGACTTTTGAATTTTGACCGCTACTCCCAATAGAATCAATCTATAAAAGGGTATTGTATGAAATATTAGTTAAATCGGATAACGTTAATCATGTATGTATAGAAAATGAAGTATTTAGTAGCTACATTTTTCACAAAACTGTAAAAATTAACAATATTCGCCATATAAACGCACCCTACAATATCTTTTTATAGCCCTAAGAAAAATTCTAGGGGCAATTAAGATCGTAATTCAGAAGTCAGTAAATTTTGGTGCAGTCTAATAGATATCTATTTCCACAAGTGAGGTTTATTACAAATACTTTAAATTTCTGTTAAATATTTATTTTAAATCAATTTTCAGTAAATTTTGCTACAGCTTAAACTATATTTCTATTTTTGTCTCTTTTTTGCTCCTATTATTTATATCCTTATTTTAATTTTCTCTAAATCACAAATAAAATATATTAATGATCATACTTAACGCCAATAATATTTCACCTTATTTATTCATTTCTTAATAATTTCTTTCCTTTCTTAAAAGATTTTTTTCTTTTTTGTTTTTCATTAATATTTTTTTTTTTTTTCAATTTAGCTATAGCCAAAATCTATGCTATTGTATAGAGCAGAAATATAAACATACAAACGATCCGCTTAATTCTGACCAAAATGGTAAAACTCATTTTAATAAGTGAAAATTTTGTTATGTCCAAATATGTTACTCTTGCCAAATGTCGTTTGATATTCAATATATAACCATAAAATAACAAATTTAACCCGTAAACAAACAATATTATGCCAAAAAATAAACGAACAAAGAAATAACTATTCGCCTGTGCAAAGAGATGAAAAATGTTTTGAGACTCATTCGATGTTTTAGAAAAATGAAATACGCGTGATAGATATTTTTTCCTATGCAGCTCGTAACTTAGTTTGTTTTTGGTTTTATTTTTCCTGTTGCTGTATTTTTTTTTTTTTTTTTTTTGCTTTTTCATTGGAGTTCATTGTATTCGTATGGATTAATGTGACACTTTCTTGAAGAGGCTAATTTCAAAAACCAAACAAATAAAATGCAAAAGCGAAAAAGTTTGAATGCTATATTAAGCTGTGTTGTATATTAAGTACCCTACACTAAGAATATAAAATTAAATTGTCAACAAATTGCCTAAAACAATTAAAAACATTCTAGGCTAAGTTTCAATTATTTGGGTTTTAGAGTTATAAATATTAAGAGAGTTTTATATAGACAGACAGACGAACACGGCTGAATCTACTCAAAGTTTATCGTCTTTTATAAATAATTATTTCTGAGTGTTACATAACGAATAACGAACTTGTATACATATGCAAGAAGGTTGTAATAGGATGCAACAAGATACATTTTTCACTTTTTTTTTTTTTTTTTGTAGGATATTTTTGTTATTTTTAGTAATGGTTTCCCTTTTCATAAAAGTGAGATTGAATTCATACTTGTGTACAAATTCAAATAACATTGGTAAGCAATCTTATTCGTTTTTTTTTTTTTTTTTTTTGAGGAGTTTCCACAGATTTTTTCATTATTATATAGTGTATAAATTTCAAGGGTATTAGTTTAGTATTAGTCTATTTTTTGAAAAAAGTCACTTTTTGTTTCCAACATGCAAAATTGTTGAATTTCAGGCTGTGTTAAACCACAGAAAGTTAGAAATTAATTGCCTATAAATCCGTAGAAAGTCGCGATCCTTACTTTTTCGAAATCAATTTCTTTGGCCAAAATATAATGAAAAGAAAGTGAACGACATATAGCTAAAACAGAGTCCCATACATTTTCTGATCATAAGACTGTAAGTTTTCAAACTTTGATATTAAACGAATATATGAAGTATATTGTCTAAAATATTCTTCATATTGAGCTAAATCCATTCGCAGATTGTTCAAAATTCTTCATTGCATTTGATGTTTAATGCTATTACATTAGATAAGCTAAAATTATCCATTTTAAAAAATGTATGATTTTCACTGCAATGATTATGGTCAAGCATTAAATCTGCTAAGAGGTTTTTTGAAAGATATAGCACATAATAAGACAATCAATGAAGAAATCCTCTTTAAACCATAATAAGTACACTAGATGGAATTTAACGTACTAAACAGAAATCAGCTTTCAGTTTTTGTTTCCTTTTTTTCACGTACTGGTTTTTTTTTTATAGAAAATAAGGCACCCAATAGATGCCGAGTAAAATTACCCTTAGTTATCTATACATACAATTCCTAATAAGCGAGATATATAATCTTTGTGACCTTTAACTGTGAATAACTCGCCCAACGTATACATGATTATCGGTGATATTAACAGCAAGACAAAGCCAAATTTCATTTTCCCCAACCAAATTCCGACTATAAGTAATTGCACTTTTTATTAATGGTGAATAGGCATAAAAATCTAAGGTAACTAAAAAAATTCAAATTTTCACAAAATTTTTTATAACAATTGAAAAAAAAGAAAAAATATTCATAAAATAATGTCAAAATTACTTAAAATATTTAGACAAAAATGAATTAGCAAGGAAATTATGTACGTATATAAGATTTAAAAAATCCTTTAATGTCTAAATATAATTATCAAAAAGAAAATTGTCAAAATTGATCAGAATTCTCAAAATAAAAACAGTAAAACCTATTTTTGAGACCCAATAATCGATTTTAGTATAAAATTGTTAACATAAAGTTGATATTTCAACATAAAAAGGTATTCTAAATTAATTGTTAAATTTTAGTTATTATTGTATTTCTTTTATAATCAAGATTTTAATGAAACCTAGAAAATCCTAAATAATTTACTTTATTTTGCTACAATTATTTGAATAGTCCGAATAATTTTAAATACGTAACCAAATAATTTGAACAAACTTAAATGTCTTATTCGAATTATTCGTTTTATGCGAACAATAGAAAAACCAAATAATTTTAATACGAAGGCGGATCAATAAGTTCGTGACTTTTCGAACTTCCCTCGTAGTTATATGAAATGCAACACACAGTATCACCTGTTATTAGACTACTGTCAAATTTTGAACAAGTGTCGTCATTTAGTTTGCTTAAAAAATACAATTTTTCGAGGTCCTTAAAATAGGCATTTGTTTGGTCAATAATTTCATCGTTAGAGCTGAATCCTTTTCCACCAAACCATTTCTTTAGGTTTGGAAATAGAAAGTAGTTACTAGGTTCCTTCCTTAGTTTGATTGACTTTTTTCGCAAAAACTACTGCTTAATGAACACTCGAAATTCACTTTTTTCCATTTTTAGAAAATTACACGAGGTTGTACGTTTTGAACAGCTGTTAAACGCAAAGTAAATGACGCCACTTGCTCAAAATTTGACAATAGTCTATTAACAGGTGGTACTTGATGCGAATAATGTTGCATTTCATATAACTACGAGGGAAGTTCGAAAAGTCACGGACTTATTGATCCACCCTCGTATTATAATTACTTTAATTATAATTATTTTTTAATATACTTCATCAACCATAACAACTATTTATGAAAATAATTAAAAAAAAAATCTTATTAATGAAAAATTAAAAATTTTAGAAATGCTTAATCAGAAAGGAATTATAGGTCAAAAATTAAAAAATCACTTTAAAAATTTTTCACATAAACATTTTTAGGCAATTTTTCATTGAGTAATTTTGCTGGATATTATTCATAAATGTATTACAATTTCTTTAAAAAAAATATCAAAAACTAATGAGAATGAGAAAAAATAAGTTTTTAAATTAGAAAAAAACTTTTTCTTGCCTAATTTTTTGGGGCATTTAGTCTTTTTGACCATTTTTAAAGTTCAGTTTAGCCTCTAATTTTTCATCTCCTGGCAATACTGGCAGACAAATATAGTAAAAATTAATAGGTAATATTGATAACATTTACTATACGTAATATTAGGTATACGTAACATTTTTAACCTAGTGTCTACATTGGGCAAATTTATATCAAAACAAACGTCAAAATCAGTGCGAATATATACAAGGTAACCTTAGTTAAACAGTTGCTTATTATATTGGTTGTTACAATTGTCAAACTGCATATATAAAAAACAATAATGAATACGCCATATTACTGTTTTTGTGCAACTGTTGCCACCTTCCACAAATTCGCGTTAAGTTTGACGTTTGTCTTGATAAAAAATCTCTAATGTAGACACTATGTAATGAATATAATACAAACACCGGCGATCGTAGCACTCCAGAGCCGAATGTTTTCATATACGCGACACGAAGGTTAACAATGCCAAACAATTGAGAGAGTATAAAAGGCAGAAAATAAGGGCTACCAGATTTGCTGTTTTAACACCAAATTTTTGGATTTTTTGTTACAGTAAAGGATGAAATTTTTGATGTGGGATTGAGGAATTTGTTAGGGATATCTAAAATATTTTTGGGATTTATCAGAAAATTATATAGTAATTGCCTCTTTTGTTTAGTTAATAAAATATTTATAAAATTCTGGAGGCATCTTAACTCATTAATATCTGATGGTATCTAGCTGAATTATCGGCTGCTATTTTTAAAGTTTAAAGTGTTGCAGTTTTGTTCCTTTCTTATTTAAATAAGTGTCAAGTGCAATATAAACATCTGGGATATTAATGATAAATATCAGAAAGTTGATTGTGATTTTCAATTTTTCAGGAAAAGAGCAAATACATATTTATGCCATTGGCAATTTCTTAAGGTTTCGTTTTTCTCATATTATCATTTTGATAATATGATACTTTATTTGTAAAATATGTAATGTGAGTTCACTTTAAATTCAAAAAATTTTTTACCCTCGGTTTTAGATTTGGATAAAAATTTGTGAATATGTAGAAGAAGATACACAAGCATGTAAAAGTAATTTTAATTTTGAAATTGTGGCAACTATATTGCTTTGAAAGTGGTTAAAAATTATATTAAAATAGTAATAACTTTCACTGTATAAGATTATTTTGATATATACATACATATTTTTTCTAAAACTAAATTTGATAGCTATATATATATATATATATATATAAAATAAATGCATTTGAATTTTTTTATATTTTTTTTATATATAAAGCCCAATTGGTATTATAAATATCCAAAAATTAAATTTCAGATTGGATTTATTTTTTTATTATGCATTTTTACTATTTTTCATATGATAAATAAGAAGTAATACAACTTTTCGTACTTAAATCGTAATTTTTACTTATAAAAATAAATCTCAGAATCGAATTTTCTAGTATGTATTTTAAAACATTTTTACTCACATCTCAGAAACTAGTCTGCAGTCCACTCTGAAATTTTCTACGTATTTAAAAAAATAAAAGTTGATTTATTTTTAAATAAAATATTTTTCTAAATTTTATTAAATTTCTAAAAACCAAATTCAATGTAGAAAAACAAATATTTTTACATATATTATCTTAATTTTATCGTATACAATAAAAGTTATGACAATTTTAAAGTAACTTTTAACCATTTTCAAAGCTATAGAGTTGCCACAATTTCAAAATTAAAATTAATATAATTCTTTTTACATGCTTGTGTACCCTGCCCTACGCATTCATCAATTTTTATCTAAATCTAAATCCAAGGGTAAATTTTTTTTAAATTTAAAACGGAATTACTCATGTATAAATGTTTCATTACATATTTTTGTAAAAAAATTGTCCTGGAAAATGTTATAATATGCTTCCAATTATACATACTCCCCACAAAGAGTGCCTAATATATCTTTTTAAGAATCTTGTTTCTGCATCAAGTATAAAAAATTATAAAACAAAAGTTTTGCAAAATTTCATCGTTGTACCTAGTTTCCTCTATGTTTTTCCAATTTTAATATGAGCTCAGTTTACTGTGCGGCGAGTCTAATTTTTGTTCAATATTAATTTATGAAATATATTTTTGGGCTTTTAAAATCAATGAAATAGAGGCTTGCCAAAAGATTATTATTGTAAATCGATCACTCAGTTTGATTGCTGAAAGACTCATTCATAAAGAAAAAATAACTCGAACTTATGCAATTTATACAGTGAAAAGTTTTGTTTGAAAATGATATACACAATAACCATACAGATATAAAAGATAGTTTTCTAAATAGTAGGGAGTTTAACCATATATCATCAAAATAATATCTTTTATGATTTTTATAGGAAAACTATGATTTTCATTGCTCAAATTATGATTTTTTGACCAAAGTTTCTGGAAACATTGGTCCGAACTTTGAATCGTTCAGAATAAAAAATATTTTAAATGTTTTACATATTGCACAAATAGAGAAAGAAAAAAATTCCCAAAAATTACGTCACCAATTCTGGCCTGGTTTATTGATCCAATATAATGAATGAATTATTACTTAAAATTTGGGTATAAAAAAATTGTTATCAAAAATTTTTTTCAAGACTGCAAAAGTTAACAAAAAAAGAAAAAAAGAATTGTGTTATTGGATTTTATTTTTTTTAAATATGTTGCACTTTAATGTCATCACTTTTTCATCCATATTGCCTTGACATGAAATATTAAATTTGACAAACTTAACATTTTTAAAAGTACCCATTTTAGTGTTCTTGTTCCTTTTTTAACTTTTATGAAAAAATTCATTTTTCATTTATTTTTTAATTATTATTATTTCTATAATTTCTTCTATATGTTATGTATTGGTAATTAAATTATTTCACCAGAACAAATTAATCGAAAAACTATTACTATGTAAAAATTAATGACTTATGATACAAAATATTTAAGATTTTTGTATAAGAAAACAAAGCAATTTTATTTGAAATGATCGAATTGGAATGAAAATTGGACAGTATGAGTTTTTTTATATTCTGATTACATTGACATTTTTTATATATTTTTTTATTGCTATTTTTTTTAATTTTTCTATACTTTACAATATACATTTTAATTCATTCGAATAAAACATAATATTCTTTGATATCTTACAAACAGTTTATCCTATTCAAACTTGACATCAAATCGTTCTTATTGGAAACTCTTTTATAAAATAAACAAAGTTTTAATAGATATTAATCAACGCGGAGTATACTAGGTACATCTCAGTACTGATTTATTATTTAAACAAGTAAGAAAGATATAGTCGGTCAAACCCGACTATATGATACCCCACACCATTGTGTATGTCCATCAAAATTCGTGGAGGGGTCTTATATTAGACATGTGGACAATTGTGAACCGATACTTTTACTAAGTGTAAAATAAAATATACGAATACAGAATATTACGTAAATACTAACATTTATATGAATTTATGCACTTTAGGGTGATTCCCGAAAGTGGGCTTATATGGGAGCTATGGTAAATTATGGAGCGGTCCTCAGAAAATTTGTCACTGTGATTTCTACTTATATAAAATATATTTGTGTCGAATATAAACTTGATACTAACATATGTGTGTAATTTATGCAATGGTCAATTATAGACCAATTTTTATAAAATTTACAAAACTTCCTTACACAGAATTTTATTAAAATATTACTATACTTAAGGCATTTATGATCGTTAAACCCCTATTCCCGGAGGACATTTGTATGGGAGCTAGGTGAAATAATGAACCGTTCATAACCAATTTCAATAGGATTCAGCCGGCCAGACGAACAGACGGACATCGTTAGATCGACTCAAAAAGTGATTCTGAGTCTATTGGTATGCTTTAAAGTGGGTGTTGGATGATTTTTCTGTGCGTTATAACATCAGCACAAACGCATAATACCCCAACCACCTATGATGGTGTGGGGTATAAAAAAAATATAATTCTGTCTCACTGTACCTCGTACCGATCTTTATAATACTTGGAAATATTGGTTTGAAATTCACTCCAATAATACCAATCGACTCAGAAAAAAATCCCAAAAAACCGGCGAGAATAAAAAAAATAGATTTTTTTTTTAAATTTTGCCCATAAAGGCCACATTTGTTAGAGGTCTGGAAAAGCCGTTGAAAAGTTCTTTGAAGCACATTAAGGTTTCTGAAACTGTATTCTGTTTGTAGATTTATGCTTTCGGATTTTATAACATATAAGCGAAAATCAAAATTTTGATATAAAATCGGACAAATTCGGGAGGGGCTGTTCTTAGTCCTATTAAGTTTTTGAGATTGTTTTTTCCTCTAAAATCATCTCTGTTAAGATACCTTTCAGAAAAGTATAAAACGGTTATATGTTCTTAAATAAAACTTTTTTTTAGAAAAAATAATGTGGACACTTTATAGGGATATATATTGAAAAAACTTGACCAAGGTTTTGCAAAATTGAAACAGTTAAAATTTCAAATGCAAATAACTTGAAAGCTATAGAGATATATAGCACTTGCAAACACGTTTTTCATAGATCTTATTGTGAGCTCTAAGAGGATGTAAAAATATTTGAAATTGGATAAGAAAGTATACAAACATTTGGCGAGCCGTTAAAACTTTTCTATATCAGAGGTACTCTATTTTAAGCCCCAATAGCTCCGCACCTGAGGGGTATGTTTGACCCCCTTCCAAAACATGAAATTGTACTTTCCTCTGCTACGCCTATGTAAATCCAACTAACCGGTTGTTATAACATTAACTCGGTTTTATTGCTTTTAAATTATTTGTATTTTTGCCTATATATGCATGTATTATGTATGTATTTACCAACTATATAATTATTAAATTTAAAAATTTGTTTATTTCAGATCAATATCATGGAAGGCATCATATGTATTAATGCATCGTTAGTATCTACGAAATTTTCAGTTATAATGTGAGCATATAAAAGTGGGTTACTGGCGCTTATTTGGTTATAAGATCGTGTCTTTAGATCACTATCACAAATAGGAAAAACTTTTTTTTTTTTTTTTGATACGTTACTCAAAACCAATGTATTATATGTATCAAAAAGTATATGTGAATTATTTTTTCCTTCTAGCTTGTTAAAGGGCAATAAAAAGACATTGAGCTTAAATATAACAATTAAAAAGGGAGAGTTATTGACGATACATAAAAGTAAATTTAATGTAAAAAGGCTAAAAGAAAATGTTAATACACTTATAGAAGCAAGGTAGCTAAAATTAGTTTTGATTATTGTCGCATGTGTCTTCCTGAATTATGTTGTGTTTTTACATTTTCCTCATAAACATTTTATAGCATAAGCATATGAAATTAAACATTTTTTTCAAATTTATAACTTTAATTCATGTTGACAACTTAAACAAGTTTTTTTTTTATTTTAAAGCAGATGTCACTCAAAGTCACGTTTTTTTTTTCAAAAAAATAAAAGCGAAAATGAAAATGAAATTTCACTTACATCTATCTGCCACAACAAGTATTTGTGTATCTACTGTATGTATTTTTGTATGTAAGGTGACAAATGTAGGAGACATTTGTTTCATTTTTTTATTATTATTTTTGTCTGTCACCCAAAGATAAACTCTAAGAAAATATGCAAGTTTCTATGAAAAATAATTTGCATAATTTTTAATTTGCAGGAAAGAAAAATGACACAAATGAAATGGAAAGTTGCTGCAATAATTCAGTTACCAATATTGTTAACATAATTTTAAGACATTTTGATGAGGTGTACGTGTAATAATCTGAAATGACGAGTATTTTTTAAATAGTCAACTTAGTTAACGACAGGTTTTTGATAAACAAATTGTAACTAAGTTAGGTTTGTTAGAAATTATTTTGTAAATATGATTTTATCTTTTTATCCCATAAAGCACTTAGCAACTTTGTGAATATAATAGTGATATAAATTAATTCTTTATTAGTTTTCTTTATATATATATATATATATATATATATATATATATATATATATATATATATATATATATATATATATATATGGGCCATTATCCATTTTTCATAATAATTTCAGTGTGCTGAATATTTTTAACGGCTACCCGAATTGAAATAATAAAAAAAAATTCTTTATGTTATTTTTGAAATGTATTAGAAATTATAGAAAATTTTTTTAAAAAATTTTCAACGTGACAGATAGTTTCAAAAGTCGGAAAATAGGAGCAAAAATTTTTGATAAAATCAGTTTATAGTGAGGCACATTTGTGCTAAATAACAAGACTTACTAATTTTATTTAAAAAATTTTATGAGCTTTTTGAAAATTACGCTAAAATTGCATTTTTTATTCTTGCAGTTTTATATAGCAAATTGCAATTTATAAAAATCTTGCATATATGCAATATATATAATTAATGGTGACCATAAATTTAAATCAAATGTCGTTGATAGTTGAAAGCAGGACACTTTTGTCAAAACACATTTTGCTAAGACACATCACATGAACAATACGAAATTAATCATAAATGTCATAATTACTAGGTATTTCAAATGTTCAACGGAAATACAGAGGCGCATCAAAAAATTTCGAAGGATAAAAATTAAATAAAATAAATTTAAAATAGTATCACAATACTAAATAATATTTTTTTTAATAAGATTGAAAAAATATATCAAAAAGTTCTGAAATTTTATATACATATATTTTTTTTATTTTATATCGTTTTAATTATTTTTTTAATTATTTAAGTATTGAGAACAAAATGTTCAATATTATTTAAATCACTAATCACACTTTTTTTAATATATTGTTCAGAGAAAGAAAAAATAAAATGATGTCCCTCACTCCTAAAATAATATCAAACATACATATAATAATCATTATTTATTTTTTATTAATTGAAAGCTATTACAACATTTGACATTTAAAGACATCTTGTGACTCTATTTGTGTAATGATTGTAATTGCAACATATGTATATATGTACATTAGGGTGGTCCCCTTTTTATGGAGGTGTTCAGATTTTCGTCTACACCCCATAGAAATTTAAGAATAGCTCAAAAACTAAGGAATACCAAGTTTTATACTAATAGGAAAATATTTAGAGGTGGCTCAAAGCGATCAAAATCTGCAAAAAAAACTGATTCTTGCGCGAGGATCATATATGATTACTGGAAAAATTTGGTATGATACACTACTATTTGTATAAGTCACCAAGATAAAAAGTATATGCTTAGTTTCGCTTCTTTCCTTCAACTTTTGGTTTATCTCTTAATTTGCTGGGGTATATTTGGTTAATAATTACATATTTTACTATAAATTTACTTTGCTAACTATTTCATTACTATTAAGTAAATTTTGATTTTCTACATTTCAGAAAGATAAGGAAAGGTAATTCCAAAAAAATTTCCACCCAGCTCGGATTTTGACCATCTTCGATTTGCTCTTCGTACATTGTATTAACCATCACCATATAGCTAACGCTTAATACTCTATGAACATCTAAATTTGGAAAGCTCGAGCTTTTTTGTCAAAAATGAGCAAAATTTAAGCCTGAATACCTTCATGTGTATTATCAGATTTCAACAAACTTGGAAAGGTCTGAGATTCTTCTTTATTATAAAGTAACAAATAAACATATTCCTGGTGCAAGGACCTCTAAAATAAAAAGAGTATCCTTTATCATTGGATATACTGAAAAATGGTCTTTTAATTTTCATTATTTTTCTACTAATATTAACACTCGATTTTAAACTGGGATCTCAATGAGATCAGAAGTTAAATCAATTTTTCATTACTAACTAGCACATTTTCTATGAGATATTAAGTGGTGTTTAGGCATAATGATATATTTATTGCAATTCGAATATAATAGACCATTATTTATTAATTCCCAATTCGTTAAACCACTTTTTCCCCGGAATAGTGGTTTAACGCATTTAAATATCTTAAATGTGTCGTATTTATGTAAATTTCAGCACACATAATTTTTGTAAACATATAGATCGTTGTACCAAATTATATAATGAACGCTCCATAATTGATCATATCTTTCATAAATGTTCCACTATCTAAAAGTTAGAAACGCCCACAAATCTCACATTAATTAACATTAACATAAAATTATTATATAAGAGTTTTATATAAATATAAATCAACAAACAAAATTTCATAATAAATGGTCCATAATTGGAATAACCATTCCCGAAAATCAATTAAACTGCATAAATCTCACATAAATTTCAATATTAAGATAAAACTCAACACAACAAAGTTTTGTAAAAGTATAGATCGCTCCTCTAAATTTCATAATGATCAATCCGTAATTGACCATGACTCCCGTAAAATTCACATTCCCGAAAAATACTTAAAAGTGCATAAATCTCATTTAAATGCCAATTTCTAAATAAAAATTGACATAAATAATGTTCGTCCCGAATAAGAAACTATTCCGATAATCACGTAAGTGTACATGCAGGGTATTATATGGTCGATCTTGATCAATACTGCTTGTTTTTATCCTTTACTAAATTTATAGTAAAATTATCAGAACGCTTAAAAAGTTATCAATTTGTTAGTAAAATTGTCCTAACTTTTACAGACAAACCGTTATAGCATCTGATCCCATTAAGATCCTATTTTGAAATTTTTACACTATAACGACAAATTTATTGTAAACATAATGTAAAAAAATAATGAAAATTAAAAAACCCTTATTAGGTATATCCTAGGATAAAAAATATTTTTTAATTTTAGAGGTCGTTACACCAGGGAGATATGTGACCTATGATTTTATGATAAAAAGGAATATCAGTCCTATCCATTGATACTAATTTAGTTAAAATCTAATAATGAATATAACAATGTAACCCTAAAATTTATTAATTTTTGGAAAAACTTACAGAAGTGTCCCACTTTAGAGGTCCATAAAATGTGAATCGTAAACAATACGAAACTGATTCATAAGCCATAAAATGCACGATGACTAGTTTAATAAACATCTCGAATAACAAAAAAATAATAATAATAAGCAAAGGTGTAAAATTTTTAAAACTGCAATTTTGGGTCGAAATTTTTTAGAATTACCCGTAACAAACTGTGGAATTTAAAAATATGTAAACTTGGTTTTTAGCCTAGGGGATGAGACCGAGAATCTGAACACCTTCATAAAGGTGTTCAGATAACACAGCACCCATGTACTCTAATGTACATGGGTGCTGTGTAGTTTCCTTTTTTCTACTCTCCCCAAATACGTACATTTTTGTTGCTTTTTTTAGATTTTTTCTTTGCCCATTTTTTTGTATTTAATTTTTAATTTTATTTTTTCGGTTAAAAGTGTACTGTTAACTTTGCAAATAATAATAAATAGTTTTAACATTTGACTGCAATTAACACATAAAGTCGCTGTCTAATGACAATAAGGTGTGGAAGTGCAGCTAAACACAAACCATGTCAATGTATGCAAAATGTTTATATTCATTAAATTCTCAAACATTTTTGTTCATTTGCACATATGGTTTTCCAAGCTTTGATTTATATAGTTCAATAAACTTTTAGCTACTTTACGAAAAATATTTGTCATATTTCAAGTGTTCAAAAATTGACTTTTAAGAAAAACGAATGAAATTATTTTAAATGTTAATAAAATTTAAACAATTGTATATGTGTATGCATTTAACATGCCAATCAGTCAAGGTTTTCAATGGATGCATTTGAGTTTAAGTTAAACAAAATCATGTATGTGTCTTAAGTTTTTTGTTTTCTGCACTTGCCATATTTTACTAGTAGCATGCAAGTCAATACATTGCGCAATTTCTATTAAAACTTCTTCCGCTATTCAAGGTCAAACTGACGTCCAATGTTTAACATGTCAATTTCATATTTACTTGTTTCCATATAATACGTTTTAATAGCATTTGCAATTTTTCTCCCAGGCCTTAAAATAATTTTGCAAAAAAAAAAAAAATGTATTTTTTTGCTTGAGACATAAAATTGATGCGTGCTTGGCATTAAAATTATTTAGATATTTATTGTATAATAAAGGAAATATTATTTAATACATAGTTATTATTTAAAATCTTTAAAGTTAAAAAATAAAAAAAGTTAAAAAAATTTTTCAGTGTCTTCTTCTTTAAAAAATTATTACATAAATAAGTAACTGTAAGTTTTAATCTATTTATGAACAAATAAGACTAAAATACCATCAGATCTTTGTGGCCACTTCTTAGTAAATGTTCAAAAATTTATTTTAAGAACAAAAACTTATTATTTAAAAGCGTAATAAGGCCAAATTTTGACTTATGCAAGTCTTATTTGGTATAATGCAGCAAAAACACATTTGAAAAACTACAAATTATTTAAAATAAATGTCTTAAAATAATAAACAATAAAATTGGAGAGATTCCACTCAACTTCACCACCATGAAACTGGATATGAGCTAATTATTGATTTCATAAAAAAACTTAACAATAAATACCACGAATCTATTCAAAATTCTTCTTATCAAATGATAAGAGAATGCTTACAATTGGCCTAATTGCAGCTTCAAAACAGAAATTGTTAAATTGAAAATGACAAGTGTTCATCCATTATCTCCAGATAATTTCATATATATACCTGTATATTTTAATTTATTTTTCTTTTCAAATAAAGGTTTTTCCTATTTTTTTCTTTAAATAATATTGAAATTGTTAAATTAATAAGTTTTTTCTATTATCAATATTATTCGCTGTGGTATCTATAGATTAAATCTCCCAAATTATAAATTTATAGGCTAAGTATAAGATGTTAATAAAGATGAAATTACAATGCAAAAAAAAGAGGCTAAAATACTCGTAACTTCTGAATTTAAAATATGTTTTTAAATAATCTATAAAAATTCAGATCACACTTAGGTTGTCAAGTAGATAAAATTACAAATTCTAGATAATATTTTTTTAATCCTAAGTATAATATCATTAAACTTCTTTTTAGTTTAAAACTCTCCTTAGCTTGTGAAAAAAAGGAAATACATTGTAGAAAAGCAACAAATATATAAATATATATACATGTATTTCTCTAACATGATTTATGATATCATTTTAAAAGTGTTATTAATGTACTGCCACTCTTTGTTGGTGTATCTCATATGACTATAATTATTTTTAATTTTACTTGTTCTTTAAAGGCCTCCGTACACAGAAACTATGTCAGTTACCACAAACCAATCTAGCAACAGACATTCAAATCAAATCACCAACAAAAGCAGTACAGACGACAACGAAAACACATTTAATTTAATAAATATATTAACACAATTTAGAGGTTTGTTAACTACTGGTTTCAGTTTACCAATAACAGCCAAATTAAAGAAAACTATTAATTTTAGTGCGTGTATAAATTTAAATTTATTTCCTGTTGCTTACTTTTCACCAGCTAGCTCCATGAAATAAAAAAAAGGATGCAGCATAAAAAGATCTATCTAAAATAATAATAAATGTTTTAAACACAAAAATATTGTTAATATAGAAAGTTGACAATAAATCAAGTAAATATAGAAAAAAAATCTCATCTCATTTCGAGATTTAAATGCAAATGCAAAAAGTTAAAATTAGTTTTTCTTTTTCTTCTTTAAATTGAAAAGATTTTTGTAATTTTCCTTTTATAGCTAAATAAAAATAATTTATTATGCAGCTTGTAATTTAATTTCAGCAATTTACAATAGTAGATTTATGTATTTTTCTGAGATTTATCATGATGTATGGGTAGATGTAATTGTAGATTTTTAATTTTAACAAATAAGCGTAAGAAGATGTGTGACTTTAAATTTAATTGATTTTTATGAAGATTGAAATAAAATAGTATGTACAAGTAATTAATCTATTTCATACACATCTAACTTGATTCTATTGTAAACTAAATTTTAAAACACTATATTTTTAAACACTATACTTTTTATATTTTTTATTATTTTAAAACACTATGCTTTTTAGATCATAATTAAAGAATGCGTCCCGAAATATTCCGTGAAAATTGTAAATTTTCGTGTCCCGCTTTCCCGGGAATTTCGTCCGGAATTCCCGAGAATTTTAATAGCATTTAAATGTAAGAAACTTCGTGAACTTTAACAAAAATTTGTATATTTTAGTAATTTTTTGCAGAAAATTAAGCTAAAAATCCAGACAGGAACTGTATCTTAGTGACAATTTCATTAGTATGTTTTTATCTACAATTCATTAGATGATTTATCTAATGAATTGTAGATAAAATATAGGATGAGTCTATGGCATGAAGTCAATTAAACATCTTTACAAAATGTCAGCACTAAAAACTAGCAACTGAAAAAGTATAATTGATTGAAAGTATATTATAGACATTATAAATATACATACGTTATAAATTTGTCTGTAGTATAGAAAACATGCTGAATTTGTCTCATGTAAACTTGACTTAACATTAAGAAAGCAATGAGAAAAAGTAAGCTACAGGAAATATACTCTTTTATAAGGGTTAAAGGGGGCCTTTAAAAATGTGACACTGGAGGTAATTAAAATGTCCCCGGAAAGAATGGAAATACACCAGTCGATCATCAGCCTCATATGGAGACTTCTAACCAATAGGGTTGTAATATCCAACATGGGTGCGTCTACTATTTACAGGGTAGCAAATAGGGATACTCAGCAAAGTGGAGTCCTAGGAGATACAAGATTCCACCTCTCCCACTTGCACGCTTAAACGGTGTTGAACTAAAGGTGTCAGATAGTGCGAAGTACCTTGGGATTATACTGGAATCCAAACTATCCTGACTCCAAATATACAGACCAGGGACTCAAAGGCCGATATTGCTCTATATAGCGGTAAATCCTGGGGATTAAATCCCAGGAACATGAAATGGCTCTTCGACATTGTAATTAAGCCCATATTTATGTATGGAGCGATTGCATGGTAGAAGGCTATGGAGAAATCCACCTATATCGGAATCTTTGATAGGATTAAGCGCTACTTGCAACAGGAGCGCTTCGTACAACTCCATCGAAAGTCTTATTTGTTCTAATGTCCAAACAGATTGCTATTATGACGGCGACTAGACTTAGGACTATAGGTGCATGATAGTGGATTCGGCCATGCGACCGTTCTAGGATTCCTGAATAGTATTCCGTGCAGTATATATTATTGTATTCCCATACCCTTTCTTGGCAGAGACTTCTCAGTATCAATTTCAACTGGTCCGGAATTAAAACCTAGTTCAGAGGACGGGTCCAAATCTGCTGAGGAGGTTGGGGGGAGAGGAGTGTCTATATTCTCATTTATAGGAAAAATATTTCCTTTAAATTGCCAGATCACTAAAGCATTATTCAAGCAGAGATCTTGGCCATAAAGAGGGATGTGAACTGGTCAACATACTATAGGGTATTCGGAGTAGATATCCAAATCTCCCAAGCTGCTATTAAATCGCTCTCGGATGTCTTTTCGAAATCCAGGTTGGTACATGAATGCCGAACATCTCTGAACTACATGACGAGACATTAAAACCTGTAACTGGTCTGGGTTAGGGGTCATCCAAATACCGCGGATGAACAGAAAGAAATGGATCCCTTCTTCAATATAAAGTTATGAATCAACTGGTTGGAGTACCACTTTCGGCCTGCAGATCAATGATTCTTCGGAACTTATAGAGGATTGCACAAGATATATGGATAAATAAATCCACATGCTCAAATATGGCCCTATTATGATGAATCTCGATCTAACTGCATCATGAACTACCGAGGCATAGGTTATAAATTCTGGTAGCTAGCTAGGAGACTAGGGTTTCCTTTTAACGACTTTTGTAGAAGTTGTCAAGATGAAGAAATGGGGTCATCATTTATAACATTTTTACAAATTTTAATTTCTTACGACAAAAAAAAAACGAATAAATAAAAATTTTAATAAAATGAAATTGTTTACGTCCACATAAATTCTGTTTGGAAAATTTACGAAACACAAGTTCATTCCTTTTTTATTTAGCTATCGTTTTATGTAGGTACATATATATCATTAATATTGAAGACAAAAAATTTCATAAAAATATAAAAATAAATGACCGTGTAATGTCCTGATCCATTCATCGTAGGAAGTTACAAACAATTTATTACCGTTTGAGTTCACGTTTGATTCACACCGGAGGAATACTATTAGAATTATTAAATTTTACTTTTGTGTGAATTTTTAATAAATATAATTTTTAAAGAGATTTACGAAACTTGCTTAAAAATTATTTGAATAATATCAATCTCTGAGTAAATATTTTTTTATATAATTGCTGATATCTGTCGCAAATACTATATTACTTTATGGTAAATATCTTTTAAATTAGACCAACAATATTGCTTAATATTGTGTCTATATCCAAAAAATATTTCCACGACCTATACTATGTCATTTTTCATTCGAGTTGATTAATCACTATATTACGCAAATGATTAAATTTCCTTTTCTTAGTGCATTTACAATCTTATTTTAAATGTTCTCTTGCAAAGATTCATAACCTATTTAGGTCTCAGTTGTTCAACTAATGAGAATATTTATAATTAAAATTTTTATCCAGGATTCAAGGATCCCGGAAAGTCGAAAAATATTTCCCGCTCTCCCGGGAAATCATAAATTCCAGGAAATTGCTATCCGTAATCATAATTTAACAAATGTATGAATATCAGCAGTCAATTATGGATCCATTGTTATGATATTTGGAACTATGATTCCCGCTTATACACAACTTATTTGCGTAAAATATTATCATGATACTTTATGTAGAATTTATGCACGTTAAAATTATTTTCGAAAGTGAGCTTCATATGGGAGCTTATTTAATTGTGGATCGATTTTAGTAAAGTTTGGCATACTGATTAACGCTTATATTAAATTTATTTTAAAACAAGTGAAAATGCTATATTCGGATATGCCGAATCTTGAGGCAGTATATTCATCACTTTCTTTTATAAATTATTCTTCGGAAAATAGTACTATACTAATTTACTTATTATGTTTTAAGTGGTATAAACTTGGTTCTAATGAAGATTTAGTATTGTACATACATATGTATATAAAGTATTTGTATGAAGAAAGAAAATGTTGCAAATGTACCTACCTAAAATTAACGAAAAATATGTTTTAAACCAAAATATTTCGGTTTAATTATTTCACTCACGTGAGCTGAACCATTTCTAAAACATCTCCAAAGATATTGTTTTCGATCAACAGTGTACATAATTTTTAAAATTTTGTAAAAAAATAAAAAAATGCAACATATGATAGACAAATGAAGTTTAATACATAATAAGTAGAAAAAAATTTTAAATTAGTTTTCATTATCGCGAAATTAAAACTTTAGTAAAATTTTCTAATATTTTATTATATTTCCGGACCATAATTGGTTAAGTTAATTTTTATGTCAAATAAATGGTTAGTTAAGAAAATAAATGTCACCAAAAGCATACATTTATCATAAAAACTATAAATTCGTATAAAATACTAACAAAATTTCAAAAATATCTTTAATTCGTTTATTATCGCGGTTTAAAGGAACTTATTATATTTTTTATAAATTCATCTATATTTAAGTATAATAAATACTTGCGTGTGCCTTATTTGTAAAAATTGCTATCTTAACCTTTTGGGAACAAAATGTATAAAATTGACACTCTTGCTGTTAAACAACGATTTAACGAAGCGATTAGGGGACCGTTTCTCTGATGTTGAAAAAGACTAGGTAAACAAACTAAAACAAAGTACAATCTTCTAGTTATAAAGATTTCTCCTCTGCATAATTTACTAATAATGCATAATGCTAATAATTGGCGATGCTTTTTAAAGATAGTAATTTAAGTTAATTAATTAAAAAGTGCTAAAGAAAAATTCTAACATAACTAAGAATACTACAGTTTTATTTTTACAATTAATATTATGAAACATATCACCATATATAAAATTTATTAGTTCTAAACACGGAAAAAATGTAATAAATTAGAAATTATAAAGTAAAATAAATATGTGTCTATACTTTTTCTTCACTGTGCTAAAGAAAACTCCAAAAATTGTCAAAACCATTTCATATTTATGAATTTTATCAAAGCAACATCATTTTTATTTATTTCTAGATGTTAGCAGATAAACTTTTAATAAATACATCTACATATTTCTCCCTATCGATGTATATAGCTTGAAATATATTGAACTATTTGTTTAGAATTTTAAAACAGTAAGTTTATCAACATACATATGTTGCCATGTCGTGTTGTGTTCGCTGGAGACCAGTATTGCCTTTTTAAGGCTTAATCTAGCCTTTCTATTTTGGTCTTGGCCTCAAAATTTTCGTTTTAGCTTCTAGCTTTTTTCTAGCCTTTTTCAATCTTAAAATTGACTTAAAAAGGCTAAAATGTTAGTATTTCAGCAACGAAGAAAATAGCTTCTTATTTACTATTACTAATTTTATTTTTATAGAATCATCCATTTAGGCATTTTTGTGTATTTATTCACAAATAGTCGCATATTTAAAGTCTTAATCCACTATTCCAGATGGACATTTGTCTTGTAGCTGTAAAATGGACCACCCATAACCAATGTTAATAATTTTCATTACTGTACCAAAATACTAATTCGTGCCAAATTACTACCTGTGATTTGTTTACAAGATTAACTTGAACAAATAGCCAGTCGGGCATTCAGACTATGAATTAACTCGAACGGTGTACTTTAAAGTAAGGTTCGATAATTTTTTCGGTACTTTACAAAAACGTCTTCAAAATCAGAGCTTCGAAAGAAATTATTAAATCTTACCCTAATAGTTTTCCATTCCATCCATTCAAAGACTTATTGGAATGGAATTACTTTTATTTAATTTATTCATAACGAGTTAATTGATTATTTTATTACGAAAATTAGTTTTATAAGTTTAAAATAACGATTTTATAATTTTGTAGGTTGTAACGTATTAGCAATTTTCAGTTTATGACGTCTATTCATTTAAGTTCGATTAAAATCTCTTAATTGAAATTTATTATGTTCTGTATAACGCTACCGCTCTTTTATTGTACACGGAAAATTTTTTATAATTTATAATTTAATTGCTGTTAAATAATTTATTTTCTGTAATGAAAACTATAATGTTCAAATGTTTAATATATTACCAACATTCGTAATACAATGTTTTGAATGTATTTATACAAATTATGCAATTAACTTTTAGAAGCAAATTTTTTACTCATATTTACACATATTCTGTAAATTTAAATGAAATTATACTATCTTAATAGTAGTAGTTTTACATGCATTTTATATAGTGTAGTAGTCTATGGAAGTCGTGTGCGATTTAAGTAATAAAAAACAACTTGAATATCCACAAATATGCCCTTGAATATTTCTGCCGAGTAGTATTTTGACTGCATCTCTGGCATTTCTGCTTGATACTTTTTAAAATCAATTAAAACTGTAAAAATAAAAATTTCCCGGTATCAAACTTAAAATCGTAGCATAACATTATATTTTTTCCTTCCAGTGTCCAAAATAATGTTCTGAACCTCTGTAGATCTTGCATGAAGCACAACGATGCAAGTAGTTTTCAGAATTCTTTGTAGCTGATCTACCATATATATATATATTTCTTACAAGAGATGCGAATTTTGCGAATAGTCTGCACTAATTGATTAAAAATAGTATTTTATTTCAACATTTATATATAAAAAAAAATAAAAAAAAAATAAAAGACTACTTAACTCGGTTGTAAATTTTTAGAAAATTCTTTTATTTATATTAACTTATGTCTTTTTTCTACATTTTCTAAAGTAACATTCATGATTGAATTTTTATACTTATTTTGGAATATGTAGTTTTTATAGATATAAATATAATTTTCTTTGTATCTAACGTAGGGTGTACACGAGAGATTTTTCTATCATGAAAAACGTCAATTTCTAATCATGATAAGAATTTACATTTCTGCTTGATACTTTTTAAAATCAATTAAAACTGTAAAAATAAAAATTTCCCGGTATCAAACTTAAAATCGTAGCATAACATTATATTTTTTCCTTCCAGTGTCCAAAATAATGTTCTGAGCCTCTGTAGATCTTGCATGAAGCACAACGATGCAAGTAGTTTTCAGAATTCTTTGTAGCTGATCTACCATATATATATATATTTCTTACAAGAGATGCGAATTTTGCGAATAGTCTGCACTAATTGATTAAAAATAGTATTTTATTTCAACATTTATATATAAAAAAAAATAAAAAAAAAATAAAAGACTACTTAACTCGGTTGTAAATTTTTAGAAAATTCTTTTATTTATATTAACTTATGTCTTTTTTCTACATTTTCTAAAGTAACATTCATGATTGAATTTTTATACTTATTTTGGAATATGTAGTTTTTATAGATATAAATATAATTTTCTTTGTATCTAACGTAGGGTGTACACGAGAGATTTTTCTATCATGACAAATGTCAATTTCTAATCATGATAAGAATTTACAACATGTAGACCAAATTTATTAACATTATTGTAGCGTTAAAATATAATTGTTACAGCTCAAGAGAAGGCAAATTTCTTTTGGTATCAAACCTCATTTTGTTGTTGTTGTTTTTTTTTTGCGTTTATTTTTTTAAGAAGAAGAGCAATTTTTCATGACAATCTCCATGAATTAATTATTTGGAGCAAAAATAACACAGAATACAATGAAATTAAAAAAAGAAAAAAAGTAATTTATTATAATAAAATTTTATCTATGTGTTCTCATATCTATGCTGATATATAAATAAAAAAATTGCAGTAGTTCTGCCGACTTTTTGCCACTTGTTATGATAGAAAAATTTCTCGTGTATACCCTGCGTAAGAAATGGAATAAAAATATATTTCAAAATAGTATGACAAATATAAAAACTAAACTGAAAGGGAAAATTTACATAATTCCATATACAAAAGAGAAATTCTAAAATTTAATTTTGAATTTCAGATATCTTTAACAAAACGTCATTAATTTTTGTACATTTTGGTTTTAGAAATATATCAAATAATTTTTATACAAATTTTGGAATTATTTACACGAAAATTTATTCGAAATTATTTACCTACAACTGGTATTTCTAACCGATTTTAACTTTGTTTATCTTGTTTGATAGATAATTATGTCTAGATTGCAATTCCTTTACAATAAATTGCAAAGCAGTTGATAATAGCAAAAATGTTTTCAAAAATGTGAAAAAGTCAAAATTTCATTTACAAATTCACCCTACAAAATTCAGGGTCGATGCGTCACGTGTTAGAGACAGCTGATCACTCTAATAATTTGCACATTATGTTTTTACATCAAAAATAACAAGAACTCCCTCTCTTGCAGTTAAATTTTGAAGTTGACTTCTTTTGGAACAGTCTAATATGGAGCTAATAAGTTGCTTTATAACTCGGGTCCCATTGATCGTCAAACAATTTATAACGGGAATAGTTGTCAACCGTAGCCTCCTTCAGTCTGCACTATATGTTTAATTTTCACGATAGCTTAAAGTCCAAAATAATGTATACAATTTTGTTTGCATTTACTATATTTACACTTTCTAGAAGTTATCAATATATATGTCTAGAAGACTGACAATATGTACTGCTTGATTTCAAATAATCTGTCTGTAACTCTTACGACAATAAGCAGAGCATATTCTATAAAACGTTTCTGTGTACATAGATCTTATTTATATTCTATTGGAATTTAATTCATGCTATTGTTATAAGAAAAACATGAGAATTTTGTTCCGGGAAATATTTTACCAAAAACTAATTGCATTGTAAAGAAGAGTCATTAAATACCTACTAATAGTACAACATTTCTTTACAGTTACTTAAACCATGTGTAGTGTTAATTAATTATAATATTTATACAGTTGGACTTAAATGACCATAGTTATTTTAAACAGTTTAAAACAAGCCTGGCTTAGCTGCACCTACTTATTTTCAACAACATTTAAAACGTCATTCCCTTTATGCTATAGCAGCAACTAGTGTTTGGTAGTTAGATATATGTAGGGTTTGGGGTCCGAGAATTCCCGTCAAAATGTCGTCAGGAATTCCCGGAAAACGGGAAATTTAATATTAATTTAATATGTAGTTCTAAAATCCTATTGCAAATATATTACTGTTTTAACGCCTCAATGAAAAAAATTACATTATTATACACACACACTACTTACTAAAGGCATTTTTACATGCTAATACTGAATGTTAAGAATATTGAGATTCGATACAAAAGTGATATTTTAAATTATTCAAAAACATTTGATTTTCATATATATCAATAACGTATTTATACCCCACACCACCATATAGGTTGTGGTATTATGCGTTTGTGCTGATGTTTGTAACACCCACCTCAAAGTATCGACTCAGAAACACTTCTTGAGTCGATCTAACGATGTCCGTCTGTCCGTCTGTCTGGGTGAACGGCTAGCTGTCCATGCAAACCTTGTACACAAAGTACAGGTCGCAATATTGAAGATAATTCAATGAAATTTGGCACGTAGGACAAAGCTTATTGAAATTGATTATGATCAGTCCATTATTTCATCTAGCCCTCATACAAATGTCCTCCCGGAATATGGGTTTCACGATCATAAATGCCTAAATAAGGTGTAAGGAAGTTTTGTTTAAGTATCAATCTTTGTGCCAAATTTCATGAAGATCGGTCAATAATTGACCATAGCTCCCATATAAAACCCTCTTCCGAAAATCGCTTTAACATACACATGTTAGTATTAAGTTTATATTCGACACAAATAAGTTTTATATAAGTAGAAATCACAGTGACAAATTTTCTGAGGATCGTTCCATAATTTACCATAGCACCCATATAAGCCCACTTTCGGGAGTCACCCTAAAGTGCATAAATTCATATAAAAGTTAGTTATAACGTAATATTATGTATTCGTATATTTTATTATACATTTAGTAAAAGTATCGGTAGACAATTGTAGTCTAATATAAGACCCCTCTACGAATTTTGATGTACGTGCACAATGGTGTGGGATATCATATGGTTGTTCTTGACCGACAATATCTTTCTTACTTGTTTTTTCTATATTATCAAAACTAAGATTATAAAAGTATTTTTTAAAAAAATAAAAAGAATACCGTCTGAAGTACTCTCTATAAAATTTTTTGACATACTGATAAAATACGAAGTATTTTTTCTCTTCATAGAATGTGATAAGAATTTATTGAAATTTCAAAAGAGTTTAAATTTTTGATTTTTAATTGTATTATTGGTCTGTGGAAATGAATACTAAATAAGTAGAGCTTCGAAAATATTCACTATTATAAAAAAAAAAATTATTAAAAGTTTTTGCATGTGTCTTTTGAGACATATATCATATGCAAGCAATAAATATGTAAAGTAATATATATAAATTTTAAAGCCTCTAAACTTAACTGAAAATTTTAAAACGATTAACAGAACCAATTTTAAATATTTCCTAGAATTGTGTTTTGGATCTCCATATTAGAAAGAATTAATTAATAATATTAGATGAAGACAAAATGGAAATAAAACGATAAGAATAACTATTTGCATTGAAACTTGTATATAATACCATAGATTTTTTTTTTTAATTTTTGGCAAGAAAAATTAATTAACCTAAAAATGTGAGATATACAATTTCTAATATCACTTACAATAGGTACTTATTTTATTTGTATGAAATATTTAAGATTTTTTAAATCTTGAAAGATGCATCATACTTTAAAATTAATTTATTTTTTGTTAAATAATTATGATTTATAATGTTGTTTAATATTCTTACAATTTAAGTTTTTTAATATAAAACTCACGGGAATTCCCGGGAAAAGAAATATCACGGGAAACCCCAAACCCTAGATGTATGAATGTATGTATTTTTTCCACCATTTAATCTTAAAATATGTGTGAATAAAAATGTTTAAAAGCATACATAAATGATTTGTTTTTGTGTTTCTTCTATGTCTTAGGTGTCAACATTAAAATGTTGAAAATATTGTTAGTCAGTCAGTTGGTCATAATTTCATACAACCTGCATTCAAGGTAACCAATATAATCTAAAACTAAAGTTTCTCTTATCATACTTAAATGTGTGGCTTTTTAACCAACCATCAGTTCATCCAACCATCCATCCATTCAGCTATCCATCCATCTATCTATCGAATCTTGTCAGCCAGCCAACCTGACTGCCTTCAAACTGACAAGTCATTTAAACATTTATATTTTATATGCAGTTAAAGTGAAAATGAAAGTTTTTTTCTGAAAATTTTTCTAACTAAACTACGCATATATTATGAAAATGCAATTTAATTATTAAGCATTTTCGCGCCAATTTAATAAAGACATAATGTTTGTTATGTGTGACATTAGTGGCTGTAGAGTAGAAGTGGTTGTGACTATAGCTTTGGGAGTAAATAAACAGTGGTGTTGGCGTTGGTGATGATGCTGATGGCGAAGAAATTTTGATTTAATATGTCAATACGCCGTAAAGTGTTTTGAAAAGTTTATCATTTAATTAAAAAAAAAACACTCAAAAAAAGACAAAGTAAAACAACAAACTTTCAAAAAATATGTTTATTGACCAATCCTTACAAGAAGTTTAGTCTTTTCTTCGTAGTAGCAACTAAATTAAAATTTCGTTTGGTTGTCAAATCGTTATTTGTATATAAATGCACTTACAAAAAACTTCTGCTAGCTGAAGCTGAAATGTGAATTTTAAGAAAAGTAATGGTTAGGCTTTTTATAGGAATTGAAGTTCCATCTTTAAAAATAAAAATGTTTTGATTCAAAGTAATGGATTTTTGGCCTTAATTTATGAAACGAAGAAACTATTGGATATTGTCTTTCTGACATCTTTCTGACTGTCTGCCAAGCAAATAAGACAGTTACTAGGGGAATTATAGAAGTTATTGTTGACACATCATCATCATCCCATTTTAACTGAAATTACAATCTTTACAAAATAAAAAAATTTACATGGCAAATTAATATTAATTTAAATAAAACTTTAGCCAACCTTATTTAAAATTTCACCTTCTATGGAAAGTGGGCCCGCCAACATTGACCCTTGACCTATTTGTGCAAAATTTCGCTGTCGTACATGCTTTAGTTTAAGAGATATAGGCGGAAAAATCTGAACTTTAGTTTTGGCCATTATATGAGAGAAATATTTTAGTCAAACTTCGTCCCCCTAGATGACGGATAGTCATAGTTAGATCGACTCAGAATCGTACGAGGACACACAATATATATTCTTTATGGGGTCTTAGTCGATATTTCGGCATGATGCACACGGAATGACAGGCCCAAATACTACACATCTTCTTTGACGGTAGGGGTAAAAAAGGTAAAGAAACTCGAAAACTATCTAAGATGAGTAGAGACGCTGTTGAGGAACTGGCAAATAACAGTAAATGAACCCAAAAGTGATCACGTTACTTTTACGTTCAGGAAGGAAAAATGCCCTCCTGACACATTTGACAATGTAAACATCCCATGACATGTGACATAGCTTGGCATACATTTGGATAGAGGTTTTATTGGTAACTAACTCAAGTATCGATCTTGTTATACCTTGCTCTTAGGAATCAAAGTATCACCAGACACGACCGAAGTTCTTTCTTCTGAACCGTAGCCGTACCCGTGATTAGCCGACCGAGAGCCGAAGTATTTATCTCATCGGATTGTATTTTATGAGCAAAGCCAGTGGTTGCGAAGAATTTATCTCGCCAGATTGGATTTAGCATTTAGTGTGGCACATACAATTTTATTTAGCCGATTAAGAGCAGAAGAATTTATCGCATCGGATTGTATTTCGTTGTCGAACCCTGTATTTAACTGACCGAGAGCGTTTATCTTGTCGGATTGTAATTTACCATATTTATAATTCTAGTTAGCCGATTGATCTTTTAACTGAAATCAATATCAATCACATGAGATTGTAACTAGTAGCTATCGTTTCCCATTAAATTCTAGTTGGTAGACTGAGAGCCGAAGAATTTATCTCAGCGGATTGCAACGTAATAGTGAATTTATTAAAAGTATTTATTAGCCCAATTAGCCATATAATCGTAGACAACCGAACGAGAGTAAAAGTGTTTGTCTCATCGGATTTGTTTAGTATCTATCACCTTTCCAACTGAGGATTAACATTGCAAACACTGTTAATTGTTTGAAGAATCTGGACAGACTGAGTATACGACCAGCTGCAAACAAAAAGTAAATTACAGTGAGAGCATCCTAAAACTAATTTGGGCGTATGGAATCCAAAATTGTTAGGACCCAGACAGAAGACATAGTATATAAGAAGTGAAAATATACACAAGGACTTAGAAGTATCATTGGTAGAAATCAAATTTATGAAAATTTGTGGAATATAACTCATAAAACTACAACTTCACTCAAACCCAATAGTAAGATAACATATCAGAACACAAATATCATCAAAGCTTCTTAGAGGCGATCTACTAACCTAGTATGTTGAGACGTATTTGCCTTCTTAGTTCTCAAATGAAAACTTGTAATTAGTTTAATTTTTGTTATAGTACTTAAATAAATATTTTTAGGCCAAAAAATTTTGGAAGATATAATAGATAAAGAAAACCGGTAAAAAAAAATCGAAATGTCGGTACATATTTCTTACTGGAATTTAGCTTTCGGAAGTGTCACTGGCTGATCTGTTTTGAGTACAGGTAGGTTCTAAGAAAACTGTGCATGGTCATCTCAGTGAACCCAAGATTAGCAGCGGAAAACCATTGTAACTTAACCCTATAACTTTTGTCACCAGTTTTTGTCTCAACTATTTGGAAAATTTCTTTTACATATGTAAAAGTCTAGCAATTATTAAAAAAAAGTTTTATTCAGAGTGTAAACGTATATCGTAAGTACTACTTGTCACTTTTATATCAGGTGTGGCAATTTTCCTTTTTTAATTGTTTGCAATTTCATACCAAACGTTGTTAACAACAACAAAATAAATAAAATAAAAAAAGACAACTACAAAACTATAAATCTAGCTATTGTTTGGATTTCGTCTATGATTTTTGAACAAAAATGTTCATGGGTATTGTTTGTTTGTTTGTTTTTTTTTTTTTTTTTTTTTTTTTTTTTGACAAATAATCTTAAGTTTTTGCTTTTTTCTCTCCCAATAATATGCAAATTGGCCAACTAACAACAACGATAACAACAAGTGTGCCAGGCTGTTTCTTTAATTTTTTTTTTATCTTATTTTTTTTTCTTCTTATTTTAATTTTTTTTTTCTTTTTGCGCTGCCATAAATCTCAATGAAAATTGAAAGCCATAATTTGTGCAACTGTCAATAAACTATTTTAACTTGTATGCAATTTTTATGCATGCTCAAACATTCATTTAAGTTTTTTTGATATGTACTCATATGCATGAAGTATGTACGTATGGATTCATGTAAATATGTAATTTAATGCCATAGCATGCCATACATTATATTTGGAATCATATTCTCAACGGCTATTCAAAACGTGGGTCTACATAATTTGGCTTGAACTAAAATAATATATTCAGATAAATTCGTATGTATGTATTTCAATGTACTTAAGAGTATAATATGTGCATGTAAATATGTTTATTTATTGCAAATGTGTGGGCGCAATTACTTCCGTTGATTAGATTTTTTATTCAATAAAATAAATATATATATATATGTACCTAATATATATATATTTATATATTTAAATGGCCGGCAAAAATTTTAATTTAACAATTATTTTTATTTTTTGATATGTAAATATGTTGATTTGTATTTTTGTGTTTTTTTTTTTTTATTTTTATTCATCAAGAGCAAAGTATTCAAGTGCTATAAGATACAAGATTAATTTTATTAAGTATTTCTGGTAATTTCAATATACGTATTCATGACAAACTTGCAGCGACAGCAATAAAGGTATGTATATGTAGTTAAAAGAAAGGACCGATATACATTTTAATGTAAACCAGTTATCAATATTAAGATTATCTCATAACTTCAAAAATAAATTTGTTATTTAAACGGTAGCTTTTATTTCTTGAAGTTAGATTATATTCTATAAAATCTTTTAATTAAAACAATATATCTCAAATTTTATTTATGTAGCATTACCAGCTAGTGGTTGCCACTTTAGCCTTTTAAGGCTAAATATAGCTTTTTTATTTTGCTTTTAGTCTCAAAATTTTTTATTTTAACTTCTAGATTTTTCTTTCTTGAATTCTTTTTTCTGTTTTGATTCTTAAAATTGCCTTAAAAAGGCTAAAATTTTAGAAGAAAATGATTTCTTACTTACTTTTACTAATTTTATTTTTACAGAATCATTCACTTAAAATCTTTTTATTAATTCGCATAAAAAATCGAGATTATTTATATTTTATAAATTTTCGCTTTAGTCTTCAAATCAAATATAACTTAGTTCTTTAAATGGAGTTACTTAATCAGTTGGTATAATTATTTTTTAATAAGTTTCATTAACCATAGAAACTATATATAAATATAATTTAAAAAAATCTTATAAAAGCGAAAAATCACCCAAGAATTTCAGAATTATTAATCAAAAAGGAATTATAATTCATAAACGACAAATCACTTCAAAACATTGGGTCATTTTTCATACGAAATATAATCCAAATTTGTATAGGAATTTTGTGGTTGATTTTTCATTAGGTTAACAACTTTCCTACGTTTTATTTATAAATTTATTACAATATGTCTTTAAAAAAATATCAACAACTAATGAGAACAAAAAAAATAGTTTCCTTCTGGCCTTTTTTTGGATTTAGCATTTTCTGACTTTTTAAAATACATAAATAAAGCATTGCTACCATTAAAATAAATGGAAGATAATAATGTTTTTTTTTCTATTTTTTTTATTTTTTAAGTTTTATTTACTCAGTTATATGGTTTTACTAATAATATAATAAGGAAGGTATAATCATTAGAAATTATGTTCTCAATTTTATTTACCCTAAAAAGTAAGTCACTTATAAAACAAAATAAAATTGAAAAATTCAAAACAAAACATCAAAAATTAAAAAGAAAAATCCTTCCAACTGAAAATAAAAATTTCATGTGATTAAATTTTATAAAAAAAAAGCAATAAATAGCTATGAAATTTATTGTGTGAAATTTACAAAAAGGGAATCCTGATGTTGAAGGAATAATTAATCTATGCAAGAAATATTTAAAACTTCAAGTGCAAACAAGATATTTTACAATTCTTTTATTCGTCTTTAAATTTTTCTACCATAACAAGAATTACGAATGGCAGCTCTCCCAAATGATTCTAGCTTCTGTAGTTATATAATGGTTTTACTATAACTGTAATACTGTTTACGGAGAAACTTTTAGTTTGGAAATAATACAGCAGCTTTGTAACCTTTGAAGACATCGTAATAAAGTTTTACATAAATATAGTTGAGAACATTTGAATTTATGGAATTTTAAACCAGATACATATGTACGTATTTATATTAAAACTGTTTCTATTTTATTTTCAATTTCTTAGAAAATCCAGCTGATATTTTAAAAATATTTCCCTACTCTAGGAGACCACTAACGTCCATGCCACTGTGTCGTGAGTGTAGACAAAAATAAAAAAAAAAAATACACACTAAATTTTGGAAAAGTGGTAATATCATTTTACAAAAGACATTTTAATTAAGAAAAACCAAAAAAACTCTTAAAAAGTTGTTCCTTTCAGAAGTTATGAGGGCTCAAAGTTGAAAGTTTTTGTTTTGTAATTAATAATTGGATATAAATTTAAAAATAAGCAAATGCTTATAAATTACTTATAAAGCGCTCTAATTCTACGCAAATTCTTTTTGTTCTATTATTAAAATAAGGTTAGACAACTTTTTTATAAAATTCATAGGTCACATTTGATTTACCGTTATTTTGATCAATTGGATCATTTGATTCAAAGATTTAATATTAAATAAATTAAAAAAAAATACCAAAAAAAGACTTTTTTTGTACTTTAAGAGGTAATTAAAAATGTGCCAAGATTTCATAAAAGTTATTTTCCCTTCCATCTATATTTTTTTTTTTTTATTAATTTCTTTTATCGTCACAGGCTTAAAATATGCAATTTGTTTATATTACATACATAATGCTACTCTGAATCCAGCAATAACATTTATAACAAGATCGTTTAAATCAAAAATAATAAAGAGTCCTAAATTTTATTTAATACTACAATATTCTTAAGTGAAAATAAGAAAATTCCAGTTTAAATTGAAAGTGTTATTTATCATTAGGGATTTCATCACTCCACCAACGTCTTTGGATTTTGATATGCCAGTTGACCAATAAGAGAATTTCTTTATATATATATATTCAACCGGTTTTTTCGGTTTAAGTAATATCGGTTTTTTTAAAATGTTAATTTTTCGGTTTTAAAAATAGCATTTTATTTCAAAAACAAAAAAATGTTTTTGTTTTCGAATGTCGAATAATCCATTTTTTTTTACACAAAAAACTGGTTTTAAAAATAACATTTTATTAAAAAAAAAGTGAATGGAAATTTAGGAAACAAATTTTTTAACTGATTAATATTCATAAAGTTTATTTCCTGTTATATTCTATAAGTTTAAACAAATATTAAGGTAATAGTTATCTTGAATGAAATTTCCCTTTTAACACCTATAACATTCTTACATACAATTTAAATATTTTAGGGTTTCAATATTTCGTCAGCAAAAATACAGAACAACGTAATATCATTTTCAATAGCTTGAAAGGGGGAACAGAAACTTCCTAAAATATTGTTGAAGCATATTTTTTATTTGTGTTAAATATTTTTCAAATTATGCATATAGGTACCGTTTTTTGTATGTCCATTTTCTCAAACCAAAAAAAAACATAACATCAATACAAATTTTAGCAAAAATTATAATTACCAAGATTTTGATATTTTCGTGGTAGCAAATGAAGTAGTAGTGAAGTCCGAATATTTTCATTTATAATGTTATTATTATTATTTTTTTTAAATTATATCATTATTTTCTGCAAAAAAAGAAATTTATTTTACTAAACAAATAACTTTGTAATAAGAAGAAAATTGAAAATCTAAATTCGTTTAAAAAAATCATATATTTTGTTTAAATATTTTTTAACAAATGTCATGTTACGTTCCTTTGACTTATCAAAATTGTTCACTTGCTTTTAAGTTGTTTTGCATTTTTGGTGACGATTTCTAATAATACTTTACTTCATTTTTAAAGGAGTAGTATTTGAAAGAGGTATACATGCAAAATCTATTTCGAAGAAATTGAGATTCGCTTTTAGCTGTAGTTTCTGTACATATTTATTATATAAAATTTAGTCTAATTTTTGGTGATTACCTTAATTAAAATTTGTTTCTTAAAGTAATTATACTTAATAAATTTTATCTTGAATATTATAAGATTTGATGAGTTTTTAAAGAAATATAGTATGTTGATGGAAATATTTATTTCTGCATAAAAAAGGTTATCTGGACGGTTATTTAAAATTCCAACAATTCGAAAACCGATTTTTTCAAAAAGTCAAATAATCGATCACACTATAAAATGCATGAAGAATTTATTGAAGTTAAGAAAATATTTAATGATTTGTTTAGTTTTTAAGCTATTTTAAAGAGAAGTATCTAAGTTTGGAGTTAGAATACCAGCCACTTGTTTTTAAATCGAACGTCATTCGATTACTATACTGTTAACCGGTAACGCTTTATGCTGCTGCATAAAATTATGCTGAAAAAAATACGACACTATGATAAGTAAAGCATGGGTAAATATCAAGAGGCTTTCAGTTTACTTTAGCACATTTTATGAAGATTGAGTTCCTTAAAGTGTTGGGATTATTTATTAATTGATAAGAAACGCACATAAAATACTAAAATAAGACAGAAAATGATTTACGGAGTAAGAACACTCATTCCAATCAAAAAAAAAAAAAAAATTGGTTTCTTTACATAACATTTAATATATAAAATATTTACGACCAAAGAAAATGTGTTACCCCAAGAAATTTTTGGGTTGTATAAACATGTAACATGTCATTTATATTTTATAGAGGAGTACAAATTAACTCTCTAATTTGCACCCCCGGGAGTTTTAATTGGTTCAAAAGATTAAAAATTTTATCTTTCCCCGAAACCACCAAAATTGCCTAGCCAAAAAATGTGTAGACAGAAACTTTCAGCGAAGTCTAAATTATTCGAGTATTCGAAGAATCAAATATATCATCTGCCATCTCTGCCTCAAGATAAAAACATCGTGTTAACTTTTGCTAGGAAGTGTTAATTGAATTTTTAAAATAAAAAGTGTAGAAAACTTCTCAAATTTGTTTAATTTTCTTTTGTTTGGCAACGTTACATATAAACGAATGACTATTAGTACGAATATTTAATCCAGCTCACTGTCTATGTACAATGAAGCTTTGAGTGTTATAAAGGACACAGAATTCCAGTTTTATACGCACGAGTTGAAGGATGAAAAAAGTTTAAATTGATTTTATTTGGCATATTAGAACTGAATATAAACACAATCAGCGAAAAATTTATCAGCTGTAAAGGAGCTAGAAACAAAAAGATTTAGTGTAGATGGCGCGCTCTATCTTATCGAATTTTATCGTCAACATGCTTCAAAAAGAAAGGTTATGAAATTAAGATATTTTTGAAATTTTTCTGTAAACGTATTCCTACAAAACATTTATATTCTAGGGATATTTTTATTCTTCTGCAGGATAGTATCAAATAACTAGAAATTATCTTAGATAAAAAAATATCATTTAAAAAACACGTACAGTATATATGTGATGAAGCGATCAAATGCTACCGTACACTTTATTCCTTACCCAACGAAAGACCTAAACTTAATTTAAAAAACCAGATCCTTATTTACTAAATGTGTATTCGACTAATTTTGATCTACGGATACCAAGTCTATTTTTTTTTTAAAGATGCTAAAATTTACATAACAAATTACAGATAAAACAAAATAAAAATCTGAAAATAATTCATAACCTTCTACTGATCTACTAAATATAAACTTTAATCATAAAATGTTTAATTCATTTGCAAAAGAATTAAACATTTAATATTATTTAATGAAAAATACAGAGCGTCTAAATACGAAATAATAAGAAATTTGCTAAACAATCACTAAAACTCTTTTTTACCTAAAGAGTAATAATAATGGATGGATTTTAAAATTTTTTATAACGTTTAATTATGTACAAGTTTTTTTTTACAACTTTTCCTTAATACTGTGATATTAGTAGATTCTATATTTAATTAAAGTCAATAATAATGATCAATAATAATAATAATAATAATAATAATAATAACAATAATAATAATAATATTATTATAATAAAGAATCAAATATAAAACAGTTTACAAACAGCATTACCGTTTGGCAACTTTAGTCGCCAATTGTCTCTTTAACAAACACCTGGCTACTTTTCAAAATGGCGACTTTTTAACACTATTGATACAGTCTAAGAATTTCTTGATCTGGGTGTGTTGCTTGATTGTAAACTATCCTTTAATTCCCACGTTTCGCAAATCATTAATAAGGCAAAATGAGTTATAGGTTTCCTCAAGCGCTGGGGAAAAGAGTTTAATGATCCTTACGTTTCCAAGCAATTATTCATATCTCTTGTAAGACCAATCCTGGAATATGCTTCCGTGGTCTGGGATCCTCAATATGAAATTCATATAAAGAAAATTGAATCGGTTCAGAAACAATTTCTCTTATTTTGTCTTCGTAATCTTCCATGGGATACTAATATTAATTTACCATCATATGAAAGTCGATTACAGCTTATTGATCTCCCTACTCTTGAAAGTAAAAGAAAATATATGAATATTTCATTTGTAATTAATTTAGTAAATGGTTCAATTAATTCTGAGTTCCTGCTTCGTAAGACCGAATTCGTAATCCCAAATCGTCCAACTAGGAATTATTCTCCTTTAAAAATAAAATATTTTCGAGCTAATTATGCCAACTTTGATCCCATGAGACGTATATACAATCAATTCAACAGCTTTTATCCATATATTGATTTCTCATTAAATCCAGTCCGTATTAAGAGGAGTATTTTTAACTTAGTAAAATAATAAGTTTTTGTTATTGAATGATTATGAAAAATATTTTATTGTAAACAGCTTTAAGAATAATATATATGCTAGTCCGTAAGAAATTGTAATTTTATTGGAAATTGTAATTTCACTAAGCTGTTTGAAATATCTCTACCCATTAAATATTAATTCCAAAGAATAACTTAATTATTTTGAGATTGTTCTATACATTTATATATGAACTGAAACTGTTAGAAACTAAAGCTAATTATAAAGTTTATGAAAAACTTTTTAAAATATCAAATACCGAATGTTTTTGGACAAAATTAAAAAATTAAGAAATAGAATTGATGAATATTTATGTCGTAATTTATATTTTAGCTTTGGGTCATAGCAGTGCCTTGACGGAAAGTTTTATTTCTAAATTATCTCTAAGAAAAATATATTGTCCAACGGACTTAAGGTGAACACTTGTTAATCCATGCTTTCAGGCCTAAATTTGTGAAGACGGGGATTTGTTAGACTCGATTCCGAGTGAGGGTATTTCAATCCCTTTTTTGGCGAATTTTTAGTAAATCCCTTTTTTCTTCTTTTTTGACACTTTTCAAAAATTCTCAACGGTAACGCTGTATAATATTAGATTGAAACAAATATTTACAGTATCGAGCATAAAAATGTAACGCTAGGCTATATAATTTTTAATCGCATGGATTAGAGAATAGAATTACTGCTAAAAATCGTAAAAGCCATAATATTGTTAAATTTGATTTAGATGACGAAAATTTCCCACAAGTTTTAAATCAAGAACATATGAGTAAATCACATGTTCATCGCACTCAAAATCAAAAGCATTATTCTGATATAACAAAAAGTTACAACGTTAATAACAGGATTGATGACATTTCCAATGAAATATTATTAGAAATATTTTTCGATGCTGCTGACGATCTACAAAGATGTCGAAACAAGTATGTTATACAAAATGTTCATGTTATTCACTGGAATGCTCAAGGCATAACGACGAAGTCAGCTGTTTCAGAGCTGGAACAAATTTTGCAAAATAAAAAAATAGATCTTCTTCTTAACAAGACTTTTTTAAAGCCTCATCACAAATTTAAACTTGGAAATTACAAAGTATAAAGAGAGGATCAGAGTACTAACGACGGAGGTGTACTCATTGCTATAAAAAATAACATAGAACGCAGATTATTACCAAAACTAAAAACACATAAAATTGAAAATATTTCCATATAATTAATGATTAAAAGAAGTACTGTAGTTTTTACTAATAATTTTTTTACATTGATGTTTTAGCAAATTCAACAAAAGAGTTTTTCATATTCTGTGATTTAAATGTACGTCATTCGCATTGGAATTGTCCGTCAAATAATATTGTTGATAATGAACTTTATTGTCACAGTCTTCAATCAAATTATTATATATACCATACAAATTCTTTCACACGTTTTGGACAAAACCTAACTCCGGTTCAACCCTCTGTAGTTGACATTTTACTAACAAACTCTAGCATTCTCTTTTCGATTTTTGAATCATATCAAAATATATTACAATCAGATCATGTCCCAACATCTTGCTGCATTTTTGGACAGTACAGTAATGTAATTCAGTTAGTTCCCCTATACAAGAGAGCAAACTGGTATGCAATAAGAACGTGGGTAGAGAATGAAATTAGGTCTTAAAACATTAATCAAATTGAATTATCCCCTCTTAATGTCAATACGACTTTAAATAATACAATATCTATTGTAAAATTAGCTTTCACTAAAATACTAACAGGGCGAACAATTCTTGGCAGAGAGAAATTTGAATTATAAATAATTATCATAAACAACTCCGACGTAGAATTAACAAATCTAAGTGAAATTAAATCACTTTGAGAAATAATAAATCCCCTCGTTTAGACGGGGTTAATAACATCATTCTTAAGAATATGCCTGACGTTTTCTATAGTGCTTTAAGTAAAATATTTAATTTTTGCTTAATAAATAGGTATTTTTCTTCTAACTTTAGAAATGCCAAAGTGATGCCAATACATATGTATGGAAAAGATCTGAAACTACCTTCTAGCTACAGACCTATAAGCATATTGAGCTTATTAGATAAGTTCTTTGAGAAAGTTATACATAGTAGAGTTCTAAATTTTAAAAATGAAAATAACATTATTAATCGGCAACAGTTTGGCTTTCGTAAAGAACACTCGACAGTTCATCAATTAAGAAGAGTTGTTCATTTTGTAGAAAACAACAAATTAATTAAAAAAAGTACTGGGGTTATATTCCTCGATATCGAAGAAGCGTTCGATTCAATCTGGCATGATGGCATGCTGTTTAAGATTAATAAGTTTAATTTTCCTATTTATTTACAAAAAATTATTTATAGTTTTTTAATTAACCGATCATTTACTGTTTTTGTTGACAACAAATTTTCTAGTGATAGACGAATTCCCACCGGCTTGCCACAAGGGTCGGTGTTATCACCTATCCTATATTCAATATATATGTCTGATATTACGATAAGGAAAAACTATGATGCAGCTTTTTACGCCGATGATAGTGCATTTAATTGTTGTGGTAATGTATCAAATGCATTAATAAAAAGAATGCAGCTTACTCTCGCAAAAATTCAAAATTACTTCGATAAATAGAAAATCAATGTGAAATGTAATCCCATTCAGGGGCGATATCAAATATTTTGGCGTAACGCTTGATAGAAAGCTTACGTTTAAACAACATATTTTAAATACTTGTGAAAAAGCTATTAAATGTAGCCGTGCTTTGTGTCCCTTACTCAACAGGAGGTCGAAACTTAACTTAAAAAACAAAGTTCTAATTTATTAAATATATATACGAAATGTTCACGAAGCTGCAAAAACTCATTCTAAGAAATTACAAATAATTCAAAATAAAAATCTAAAAATAATACATAATCTTCCAAATAGATCCTCTACTGACTTATTGCATAGAAGATTTAATTATAAACTGTTAACTCTTTTGCAAGGGAACTGATACTATCATTTAATTATAAATGCAGAACGTCTAATTATGTATCCATAAGAAATTTGCCTAACATTCACTAGTGATTCTTTCATAATGAAAGAATTTAATAGTGTTTGTTTTTCATTTTTTTTAACCCCTAGCACATCGAAGGTTTTTTAACACTACTGTGATAACAAAAGTCTCTTTATTCAATTTGATAATCAATTGTTGTATAACTTTTAAGTAAATTCTCATACTTTTGTAAATATTTAATAAAATTTTTAAATAAATAAATAAATAACTTAAAAAAAAATATTTATAAATCCTAATTGTTTTTCCCTGTGTTAAAATTTGTTCCAAAACCAAATATCAAGGGATATTTAAGTATTATTGTGTTATCGGGCATTAAACAATATCGTATCATTGCGAAAAAATTATATTTAGCTGTTGATTCCATCACAATAACAATCAAAACTGGTCGCATTATTTCGGTTCAAAGCTCTTATACAATTATGAATTATCAAATTAAGCCAACTTATCAGGAAAATTTGATCATTTTTCATAGAGAATTTTTGTAAGATTTCAAACTAATAAAAAAAATAAATAATAATTCTAAAACTATCAAAGTCTATGGAAAATTTTCCAAAATAGTTCAGAAAAATACCAAAATTTAATAGAAAGTGGGATTATTTGCTAATATTTATATTATATGTAGATTTCATGTATTTTAGTCTATATGAAGGAATAGTAAATCGTAGTACTTAATAATACTATAGTTTCCAAACTTTTCCAATAATGATTTTTGTCAAAATTTAAGAAATCCTGTTGATTTGTTAAGTGTTTAGAGTTGTTTTTTTTCTCGATCAAATTTGCTGCTTCTACTAAACGTTTAATAATTTTCAATACGTACAAAAATATCCCAAAAAATTGTATACAACAAGAGTCCATGGCCACATTGTTACATCGGGTTAAGCTATAAGCAAAATATATGCGAACAAAAATTACATCACATAGCGTTACATTTTTTATGCTCGATACTATATATAGGATTTAAGTACTTTAGAGTGATTGCCAAAAGGGGTCTTATATGGGAGCTATGGTCAATTATTTACCGATTTTAATCATATTTTATATAAATAGCTTCTTCTAATATATATAATAGTTATTTAGAGACGTTATCGAACTAAATTAAACCTTGCTATTTTGGGTACGTTTGGCAATAGCAAAAAAAAAAAAAGGAAAATTTAAAATAATAAATTCTTAAGTGGCTGTCATTAAAACACGATTCTACAAAATTAGAAAAGTTAAAAACACTTGAAATGTAAAAAGTGTAGTTAGTAGGTACGATTGAATATATTATTACATCAATTTTAGAATTTTCGATATATCCCCAAAATCGGGAGTTATATCAAAAAAAAACCGATTTTCCGAACTTCACAGCCTTAAAATCTTTTATCTCGAATACTTGTTATCTAATTTAAGTTATTTAAAAGGCATTAGAAAGAAAAGGTTTTAGCCTTTTTAAAAGGTATACACATTTTTATTCACAGCTGTATAGGATATTATGGACATAAATTCTTTCTTTTTTTTTTTTTTTGTTCTTATTTTTTTGAAAACATATTTTCTTATCTTTTCCTAATACTATATTTTATTATAAGTAAAATGATCCATCATTTAAAAAAATCGGATTAGAATTGTAGAATATATGATTTTTTTTCGAAGTTGTAAAACTTACCAAAATCTGTTATTTTACATAAATTGCCATATTTATGATGCAAAATAATACGCAATTCTCATATGATTTTATCAATCGATTGCTCAGTCAGATTTTACCAAGCGATTGCTCAGTATGAGTCAAAAATGGCTAAAATGTTCAAAAAGTAAAAACAAAAAATAAGAAATAGAATTTGTACACAGTTTTGCTATAAATATAAATGTGTATATACTTTTTAAAAAGGGTAAGATTTTTTCTTTCTTTTTGATGCTTGTGAGAATCCCTGTTCTAAGTAGTGGCAGTTTATCTATAACTTCTAATTAGCAGGATGAATATAATAAATTTTATCATATTCGTGGCAGAGGAGTGTACAAGGTTGTATTTGAAAGGGAGTCCCACGGACCCATCAAAAGCAGAGGCATGGACCTCAAAACAGAGTAAATCTGACATATATTTATCTCTTACAGTTTTCAAGTTATTTGCATTCGAAACTTAAATCTCAATTTTGCAAGAAATTGGTCCAATTTTAAATATTTCCGATCGATTTTGATAGATATTTTTTAATAAAAAAATTTGGAATCGATATCTTTACCGGATCAAAAAACAAATAAATAAAAATATTTCTACATTTTTTCTTTTTCTGTACTAAAGCTTCTTAACGGAGATTATATTAATATAGAAAAAGAGGCCCAATCATCCAATAAGGCTAAAAACGGACCTTTTCGAATTTGATATATTTAGTATCAAAATTTTGATTTTAGTCTTTTTATTATAAAATCCCAAAGCTCAAATCTACAAACAGAGTGTCGTTTTGAAAACCCTAGTGTTCTTAAGAGTTTGCAGTTTTATGGGACTTACAATAAATGCTGACTTTATGAGCAAGAAAAAATACCATTTTTGGAATTTTTTAGAATTGTTAAATAATAAATTAATTTCGTTTGGATATCTTAACTAACAAAGATTTTTTTTCGTGCAAATGTGCAAGTGCTTCCAAAAAAGAACTTTTTTATAATTTAAAAAGTAGAACTAAGTGCATATTTTGGACTTTTTTGGAAGTTAATAAAAATTACTTCCAAAAAAGTGAAAATAAATGTATTTTTAGTAGGAAAAGGGTGAAGCTAAAAAAATATTTTTATTAAAAAAAAAACTACTACTTCAAAAAAACAATGAACAAGAAGCATTAAAGAATAACATCCTACCAATGAAAACCATAGTTTAAAAAAAGAACTTCTCTAGTTCTTTTTCCACACTAAATACTTCCGTGTAATATGCTCTAGTGTAACCCGCGTCCAAGTCCTTGGTTTTTTATTATTCCCAAAAATTGACTGAGAAAATAAGTACGGTTTAAAAAAAAACCTTGATTTTAAGCCTACTATACCTTTCCTTTGCAAATGTTCCCAAATGTTAAGATGCAAGGTGTATTAACATTGTATAAGGTTTATCATTGATATACTTACATACTTTTACTTTCTTTATGTAAATATTGAATATCGCTATACTAAAAAGTATAATGATTTCTTGTATATTTCTTGCTTGCTTTTATCTTTTACTACTTAAATACATGATTACAGTAATTTATTGGTAGGAGGTGGAGTATAATGATTTAAGCGAAAATTATTGCTAAAAGTAACATGAGTATTAATTTGTTTACCAAATAAAAAAAAAAAATCACAACTACTAAAACTCAACTTAAAAAACTTTATATTTATGTATGATTGTATTTCATGTAAACTACCAAAGTATGAGCAACAAACAAACTTGTAACAAAACATTATGTTTTAACATAAAATACAGAAAAAAAATATAAATAATTTTTTATAGTTGTTAATGCTTGATACCATTATATAATATGAATGAAGGAATGAATGGCTGGATGTCTACCACAAAATGCTAAAGCCAAGAAAAACTGACTGACTATGCCTACAAATATGAGTATATCTTGAAAATTTCTTGACAGTTAAATCAATTTTCAATAAAACTTTTTTTTAAACATACAGAAGTACGACTAAATTTAAGCATACTTTTCAATTTATGAACACAAATCATTGAGTAAAAAAATCTGTTACGCATTTTAAAGTTCGTACCAGAGTTTGTACGAGTGTTTAAGTTTGCATGCAGCTTAATTCGCATGATTTGCATGTGCAAAAACTATATTTTTTATTGAATTTTTTTCCCTCAAAAAATCATGTAACAATTATGATAAAGAAATAAACTAGTGTTTTGTTTTCGTTTTTTATTGGAAAACAATTTTAACAAATTATGTAATACTTGCAACTATAATTTAAGTATGTATGTATGTAATATGGAAATAAAAAATTTATTAACATTTAAATTGATTTTAAAAGGTAATATACTCTTAAATTTGCAAGTAAGTAGTACTAAATAATTAATTTAACTGTGAGGTATTAAAAAAACGTAACTGTGGAATTTAACCTATTTTGGAGAGAAATTTTGAATTTTACCTATATGTTCTAAAATCCAAAAATATAAATATATAAACAGAATACAGTTTCAGAAACTCCAATTAATTCCAAAGAGTTTGAAAGCGTTTTTACTGGACTTACAAGAAATGTGGACTTTATGAAAAAATTTAAAAAAAAATCCATTTTTGGATTTTTGCCGTTTTTTTTTTCTTTTTTTGGGAATTGTGAAAGTCTTTTGCAAAGATCTTAAATTTTTATACACTTCATGATTTTAAATGAAAAAGTCAATTATTTTAACTAATAAAGATTTTATTACAGATACAATATTTATAGTTCCTCCAAAAACTAATTAAAAAAATTCTTTAATTAATGATATCAGCCAAAAATATGAAAAAATCCCTACGTTGCATTGAAAAATACCATTTTTTCTCTTTTCCTCAAAAAATGTTTCCCTCCCATTTTTCGTCTTCAATAAAATCGTTGTTTTTAATAAGAAATTTTATATTTATTTGAAAATGTATGCTGACTCAAGTACACTGAAGTAATAATTAAATTCCATTAAAAAATTAATTAAAAGCTATTTATATAAAAATTATAATGGTACCTTGAATTTATCAAATCTTAAATAAAAGTACATTAAATAAGAGTGTTTCACTTTGTAAGAGTTTCAAAATATATTATCTAAAAAATCCTTTAGTTATAGAAGTATTCAGAAAGTCAGGTTCATATGTACATAATTGGACTACAGTATTTTGACTCTGGTACATATATTTACCCAGAATATTTACTTTATGGGCTTTAGATAAATGTTGCAGAAATTAAAAACTTATTTAGTCTAATACTATTTATCTAAAATACAATTTTAATACTAAATTAGATCAGTAGTGCGGTTCACTAACTTGTTTTAACGATAATCGAATCGTTAAAATTAGTAAACAACAAAATTGTCGATTTCTTTATTCCCTATCATTTTTAACGATATTTGTTTGCGTCAACTTAAAGACAAAAATTTTTGTGTTGTTAATATATTGACAAAATTAGCCAAAAAGTCAACCCAATGATTCAGTCTTTGTTTTGTGGTTGTAGTCTGCGCTTCCATGGTTATAGATCGTGCTTCTACGTTTGTGAATCTTCTTTTAGGAGTAGTGGTCATTTTGAAGAAAACAATTAACAGAAAGATATCTTAATCAATATCAAAGAGATAATTTAATCAATTACCGTCTTAAAACTGTTAAAAAATTTTTTATTTGGTTTTGAACCATACTTTTATTTCGGCATTTCCTTGGAGAGCTGCCACACGAAATAATAGTTATATACAATCGTTTAAGAGTACTTAGTGAATCACAGAATCGTTACTGCAAACAACAAATGCTATTGACAAGTTTTGCGATTGTCGAATCGTTAAAAATTACTGAATCGCACTACAGATTTTTATTTCTATTTATAATTTGTTGCTATTTTTGAGGAAAATTTTAAACAATAAAAAAAAAATCCCTTCATTTCAAGAAAAATAAAAATTCTTTACCTTTTTCCCTTTGCTTACAATTTTTTATTAAAATTTCCTCAAAAAGGAAAAATTCCCACCATCTGACATCACTGTTTTAATTCCAAAAATCAGAAAAACTAAGAATTTTTTTCAACTAAATTTAATTACTTAACCGACGTAATTTTTAATTATATACGAAGGATTGAAGTCAATATCTTTTATAGAACAAAAACTATGCTACTCTAGAATTTAATATACCACGAAAATTTTCAAAAACTTTGTACTATGTATTGTGGATGTTAAATAATTTGTTTCCGTAGCCAACATTCGAAGGTGCTAAAATACGCAAAAAATGCAATTTTACGTGAAATATTAAACTTTAAAGAAGATTTGATTCTATAAAAAATACTGACTTAAGTTTTTTGGTGTACAAATCAGAATTATATCATAGTTTTTCTGATTTTGGAATTAAAGTAAAATTTTGCCAAAAATTTGGTTTTCGGAGAAACTATTAATATTGTATCTGTAATAAAATCTTTGTTTTTGTTCGGTGATTATCGACTTTATCGTTTGAAAAAATAAGATTTTGGTAAAAGAAATGGAATTTTTTTAAATTTTGCCCATAAAGCCCACATTTGTTGTAAGTCCGGTAAACACACTGGCAATATCTTTGGAACATATTGTAGTTTTCGAAACTACATTTTGTTTGTAGATTCAAGCTTATAGATTTTAGAAGATTTAAACTAAATCCAAAATTTCGATACAGAGTAGTTTAAATTGGGTGGGTCTGTACTTAGTCCTATTGAGTGGTTGGGTTCATCTTCAACTTTAAATTCAGCTCCGTAAAGATAACTTTCGGAAAAGTATAAAATTACTAGATTTTCCCGGAGTGCTTCGATACCCCTTTAGATGCAATAACTAATATTTACTTTATATGGGGGCTACTATTTCCCCTCCCCCACACGTCGTTTAGACCTGATTGATACACAAACAAACAAATTAAAAAAAACGTATACTTTCTTTTTATAATACATATAAGGATTGATTATATGTTCTCTAAGAAAATTTTAATTTATGGAAAAAAAGAGTGTTGGCACACAATAAACAGAAAAAACGGAATTTAAAAAAGTTCAATTTCAAATAGTTTATTTTTGAACTCGGAACAGTTATCTACTTAAATTTTATTTTACAAATCATTTACATATCGAACGATAATATATATATATTTTTTTTTATTTTGAAAAAACTGCACTAAGATTTTACAAAATTTAGATAGCTGAAATTTCATATGCAAATAACTTGAAAACTTCAATCGGAAAAATTTTTCAAGTGGTTAAAAACTTTCTATGTCAGTTACCCTATTTTGAGCCCCAAAAGCTCTGCTCCTGAGGGTCTGTGAGGCCCCTTCCAAACTTAAAATTTGCAACTTTTTACTTTGACCATGTGAAATTCTTGAAGAGGCGGTCGTATATTTTCTATCTCAAATTAAAGTTTGATGCTACTCCGGAAAATGACGGTACGGTTAAAACTACCATTGGCTATCTCAATAGAATACCTCGACATTTGAGGCTTTTCCTCAGGTCCTTTCTATTTAGTTGAAAGAATGTTGAATATGCAGGATTACCAGCCAAGATTTTTTTACTTAAGAAAACTAGTTTATTGAAGATAAAGGACTCAGCCAGTATCTTTCTTAAATGTTTCATGAAACGTACACCGGATCATTTTCTAGAAAATAACTTAATTGCTGATGTGAAAAACTATTGGAATTTGCTTTTGACTATGTGTGCTAGATTCAAAGCTTTGAAAAATTAAAGTCTTATTAGCACTTCCTTTACGAGCAAGAGAAGTCTAACGATGGATTCTGCTTGTAATAATTTCGAGCTATCAGCTCTTGATCCTTTTTTTCTGCTTTTATTCTGTCCTCCCATCTTAAATATTATTATGCATTTCTAAGCCTATATATATATATATATATATATATATTTTTTTTTTTTTTTTTTTTTTGAACTAACTCTAGTTTTCGAGATAAACCGATATATAGAAAATTTAAGAGGTTACATCTTATCTTGCAGCATATTTGAAGAAATATTTGTCTGATTTGGTTCAGTAAAATTGTAAATAAAATTATCTGGAATTTATGCCTTCATCATTTTTTAATCTACTTAACAGTTTTGGAGATATTGAAATGATTTTGTGAAAAAATTTAATTTTCTTACAAAATTTAAAAAATTTTGCCTTTCAAAAAATCGTAAATGTTAAAATTAAATAAATCAAAATTTTATTAAAATTAATGTATTTTATTCATAATTAAGTAAAGATATATAATTTCAGGCATCTGAAAATGTTTAATTTTTATTTCTTATAAATATCTTTACTAATTAATTTTTTTTTCTATTAGTTGAACAATATATATATATATATATATATATATATATATATATATATATATATATATATATATATATATATTGTTTTATATATATATTATTTTTTTGTTCATACTTTTTATTTCACTTCAAAAATTTTGTTTTCTATTTTATTTATTTGAATTTTGCATGAATTGGGTGAATGCATTTTAAATACTTCTTTGTTGTTATTTAGTGAAATTATTGTTATTTAGAGTTTTATTCATACTATGAAAAAAGTTGAAAATAATTTTCAACTTTTGCAATAAACAGTGTTACCGTTGACAATTTTTAAAAAGTGTCCAAAATAGGGGTTTCAAAAAGAAAAAAATCGCCAAAGAAGGCCAAACTCTTTAAAATTTATTTATTTGATAAAAACGAAAACAAAAAGATATTGCATTTTAAGAAAAACTACTAAGTTCAATTTTATTAATAGGAAAATAATTTATTTATAATAATTTGTATTATTGCAAAATGTTTAATACTTTCCATAGAGGATTTTTCCTAACATTATGTGCTGCATTATTTAATTAAATATTTGTTTATATTGACGGGATTCTCAACTTTCATTTGACACCTATCGACATCATTATATTTCGAAACAATCTCAAAATAATTAATTTTCCTAATTTCTCATTATTTAGCACATTGTCTTAAGAAGTGGTCATATAAACACAAAAGTTTGTTTTTTAATTGAAATAAATTTGAAATTTTTTTTTTAGTTTTAAAATCGGGTCCTTGTATAATTTTATTATATTTATATAAATTATACAAAAAAAAACACATTATCATTTCAATAGGAGTGAGGAAAATATATTTTTTTATTAATGAGATGCCATCACTTAATTATGAGTATTTAACATTTATAAATGCATTTATACATTTAACCTGTTACTATCTTAACGGACTTGTGGGGCTAATATATAGACTAGATACAAACTTGTTGACAAACTGAGAAGAATTGAAAAATTAAACTGTAACCCCAAACTCTCATGATAACTGCTATAGTATTGGTGTCTTCAGTAATTAATAAAATACATTTCAATCGTGCCTCCTAATGATTCTAATTTCATTCCTCCTATATACTTGAAAAAGAATAATCAAAGACTGAGATATCGTACCACTTTTTTGAATTGAAAATAAAATTATTTAAAATTTGTTCTTACATTTCGCAATCTAGAATATACAAAAAGTACCATTTACCCTCCAAGTTTCCAAATTTATAATAAATTTTAGAGGAGATAGAACCACATATCTTTAATTTCATATTTCTAGGTTATTACAAAAAATTCAAAAATAGTACCTCAATGGCTCCACCAGGACCAAATACTTTTAATTTCATGTTTCTAAGTAAATTAACATAAAATGTTTAAAACATACCATTAGGAAAACGTAATAGTACCACAAAGTACCTTTTGTAGATTTTCACTTATTTAGGACCATACATCTTTAATTTCATGCTTCTAGGTGATTTATTACAAAATATTAAGAAAGTGCTATTTGAAGCGCAAATATAAAGAATCTCAGTCATTTAGAACCAATTCCTAAGTTATATTAATTCATTCATTTGATGAACGAAAAAATAGCACAAAGTCCTTCTTGTAGATTCTCACTCACTTAGGACCATGTATCTCTAATTTCATGTTTCTAGGTTAATTATCACAAAAAATTCAAAAGGTAACATCAGAAGAATGAAAAGGTGCAACAAAGCCACTCTAGCGAATTCTCACCCATTTCGGATCATGTATCTTTAATTTAATATTTATAGGTTCAATGTTATAGAAAATTCGAAAAGTACCACTTGAAAAATAGAAAAGTATCCAAAAATCGCTTCATATAGTATCTCATTCACTTCATTCCCTCAGAACCTTTTATATTTAATTTCATACTTTTACGCTATTACTATTAGGAAATAAAGAAGTCCCACAAAACCCCTCTAGTAAATTCTTTAACCCGTATGCAACCAAGTATCTTGGTTAAATATTACGAAAAATACCATTAGAAAAAAGAAAAATAAAAAAAACTTTCCCTTATATTTGATCTCATTTACTAAGGTTCACATAAGTTTAATTTCACGTTTTGAAGTTAATTTTAATACGAAATATAGAAAATACCATTACAGGAATGTTAAGGCTTCCAGCTCAAAAATTTAATAATTTATTTATTTAATTAAAACATTAAAAAATACCATAAGCAAAAAAGAACTAAGATCCATTTCTGGCTCTAGTTCAGATCCGATAAACTTAATTTTTCAAAATGACAGTGTGGAATTGGAAAATTTAAGTATAAATTTGCATGCCGTAGATATGACTCAAACGACGCATATCTGACTTAAAAAAATATGTTTTACAAAAAGTATCAAACTGTTTACCCGAATTTGGACCTATTTCGTTACCTTATTTTATGTGACTAAATGAACCAACAAATTCTTAATATTTTCTCAAAATTGCCTCCAAGGATATGAATAAAATATAAGTCTCCATTTTACCCCCTTTTTTGGTACTCTTTTGTAGAGGAGTCCCATAATAAAAACATCTGTATATATGTTAATAAATGGTAACAATGTTTATGAGAAAAGTACCAAAAATTGGTACGGGTTTTACCCTTTAGACGTTAGAATTTCCAAAAAGTGCCAAATTTGTGTTTATTACTTTTCGATTAGTTATAATGATGTAAATTTTATTTCTATGTTTACAGATTTAAAATATATATGCGAAACCAAAAATGTACAAAAAAACAAAAACACCCATCCTTTTATTTTTTAAATGATTAAGGATAGATATTAATTTTTTTTCTATATTAGTTTAAGAGACATAAGGTTACCGATTTTACCAGTTTTTACCCTTTTTTACACCCTAAACATTCGAATTTCCACAAATCCCGCGTAAGTGGATTTATATGAACGTAGGCCAAACTACGGTCCAAATTTCATCTTTCTATCTTTAGAAGTTTGGGCTGCGCATTAATTCTAATAAAATACTACTCATTTTAATTGCAACACATATAGCTTTAATGTGTGTAGCTTAAATTGATTAAGAAATTCCGTCACCCTATGTAATTAATGTATTTTCTACACTTATGTCCAACATAATCATTAGTTTTAAAAACAGAAAATTGAATTACATGTATCATACTTAAAATCATTTTTAAGACAATACCAACTTTTTGTAATATTTGTTGTCTATGGCTTTAATTAAATACTAAGTTTAGAGTCGAGACCCCTGTACGCCATGATGTGTAAACAAATTGACAAATTTTTTTACATACATTTATTTTCTTTTAGCATACAGTTACGGAAAAAAAAATCAAGTAGATTTGTTTTCAATTTTTTGAGTTTTTGAAAAAGAAAAATGAAAAACAATATAATTTCCAATGTCAAATCATTGCGAATACATTTAATTTAGAGTTTTTAAACTGGAAATCCTGAGACGGGAATCCCGAGAATTCCGCACAATTTTCAGGCCCGTAATCCCTGGAAATCATACGAGAATTCCCAGGATTTTTTTTGTATATGTAAAATGTTTATATTTTCTAACTCATATAGATATTTTAGTAGGTAATGAGTTTTTACATTCGTTTTTATTTATTTTATTTTGTTTCGAGTTTAAATATTTTGAAGGAAATACCTAAATATGTTTAATAGTTTCTGAGCCTTTCATACGTTTTCGTATAATTTATGGATAATAAAATAATTCTATTTGTGGGAATATTTTAAAACGTAAAGAAAAAGATTCTGCATATTTTTCCATTTACCAATATTACCTGGCTTTAATGAAACACAAATCTGTTCACATGAATGACTTTTAGCGAACGGCGATAGTGTTATGGAGGTTTAAGATAAAAAATTATAAAAAAAATACCAAAATTATATTTTCAACGCGCGTATATAATCAACATAGATATGTCTAAATAATAAGATATTGTTGATGACACCGAAGATAATCGCGATCATAGTGATTTTTTAAAATTTCATTAAACAAATTTTAATTAACAAAGTATGCACATATTTTCTCGTTTTTTAATTTTTTTAATTTTTTTTGATATATTTTTAATATTTGACAATTCAAATTTTTTTTTTAATGACAAGAAATGACCGTTTATGTTATAGTAGTTCGAAATCACAAATTAAAAAAAAATTGTAAAAATTCTATTTTAAGTTCGATATCAAAACTAAATGCACATATGTAACCTACACAGATATAAAAAATACAAATTAAAGAAGGATCGATACGTTTAATAATAGTGAATATACTAGGGACCATAATTCTCATTTAACCTACTTTTATAATAGCGAAAAATAAACAAAGTGTGCATAGATTTTTGATATTTTTAAATTGCATTTAATTTATTGATATATTTTTCACATCTAATCACAAACAAAAAATCTTTAAATGATGTTAATAAATAAAAAGTTGCAAATATTAGTTATATAAATATAAAATAAAATCCGCGATTACAGGAGTACTTACCGGTACCACATGGAACCATTTTAGATCTCGAGTTCTTGTTGTTTTACTTCACTAGGTATTGTTAACATAAATGCGTCAAAAGTTAATTTTAAAAATCTAAATTTAAAACACTATTTGAGGTTTAAGGTCGGTTTTTTAAAGAGAATTCCTCGTGTATGTGTGTGAAAATTGTAAAAGGAATCTCCTTAAAATGCCTACAATTAACATTTTTAAAGCACCAGTGAAAACGTGGGACTAATAGTATGCAAACTTAAGAGTATCAGATAAATTTATCACTAATAAGACCTTGTGATTTAAAGTGTTCAATCATCCTAAGAACATAGATAATATAAATTAATTTTTGAACTCAGGTTTTCCTTAGCTACAGTTTAATAGTCTACCATAAAAAGAAAGAAAAACCTTTATTCATAGAAATGGGTTATAAACCTGGAAAGAATAAGGATTCTGAAATCTATGGCTTTCTTAACAAATTTTAATTTTGTAAAAATATCAAGGGATTGAGGGAAGTTTTACTCAAAGGATAATATGAAAATCAAAAGAATGGTTCGACTTTCAGATGAGTCGTTATAGAATAAGTTGTTTTCATTTAATTTTCAAAATATAAATATTTTAAAAAGATCTGAACTATTTTATCATTTTCTGATTAATTAGTTTATTTTCCATTTTTTATCGTTCATTTAGCTGAATTATTTTATAAATATTTTTAAATTAGTAATTATTTTCGGAAAAAGAAAAACTTTAATTGAATTATAAACCTTTACTACAATAATATACTTTAACATTACCCCAATAACGGTACATAGTCTCAAGCGCAAATAGTCCTTTGTCAATGCGGATAAAAAAATAGGGTCAGCAGAAAATTTGTAAAAAATTTCAATTTTTGTAAAAAAATTGGTTTAAAAATATCGATAACGATATTAACAATTAAAAGCTGAAAAAAGATAAACATCATTGATAGTCTTTAGCTCCGAGGACTATTTGTATCAAAAAGATTCTATAGAATAATAACATCATAAATATGGGGAAAATCTAAGGTCCGAACAAATGCTAAGTACCGATCATTATAGTTAAATAATTTTATTTGCGATTAAAAGGCAGTACTTAGAAGCAATTGAAAATGGTTTAAAGTGAAAAAAGTTCTTCTGGAACAGAAAATCACCAGAAACGTTTATCAAATCTGAAACTTTTAATTCCATTAAGTCGTTTCAAAATCTAATAGGAACATAAATATAAGAATACAATTGGAGGAAACATAATTTGTCAGGAATATATTTCTAAAGGCGCTGATGCTGAGAAATCGACCTGAAAATTTGCTATAATAGTAACCGATACCATTATATTACCAACACCGTTATGCTTAAATTAACTTAGCTGTATTTTTTTTTTTTTTTTTTGCAATAAAGTTTAACTCCTATAGTCCAAAAAAAATGTTATTTATTTGATAATAGCTAAATTTTATACTCTCGGTTATATGAGGATACTATTTGAGGCTTTTCCTGGCCAGTGCTTTTCGAAGTCTTATTTTAAATATTTTAAATAAATTATGCTTACATAGGATAATATTTGAAGCTTTTCCTGGCCTGTATTACAAAACCAGTGCTTTTCGAAATCGTATTTTAAATAAATATTGTTTCCACCAATTGTTTTCTTATAACCTTAAGAAAAATTTAAATTCGAATTTAAGTGATTTTTCCTCCGAAATACTTTTTTTATCCTGAACTTTTTGAAATTACTTCTGAGTAATTGAAAATAAAATTACCTAACTCAATAGATCAACTTTTGTACTTAGAATTTGCTTAGATCTTAGATATTTTTGGCATTCCTTTTCTATAGATAATTTTTGATACATATAGTTCTCGGAATTATATATCATCAATGATTTTGATCTTTTTTCAGATTTTAATTGTTGATATCGTTATCGAGATTTTAAAAAAGTAAAATTTCGAAAAAATTTTACAAAAATTTAAGAAAAAATTCGACGAATTTTCTGATAACTCTTTTTTTTCCGTACTGAAGAAGGATTTTTTGCACTTCAGACGAGTTACCGATCTAGGGATAATATTAAAGGATATTACATATGTATGGGTGTATAATTCAATGTATTCGAAATGATTTGACACTAAAAGTTTTATTGTTTTGCATAAAAATTTATCGAAAAATCCAAAAAAAAAAAGAATAATAATAATAAAATAAATAAGTTGACCCTATTTTTTGCCCATAACTGTATAATACGAGTATTACCATATTTATTAGTATTGTCTTTTTGACCTTATCTATTGTAAATTTTCAGTAGCTTTTCTTTCAAAAACACTTTACGTACATAAAATATTTAATCCTGTTGTAAAATGTAAAATTGTTAACTCATATTAAATTTATCACTTAAAGGCATCAATGAAAAATGTACACATTTTAATGTCTCTCATATTTTATCATTATTAAAGTAATTTTTCTTTTAATCTTAAAAATTGGACACTTGATGCCTAGTTTTTCCCAGTGTAAATGTGTAAAAATTTATTATATTAATATCACACTTGTTTGGAATAACAATATACACACACATACATATAAATGAATGCACAAATATTTCCAAATTGTATTGGCTAATAATAATTTTAACATTTTTGATAAAAATACAAGATTTTTAGTTCCAAGAAATAAAAAAATTGTTTATGTAGAGGGGAAATAGAAATTGAAAGTTTTGTTATTTTAGCAATTTATGCATATCATGCAGCAATTAAAATATTAAATTAAATATACTCGTACATACATTAAAAACACAAACCATAGGTTATCTTCCAAAAAAAAAAAAAAAAAATGAAAAAAGTCAAGGCTGTCAAGTGCCTCTATTCATCAGACCGCGTGCAGAAATTTTTTATTTAAGTTAGATATTTAAAATAATGAATTCATATCTAATATCAAATATCAATTTATAAACTTGGATAACTTAATTTTGTAAAATTAAAGAGGTTGCACCATATATTGAAGCACATCTCGAAAACACTTGTCTGAATTGTTTGTCAAAAAATTCGTATTAAAATTGCCTTCAAGTTATACTTACATCACCAGTTACGGACATATTTAAGCCTATTTTCTGAAAAAAAGAACTTAAATTTCGTAAAAAATTTCTAAAAAAAAAATGTTTTAAAAAAAATCATAAAAATTCGTAAATATCAAAAAATGCAAATTTTTTATTCCTTAATCATAAAGATAAATTTATTACAAATAAAACAAGACATAATTCATTTAATTCAATCCATTGATTTTGATTTTATTCACAAGTTAGTGAAAATACGCATTTAAAAATTACATAGAATTTTTTAAAACAAATAAAATATATTTTGTGATTTTTTTTATTAGAATATCCAATTATTCGGGTTTTCATATCAATCGGTTAATTCCACAAATAATTATTGGAGGTTAAAAGTTGATCGGTTAATACCCAATTAATGGCAAATTATTCGATTAACCGAATAGTTTTAGTAATACATATAAAACATATAAATAACACTAAATTTATTATTTAATGTATTAAAATAGTTATTTAAAAACATAATGTAGATCAAATACTTTCATAAAGACTTAATTTTATCAGTTATTTTATCTATTTGTATGAAAAATAAAAAAATTAACTTTCTGGCCAAATACAGAAAAAAAAAATTAAAACGAACTTTAATTACGAAATTGCTTATATTAATTAAATTCTTGTTTGATTTTGCTCCAATCACCAAAAAGATAATATTAATTGACTAGGATAACTGATTTTGGCTTAAACTTCAATTAATTTTTTTGATCATAATAATTAGAATTATTATTAACATCAATTAAGATTTGTACTAATTCAATTCTACAATTATTTAAATCCTTCATTCAATAGAAACGCACGGATTTTAATAGAGTTATTTATTTAATTATTAAAAGTATATAATACAATATAAGTAAAATTAGACAAACGTGATTATCCATGACTTTCAATAGGATATACATATAAGATGCCAAGACGAAAATATATGTCAAATTTCATTTTCCTCTATCAAATTTTAGTGTTATACCTTTATTTAGCTAGAAATTACAATAATATATTCATGTATGTAGTTTATGTATAATAGACATTGAATGTGTGTAATGTTCATACAAAAGTCCTTTCTAATAAAATTTTAATATATAGTATGCTTATATTTATTTCTGCAATAAAGATTTTCATATTATCGTACCGGAGTGCCTTTATTACCTAGGATGATCTAGCAATAAAAACACTAAAGAATATGACAGATATCTGAATAAATCGTCAAAAATATGTAAAAAATAAATAAAAAAATATGGACTTACCTTTTTATATAAATATTCTTCCATAGAACAGCTTTTGAAACAAGAATTGATATTGAAATTGAATCTAAACCCTGGTATCAATGACCGAAACATCTACAAAAATATCGAAATGATTAATAATCTCATCAAATATTTAAAATTCGTACATACCAAATAATTATTATTAAAAACGTCTCCGAACACTGACAAATTATGTACATATCGCGTATTACGGTTTTCTAATAGTTATAATGAGTCCAATCAGTTGAAAATGGTTGAAAATTGATTTAAATTTATTTTATTTCTATACTTCTTATTGATAAGTTTTTCTTTTTTCTCTATATTTTTTTAAGAGCTGTCGATTTTTGTCAAAAATTGTAAACCAATTAGAAAGCTAATTACATTAGTTTTGTTCCAGTACTTGTCAAACTTGCAAGTTTTAGTCAGAATTTACAGCAAAGCGTTTTATATTAAGAATTTATGTTTATGTTTTTCTGACAATTTTTGACTAAAACCTGTAAATTTGATAAGTACTGGAACACAGCTATTAATTAATAATATAATTTAATTTCAACATAAAATTAATTAATCATTTTATTAAAAAATCATTTGGACTATTTTTTCTGTGTATTACCAAATATTCTCTTAATTTAGTTTATAAATCAATTTTTTTAACTATTTCTGTATGAGAATGATTTTTTGTTACGTACATTTTGTTGATGAAAATTAAAATTTTTATTACTTACACAAATTAGAATTCACTTTACTCAAAACTATGTTTTTAGAATTGTTGTTATCACAAGATTATGTAGGTATTTACGAAGTTATTATAATCTTTTCATGTCGCATTTTATTAAACATTCTATCTCAAAAAAAAAAAAAAAAAAAAAAAAAACTTCCAAAGAAGTCAATAAAATCCTGAACTTGTGATCCAGAAGTAATGTAAATTCGGATCATTTCCAATGAATTTAACATAGGCTTATTATTGGAAGCACTGTTACCGTTTGGCGACTTTAATCGCCAATTTCACCTTTTTCAACCAGCTAGCCACTTTTTTGGTCCCCTAAATGGCGACTAAATGACGAAATATCTCGACTCATAATATGATAATTCTAACGAAGAAATTAATTATTTTGAGATTGGTTCACAATATAGTGCATAGAAAAATTATTACTGTATATTTTTAGTTAACACAGTTGTTTCATTTTGCATGTAAATTTAATAAATATATTCAAGTAAATATAAAACAAAAATAAAATTTAATCAACATTTTATTCTTCACTTAATTTTTTTAATTCATTCAATCACTTACTTGATTGATTAGATCAATTTTTTAATTGGAAAAATTTTTCTATTTTTCATTTTTTACAGTTTTCAGTAATTGATACAATCATTTTGATGAGAGGTGTAAATTAAAAAAAATTTTAATTGAATGAATTATTTACTCATATATTTGTCTCTTTTTTCTGTGTGATGGAAAAAAGATCCCGAAGAATTTATAAATGAACTGAAACTATTAAAGAATAAAGCTAATGATAAAGTTTATGAACAAATATTTTTAGACCAGATTGGGAAAATTAAAAAATAATTTTGATGAATACTTATATTCTAATTTATATTTTTAGCTTGGTTTATAGCAGTACCTTGGCGGAACGCCTTTCTTTCCAAATTATCACTAATGATAAATAAATTGTCCAATAGACTTAGAGTCAACACTTGTGAGTCCATGCTTTCAGTCCTAAATTTGTTAGACGGGGATTTGTAAGACTGAGGTTCGAGTGAAGACCTCGTACAAAAGTACAAAATTTTAATTAATAAAAAAGAATTTTATTTTAACTATTTTTATGAATAAATCTTTATTTTTGCAATAACATTATAATAGGTTTTATAAATAAATTATCCTGTTATTAATAAAATTAAATTTAGTAGTTTTTATCAAAATACAATATTTTTTGTTTTTGTTTTTGTTTTTATCAAATAAACAAATTTTGGGGAGTCTTTTAGGTATTGAAGCAGTTGGCCCCTTTTTTCAAAAAATCCCCCTTTTTGGCGAATTTAGTTTTTTGAAATATTTCCTTTTGGTCGACTTTTTAAAAATTCTCAACTGTAACACTGATTGGAAGATGTTCTGTTTTTTGACAGTTATTCAGTGAGCATGATTTTCTTATGAACATGATCTCCTTACGTTCACGATTTTATGCAAAATTACAATGAACGTCCGAATTTGCACAAGGAAATTAGTTTAAATTTTTATATAAACCAACATTTTTAATAAAAAATATAATTGATACATTATGTTTCAATTGTTTAAAACAGTGTTTTTAGTAACAAGTATTTGCGAAAAATAACAAACGAATAACAACGTTTTATTATTTTATATATTTGAATGCTGCTTGTATTAGTTCTTAAACACAAGAAAATGTGCACTTATTGATACTTTGAAAGTAATAAAAAAGTACTTCCTAAAAATTACTTTTATTTAGTTTAGCTGTTATATAACAGACATTAAAAAAAAGATGAAGTTAACATAAATGTATCGTAAAAATAAATAAAATTCTAAATTGTTAACCCCAGAATACTAAATTTCGGTTAATCTGTTATTCGAAACAAATCATTCGGTTTATTCGCTATTCGAAAATAGACAATTTTAAATTATTCAAAAAATTAACCGATCAAAATTAATCAAATAACGAATGACGGTTTTTCGATTGGATACCCTAATTCAAATCAAGATCATGAAGAAGTAGCAGTCAAAGAGTCATGACTTCGTTCTCCTCAATAAAGGCATTGTACCAATCGTGGCTGCTTCGGAACGATGAGGGTTATTCAGGCCCTATTCTTTTCATATTTTCGTATATTCATGATCATTTTACCCTTAGGTTGACTGTGATGGAAATTTCATACTCAGGTACTGAGAACCATGAGAAGTAAATCTTCCTCATAGGTGTCATAAAGGTTTAAGCCTTTCTAACCATCAGGTTGAGGCTGTTGAGTCGCTGCACTCCTTTACAGTCTGCCCAAAAGCGGGTGCTTGCTCTTAAATACGGTCCTTTTCGCACAGACACCAATATGTATGCTCTGGTAACCAGTCGAAAAAAAGCAAATACACAATCAGCATTACGATTCAAAAATGTATGTCATTGCATAAATTCGCATTATTTAGGTACAATATACAATATATCTTTTTTAACCATTTACTTCTTTTTAGCATTTCTTAAGTCACTGACCATTGTCCAATGACGAAGAAGAAAATGATGCTAAGGCTCAGACTGGAAAAAAAGAAGTAGGAGCAAATCACACAAGTACATATATGGTGTAAGAGTAAAGTATGTCTGAACTTGCCAAAAAAATAAAAAAGAGCTTGAATTGAAAAGAGTTCGCACGCTTTTTAATGCAGAACTTTCAATTTCAGTTTGTTAGTGAAAGTCACAAGTTCACCAGCACCACCAAAAGCAAGAAAGACCATAAGAAAGAAGAAACAAAAGAAAAATAACATGACATTTCAGTGGACAAATGTTCCATTTGGACAATTTATACATGTTTTGTTTTTATGTATGTATGGTGTTTTTTTTTTTATTAGTCACTAGTCCTTATTAGTACAATAATGACTGTATTTGAATTTGAATAAAAATATGTCTTAACAAAGTTTTGAAATACATGTTAAGTCCATAAATGTTTATACATTTGATATTTTTAAATATAAATTATTAATTGTGGAATACACACCTGGAATATATATATATATATATATATATATATATATATATATAATGGTGTTATTAATAATAATATTTAAAAATTATCAGTTACAAATTGCATTATAAATTATACTTTACATATTTTCAGTACAAAAATGTAGTAATAAATAGGAATAAAAATTATTTATCATTATTTAGCATCTGTTTTACTTTATATACATATATATTTTCTTTTGCAATTATTATTTTAAATATCCCAGAGAAAAATTTAGGACTTTTTCTAAAATCATTAGTTTTAGAACCTTTAGAATTAGTGGTGTCGCAAAAAATTGTAGTATTCATGGAGTACAACCGTATTGTGATTCTAAATTGTGTTAAAAGAATGTTTATAAGAACTAGTACTGTATTACTAACACAACACTTCTCTGAACAAACTACAATGACTTCCTAGAAAAGTTTCAAAAACTTAATGAAAAAAATTTTAGAAATCAAAGAAAATGAAAAAAAGAGCAAAATAAAAAGTAGACTTTAGGAAATGGTTCATTAGAATGAAAAATAAAATAAAAAAAACTTTGGTTTTAATAACTGGATCTTGAAAAGTCCACTAGCGCTTCTATAAAACTAGTTCGAAATATAACAATTTCAAATAAAAGTCATTGATTAAAGAACCGTTCCACAGAATGTGTACTGGTTAGGTGACACTTACAGAGGACTAGTTCTGGGGGTGACAATTTCGGACAAAAATCATTGGACGTAACACCAAAGTAGAACAAATATAGAATATTTTCATAGTTTTTCCTGGGATACTTAATTATATTCAATATATATATATATATATATATATATATATATATAAGATAAATATTAAATATTTTGCTGTTGATCATTACTTTTAACTACCACTGAGCCTTTTTTCCACTTTAATTGTAGGAATCTAAGTATCAGTACCACGATTACAATTACGAGGGCGGATCAATAAGTCCTCGACTTTTCGAACAAGTACCACCTGTTTTTGGGATTAACGCAAAAAAAAATTGTGGTTACGAACGGCCTTTGAGATTTTCATAACATTTGTTGCTTATGCTGTAAAAAATTCAAAAGAGTGGTTACGGCCTTTTACATTTTAGGTGACGACATGTAGGCAGAATGCACTCACCACATGTTGAACTTATTATCTTTAAATCAGTATAAATATGCTATTTTTGGGATTTTATTCGACATTATTGAATGTCTCCTGATAAATTCACAATATTGTCTCGTAATATGGAAAGAACTACCTACCTAAATTGCTTCTGAATGTTGATGAATAAATATGCGGAATATAAATTTGTCCATTTATTGTCTTAGATATATGCAAAAAAAAAAAATAATAAAAAAAAAATAGTTTTAATCATATACGTAATTTGAAGAATTTATATCTTAAATTTGAAAAAGAGTGTACGCTTATAGACTAAACCAAATTAAAATATTTTTGTTGTATTTAAATATTGCATTCTAAAGTTTTGCCCGCTTTTATGCGAAACGCTTCCTATCTCTTAAAGCATAATAACCTCCGGCGCCATTTAAACTATCAAAAGAATTACTTTTTATTTACATATATATATATATATATATATATATATATATATATATATATATATATATATATATATATATATTCAGTATACCGTTTATTAATATTATGAACAAACAATTTAATAATATTGTGAAAATGCTTGATTCTTTTAAATGTTCTAAATAATTCCCCATGTTTAGCCTTATAATTATTTCATTCGAAGTTTAAAAGAACCGTTATTTTAATACAAGAGTATTGGAACCAATTATTTTAACATATCGAAATTTTTTCTTAGTTGTCTTCATATGTCTGCTAAATATTTTTAGGATTGCACTTATTGTTCCATAGAAATGTGAAAAATAAATTTGGTCTTATAAAAACGTTTGAAATTATCTTTGCAATGCTTTTACTAGAATAAAATCGAACCTATAGAATATGACTAAAATTAACCTTGAGTATTTCGCTGGTGATTTAACGCTTAGCTCGGTGCCCACCACGATTTTCAATGAGCAAGGAGAAATTTTAAGAATTCTTTAACACGCTAGGAGATCGTTTCCTGGCATATGGTGACTATAATGCCAAACACACTTAACGAGGTTCTAGATTAATAAATCCCAGAGGTAGACAGCTTTAAAAGGTACAAATTGATCGCAAAAATGGCATGGATTTCGTGTTCCATGGACATCCAACGTACTGACCTGCTAGATCTTATAGATTTTGCTATATCGAAAAATATAAACCGAAATTCAATAACTACAGAAATTTCATATGACTTAAATTCTGATCGTTCTCCAATACATTGAAAGTTTAACAAATAATAAATATAGTAATTTTTCGTTATGGAAGACAGCGAAAGATATTAAGCCACCAGCATAATCACAAAGTCCTTTAAGTAAAGCTGAAAGGTACCTGGGCTCGTAGTTCAGTAAATAAATCCAATTTCTTTGCATACTATTTAAGCTCAGTCTTTCGGCCGAATTCCCATACAAATAATTTTGTATTGGGAGAGGCACCTGACACTAGATCAAATTACGATATAATTGTTGTTAGCACAGAGGTCATTAATACAGTTAAAAAAGAAAATACAAATGATAGAAAATCACCTGGATGTGATTCAATAACACCATCCATGATTAAATACCTACCAAATGTGACAATAATCGTTCTGTCAATAATTTTCAACGTGATCTTAAAACCTCCTAGTTTTAAGATCACGTTTCCAAAAATATAGGAAACTTTTCAGATTGAAATGAAACCAAAGTCAGGAAAGAATTCTACTGTAGCATCTTCTTATAGACCTATCTTGTCTGTCGAAACAGTTCGAGAAAGTATTTCAAAAGAAAATTATACCATTCTTGAACGATAGAAATATCATCCCAGTTCACCAGTTTGGTTTTCGTGGAAAACATGGAACCATAGTACAAGAGAATCGTCTAACTGGAGAGATAAGGAAATATTTTTAATTAAAGAAGTATTGTTCAGCTATTTTTTTTTTTTGGATGTCGCGAAAACTTTCGATAAAGTATGGCACTTTGTGCTAATCGTAAAATTAAATGTTTACTACTCACAATTTGCTGGAGTCATATTTATCTGACCGTTTATTTAGAGTAAATTATAACCAATTTGTGACAAAAGAATTTAAAATAAATGCAAGTGTTCCAAAGAGAAGTATTCTTGGACCTACCTTGTACTTCTTAACGGCATTAAATGAGATGGATCTTCCCCTGAGGCCTAATGCCTGGGTGTATACTTGGACAGTAAGTTTTTGGATGAGAAATACTCAGGAGAGGGTCAGGATAGGGTTTAATGCCTAATACACCTTCAGGAACTTTATAGGTAAGAATTGGGTTCTTAAATTTTAGTTATATATTGGTTCTTATGGTACTTATGGCTGTTCAGTCTATTCAGTAAGTAAAGAAGCCTATAAGAACCTTCTCTCTAAAGTTCAGAGATATGTTTCAACTGGCATCTCAGGCGCCAGGTGAAGTACACCTAAGGTGGCAATGGACATAATTCTCCACCTTCTTCCAATTGAGGAGTTTGTGAGAGGTATGGCTGTTCTTATATTGAAGAAATTAGTATTATTAGGGAATTTCAGGGCCTTGCATGCTAGCATATTCGACGAAGTTGATTTCAATGGTCAGGGACCGTAAGTTAGAGTAGAAGAGCTCCATGAAGGATGTTCTGTCTTTACAGACGGCTCAAAGATGGAAGTAGACATGGGTGTCTATTTTATGGAAACTGATATCAAACTGTCTTATAAATTGTCTGAAAGTTGCTGCATTTTTCATGCAGAAATTTTGGGCATCTATAATCCTTGGGATGAAATTCCTATCTACGTTGATAGTCAGGCAGGATTATTAGCACTGACAAGTCATTATGTTAGCTCCAGGTTGGTACTTGAGTGCAAAAAGGAATTGAGAAGACTAGTAGATGTCTACATGGTAAGATTCTGTTGGATACCTGACTGTGATATTTTCGGCAATGAAAGAGGCGATGAGCTGGCTCAAAGTGACTCGAAACTAGATAGGTTTTTTGTGAAGACAGACAAAATTCCAATTAGGTCCTATTTTAGGACCATAAGGGATTGGACTCTGATCAACACGAATATCTTATAATATCCAAATGTCCACATTTTATTTTTATATTGATCAGTAAGCAAAAACAACATTACATTTTTGGAATTTTGAGATTTTTTGGCAAGAATTCTGATTTCTGCAAATTTTCAAATTCAACATCGTTTATTTTTGAACTCAATAAAGATATCGACTTCAAATTTTCTTTATTTGATAAATAATTTTGTTCTTTAAGTAACTACAAAAAATATAATAAAATCGGTCGAAAATGTTAACTTGGGGTTATTAGAAAAAGTGATGTTGCTGGTTTTTTAAAGGGGTTTCTTTTAAATTTCCACCGAAATTAATGGTCTGTGTCAATCAAATATTCAGTTCACAATATACAAAATCAAGTTGTAGCATAATTCAAAATATTATTTTAGATCAAATGTTACATAGTTTACTTTATGGTGATTTTATGTTTGTTGGAAACAGCGCACAGAAAGTTCACGATCACATCTGTAAGTTATCATCTGAACCTGATTGTGTTTAACCCTTCATTTTGAGTGTTGGTACTAAGGATATGAAATCACTTGATTTTTTTTTTTTTTTTTTTTTTTGTTTATTAAGATTATTTAGTAATATTTAAAGCATCTAAATTAATTATATATAGAAAATTTTATGTAGTATATGCCTATATTAACTGAATATAATATAATTTAATTTTTAACAAAATCAATTCCAAAGTACAAAACAGGTCTAATATTCATTGAAATAAATTTACAAGTTCTTTAATTAAATGTAACCGTTCATTGGAATGTTAAAAATTTCAATGTATTGTTTCATTGGAATAACGTATAGTTTCATTAAAATGAACGTACTGATTCTTTAATTCAACACACTGTTGATTGAAATTATTTATTTAGTTCATTAAAATAAAATACCAATAAGCGAACTTGTATGTTTCCTGTATTTTAGATTAAAAATTATGGAGCAAATTCGTTGAATAAACGAACTTTTTCATAGTATTTATGTACTCTCATGTGAGTACATATCTGGAAAAGTTTTAACTGACGGTCTATATATGTACATTAGAGTGTCCCATAAAAAAATGCTGTTGGAAGACCTCTCAAATGATGCGTATTAATGAGCTGAATACGCAAAAAAATATATGATATAAAAAGTATCAGCGGTTTTTTGTCAGTAGATGGCATTAATACCCATATATCGGGTAAACCTAATTCCATTGTCTCAAACGAAAACGAGTTTGAAAGGCCACATTTCAGGTTAAATTTTTGGTGAAGACAGTTCATATAATCGTCGCTCGTATACAGATTTGAAAATGAGTGAAATATTTTCCGTCAATCCAGGCTTTAAAGACGTTTGGAGCCTTTGACAATGATTTTTTTTCGTTTAATATTCTCATAGTTAACCCATTTTTGTCAACAGTAAGGATTCGTTAAAAAATATTTCCATCAAGCAAATCTCTTTTGGGACCGGCGTTCACTAAGATTTTGCACTTCTACTATTTCTGTATTTATAATTAAAATTACCGTTTTTTTAGTATTTCATAATTCTATATTTTTATTTCACACATATTTATCTATGTACATTACAAAATAAATAGAGAAATTATGTATTTCAGTAATAATTTAACTTGCACATTCTTTGCATAAAAAGGTTAGGTAATATAATTTAATTATAAAAATAATTATAAATCTTATTTTCCTCTTTTAAAGGTAAAGGCATTCACTATAAGTTTCTTATAAGGATTTTATTTGGAATTCCTAAATACAAAATTAATTTTATGTGAATTTCTTTTTTTATGATGTACATTGATGAATATGTAAAATAAAAATATATAATTATGAAAGAAGATTAACGTGCTATAACAATGTATTTATTTATTATTATTATTATTTATTTTTTTTTTAGGAAATTCGAATTGTTACCATTTTATCTTCCAGAAAGTATACTTTTGAAAAATTAGAGGACGATAGTAATGTATTTTGTTTTTGCAAATTACGTAAACACTTCTGACAATCATCTAGAAGTCACTAATAAGTAACGTCTGAGAGTTTGGCAACAAATTTATCTTCCAAATATTTGAAGGGTGTATGTATGGATCTATGTATGTATGTATGAATGTGCTATAGAAAATTGTTATATAAAATTAATCAAATTGATACTTCAGGAATTGCAAATGACCGCATGTTTTTGAAATCAAATTGAAAATTCAAATATTGAACTTCTAATTGTACCTCAATTACAAAAATCATTATTTATTAATAACAAAATAAGTACAATTGAATTATTTTACTATTTGTAGAGCCTCATTACTGAAAAAAATGGAAAATAGCAAAAATTCTAAGTTATTGTTAATAGATTATTTGTTTATTTATTATCATGTCTCAGAAAAACCAGGTGCGGTAATAATTTTGCTTCGTTAATTTACACACAAGATAACAATAGGCATATAAAAATAATAAAAGAACAAAAAGAAACCAATAAAACTTTTTTATTTAGCTTTGTTATGATCAATTTACAAATATTTTAATTAAAATAATATTAATGGAAATGTACATTTACAGTAGCTAACAAAGTGTATATTATGTTAAAACAAGTGAAATATTTTAGATATTAAAAAATAAGTAAAATGTATAAACTTCATAGGAGTTGAACAATCTTAGATCATCAAAGAATTTATGCATGTAAGAATGTAATTTATATTTCATTTATTTTTTAATTATTTAATTTAATTTATTTTAACAAATTTTACTAGATACTGTAATATTGTGGTTGGTTCCTTTGTTCTTTCTATTTCAACAATTTATCCAAATTTGGCAGTTACTCCATTGTATTGTTGCTGCTGTTTGTTTATTTTTGTATAGAATTAAAATAATTTCCATGAGTAATATACAGGGGCGCTTACTTATGGGAACTACATACAGACTGATAGACGGACAACCACTGCAACAGCCCGTACTGAATGGCCCAACACATATCATGATAGATCGATCAGTAGCGGTTTGGTAATTACGATAAACGCATAAATTTATTGTTCAATATATATTTTTTTGTTTGCTTAATCAATACTCGTACATATGAATATTTCTCGCATATTTCAATATTGTTGTTAATTTTCTTTACATTTTTGTTTTGTTTTGTTTTCTTTTGTTGAATTCAATAATAAAATGTTCCATATATGTATGTAAAGAAAATTAAATTAAACTGCATTTGCAAAAAAAAGTGCTACAAAAAATTCTTGGGCTTGTCATGCTCGTACAAAAATAAGTTCAACGTCAGACCCTGACATGAAAAATTAAAAAATAATAATAAAAGTTAATTTAAAAGAAAATCAATTTGTAATTTCCCATTAAAAATTTTAGTTAAATATTTGCTTTATAATTCAAATAATTATTTTATTATGAACACTCTGTCTAAATAAAGTATTAAAATTAATATATTCAATATATTTAATATGATTTTTAAAAAATATACGTTATATTCAAATACAAAAGAATCATATTGAAGAAATTATTGTTTCGTTCAAATGCTGAACTCACTATTTTGAACGGCCTACACAAGTGATATTTTCAAAATTTCCAACGCATTAAATAATGGTCCCTAATATCCGTGAGATAAAATTAAACATCAGCCAAAGCCATCTGCTTAATTATTCATAACTCATTCTTTATTTGGACCAGCGTTACCGTTGAGAATTTTTAAAAAATATCCAAAAAAGGGGATTTCAAAAAATAAAATCGTCAAAAAGGGGATTTTTTTTAAAGAAGAGGCCAACTGCATCAATACCTAAAAAAAAACTCCTCAAAATTTGTTATTCGATAAAAACAAATATTGTATTTTAAGAAAAACTACTTAATTAAATTTTAATAATAACACTGTGCTAGTCGCAAATTTTATAGAACTGGCCACCTCACTGGTAAAGCTAATTCCAGTATGCTGAATTCAATGGTGGCAGTCGTTTTTCGAAGTTAGCATTTGCGATATTTGGGTTTAAACTTTATTATGGAATAATAGCAAATTAGAAATAAAAAAGACATTGTATATGCAAATTGAACAATAAATTAATTAAATAATTTTTAATATATTTATGTTTTTGTTTTAAAAGTTGCTCATTGGTAACACTAGTTAGCTTACTTATAGAATTGTAACAATATTTTTTTGTTCGTTTAAAGTTTTGCAATTTAGCTTTGAAAATATATTTGATAATAAGAATTCATGATCCTTTAGAATGTAGAAATTGAAATGGAATCTTAGTTGTTGATTTTGTTGAAATTTGACAGCTAAATTATTAAATTTATGCGAAAAAAATAAATAAAACTTAATTTTTCAAACCCCTCTTTTATACCTTCAAAACGAAATTTGAAATATTTCGAATATAACGAGCACTAACTTTTAAAAATAATTAACACCATTAAATTCAGCGTCGTCGACTTAGTTTTAGCTAATGGGTGTCAAAAAATAAAAATAATAATAATAAATACGTTTCCTTCTTGAGCGCAGTGTAACAAAATAATTTTTTTAAATCATTTTTATTATTGCAAAAATAGTTAACATAAAATTATATTTTAATTAACTAAACTTAACTTAATTAACTTTTCTACGAGGTCTTACCTTGGACTCCAAATCTTACAAATCCACGTGTAACAAAGTGAACTGAAGAACTGAAAGCATATATTCACAAGGATTGACCTTAAGTCTGTAGGACAATTTATTATTCATTAGTGAGAATTTGGAAAAAGGACGTTCCGACGAGGCACTACTATGAACCAAAGTAAAAATATAAGTTATGATATAAGTATTCATCAAATCTATTTTTGGGTTTCCCCAATCCGGTCAAAACTGATTCTCCATTTGATGCTTTAAATTATTGTTCATATACTTTATCATTAGTTTTAGTTTTTAACAGTTTCAGTTCATTTATAAATTCTTTGAGTCTTTTTTTACGTCAATATATTATGAGATAATCTCAAGATACTTAATTCCTTCGTTGGAATGAATATATGATGTGTCATTTCAAACAACATAGTTTTTCGTCATTTAGCACATAGTCTTAAAAAGTCGTAATTTAGTCCCATTTTAAAAAAGGGGACAAAAAAGTGACCAGGTAGTTGAAAAAGAGGTAATTGGCGAATAAACTTGCCAAACGGTAATGTTGAAAGAAAAAGTTATATTGAATCTCATGATATAGTTAACCCTAGAGTAGGAAGCATATTTTACATACGTTGTTACCAAAAACCGTCGATCCGACAAGGTATATTTTAAATTAGTTAAAATGACGAATAATTATAAATACATAAATCATAAATCAAAATATAAAAGTTAATTGATCCTTACTCATAATAAAAACACTTTTTTATATTTTACGATCAATATAGTTTTTTGAGCATTAAAAATTATCACAATATGAAATATGAGATGAAAAGCAAACAAAACATAAAAAGCAAAAAATCATATTAAAAGTCGTAAAATTTGAGCAAGGGCAACTTCAATTTTGTATTCTTTACAAATAGGTTTTACACCATATCACAGGTTGATCTTTTAATTCGACGTTTTCTCTTGTTTTCCTACTTTATGTGTATATTTTTTTTTTTTTTTTTTTTGTAATTAAATCCATCTTTATAATAACATTTTTGATATTTTCGAGGTATTAATGAAAGTAGACACCTTCAGCATTTCGCTCATCCACGATTTTACAAAGAAGGAAATATAAGTATAAAATTTCGTCCTTTTTTTGGGCAATTCTTTTGGAATTTCTTTCTTGTTTGCACATAATGGTCCTACAAATGTACGATTATTATGGTGTTTCAAAATAATAAATAACGAAGCACAGAAAAAAGTCACCAATCACCAAAATAATTCATTCAATTTAAATTTGGTTAAATTTACACCTCTCACCAAAATGATTATTACCAATAATTGTAAAAAACGAAAAATAGAAAAATTTTTCCAATTAAAAAATTTATTAAATCAATCAACTAGATGATTGAATGAATTAAAAATTTATATGAGAAAAAAACTTATATAAATTTGATATTTGCTTGAATATATTAATTAAATTTTGATGTAAAATGAAACAACTGTGTTAATGGAAAAATATGAGGTAATAGTTTTTTCTGTGTTCGTCGAAACGACAAACACGATGTCGAACGAAAAATTTATTTCGAGAATTTATGTATATGGAAAACAAAAAATAAATTTAAAATTTTGCTTTCCCATATAATTTTTCGTTCGACATCGTGGGACAGGCCGTAAGTCTCAAAAAACAAACTTTCACCAAAAATAACTGAAAAATGACTTTTAATACAAATAACACATCAACACCATATAAGATTTCAGCGTAATCTGTTTAACCAATAAAAAAACAAACTATAAAAAGAGAACACTGCTCTTCGAATCGACGGACATTAGTACTCTAGGGTTAACATACATATATCAATTGAAATGAGACAATTGTTTAACAGACCATTACCCGCCAAGATCCATAACTTTAAGATCAATAACAGACCTCTAACTTTTACAATACCAGAAACAATTTAGCAAGGCCCTTGATGGGCCAGGGTTTGAATTATTGTCAAAATTATTCGGGTTTGCGATAACTTAACACCTTTCAGTAACTTATATTCATATTACCCTAATAAAATCGTATTTACTGCTAACAGACAATAAATTATTTACGGTACAAAGATATTTTATTCTGATTTATTAAAAATATGGACTACATGCGTTTTGAAAATGGGCTCCTGAGTAATTATCAGAGGAAATATACCTAGAATATGACGGGATACCCATACTACTACGTTCCATGATATATAAATAATTCGGACTAAAATCACATACATATTAATACAATTATTTGTATTTTGTATTTCATACATTCGTGCTTTATTCATATTTAAACCATTGAATTACTTGATCTTAATCGCATTCATTTCCAAATCTCAATTTTATAACAAATTTATTTAAACTCAGCATTTAATTTTTAAGTTTGTGTTTATTGTGTGGTACAAAAACAAGTGTCAACATTGCCTGAAACATGTATTGGCAATTATAGTCCCACGTATAAAATAAACAAATAATTATATTGTTCTTTTATAACAATTTCAAGGAATTTATTGGACATGGATATTAAATACTTGTACAGATTCGTATACTCGTGGTTGCTGTTAAAACAAGTAGTACAGGTGCGATTTATTACAATTTAAATTGTTTGTTTTTGTAGTATTGTTGCAAGAATTGTAATAACGACAGCATTGTTTATGTGGGTGTAGATTAAGAAAAAACAAATATACTCGTACTTTGTATGAAAGGTGTCCCGAAGGTGTATAACTTTTGCAATTTTTGTGAACATCAAAATTCATAGGGCATGAAAAGTATTAAGAAATGCGATAAAAAAAGTTTTCGCACAAAACGTGGAATGCGATCGTTTTGAATTTAAGATTTTGAAAATTATTATTTTTCTTAAAAAGAAGATTTTATTGCCTCAAAACTAGCACTGTCTTAAATAAAATCATTTTTTTTTTCCATAAAAAGTGATAACATTGCAAAAATTCATAATGTTTATTATTATAATTTTTAAACCTTTTTATTTGTTAAATGTAATGCTGAACTAATGTTTTAGTCAACATTAATATTAAAATGAATTTTCCGTTATATTTGGCGGTTAAGAATGCTGAATCTCTAAATTAAATAAATGCTGAACAAATAGTGATCAGTATGACTTTTCTGCTTTATTTTATGTGGTTATTAATGAAATAACTAAGCACCCTTTTGTATTGAGCAGAATATTAAGTACCATGAATATTATTACCAATATAAAAAATATAAACTAAACCACCATAGGTGGCTGAAGTATTATGCATTTGGGCTGATGTTTGTAACGCATAGAAAAAGTTATCCAACCCCCAATTTAAAGTATACCAATCGACTCAGAATCACTTTTTAAAGTGATCTAACGATGTCCGTCCGTCTGGCTGGCTGTCCATGTAAACCTTGTGCACAAAGTACGGGTAGCAATTTTAAAGATAATTCAATGAATTTTGTCACGTGGGACTTTTATGATACAAGGACGAAATCTAATGAAATTGGTTGTGATCAGTTCGTTATTTCACCTCATACAAATGTCCCCCCTGATTAGAGTTTAAACACTCAAAAATGGCTTAAAATTAGAATATTTGAATGAAATTCTGTGCAAAGAAGTTCTGTACCGGATATCAATCTTTGTACCAAATTTTATGAAGATCGGTTCAAAATTGACCATAGCTTCCATATAAACCCCTCTTTCGAAAATCAATTTAACGGGCATAAATCCCATGCTAATGGTAGTATCAAGTTAATATTCGACACAAATAAGTTTTATGTAACTAGGACCAACATTTCCAAATTTAATGAGAATCGGTCGATAATTTACCATAGCCCCCATATAAACCCACTTCCAGGAATCGCCCTAAAGTGAATAAACTCATTTAAATGTTAGTATGGACGCGTTATTCTGTATTTGTGTATTTTATTTTACATTTAGAAAAATTGGCCACAGGTGTAATATAAGTCCCCTTCCCGAATTTTTATGCTCGTACACAATGGTGTAGGATATCATATAGTCGGCAATTCTTTCTCGTTTTAATATTAAAAGAAATCAAATGGTTTTAGAAATTGCTTTCGGTGCGGAAGGTTTTTTCATCGAAATAACTTTTGAAAACGGTTTTAAGTAACAGTACAACATGGGCTATAACCCTAATATCCAGATTTTGTGTATTTTTAAAAGTTTTATTGAAAATAAAAACCTCGGAAATAATTAAGGTGCATTTACTCGTTTCAAATGCAAAATATGTACATTGCATGATGCATAAAATATTTTACTATTAGATAATTTGTTAAAATAAAGAAAAAATAAAGACAAAAGAATGCAAATCATGTTTACAAGAAAATATTTCATAATTTTTTTTTCGAATACCTCCGAAATAATTTCTAAACGCGTTATAAAAAGATTTAAATGGAAAATTCGAAATTTTAGTTATAATATATATTTTTAGACATCAATATTTTTATAATTGATAATAAGGATCTTTTCAGAAAAGTGGTTCGTATTTGTTTTCAAATTAATCAAACTGTTAGTTATTTATCCGTTTCAGTAATTTTAAGAATTTTAACATCGATTTATTACCGCATATTTTTCCATATTTTGATCCTAACAACATTTTACCAAAGAGCATATTTTGCATATTTTACACTTAAGAGAAAACTATTGCATATTTTTCACTCAATAGAATTTTTTTACATAATTTACCATTAGTGAAATTTTCTTTTTACTGTCACATACGTTTTTCAAATTCGATTTCCTTTAGTAATTTTCTGATACAATGTGTTAGCTTTTTATGTTTTTAAGTTCAAAAAGAAAATTTTTTGTAGTAATTGCTAATAAAAATCAAGTTAATTTTAGCATGAATAGTAGATAATTCAAAATTTAGCCAGAAAAAATAATATTTTAAGAGCATATTTTTTCAATTTTAAGGGCATTTTTTACACTTTTTATAGCAATGTTTTGGTTGCTCTGATAATTGCACATTTAAGGATATAAAAATAATTAAAAAATGTTTTTCTTTAATTAATTATTTTTAATACTAAAAGTAGCAACTTTGCACATACAATTGCTTTTTTATATTTTTATATTTTTTCGCTTTGTGGAAAATATTCGTTTTAATGAACGTGAAAAATAATAAAAATATCGTGAGATAGTGAAAATATGCGTTGCGAGTGTAATTTTACTTAGATTCTAAGGGAAAGTTTCGTTTAAATTGTATTATTTTTCTCTCTCACAAATGTGTTGAATTCAAGCAGAACTTGTATGTGAGGTGAAAGAAATTTTATTGTTGTATGAAAGAGATCCTTCTTCCACTCTTTGTACCCTTTGCTGAAAATGCTTTCTTTAGCATAAATCAGAAAATTATCAAGAATTTTTATTGTGAAACTTGTAAAGAAAAACGCAAAAAAGTCAACGCAAAAAATAATAAATTAAATCTTTGGAGTCAAATACGTTTTATTTAAATCATAACAGAAAATTTTCAAAAATGTTTTATTTTATTATTATTATTATTATTTTATATTCAAAAATTCAAGAAATGTAAATTTTGTATACTTTTTTAGTATTTTTGATTTAAAATTTTTTTTTTAACTTTTCGAGATGAAATAGTTTAAATGTCTTAGACGTACTTTACTATTACTTCGAAAATTGTCAAGAATTTCGCTATATTTTAAAAAACCTAATTTTTATTAAAAAATATTGAAGTCAAATATCACTTAAATTTTCACTATTCACTATTCACATTTTATTTTCACATTTCACTAGCACTAAATCATATTTGGATATTTTTCATTTTTCAGTACAAATAACCTTCGATTTACGCGGTTCGTTGGGACCGTAGGAAGTACCCGTAAATTAAAAACGCATAAAACAAAATTCAGAATAGGTACAGAGTTATATTTTGTTATCAGCATTTTTACATATCGCGTAAATTGAAATAATAATACAATGAAAAATTTTAATTTGAGACCTAAAAATCGTGTTAAATTAAAATATATAAAAATATTTATTTTTTATTTAATAATTCTTGCAAATTGAAAAATTAATCATATGTTTGCAAAGATTTTTTATTTAAAATTATTATGGCACATAGGACCTGTTGGTATCGATTTTTATAACAAAATAGTGTTGACGGCGTTAAATACTTGATGGGGATGATAACTGATTTAAATTAAAATAGTATGGAAATTACTCAGAGGCATTTAATAAATACCTCGGCGTGATTGTGAACCCGAAGTTCCCTCGTACATTGGATGTACACCGTGGCAATTAGATCAATTCTTATATATGGTGTACTTGTCTGGCAGACTTATCTCTCCATACTGGCGCTAAGAGTTCTACTCCTTAAGCTATTCTGGAGACTATGCTGGATGTAGCTCCACTTCATGTGCACATCAAATACATCTCAGACAAGTCCGCTCTCAGACTAGGAAGTGCAGGACAAATTCTACAGGTAGTTTGCGGGAGCGATTTGAACGGATAGGATTAGCATCCCTGATAGAAACAGCTATACAATAAATATGTTTTTCAGGAAGGTGCAATCCCAGTCTTCACTTAAGGGTCAAAAACAGATACAGGAACCGGGTCGGGAGTTTTCTCTGAAGACTTGGGACTTCCGATATCTCTAAGATTACCGGATTACAGTATTATAAGTAGAGATATATGCATCTTGTTTCAAAAGCATTGATTATCGACATCTATGTAGATAGTCAGGCCGTGATCAAGGCTTTAGATTCATATGTGATAAAATCGAGACATACTCAAGATGTCATTATTGGTAACGAAAAGGCGGATGAGTGTTTAAGAGGGGGTTCCTCGAAGGATTCAAGAGAATCGCAGACGGAGGTTGATATTCCTCTTATCGAACTATCAAGTGTGATAGAAAATTTGTCGCTTAAGGAAAGGTCCCGTAGGTGGTCCACGATAACCACCTGTAGGATATCTAGGACCTTTTATTAGTTTTAGTTTTCTGATTGATCTCACTTTTAACAGAAATTCTCACGGAACAGTGTATAATACGACGCATGTCGGAATACATAGGCCTTTCCCGAAATGATTTCTGTAGAAGTTGTTTAGATGAAGAGGAGGAGACTCTATAAAACATCTTCTATGCGATTATCTAACACTGCAGGATAGCAGACTCAGGTACCTAGATGGTTTAGTAGGAAACGTGTATTCGAGGCATTCGAGGAGAGTTTTCATTTTAGAGTCTTTAGAAAAACACAATGGACCTTATTAGATCTCCGAGTAAACTCGCTTTTTATGCGATGCTAATCAAAAACGTTTTTCGAATAACTCGAAATTTTGAGGATGTGTTGCAAATTTTTTAAAACTGATTTCTGATGTCTTCAAGAAGGCATAAAACGTACGATATTCCATTCCTCGAGTGAATTTTCACTGTAGTAGGATGTTATTTAAATATTAGTTTTTAATTGTATATTATTGTTTCCTAATCTTGTATTAGTCTCAAGTGTTATGTTTGAGAATAAAATATTTTTTTATTAAATAGTCATACTTTCTTTCACTTTCACTAACATTAGTAGGATTTTTTTTTCACTAAAACCTTCAATGAAAAAAATGTTGCACTAGACTGAAAAAAATTACTATCACTAATTTTAATAATTTTAGCATCACTATCATTATACAGGTATCCAACGCTTTGGACTTGAGTAACCAAAAGTGTTTTCTAAGGCTATTTAGGGCACTGAGATAATAACAAAAATGTTTGTTTACTATATTTAAGATCTGATAACCAATTTATTGAATAAATTTTTAAAACGGAATTAAATTTCTCTCAAATTAAGTCGTTTTAATTGTTTGCAATCTGTTTCACGACTAGAGTCTATCGGTAGCAACTTATCATGATCTCGACCCAAAATCGTTGATATCTTTTTTCAATTTTAGTCGAATTTTATTGATTTTCTCTCCTTTCTCATCAAACTTTTAAGTGAAAAATTGAAGTGTCGAGTAGCAAAAATTAAGTTTTAAATATATTCGAGCTCCAATCTTATGACATTTTTTTGACTGACTCTCCAATATTTGCTTCAAATCAAGGGATATATAATTACCGATAATGTTGCGAACAAGATATTCGAATTGTCTTCTCGTTAGCGGTTTATTGGACGTTATAAATTTTGTAACGATTTCGTCGGTAATTGTTTTTCGAATATTAGATTTGACAAATATATCTTTGTTTGATTTTTGCTCTTTGCATCCAAATTTTTTGAAGAAATTCCTGATAAGGTAAAGTTCTATGTAATGATGTGTTTTAAAAGTGTTCCGTGAGCTTAGAAGTGGTGAAAAGGAGATGTTTTGTTTTTAGCAACCAACAATATCGAACCACGTACTCATCCAATTAAATAAATTTGATTTGGTGTGTCAAAGTTTTTTTTACTTCTGGAACTATGATGCGATCAATTCCGCTAATTGTTTTAGTTAATTTTAATCACGAATCGAATCATTCAATGACATCAGTTTGCCCATTTACCTGAGTATATATCATTCGTAAATGTAAAAAAAACACGCTAGAAATCGTATTTGTAATACTTTTTATATATTTTTATACTGTCCGATGACAGTGCATTGCACCACCACGTAAGAATTCGAAAACTAGAACTAATCTTAACAAAAGAATGAATTCAGCGCCCTAAATTACATAAATTTAGTTCTCATCTGCTCAGGTCCAAAAGTTGAATTTGTAAATTTGTGGTATTTTTTAGTGGGATTGATATTTTTCAAGTCACCACTAAACAGCAAAGGTAATAATAACAAATTTGGCACTATCGCTAACTTTTAGTGAAAGCTGCAGCTTTAGTGCATTACCCCAACTATGTATCAACCCATAGAATGTAATACGGTAGAAAGATTTTTTTTGTTTAGTAGTGTTTAAAAAATTTACAAGTGCCGAAACACTTTAATACACGAGAGGGTCAACTTTGGCCCACTGCGTATTTCAACTACAAACTCCAGCAAACAATATTCTGAAAACCAAACTTCTCATCTATCGACGGTCCAATAGTTTAGAAGGGTTTATTACGATTTATTCTGGGATTGTGATTTTCGAAGAAGGTCTTACAAATTATAGACCGATACTTGTTAAATTTGATAGTAGATTTTCGTCCTTAATTTAGGACGTTAGTAAATTTTGTAGGATTTTATATTAAAGAGAACAAAGGTTAATTACGGACCGATATTTTTATACCCCACATCACCATAGGTGGTTGGGGTATTATGCGTTTGTGCTGATGTTTGAAATGCGCAGAAAAAATCATCCAATCCTTAAAGTACACCAGTTGACTCAGAATCATTTTTTGAATCCTGGAAAGCTGGCTGGCTGGCTGTCCATGTAAACCTTGTGCACAAAGTACAGGTCGCAATTTTGAAGATAACTCAATGAAATTTGGCACATAGGACATTCATGATAGAACGAAGCTTATTGAAATTGGTAATGATCGGTCCATTATTTCACCTAGCCCCCATACAAAAGTCCTCCCGGAATAGGGGTTTAACTATCATAAATGCACTATTTTAATGAAATATGGTATAAGGAAGCTTTGTCTAAGTTTCAATCTTTGTGCCAAATTTCGTGAAGATCGGTCAATAATTGTCCATAGTTCCTATAAAAAACCTTCTTCCGAAAATCACTTTAACTTGCATAAATCATGTACAAATATCAGGTTTATATTCGTCATAAATAAGTTTTATATAAGTGGAAATCATAGAGACAAATTTTATGAGGATCGCTCCATAATTTACCATAGCTCCCATATAAGCCTACTTTCGGGAATCACCATAAAGTGCATAAATTCATATAAATGTTAGTATTAACGTAATATTCTGTATTCATATATTTTATTTTACACTTAGTAAAAGTATCGGTCCACAATTGTTCACATGTCTAATATAAAACCCCTCCACGAAACATAAGACCTTAACAATGGTGTGGGCTATCATATGGTCGGGCTTGACCGACTATATCTTTCTTACTTGTTTGATAATGCTGAAGTCCCGATATTAACATTTGTATATTATTTACAAACGTTAAAATGATTTTCTAAAAACGAATGAATGCCATTGAGAATACTTTTAGAAAAATTTAAAGTTAATAAGGGCGTTTTGATAATATCAAAATGGTGTTTTAGTGATTCTACTTGATTAGGCGTACGACTTACGAGCCAACTAATGAGGTATAGAATAAAATAGACATTTATTTAGTTTATTTACAAAAAAAAAAAGAAACAAAAAAATGACTTAAAAATTTAAGCTCTTTTTTATTAAGTACATACGCTAGGAAGGGATTATGTACAAAAATGTGTACATTGTACACATCTTCATTTTTTTTGTATAGTGTCTTAATTATTAACGTTTGCAATGAAAAGCTTTAAGTCATCATTCCCAGCCTTTAATGTAATTCAAAAATATAAACCCGTTATATTTTTATATACTTTCATAATACTTTGCCCACAATATTTACTGCGAAAATGGGGAACCAGAAACATTCCTCACATAATTCGTTACAACATATGGAAGTAATAAATATGACCTGAGAGTTGATATTCAGTTAATTTATTTTTTCTAAACCTAGTTCACAATTTAGCCTCTGTCATTGCCAATCCTTATGAAATCAAACAACCATTATTGCAAAACAAAACACAACCCACTATCTTGCCACCTGAAATAAATTGCCTAAATGCAACAATTTGTCAAAAAATGAATATTTAACTGTATTTCACATTTAATAACAACCGGCATAGTTGCCATAAACATACTACATATCGTGTCCATAAACATTTATGTTAAAGGAATTTATCGTAATATTTGACAAGTATGCAAAAAATGTAAAATTAAGGCAAAAATTTATATACATATAAACTGTAAAACCGCATTTGCAATAATATTGCATTGTGAGCATTAACTGGAATTAAATTCCACAATTTTTATTTTATTTGTTTATTTATTTTTTTGCTATTTGTTTTCATTAAAGATTAAATAAAGTGCTACCATATATAAAACAACATGCAATATGTTCAACCTGATCATATTCAGATCTTTTGTATTTGTATTTATTTATGTGGGCGCTTACTCTTAATGCAGGAAATTCTTAAAAATCATTTGATCATTTTAATGGATACCCTATATTATGTTTTAGCTTAAAGTGTTTTTAACAATGATTTGAAGTTATGTTGTAAATATTGTACTGAATTTATTTAAGCAAGACTCCGAGTGTGTATGGTGGACATAACATGTTTCAACAATTCAAAGAATTCCTCTTAATAGCATCCAATGGTTTCGATAGTTGGAACTTTGAATTCTTTAACTATAGCTATATTCAATTGAAAATACTTTTATACGGTATCATTAATTCTACCACAACCATTTACAATGTATTTACATTGTTTGTGTCTTTGGGTTTCTTTCGATTTAAATTAAAGCACCATTTATATCACAAGCTTGTATTCATTTCATGTCAGTGCTTGGATAACGATTATTTTTAATTTATTTTGAATATGATTGATGTTTCAAGAACCCATGTTCATCTCACCATTAAATACACATACAAACTCTTTGGATATTCGTGTATATAAATTCTTTTGTAATCTCTAAAGCTTCCGTTTATTAATCGCTTCAGATGTCATTTCGTAGTATCACATCATCCTCAGCCAACAAATGACTATAATGTTTTTTCATATTACCTCTGCACTAAGATAAAAAAAAAATAATAATACAAAATAAAAATAAAATATACTCAAACAATTATTTATGTTAATCTATAATTATTGATGAAATATCTAATGGATTTGAGATCATAACATATTTGTTTTTCTACCTGCATCAATGAAATATTCAGACACATACCTACATAAGTAAATGGAGTAGTAAGTTAGAGATTATAGCAAGCAGAATTTAAAAAAATACATAAAACTAAACAAGTTTTATTATTTATTTTCAATTTTATTTCTTTTGCTTTTATTTACGATCATTAAAGAGATTGATACGAGTACTAAAAATATCTTAAGTGCAAGTAGTTAAATGACAGTTGTGATAAATAATATTTCAATTAAGACGTTTTATTATGAAACAGGTTGTCACACTAATTGATTTTAAGTATAAAATCTGTTCAATCAGTTTTAGTTTAGGCAAATTAAAAAGTTGTATGTAGGATTACTGAAGACAAGTAAACGTTTTTAACTTCCGATGTGTACGTAGGTCATATAAAAATTGTATTTTTGTGATTTTTTTTGGGCAAAGTTTTATATTCTATTATGAAAGTAATGATCCTTTATTTATGTACAGTACTGTGCAGAATATAAGCAACAAAATTTGGGTTATCCTAAATGTTGAATTATTTTTTAAAGTGTTCAATTAACAACAAAACTAATTTCATAAAATTGTTAACATATTTGAGAATTTACAAAAATTTGTACTTTAGAAGATGTATTTTTTTTTTTTTTCATATATGTTCTCAATATGAAAGAGTGAACATTAAAAGCAATAAAATTTCCATATGTAAAAAAATAACTTTTAGGTTTGTTTAGAATATAAAAAACGGAAAGTAACCTTATAAAATTTATTTTAGAAGGACAATTTAAAAAATTAGAACTTTTCAATATATGTAAAAGGACTTCCGGTAAAAACTTCATTCAGTTATTATTTTTAAAAATAAATTAGTAACACGCTACAACAATGAATTTGTCTACATAGATAGGTTATGTAGTTTCTAAGATTTAAAATATAATCTGCTCAAAATCCATTAAAAGCATTTAAAGAAGTTACAAGTACTGCTCACTAAAAAGCTTATTCAGGTTTTTATTTCTCTTTTTATAAAAGAAACATTTTATAATTACATATAAATAAATTGATTTTTTCCTGAAGCCAACAAATATTAAAAAAGAAAAGTACTTTATTTAATTTAAAACAATATTCATATAAATCCACTATGACCGGATACGTAACGTCCATCAACCCGGTATACTGTCAAGGTGCACATCTTAAACCGCAAAATTTCAAAAAATGATTTTGGTCACAGACAAGATGTAATTTTGACTGTACTTGAATTCTAGATAAAAAGCTATATAGTTTTCTTTGTAAATCTAGGAAAAATTTGATATTCTTAAGTTAATATGTTATTAAGAAGCACTAGCATTTCATCATACACAGAGAAATATCTTGTTTAAATCTATGTTTTGGCATGGGAAACATGCGAAATATATTTTAAAACTTTTGAAGGATTAGATTAAACATAATCAATATGTTGTTATTGTTGTGCTCACTTTTATATGAAGATTGTAGTGTTAATCCTTAAATATGTATACAATTTCGTATAACTATCTTTGTTGTAAACTAAATATTGAAAAAATAAAACAATTCTTAGGTTTACCCTAATTTTGTTTCTTTTATTCTCAATACTATTGTATATAAAAGAGCAACGTTACTGAATATTTGACTGACTGATTCATCTTCACACAGTCCAAACGCCTAATGCTAGAAAAATGAAATTTGGACTGTAGATTGGTATTCCGACATATAAATCCACTAAGATGGAATTTTTGGAAATTAGAATTTTTAGGGGGCAATAAAAAACCTTCGATAGCCACATATGTCGTAAGCTAATATATGTACAAAAAAATTAATACCTAACTTTATTCATTTGAAAAATAAGCGGAAAATCAGATATGTTAAGGAGAATACGGAAAAAAATGTATTTTGTAAAGTACTTTTTTGAGCCATACGTATCTTCTAATCCAGAAAGCATACAAATAAAATTTATATCGTTTTTGTAACTTATAGAAAAATGAATTAGAAATTCGAACGTTTTGGCCTGAGATGGCTCCATGTAGTACCCGCAAGTACTGAAATTTAAAAAATCCAAAAATGTGTATGAAAATAACACGTTTTTCTATCTTTTGATTTATGATTTTATCATATGTGTTCAATTCGTCTAATTTAAACTACAAACACTTGTAGAAATAGGCCAACTTGTGTTCAATCAGTCTGTCGATAACCAGTGAATTATATTGTGGGCAAGAGGTGAAATGAAAATTTTCAAAGTTTTAATTTTTTGCTGCAGTTTTTCAATTAGAAAATTTGCGCCGTTGTAAAATACAGAATGGATGTCTATTTCTCTTGTAATTATATATCATTTGAGATACATCTCATTAATGTTTCCTCAATACCGGCGCTGTAGGGGTTGGGGAGAAAAAAGTGAATGGCTCTAAGAGCTACCTTTTTCCGGGGGGCACACACACAAATTACATTTTTAAATTGTTGTGAAGCGATAAAATATTAATTCGTAAAAATTCTCTTTATATTAGCATTTTTTTAATTTTTTTTTTAAATTTTAAGTGAAATTATATTTATAATAAGTACAAGTGGCACTTAAAAATAATTACGCGTTTGAATTTAGTGTAACTTTTTACATTTTTAGGTGTGTTTTTCTTTTTTGTCATTGAAAAATTTATTTTATAGTTATATAATTATTACATGCATCTTTTTATTTATTAACATAATTTAAATATTTTTTTGTTTTATAGTCAGATGTGAATAATATATCAGCGAATTAAATGCAATTAAAAAACTATCAAAAATCTATGTGTACTTTGTTCTTTTCTCGATATTCTAAAGGTAGGTTAAATCAGAATTATGATCTCGTTTAAGTTCACTATTAGAAAATATATCGATCCTCTTTCAATTTGTATTTTGTATACCTTTGTGTAGGTTACATATGTGTATTTATTTTTGATATCGAGCTTAAAATGGAATTTATTTTTATTTTTTTAACTTCTGAATTTTAACTACCATTAATATCATTTTAGAAAAAATTTTGGTTGTCAGATATTAAAAATATATTAACCAATTTTATAAAATTAAAAAACGAAAAAATCTATGCATAATTTGTTGATTAATTTTTTAATGAAATGTAAAAAATCACTATGATCGCAATTATCTTCGGTTACATCAATCATATCGAATCCATTTTAATTTTCATTTAGAAAAATTGATGCCTGTGGTAATTTTTTATTTATTGTTTAAAATAGAATTTTGGCAATTTTTTTAGCTTTTAGCTTTAAATCTCCATAATACTGACGCCGTTCGTAAAAAGTCATTTGTGTTTCATTAAAACCAGTGAATATTGGTACAAAATAGCGTTACATTTTTTGAATTTGAATAAATCCCCTTAAGAGTATTTTAATATGGAATCCCACTACAATTTACAAATTCATTGGAATACAATTTTTGTTACATCTATAGGGAAAAAGTACCAAAAAGGGGTAAAAGCGGGAAATTACATTTTATTCAAACTCAATGATGATTTTTTATTATATTGAGTCTAGAAACATTAACTTAAGTAAGAAACAAGAAATGAAAGATACAGGTTCTATGTGTGGTACTTTTTTGTTCTTCTAATGTTACTTTTTGTATTTTCTATAATATTAAATCTAAAAACATGAAATTAAAGGTACATGGTCCTAAATGAATAAGAACCCATAAGTGGTACTTTTTTGTTCTTCTAATGTTACTTTTTGCATTTTCTATAATATTAAATCTAAAAAAATGAAATTAAAGGTACATGGTCCTAAATGAATAAGAACCCATAAGAGGGGACTTAGTGGTACTTTTTTGTTCTTCTAATGATACTTTTGAATTATTTTTTTTTAATATTGAATGAAGAAACATGTAATTAAACAAACATGGATCTATTTTGATAAGAATTCACAAAGGTTACATTGTGGCCACAAGCCATTTTAGTCACACTCTTCGCTACTAAAAATTATAATATAAATAATTTGGTGGCTTTTGAACCTTCGATATTTTAGGATACAAAAAAACTGATATTTTATTGATACGCTACGAATGTTCTAAACCAAAAAACATACAAATTAATTTTAAATAGTATTCTTTCTTTGTCATAAATATACAAAACATATCCTATTATTTATTTTACTTTTTTTGTACTTTTTTTTAACTAGAATAAGGATTTAAAAATTTATTGTTTTTAATGCCGACAAAATACCTTATGGAATTTGTGCTATATATATCTAACATCTAATAGTAACAGCTTCTAGAAAAGGTACTATAAGCATTTCATAGACAGTGAAATATAAAAACAAAATTTATATAGTTTTTTTTTTTTCAACCAAAAAAAAAATAGCTTCAAATTTTATGAAATCCCATTTTTTAGTTGGGTGATATATACATTTTTTCAATTTTTATATTACATTTTGTTTCTTCTAAATAAAAAAGCTACCAAGTTTATATCAGGCCTATGTAGAAATATCGCAAGTCCTCTAACGTAGTAGCAGGTTAAATGCTAGTATATTTAAAACTATTAAAAAGCTATCTTTTGAATAGGTGATAAGAAGAAGTTAGCAATTCTTTTTTAAAACATCGTTATGGCATGAGATCGTTTAGATATACACCTAAGTCAACACATCGGCTTATTTTGCACTCTTTAATTTATATACTTACTTCTATAAGTTTGGAAATAAATCTGTAACTTCTAATCGGCTGGTTGTATTTAAATAAATGGGCCTAGGGGAGATATGGTGTTACATTTTATATAGAAATTTCTTAACCGCTTGCCAAATTTTTATTTTTTATACGAGATCAAAGATTTTTATATCTTCACAAAATTATCAATAAGGCATACGAAAAACAGGCTTGCATGTGCTAATTAGTTTTCAAGTTATTTGCATCTGAAATTTCAACTATCTCAACTATCCGGATTTTTTTCTGATTTTATAAAATTTGTTCACAAAATTATCTATTGACTAAAAAAAGGAAACAATTGAAATCGATATTTTTTATCTTAAATAAAACTTTATTCCAGAGCATATAATAATTTTATACTTTTATGAAAGGTATCTTCACGGTGATAACTTTAACATGGAAAATAAGCCTAATCACCTAACAGAGCTAAGTACAAACCATCCCAAATTTGTCCTATTTTGTTTAAAAATTCTGACTTTAGTCTATACGTTCTGAAATCCTAAAGCATAAGTCTACAAACATAATGCAGTTTTGAAAATTCTGATGTGTTCTTAAGAGTTTCAACTAGCACAGTTTTTTCATAATTTATCAAAATTTAGTTAATATAGTGTAATTGAGTCAAAAATTTTAATTGGTTTAAAAAGTAAAAAAAGTTGCGCCTGATAAATAAAATATCAAAAATTTTTAACCTGGATGATATATACTTTAATCTTTAATAAGATTTGTAGTAATATTATTTTAAATAAACGAGTTACAGATATGAAATCGCAAGACTTGAAATTAATAGATTGCGAAATTTTAGTACCATAAATTTCATTACATAATCAAGATTGCTGTTAAAAGTTCAAAAACTTAGAAAAAGTGCTTGAAATTACCTAGCTTTTTTGTTATTTTTCTATACTTTTTCTTCGTGCGTTTATACTTTTGGATCTCATTTGTTCACAGATAGACTAATCAGACTTTAGGGATAAATTCTAGGCCTTCTTTGTTATCGGCCAGACTTTCAACAGTGAAATATAGGGTAGTCGAATTTTGATATCAAAGTTTTTTAATTTTTCGAATTTTTTGGTTTTTTGAGCGGAGTTTGTGCGACCCTTAGCTGAATACAAATATTGAAACAGGGTTTGATATATATGGTAATTATACATATTTTGCGCTATATCCCGTGTCCTTTAAAGTCAATGCATTAGACAGTCACAAAAGTCGGAAAATAGAAGCGAAATTAAAAAAATCTGTTTTTCGTGAGGCATATTCGCAGGTTTATATGGAATAACTATAATTGGCATAATTCGTAAGTCTTTGTAATGCTTAACGAAAATGTAGACGTGCATCAAAAAATTTCGAAATTTAAACATTTTATGGATCAAAAAATATTACTTGGGTTAAAAAAGCATTATAATATTAAATAGATTTTCTTTGTAATAAATTTGAAGGAAATATATTTTCATATAATATTTTTGCGGATAAATAACTTAGACACGGATCCCATTTTTCGCAAAATATTTAAAAATCTGTTTCTTTTGTAGGTGTAAAATAAAAATAATTATAAAATATTGAAAAAAAGGTTAATTTTAATTATAAATACAGAAATAGTAGAAGTGCAAAATCATATTTTAGAGGATACTAAGACGACAGTTCTGTGAACATCGTCCATGTGTCGTGCACAGGAGTCTTTTTTGACACTTCTGGAAGTGTTTTCTTTGAGATTTCTAGAAGACTCTTCCACGAGAAACAGTTCTTCCTGACGGAAGATAATAATACTTTGGCAGTAATTTTGGCGATGAATTTCAACTCTTCTTAGTGACTTCTGCAATAGAAAATGTTGGCAGGGAAGTTTTATTTCAATAACTCAGTAGGTTTCGATATTGCGTGTAATTTGTAACGGAATTATACATAAGCTTTAAGTTTGTAATTTTTTTAGACTCAATTTCCCTGCCAAAATTTTCTATCGAAATTTGAACAAAAGCGAAACCTCATGTAGTTAATAACAGTCGCATATGATGTGTTTAGGTTTCAACGAAACCAAAATGGATAAGACATCACGAATGCTGATGAAGTATGTAGCGGCATAGAAAATACGTACTCCACATTATGCTGATGTCTAATTATATTCCATAAACTCTGTTTTGGTACTGCCAAACAGAGACAACGAGGCAATTTACGATTGCAAACTTGTTTATGGTCCTTCGAATCGGATGTCGACTTACGACATGACTGTAACCTATAACAGCGTTTACGACGCTAGGTTCAACCTCTCTTTTAATTTCCCCAAACGCCTGGTGCTGCTAACTGAGTCCCTCAAAATTTGATCCAGTGATCCACGAATGCTGATGAAGTGTGTAGCGGCATAAGAAATACGTATTACATTCTGCTGGTGTCTAATTATAGTCCACAAACTCTGCTTTGGTACTGCCAAACAGGGACAACAAGTTACGATTTCAAACTTGTTTATGATGTCATTTTCTTATAGAAGAAGAGCCACCGGGAAGAAATGTGCCGCAGTTCTAACACTTTTTAGATGACACTATTTAGTACATTTTTTGGGTGTCGAAATACCATCATTTAGAAGTGTAAAAAAGTACATCAATTATCAAAAATTAATCGCTTTTGCATAATAAACATGTTTTTAATACAGTTGGAATATTTCTAGTAAATGTTTTTCTTACCTTATATTTAAATACACTCACTATAACTTTAAACCAAATTAATAACTCACTATAACTTTAAATTAAATATGATATATTTAAAAACAAAAATCACTAATTAAAAGGAACAATTTTTATATTAACCCATTTTTTATTCAACAATATAAACGATAACATTGATCACTTTAAAAGCTACATATTTACTGAGCGAAATTATGTCGCACTTGTTCTTTTTCTTTGCTCTGGAATGTAAAAAGTCGCCCAGGTCTAGTTTTTTAGATTAAAATTCGATACTAATGTGCTTTGTTATTGCAAATTTATGTATTTTCTACTTTTAAATATCCAAGAGTACGAAAAAAAACACTATATTTATTCATATATACAAATTTTAATGTTCCATTGGAAAAATTTTAATTTTTTTAACAATATAAATTTAGGGGCGGAGTTATTGGGGTTCAATATGGGGTACCTTTGATATAGAAAATTTTAAAATTTTTGAAATTACGAATGAAATCTAGAGTGTTCATACTGGCTAGATGACATTAGATGTAATTTCGTGAACAGTTGGTACTTATTGTTTACATTTTAAATTCTTATAGGGGTAAATAAAATATTTTGAAATAGAAACAAATAAGAAACAATAACTTACTAAATTGAAAATTATTAATTTGCAACAAATAAAAATGTAAAAAGGATAGGTTTCATTTTGCAAAATCACTTTAATAATTAATTTTAAGATTTGTGTTTAAATTTAAGGTCAGTTGTGAATTGTTTTTTTTTTTTTCTTCTCACGGTTGAAAAATGCAGTACATGATTGAAAAAAAGTATTTTTTCCAACCATGTACAGAGTTGCACGGTAATAGGCATCGTAATTTCAATGTAATTTCGCCGAAATTATAGAAAATTATATGAAAAACAAGTTCTTTGTATTTGAAATTTCTATCTATCTTAATTTTTCCAAATCTTGTTTCATTTTTTTTAGTATATAACCCACTATTTTTATCCGATTACCTAACAATTTTTACGCAATTACCTTATTACAAAATGATCCATCGAATTAAAAAAATTTAAAGTCGATATATCTTGCCAGTCAAAAAAATAACCAATTTTGAATTTAAAAATTGGAAAAATAATGATTTTTTGTATTTATTTATTTTATTATTTTTTTTTCCGAAAAAATGTACACTCAGTTTCCTCTAAGATAAAATTTTCTTTTAGAATATATAATAATTTTATACTTTTCTAAAAGTTATTTTCACAGAGATGATTCCAAAATTAAATAAGTAAAGTAATTTTTTTTGTATTCACAACGGGACCAAATTGGATCCAAGTGAGCTGTCTGTTATTGACTAGACTGCTGCTCTCAGAACCAAAATTTTTTTGTAAAAAATTGGTTTTTGATAAATATTTTATCTCCGATAATGATTGTAGACTTTGTTAATTAAAATAGTAAAGTTTAAAAAAATTTAATTTTTTGTAAAATTTCCAACAATTTCCAAAAAAAAGCGGCGAAAATCCTAAAAATGGGATTTTTTTAATTTTACCCACAAAGTCCACATTTGCTACAGGTTTTTAAATTTTCAATTTCAAAATCCGTATTTTTGGACTCGTAAGAGATATCGACTTCAAGTTTTTTATTCGATAGATAATTTTGTTTTTTAACTAATTGGGTAGACATTTTGAAAGATCGGAAAAGATATTAGGCTATATATTGAAAAAACTTGACCAAGATTTGGCAAAATTGAGATAAGTTAAATTTCAAATGCAAATAACTTGAAAGCTATAGGAGAAAAATATCACGTGCAAGTGGGGTTTGGAGGCCCCTCCCCTATTCCAAACTTAAAATTGTACACTCCTCTGCTACGCCTATGTGAAATTTTATATAAATCCAACCAGCAGATTGGAAGTTACAGATTTATTTACAAAAAAATTCGATTCCGCCAAACTCATAGTATCGAGGTAGAATCCAAAGAAAACAAACACAAATGGACAAATGTGACAGAATTTCAGAAATATTACATATAAGATTTAAAAACAAATTGAATTAGGCATAAAAATAGTTAAAATTTGACGTAATAATTTTATTGTAGTTAAAGTTTTTTGTGTTTTTTTTTTAATCAATGGATTACGTAAAAATTTAAATATTTTCATACCTACCCAGCAAAAACTTTAGTTGCCATGTAATGAGTTAAGAAGCTACTTACAAATTAACTGAATAACTAATTATTTTAACACGGTGATGACATTAGGGGCAACTAGTTACCTTATATTATTATAAGGAGGCATTTTAGAATGTCAATACTTAGATGTCATTACAAGAATTAATTATTTCGAAACTGTTAAATTTCATGAATTTTTAAGACATTACTTGTAAAAACAATAGGAACTAGTTATATTTTTAGTTAAAAATATCTAATGAAATATCAACAAGCAAGTTTTTTAACGTAAAAACAAATTTTAATTTCAAAAACTATTTTAAATTAAAAATTAATTCATACGTAAATTTTGCTTTTTTATATATTTCTCCACCTTTCAATACATGAATTGGTAAACTGAATTAAAAAAAATATATATAGAAAATAGTATTTGAAAAAATCTGATCATAAATAAGTAATTACATACCAAAATATAAATAGTTGTTATTAATTGATAATATAATTTTCGTGAGACATGGAAATTAGAAAATTTTGTTAACTAAATGAATTATTTTGTTTATTAAAATCATTTTTAATTTTGTCTATGTTATCAAAATGACAGGTCATTTCAAGTAAAGTTAATCTGGAAAAATCCATTTATTTTCCAAATAAATCTACTACTTTTTACTTTTTTTTTAATTTTTAAATTTTTTTGAAATACTATTTGCTAAAAAAAAAAACTTAATCTTAACTCTTAATTCTGTTTCTTCCTGCGACCCTAATTTATCATAAAGAAGGAAAATCATTTGTGTTCTCATTAAGATCCTTTAATATGTAGCATTTATTTATTTCTTAAAGTATTTAATTAATATTGAATGGGTATAAAAATCAATTTCATATTTATGTGTCCAACAAACAGACAAAATAACTCAAAGGCATTCGCATTATAAATCTGGACTTTAATGAAAATGTAAACTGTGCCGCATATTTCGTTTTAACGTTAAATTAAATTTCATGCTGTTCAAAAGAATAAAGCTCTATAAACCGCATATTTCCTGACAAACTGTCAGCAGGGCATTTTAAAATCAGCGCCATGTTCTTAATCAATAACCTTCAAGCACTCAACTCAATAAAAAATCATATCGAAAAGGCAAAAGTAAAATAAAAATGCAAAAATAATACTTTAAAGAAACCACAAAGTGACAAAAAATATATCATACAAAAAGTATTATATTATGAATTCCATGAGACATCAAACATGAAATATCACTTGGTCTTCCGATTTGGTTCATATTTAGCAAACACAGACTTTATATAACCAGTAAAAAAACCTGTTTTAATTTTTTCAAATGAAAAAAATTCGAGATTTTATTCATGATTCTAATTCTATGAAAAGTCAAAATATTTCACAAATTCGTATATTTAATAATCCATATCTATTGAAGAAATTAAACGTGGTTCTCTTTAAATATAATAATAATAATAACAATAACAATAGTGAAAAAAATAATTTTCTAGAAAAATGCATTTCAATGCACTTTTGAAATCGTTCCCCTCTATGATTTTAATTTTTTTTAATTAACTTGAATATTGATATTCAGTTTAAGTTTTTTTCTAAGAGAAAGTTCTAGTATTTTTAATAATTTTTTATAAAAATCCCAACAAATTTTTTCATACAAAAACTCATTTTATTAAAAAAATTTTTTCTATGACTTAAAATATAATGCTTTTGTACATGTAATTTTTTGCTTTATTTCTAAAAAAATTAAGGAAATGTGTGCAAAAATGAGAGTATAAATGTGTAGTTATAAAAACTGTAAATTTTTAATACCATATCTTTTTTTTTAATTTTTTGACGACGAAATTTGACAAAAATGCACTTAAAAATATGCAAATGCATTAATGCATTTAATGATATTTCTAACAAATCTTGCATTTTTGACTAACTTATCATAGTTTATATATATTTTTTAAATTAATAAAATCGGACATCTACGTATTGACTTTTATATGTTTATATTTTCATACTTCTTATGTAAATCGTGAAAAGCTTAAATATTACAAAAATATAAGTATTTTGTATAGGAAAAGGTGATGATATTTTTTCACTAAAAGGTTTTAAAAATAGTAAACATTTCCGTCACATAAAGACCTAAATTGAATTCTTGAACCAATAAAGATGAAAGGGAAAAACCGAAAAAATCGAAAGGAGAGATTGTTTTCAAAAATGGGTCTGAAAAATGTTCTTGCATTACAATGCACATTCTTTAAATAGTATTATTTTTTAATTATAGGATTTAAAGAGGACTTAAGTTCTTCTCGTTCACTTTTTGTTTGAGTGAAATCGGACTGCAACCTAAAAAGTTATGAATATTTAAATCTTCATGCTCCAAATATTTTTGAACAATTTCTAGAAGCACAAATCGCGAGTTTTTCGAAATTTTGAAACCTATTTTAGAACAAAAGTCAAAGTCAACTGGCCGGTTTATCGACCCAATTTTCGCACACATATTCATTTCTTAGCCCCCATCTGCCGGTGGAGCAAGCAAAATCAAAATTTTTGTATTCATGGGTTGTCTAATGTACACAGAAAGAAGTATTTAAAATAATTTTTAAATAAAATTATTAATTTATTTTATATTGAAAGTTAACTATATTATTAATTAATGTAATTAACTCTCTAATTGGTTTAAAGGTTTTTGACAACAATCGACAGTTAAAAAAAATATACAGAAAAAAGAAAAAATTGTCAATAATAAAAATATAAAAATAAAATAACACAAAATCAATTTTCAACCATTTTCAATTATTTGGGCTCATTCTATCGTTTAAAAAACTGTAATACGACGCGTTTAATATATTATCATTTGGTAAGTACGAGTTGTAAATATATTATGAGATTTTTAATCGTTTCGATGCTTTTGTAGGTGTTTCCTTCGTTGGTATCGGGGCTTACACTTAATTTCAAAGTCCAAATATGTATTATAGCTGTTATATGAAAGATTATTTGCATGTAAAATATCTGTGATATTCTTTAATGTCTTTATTACTAGGTCGTAGAGGCGCTCTCAAAGGATTATACGATAATCTTTATTGGAATAAGTTCAAAGGTTTCAAAAATGTTATTTGTACGTAATTATTGGTGATTTTAACAAGATATATTAAACGCCAAGATGAAGCTATGTACCAAGTTTCCTTTCCCCTTCCGTTCGTTTAATTTTACTTGCATAGCATTATTTTGATATTTTTAATAATTTAATAAATGACTATAATAAAATTCACATGTTTTTATTGATGGAGGGATTTAATTATTTGTAGAATTGAATTAATAAAATTTTTAGTTGATTTTAGGCAAATATTCAATCATAATTGTAATTAATTTGATTAAAAAAATTAATTGAAATTTTAACCAAAATCAATTATTCTCAGTTGATTAATATTATCATTTTGGTGATTGGAGCAAAATCAATTAAAAATTTAATTAATATAAACAATTTCGTAATTGAAGTTCGTTTTTATTTTATTTTATTTTTTACTCGATATTATAAATTATAGTTCCGATTATGTTCCCTTAATTTGCATTTTGTATATTTTACATATAGACGCGGGTCCACGAATTGGGGGGGAAAGAAATTTAACTGCCCAAAATAAATTTATCAACTAAAAAAAAATTAAAAGTGAAGAAAAATTTACAACAGGAAAGAGAAAATTATTTTGGAAAAAATAGAAAAAGGAGGAATGAATTTATCTTCAACATTGTATAGTAGCACTACGCTTTAAAATTTTCTGTCGAAAACTTTAAAATTAATAAATAAGTTTTAAAAATTGGCATTTGCTCAATAAAAACATGTAGGATGTATAAGTCTTTAAGTGATTTTTTTTTAATAACTATATAACATATTTATGAAGTTTTACAAAAATTTAATTTTTTTTAATAGGAAGAATTGTGTAATTTAATTTATTTTTCCAGGGTTTTCAAAAGAAATTCGTTAAATTTAAGCTTAAATTTTACGGACGATTGAAATTCATGTTTCGATAAAAAGCTTTTTTTACATGTTTTAATATTACTTACAAATTTCGGCTTCATAAAAAATATTTTTTGTTTTATAAATCTGATTCTATAAAAAATTTTTAAATAACATTACTTTTGAGATTTTATTTCGAAAGCTAAATAGAAATAATTACGCATTAAATTACACTGTGGAACATTTTTGGGATTATTGTCTGGGGGGTGAGAAATTCCAAGTCAGGGTGATGGTACTAGGTCAGTATAGTAAAACCCTCAAAGGGTTTGGCGTTCGTATGTGTCAGTTTTTTTTATGACATTTTAAATTTTTTCCTTATCTTGATGTTTTTTCGCTTAGTTGTAACATTTTGGCAAAAACGTAGTATAACATAACTCGAGAACCACTTGTCCGATTTTGATGAAACAAATTTAGAAAAATTAAGAATTACAATTTCTCTAATCTGTTTCTATACCGTTTTCCTATATGTGCAACACTTTCGAAGTTAAAAATGTATGTATGAAGGGAAAAAAGTATTTTTTGCCTAAAAATTTAAATATTTTTTTTTTTTTTTTTTTAATTCATAAAAAATCCAAAATGGAAAAAAGTGCCAAAACTAATTACTTTCGCGTAAAGTCACATAACTCATGAGCAAAAAAAGGCATAGATCATGAAAATCGATGCACGCGTTTCTCATTTATTCACAATTAGGTAAATGTATGAATTTCAAAAATTTGCTCCAGATATGCACAACATTATTTGGAGAAAACATTGACACTCACAAGCCGAACTCTCTCATATTTTTCCACTGTACTAAAAGAGAAATATTGATGTGGCAACACTGGTTCTGTAATGTTCACATAAAACATGCATTGTCATTATACTTCTTCTCTTTCTCACACTGGTTCTGTGATTTTTGTCATTCAACAAGTGCCGACGAACGCGAACAGTAAAAGTGATTTTTCTCCAGTTTTTTAAAAGTGAACAAAAGAGAACAGAATATGGAACTGTGCAAGCCAGATATAAATAGCTTTTGCTACTGCTGTGGTCAATATGTCTCAACACATAAAAAAAGGGGAAATTTCAGTACTAATTTTGTTCAAACATACGAGATGTACTTCAACCAAAATGTTATAGTGAACGAAAATTGGGTACCAAATATAGTGTGTAAAAGCTGCTACAACCGTCTAATGGATTGGAAAAATAGAAGACGTGAAAGTATGCCATTCGGTATCCCAATGACTTGGATTAATCCTGGCGAAGGTCACAATCCATTGAATTGCTATGCATGTGCGAATAAAGGAGCCACAAAAAGGATAAGAAAATCGTATAATTACGTTGGTGTTGCAAGTGCTGCAACACCATTGCCTCATTTGGACCACATTCCTGTGCCAAAAGCTTCTAGCCCAGATATTTTCTCTTCTACGACTGCTCCGACATATCATGCACGTGATGATCCCCCATATGAGCCATCAGTATCCAATGAGCCAATTTTAATAAATCAAAATAAGCTTGATTCAATTGTTGCCAAGTTGGAATTAACACAGCATAAATCGGAAGAGCTGGCTTCCATTTTGAAATCAAACAATTTGTTGGCACCCAGTGTGAAAGTCACAGCTTATCGAAGTCGTCAGGCAACACTCCAAAGTTTATTCCTTGTGAATGATGAAAAAACTTCTGCATATTGCCCGGATATAGGAAAATTGATGGACGCAATGGAAATAAAATATGAAGCAGATGACTGGAGATTATTTATTGACAGTTCAAAACTCAGCTTGAAGGCGGTTTTACTGCATAAGACCAATAAAAAACCTTCAGTTCCAATCGCCTATAGTACAGAAACGAAAGAAACATATGATGCACTGGAAAATATTTTAAAAAACTACGCCAAACATATGTGGCGCATATGCTGCGATTTAAAAGTTGTAGCAATGCTTTGCGGTCTTCAAAGCGGCTATATAAAATATATGTGCTTTTTGTGCGATTGGGACACACGATTTTCCGGTGACCAATATGCATGCCACGGATGGAAACTCAGAGAGCACAACAGGTTACAAACGGCCAATATTATTCGTGAGCCTCTAGTGCCGAAGGAGAAGATATTGCTGTCTCCACTGCATATTAAACTTGGAATTGTTAAGAATTTTATCAAAACTGTCGCCAAAAGAGATGAAGTTTTCTTGTGTTTGAAACTAATTTACCCGAGACTCAGCGAAAGTAAAATTAAAGAAGGTAAGTTATAATATCACATTCATTTCCCATGATTTTCCATCTTAACAAATTATTTTTTTCCAATCAGGCGTACTAAATGGTCCAGATATACGAAAGCTGATTAAAACTGACGCATTCAACAATATTTTGATTGACGCTGAATTGAATGCATGGCAGGCAATCAAAGAAGTAATAGAAGGCTTGTGGGGAAAGCATCGTTCTAACAACTACGATGTTTCTGTCGCAAGGATGTTAAGAGCATTCTCGGAAATTGGTGTCCACATGTCCTTGAAAATCCATTATTTACATCATCATCTGGACTACTTCAGCAAACAATTGGCTACCGAATCTGATGAACAAGGTGAACGCTATCATCAAGTTGCTATGCCATTTGAAATGAGGTAATACTGATTTTTTATTTTTTCAAACTCATTTTAATAAAACAAAAACTTACAGATATAGAGGCAAAAAGTCGCCGAGTGCAATAATTGCGGAAATTTGCTGGTGGAGTAAGCTTGTGTGGCAAGACAAGGATGATCTTGATGATAAAGAATTTTCAGGAGATGCAGAAGGGCCAACAGTGGAGTCACACATTGACATTATGTGTGGTTCAGAAACTGATGATAGCGATGAATGCGATGCCACTAGTCCCGAACAACCACCATCGAAAAAGTCTAGGCAATATTTATTAAAATAAATAAAAATAAATAAATAAAATAAAAATAAAAAATTATAAAAATGTTTAATTAATTTTTTTAGTAGTTTATGGCCAGAAGTCTGGAGTTATTGGGGAAAATTTATAAAAAAGGCGATAAATGACATTTTTTTGAATAAAAACAAATATCAATATTCTTGTCAAAATGGGATACCTTCACTTAATTGTAAATAAAAGCAGAACGCGTTAATCGATTTCTATGATCTATGTCGCATTTTGTTTATAGGTTATGTGACTTTACATGAAATTAATAACACTTGATCCTTTTTTCCGTTTTGGATTTTTTATGAATTTAAAAAAAAAAAATTTAATTTTTAGGCAAAAAAATATTTTTTTTTTTCTCCACAAATTTATTTTTACCGGCAAAACTGTTGATTATAAAGAAAAACGTTATATGAACGGATTAAAGAAATTGTAATTCTAAATTTTTTTGAGTTTTAGTAAAATCGGACAAGTGGTTCTCGAGTTATGTTAAACTACGTTTTTGCCAAAATGTTACAACTAAGCGAAAAAACATCAAGATAAGGAAAAAATTTAAAAGGTCATAAAAAAAAACTGACACATACGAACGCCAAACCCTTTGAGGGTTTTACTATACTGACCTAGTACCATCACCCTGACTTGGAATTTCTCACCCCCCAGATTGGCTGTTGTACTGTGTTATTAATGATAAATTTCTAAAATTTGTATTTTTTCAAGAAAAATCTTTAAAAATAGGTTTATTGAAAATATTCATAATTTTGTAACTTAAAATCATTAAAAATTTTACATTTTCCCAAGATAATTTCAAAAAAATTTTTTAGAGGGCCTTGGCAAAACTAGGTTTTTAGTATAATTTTCTCGAAATTATATTATTACATCCTTCCTTTATTAAAGTTCTTAGTTCTTGCTATCGAAAGGATTAATATATAATTTTTTATGGCTTTCATACCAAAAGTATTTTTTTTTCTTTTACACACGAGTGAAATATGAATAAACATTTAAAATTCAAATCTTCTTGACTTTACTTATTTAAAAAAAAAATATTCGTTGTAAATATAACAATATTTAGCTTTTTTATTAATGTAGAACTTTTATTACTGTAGAACAAAAAATTTACATCATTGCCGAAATTTTGATATAGGAAGGGAAAATATTTTTAAAAATCTTAAATAAATCATTAAATATTCGGAGTATATATAAAAGATTTCTTAATCCAATAAAAAGCTAGAATTAACTCAAAATTTAAAACTTCAGCTATAAAATAATCAGAAAAATAAGTTTTGGATATTAAAGAACAGAATTAGTTGTAATTAAATTAAAAAAAGTAATTTAAAAATTTCTCATAGAAAGAATAAATCATTTAGTGTGCCTGATATCCTATCAAAGTTTACATAGCTCATCCTTTTGTTTATTATTTTTTATTTTAAATTCTTTAGAGGATAACAATAAAATAAAAACACATCTTCAATCATTATAATATATATATATATATATATATATCCTCCGAAACGGCTTGAGAATAAGTCGAAAAGTATATTTCATATCGCTAGAGGGAGTAAAATATGCCACAAGGGGTAAAAGCTAGCCCTCTCTAAATCTTCTTAACTAATACACCGATTTTCTTGAAATTTGGCAGACAAATAGTGTAACATCTGGAAGGAACTATAGGCTATAATTTTTATTATTTAGGACGGGAGATGGGCCAAGAAGAGTAAAAGCTCTCCCTATATATTCTTAACTAATCAACCGGTTTTCTTAAAATTTGGCATGTAGACACTGTAACATGTGAAAGGAACTTAAAGATATATAGGGCAAAACGGGTAAAATCTCCCCCTACCCATGTCTTCTAAATTAATTATCTAATAATAGTTTCTAGTCTTGAAGGAACTAAAGGCTACAAAGTTTAACATCTAGGGCGTAAAATAAAGCAAAAAGAGTAAAAGTACGCCCACCCATCGCCATATACTTACAATACGTTCATTATCTTTAAATTGAAAATTAAAATATTCACTAAGAATAAGTTATATGGTAAAACAACGTTTACCGGCTTAGCTAGTATATATATAGATATGTACATGTTCTTTTTTTTGGCAACATAAATATAAAAATTTCATAAGTGACGATCAACTTAATTTTTTTGTTACAAAATTTATTTTTACGCTCTATTATTATTTTAGGATTTAAAATCGTTGTAATAATTTGGAATTTTTCAAAATGAAAAAAAAATTGGCATATTAATTAATTAATAAACATATGATCGTTTTTTATATATATTTTTGAAAATATAATTTTTGCATTTTCTTTTCACGTTTTGTCTTAAACCTCCATAAGGCTGATGCTGTTCGCGAAAAGTTATTCACAGGAACATATTTGTATTTCATTAAAGCCAGATAATATTGGTACAAAATAGCGTTGATGTGCCATTAAAAAAATTTATTTTATTTTTTTTTTTTTAAGCCCAAAAGTAAACTAATTTACGAATTTGAAGAAATACACATATTTATTTTATTTCCTTTCGTAAATGTCAGCTTAATTTCAAGAATTTCGGGGGACACAAATTTCTTTTATTCATGATACATAAATTGTTTGATTAGCAATAAGAAGAAGTACAATTTCTTAGCTTAAATAGTTTTAAAATAGTTTGGCAATTTTCTTTGTCAAAGTGTTATTATATCATCAGCAAGAAGATGTATTCTTTGTCACACTGTAATACTCCCAATGCATATGTTTAAGGCAGCAATTTTTTTTATTTTCATTTTTTTTTTTTTTTTTTTATTACCATAAAAAATATAAAACAAATCCATTAGATATTTTCTTAGTCGATATGGCAAATTGACTGACACTTAAGAACTTTAGATTCTTTTTGTTTGTATGTATGTCTTTTATGTTTATGTTTAAATATTTTTTATATCTACTTATGTAAGTAGTTTGATTCTTATATGAATACTTTATAGCTCTAAGCACAAATTTCTATTTTAGATTTATTTTTGTGTGTTTAAATTCTCACGTTTCTTGATAGTGACCTACAAAACAACCAAAAATTGATGGAAAGATACTTGAGGCGTATCATGAAATGTGTGGACGGCAAATTAAAATAAACTGATACCCAAAAAAAATTTTTTTTTTTTCAATTGAATTCTAACTAAATTAGAATACTATATAATTAAATAAACATTTGTCAAGAGATTTTTTAGAACATAAGATTTTTATGATTTATCTAAGAAAAAGATCTGAAGATCCGAAGTGATATGAAATTAAAACTATGATTACTAACAAGTCAAGTTTGATTTATATTTGTAAATTATGCAACACATTAAAGTCATTCCTTTTATTGATCTGTGATGTTGAGCGACCAAACTACTTTTTTGCCGCTTTATAAATATTCTAATTAATTATGGTTTATTACTTATTATTTCCATAAAAAAATGTTATTAATATTGGCACATATTTTAAAGAAGTAGAATTTTCTCTTCACAAAAGATTTTAACTATAGTATAAGACAATTTTTATTACTTCATTTCCAGTTAATTTGATAGCCAAAACAAAAAAATTAATTTATTTAATTTCCTTCCATTCAGTTTTTTACAATTTATAGTGACCACATATGTAAATAAATATTTATAAAATATTTATTTTCTTATTAAAACCGGTCTACATACCTCATCATAATGCTTAAAACCATCTCAGTTTTTTTTTAAGACGGTTAACATCAAATAAACGTTAAAAGTGTAATTTTTTACATTAAAAAAAGAGATATTGAACATTTTTAAAACTGATATTCATTAGTAGTGTGTATAACAACTGACAAAGAACATGACAGATACATGTGTACTATAAATGAAGCTTATTTGTAGCAATAAAATAACAAACAAATATGACAGGATGTGACTTTATTTAAAAAATATTTTGCTACTAATACATTTCAACAGCAAACATAAAAACTCATTAGAAAACTTTAACACATACAAAAGTGACACAAACATTTTGCTGCTGTTTTCATAAAACTTCCACATTGTTGAGTGTCATGTAAGAAGCAGTGTTGCCAGTGTAGCCTTATTAAGGCTAAATCTAGCCTTTTTATTTTGATTTTAACCTCTTAATTTTCGTTTTAGCTTTTAAAAGGCTAACATTTTAGTAGAAGAAAAAAAATTCTTATTTGCTATCAATAAATTTATTTTTATAGAATCATGCTGTGGCGCTTAATTCTGCAAAACGAAGTTGCTAATTTTATGGATTTACTAAACGTATTATAACTATTTTTTAATATACTTTAATAGCAATAGAAACTGTTTATGAATATAATTTAAAAAAATTTCGAAATGCTTAAACAAAAAGGAAAAGGAAATCTGTATAGGAATTTTTGGGCGAATTTTCATTAGGTAATTTTGCTGCCAGCCGTCCTATGTTTTATTTGTAAATTTACTACAATGTCTTTAAAAAAAATATCAAAAACTATTGAGAACGAGAAAGAATAAATTTTTAAATTTCTTATTTTTTTGACTTTTTTTGAAGTTCAATTTACCCCCTTTTTACTCATCTCCTGGCAACACTGGTAAGAAGTTACACACATTAATTCAATAACATATTAAAAATGACAAACAGTTATAAAAAGATAGAATAAAATAAAACTTACCTTGAACTCAAAATAATTTTTGCAATTAATTCTTCAATCATAAGACTCAACCGTGAATTTGGGTTTGAGTATGATAGTATTTGAATTTGAGTTTTTTTTTCTGTAATAAGTTTATGGTCGTTACAGTAGATCAAGCATAAGTTATGCATAATTTAATCTATTTAATTGGAAAATAATATTGCATAAAAATTAATGTCAATATATATTATTTATGAGATTTCATGGGAATTTGTAAATGTACTAAATAAATTTAGCTATAATTTTAAAGATATGATTAAAGATACAATTTTTTTGAGTTTAACAAACTCAAATATAGAAAAAGAATTCGGAATATTATTTGTTTCTTCTTAAATCCATTTTGGGTTTCAAATTTATGTTTTTACCTTCAAATTTAGTTGCGAGCTGCAACAACTTTTTATATGTCCCCTTAATATTAGTAGATGAATGAAAAATATAAATCAGAGTTAAGAAGCACGGTGGCTCAGAAATTTTATTGGCCAAAAGTCCAATTTTTTGTTAACACCGGTCCCAAAATTTTAATGCCATTCAATAGTAAACATATTGAAACTAAGGTGGCCGAAAAATATTGGTAATTGTAGGGGTGTCATACTGTTAAAAAACAATATTTTATATCATTTTATAAAAAAAAAATCATTTTTGTAAATTTGATCAGAAGTAAATAAATCATCTCGCTAACTATTATCGATAATTGGCTGCATTTTTTTTATCTTGGTTGGATAAGAATGGTAATTTCAGTGACTGTTCATATGACTCAAATATAAATAACTACACCAAGCCCTATATATCATAACTAGTCACCTTAATTATATTATATTATAGCCACCTTAATTATATTATATAATTATTAATTTACTGCAAAATTTTTTAGCGTATTTTACCTATTTCTAGCGTTTTTTAGTTTTTTAGCACTTTTTATTGTACTTATTTATGCTACCTATGAACATAGTATAATGTAATGTAAGAAAAGGATAAAAGCCAGAGGTATTTGAATATAAACTCAGTTGCTATAATATATCTAAGAAATAATAATCAAATTTTAAAATCTTTATAAAATATGGATAGCTTTAGCTATAAAAAATTATCCGAAGAGTATTTTAAAAACAAAAAGCGAGAAGATGTTCTAAGTTACGCTCAAACAAAAGTAAATTTATATTCATGCAGCAGCAAAATGCAATTGGACTTGGAAAATAAAATAACTGTTTTTATCGAAAACTTAACAAAGCGCTACAAAGAAGTTGGATGGAACAAATAAAGATTTTATACCAGCTTTGACAACTGGTTAAAGGCCGAACTGACTGTCCAGGTATCATTAGAAATAGCGATAGATCTAAAGGGAGGAATATTAAGGATATCAACGAAGAAATTGGATATGAAAATATTCAAGAAACTTTTTAACGTTAGTCTAGTGAGATCAAAACGTATTCTTAAAAGTATACCAAAAGCCAAGTGATGAAAAATAGTTCTCAAATGAAGAGGCATTAGCATTATTTTTGTATTTAAAGTTGAAATAAAAATAACCGATTCTAGTTTAACCGGTTCTTTAAGAACAGGTTCTAGTGGCAAATGATCTAGAATTGATGAACTGGGAACCTGTTCACAAAATTATCCTGTATATTATTAAAATGTATGTTTTTACCTGCTTATAACTTTTTTATAAGCAAAGCTGAACCAAAAAAACAAAAAATTCATATTTTCATACCAAATGCTATAAAAAAATTAAAAGAACAACTTTAACCACAAATTTCTCAACAAGTGTTGAATCTCTATCGATTCAAAAGTTACATGGTTTTAGCAGATGAAAAATGATTATGAGCTAATGTGCGACGGACATAACTTTTTATTTATATTCGAATTTTCTCAAAGAATCTTTATCAAAGAGAAATATTTTAACAAAATTTCTTCCATTTTGGATTGGATTGTCTTTCCGTGTGTAGCATGTCGAAAAAATCATTTAAGACCCCATAAGTCGATCTAGCTATGTCCGTCCGCCTGTCTATTTAAAGCAGAATAGGGATCGGAGGAGAACGAATTTTGGCTCAAATATTTATCTTATATAAAGATTGTTTGGTATTGAAAATGGGCAAAATCGGTCAATAAACAAAAAATGTATGAGCCAAGTACTAGAAACACAGAGCATCTGTTAACGTACGACAACGAAATTTTGTACAGATATTTCAAGGATCAATATAAATTCGAAAACCACTTTACCACTAATAAGGTGAAAAATCAACTTAATTTTCTACAAATAGTTCAAGGACCAATGTAAACTCGAAAATAAAAAAATGGGCGTGATCCGCTAACCTCCCACATGAAATAAAATTTTAAAATGTTGCAGATGATGGGTATGCAGATTCGTCCAAGCCGAATATAACATTGTCACTTATTTTAGTTTATTTTGGGCGAAAAATCTAAAATTTTATTCTAAATCAAAAATGTTTTTAGGAACTTGTAAAGATTTTATATTTTTTGAAAGAGCGAAATAATGAAACTTTTATAAGTTATTCCAATTATCTAATATCTAATATGGGTAAGTTACAAAGTCTACCGAATTTAAAATACTCTATAGCAAAATTTTAAATCTAGTTTATATATACATAAAAAAAGATCAGTTGGAAAACTGCTGGAATTATTAAATTTTAATTGAATAAAATATTTCTTTACTGTAATTATTGAAAATTGCATAACTTGATATATTTTAAATATTTACATCAGTAATAAAATAATTACAATTGCATTTCAATTCGCAAAATTACAAAATTGTTACATAATTATTATATATATCCAATTACATATATCGCCAATTGAAATAAATTTCTTATATGCAGTTTATACCAAAACTAAAACTAGTTGGCTTTTGAAAAACTAAATTTTAAAAATCAAATCGTTTACATTCCTTATTTTCTCTCCATGTGGTTTTCGTTGGCACATTATTTTTAAATTTAAATATATTTTTATATATGTATATGAGACATTTAATATCTTTTAAACAATATTTCAATAATATTTTGTGAACAAAATTTATATAACAAATAAAATTAATCAAGAAAATCCAAAATGTTTTTCCTAATATATAAAAGTTTTCTGTTCGAAAATCTATGGAACAGGTTGTATCATAAATAGTTATTTCAATAGTTTTTAATTTGTTTTCAATACAAACTAGATGATAATGGTTTTTGATTTGCATAGAAAAACTTCAGAAATGTTGTAGTTCTTCAATCAAAAGCCGTTTGTAGCCAAAAACTACTAGTTTTTGTTTGGTGTAAACTACATATTAGCCCACAAAATAATATAATCGCAACAACGATCAAAATTCGATTGCATAAAGAAATTACAGGTATTCTGATGGAATAATTATTGTTTTTTTTTTTTTTTACAGTTCAAATAAAACAAAATGTGTAAATTATTTGTTGAAGAATTAAAAAAGCTGAAGGAACGGAAGTGCTTATATGAATATATTTATATTTGTACATTTTATGACGCTGTTATCTTAGACTTTGAATGTAAGTATTCGTTTATTTTTAAAAAGACGTAAGTTTAAATTTTCTTATATATCCATTTGTTTAAAAATGGAGTATTGAAAATCAATGAACATTCAATGGAGAGTTAAGGACATTTATAATAAAAATTGAAAAAAAAATGAAATGTAGGAACTCTTGTGTTCCTACAACGGGAATAAGTTAAATATTGTTTGTGTAAGTAATTAAAATACTGAAATCCTTCCTTTTATTTTCAAATAGAATACTTATTATAGGTAACTTAAATTTGATGTAGCAAGAAACGTCTGCAAAATATCCATGACTCCAGATTTATGTACAAATACGATTTTACATAAAAGGATTTGTTGTATCCTATGCTTCGTATTAGTGAACAGAATAGAACTCCGCCAGGTTTTGAAAACTAATAATTTAACATTATTTAATGCTATATATATATATATATATATATATATATATATATATATATATATATATATCATTAAATATATATAATGATATATTTAATGATATATTATATATATATATATATATATATACGATAAATAATAAAAAAAGCAAGCAATGAATTTATTTTCCCAACCGAATGATTCTTTAATCAGAACCGAATTTTTCATTTGAGTTTGTAGTTTCAACTACCAATAATTTAGTACATTACATTAAGGTGACTCACTCTGTTACTCCTCTGAAAATCATCTTGGTATGATGTTTCCAAAAATATTTCGATTTACTGATGACCGTTCACGAGTTGAACCGTTTTTAAAACAGATATTTTTTTTTAATTTTTATATATTCCCCCAAAGAAACTCATACAAAATGCGGTATCATTTAAATGGTATCCGAAAGCCGTGTCCAAGCATTGCCTCAGTACTTATATATTGCATAAAATATCCTATTTTCAAGGCTTTTACACTATATTGTTTGTTATTTGTAATAAAATTTTAATTTTAAAATTTTTACTTGCTTGATGATGTAAATTGCTGGTGACTGATTAATTTTTATTTCAATATTCTTGCAATTGGGTTTATCAGACAATCTAATATAAAATTTTACATAAATATAGTCAACAATTGATACCAAAATTCTTCTCTTAATAAGAAATAAACGCTTGAATTAAAATATTGTAGGAAACTTTAATATATAATACCAAACAACACATAATTTATGGGTTATTATTATTGAGTGAATTTTAATGCATTTATTTTGTGATAATATGCTCTTAAAAAATTAATTTAGAAATACAAAATATACCCACGAAATTGTTTTTTTTTTATTAAATTAAACAAAAATCAGTCCACAGTAAACTATGTATTGTAATATATTTTGTATTTTTAGCCGTTAAATTTTAGTTTTTAAAAGATTAATGCTATTTCTTTGTACTTTGTGCTCTTTTAGATTTACTTTTGTAAAACTTTTATACGTGCAGCTGAGTTTGTTACAAACTTATTACATAAACAAATATTTTTTCACTAAGTTGGCAAATTTAGAGGATTCTACATTTTGGCGTTAAAATTTTGTATACGTATAAAATGACTTTCACACGCCAAAACATATAATAGGAGCATATTTGTATAGTTATAGTTCATAAGGAGAGTATTGCTCCGAACACGAGGTATCATCTATTTAAATCACAGCTTGCAACATTAATTTTACTTTATCAGCAATAGAACCTTCCGCAGCTTCGATTCTCTCAGCAGCATTATAAATTAAACTGTTTTGAGTGAGAATCGATACCCCCCTCTAATTTCCATCAAAGACGCGTTCGATAAATATTAGCGAATTAAATTATTTATTCGAGGTTTACAATATATCGGCCGGAAATGTCAGTCATGCTTATCCATATAAATTTATTTTTTAAAAACGATTTTATTTCAAATTAAATATGGCACCCTTCATAATCTTCATAATTGTTACTGAGCATAGATTCAGATAGAATGCTTTCATTTATATAAACCTTTAGGAAATTCAATAAAATTGAATTTGATAATTTTTTAAAGATTGAAACGCTTCACATAACTCCAAGTTGAAATTATTTGTTTGCACATGTATGGTTCACAATAATTATGAGTCTTTCTAATTGCTTTTCGATCAAAATTTTGGTGTTTTTGCTATTTAGATATATATTTTAAAGGTAAGATTTTAGCGTTCTTACTTTCTGCATTTTAGTCTATGGAATATTTATTCAATAAGCTTTTCTTCATAATTGAATATAACATTCTTACCAAACTTCACTAAGTAATGATTTTCATAGAAAACTAGCACTAATTATTATTAGTTTAAGAAATTTTATTAAATAAAACAGCTTTTTATTACAACTTCTTTTTGTAAAATGTTCATTTACTTTTTTAGTTAGAAATAAACATTATTTTGGAAAATATGACAAAATATGCATTTTCTATTAAATGCAAAAATTTGCATTAACCAATCGATGCCATTTTTCATTAAAATTATGATAGAAAACTACATAAGGTAATTTTTAAATGTTCCTGAAAAAATATGCCTTTGGATGAAAATCCGGATCCTAGTTATTATAAAACAATAGTATGACCTTATTCCAGTCTTTCTGAGAAATGAAACTTTCAGGCTGACGAGTATTCTATTAATGTTTAAATTAAATCAACTTTTCATTTTAGATATTTTAAATAAAATGATTATTTTTTATTATGATGGTGTAAGGTTACGATTTAACTCCGAGTAAAAATTTTATAAGCTAACAGTCCTCAACAAAATCTTCAATTGATTTGAAACAAAAATTCTCAAGACAATTTTTGGATTCCTTTAGAATACCAATTCAAATGTGTTTTAAGTACAGCTAAATTTATATATAAAAATTTAGAATTATTTAGATATTATTAGACCTGAATGTTACCATTTTAAGGTGATTTTTGGATATATTTTTTTTTAGAACAACTTGAACATTTTTTCAGCAAAACAAAGATGTATGTTTTGCTTTTCGTTTTTACTTGAAAAATTGTAGTGTAATATTCCAAACAATTCCTTTAAATCGAAGCTCATGTAAACCTGATCATTAGTAGTAGATGCACTCTTTTTTGCTCTGGATTAGGTGTATTTTAAGAACCCGATGCAGGTATACACTCAACTTGTCCAACTTAAACAATATTTAATACCTCGAAAAATGAAATTTCACATAGAAGTAGCAGACGAGTGTACAATTTTAAGTTTGGAATGGTGACACCACAGATTCCTCAGCGGCGCTATTAGGACTCCAAATAGGGTATTCCTGACATGGAAAATTTTTAAATTTGTATTTCTTATTCGTTTTAAAATATTTTTACATCTTCTCAAATCCCTCGACAATGCCTATAAAAAACATGCATGGGCTTTTTATCTCTTATGGTTTTCAGATTAATTGTATTTGAAATTGTGCAAGATCTTGATCCAGATTTTTCATTATATAGACCAATATTTTTGTCCGATTTTGTAAAAACTTTTTTTCTAAAAAGAACAAAATTATCTATCGAATAAAAAATTTGAAGTTTATATCTTTTCCGAGTCCAAAAACAAACGATTTTGAAATTTAAATCTACAAAAATTGTGATTTTTTTTTTTTTTTTTTGTGTTTAAAGACAAACTGTCTTTACCATTTTTTCTTTCAAATAAAATTTTTTTAGGAACATATAACAATTATATGGGTCATTATCAAAAATGTTTAACCTGGCTGAAACTGACTTTAATTTTAATAATTTTTTTCGTAATACTTTTTTAAACAAAAGGTATATATACAGACCTAAACTAACAAGACTTGAAACTAACAGAGTGCAAAATCTTAGCGCCATAGGTTTCATTTTATAACCATGACTGTTGTTCAAAGTTCAAAAACTTAAAAATATTTAACTTTTTCCCATTATACTACACTTTCTTTTCGCGCGTTTATACTTTTTGATCTCATTCACTATTATATAGACTAATTGGACTGTATGGATAAATTCCACATTTTCTTCTTTATTTTGCAGACTTTCAACATTTGTTTTTAATTTTTAAATCTTTCTGTTTTTCTTTTTTTTTTTTGACGGGGTGCGCCCCTCAACGGAGTACAAATTTTGAAACAAGGATTGATAATTGTTGTAGTTATGCATATTTTGATCTATATCTCGTTTTTGTGCCCGAAATAGTCAACGTTGTAGATAGTCCCAAAAATTGGAAAACAATTTTAAATGAAAATTTAAAATTGAAATGGAAGCAATTATAATTCTTACGTGTACATTTGGAGTAAAGAATTATATATTTTAAATTTGTAATAAATTTGTCTATTAAATGGAAAAAGTATTTAGTTATAACTAATGGTATATTAGACTAATTGATTATACAAGGTCATAGAATTTATGAAGAATTTCTTATATTTTTTCACCAATAATGTTAGAAAATTAAAATACAAATAAGAGTAAATTATCTTAAAAACTTTATAAATGATCATCTGAATGTCTTCTCAATATTCAACATAAGTTAGAAATTATTATAAAAATTATTTTGAGCATGGGTTATCATTTTTTTTTTTTTTTTTTTTTTTATTTAGAGGTATCACCCTCAATTTGTACCAATTAATATAGAAAGAACTAATTAAAATTGTATAGCGGTAAATATTGTCAAGTACTTAATTTATTTGGATGTTGAGATATACTTTCGCTATAACTAAACCATTTAAAGACATTTTATGCTGCAAATAAATCTGGGTTTAGTGGATCATCTATATTGTAAAAATATTTTGAATTTAATTAAAACTTTTGTGTGGCACACAGATTTGTATGTGTAAAAATTAAAAAGTGAGATTATGAGACGAAATAAAAAATTATTCAAAAGTGTATAAAAAAACTCAACATTTATTTTTATTTGGTGTACATTAGTTTTTCCATAGTGAAAATCTATTTGTTTCAATGACAAAAAACACTTCGGACCACCCTTTAACATGGATTATTACATGAACTTAAGTTTTTTGTTATTTTACACAATAAAAAAAAATAATAAAACTTTTTTATGGATTTTTTGAAAGTTGCGCAAAAATTGCACTTTTTGTTTGTGTATTTTTATATAGCAAATTGCAATTTGTACAAATCTTATATAAATATAGATATAACAAAGGCGACTAATAAGAGTATAATTCATCGGCACTACAAATATAATTCAAATGTCGTTGACAGTTGAAAACGGGACACTTTTGTCAAAACAGATATTACTAAATTAAATTCTATGGACTAAAAAAAAGGATCACAATATTAAATAGAATTTTTTTGTAATAAAATATATTTTCGTATAATAACTTAGATACGAACACATTTTTCGCAAATAAAAATCGCGTTTTTTATTATGAAAATGAGTTTTTTTTATTTTACCGGGAAACCATAAAATATGGCATCAAACATTAAAAATATCATAAATATTATTTGAATAACTCAGTAGATAATTTTTGCCAGAATTGTATGTAAGTTTCTTCTTTGGAAAAATTTTTGTATGTTCAAGTTAAAATCGTTAAAGCTTTCGCCCCCCCCTGCACGAATTGATTAGCTAACTTATTCTACATGCATTCCAGTCACTTCATATTTATACAAATAAATATTTATGTGCCACAAAAAAAAAATAATTTTTTTAAGGTCAAAAATTAAAAATTTTTGATAAAAGCTATCTTCACGGAGATGATTTCAAAATAGAAAATGCCAAACACCCAATAGGTCTAAGTACAGACCCTACCGAATTTGGCCTATTTTGTATCGAAATTTTAAGTTTCTTTGGTATGTTCTAAAATCCCAGAGCATAAATCTATAAACAGATTGCAATTTATATTAGTAGACAAGACCGTAAGCAATTACACTAAAAATGGTCGGGTAGATTCACAACCACTAACTCAGTATTTTTTTTTTTTTTTTCGTTTGAGTTTCAAACACATTTTAATAAATGTAATTAAAAATGAAATAGTTTAAAGGTAGGCGTAGCGAGTTTTTAAAGTTGTACAAATTAAAAATATTAACCCGCTAATAACCATGACAAAATTATTGTATATATATACCGAATTTGGCTAATTTTGTATCGAAATTTTAAATTTCCTTGGTATGTTCTAAAATCCCAGAGCATAAATCTATAAACAGATTGCAATTTCCGAAACTCTGATGAGTTCTTAGGTACGAATTTTTTCAGACCTCCAACAAAATTAATGGACAAAATTAAAAAGAAAAAATTCCATTTTTTGGATTTTCGTAGTTATTTTTGGGAATTGTGGAACTCCTTTTCCCAAAATCTTAATTTTTTTACACTACATCATTTTAAATGATGAAGACATTATTCATAATCATTAGAATATCTTAACTAATAAATAATTTATTACAGATCAAATATTTATTTATAGTTTATCCAAAAAACATTTTTTACAAAAATTTTACATTAATTTCAAAAATTAGAAAAACTATGGACTCCAATTTTTTCAAATAAATTATATTGTCTAACTGACTAACTCACTCTGCTTCGTCTATATGTAATTTCATGTAAATCCAACCAGCCAATTAAAAGTTACAGATTTATTTCCAAAAATTTTCGACTCTGTCCCACTGTGCACTGTTCATCGAGGTAAATTAATAATACTTTCTAGAGTGATGTAAATGTTTCACTTTTTAATAGTTCATTGAATTAAATTTTAATAGATACATTATGCAATGACACAAACTCCTAACTAAATTATTTAAATTGATTACAGTTTTTATTAGCACTTTTATATTATCACACTTACTTTGTTATAAAATAAATTTTCCAATTCATCATCTTTTTCTAATTTTAACAGAAGACCAGTTAAAAATTAAAATAACAAAAAAGTGCCATTTCTTAAAAAATAAATTTTAAATGTAATTTGTTTTGAAATGAATACATTTAAAAAATCTATTTATTAAACATATTTGTTCATAACCAATTACATTATATACAATACTAGTACATATGGAATACATTAATACGTTATATGAAGTAAGTATTATATTTTATGCGCCTAAAAAGAAATCAAATTTCGTTAAATTTTGATTTCACATTACCGTAGGGGTGAAATTTTTGGTTTTTGTAATAATAACCAAAATAAAACAACTAAAGCAAAAAAAATACTAAAAAAAATAAACTGAAAAATTGCCAAAGTTTGACTTGCATGATTTATCTATTATTTTACATCATTTTTGTATTTTTTTATTTAACAAAATGTAAAACTTTGTTTTTTTTTTTGCGGTTTTAGTTGTTGTCGTTAGTTGTTGTTCATGCTATAGTTGCAACCGCAATTGTTGACTTTCAATCTCTTTATACAGTTTAAGGGGGGAGATTTTGTAGTTTTAGTTTTTTTTTCCTTTTTGGACTTCAGCACATCAGATATTATTTATGCTTGCGCTATTTTTAATGCGATTATAGCCTAAACATCTATAAAATGTTATGTTTTTTTCTTTGTTTTTTTTTTTTTTTTTTTTGTAGTTTTTCATCAGTTTTCGGTGTTTTTGTTTTTGTTGTTGTAGTTGTTTTCAGTTTTACACTTGCGGGTGTTGATGCCATAATTTTGTAATTTTCCTTGAAAGAGTAACATTTTGACTATATGTCGGATTGGTAGAGGGGTTTTGTTTATAAAGTGTTATTTGTAAAACAAAAATGTTACAATAATATAAATTTAATGTTAACAATAAATTGAATGTAAGAAAAATTAAATACTTCCAAACCGCCTGTTCCTCTATGTTGAATGGAAATGAGCCGAAAAATTATTATATGAAAACTACTCAGTTTTAAAATTATTTTTGAGATTTCCACATTTTTTTTTTCTTTTCTTAATTTATTTTGACATTGAGGAACATAACATTTTTATATGTAATCAAGAATGAACGTCTCAGTAGCCGATTCAGATATATCAGCCGTTCAATATTATACAGCAGCTCTCTCTTTAATTTCCATATATACATATATAAAATGTTTTTCTCGGTTCTTTAGATAAGGAGATACTAATTTATTTCATTTGAGTTTATTCTCCTAGGAAATTCACTTTTACTTAAATTTTTATTTTATATTTAAAGCATCATCTAATTTCATATATCCCGACACTACCCTGTATAGTATGTAAATATATTGAAAATATAATTTTGGACGTTTTTCTATATATATATACTTACAAACAATTTATATTTTTTTATAGTTTCATTTCGTTTGTCGTACCCATGGTTTCTTTATTGTTGTAATTTTATATACAATCGAGGGGTTAAAGAAATTATTGGTATGTGATGTAAAACTGATTATATTTTTTAATATTTTCGTTTTATATTTTTTTTTTTTATCAAATATGTTTTTCTAAAATTGTTGTTACTTAATAATATTAAAGTGTATGATGAACTTTAGGTAAAATGCTATTTTCATTTAATATACTGGTATTCAACTTTATGATTATGTTAATGTTTCCTCTTTAAACATTTACCAATAAAAAATTGTTGCAATCATCTTTACTTTTTTTCTTAATTTAATATAAATTTAAGTAAAGAAAATTATATAGGAGATGTTAATTTTGATAGCGTTTACAATACTCAAGTATCTTCTTGTGATGTGAAAATTTTAAGTGAAATAACATGATTCACAAAGTACTGAAAAACAACAAAGGAAATTTGATAAGGAAATTAGTTTAAAAATATATAAAATTTTAAATTGGATTTAGATTACATGCATAACTCTGTACCGTATTTAAGAAATAAGAATTATATAACTCAAATTATTTTGAAAATAAAATAGTGCAAAAATACCCAATTAGATACAATACAAACTAAGGAGGAAAATAATCGTAGTCTCTTTTAGTAAAAGTTAGAAGTCGTTTTGAGCTCCAAAGATCATTCGGGTTCTAGGCATAGTTCATCGGTAATAAATTATTTTAAAGCATAGAAAGACTTTACATGAACTTAAGTAGTTTAATGAAGTTTTATTTGGGATCTACCCACTTGACGACAAAAATCCTGTTTTGGAGATGTCGGACGGAAATTTTATATTATGTTAGTAGACAAGGTCTTAAACAATTCCCCTAAAAATAGACGGGTAGATTCACAACCACTAACTCAGTATTTTTTTTTCGTTTGAGTTTCGGACATATTTTAATAAATGTTATTAAAAATGAAATACTTTAAAGGTTGGCGTAGCGAGTTTTTAAAGTTGTACAGATTAAAAATGTTAACCCATGACAAAATGATTGTATATGGGGAATGTTTGTAGAGTATAACTGATACAAAATCGTAGATTACGAAAATTACAAAACAATTAAAACTTCATTGCTAAAAATGAGGAAAAAATTTAATTTCTGAACCAAAATTTTTCTATACTCAGCAAAGGAAAAATTAAGGAGAAAACATTCGTAGAACATCTAAGACAGTTAATAAAGAATCTATAATACATTTCAATATTAAATAATTTAGAAAAAAATTTTATAACGTTCAGCACAATCATATAAAGAAGACCATAAAACTCCGCAACATGTAAATTATTGAAAACTTATATATATCTTTAGTAACATATTTGTTTTGGAATTGCACTAGGACATTTTCTTCAAAACTATGGCACCAATAATCGGTAAAATCAAGACCGATTCGATCCAATACTTACAATCTCAATAACGTTTTTTGAGAGACGAAATCAAGGAAAATTAAGCTCAGCAGTGTTAACTGACAAAATAGTAGTAGTAAAATTGGAAAAAAAGATATATTCGGTCTAGACCGACTATATGAAACCCTACACGATTGTGTATGAGTATAAAAATTCGGGAAGGGGATTTATATTACACCTGTGGCTAATTTTACTAACTGTAAAATAAAATATACAAATACAGAATAATACATTGATACTAACATCTAGATGATTTTATTCACTTTAGGACAATTCCTGGAAGTGGGTTTATATGAGAGCCGATTCTTAAAAAATTTAGCAATGTTGTTTCTACTTACATAAAACTTATTTGTGTCGAATATTAACTTGATACTAACATTCGTATGGGATTTATGCACGTTGAAGTGATTTTCGGAAGAGCGGTTTATATGACAGCTTTGGTCAATTGTTGACCGGTCTTCAAAAAATTTCATACAACGATTGATACTTCTACAGAACTTCTTTGCACCGAATTTCATTGAAATGTTCTTATTTTAAGGCATTTTTGAGTGTTTAAACTCTATTCCGGGGGTACATTTGTATGGCGGCTAGGTGAAATAATGGACCGATCACAACCAATTTCAATTTATAAAAGTCCTATGTACTAAATTTTATTGAATTATCTTTAAAATTACGACCCGTACTTTGTGCAAAAGATTTAAATGGACAGCCAGCCATCCAGTCGGACAGACGGACGGACATCCTTAGATCGATTTAAAAAGTGATTCTAAGTCGATTGGTATACTTTAAGATGAGTGTTGGATAACTTTTTCTATGCATTACAAACACCAGCACAAACGCATAATACGCCAACCACCTATGGTGGTGTAAGGTACAAATAATAGTTTTTAAGACTTTATTAGGCTAGTAGAATTTATGCGTAAGAATAGTTGAAAATGATAAAAACTAAAAGTTATTATTTCATAAAGCTTTAAACATTAAATCTAGTACAAGGAACATGAATATTACAAAATTCTTATACATAAATTTTAAAAATGTTTATCCTTGAAATATTCCTAATTTATTATAAACAATTAATTTCTTGAGTAAAATGTATAGTATTACTAATTTTTTTTTTTAATTTTGGCAATCGAAAATGCGAATCAATTCGAAAACGTGGACAAGCTTGGCAAAAATTAATTTACGTTTCCGTGAGTTCACTGCAGTTTCGATAATGATTTTTTATTAAAAAACGTGTTTATAATCCCGATTTTAATTCCTAAAAATTAAAATTGATGGTGAAAAAATATATTTATTTTTCCAATATAACAATTGTAAGAATAGACTTTTATATAACATTTTTTAACTGTGAATGCCTTATAGTACTTTTCAATGACTACAACATACAATGTGCAATACATAGAAATAGTTTAGTAACTACTTTTTTGCAATCCGGTATATAATTACTTAATTATAATCAGATTTTTTAAAATATTACTTTTTGTTGATTTTTTAATTTAATTTACCAATTCATTTATATAAAGAGGGGAAAGGCAAAATTTGCGTTTGAATAAATTTTTTGTTTAAAATAGCTTTAAAAAAATATTACATTTTTGGTTAACTTTTGAGATTAAAATTTATAACATTTTTTCATGTTTAAAATAAAAAGCAAAAAAACATCTTTTCTAAAGTAAAATATAACTAGTTCGTATTATTTTTACTATTAATTACATCAGTAATACTTTAAAATCAATTAAAATCAATTAGTTGGAAGTAATTAGTTCCTGTAATGACATCTAAGTAATGACATTCTAAAATGTCTACTTGTAATAAAACGAGGTAAGTAGTTGCCTTCAAAGTCATCGCCGTGTCAAAATAATGACTTATTCAGCTAATGTGTAAGTAGTGAAGAGCTATTGTATTAACTTCTTAACTCATTACATGGAAACCAAAGGTTTTGCTGGGTATTTAGATCAAAAAATCTAAAATTTGTTAAAAATTTAGGGAGCTATGTGTCAAAATTTAGAGGGTGTTTCGATTGAAAATAAAAAGTGTCATTTTGTAGCAGAGTGTGATGTTTAAAAATGATTTCCTATATATGAAAATTGCTATTTTTTTACATAATTTTTATTATTCCCTTTATTTTTATTTTTCCCTTTATAAAATTGTTTAAATAATACGAGTATCTAAAGTTATAATTTTTTTACTTTTTAATTATAATTTAAATAATATTTAAAAAAAAATAATAAATAATAATTTAAAAAAATTTCGAGACAAAATTACAATTTTGAAAATGTTACATCTTCAATTTGTTTAATTTTCAATAAACTAGTCGTCATGAAATTTTCCGCGAATGAATTAGCTCCAAATCGTTTACGATGCATGTTTTTTGAGCCTCTAAAATAGGACACCTAGGGCATTTTTGACAAATTTTTTACCGCGTATGAATTAGTTCCAAATCGTTTACGATGCATGTTTTTTGGGCCTCTAAAATAGAACACCTCGGTCACTTTTGTCAAAAATGAACAAAATTTAAGGTTAAATAACTTTTATAAGCATTATCCGACATTAACAAAATTGATATCAATGAAATGGAATTATATACCTTTTTATTATAAAATCATAAAAGTTCCCGGTGCAAGGATCTCTAAAATGAAAAAATATCATTTGTCCTAGGATATCCTAAGAAAGGATATCTTAATTTTCATTATTTATTGACATGATGTTTAAAATCAATTTTTTGTTATATTGTAAAAATTTAAAATTGAGATCTCAATGGGACCACAAGTTATAACAGTTGGTCTATAGTAGTTAGAACAATTTTACTAACAAATTGGTATCTTTTTAAGTGTTCTAATACCTTTATTTTAAACTTAGCAAAGCAAATAATAAAGAATAAAAACAAGCAGTGTTGGTCAATATCGACCTTATAATACTCAACATGCTTGTGTATAGGCACTAAAATGATTATTGGGACAGGGGCTTATATAAGACCTATGGCCAATTTTGGAAAGATCCTTATGAAATTTAATAATAATAGTTCAGGGGTATATGCAAATTATGTATGTAAAATTTTATTTGGATATTTTCATTTATGTGAGATCAATTATGCACTGGTCATTATGAAATTTAGTGGAGCGATCTATATTTGTACAAAACTTAGTTGTGTTAAATTTTATCTCGATATTGATATTTATGTGAAATTTATGCAAGTTTAATTGATTTTCGGAAATGGGGATTATATGGGAATCATGTTCAATTATAGACCTATTATTTTGAAATTATTTATGACGATTTATACTTATATACAACATCAATATATAAAATTTAACATTGATGTTAAGATTAATGTGAGATTTATGCGCTTTTAAGTCATTTTTAAGCAGCGAAATCTACATGAAAGATATTATCAATTATGGATTAATTACTATAAAATTTGGTACAGCCATCTATATTTATACAAAACTTATATCTGCTAAAATTATATAAATACGATATATTTCAGATATTTATATACCTTAAACCAATCTTGCGAGAATAAAAGTTATATGGGGTATAGGTGATACAATGAACCGATCATATTCAATTCCAATAGATTTTGCTTTTGTTACAAATAGTTGGGCGGATTTTGTAAAATTGGTTAAAATGGGTTAAACGTCTGTTAATATGTTTCTAAAACTTTTAAAATAATATCAAGTTAACTTTTCGGGATCAAGAATGTGCTATATATGTAACTTATTTGAATAAATAATGATCTGTTATATATCAATATGCCTAAAAACCACTTAACCAATAGAAAATATGTTAGCTAGTAAAGAAAAATTGTTGTAACTTCTGATCCCATTGAGATCCCATTTTGAAATTTTTACTTTATAACGATAAATTGACTGTAAACGTCGTGTAAAAAATGAAAAGTAAAAGATCCTTTTTCAGTAAATTCAAGAGACCAAATATTCGAAAACAGATTAAAATTAAAATCTTTAAAATGGTCTAATAAAAATTCTTCAAAATAAATAAAATCTGAAAAAATTAACTAAAATTTTAGCCAAATACGAAAAATTACCACTGTGTACAATTTAATAATATCTAGGAAAAATTGTTTATTTTGTATAAAAAAATTAAGCATTTTGGCATTGATTTTTGAGCGCCTATTTTTGCATATTTTGTTATTTTTAGAGCATAATTAACAATTTTAAGAGGATATTTTGACGTTTTGAGGATAATTTATATATATATATATTATATATATATATATATATATATATATATATATACAAATTATTCTCCAAAAAAAAAATATATATATATATATATATATATTAATTTTTTTATACAAAATAAAAAATTTTTCCTAGATATTAAATTGTACACAATGGTATATATATATATATATATATATATATATATATATATATATATATATATATATATATATATATATTCTAAATCTCCAGTCTTGTTGCCACAAGTCAATCTTCTCTGCTATAAAATTATATCCATTAAATTTAATTCTAAATATGACAATTTCTAAACTGATAATGTTTACAACTAGATGGGTAGGCAAATGAAAGCTCAAGAATGTTTTATGTGATATAATAATAATTAGAGTATCACATTTCGGCACAGTTTATAAATTTCAATTTTGCCGTATTTTGTAAAATTAAGCTATTATTTATAAAACACTTTGTTTTAATGGAAAAACATAATTTTTGTTAAAAAATTACAAATTTGTGGTTTCCCTGGTTATGAGATAAAAAGAAAAAAAACTTGAAATAATGAAAAATTAAGTTTTTTGTCACTGTCAAACACTATAAGCTGGAAACAGCACTATTTTTGCTATTGTACCTTGTATTTTAGAAGATACAAGGTATATAGATCCATTACTTAAAATAAAATATGCAAGACTTGGCAAATTCTAGAATCTAAATTCTTGTAACTATGTATACATATGTTATTAGTAAAAAATTAGTAAAATTCAGAAGGTTTAGAGTTAACCATATCCAATACTTCGACTTGTTTCTTTTTTGAGATTAATTTCTTAAAGATATTTTTCAAAAAAAAAAAAAAAAAAAAAAAAACAAGTAAGAAAAATGTAGTCGGTCAAGCCCGACCATATGATCCCCCACACCATTGTGCATGTCCATCAAAATTCGTGGAAGGGTCTTACATTAGACATGTGAACAATTGTGGATAGCTAGTTTTACTAAGTGTAAAATAAAATATACGAATACAGAATATTACGTTAATACTAACATTTATATGAATTTATGCACTTTAGGGTAATTCCCGAAATTGGGCTTATATGGGAGCTATGGTATATTATGGAGCGATCCTTATAAAATTTGTCGCTGTAATTTCTACTTATACAAAACTTATTTGTGTCTAATATAAACTTGATACTAATATGTACATGTGATTTATGCACGTTAAAGTGATTTTCGGAAGAGTGTTTTATATGCGAGCTATGGTCAATTATGGACCGATCTTCATGAAATTCGGACATTTATGGTCGTTAAACCCCTATTCCGGGAGGACATTTGTGTGGGGGCTAGGTGCAATAATGGACCGATCATAACAAATTTCAAAAGCTTCGTCCTTGTGCCACGGAAGTCCCACGTACCAAATTCTATTGAATTATCTTCAAAAGGTTTACATGGACAGCCAGCCAGCCGTCTAGCCAGACGGTCGAACTGACATCTTTAGGTCGACTTAAAAAGTGATTCTAAGTTAATTGATATACTTTAAGGTGTGTGTTGGATGATTTTTTCTGTGCGTTACAAACATCAACACAAACGCATAATACCTCAACCACCTATGATGGTGGGGGTATAAAAATTGACAGACCCCACCTTAAAGTAAACCACCCTTTGACTCAAAATTATTTTCTAAGTCGACTTAATTATGTCCATCTAACTGGCAGACTAGTAGTCTGCTTGTCTGTCGATTAGAGTGTCTCGTTGAAAAAAAATTGCAAGAATACTATTCCAACGATGCATATTGATTAGCTAAATATATAAAAAAAAAATAATATAAAAAAAAATAATATAAAAAATAATATAAAAAAAGCTTCAAGTCCATGTAAACTTTATGCATAAAGTAGGTACAGGTCACAATTTCAAAGAATTTTTGGAAAGAACAATGATTTTAGTACAAGGAGGAAGCTTATTGAAGTAGATTATGATAGGTCTATTTTTCACCAGCTACCATACAAATTAAATTAGATTTAACGAAAATATGTTAAAATTAATCATAGTTCCCATATAAGGGTCATTTCGAAAATTACATTAAAACGTGAATAAATTCCACATAGAACTAAAAAAAGACGATTTTTGGAAAAAAAATCACAATTTTTTGCAAATTCAAAAGAATAATTATGTGGTTAAATTAAGGAGGAAATGACATTAAAAAATCGTATGAAATACTTAAAATGTTAGAATTAGATTTTTAGGAATTTTAATTTTCAGATAATAGTAAAAATAACAAATATTGTCAATTAAAAAAAAAAAAAAAAAAAACACACACACACACACGTGTCAGAGGTAATCTATTTTTAAAACCGCTCCGCTTCAACCGCAAAATATAATTACAAAACATTTTAAATTTGTATTTAACCAACAGCTTCCGACTTCTGACATTTGCGTAATTTGAATTACGAAAACACATCAACTCACTTTATTTTTTTTTTTTTTAGAATAGTTCAAGACCAATTGTATTGAATTGAATATTTACAACCATTATTTCTTGTTCATGTAAATAATGGATTTGCTAGAAAAATAATACTTTCAATTTCAATTATTTTCAAATACTCTATAATAAACATACAAACAAATGACTTTACAGCATTTGAAACTTGCACTGTTACACTTAAAATTGAAACACAAAAATAAAAAAAATAAAACAAACAACCAACCAAAACATTTAACAACAGTGTCAATCAGTTACAATCAAAGGGCCGAAATTGAAAACATTTATACCACGATTAAGACATAAATCATGTAAAATTATACAGTTTTGTCTTGTTACTACTGACACACTAAACCGATTTGTTTGCATTTCATAAACATTCGAGTTCGAGTATTGAGTAGTACCAACCAGTACATACTTATTCCACACAAAGACAGGCAGTTAGTCAGACAGGCTGGCATATGAATTTATGCACTATTATTGTCTGTCCATCCGTCTGTCTGATAGATAGACGGACATAACTTATATTCAATAAACATAAATTTGATGTTGTTTCAGTTATTTAGTTATTCATAACTACACTTTAAAATATGATCGACATAAAAAAAAAAGAAAAAACAAAGACATTTTATACAGACTTAAATAGATACATATACTGTGTAACATAGAGATGCGGATTTTTTTTACTCACAACCAGCAACAAATCATGGGTGGTAAAAATAACAAATCGACTGCAGTATTTATCACTTGACATAAGTGGAACAAAAATATTGTATATAAAATGTACGTACGTACATATATTTTAATGCCTGTAGGTATGTTTAAGGCACAGTGCTCTTTAAAATTTTTAAGGTTACTACAGAAAAACTTACTGAAATAGCATGACCCCAAAACTGTGCGTTGTTTAATATACCCAGCACAAAAGTATCTGAAAATAATAAGAAATTATTTGTTAATAAATTTTACTTGATATTGATATAATCTTCCAGCACCAACGTCTATAATCCTATAAAATTTTAAAAACTTGTACTTACCGGATAATTACATGTATTTTCAACATCATCTTTGGCATCGGAAGAAATACAATTTTAATTTTACGACAACAATATTATTAATATCTTTTAATAGACCACAAATAATAATAATAATAATAATAATAATAATAATAATAATAATAATGTGTTTTGTTTTTAAATATTTTCTTTTTTATTTTTCTTCTGAAATTTTTAAAAAGTTGGAAAATTAATTTCATTAATAAAGAAATTTTACTATAATATATGTTACGGCACAGTAAATACGCATTCCATTCTGCTAATGTCTAATTAAATATAGTCTACAACTTCGTCTATAGAGACGGTAAGGGCAATTTACGATTGCATCGTGTTTAATATCCAGCAACGCGAATATTTTTAAGGTTGGAAATGATTTTCGCAAATCAATTATCTTCCTTATTCTGTATAGAGGGAGACCAATCTGTTGAACACAACTTGCCAAATCCTGTATTTTGATAAAGTCATCATACAGATAGTGTTGTCACCTTTCGCTATGTAAACAATTATTTCGTGCAAACGATAATAAGCTTAATATACCCGAAGAAATGTAAAATTCGTGTTAATCGGATGAAAATCACTCATCTAGTATATTTTTCTCCCAAAAAAAAAAAAAAAAAAAAAAAACTTTTGATTTTTTACCTCCAGATAGACTTCAAAAAATATTTCCTCCAATAGGCTGTAAATATTTTGAAATTTCTCATAGAAATTTAAGGTCAAGAAAGATATTTTAGTGCAGGTTCATCTTAAAACACTTTTCATGTTTTAAGATTAACCTATATTACTATAAAATAATTTTTAAATATTTACTTATAAAAAGAACAAGAGTAAGAAAATATTACCCTTTATACTAAAAAATATAAAATTCCAATGGTATACTAAATTATTTAGTATTTGTTTCTTAACAAAAATTCGCAAAATTTGTCAGTGCCGAATCTTTTATACGCTTTACCACCTTACCGACAAATAATAACATTTACGCCTTAAAGTATGCTTTCATATTCTCACATTTATACTTACAAAAATGATCAACTACAAAAATATAAAGACAAAAATAAACTATCATAGTAAGCGTTACTTCCTTCAAAAAAAAAAAAAAAAAAAAAAACAACAACACTGATAGGTTCTGATAACTATGCAATGTTTCTATACGTATACTACTATATACTACTATACTACTGCTTGCTTATACAAAAAAAGCAACAACATCGCAACTTGCAATGCTTTTTATATTGGTTTATATATTTTTAATATTTTTTTTTTAGATTTTTGTCTATAACTTGGTTGTTTATGGATTAATTAACCATTATTATTAACCATTAAAAAAACCGAAATTTTGAAAATTCCGAAGCTTATATAGAAGCTTCATAAAGTCCAAAAACAGTTACTAATGAAACTATTTTGTTTATATTTTTCGCAAAACATTCCAAAAAAGATTCCAAATTTTCTATGAAGAAAAATAAGTCGCTACCTTATATAAGGGCTCAGAAAAGTCGAAAACATTTATGCGTTTATAGGACGTAGATAGTATTTAAAATTAATATATATATATATATATATATATATATATATATATATATATATATATATATATATATGAAAAAGACACCACGAATTCTGATGAAGTGTGCAGCGAAACGGGAGATACGTACTCCATTCTGCTGGTATTTAATTATAGTCAGCAAATTCTGCTTCGGTACCGCCAAAATAATGCAATTTTTGATTGAAAATTTGATATTGATATTGCTTAGTATTTTAACAAATTGATTTAAAGTATGAACAAAATCATCATGTGTTTATAAGACTTATCCTGGGAATTACTGCCAGACTTCTAATGGGACGGACCAAACGTCTCCCTAAGAACGTTCGAATCAGCTAGATTTGTCACTGTACATAGTCTCTCTAGTGTTTATAAAATTAAAAAAAAATTTAAGTAATTTAATAATTTTCACAATGCATAGTGGATAGATTAAAAATATTTTGGAAACAAATCTATAATTTCATCTAAATTAGTAGTCATGTATAAAAAACCTCATGTCATTCTCTTTAAAAATTTGAATTTTTCAATATTTTTAGCTAAAAAAAGCATACCCATTCATTCGCTTCTAAATAAAAAATGTCTTTAGGAATATTTGACTACTTTCTTTATAGAGTTTATTCCGAAGAAGGAAGCACATCCAATTTTCTAACAGATGTTAATCTAGATACTTTCGAATTTTACCTATTTTAAACCAAAATACTGACTTTAGCCATTAAGTTCTGAAGACTCAAAACTGAGATTAACAAAGAGAAATTCTAATTTCGAACAGAATTTCTCTGATAAAAATTTAATAAAATATGTTTGTTCATTTGAAAGACCTACCAATGTTATTACGAATGGTAAAGCAATTTTTTATGAAGTATCAGAGTAAATTAGAGAGATGTTCGGGGTTATGTTTAGTTTAAGTAGACCTATCTTAGTAACCAGTTCACGTAAACTCTGCTTGAGATAAACATGCCATTATTTCTTTCTTAGAGAATATCCATTTCGAATAAGCTACATAGCGTTTAAGGAAATAAGCATGGCCACCAAAATTATGCTAGATTATATTTTTTCTTTGTTTCAAATGAACCAAAATATTAGCTATTTATTCTTTTTAGACAATTTCTAGTATTTTCCAATTGACCTAACAGCTTACTTTTGCATATTTTACTTTTAAAAGCATATTTTAATGGAGTGTTCTTTCTTCAAAGAATATTTTCATGCCTAATAACTAATACATGATCCTGGACGTAGATAAACAACAAAATGATGGTGGTTTAAGTTGTTTTAAATGTTTTTTTTTTTTATATCAAAAGTAAAATATTTCTGATTCTGGGACAAATTTTTTAATATAAGTAATTTTTGAATATTTATAATGAGGGACTCCTTAATATTATTCCTCTAAGCCCCTTTAGACGATCAAACTTATCTGACGATATGTCTGATGGTTAAAAATTTTAACGATAGTCGTACGGTTGTTTGAAGAAAAAACTTTGATTTTCTGTTTGGTTTGTTGAAAAATCGTACAGTCTATATACAAGTCATACGATTTAAAAATCAAAATAGCTCTGCTCCAATAGTCGTCAAATTTGCAGGTTTTAGTCAGAAATTGTCAAGAAAACGACAAAATGCACATAAATTCTTAATATGGAATTTCCCTTATCATAGGAATTTAAAAATTTTTAAACTACACTAATTAATATTTAGAAATTAACTATATTTCACATCAGTGAGCAAAATATATTCAAACTTTTATTAAAATATAATATATACTTTTGCACAGACTTGAAAAAGTGTAAATTCCTTCATAACAGACCCATTAAAGAAAACCATTTTCAAAAATATTTCTCCTTCAGTTTCAGCATCACTGTGAGAAATATATTTATACAGAAAAAAAAAAAATATTACAAAAATAGTTATTTTTATGCTCTGAGGTACAAACATTTAAAAATAAATAAATATGTAAAAATAAACAATGAAAAATACTAAAAACCCATAAATACAATAATGATAAACCAAAAACTAAATGTAGTTAGGAATACGAGGGAATGGGTACAAATTGAACTTGCATGAATTTTAAGTGTTTTTAGTTGTTTTCGTTTTACTGTTTTTCTTTTTTCTTAAAATCGCTCGTTATTTTGCCTTTTTTTTTAATGAAATTTGCATATTTCACTTTAGAGTCGTGGATTTTATTAGTATGGCCCAGAGTTTAATGCGTCCAAGATTTTTATAAGAGTAAATTAGTTATTGTTTGTGTGTATGTATTCTGGTATTTATGGGCTAAAAAAATAACTCTAGTGATATGAATGCAATACATTCATTCATTTAGTTATTCACGTTCACATCGCACGTAGGTCAGAATCAGTCAATCGAAGTTTAGATTGTATTTTAGCGTCGCTTATACCATTTTAAAAGCATTTAAGTTATTGTGTCAGTATTTATATTCATTCCATTCGTGGTTATTTTCAATTGAAATATACAAGAATTTAATTCAATTTATTAAAATATTACATGAAAAATTCATTTATTTAAAAACAAACAAACGAAATAAGAATACTTGAATAATTAAACTACCAATATCTTAAATATTTATGATAATGACATCATTTCTTGCTTACAATTTGAAAGTAAAAATGACTATAAGTAATTATATTTATAAATCAATTTTATTGATGTTATGATGCAAATATTGTAATAAATTTAACAATATTCATTTCTTTATACGTACCACATATTTCAATGAATTTTGATTCGTAAGACTAATTGCAGTTACTAATGTAGCTACGTTTGGCCCATTAAAATTGAGTATTTATTTTAACTAAAATTTCATATTTAAAAAAAAATGTCGCAATCTAATGCTATTGACTTCTAAGCGTATGATTTATATGTATGTAATTATTGTTATTGCTTATACCTAATGACAGATATATGGATGAGGTTTCCAAATTAAAGACGTGCAAGAGTAGAACTGAAAGTATACTCAAACTAAATATAACAAATAAATACTTGTGGGTATTGGTATACACTAAAGAGGTATAATTTTGTTTTTATACACTCACTATAAAAACTGTTGCAGTTATTTCTGGTTTTGCATAGAGTGAGAAATTTATTTGTTTTTTTTTTTTTTTTTTTTTTTTATTTCAAGTAAATGTTGTACTACAAGTATTTAGAGTACCTGTTGGTAAAAAAGTAAACATATTAATTTTTATTATGCAAAAATATATTAATGAAAAATTTGTGCCTTTACAAGATAAAGCTATTATGGAGAAACGATATCAGGAACTTTGCTATTTTGGTAGACTAACGACAAGAATAAAAAACCAAAAATGTTAGTTTTTTAGTTCTAATAATATAAACTATTTTTATGATTTTTTTTAATGTTTTGGAAAAAGTTAAAAAATAAAAATTCACTATCTACTCTATTTATTTATTTGTTGCCCTGTCCCATTTGTAATTATTTTTCGTCGAAGATTTCCAGTTTATTATTTTGTAATGAGAAAAGAATTAAAATTTTACTGTATCATAATATTAAGTTATCAAACTCCAACCTATTTTTTTAGAAAAAAGTTCTGAAAATCAAAATCCAAGTCAATAGCTTCTAAGAAAGTGGAAAGTTGCTGCAAAGTTTTGTTTTTTAAATTTTTCCGTATTCAGATTCGTTTAGTGTTATTCCAATCAAATATTTTCTAACGGTATCGAATCGAAATTTTTTGGAAATAATCTGTAACTTCTAATCGGCTGGTTGGATCTATATAAAATTCCACTGCTGTATGCAATATTAAGTTTATAAGGAGGACCTACAGGTCATTCAGCAGCTGAGCGCTTGGAGCTCAATATAGGATTGGTTGGTTGGTTCACGTGGTAGCCCGTAACCTTACGGGCAATCAGTTAAACTAGTTAGATTCCGTTTTCATGGGAACACACTACTCGCCAGGTGAATGAATTAGATTGAGTCTGTAATGAGATAGAAGTGTAGCAAAGAAAAATGAGAACATAAATTAATTAGATCCAGCCTGTAGCATTGAGATATTTAATAATATCACTGAGTCTAGTGTCAGATATCTCACAGAGGTTGTCTAATTGGTACCTTCCCAGAAATTCATATCTGATTGTGTTCAAGGCTGGGCATTCACATAGAAGATGATATACTGTCTCCGACAGTATATCATCTTCTATGTGAATATATACTGTCTACGACAGTATTCATTGCAAGGGAGACCAAGTCTGCTTGCATGTTTTCCGATCGTCCAGTGACCTGTAAACAATGCTATTAGTCTCGAGATGTCTTTGCGTTTGTAGCCAATGAGTTGCTTTGAGCGTAGGCCACGTTTCCTTCGCGACTCTACATTCGTCCAGATTTCGCCATCTATTTTTCGCATTCTCTAGATTGTGTTTTTGGATTCTGTTTTTGACTGATCCTAACGGGATTGCGACAGATACCGATAAGGAGGAATTCATAGCAGAGTCTGCCCGGGCTAATTCGTCTGCCTGTTCATTACCATAGTAATCCCTATGCGCAGGAACCCAGTCTATAGTAATGTCATATAGTCGACTTAGTCCTAGCAGTTCCTCTTTACACTGTCGGACTAGAATAGAGGTAGTCTTGGGTGATTAGAATTGCCGCTTGGCTATCGACAAATAAACCAATATTCCCTTGAATATTTCTATCGCGAATTAGTTTACACGCTACCGCTAATATTTCCGCTTGGAATATGCTTGCATCATCAGGGAGTCTATTGAGTGTCTAATTCCAAGATCGTTAGAGAAGACACCAGAGCCGACACCGCAGTTCACCTTTGTGCCGTCAGTGTATATCTTAGTTCCATATTGTTCAAGAAGATTTTCCCTTCTCCATTCGCTCTTGGTATTATTTCTGAAGTCCATCCGGGGAATCATATAGTCGGTAGATTGATTGAAGTACGGGGGTATTAAACTTAATATCCTCGCGTGCCCATATGTTCTTGATCTCCAGCCTTCCGTTGCAGATAATCTTATCGCACTATTGACTGATGATTCAATAATGTGTAGGTCTATGGGTGTTAGGTGCAATATAGTGTTCAGAGCTTCTGATGGACTAGTACGTAATACACCTGCAATGCCAATTGAAGCGGATCTTAGTATCCTGTAAAGTTGATCCACCACATATCTCTTACTAGTAGCGGTCCACCAAACAAGAGATCCATTTACAAGAATGGGCCGTACTATTGAAGTGAGTTCACAGTTTTTCTGAAGCTCGGAATCTTGGTCTTTGTGGTGAAAAGTACCAGCTTTGTCTTGCCCAGATTCACTCCTAGTCCACATTCTCAAGCCCAGTTGCTGAGTGTAGTTAGAGTAGTTGACAAGTTATCGCTTATCTCGTTCAGAAGCAGTCCTGATACTAGTATCACCACATCGTCCGCATAAGCCACGACTTTCACTCCCTTGTCGTCCAATTCGCACAGGATGGTATTAATGACAATGAGCCACAACAGCGGAGAAATCACACCTCCTTGTGGAGTTCTACGTATAACTTGTTTGGTCTCAACACTATTGCCTAAAAAATAGGGTACCTCCAATATAAAAAGTTTTTGACCGCCTGCCAATTTTTTTTTCTTATCCGACTTCAATATTTTTACATCTTAAAACTCCCGGTAAGGCCTACTAAAAACATGTTGCTTGTTCTATTTATCCCTCATAGTTTTCAAGTTATTTGCATTTTAAATTTCAACTATCTTAATTTAGCTACATATTTTTTCAGTTTTTTTTAACATGTAGCCCAATATTTCCATCCAATTTCGTATAGTTAGTTAAAGAACAAAATTTGTTCTAATTTTGTGCATATTTTAAGAAGTATGTACAAAATTAGTGAAAAGAGGGAACGAAACAAAATATGGGATTGTTTCGCAAATTTTTTGAAAATGTATACAAGTTTAATCAAAACTCGCTATCAAATTTAAAAATGAAAAAGGAAATGAACTTCTTGAAACGTGTGGATGTTTAACAAAATATTTAATAAGGATTGCTTTCAACTCATATTATTTCTTAATACGCGTAACAGTTATGGAAGGAAATATTAAGCCCATTTGTGAGAAAATCTTAAATTTTTTTTGGAAGTAATTTTAACTTATTGATATTTTTCTGAACCAAATCCTACAAGTCCTCTTAGAGGTATGCTTTAATATATGGTGAAACAATTTGAGAAAATTATATTTATAACATGTATCCGAATAGATAAAAATATTTCGTACCGCAGAAAAAATTTTTCTCTATTTGTTATTCGATTTCGAGCTTACTTTTTTCCTCCATTTCAAAACATTAATAAAAATGAAATAGTTCCAAAAAGTTTTACAGCTTGAGTTAGAATGCCCAAAGTTAAAAAATTATATGTTGTCGAAATCCTTTACAGAATGAATAATATATTTATGAATTCATATTTTAAATTATTTTTTCTATATAATAAGAATTAAATCCTTATTTTGTTATTCTATTTTTTCATTATTTTTTTTTTAATTGAAAAGACTGAATTCCTTTGTTACCAAAAATTAAAATAGTTTTAAAGTATTTTTAATATTTTTGTAGTTCCATAAATAATATGTACATTTTAAAGGCGTCTGTATTTTCAGAATGAATAACATATGAATGCATTTCTATTTATATTTTAATTTGTTTTTTTATATACTAATAACTAAATTCCTATTTTTTATTTTTTAGTTTTAACTTAAAAGACTGAATTATTTTGTTTACTAAAAAACTTAAAGTTTATTTAAATCAATACAAAAAATATTACTACATAAAAATATGTTTAATATTATTTTAATTTATTGAATTAATCATTTTAACGTCTGCATTTTCATAATACTTATTTATATATTTTTATCAACATACAATAAGTTCTTATAGTACAAGCTTCTATATCTACTTTATTTGTTTCAGCGAATATTTATTCTTCATTTATTCACAGCTAATCTACAATACCAACTAATAACAAAAATACTCATTAATACGCACTCAGATTGGCAGACAAAAAAATTGGTGTGGTTTGAGTATAACTGTACAACTGTTTCTTCCAAATTTTTTGACAATTTTTTTTGCATTCCTAAAAATAGTAACAATTGTACTGTTAGCTGAAGATATTAACCAACCAACAACAAGCAAAAATCACTCAAACGATGAATATTGGTCAGTTTAGTTGTTCCAGATTTTGCAGTACAAGTTTTTTTTTTACTGAACCTACTGAGATCGAGATAATGTTTCTCATAGACGAACCTACATACCTAAATATCTGGACCAAAAATATGTATGAGTCATTATCAAACTTTTCCAATTACCAGAAATTGACATTAAACCTTGATAACACTTGTCTGCAAAGAAATCCTCCTTGAAATCGTCCTTTTTAGCCAATCTAACATAACTTACTTTAATGCTTTATATATTTTGAGAACAAGCGGTTAAAAACATTTTTTTTTTTACCAAAATTAGTTAACTTTATTTCGAATTTATATTATTAGAGTAATTTTTATCTTGTTCCCCTTTTAAAGGTCAAATCTTTGGATAACTAATTTGTAATAGAATTTGTAATAGAATCATTGTAATATTAAGTTTAGCAAAACTTCAGACTAGTCTGATGGATTTAATAAGTTAAGTAATAGCATTATATTAAAATAATCATCAACAGACATTTGCGATAATGTCTAAGACTTGTAAATACAAGGGACAATATTTACGTTATATTGATGAGATTTTCAAAAGGTTATTTAAGATTCTTTAGTACGCCAACGTAGGTGGTTGTATTAATTTTTCTATTCAAATGCACCTTGCATTTTATGTGATGGCATTTTCATCATCTTTTGTTGCATAAAATGTCAAGAAATCGCTGACCGGTTCATTATTAAAACAAAGTAAGAATGTTATATTCGATTTAACCGAATCTATTGTACCCAACATTTGCAACTTTTCTTGTGACTTCCTAATTTTAATATTCACCTTATTTGTGAGATGGGCCATTTTTGATTTTTACATAGATCCTTGAACTACTTGTACAAAATATCGCTGGCGTACATGCTTTTGTTTAAGAGATATCGAAGGAAAAGTATTAACTGGAGTTGCATCGCACACAGAGAAAAACATGGTTACAGCATTAACTCTACAAAAATATTATGTTCTCATTGTTAATTTTTTTGAATTTTAATAACTATGTGTTTATGATAACAATGTTTTTGTTTATATTTTGTCATTTAATGTTTACACATAATAAAAATTTTAATATGGTTGACTGCAAAAATTATATGCTTTTAAATATTTTACCAAAAACAAAAATTTAATAATATGAAAAATATCATTACTTCTACAACCATTTAATATTTGCACTCTTTTTTTTTTTTTTTTTTTTTTTGTTCTCAAACCATATTCTGTTTTCAAACCATATTAATATTATTATTCCCTTCACAATAAAATGTATCAAATAAATATAATACTTATCTTTTTCACAAACTTAGTGGAAAAATTCATAACTTGTTTGTTTGTTTGTTTTAAACATATTTTGCTTTTAATGTTTATTTTCCAACTTTATTGTAATTCTCATTTAGTTTATATATAAATATATATATAAATAGACAAGGTTTGACTATACTCGGTGTGATTCAAGCAATGTAAGATATTGATAAGCTACCTTAAAGGGCTTAGTTAAAAAAAACATATCTTGCATTTAAACCACATATGGTTTTACAAATAAATATAATTAATGAACAAATATTATGTAATTATTTTTTTTTTCTTTTTTTGCTCTTGAACACTTTTCTCTATTATTTTCAATAAAAAATGTATAAATATAATTTTTATTAATACGTTTTATTTTAGTATATGATAACATGAAATAATAATATTACAAAACAAGAAAGAAAGATATAGTCAATCAAGACCGACTGTATGATACCCTACACCATTGTGTATAAGCATAAAAATTCGGGTAGGGAACTTATATTACACCTGTGGCCAATTTTACTAAATGTAAAATATAATATACAAATACAGAATAAGCATATAAACAATAATAATTGAAAAAAGCAGAATACAAAATAATTCTAAAAAGCTTTATCGTATTCGTCTTACTTAATAACATGGCAGACTAGAAAATGCATTCCATTCTGCCGAGTGCCCAATAAAACTTTTACAATGTATTCTTTTACAATTATTCAATGAACTTAGCCCGAAAATACAAAAATTCAAAAAAAAAAACTGTAAAAAAGTTCAACAAAAAAACTATAAAAAAAAAATATTCAATTTACATAATCTTTGTTTGGATTACTCGCAAAATATTCAAATAGACAGAAATCGGCGATATTTGGTTTTTACTAATTTTTTTTTTTTTATAAGATTTTAATAAAAAGAAAAAACAAATTAATTGTTTGATAAGTGTCTTTCCTAACACGTTTTATAATTTTATTAAGACACAATATTTTATAAAGTTGATATTAAATATTATTACAAAAATTCTTTATTTCATTGTCAATGAACATTAAAAAAAAATAATCGTTTTTTGTCAGATAATGTAGCATATTATGAATAAAGTATTTAATACGTGTAATATATCTGAATAATTTTATAACTAAGAGATAAAAAGATTGATTGATACACTAAATTTTAAAATATTTCTTCAAATTATTAAAAAAAATAATGATAATAACTTCCGCATATGACAATCATTGAGTTGAAATTAAATATGATAATTTTTGTAAAATATTCTCTATTTATTTTTACGAGTACTTAAAAATTCTTTGATAAAATAATTGGGGAATTCATATAGTGTCATAAAATGATATTTCCTATATTAATAGCATGAAAAATTACAACTGATGTGAACAGCCCTCCAGAATTTAGTATGCTATTTTTAATTTAAATCAGCTGATGTAAAACAATCATAAAAATAATTATTTTTCAGTTTGTGCGGAAAGTACATTTTAGAGGTTTTAATGGTAGACTCAAGTAAACAAAAAAAATTTTTTATTTTTTTTTGTATAAAATCATCTCTGATGAAATACAACTGCACAATAAACATAGCCTACAAAGTTCTATTATTTTAAGGCACATTTTGTTTGAAAAGCAACAATAACAATATTTTTATACCATTGTAAAATTTTAGAACATTATAACAATATGACATGATTGTGCAACTTGTGAATCACTAAAATATAAATTTTATTATTTATGTACAATTTGTATTATTATATTGTACACACATACATATGTATGTTTGTAACACCAATTTATTATTAATTCAGATGTTTTCTAAAATCACTTAACACCATTCTTTTTGTTTACTTCTTAATAATGAAGGTAGTGAGTAGGTTTCACTCAATAATTGCTGACTAGGTCAGTTAAAGTACAACTGTTTATTCTGCATTAAATATTAAATTTTTTTAAAGCGCTCATAAATCACATCCCACCTTTTTTGCAAGTAAAATAAAAATCATTTAAAGTAAATAATTTAAGTTCATTACCATCAAAACATTATTTTACATTTAGAACAACAGCAATGGAATAAAAAAATGAATTTCATTTGACAATGACCTTCAACTTTTTGTATTTTTGTTTTCGTTCAGTGTTCAATAAAATCTAAGAAATATTAAAGAAAAAAACTCTTTAATAGTTTGCTGCCATAAAGACTATTCAGTAAAATTAAAAAAAAAACAAAAAAAATGTTGTTAGTAAAAGGTGGCTGGCAGCAAGTACAATTATCTTAGTAAATGAGGGAATAAGTGAATAAATATTAAGAGTATGAAGTCATTGAACGTCTAAGTAGCAGCAACCAACGATTTAATATGAAAATCGTGAATGTCTATTGACACCTGCATAATCTTGGTTGAAGTATGACGTTTTTACGTAGACCGACACCGACTAAATATTGATAGGAAACTAAATCGTAATGAAATGCAACGAAATGAAATAAAAATTTTAAACATTAAAAAATACAAATGTTTCTACACAAAAAACAAACCAAACTATTAAGTATAAACAAAAAAAAAGCAAATATCATTTGCAATTAACGACAATAAAAACCAAAAGATAACGTTTTAATTAGAAATATTAATAACAAGAAGAAAAAAAAGAAAAACAACACAAATAAATAACAAAGTTTAATTAAAGTTTTTACCCACCCAGGTATCGACAAAAAAGCAACAAATACTCTTATGAATATGTTGCTGCCACATACAACTACAATGTGGGATAAATTGATGTATCTTTGGTTAGTCGGTTTGTTTGCTGGTTGTTTGGTTTGACTGAGTTGGCTACAGTAATCAAGGCCACACACACCTACACACAAAATATAGATACCAATTGTGTCTACCAAAAACATAACAATTTAAGTAGCAAATCTTGCTACAGACCGATATACAGACATTTAAAGAATTGATAAAATTTATGATTAAATATTTTCTGATTTTTTCTTAAATTTAAATTTATATTTTTAAGTTTTTTTTCTTTTTAATTAAAAGCACCATACTGTGTAAATTATTCGGTGAATATTTTGACTTACTTACAGTTTTCTAGTTTAAAAAGTAAAAAAATAGACAGGTATTTTAACTCCTTTAGAAATACGTATTTCTAAATGAATTTGCGAATTTTTTTTTATTTTCCTAATGGGGAGAAAACAAAAATTTTCGAACACCCGACGAATCTCACCATCTCCGGTTTCGATGAAATTCAGTATACACACGTCAATACAAAATTTAAAGTTCCTCAAAATTTTAAAATTCTTTGTAGTTTAGTTTTTATTGCGGTCCAAATTTCACTTTTTTAAATTTTTTTTTTTTTTTACATAGGTGAAATTTAAATCCATATATATTTGGACCTATTTGTTTGATTTAAATATGCTCTGGTTCAAATTGATGCATAGTAAACATAGTTTCTAACTATCTTTATAAAAAACGCTATTTACGAAAAGAAAAGGATAATGAAGGAAATAATTGAACCGAAATATTTGGGAGATTAGTTTATAACATATCAACCGTTTTTTTTTTTTTTTTTTTGTCTTCATACAAATCGATGCACTTTAATACACATATTAATGATAATTATAACATAACAAGGTAATACAGTCTTTAGAAAATATACTAAGATATCTTTAGCAAATTTAATGCAATGCAAAACCTTAAAGCATGAAGGTCAAAAGTCAAATTTTGGAATATTTGAGATTTTAACGAAAATTTAACTCAAAATTATTTATTTGTAGATAGATTTTTAAGTAATTTTACAAAAATATAACTAAAAAATAATATCTGTAGCCCAAAAATAAAAATTTTTTGAAACGCCCTCCTTTCTTGATTATGTTCAAAGTAAATTTTATTAACAGGGAAAAAGATACTTAAAATATGAGAAAACGGAAAATTAAAGATAAATTATAAAGGATAATGAAATCAATATTCGTCCTTGTATCAAAGATATTAAAAAAAATCATATCTTCAATTTTTATAATTTCTCTTTAAAATGTTTCTTAAAGTATTGGCAACAACAAATAGAAAATTTAGAGTGAAGCCATGGGTTGATGTTGAGAAAATTATTATTTAGTAAAAAACACATTTATTTCAGTAATAATTTTATATATTTTAATGTATTTTGTTTTGTGTATGAAAATATGTAAATAGATTATTCTACAAAAAGTTTGTATTTCTATTGTAATGAAAAAATCCATATTTCTTAAAAATGCTAAGAAAATATAAATCTGAGGTGGTATACATCTAAGAAATGTAATTGCATGAAAATGCATTTTTAAAAATTTGAATAATTTGAATAATTTTCCAAATATTCACAATACAATTTATAAACGCAGTTTTTGTCTTAATCTGTTAATTGGTCTCCGAGATATTGTTCTTTAAAGTTACATACTTTTATGATCTTCCAAATTTTTCATAATATCAATAGGTAAAGAAAAAAAAACAAAATTTTAAAATTTCGCAAAACCAAAACATAAACTCATAAATAGGTTCCTTGAAAGAGTTAAGATAATCGTCAACGATCAAAACTGTCAGAAGTCACCGATTGATTGTCAAAATATTTCCATTTAACCGCACTGAGAATCTTGGTTTCAAGGATTATTTTTAAAAGTTATTTTTTTTATTCCACCAAGATATAATTATTTTCTACGATTTTTCAACTTAGTCCAAGCTCACATACAGCAATTTTTCTTTCTGATTTTTTTTTAACGTAAATGCTCCCAGAAAATTTTACTTCAGCAATTCTTGCTTTAATTTTCTTGATTTATTTTTGTTTTAAAGTGTGAAAATGAAAAACAAAACGAATTTCGAAGTACAGGCAAGTTTGTTCCCTTTAATATTCCCTCTTGTGTGAACTTAGTCTTAATAAAATATGCCGATTTTTTACGTTTTTTTTTTATACATATACAAATTGTTTCATTCAAAAAACATTAGAAATTTTTAAATTATTACTGAAATAAATGATTTTTTTTAATAAATGTTAATTTTCTCAGCATCCCCTATTAGTTCCACTCTAATTTTTGTTTCATATGTTGTTGCGAACACTTTAAGAAACATTTAAAAAAAATATAAAAATTTAAGTTATGATTTTTTAAATATCCTTGATGACAAGACGAATATTAATTTCATTATCCTGTTCTCGTCAAAATGATGCTTTACAAAAAATAATTACAAGCTAGATTTAATTGAGCCAATTTTTTTTCAAATCGGACAAATAGGTCGGAGATAAGTGAAGTTTTATTTCACGTATTAAAACAAAAAAAAAAACTCTGTAAAAGTTAATTTTGAACCTCAATAAAAACTAAACTACTACCAGTTTGAAATTTTTGAAGAGCTTCAAATTTTATATTGATTATTATAATTTATATGAGGGTGTATAACAAATTTTATTGAAATGGGAAGTGATCAGGTCAAAAATTACTTTTTTGTTCGAAAATTTTTGCTTTCTTTCAATAGTTCTATTTATTTATTAACTTATTATTATATTTTTCTTTTTTCATTTGTACTTATTTCAGAAAATTTTAAATTTTAAAACTTCCCAATAAACCAGAACATGATATTGTGTCTTTAATGATATCACATTTTTTATATTTTTTAATGTAATTGTCGACAATCATATACAATATCATTATTTTGAAAAGTTATAATCAAATTTCGAAAACATTTAAAATATTTTTGTTAAAAAAGTGAATTTGAAAATAAAATTTAAACATTTTTTCCAAAAATTTAAAATATAATTATTTCTTACATATCAATTTGTGTGAAAAAAGTTTGTTCGTCTTTCAGAAAATTGAAGGCGGTATTAACCTTTTAATTATTATCATAAATATTGCAATAAATTAATTAATCAGAAAAATCATTCAAAAATAACTTTCGTGACACATATTACCTATTACTAAATGTAGGTAATATAATTTCATATACCTCAAAATTTCTTACATGCTTATCGCCATGATAAATTACACATAAATATACATAAAATGCCAAGAAAACGATTAAGGAAATATGATGAAGATTTATTTAAGTATTACGTTCAAAATTAACTTGTACTTCAGTACTTTAAGGTAAGTTGTATAATTAAATTTTAATAAGTAATCATAAAAACAATTTTTCTTTTTTATTTCAGAAGCCTTTTCAGCAAACTATAAGAATGATCTTGAATTTTAACACAAAAAACAATACAATTTTTCACATACGCCAGCGACCGTTCAAACAAAAAAGAAAAATACAAAAATTCAAAAAGTGTAATACAAATTGAATTGTATTAATATTATATTGTTATGTATTTAATAACTGCATTTTATTAATATTTCCATTTATCTATTCATTTTTAAAATATATTCAATAAGTATTTATCAAATTGTTATGTACATAAAATATTTCCCTTAAAATTTTAACTTTCAGTTTAAAAAAAAACTTAAAAATATGCGAAAATTTGTTTTTTTTATATTGTTAAAAATGTTTAATTGATTTAACACCATAAATGATTTTGTTATATTAGTATTATATTTTTAGTTTTGTATAATATCGATAAATGCACTGAAAAGTGATGCAAAATTATCACATTTGTCGATATTATTACTAATGTCATAATTATTTAGAATTATATATTTTCGAGTGTATTTTATGGAGAGCAACCTACATACAACATTTTAGAAGTATAAATGATATCATTCTCGGGCTTCTTTATCACTGTCATGATATCATTACAAAATCATTTGGTTTGTTATGATAACACTTTTCATAAAAGCTAACTTTCAGAAATGTCGACTTTCAAATTTCGACAATAACACCCTCTATAATTATTCTTTTTGATGAAAAAACATAGTGTGTAAAATGTTAAAGTGATCGGATGCCGCTAACACGTTTCGAATCGACCTTGAAGTTTATGGAGTGCATTTGTATGGAAAAATTTCAAAACACCAATTTAATGTTTTTAAATTTTGCTAAACAAATTTCAAAAAGTTAAAAAAAGAACTATGCTCTTGTTGTTAATACATACATACATACATACATACATACATGCATACATACATACATACGTACAAGCATACATACATATGTAGCATTAAATTTACGAATTATACCCTACAAACATTGTTTACTGGAAAACAAGTCAAAATAAGTTCTTAAAAGCAAAATATTTAATAACATGCCGTTAAGCACGAAATATTCTCTAACTATTCAATGTAATAATAAAAATACATAATTTTTATTGATCTCAGAAAGTATGATATTACATATTTTTGGTTACACTGATTATCGACTAAGGGCACCGGCCCCAGAATCTTGTGTTTTTATTTTGATGATGAGCATGAAATAATAATAAAATGTATGTATGTATGTATGTATGTAAGTTATAAATTTAATTCATATAAAATATTGTAACTTCTGGGTTCAAATAGTAGATTCTTTGATATTTTTGGAAATTATTTTATTTTTTTTTTTTGTGTGAATAAAAAATATAAAAATAAAATAACTTTAATACAATTTTCAACCATTTTCAACTGTTTGCGCTAAATATATCAATAAAAAATAGTGACGTGTTTAATATATGATTATTTGGTAAGAACGAATTTTATATATTTGAAGAGATTATTAATCTATTGTAAGCTATTGTCGATATTCCTGTCATTGGTACCGAAGGTTATGTTCAATTTAAAGATCCAAGTTTGTGTAAAGCTATTATATTAAAGATTATTTATATATATATATATGGTCAGTTCATATGAATTATTTTTGACGATATTTTCAGATGTCTTTCATATCCTTATCGGTATCTTGTACTAGATCACAGATAGAATAATAAGATATTCATTGGAACATCCTGCAGGAATGAACCCTTTTATGTGAAGTTTTCGGTAATTAAATATAAGTACAAACATTACACACTTTAAATGTCTTATTTAATGGTACACATTTTATAATTATTATAGTGAATTATATTACTTAGATTTTTACATCATACATACATACATACATACATATATACATACATACCTAGTTAAATAAATGTATAACAAAAATAAAAAAAATAGTAGAGGAAAACGATACTTGACATATATCTTATAAATCCTTTCAAAAGTCACCGATAATATCATGTGAGCTTCATGAGGTGGTATTCGTGGTCAAAAGTATTATTGTATTATTTAAATATTTCTAATATTTCAATCAATAAACATATATAAACCCTTACGTTTTATAGAAGGAAGGGATTTAGTGAATTGTAGAATTGAGCCAATAAAATTTTTAGATGATTTTAGACAAACATTCAATGATAAGTATAATTAATTTGATTAAAAAAATTAATTGCAATTTAAGCCAAAATTAATCATTCTAGTTAATTGATATTATCATTTTGGTGATTGGAGTAAAATCAAACAAAAATTTAATTAATATAAGCAATTTCATAATTGAAGTTCACTTTTATTTTTTTCTTTATGGTGTTCGAAAATATGTCTTCGCGAAAATAAAATATATTTTATGATTGAAACTCTTATAGCAATGGAAACATCTATTGGTATGTTTTTTATGGAAAAAGTTTTATATTTTAAATAATTTCTTATTGGTTTTAATAAAATGTGTAAGCTTTTCTGCAAAGCTTTTACTGCATATTCCGCAACTTTTTTGCCATAATGTACTCCTAAGCTTTTAGTATCCTTTAAATATTTGTTGAATAAGGCCCCATACATTTTAACTGATTGAAGTTTGAGACAATTTGTTTATGGGGCTCATTTGGTATATATACAACATCACCCAGCACAAAACCCATCGAGTGCTTCAAAAAAAGAACATTTTTACCACTTCAAAAGTAGAACTGAGTGCATATATTGAGCATTTTTGGAAGTTATTAATAATTTATTTGTATTTATTTTAAAGTATAAAAATACTTTATCTTTTAGTAAGGCTAAAAAAGAATTTTCATTAAAAAATTCTATAAACATAGTTTTAGGACAATGACAACGATGGTTTAAGATAAGTGCTTCCTTTCAATGACAACACAATTTTAAAAACATGACTTGTTCAGTTCTTTTTCAGTTCTTTTTTTGCTGGTCATGATTAATAATGATACGTACAACAAACGTTATAAAGCATAAATTTAAACGTTTAATTTTTTTTGTACACACTGAATAGTTCGGTTTATTTCAACTATTTAAAGAGAATTGTCCTAGTTAAATAAGTTTTCAATCTTTTTTATTGCATTTAGGAAATTGTATGAAACTTCTTATTTTTAGTTATGTAATTTTTCTTTCTTGAGCTCTTTTTCCGCATTTAAAACATTGGTTTAAAAAAAATCGAAAACGACAAAGTTTTCGGTGTGCTTGTTACATCGAAATCGCAAAAATAATAGTTTCTTGGGACTTCTTATATAGTACATATAAGTAATTTGTTAAGTGTTGAATTGGGATTATTGAATATAATGTTTTAAAATTGGATATTGCTCAATTTTCTCATATAATTAGGGTTAATAGAAATACATAATTATTAAAAGAATCTCAACATCCTCAATTAAAAAAGCTGCTTTCGTTCCACTATGTATGCCGGCAGAAAAATCCTCCCTTAAACAAGAATTGGTGAACTAGGTGGAGTTTGATGCGCTAAACACGAATTAGCTTTAATTTTTTTTTTCAAAATAGAAAAATTCTTTAAATTTTCATAAAAAAATTACTTTTTTAACAAGAATTTTTGAATAATTCCGGAACAATTGACAGAAAATAATGCTAAGATGAAACTTGAAGACAATTTTCATCTGAATCTTTTGCTGTTGCACATGTCTAAATCGGACAAACCGTTCTAGAATTATTGTAAAATATACTCATGTAATCGCCTTATTAAGGGGGAAATATTAGACATGCCCATGAAAAAAAAAATCAATAACTGATAGAATAAAACTAAAGCAGATTCGTGTTCAGTACGTCAGCCTGTTTTTGTTTAAAGGAGCACAAAAAATGTTTCCTTTTCCATTAGGGATTAAGAAATCAAGATCATACAAAACTCATGGATTAAGTAAATAACCACAAGTACCAATTAATTTTAATTTAAAGACAAACAAATTTATGTATGTGTGAAATTTGTATGGATGAAATGTATAAATAAAATAAGTACACATTTTATTATTATTATTATTTTTTTTTTTTTTATTTTTTGCATATTTTCTGAAACGTGTATTTTTCAAAAAAATAATTTTCGTGCCCACCCCTGTTGCATATGTATATAAAAACTATTGTGTTTATTTGTTTGTAAATCTGTTTATACTTTTTAGGCAGCTAAACCGCTGAGCAGATTTTCTTAAAATATTCACAGCATCATCCTCAAAGCCTCGAAATCAAATAGGCTTCTTATTTTTTCGATTGGAGCAGGGAAAGTATTAACCTCCATACAAAGTAAATACCAATAACATAATGCATATGTAAAGAACTATAATAGTGGAGATCTAATAGTCTTATTCATAATAGTTTTGAACAATTTATAAAAGGTTTTATTAAATAACATTTTTACTTTATAAGGATTTAATAAAATTTTATAAAATTTAAAAATTTTATTTCTGGTTAGAACCTACTTTAATAGTTCGATAAAATAAATTTTGAGAAAAATATTAGCCTTGCAGTATGAATGCTTTTCTAACGTAATTTTGCAGTTTTGGACTGAGTTTTTTATAACCACGTTTTATTTTTTGAAAAGTGGATTTATAGCTCACGGGAACATATTTTACACAGACTCAGACAAATTTGAATAATAAAGGATTTTTGCGAAAAAGAAAAAATAGTTTCTTTTAGGTAACTTGGAGTAAGACCAAACAGACTTGAAATTTCTATTAAAGCGGCAAAAATTATTAAAAACAAACAAAGCACTGCCAGTATAAAGAAAAAAATAATTTAAAAAAAAAATTAATAAAAATATTAATCAGAATTTTAAAATGATTTTAAATATTTTTATTATTAAATAAATTACTCAAAATCTAAGTACGCTAACAAATAAAATTCAAATTTTATATAAAGAAAAAAATCTAAAATCCAATTTCAATTGCAAATAATACGTCTTCAATTATTTTATTAATTAAAATGTGTATTCAATTATTCTTATCTTCGATAAATCGTTTAATAGACCACTGTTTTTAATGTATCAAAAATAATGTTTTCTTATAAGAGTTTAATAAGGATAAATCTGTTTAATATCTATTTTGTACATTAAGCCCAAAATAGGAATTTATTATGAATAAAACCCTAAGTGTTTAGTGGAAATAATTTGCTTATCCAGTTTCACAATTGAGATGAAAATAGAGCAAACAGGTATAGGGGGAGTGATAGCCTCCCACACAAAATATATATAAATTATCCCATATCTAGAAAATAGTTGATATCTCACGAATTAGAAAGTGGAAAGATTTTTATTTTAAAAATTTAATTTAAAAAATACAATTTTAAAGTGCCTCTGTCCGTTACAGTTTCTTATTAAAGAAAAAACCGCCAATAATGAAGTGAACAGAATATAAAATTTATTTACATCTAAAATAAAAAATTTAAATAATGCAATATTTTTTAAAGTATTTTAAAATTATCCATGTTAACTACAAAAATATATTTAAAAAATAAGAAATCTGCTAAAATTATTTAACCACATTAAATTAAATTTTATGGAAAATATCGTAGTTCACATGCATTTATTATAATATCTAGATTTTTTACATATATAACTTTTCAATTAACCTTAATATAATCAATATTTAAGATTTAAAATCATTTTACAATACAACATTGTTTAAGTTATTGGCCACAATACTTCATAAGTTGAATATTTTATGTTTAATACTCCAACATATCTGACATGATTTTTTAAGCTCCCCTCATGATTTTAATATCTTTTCAGTTAATTTTCAGTTATTGCAAGTAACTTGATTGTGTATTGGAAATTGAGTAACACTACTGGAATATTCATACCACAACATTGAGTGAGCAATGTTTATTTCCAGTGGTATGAGAGCGAAAGTTTTTAAATTGTGGTAGGTTAACATTTGGCTCTTTTGTTTCGACCAGTTTTAACAGCAAAATATAAATATGTATGTGTTAACAGTTTCAATTAATCCAACTAAAGCTTAACATATTTTAAATGTTATTGTTAACAATAAGTGTATTGGTAAGAGTATATTCTAAATTAAATATTTACAAAGTCTACTTTACAGTTAACAAATTGAACAGCTGACTTTTAATTACTGCTAAATAGCTGACATAGCAGAAAACAATTATGTAAATTGTTTTAGCGGTAAATCAAATAAAATATATATTTGCATTTTGGCATTATTTATATAAAATTAATAATTTATAGTATTCAAATACATATATAAAAGTTAAATAATATTAAAGTTAGAAATAAAATACAATAGTATTTAAATAAACATGTTTTCAAAAATACCCTTAAATATCTATCGTATTAATTAAAAAGTTTGTGCGAATTTTTAAATTTCCCATAATTTGGTTATGTCTATGGTTTTTATTTGCATAAAAATTTTGATTTTGGAAAATATATGTATGTATCTCCTTATCTTAAAAACGTTTTACAACTGAAGTAATGTTTACACTTAATTAGTGCTGACAAAATCTAATATTCTTGAATACTCGATACTACTCAAAACTTTTCATTTGAGTACTCGATACTTAACAGATTTTTTGATTTAAAATATATTTTCTAATTAGGGTTCCTTTACTTAAAAATTAAACAAATATATTTTACCGATCAGCATGTAATTTTGTAATTTTACTTATATAAAATATAAAATTAATAAAAACGTTAAATTTAAATTCAACGTTAACAAGTAAGAAATATATAATCGGTCAAGCCCGACCATATGATACCCCACACCAATTGACAATTGTGGACCGATACTTTTACTAAGCGTAAAATAAAATATACGAATACAAAATTTTACGTTAATACTAACATTTATATGCATTTATGAACTTTAGTGTGACTCTATGGTAAATTATGGAGCAATCCTCATAAAATTTGTCACTGTGATTTCTGCTTATATAAAACTTATTTGTGTTGAATATAAACTTGATACGTTAAAGTGATCTATGGTCAATTATTGACCGACCTTCATGAAATTTGGCACAAATATTGACACTTATTAAAGACTTCCTTGCACCGAATTTCATTAAAATATTGCTATATTTAAGGCACTTATGATCGTTAAACCCCTATTCCAGGAGGACATTTGTATGGAGGCTAGGTGAAATAACGGACCGGTCATAACCAATTTCAATAATCTTCGTCCTTGTGTCAACTCAAAATTTCGACCTGTACTTTGTGCAAAAGGTTTACATGGACTGCCAGACGGACGGACAAACATCGTTAAATCGTCTCAAAAAGTGATTCTGAGTCGATTGGTACACTTTAAGATGGGTGTTCGATGATTTTTTCCGTGCGTTACAAACATCAGCACAAACGCATAATACCCCAACCACCTATGGTGGTGTATAACAAAATATATAAAAAAAATAAATAAAATTATTTTCATATATTTAAAAATTAATTTGTTATATTTTTAATTTAAAAAAATTGAACTCTGAAAGCATTGAATAACTACTTTACAGTATAGAGTACGAAAAAATGTGGCAAATACAGGGTACTTTATACTTAATACTCAATACTTGCACAGCACTACATTTAATTTTAATAATAAAATTATATGGATATTTAAAAACTTTATAACTACTTCTGGATTCTATAAGTTCCAAAGTTACTCCAACTTTCTTTTTGGGTTTAAATATAATCACATAAATATTTTATAAATATTATGTATACAGTTGCCATGTAAACTGACAAAATAGTTAAATAATTAATACTTTAATACACATTATTATACAAGAAATAAAAATATTGTATATTGTATTGAAAATATAAAAAAAATAATCAAAAGTTTTCGAAATTTCACTTTTCACCTGCCGCGCTATTCTGCGATCAACAAATAACGGAGGCAACACGCTAAAATACAAATTATCTTTAATAAAGGTTTATACTCAAATTTATTGCTATTAAATCATGGTTTAAAGTATTTTAAGCATGATGTTTTTTTTTTTTTTTGCAACTCTACAGCTTGATGTAAACTCCGCACAAAAGATGTAGTACAAGACTGCCAAAATTTATCTCAGCTTAATTGTGGAAAAAACTGGTCAAAATGTTTAAACACACACTTACCATCATTCATAATCGTTTTATTGTTACGAGTATGAGCATAAAGTATGTTAAAGCGGGTGTTTTATAATGGAACATGAAGCATAATTGAAAGAAAACAAGTTCGAATGTACGCGTAAGTACCACGACATGCACGCATATGCAATATCGACAAGAAAAATTAAACAATCATAATTTTATTACACCTCAAATAAACAAAACCAAATTGTTGCTAATATGAGTGCGAATAAAGATTTAGTTAGTTTGGAGGGTTTAATAAAATATAAATACTTCAGGTTTTCCGCACTAAAAATATTAAAAGAAACATAGGAATTTAAAAACAAAAATAAAACAAAAATAAAAAAATCGTTAGAGTTGGTTAAGCACGATGATACCCTACAGCATTTAATTTGCTTATAAAATGAGATATTAGATTTTCGTATTGAAAATCGATTTTTGGTAAGAAATATAAGAGATCACATTTTTTTCATCCATATTGCTCTAGCGCCTCTAGTTTCCGTATAAAATGAGATTTTAGATTTTCATATTAAAAATGGATTTTTAATGATCAGAAATGTTCATTCCTTTTGCTCTTTCGGCTCTAGTTTCCTTAAAAAAATGGATTTTAGATTTTCACAAAAAATCGATTTTTGGAAAGAAATATCTATAAGATTTTAGAGAGTTAAATATCGATTTTTTATGAGAAATATAAGTGTTCGCAGATTTTCATTCTAGCTTCCTTATAAAATGACATTTGTGTTTTTCATTTTAGTTATTTTATAGTTAAAAAGTGGCAAAAAAAGAGATATATTTTACTGCGTATCAGTTAATTTTTTTAGTACAGAAAAATAAAAAAACATAAACATTGAAAACATAAAGTTAAGAGTTTTACGCGTTTTTGCCCCCATTTTACCTATTTAATGACCGAGTTTCTAAAAATCCATGCAGTGTTTAGAGTATCCGAAAAACCCCGTTTTTCGGTTTAACCAAAAAATCTCGTTTTAGAAAAAATTGATTGACGGATTTTATACCTTTGAAAAAAAATTACAAAAAAATAAAAACAATATTATTATTATTATTATTATTATTATTATTATTATTATCATTATTTTTTTCTGTAAATTCTGAAAACAAAACTCTAAATTTATTCGTGCATATAAGTTTTACTCTGAATTAATAATAAGTTTTGGTGTGCATAATTTCAAAATTAAAGTTTTTTATTTCACATTATACTTTTGAGAAATATTTTTTATGTTCTTTTTTTAATTTGAAATATATATTACTTTTATTTATTTTATTTAATTATCTTTCTTAAATATTTTAATCCTAATCCTGGTATTTGAAAATTTTTATATCTTTCCCAAATAAAATAAAATTTATTTTGTGATTGAAATACTAAGAAGTAAGCACAGAAAAACTGATGCATAAAATTCTAGTTATAAAAATTATACCAATAGATGATTTATGGTTTTATGAAAGAAAGTTTTATATTTGAAAAAAAAAATCTAATTGGGTTTTAATAAAACTTGTAAGCTTTTCTGCAAAACTTTTACTGCGTGTTCGGAAACTTTTTTGCTGGAATGTGTGTACTTTTAAGCTTTTAGTATAATATAAATATTTTTTAATAAGGCCCAATACCTTTTATTTGATCGGAGTTTTGGGCAATTTGGTTAATTGGGCTGCTTTGCTACATATAACTTTTCAATTTGAACGTTATAAAGCAAACATTTTAAGGTACTAACTTTTTCGTGCGTACTCAATAGTACGATTTATTTCAATTACTTAAAGAGACCAGTAAAATGGTTTTCGGGTTTGGATACCCTAGCAGTGTTGCCAAAATCTATGTGGGAAAAATTGCTCAAATTTCAATCAAATTAAAGAAAAATGCTAAAAATAAAAAAATACGGCCAGAAAAAAGTGTTAAGAACAAACATCATTTAAATCTGTTAAAAAATAGATATATTATTTGCTATTCGGTTTAAATCTAAAATAACATTAAAGAAAAAATAAATAAAAAAACATAAAATAATTGATTTTTATCAAATTAAAAAGTAATTAAATTAAAGTTAACCAAATTTATGAGTAGATTTTTCAAAATTCTGATGTCATATGTTGTCAAAGTATGTGCTATCTGAATTATTGATATATGTTATTTAAAATAACACATTGTTTAACATTTTGATGAACATTTACATGCAAAGTTTAAATGACACAAAAAATTATATGATTAATTTTATCTACTAAAAAGTAGATTTTGGATTACAAATCAGAATTTTTGACTAAAATCCGATTCTTTTACCGAAAATTCGATTATTCACCGATTCTTTTTTTATTGCCGTAAAATAATTTAACATTAAAAATCTCATTTATTATTAAAAACCAGATCTTCGTTAAATGGCTAAATTTCCAATAAAATCTCTCTAAGTGAATCAAATCATATTTTTAAAGAATTAAAAAATAATTTTAACTAATTAAACCCATTAAAAAAGGAAAAGATTTTGTCTAATAATAAGTAACAAAATACTCACAAAAGGTATTATACTATGTATGGTGTTAAGTTACACGCATATATTAATTTATTTAAGTGTAGAAAACAAATGTTTGAAAGTCGTTGTAATTAAAAAAATTTTTTTAACTATATTTCTATAGTAACAAGAATTTCCTGTTTTTAATTAATTGCAATTTAAATTAACAATAGAATAAATTTGTTATTAAAACAATGTAAATAAGTTAACGAATATGTATGAATACATAAATTAACCTTTAATTTCTAGTCACTAAATTTTAATAGTTTCTAACCGTGTGAGAACAATTTATTTCATCTATTCGTATCATGTTTGTAGTTTTGTCAAAAATTATAACATTTAAATGAAACTTTATTCTAACTTGGCATTACCAAGCCTTTCTGTCGTGTTAGTTATAAATACTTTTTTGCTAACTTATTTTTTTTACCATATAATTGTTAGAAGAAAAAACTCCTAAATAATTCTTGCACTAAATCAAAGTTTAAGATGTCAAATTGTTATTTTATTGCTCGTATTTTGCTTACGAAAACAACATTAAGGCGAATAGATGCAGACGGACATTCTTGGAGTAACATTGACTTAAACTAAGTAAATCGTTAACCTTTTTGTCATTATGTTTTTAATGCATTGATTTATGACAGATATCATTGTAGGTGGTCTGGTCTTAATAAAGAACTTGACTTGGAACTACATACTATAGTTGGAAGTGGTAGTAAATAGAAGTAGTAGTAGTAGTTCAAATTATAATGCTAAAGATCGTGATTTAGCAAATGGGGAGCCTGGGAATCATTTCACTTATTCCCTCCACAAATTCTCAGATCAGTAGTACACATTATAGTTTTAGATTTTAAATTGTATGTTATAAATCAAATTTATGTTTTAATGTTTGTTTAAATAAAATTGTATGCATTTTATTATTTTATCTTCCTTGTTTAGCGTTCTTTATTTTTCTGCTGTTTTCTCATTCTAATTCTTGGAAGAATATTCAAAGGTTTTTATTACATCACAGTGGTTGTTGTTTAGATGACTGTGGAAGAAGCCAAATAAAAGTGAATTTATAAAAAAAATACTTTTGTAAAATTTATTTATTCCCAGTCAAGAGTATTGCAATTTTATGTCACAGTTTATTCTATGAACATAAATAAATTTTTATCCTTTTTTTATTATGATTGTCAAGGTTTTGTTTGCATTGCAATACATTTAATGGTTAAACTTTTATATTGATCTTTAAATGGAAGTCATATATTTGTAAGTATAACAATTGAAAAGTTTTAGATAAAACCTGAACCCCAGGATAAAAAAATCATATATCATTCAATACAATATTTTTTACCGTAAATATGTAAATATTATTCACATCATATATGTGGCTCAAATGTTCAACTTAAAACGATTAATGATAACTATTATTTTTAATCCCGGGATGTCGAAAATTTTGTCCCGCTTTCCCAAGAAATCGAAAAGTTCAGGAGATTTCATTCCCTACTTATTGTTGACTTTTCTCATGTTTTGTACATTAAATAATCGATAAAATGGTCTTGCATAGTATCGAACTTAAAACAATAAACTATTTGTCGTAGTTAAGTTTACTCATAATTTGAAAAGATATATGAATGTTTTGCTACAGAGCTTCGAAATTAAATATTGGCTTAATTCCCTTAAATATTAATTCTGAATTAATGATACTAGTTTTCCATATCATAATATCATTCCCAAAACCATAATTTTATACCTTTATCCAAAGGTTTTGTTTGAGTATAATTAATTATTCATTATTAATTCATAAAGAATTCATAAAATTTTGGTTAATTCAAATCTTCTCCAAATTGAATTAAAGAACATTTTATTAATTCAATATATTTTTTAAGCTTGAATTGTATAATTGATTGTGAATATTTTAAGGAACTAATTATTTAGAGAATTAATTCAGTTCATATGAAGTACAAAGAATTTAAGTCTATGAGTTAAAATACTATGAATGCTTTAAAGGGATGATTAGAATATCATATTTAATTAAATTTTTAAAAGTGAATTAAAGAATTAAACCTTTCGAATCTTTGTTTTGCTTCTTTAATCTGAATAAACTCAAATAATCATAACAAAGAGTTATGACTTTGGTGACACTCGTGACTTGCAACAGTGTTTTTAATATTTTTTGGCCAGGTTTAGTATTTTTCGCTAGCGTAGATGCACTCAGAACTGGGAATTTTATTTTAGTACCACGGGATATGTTGGCAATTGTAAAGGAATTGAATTCAAGTTAAAAATAAATTTAAGAATGCCCCAGCAGTGCTCAATTTTAATTATTAACTTTAAATTCTTATAGAGAGATACCGCGAAAAAATTTCGAAAAGAACTTTAAAATTCTTTTCAGAAGTCATACCAAAAAAAAATTAAAAATAATCTTGTTAGCAATTTATTTTTATATATAAAATGATATATCACAAAAATCTAAATCTGGAGAAGAAAAGCCACAAGTACAAAGTTTAGTTTTAGTAATAACTTCATCTTATATTAAAAGAAAAATGTTATATTTTATTTGAACATACACCTTAATATAAGATACAAAATCAATCAAGGTATTAATTAGATTGATCAACTAATATAATGAAACGGAGTAATTTATATTTGAACTCAAAACTAATTTAGTAAAAGATTAAATGGTTAATTGCAAAAATAGTTTGTATAATTTACTTAGAGAATTCTTTCGAAATATAATATTGTTATTTTCTCTTTCAGCTTTTTTTAACACAACCTCCTGTTCTACGTTCTCGGCTTTTTCTCATTTACGGAGATTTTTGAATAATTAAAAGCAAATATCGGACTTATTTACCATCTTTTGAATAATCCTTATTTATCAGGAAAGAATTAAATAGTTATTAAAATTATTAAAAAAAATTATTCCCATAACAAAATCTTCAAATGTACCAATATAAATTTAACAAACAGACATCAAAATAACAGTCATCTATCTTAATGCACTTATTGCTAGACACTTTAAGTAAATTTTATTTTGTAATTTTACAAATTTGTTGTAATTATAGATAGTATTTTTTTTTTTTTTTCTTTTTATGCCAAAAACCAACAAAATATAAATCTCCAAAATTGTTGTTTAGACATGACATGTGTTAAAGGGGAAAATACAAATTATAATTGGTGTTAACAAAAATAATATTTACTTAAAGTACTTACGTACCAGAAGAAAAATCACAACAGATGATTATTAGTATGATTGTAATTATGATTATTATAGTGGTGGTGGTAAGTGTGGTACACACAGCAGTACTCTCTCATAGTGTGAAGAAAAATGTGTGGTCGATAAATCGTTTGCTTGTTGATTCATTCCATCGCTGCAATTCATTTGCTGGTCAATTGCCATTGGAGAGAAATGTTGCATTATAAAAATTTATGTCTGTTTATTTTTACAATGATTTAACTATTTTATTATTTTTATTGCATAATTATAATTTGTGGTACAAACTCTTTTTTTGAAAAGAAAAAAAACTTATTGGAGAAAGAAAGTACGACAGACGGACTGGCTGACAAAGATGCAATAATCATAAGATCAATAAGTGAAAGAATTAAATAAATATGTAAATGGAATAGTTAAATCTAGCTGATCGTATACGCTACATTATTCACTGAAATAGTTTTATTATTAATTTTTTTTCAATAATCAGTTGAAAAATTAAAATAAAAATTTTATATATATTTTAAATTCGAAATAAAACAATCATAATATTTTATAAATAAATCTGTAGTGTATAATCATCTGTCCCGAATTACATGCAATTTTTAATTTCTAGTTTTTGAAAGCGAATCCCAGTTTTCGAAGACAAATCCCACAGGCCTCTTAATAAGGTTACCTCTGACAAGCATGTTTTTAAAACGCCTTCTAATTTTTGTTTTCCAATAACTTTTTTATATTTTGTTTAAATCTTCTATTAAGACTAGGATTTGGGGTCCGGCAATTCCCGGGAGTGAAATCCCACAGTTCTTATTTGAAATAAAAGTATAATGCGAAACAAATTCCTGATTAGCGAAACTGTTTACAAATAAGGTCTAAAAGGTTGCATTTTTTGTTTTTATTTATTTATTTATTTTTTTAATGTGAAAAATATTGTGAAAAAAATTAAAAAAAGGAATTATTCATAAAAGAAAAAACAATAGTAACATTTGCGTATAAACTATGAGTTTAGTATTTACAAATAACTCTATTTCTAAATAAGAAGCGTATATAAACTAAGTAAGTGAAAAATTTACATTATTGTAAACACACTACTTACTAAAGGCATTTTTATTTAGATGTGTGCACCCTGTACAATCTAATTGCTGAAAAGTTTAGATAGGAAAATGGCTAGGGAGGCATATTGCTTGAAACGAGGTATCGAGATAGATTTTGAGGAGAAAAACTTCCTATTTCCTTTGGATTGGTGATGAAGGTGAGTCCAGTGGCTGAGGAGAAAAAATACAAACACATCATCAACGTTTAAAAGTGGCAAAATTTTATTGAAGTAAAAATGGATACACTTAAAACTAGTAAAACTTAAAGCTAATTAAAAGTAGTAAAACTTAAAACTAATTGAAACCTAAACTATTTAAATTTTAAACTTAAAATAAATAAAAACAAAAAAAAACAACATTGAAAAAGAAAATCCTGCCGCCATCGATCATCATCCACTTGCCACTGGTAACTCATCTAACGCTTGGAGAAGCTGCATAGCACTATACAGCCAGTGGTGCTAGGTAAAGGTTTTCGACAATTAAAGTGCGATACCCGGACGACCATACGGACGGGACTGTAAGAAAAAAAAAATAAAAAAAATAATAAATAAAATTAAGAGGGAAATTTTATTAGGTGCAAACATTTATGTAGGTAGCTTACATAAATATATGGTGATATTTCAGTTCATTTGCAAAATCTTTGTAGGATTGAGCTCAGGCCTAAGGATCGTCATAAAAAACCTAGAATCCTAAATATATGAAAAAAAAAATAAATGTTTAACCTATAAAAAAAAACTCTGAAAAGAAATATAAAAACCTGAAAAGAAATAAAAAAAACCCTGAAAAGAAATAAAAAAACCCCTGAAAAGATATAAAAAAAATTCCTGAAAAGAAATGAATGTAAGAAAATAAATATAAATTAAAACCTGAAAAAAAAATAAAATACTTACCGATGATACCCAGGACCTAACACATAGACGAACGACAGAAAACCTCTCAAAGTCATCTCCCTCCAACCGCTGATAAAATTTCTTGCTGCTGTCACCTGAACAATAAATCACACCTGAATTATAAAGGAATAAATTCACGTTTTTGTTAATACTTACAATTAGATGCCACCAGAAATTTGAAAAACTGAAATGAAAACTGAAAAAAAGTAAAATTAATAATGAAGTAAATGAAGTAAAATTTTAAAATTAAATTGTTTGTGATAATTTTCTTTAATTGCTTAGTTTTTTTGAAAATTAATAAAATTTGTGCACTTTTTAATGCTTGTAAATAACTTAGTTAACAATAATAAACATTAAAATTTATAATGTTAAAATGAAATTATTAAAGTTTTCTCATTATAATGAATTGGTAAAGAAAGTTAACAGCGGTGAGTAAAAGGGAAGAGTAAAATGGTAAGGTGAAAGTCGATATCGGGGACATTTCACCATTTGTATAGTATGTCAAGGTGAGAAAGAAAATTTCTCAAAAGGGAGGGAAACATTTGGCAAACCATCAGTCAAATAGATTTTTTTTTTTTTTTTTTTTGTATGGAACAGGGAGTTTGTGTTTTTTTTTTCAACTGCTTCGGGTCTCAACATACTTTAAATTTTTTTTATAAACTTCCTTTTTTTTAGCTGGTATGATTTTTTTGTACGTGGACAGTTACCCAGCTCTGGCGGCAAGAACCACCCCGTCCCGCGAGCTCCAGCAAGCATACCATCGCCGCCGTCAGTCTGGCCACTTCATATGCTGGTAAACAGCCAGCTGTTTTATTTTGTCCCGTCCACTTACTACATAGATAGTAATACTGAATATTAAGATTTGTCAAAAATTCGATACAAAGAGTGTGTGTCAAACTGTTGTAAAATATGTAGAAAATTAAATTTTTTTGACAGTTTTGAGGTGAACAAAATTTCATAGCCCATAGTGCTACATACGTAGAATACAATTAGAAGTTTATGTGAGACGCACTTTAAACTAAATTTTTATAAAAATTACTGATTTTTTTCAAATCACAAAAACAAAATATATTTTTTGTTTTGCATAAATTAGGTTTTTGACAATTGAATTATATTTTCGTCTCTCACATAAACTTATAGTATTCTTTGACTACATAAATTATTTATAAATGAATAGAAAATTTGGCAATTATAAAATATATAATAAAATAAAATTTTTTAAAATATTGCCTAATTTAATGTTTATTTTATAAAAATGTTATTTTTTCATGGCAACAAATAATTATTAAAAATATATGAAATTTTCCAAAAGTTTGTGAAGTTTTATTAAAAAAAATATATGTCAAAATTTAACATGGGAAAAAGTCTTCATTTGGACCACCAAAAGTGCAAAATTTGTTCACCCATAGGAAAATTAAAATTTTCCACCAATTGGGACCAAAAGCACGTCACTTTATATAAAATTAATCAGACAATTATAAATTACAGATTTATTTTCAAAATATATAACGTTCATTTTAATATATTTATATAATAGTACTAGATAGTTTACTTACTGAATTGTAGTAATATTTTGTTAGTTTAAAGTTTAGTAATTTAGCGTTTAAAATATATTTAATAATAAAAATTCATGATCCTATACTTCAGTAGATATTAGTTGTTTATTTTGGTCAAATTTAACAACTATTTTATTAAATTTAAGCAAAAAAACTTAATTTTCCTAACCCCTCTTTAAGCCTTTCAAAATGAAATATGTCATAAATTTTTAAGAATGGTTAACACCATTAAATTCAGGTCGGGTGTCCGTCTTGTTAAAAAAAATAAGTCTTAACTTCGAACACAGTGTAATTTTACTGTTAGAGTGATTATAAGTCACTCTTGTCTGATTGTTTGTAAGGCACTAATTTATTAAATGAAGTAAAAACCTTAACGATTAAATATTAAAATCTAAAACTAAACTAGAACACATGCTTACGTGAGATCAACAGGTGCTTTTCCTTAAGTAATAAAAAACCCTTGATTAGAATGTGTTCTCTTATCTAAATCACATGTATTAATGGCAAGGGTTGTTTTAAAAAGAAAGCATAAAAAATCCTTCTAGAAGGCCTTTTTTACAGCCAGAAGAACTTCTCCCTGCATTTCATTTACAAACAGGGCGAAGGACATTCGCGATCCAATGCGGCCCTTCTCCTGAATGAAAACTGCCACAAGGCCTTCTGAAGAAGTTCTATCAACACACCTTCTGAAGAAAAGCTATCAACAGGTCTTATTTTAAATTTAAATATTTTAAATTATTGTAAAAAGTTTAAAACTTAAAAAAACAAAAATTCAGTATTAAAAAACATATCTGAACTTTTGACAAAACATCTCAAGTCGAGATAAGAGAATTTATCCTAAAATGTACATTTTCATAGAATATGTTCTTTTTTTTAATTGCTCAAAAAATTAACATTTTTGTTAATTTATTTTGTCAAAACTCCACAGATATAATACAAACAATTCAGTTTTTAATAAAATACATATAATAAAATCTATAAATAAAAAAATAAAATTAACTTGAAAAACACAATCTACTCAAACAAATCATTAAACAAAACTAGATGAATTCTTATTATTATTATTATTATTATTATATATATATCTTAAACTTTGATATTGTTTTGTAACGGTTTCTGAATGGCTTTGTTTTTTCTTAAAGCAAAATATTGTAACCTTTTTTTCCCTTTTAAGAGGAGAGAATTCAGACGCTATATTTTTTATACATAGATTTGTAGAAATATATAAAAAACAGCTTCCTACTCAGCTTCTAAGAAAAGGAAAGTCGGAAGTTCTATCGGATATTTTAGAAGGCAAGCATAAGGCATTCTTGAAGGTTTTACTATATTAGGCTGGTTAGCGTGAGCAACTGCATCTTAAAGAAGTTGTAAATAGACCTTCGAGATGGGAGGAGGCCTTAATATTTTTACCGCTGGGCATGAATGAAAAACTAATACACACATGCGCAATTTGGAAATATATTTAAGGTGGCAACTAATTATTAAAGTAGTTTCTCGGTAATGAGGCGTCATTATTTACCTACTCTACTATTACATAAATAATAGCACAGTACTATTGCAATCACGTGGATGTGTTGACTAGAGCGCTGGATTAGCAACCAGAAGGTTGTTGGTTCAACCCTATTCTGATGCTGTTAGTTTTTTAGAACAAAATGTCCAAAAAAATATTATATACTAAAAAAAGTTTTTGTCACTTAGAAAATTAAGTAGGAGATGGCGTACTGGGTAAGACGTTAGTCTCAAAAAACGATTGGTTAATTTATGATCAGGTTCAAATCTCACCGACGGCAAAATTTTTTTGTTTTTTTTTTTTTTATTTTCGTTTAGGTACAAATTTTTGAGTATCCCTAGAGTCTAAAAATAACTACATGAATTTGTGGATGAATCGAACAAAAGTAACTAGTTATTCAGGCAAAAAATAAGTAGTTTATGTTTGTTTCCAATTACACCTGCTAGCTTACCAGGAAAGCAAAGTTTTTGCTAAACACATGTCCTATTAAAATATTGGTATAATATAGATAAACTTTTTTTCAAAATACTCAAAATCATAATCCTGGAAAATCGTCTTTCAAAAATTTTTTAAACTAAAATGGTCTACCTGTCGTTATGAAAGACGAACATCAGCAAATAATTTTTGTATATTTAAATAATATTTTTATATTTTATTTTTGATCCCAGCTTTTTTTAATGAAAGTTAATTTTCACAGCATCCCCACATGGTCCCACTTTTATATATTGTTTGCAATATTTTGAGAAACATTTTGAAGAAAAATTATAAAAATATGAATAGATTTTTTATCCAACTTTTATAAAAAGAAGTAAATTAAAAGAATCGAAGCAAAATTTGTAATGTTTGGAAGGGGCTTGTGGGAACATTGTTGCCCAAAACGCCTCCGGTTTAGCTTTAGTCGCATTTTCTTTTAGAAAATTGCTACAATATGAGGCCAAGAAATTTCAAAATATTTGTTTCGACCTAAATATTTCTTAAACTAAACTATCTACACAAGTAAGATAGTGAGGATGGTAAAGATTTACAAGGACTATCTATTATAATATAAGAAAGAGGAATTTTCAAATGAATTAGTTAAATTCTCAAATATGCTTATAAAACAAATGTGCATTAAAAAATATTCTAAATTATCTAATGTTGTTCTAAGCTCACTTAATTTTATTTTAAAAAGTTGTATTTAAAAAAAACAAGTTAAGTAAAAAAAGTAAGTACATTTCAAAAAATCGAGATATGGTGCCTTTTCTATATTAAACCAACGAAATATATTTTTTTACAATCAAATAACAAATGAACTTTTTGGTAAACCTAAGTAGCTTCCCGAACTTAAGAGTTTGCGAATTCTTATTGAGTCAGAAGTAATTTAACCAATTACTTTTTTACAACTTTGTTTTGCATTCAAAGCTTGCGGAAATCAAAAGTTCAAGAATTCTTCTTTGCTCCGAAATATATAGCCGATTGTGAAAAACTTCCGAATTTTTCTTACATTCGTATTTGCCATCCGCAATTAGTTGAACTCGAAAGCATCCAATTCTTCTTAATTTCTTCATAAACTATTTAACATGTCGATTGTGGAAAACTCTAATCGTATTTAGTCGTAAAATTCTGACATCGAAACCGAAATACCTTCTGTCTAGTTAACCAAAATTCCGATTGTTTCCTTCTTTTTTTCTAGCTGCCATTCCACCATCTGACCCATCGTATTATCAGCTCTACCAATAACCCGTTCCAGTATCTTTACCGCCCCATCGTCATATAAAAACCCGAATGACTTCGTAGCATTAAGTTGCAGCTAAATAGTTTAAAATTTTATTAAAAAAAGTTTTTATTTTGCACTTCTTTTGCCACCTAAGAAAATACTTGTGTTTTATTTCAAAGGAAGCAGATCTTCGAATCAAACCCGGACAAACGGAGTCATACTTCGACTTGGATACTAAACTACATTACCGCATAGACTCGAAAATACCTAAACTCTGGTCATGTAAAATTTTATTCATATGCCTCTAATTATTAACAAGTTATAGAACTATTTCCAAAAAAATCGTTTTGGAACCGCTTTGCTCCATTACAATTTTATCGGTCATTGCCATAGTAAATCAAATTAGAATATATTATATTTTTATCCATTATGACAGTCCATCTGAATGGCACTTTTGATGTAAAGAATCCCATAAATAACTATATACATTTTACAAAACTTGTATTTCGTATCAATAGTGATTCCATAGAGGGTTGAAATTACAGTGCCATTGTGCTTCTATTTAACTTAATATAAGTCCGTATCTCTATGATAATCTTTGCAAAGTTCTTTATTTGCAATAGTGATTTCCTTGACATTTTCAATATTCAGAAAGAAATAATATGTAAAATAATTAAATATAGGATAAAATATTGCGAAGCGTTGATAGAGTAGATGGAAGTTACTATCTCCTCTTGCGACACCATTTGCATGATATTCTGAAAATTGTGCACATCCATTCCTGGGTTAAATAATAGTGAGGAAAGGGATTTGATATAATTAAAAAAATGTTAATAATCAAATCATATCGAGGGGCTATATTCAAAACCCTTTATCCCAGGTTTTCATGAAAATGCATTTTTAATGTCATTATATATTCCCTATAGTAAAATTTATTTTTTAATGCAAAACTTTAAACATTTGCTGAACCAACACTACCCTTAACCACAGCGTAGAGTGACTCCAAAAAGAAAAAAAAATATGATGGACAATAGCCGTTTAAGGAAATTTATTTAACCAAGACAAGGTTGTTTTACGTTAAGCAAGAGAAAAGAGACATATGTGGACCATTCATGCAATTTGGATGGTAGACGTTTTTAATTTTTCTTTCCTTAACCTTTTTTTTAGCTGCGATTTTTTTTATGAAAAAAAAAATATTTATTGCGTCAGCATAATAACTACAATATTGGACAAGTACTTTGGTCATTTGCTATAACAATAATAATAACAATAATAGAAAAAAAGCTCTAAACCAAAAAAAGCAACAAAAATAACTAGGAATAGTTTTAAGTATAGACATTGTCCGGACATTATAGACACACGTTGTGGGGCAATAAGGCCATTTTTTCTTTATTGTAAGTACTTGCATACTTACACATACAATGAATTTTTTTACATGAATATGTATGTCTAATACAAGGATCAAAGCGTTGAAGCAATGGTACATTTTTTGGTACAATTCGGATTGTAATAATTGCACATTTTATAATAGTCTATTTGGAATTCCTAAATCGTTAGCATACATTAAAAGCGCTGGAATGTATTGGAAAGAAAACAAAAATTTTCGAACACCCTACGAACCCCAGCATCTCCAATTTCGATGATATTCGGTATATATACTTACTACGTCAATAAAAAATTTGAAGTTTTTCAAAATTTTCAAATTTTTTGTAGTTAAGTTTTTGTCGCGTTTCAAAGTTAATTTTTTCACATTTTTTTTTAATAAATGATTTTAAAATCCATATAACTTCAGACCTTTTTTTGTCAGATTTAAATAAACTTTGGCTTAAGTGAATACCTAATCTAATTTTATAAAAACGTCAGTTTTGAAAATAAAAGGATACTGAAATCAATATTCGTCCTTGTATCAAGGATAAAAAATCTATTCATATTTTTATAATTTTTCTTCAAAATGTTTCTCAAAGTGTTTCAAACCATATATAAGAGTGGGATCATTAGGGGATGCTGTGAAAATTAACTTTCATCAAAAAAAACTTATTTACTTCAGTAATAATTTGTTATTTTTCAATGCATTTATACCCCACACCACCATAGGTGGTTGGGGTATTATGCGTTTGTGCTGATGTTTGTAACGCACAGAAAAAATCATCCAACATCCACCTTAAAGTATACCAATCGACTCAGAATCACTTTTTGAATCGTCTGGCTGGCTGTACGGCTGGCTTGTTGGCTGGCTGGCTGTCCATGTAAACCTTGTGCACAAAGTGCAAGTCGCAATTTTGCAGATAATTCAATGAAATTTGGCACATAGGACTTTTATAACACAAGGACGAAGCCTATTGAAATTGGTTATGATCGGACCATTATTTCACCTAGCTACCATACAAATGTCCTCCCGAAATAGGGGATTAATGATCATAAATGCATTAAATATTGAAATATTTTAATGAAATTCGGTGTAAGGAAATTTTGTATAAGTTTCAATCTTTGTGACAAATTTCATGAAGATCGGTTCATTATTGACCATAGCCCCGATATAAAACCTTCTTCCGAAAATCACTTTAACTTGCATAAATTACATACAAATATCAGGTTTATATTCGACATAAATAAGTTTTATATAACTGGAAATCATATTGACAAATTTTATGAGGATCGCTCCATAGCTTCCATATAAGCCCACTTTCGGGAATCACCCAAAAGTGCATAAATTCATATAAATGTTAGTATTAACGTAATATTCTGTATTCATATATTTTATTTTACACTTAGTAAAAATATCGGTCCAAAATTGTCCACATGTCTAATATAAGACCCCTCCACGAAATATAAGACCCCTGCACAATTGTGTGAAGTATCATATGGTCGGGCTTGACCGACTATATCTTTCTTACTTGTTTTATATTGTGTGTGAAAATATGTGAATAGATATTTTTGAAATTTATATCGTATATAATAAATGAGTGTGTCCCAAAAAGTTAGGATTTCATATTTTCTAAAAATGCTAAAATACATAAAACTAACGTGGTACATTAAACGAAAATTACATTTTAAAAATGCAATTGCATTAAAATGCATTTTGTTTTTATAAATTTCCAAATCTTTTGGTTGGAGATGACAACAATAAAATTTAGGTGCAGTTTGAATTGTCTTAATCTGATAAGTGGTCTCCGAGATATTGTTGTTTAAATTTGCATATTTTATGATTTTTTAAGTTTTTTTTAATAGGTAAAGAAAAATCACAAAATTTTATAATTTCACAAAACACAACTGAACAGGAACTCATAAATAGGTTCCTGAGAACAGCTCAGATATTTGTCAACAATCGAAACAGTCATTTAGAAATTGCCGATTTAATTTCAAAATACTTCCATTTGGCTGCATTGAGAATCCTGCTTTCAAGGATTATTTTTCAAAGTTATTTGTATTATTCAGCCAAGATATAGTTATTTTATAAAATTGCTCAACTTTATAAAATAGCATCACTAATAATAAGGTGAATTTTTAACGTTCTTTATACATATATAAATTATTTAATTGAAAAAACATTAGAAATTTTCATAATATTATTGAAATAAATTACTTTCTTTTTACTAAATGTTAATTTTCTCAGCATATAACTGCCAAGAAAAATTTTAAAGAAAAGTTATAAAAATATAAGATATAATTTTTTTAAATATTCTTGACACAAGGATGAATATTAATTTTATTATCCTTTTATTTTTAAAAATTTTTACAAAAAAATAATTAGAAAATAGGTTTATTAAACATCAGTTTGAAGTTTGTTGAAAACAGACAAATAAGTTCGAAGATTTATGTATTTAAATTTCGGATCGTTGAAAAAAATTCCAAACTACAACGAATTTGAAAATTATGTATATAAAAAATTTTATCAAAATCTGAGGTCAAAAATTGCGTTTTTTTATTTATTTATTTTACTTTTTGAAGTTTTTTTTATATTATTTTTTTTTTTTTAAGTTTTGTTTTGTTTTTAATATAATTTTTGGAATCAATATTTATAAAACAGCTGAAGGTAGAATATAACTTTCAATATTTAACAACTTTGATATCGGGTAATATTTGTAAAAAAAACTGCAAAAAGTTTTTTAATCTCCAAAAATCTCAACCTTTATGAAATTTATCTTAAATTTGTTGAATTTCCCTTAAATTAGATAAATAATTTTAATTAAAAAAATTATAATAAAATAATTAATTGGCCCTTAAATATGTATGTATATAAAACCTTTTCACCAAAAAATAAAACGAAATCACACCCGTTAGTACTGTTTATAATTTTTCCTACGCATCTCTGATATTTTAAATATATTTGAATGTAAAAAATTTCTGCTCATATGTTCGAATATCTAGGTATGTAACTTTAAACGTAAGTATATTTATAGTTTTTAATATTTTTTAAGTTAATCTAAACCGCAAAAACACTTAAAAAAAACGTTTGCTTTTTTCTTCTCTACTACACATTCAGTTGTATTTACAGACATAGTTTTTGTTTCTTTCGTTTTAAAACCCCCAAAAAAAGTGCATTGCAAGAAGGAAAACCGAAAAAAGTATTATTGATAGATTGCAAGTTGTTGGCCGTTGATTTCCGTCGTGACCTGCGTTATGCAAAATGTGAAAATTCACCTTAAACAACAAACAAACAAACAAAAACAGAAATAACAAAAAATATTAAATAAAGTTTTTCTTTTCAAAATAAATAAATGAAAAGTTAAATGGTTAAGCCACAAACTACCACACGGAGCCAACAAATATAAATACTTTGCGTTCCTTGAAACAAATGAAAATAAAAGAAAAATATTTAAAAATGCGGCATATTACTTTTATCTGGACACACACACAATACTCATACCTAACTACATACAATGAAAAAAACTAAAATAAAAAATCTGACAAAATTCTCAATGAATCAATTAATTTTGGATAATTGATCACCGCCCACGGTAAATATTTAAAATAAATGAACAGTTTAGTGAACATTTCATTGTTGTGCCAACATTTAATGTCTAGAGTCTTGAGTATCATCATTAAGAAAATTTAGAATAATCGAAGGTTGAGCCATGTGTTCAGAGAAAACCTAAGCATTGGGCTAAACATGAAAAAGAACTCTATAAAGTAAAACTTTATATAACTCAATCACAACATTGAGTACTTGATGTGGTTTGATTTTATCTCTTTTGAAAGATACGGATATATTATCGCAAACTTTGGTGTAATAATTAAATAAACAAATGCAATTTAAAGCGAAACAAATTCAATCTTCTGCCATAAAAAAATTACGTATGTAGACTTTTTCTGTATTAACTAAAGCTCTTTTTTAAATATTCGTAAATCTACGTTCTTCAAATTAGCATCTTAGCTAAATATTGTCAAGGATGTAAACTATAATAAATTCTATAAATTACGTCAAAATTGCATTATATAATTTGGGTATTGAACAGGTAGCGTGAAACAACTCCAGAATTAAATAAGTTACAGCTCCCAAAATTACCCAGTGAGTTGGAAGTTATTTCGTAATGAAATAACTCCCAAATAAAATAACTTCTAACGAAATATTGTTGGTAGTTATTTTATCTTCTTTTACAATTTTTTGGAACTTTTTCATCTCATAACTCTTAAACTGTAAGTTACCAATTCTTTTATTTAATGTTTTAAATTGGGAATTATTAAATTTTTTGGAACTTATTTCATTGAATTCGGAGCTTATTTTTTATTTTGATAGAACTCTCAAATGTTGAGATTTTTTTCAGTTTTCCTTTTGGGAGTTATTTAATTTTTCAAATTTAGGAGTTTTTTTAATTTTTGCTGGGACTTATTTCATTTACGAGTTACTTCACGATGCCTATTGAACATGTTTTTGACCTAATTCCATTGTAAGGAATGTGAAATTTTTGTCTGACAGGACTTGAAAAACATTTCTACTCATTTTTATTAGTAACTTTTGTTATTCTTATGATTTTATTTATTTTTTTTTTATTTTTATTTTTTTTTTTTTTTGTGTACCCTACACCACCAAAGTTGATTTGGTATTATGCGTTTGTGCTGATGTTTTTAACGCATAGAAAGAGTTATCTGACACCCACCTTAAAGTATACCAATCGACTCAGAATCACTTTTTAAATCGATCTGTACTTTTATAAACAGACACACAAACGGACAGAAGGACGGACATTGTTAGATTGATTCAGAATCCTACGAGGACCCAGAATATATATACTTTATGGGGTCTTTTCGACTTATCTTTAATCTTTATTTTTACTACCGAGTAAAAAAAGAGTTGAATAAAAGTCATGATTTTAATAACATTGTGTTGTCACTGGAAGGAAGTACTTAGTACTGAAAAAGAGCTGAAGAATTTCTTATTTAATCCATTGTTGTCATTGGTAGGATGTTATTCTTTCATGCCTCTTGTTCATTGCTTTTGAAGTACTTCTCTTAAAATTATATTTATAAATTTTTTAATAAAAATATGGTTTTAGCTTATAATGAGTAATAAAAGTGCTTCTTGATTTGTGAAATTTTTATTTTTCTGGCTAAAAATACCTTTACTTTCACTTTTTTGAAAGTAATTTTTATCCACTTATTTTTACTTTTGAAGTGGTGATTTTTTTTTTTTTTTTTTTTGAAGCTCGCTTTTTTGTGCTTGGTAATAAATTTGAATTTAGTAGTTTTTCTTAAAATGAGCAGTTGGCCCTTTTTTCAAAAAATCCCCGATTTCGTTATTCCCATTTTTTGACACTTTTTAAAAATTTTGAGAGGTAATGATAATTATAGAAGTTAAAAATTTGTGTGGTATGTCGATTATATACTCGGCTTGGCCGAATTTATTATACCCATCATCTGCAATTGTTGTTAAATATGATTTTGTTTGAAAGACAGAAAAGTATTAAATGGAAAATATTTTTTCACCCCTGAATCCCATATAAATTTCAGTATCATGATAATTTATCATCCAAATTTTGCGAGGATCGTTAATAATTCACTATAGCTTCCATATAAAATCCTCCCAGAAAATCACTTTTACGCCTATGCATAATGATGATCATATGGTCGGGGTTGGCCGACTATATCTTTTTTACTTGTTTTCTTACATTTTTTTATACAAATGAAAAAGTTTATCATTGTGGTAATCATTACCAGCGTTACCTAATGTTAATGTTTTTATCAAATTTCATTAAATTTGGACGATGGAAAATTTTTTCGTCTAATTTTCTACATTACTGTTGAAAATTAAAAAAAATAAATTATCTTTCAAAAAAATTTAGTTTTTCATTAATATTCAACCAGTTCTTTCATTTAAATTTGAATAATTATAATTATAGTAATTTTAACAGAAACGTATGCAAAATTATGTTCTTAGGTAAAAATATGCTAAAATATGCTCTAAAATAAATATTTTCTAATAAAATATGATTAAATATGCTAACGATTTGGTTAATTTCAAACACAAAAGAAGATATGATTTTGCATATTTTTGGTTGCCCTGATCATTACATACATATTATTAATTATTTTTTCAGAAGAGGAAGTGTGAGGAAGCTCCTATGGACAATTTTAAATTCAAATGGTTTATTTTTTGATCCAGAAAAGATAATATCATGAACAAATTTTAGTAAAAATTGAAAATTTGAAAAAAATTGGTTCGCGCTACATCGACTATTGTCTACCTACAGAGTTAAATTTGCAATTCAGCCTTAACTCATAATAAAGCCGATATCGAAATTAAATCCAGAAAATTATTATTATTTTTTTTTTATTAATTCAATTTGAGAAATAATTAAAATTTAGAAAATATGTAAGTTATAAGCAAAAACCTTTTAACAAACCTCTAAAATCATATTATGAGATGCGGCAAGACAAAGCTAACCGTAATGAAAGGGCATAAGCCCTTTATTAATAAGTATTATTATTAGTAAGTAGATAGTTATCTGAGAGAAAAAAAAAACCTAATTCAATACATGTAGTCACATATATTTTGTTTTTTTTTTTTTTTTAAATTTTTTTGGAAAATTTAGTATGAAGCTCCTACCACATAAACTTCTAGTTATATTCTATGACATAAGCTTTAAAGCTTTTTGTAAATAATGTCCTATTTATTACTTAATATTTTATAAAAATTTTACTACATATCGTCACTTAAAATGCAAAAGACCGAAACCATATTTTTAATTTTTTACAGCAGAAGCAAAAACATTATGAAAATGCAAAAGGCCGTAACCACAATTTTGAATTTTTTTGTCATTTTTGGAGATATGAATATGAAATTTTTTGTGTAGATGTAGTTTGTGTCATCATCCAGTCAAAATCCAGCATTTGATTTTTCAATGATTGCGACCTTTTGCATTTTAGGTGACGATATTAATTTATAAACTACAATTTGAGTAGAAGGAAAACTTTGCATGTGCTTTTGTTATTTTAGCAATTCTTTCGCACGTCTTAGACATTCGTTTTATAGAAATTGGGGATTAACAATATCTTCTTGGTCTACTATAAAACAACACTTTCTTTAACAAGTTCAAACCTATAGAATTTAGTGCAAACTTAACACATACTCATGTATATATACATATATATGTCTATCCCCAGTGGCAAAAAAAGGGGTAAAGAGCCTTTGTAGAGGGCCCTTTTTATATCTAGAAGAGCTTCCATGTTCATGTATTTTTTACACGCGTTGTCGTTGAGAACAAGGTCGTACACATTCGTGACTCCATGCGCCCCTTCTAAAATACCTCTTGAATAAAAAATGCCAGCAGACCTTCTGAAGAAATGTTATCAACATATCTTCTAAAAAAAATGCTGTCAGCAGGTCTATTTAATAAAATATTTTTCTATTTATATAAAATAACAATTTTTTTATTTTAAATTTAGTTTAAAACTTAAACAAACAAGAAATTTTGACAAAACATTTTAGGTTGATATAAGACAATTTATACAAAAATTAAAGATTTTGTTAATTTATTTTGTTAAAAGTACAGAGATATAATATAAACAATTCAGTTTTTAATAAAATAACTATAATAAAAATTATAAATAAAAAATAAATTTAACTTAGAAAAACACAATCTATTGAAACAGAGCATTAAACAAAACTAAATGAATTCTTACTATTTTTTGGAATTTCTGATTTTGAATTTTCATATTGTTTTTGTAATGGTTTCTGAATGGTTTTGTTTTTGCTTAAAGCAAAAAATATTGTAATCTTTCTTCCCTTCTAAGAGAAGGGAATTATGATGCAGTATTTTTCATACATAGATTTTTTTTTTGCTTAAAACTAAATATATTAAAAAATATAGCTTCTTACTAAGCTTCTAAGAGAGGGGAAGTCGGAAGTTCTATCATATATTTTAGAAGGCAAGGATGAGGCATTCCTAAAGGCCTTACTATAGAAGGCAGGTTAGAATTAGCGACTGCATCTTAAAAAATGTATAAATAGACCTTCTAGAAGACCTGCTCGATAGAGGCCTTAAAATGTTTACCGCTGGGTCTGTATCTATAAAACATATACTTACATATTGAAATCTTTCCTGTTTTTCATTTCTAATCATTTCGCTTTCATCACACCATAAAAGTCAGCCCTACCAACAATCGTGTGCTAAAGTGAGTATCTCTGTGTATGTGAATTATACCTTATGTCCTGCAATACGTGACTTATAAAATTTTTCAATATGTAAACATAAATTTTTATATTTTCTATGGAAATTGTTTGTTGTTTTCTATATTTTATTTTTTAATTTTGTTTTCAAGAAAGAAATCGAACTTTAAGAGAAACAAATGAAAAAAAAAACTAAAACACCATAAACATGAAAGGTACAATCAAAAAGACTAAAACAACGAAATTGAAAACACACAAAACATTATAGTTCGTGACAATTTTTGTGGCAAGAATCATTGTAACAACTGCAACAATTTTTTTCACTCTGTCACAAAAAAAGTAACACATTTCATGCAAAAATTGTCAAAGTAAATCATTTATTTATTTTAGTGGTTTTCTTTGTATATAGAAAACTACTGCGAACAAGAAAAACATTTAGTAAGAAAAATAAAAACAAAGACCAAACAAAGGTAAACAACCGTAGGAACAAAATTTAACTATCCACCCCTTCCACTAATACACTCGAGCTAAGAATGTTAGCAAAATTTTAGAATTTCATTGATTTGATTCCTTTAAGCAAAAAATGTTTAAATTATATTTCAAATCTAATCAATATTATTAATATATTCTATTTATTATTTTTTATTTTTTAATTTATCATAATTTTTAGATTTGGAGTAAAAATATAGAAATTATGACAAATTTTGACACTCTATCTTGAAAGTTTAAATGTTTTCCTACTGTAAAGAATAGAAGCTCCGAAGTTCTATTTTCCAATTTATTTACCAACATTTCATTTCGAGTTTAGTTATTTGTTTTGGAAAAATGACAACACTAGTATGAGTCAGACTTAAATGCTGGATTGTTAACAAAAGTGTATGAACGTATGTAGTATGTCCCAAAACAATCAATTTGAATGGCTAGAAAAAATAATTTAACTTAAAAATACATACAATGTTGTCAACTCCTAGTTGAAAGGTAATTGAAAAAAAAAATTAAATATAATTTAAGCCTTTAGCGAACCTTGAAGAATAAATTTGGACTCTTCTCATTAGATATTGTTTCATAAAAAGTAATATCGTTTTTTCTTAAAACCTAAAAAAGAATAGAAGAGGATCAAGGAGACTTTAGACTAGAAGTTTCCTAAATTGCAAGTGAAACAAATAAAAAGTACGGAAAAAACGGAAGCGTATTGAGTAAAATAAAAAGATATTTCATCGGAATACATTCAATGTTTATCACCGATAAAGAACTTCGAACTTTTTCTCAAATACGACTCATATATGAGAATTTTATTCCATTTTCGGTCAGATAGAAGTGGTGTAAACAGTTAGAGTAAAGGAACTTGAATTCTAATTTCGAAACTTGAAGAATATGTTTAGTCCAACCAGTATTGCTAGTGGATATTTTTAAGAAAATCTACGGCCGATCAAAAAAAAAATTAAAAAAATCCATACATATGAAAAATTTATACAAGAATTCCGGACACATTAATATGGACCACGAAGCGATTTCTTGACGATATGTTCAACAAGAGATAAGTACATATCTTTTGACAATGGGATATATAATTATCCTTACAACTTTACTTTATCGTCCTATAACTATAAATAACTTAAAAATTGATAATGGTACATGAAAATGTACTTCAGCAAACGTTATTTTCTGTGACTTTTAACAGTACCCAGCAAAAAAAAGGAACACTATACATACGAACTAGTTCCAATTTTGGTGAAACATCAATGAATTTAACACGTGGTTGTCATAGGAGAAAATTGATCCAAATTACTGAATAGCATGTTATGAAAGATTGTTTTTTTGGTGTTAAATTTCAGTAGCGCAATGACATAATTTGACATTTATCAGTGACAAGTCCATAGGCACTGCTTCATTACAAAGTTTATAAAAATAAATTTGTTCAACTCTTGTGAAAATTAGCTTCAAACCATTTTATTATAGTTACTTTTATTTAATACATTTATAACTTGCTCAAAGAAACGGATTTGGAATAATAAGAAGCTGATCTTGGTATTCACTGAGTGTTGTGAATTTTGAACAACTTTCAAAATATTTTGCAGGATATGTATTAGACACCAAGATGAGCTTTAGTAATTTTTTTCCTCTAATTTTCCTGAATTATAAGTATGTCAATCATAATTTTTTTCATTGCTCCAATATCCAATAGGCTTTATCAATAACTGAATGAATACGAATGTTGCTCTGATCTGCTAAATAGTAAATAATAAGTTTTAAGTAAAAGGTCATTAAGAGTAATAAGAAATAGAGTAGGAGAAAGAACGGAGCTTCGTGATAACCCAGAATTAGTCTTGAACTCGTCTATATATAATAACTCGTATAATGTAATCTCTGAATAGATCAATATGAATCGAGAGAAGTGATACCGAAGGTCATATGTTTACACGGAAATGCACCATGCCACAATCCATCAAAAACCTTGGAAATATCTATAGAAACTACTTTCTCTAAACGCATATGAGCACATAGTGAAAATTTGGTAATTATCTGCATTGAAAAGAAATGTATATGAAAATTGTAGAGACCTAAGATGTCGGAAAGATGCCATAAAATACTGTTTTAACACGAATAATCTACAGAGTGTAAAATTTGACGAACCTCGAGTTTTAAAAAGTTTTAGCTTGTTATATTTACAAATAAAGACCGATTTTAACGTTTTTAAACTTATTGTAGAGACTTTGATAAGATAAAAACTTAGATTACTAAGTTATATGTAATAGTTTTAAATTATTTATGCATGAAACTTAAAATTTTATTTTTTTTTTTTTTTTTTTTTGGTCTTGATTCTACAATCGAATAGAATTATAACGAACTCGAAGGAAGTTCATTATAAACGTAGTTCATTATATTCGTAAAATTCCGAAAAGTTGTATTTGTTAACAAAATATAGATATTTTATAACGATGCTAATATTTGTAACTAAAGCGTATTTTATCCCTTTCAGAATGGGATGTATTTATGATTTTTAAATATTGATGATTTTAATATATCAAGAAGAATATTTTTTCCATTCATCAATATACTAATTCAATATTTTCTTTTATTACCGAGGTTTTTAAATTGGCATGTTTTGAGATCTTTACTCAAAATATGTTAGCTTTACAAAGCATTGTTAATCCAAATTCCTTAAAGTTATATGCTAAAATGATTATTAACTTAAATATAACAAAGGCAATTCAAATGTTTTAAAGTAGATTATATGTGGGTTCATCCCACGCTTAACCTACTTTTGTTTATCTTTTGCAAAGAATACTCGCTTGATCCTGCCTATTCCAATCTTATTTATATTCCTTGCTCTTTGAATCATTATTTTTATCGTTATAGGTATGAGTTTTTTTTATCCTAGAGAAATATTTAGAGGAAAAACTAAAAAAAACTCATAAAAATACATAAAAAATAACAAAAATATAACAAGTGTTTTGGTGACGTACATTCAATCAAAACAATTAAACAAAAATGGTTATTCGAATAATTAAAGTTTATCATATTTATTATTTCTTTTTTTAACTTCTTTAATTTCTTTAATTAGGGTAACACAACGGCCCCAATAGGACATAAGTGAGTCCATCCAACCTAACCTAACCTTAATTTCTTTTATTTTTGTATTTTTACTATGTAATAATAATAAAAATAATAATAATAATAATAATAATAATAATAACAATAATAATAACAATAATAATAACAATAATAGAAACAATATTTTAAAACGAATTCATTTTATGCTTAAACCGTAAAAAACTTTTTTATAAATTAATTAATATTCGGTAGCTCACAGCTTTAACTATAAAGAAGGAAATAAAATGCAAGTGTTGCCGTTATCAAAATTGAAAAACTTGGTATGTTAAAGCAGAGTTTTTGCATACGTTTTCTTAACAAAGGTTTGTTAACCTAAAAGTGTTGGGTAACTAATGTGTACTTGAAAGCTAAAATAAGGATTTTTTTACATACGGCTTTTAATTTTGTAATCCTTTTATAATTTAAATTTTATTTTTAGCTATTTTCATCAAATGTGTATGCGTTATGTTAAAAAGATCAACAACTATATATATAAAATTCCTCTATTATTTATTTATTTAATTTAAATTGAAATTATTGAAAATTATTTCGATTTGTTTAGTAATTAAAATTTAAATAAATAAAAGTTATTTCTGTTAGTTTTTACATTTTTGAAACATTTTCAAATGTGCAATTTTATTTATCTAAACCTAGCATTTGTTTGAGTTCGTTATAAACGTAGTTTTTTGTATGAAATGTTCTTATTGGGATCATAGAAATGTATTCGTAAAAAAAAAAGTTTTCAATAACCGTGTTCGTCATAAACGTAGTTAGTTATTCGTATGGAAAATCAGTGGGACCGAAGAAAAGTGATCGCTATATCCATAGTTCGTTATAACCGGTATTCGTTATAATCGTGTTCTACTGAGTTTTATTTTTCGAAAACAATTTTGTCGGTGATGGAGAAGCAAATATTTAATTTTTAATTCCCTGTGATTTCCAATGCATTCGAAAATAATATGTCGAAAGAAAGATATTAATATCTAAATTCTTCTAGTTATAATAAAATGTCTAAATTAACTTTTTAATGGTGTATTATTTTTTACTTTTTTTTCTTATGCCCGTTAACACAAATTTCGATTTAATTAAATTTAACAACAAGTTATCTAACTTCCAGTTAAATTAAACTAAAAGTTAAAAATTTTTATTAACAGTATTGAAAAGTTAGTTAACTTTCTGGTAGATTTATTGTGTATTTATATTGTGTGTAAAAGTCAAAATATTTAAAATAATATTATTTAATTTTTAAAACTAAAAGAAAAATTTATACTTTTATAAAAAAAATATCTGTGGCTAAAAGGAAAGCCTAAGTTATGTTATTTCCCATTTTCTTAATTTTTAGAATTGTTTTATTTCATACATTTCCTTTAGGAGTGCTCTGCGTAAAAAGATAATTCATTCATTTTACTTTTTCATTGATTTTACTTTTTTTCAAATGTAAAAACATATGCTTTTTTCCATATTTCCTATAGGGAAATTCCATTCTAAATTTTAAAAAATTTTAGCCACTCTGAAATTTTCCCTATAGTAAGTATACCGAGAAGGATTCCTACCAAAAAAATGTAAAAAAATCAAGATGGAGTTTTTTAAATATATGTCTTTAAAGACAATTTTTAGAAAAAAAATATGTTCAACCAATATTTTTTTTTTTTAATTTGTATATGACATCTTAAAATACAATCTTTGATAAATTCAATGCAAAAGAAAAATATTATAATATTTTTTATACAAAAGTTATGGCCATTAAAAAAATATATTAATGACTTTCAAAGCTATAGAGTTGCCACAGTTTTTAAAATAAAAATTAATAAAATTCATGTTACATGTTTGTGTATCCTCCTCCACACATGTACCAAATTTTATCCAAATCGGTGACCAAGGATCAAATTTTTTTAAATTTCAAATGGAATATGTAGTGTTTTGAGACATAAATTTTATTTTCATAGTAATTTCGAAATGGAGTAAGTACATAATTCAATACATTCAAGATATATTTTTAAAAATCCATTTTGGAAAAATTGTATAACTTGAGATATTATTTAAACAAAATATTATAATTTTGTAAAGGGAAAAACAATACCATTGCTTTTTTGCTATATTTTTCGATAGTCAATATACATATCGGTTTGAAAAATATATCAAATAATTTTCGTATGAATTGTTGATATATTTTCACGATAGGTATTCGAAAATTGTATATGTACGACCTTTAATGTCTAATTAAAACCTAAAAAACGGTCTCCTGAAAAGTAATAACAATCAATTAAGTAGCCTTACCTTTTTGCCATAGAATACTTACATGGGATTTATAAACTTCATAAATTTTCGGAAGTGGACTTTATGTGGGAGCAATGGTCAATTATGAACCAGTTAATTTCAACAAAATATATTCAAATTTGCAACTTATAATTCGTTCATATAGCTGAAAGACATCTTTAAATCCCACATTGTATGTAAATAGAGAGTCTAATGGTATACTTTATGATAGTAGTCTTGGCACCTATGGTAACCTAAGGCTATGGTTCCTAAATGGGGGTCCGCAGCAACATTTAATGGGGTCAGCGAAAAGGTCCGAATAATAAATATAGTTGTTTTTCTTGGATAGCTAACATGGTAGTTCAATGAGTACGAATAATCAAATAAATCTTACTATTTCGTTCTGATGGGACCACTCGATAGGAATAAGAGTGCTTACTCAGGAATTTGGGTATATTAAAGTTCAGGACTCAAGAAGATGTTTTGGCCCGAACTTTGTCTCCTGATTAACAAGAATATTTTGTATTGTTCTATTAATAAATAGCTGGAATAAAGCAAACGATTTATCTTTCTTTCAGACTCGATAGCAAATATATTAGCTCTACAACTAGTTCCAGAATGCATGAAAAGAGGCTGTACTCGTTCTACTTTTTTGTTTGAAATTGTCACCTACAAGGCTAGTTCTGAAGAAGCTTTACCTAGCTAGTACTCATTCAACGGAACGGTTCTAGTAATAGTCCTATAATCAATGAGTTTTGTTCGAAATTTCTACAATCAAAACTAGATCTATAGAGGCGTTAGGGAACGCTTTCAGAACCTGTTTCTTTTTTTTGTTCTAATGACCCATTTCCAACAGGCTTTTTAAATCAATTTAATTTTGTTAGACTCTTTTGGTTTTTTTTTTAATTTTTGGAATTTTCGAAAATTTTTGTTAAACTTTTCGCTTCTAGGAAGTCATTTAGGAACCAGTAATTTATTCAAAGAAGTGATGTATAATATAACTGGAAAATTTTAGTTCTAACGTTACTTTATATATATATATATATATATATATATATATATATATATATATATATATATATTATATATATAATTATATATATATATATATACAAAAATCATAGCAACGCTTGCTATTCAAATTTCAAATTTGCAGTCAAGAATTTAAAATTTTTCTTTTTTAGCCAACTAGAAAAGTAGAATATCAATTCTTTTTAATTTTTTTTTTTTTTTTTTGGTTATATATTATATTATATATATATATATATATATATATATATATATATATATATATACAAAAAAACAGATTAAAATTATCAAAAATTTTTTAAATTTAGCGCCTATTTTAAAAAATTTGCTAGAATTGCGAAAATTTTAAATGTTTTTCTGATTTGAACTTTTTAATTTGACAATTTATTTCATTTTTAATTATATCACAGATATTGGCTTATACGATCAAAATTTCCTAATTACTTTTACGTAAACTTTCACATACAAATTTTCTATTACAAAAAACAAACAAAAAATCCTGAAAAAAATTTTTTTCTAATATTGTATTTTTGGTAAAAAAAAAACGTGAATTTGATTATAATTAAGAAATATTGGTAATAAAAAATCACTCTTAAAATATCATTTTCTCCTTAAATATTTAGTTTCAAACCCAAAAAAAACAAGTAAGAAAGATGTAGTCGGTCAAGCCCGACCATATTATACCCCACACCATTGTGTAGCTCCATCAAAATCGTGGAGGGGTCTTGTGGACAATTGTGGACCGACACTTTTAGCAAGTGTAAAATAAAATATACAAATACAAAATACTACGCTAATACTAACATTTATATGAATTTATGCACTTTAGGGTGATTCCCGAAAGTGGGCTTATATGGGAGCTATGGTAAATTATGGAGTGATCCTCATAAAATTTGTCATTATGATTTCTACTCATATAAAACTTATTTGTGTTGAATATAAACCTGATACTAAAATTTGTATGTAATTTATTCACGTTAAGGTGATTTTCTGAAGTGGGTTTTATATGGGAGCTATGGTCAATTATGGACCGATCTTCATGAAATTTGGCACAAAGATTGAAACTTATACAAAACTTCCTTACACCGAATTTCATTAAAATATTGCTATATTTAATGCATTTATGATCGTTAAACCCTTATTCCGGGAGGACATTTGTTTGGGGCTAGGTGAAATAATGGAGCGATCATCACCAATATCGAGAAGCTTCGTCCTTGTGTCATGAAAGTCCTATATGCCAAATTTCATTGACTTATATTCAAAATTGCGACCTGTACTTTGTGCACAAAGTTTACATGGACAGCTAGCCAGCCAACAAGCCAGCCGTGCAGCCAGCTAGACGGACGGACGGACATCATTAGATCGATTCAAAAAGTGATTCTGCGTCGATTGGTACAATTTAAGATGGGTGTTGGATGATTTTTGTTATGCGTTACAAACATCAGCACAAACGCCACACCTATGGTGGTGTGTGGTGTAATTATTTTTATAAGTAATTTACGTTTATACATACGAACAATCCATCATTTATAAACCCTGTCTTCACAAAATAACACTGTTTTCTTTACACGCCACTTTCAGTTATATAAAAAATAATAAGTATTATTATAGCTAAACAATAAAAATATTAATACATTGAAAGATTTTTAACAAAACTATATTTTAATAGAAAAAATATAAAAAAATCACTTATTTTTTGTCAATTTAAATTTTGTGTACATAAAAAGAACACTTTTTTGAACTTCACCGCATCAGCTGTTATTAGCCGCTGTTTGATCTTACATTTATTTTGTAAAATCAAATAAAAATTCGCTCAAAATAGTGACAAATATTTTACAACTTGTGTTCACACAATGTTCACACTAGCGGCTAGTTAAGAACACATAATTTTGTTTATCCAAAATCAGCTGTTGTATTGTTTGAACCGTAAAATATTTCGTGTTCACATTACGCAAGGCAAGTATTTGCAAAAATAATCAAATATTATAGTAGTATGAACTTAGCTTTAAACTTCTTCATTCATGATTAGCTAAGCTATTATGTTAGCTTTCCAAAAATGTAAAATTTAATAATATTCATGGCATAATTTTATTTTCGTGTAAGTCAAAATTTTGAAATAAGTTTTAAAAAGATTTTTTTTTGCCAAAAAGTAATTTTACGCATATATTTAAATTTAAATTTTTTAAATAATTTTCTAAAAAGTTCAATATTTTTTGATTTGATAGACTAAATCTTATATAAGCGTATATATATATATATATATATATTGATACCTTTTCTTTTTTTCAGCAAATTGGTATATGTGAAAACATTCAATATATATATATATTTCTTAAATATTTATACTAAAATTATATAGATTTGTCTGAAATTAACATTTCTATTTTTTTTTATAAATAATTTTATAATATTTTCAAAAATTGTTATCATGTCTATAACCCTTTCTAAGATATTCGGACTCAGATTTATGAAATATGTCGTTATGGTTTCGACTTACTTTATATACAAATTTGGAATTAACCTATATGTTCTAAAACTACAAAGCTAGAAGTAGTATATATAAAAATCACTAAAACAGCACCATTGCAAACATCAAGAGTAGAAGATAAAAATGAAGTTTAGATATTCGAACATGCTAACATACAAGTAAGTACAATTCATTTCACATACTCATTCATATAAAATAAACAGGGATTATAACTACGTTATAGCAACAACAACAAAAATACACAAATGTTTTCAGCACTGCATCATAAAACCCTTTTTTAATGGGTTACCAGCTCTCAAGTCCAAAATACTCTAAAGACTCGTATATTTTGAGTATGTGATGCTGTAGTATGTGCTGTTTTTTCGATTTGTCGTTTTATTTGAATAGTAGTTACTGTTGTTGTTATTGTTATTATTGTAGTTTGTTGTTACTATTTTAACAACTTACGATAAAATCTTGTGACACGATCTTTTGGCCCAAACCAGGCGCCAGTAACCCACTTTAATAGATTTTTATTTTGTTTATTTGTTTAAAACATTTAAAGTTTTTCTTCTCTATTGCATTAAAATTTTAATGAAAAATAAAAACACCAAAGAAATAAAAAGGGAGTTTCTCTTTTTTCTAAGCCGTTGAAATTGTTGTTGCGCCTATTGCCAAACACAAGACAACAATGTTAGTTACTAATTTATTTTAATGTATTTTAGTTTTTGTTTAATTTATTTTAAGTTTTTCTTCAGCTTATTTTTTCTCAAACAGTTTCTCTAGTAATTATTAACGCTCGTATTGATACATGTAATAATTTTCAAAAACAAAATAATTTATATTTAATCAAAAGGATACAAACAATTAATAATTTAAAATATTATAAATTTAATTTGAGGTAACATCCTCTAAAGTGGCCAAACTTAAAAGCGCGCCCAATAATTGCTATTATTTATGATCCATTAATTGTGTCCATCAGCAAAACTCCTCCCAAATCTAATACCAGCTTTAATTAGTAGTTTGTAAGCAAATTTTTCTTATCTACAGAAGGTGTATTTTTATAAAAAAAAATATTAAATTACCTTTAAGCTTAAAGTAACTATTGGAAATGTTGACTAAAATTTTATTCACATTTAGACATATTTAGAGAGAAATCTGTTCTTTCTATGTTGTTATTATAATCACTGTTGTCAGATTTGACGATTTATCGTAATTTTGACGAAAATTTACCCAAAATTTGACGATTTTCACTAAAAGTAGATTCTGAACTATTTTCAACTTTTCTTATATATATATATATATATTTTTTTTTTCAAAGAAAATAAATTTATACTTAAATAATAAGAACTAAAATAAAAATCTTCTCAAAATTGTAAAAGTAAATTGTTCATTTATAGAATACATTTATGACAACCAATTTATGATCATATTCGATTCTTTTATTGTAAACACTTCCTTAGGCCCAAAACTCTTTTGTCATTTTTTTTTTTTTTTTTTTTTTTTTTTAATTTCAATTTCATAATCAATGCCTTCTTAAAGAGCAGTACTAAGTATCACTTACATCAAATTAGTTCAGATCATGGCAGAATCATTATAAGGTAGTGTTAAAAGCACAGCTGACTATTTTTTGTCGGCTGAAACTGTCAAACTCTATATAAAAAAATAAATTTCTCTCTCTTGACATCAAACTGCAGATATAAAATCTTGAAAAAGCTCGATAAAAACTATGGAGACTCTGCACCATCGATTTCAATGGTAAAAAAGTGGTTTACTGACTTTCGTTGTGGTCGTACAAGTACAAATTACGCTGAACGTTCTGGACGGCAATTGAGGTCAGTATACCCGAAAATGTCGAAAAAATCCACGATATGGTGTTGGTCGACCGAAGAGTAAAAGTGCGTTAGATTGTTGATGCCATAGGCATTTCATATGGCAGTGTGGTTTAGATTTTAAATGATCAGCTGGGTTTAAGAAACTTGTCTGCAAGATAGGTGCCGCGTTTGCTCTCAATTGACCATAAACGTAAACGTGTGACAACTTCAAAGGATTGTTTGGAGTTGTTTAAACGCAATCCGAATGATTTTTTGCGGCGTTTTTTAACTGTGGATCAAACATGGATCCATTGCTGTACTCCGGAGACCAAGCAGCAGTCTAAACAATGTGTTTCTCCGGGTGAACATGCTCTGAAGAAGGTAAGGTAAGTTTGTCGGCCAATAAGATGATGGCAACATTTTTTGGGATGCACGCGGGATAATCCATATTGATTACCTTCAAAAGGGAATAACAATAAACAGCGAATATTATTCCAACTTATTAGACCGAATTAATGAGGATTTAAAAAGAAAACGACCCCATGTGGCCAAGAAAAAAGTTCTTTTTTATCAAGATAATGCATGGATGCACACGTGTGCAGTCTCAATGGCAAAACTCTATGAATTGGGCTACGAATTGGTACCTCATTCGCTACTACTTCCTATTTCCTATTTCCAAACCTAAAGAAATGACTCGGTGGAAAGAGATTAAGCTCCAACGATGAAATTATTGATCAAACAAATGCCTATTTTAAGGACCTCGAAAAATCCTATTTTTGATGAGAATAGTGTTGCATTTCATATAACTACGAGGGAAGTTCGAAAAGTCACGGACTTATTGATCCGCCCTCGTACTTAGTATAATTTTTCCTTAGTATTCTATATAAGATCTCAAAAGCAAGTGAAAATATCTTGCTGCATAAAAAGGTTTTTATATTCATATCTTGCTTACTACACCTAGTACGTTTCGAAAACTTGATCTTATAATGAAAACTTTTGCACTTTAATATTTTGCTCTTGCTGTTATAGTAAGCATTACTGTAATTAGTATTACTGATTTATTTTATTGTAATAATTGTCGAGAAATCACTCAGTGTAAACTTTAATCACTTCTAAAAGGTATGTCCTCTTAGAATTAAGAGACTTGAAAACTGAATAAACTTTATTTCTTAATACAAAAAAGTGTAAAAATTGTTTCTAAAGTACCGTGGTGCCACGTAATTATTTGTTTCTTATTTAATTTTTTTCTTTTATATTTATAGATTATTATAGATTTATAAATCAATAAAGAATAAAAACTTAAATTATGGTAAAACTTTTATGTAAAAATGTAACTTAATTTTTGACTAACCAATTTTTTTTTTTTTTTGACGTATGATGGACTTAGGCCACTTTCAAAATAAACGACTCATATAAAACAAAAAAAAAACCATAAAAATGTACACTTTTTAAATTTTTAATGTTGGCGATTTATTGACGATTTTAAATAATCGATTTGATGATTTTTTTCACAAAGTTTGACGTTTTTGCTTCAATTTTTTCTAACAACTATGATTATAACGTAATTTTAAAAAGGTTTGCTTCCCTTATTTAGACAAAGATCTCTTAAAACAATATTAGTCTAATGACCACCTCAAATGGTTATTTTAAATTTCAAATATTGGCCATCATGGATTACGATGACCTATCTAAAGTAATCATCTTTCGAGTGCCATTACTGTATGCTAAGTGGTTGTATGATTGCTTTCAAGTGAATCGAGCCCATATAAAAATGGTAAAAAATGGAAGATATCATGAAAATTTTAACTTGTATGCAAATTTATTAAAATTATTAAAATTTATTTTGTAAGTAATAATTACTAAAGACTTTTATGTCGACTTCAAATTCTCTGTATTCAATAGATAATTTTGTTCTTTAAATAGTTAGAAAAAAACTAATAAATTCGGTCGCAAATACTGGCATATACATGGAAAAAGCTGGACAAAGAACTTTCAAAATTGAGGTAGTTAACATTTCAAGTGCAAATAACTCGAAAATTATAAGAGATAAATAGCACAAGTAAACATGTTTTTATATGCCTTATTTGTAAAAAATTGAAATCGAATAAAAAACAAAAAATTTGCAAACGTTTAAAAATTTTCTATATCATAAATTATACACTCCTCCTTTATACATATAATACTGGGCATTTTATCATATGTATACAGGGAGAGTATCAAATTATTCATTTTGAGATAACTTCTGTTAACTTTGATAAAATTAGAATTATTATTACTTTTTAATATCTAAAGAGTCAATTTCAGAATGTGTTTTTATTATCTTCCTTAATGTTCTTTTAGCTTTAAACCTGAAAATTAATAATATATCTATTTTTGTAAAAATATAAAAATTTTTTGTTCTTAGCAATTTTCTAGCACTTTTTTTTATTTTTAGAACTTTCTAGAATTTTTCTTTGTAAATTCTAGCAATTTTTTCACTTAGGTTTTGGCAACACTGGTGACAAGTTAGAGAAATGACAGAAAAAGTGTTAAAAAAGTCATGATTTTACCATTGTCTTGTCACTGGAAATAAATACATAGTGCTGAAAAAGAGCTGCAGAAGTTCCCTTTTTTCCCATGGTTGTCATTGGTTGGATGTTCTTCTTTTATGCTTCTTGTTCATTGCTTTTGAAGTACTTCTCTTAAAGCCATATTTATAAAAGTACTTTTCAATATGTAAAATTTTTACTTTCTTAGAAATTATTCACCTTTTTTTCCTGCTCAAAATACATTAATTTCACTTTTTTGGAAGTAATTTTTATTAACTTCCAAAAAGTGCAAAATATGTTCTTAATTCTACTTTCAAAATGAAAAAAAGTTCTTTTGTAGAACCATTTGCTTATCTGTTTGTTTGGGGTACTATATTTTTATAGCCCAATTTCTTGACTATGAAACATAGGTGACTAATTTTCTGTACCTAATATCTAGAAAATTTTATACCCTTAAATCTTCTCAGGGTAATAGAAAATTTTCATTTTACTTTCTACACTATATCAAGCCTTAGGAATGATAATTTTGGAGAATTATTCTCAATATAACCTTTTTTTGATTTTGTTGTGCTGTGTTATTTATAAAATAAAATAAAATTTTCAATAAGTATTTTTTTTTTTTCTTTCAAATATATATAAAAAAATATAATAAAATGTGTTGTCTAATTGTGTAAAGGTGAATTTCTTTGCTTTTAAAAAATAACAAAGCTGGAAGCTAAGGTAAGAATCATTTGTAAATACATTATTCTAAAATTTTACTAGCTATTCACAGAAAATAAAAATAGTCATAACACACAAATGTGAATAGTGTAAAATTCCTATTCACAAACAAAAATATTTTTGTACAAAATCTTTATTGTAGAGCATACTTTAGCAATTTAAGTTGTATGTTTTTGCATATTTTATACTTAAGACACTTAAGAGAAAATTTTGCATTCAATAATTTTTTTACATATTTTGCCATTAGTGGACTTTTCTTTTTACTGCCATATACGCTTTTCAAATCCGATTCCTAAATATTTGTATCTTATAAATTGATAGAAATTTTTCTTTGAGTGCTAAAAAAAAGTCATGTCATTTTTAGCATAAATATTATTAGATAATTTAAAATTTAGCCAGTAAAGAAATAATATTTTAAGAGCATATTTTTTAGTTTTAAGGACTTATTTTCAACTTTAAGAGCATTCCTTATGCGAATAAAACACTTTTTTTAAGCATATTTTTGGTTGCCCTAGTCACAAGAGTTGTCGATATTATAAAAAGACATTTTAATTAAAAAAACAATTTATTGCGGAAGAAACATGCAAACATATTTGGAATCTTTTATGGACTAGAAATAAAAAATGCAATTATGGGTAAAATTCTTAAACGCATCTTGCTATCTTCTTTGTGAATTTGCTATTCGTTTATAAAAATTTTTAAAATATTTGTACAAAATATTTTATTTCTTTATTAATTCTTCATTTACATAACCGCGCCCAATGGGGTCTTATATGACTAATCCAGGCTACTTTTACTTTTTCGATTTAGCTGACATGAAAAGTCAGAATTTTTATTACATAACATGTTAGGCATGTTTTATTATTATATTAACAGAATATAGAGTTATGACCGAGGCACCTTTTTTAAGACTTTCTAAGAATAGGCATGTAATTAATTACTTTACGTACATACATACATACATACCCTTCAAGATATATAGATATGGAACAAAAGTTGTCAATCCTGTTGAAGATACTAAGCAGACTAGTCAACAAGACCACATTTGTTGCATTCATCAAAAACAAATGTGTATACCAAAAATGAAACCAATCGGGGAATATTTAAGTGTCGCTATAATTTGAGATATTTTTCCATGTGGTACTAAATTCCGATTTTTTATTTAAAAAAAATCCGACAGCGTATATATATTTTTACAATTATATATATATATATATATATATATCTCAATATTGATGGAATCTTTTAATGTTTATTTCTTTTGTCGAATACACATAGCTCCATAAGATTCATGTTTTTACATTTTAGCAAATTGGATCAGTCTAATATCGAGGGCCTATATTTAAATCCCTCTACTTCAGATTTTCATAAAATTGTGTTTTTGATACCATTATATTCCTTATAGTAATCCTCATATTCCAAGTTTTTCGAATTATATCAACGTTTTTGTATTCCTCTATCTTACAAAATAAAAACTTTATTTTTATTTTTGAGTGCAAAACCTTTATATATAATTTTATTTTTTGATAATATAATATATCATTTCTGACAAATTAATACATGCTGAATAGGAATCTGGCAAAAACTACCTATTTTCATATAAATTTTCATATCAATTGTTGGAGAAGAATCACAAACACAAAATCTCGAGACATCCACTGTAATAGTTCCTTATATATGCGATAATTAACATTTATCTTGTAGGGGATAACACTTCCCCTAGATCCCCGCCCAATTTTCATATTAGTTACGATTCATAATAAGGAATTTATTCCCACACACTTTTAAAATTTTGCTCTAATAGTTTTTCATTTAATACTTTTTACTCCAATAATAATTATTATTTTGTTTGTATGGGGAGTACCACTCTATCTCTGATTCGATCCCAAAATAAAGTAGCCTATTTGAATTATGTTGGTTTTTAAATTATTAACTAGTTTAAAAATGTTCAAAATCATACATTTAATGGTAATTAATTTTTTTACAATGAAAAACCCTATATATCGTTATTTTATTTGTACGCATTGAATATTTTAAAAGTGCAAACCCCTCTACCTCTATTTAAATTTGTTAATAGTAAAATATTAAAAACAAATTATACGTAAGATTTACTTGTGGTTCTAAATAAATATTGTATTCTTGCCAAATAAGAGAAATGAACAGTTTTTAATTAATTTTTTTTTTATGTTGGCACTCCTGAAAAGCTGCGTTTTTCGAGATAGAGCGTTTTGTATATAGGCCCTCGATATATGTTTCGAATTTAGTTGAAATAAAACAAAATAAATTTCCAAGTTATTTTTAAAAATAGTATCTATCACAGAAAAAATTAATACTTAATTTTTTTGATCAACACTGCTCTTTGATTTTATATTAAAATTTAATTAAAATATTAATTGTTTCAATAATTTGTTTAATTGGTCATAAAATTTTACAAAAAAATTTACGTTTGTAAACATAACTTGAAATAAATTATAAAAAAATTGACATTATTTTTTACGATTTGCAGTCGCTCTGATCCAACAGAAAAAAAAAAAAAAAACTTTGTGGAAAATACAATAAAAATGAGCAAGAGACGTGAGTGTGCAATCGTAAATTGCTTTTGTGTGTATCCGTTTGGTGGTACCAAAATAGAGTTTGAAGAGTGTAATAAAACATCAGCAGAATTGAATAAGTATTTTCTGTATCACAATACTATTTATTAGCATACTTGGTGTCTTATACATTTAGGTTTCGTCCAAACCTAAGAAAATGACATTATTTCGTAAATATAAATAATTATATTAAAATGTTCACGTAATCAAGTATGTAATCTTGAGCGTACGCAAACAACTACATCAACAGCCATCCAAACTTTTTCAAAATTATTTCATAACACTTTGCTATGGTCCAAGGAGAAGTTTTGAAGCTATGAAAGAATGGACATACGAAGCACAAAAAATGTATCAATATCAATATATCAATTTTGTTAAGAAAATATTGATAAAAAAATTAAATACTTATTTTCAGTTAACAAGTTGCTTCAATCAATCATCTACTTGATTGACATAATTAAAATACAGATTTTTGTAACATTTAACATTTTGATTAGTTCGCTTATTACGTTGCACACTGGGACAAAAGTGGATTAAGTAAAAATATAAAAATATAAAAATATACGTAATTTCATACAAGACGCCACTACAATTTTGAGATTCAATGGAATACAACTTTTGCTACATCCATGGGGAAAAATACCAAAAAGGGTATAAAAGTGCGAAATTACGTTTTATTCAAACTCAGTAAGGAATTTTCTATTATATTAAACGTAGAAACATAAGCTTACGTATATATAGTCCTAAGCGAGTTATAATTCACGAGAGGGGGAACTTTTTGCTATTTTTTCGTTCTTTCAATGTTTTTTTCTTTTTTTTTTAATTTTTTTTAATAATTGAGCCTGAAGCATAATTTTAAATATACATGATCCTTTGTGGATAAGAATTTACATGCAGGAGCTTTGTGGTAGCTTTTTGTTCTTCTAATGGTATTTTTTGAATTTTCTATAATAGTGATCCTAGCAACATGAAATTAAAGATATATGGTCCTATGTGTTTAAGAATACATAAAAGGAGACTTTGTGGTACGTTTTCGTTTTCTAATGGTATTTTTTGAATTTTCTGTAATATTGAACCTAAAAACTAAAGTTCTTCTAATTGTACTTTTTGAATTTTCTGAAATATTGATACTAGAAACATAAAATTGAAGATATTTAGTCCTAAGTGAATAAGAATCCTTAAGAGTGGAGTTTGTAGTACTTTTTCGTTCTTCTAATATTACTTTTTGAATTTTTTGTAATAATAAACCAAGAAATATGAAGGAATATATTGTAAGGAACCTCTGGTTATCCGGGTTTGCATCTGGGGTAAACTCAGTCGTTTCTACGGTTCTTACATAAAATAACATTTTTACTTTAAGTTTACAAGTGTTGAGAAATTGAAAACTTCCTTGTTACGAAATTGCTGTTTCATGAAGCCTCCGTGTTGCCTTGCTGGTTCTACATCTCCTATTTACTATCTCCTATTGAATATTTAATCTTAGATGTAATCCGAGATTTCTTTAGTCCCTATATTTCCTGCTTCTCCTCTCTACTGTTGTGTTCTCACTTCTTGCATTTAAGGTCAAACCCACCACCTAAGCCTGCCCTGATTGCTTTTCCACCTGTGTACCCCACCGACCCCTGAAACACTTCGTTCCTTCCTTTACTCCATCTATCTCCGGAACACTTCGTTACATCTTTTGCCCCATCGACCTCCGGAACATGAAAAGAGTTACATAGATGAATGTGATTCATCCATATTGGTCAGGGGATGGATGTAATCCATCTCCCGACTAATAAAATCCTAATGTATTATTTATTTTCTTATATTATGTTTATATTTCAAAATGTTATTATTAATAAGTATGTAAGATTTTTGGTCCTCATAATATATATATATATATATATATATATATATTAATAATAAATATGTACAACTGTATATTTTAAAATATTGAAGAAAGCTAAAGTTTAACTTTTAATTTTATTATATCATTTAGTATGAAAATGTGGATTTTTGTTTTTTGAATCAGCTTAACTTATAAAACAAAAAGTTGTAAGTAGATAAAAAAAAACATTTTAATAATACCCAGGATAATTTTGTGAACAGGTTCCCCTAGAATCATTTGTTCTTGGATAAAAAAAAAACGATTTTTTTTTCATTTTTATTTTATTTTTTATATAAAAACAAAAAAATTTTTTTATAACAACTAAAAGATTCTTAATGTTTATTTTATTTTTTACTTAAATAACAATAAAAGAAAATAATAATTATTATGTGGTTGGTAAATAGCCTGCGAACATTCCATATTTAGTTTTATATTATTTCTGTCCTCTAGCAGCCTTTTTGCTGTTTCATCTAAATGCCGATGTTCTACTTTCCATTGACTTCGAATGCTAAAGATGAGCGGATCTGACGTTGCCAGTAATATATGAAATAGATACTAATTTTTAATCCTTATTCCCTTTATCCTGGGCTTCCTCTGATAGATCTCCAAGTGGTAATAAATGATGCTTAATCATATCTTCTCCATGATAAAGGATATTTTGAACTGTTACAGACATATTTCTCCATTGATATTTGTTTGTATATATTCGTGCAGTTTCCTTCGCATAATCACCAAACTTTATCAATACCTGTTATTTCACATGCTCTTTCGGGATCTGAAAAGAACCTTCCTGCTGTGTTCCCATCATTTGTATTGCCTGATCCTTATTTCGGTTGATCTATAATCAACCAATATTTGAGAAATTCGTCCTGAAAATGTTTCTATTTTAAACTCCTTAACTCCTTATTGGTATTTTTGTTTCTTATTAGTTAGTATATGTTTCATGAAAAAATATTGAGCGTAATTTCATTCAAATGGAAAAAGTGTTAAAGTGTTAAAGGGGTTAAAGGGGAAACTTTCGGCTTTCTTCTGGTATTAAAATTTGTTTAATTCCTTTTTAACCTCAAAAGTTCTATTCCACTAAAATTCAAATTTGACTAAAATATAGTACCTGGGGAGACATTTATTAACACAGCAGGTATAAAGGGTACAGTGACACATCACACTATTTCTTAAAGATTATTATACTGCCAACATAACAAAAAAATCTGCCATTATCAATAATAGTTTGCGATTAATGATAATTTACTTCTCAAATCATCAAATGATCAAATTTACAAAAATCAAATTTTTCATAAAATAACATAAAATATTTGTTATTATTATCAATATTTTGATGCAATTTTTTCGGCCACCTTAGTTTCAATATGTTTACTACTGAATGACATTAAAATTTTGGAAATTGGTGTTAACAAAAAATTGGACTTTTGGCCAATAAAACTAATTTCTGAGCCACCTTGCGGCGTTCACTTCACCAGTGTTCCCATCATTTTTTCGCTTAAGAACCTCCAAGCATCTATTATTGGTTATTTTGGATGAAAAACACTTTAACATATCTGGTTATATCTGAAATAACGTTCCTCAAATATTTTCATACAGAAATCATGCAGATAATTAAAAAAATATTTATTTTTATAATGTATCCATATTTTTGTCAGACTGTTGACTGAAGCGTTTGTTTTGATGGAAAATTGACTCATATCTGCGAAAATGTTCCACAAAAGAAACAAAATCATCGTATTATACTCCAATATACTCTAAAAAATTTGTGATATATCTAGAAGACGACAGCGCAACCATTAAAACTACACAGAAAAATCCCAAACCCATTAAAGATTCACCACCAAAATATCAAAAATCCTTTCGTAGTCCCTCAAATAACTATTGAACGCGGCTCAGAATTTGTAATACTATGCTAAATGTTTTATTGTATTCGAACTTTTAAATTTGGATTTTCTGCGGAAAACTATCGGAGAGACCCCTCTGTGCGTTGTTTAAAGTTTTTATTTTTTTTAATTGTTTAAAAGCGTTTAATTGGAAAAAATAGTTGTTTGTCAGTTTTTACAATTATTAGTAACTGACATAATCATTTTGTTGAAAGGGGCAAGTTAAAACATTTTTTTTTTGATTGAATGAAGCATTTTTGTAAATAAAACAGTTTTTTTTTTTTACTTTTTCTGTGTAAAGAATTGACTTTCATTCAATATACATGACGATTTTAAAATAAAAAAAGTTTATATAGTATAACAATAGTAATATTTTACTTTTATAAATAATATAACTTTTATATTATGTGTTTAATATAAAATTTAAACACTTACATTTCGAGTGATTACTTCATGTATTAATAATCTAAAATACACGCTATAACAATTCAAAAAATCACTCTTTACCCCTCATTTTATGTCAATGTACATATGTTGTGTAATAAGTAATAAATTTAAATCAGACAAACATAGGTAATTTAATAATAGATATTAGTTCCAAATATGAATGATGACCGATCGTAACCACTTCCCTCTATATTTTGACTAATGATTTTTAAAATAAAGTCCATCAAGGTACTTTTCTTGCTAAATCGAGTAACGGATATCTCTGAGAAATAAAAATTCACCATAAAGGGCCTTTTGGTGAAAGAAGTAAACAATATTAAAAACGGTAGAACTTTTATAAAATATAAGACAGCCAACCGCTGCGGATTATTCGTTTGCATAGCAGGTCTGGCAAGATAACAAAAAATATCACCGTTAAGGGCGAGGGACGAGGGGCGTGACACTTTGTGAACCATCGTTCAATATTAAAAATGGTGGATCTTTCATAGAATGGGAGACAGTCCACCACAAATCCCAAACTGTCTTAGTCGACCCTTTACTCTAACAGGTTAAAACAGAAGGATATCTTAATCTCCAGATTCAAATATGAAATTTTTAACTTAAATCGCAAATATTAAACATTAAATAACAATTTCCTTTTCCGACTGTACTAAATATAGTGTACTTTATGTTTTATATATTCTCCATAAAAATAATATATCATAATAAAATGAATTACACAAAATTTATTAAAGAACAACTCCATACATCACCCTTTATTCAAGCTCTAACACACTTTTCTCTCTTTGTTATACGATCAACTTCACACTTTTCAAATGGGCCACATTTTACATTGCCACAATACACCGAGCCGGAACCTAAATATATTTTAAAAATAAAACAAAAATAAATATTTAAAAAAAAAATATGATAAAATATAAATGTTTATTTGTTTTAACTATCTATATTTACCACCATATTTATCTGGTTTGGTACCATATTTATCACCACTGTTTGTCAACATGTGTGGAGGAACACATGAATTTTGATTACACAAATTGGGACAACATTTGCCACCAACCGAAGCGCAATCACTATCTTTATAACAGCGTGGAGTACAGGCGTAAATTTTTGTTGATGAGGGACAATCTTCAATGAATTTAATTTAATTGAATTACAAATATAAATTTAAGATTTAAAAGTGCACTCACTTCTTACCTTTAGCTTGTATGACCAAAATAAAAGTCAAGAACATCAATAAACCGGTAAAAATAATTAATAGAAATTTAGCTGTTAATTAAAAAAACACAAATTTATAATATTTGTTTAATACAACAAAACACAATTTAATAAATAGTTTTTTATTTAACAATATCTTACCCATTATTGTCTATAATTATTATTGTTATTTTTTTTTTTATCTTCAAGTTTTAGCTTCAAGTGTATTGAACGTGCAATAGTAAATGGCAACCAAAAACAAAAAATATTCAATTAAATTGAAAATCAGCTATACAAAAGAGTTGTGTTTTTATATGAACGAGAACTATAACTAGACTGAAGATACAAAACTTTTGTTTACAGATACGTACCTCTTATATGTTGACAAGCTTTGTTTGATTTGTTTTTCTGCTTTTTTATGGGAAGTTTTATTATGTATTTTTTTGTTTCTGTTTTAGAAGCTTGTTACTTTTTGCTGATGTTTTGTTTTTAATGAATACCCTAAAACCGGTTAATGCACAACACTCTATGATAAGAAACTAGTATGAGGAAATCTTAATAATTGCCAACTTTTATAACTTAGTTATAAAGTTTTCAATTCTTATTATTTTTTGCAGAAATTGCATATGATTTTTGCATCTCAACAATGGTAAACGTATGTACGTTACTATTTTTATTTTCTACAAATTGATATAAAAGAATCGTATCTTTTATAAAAATTGTTTTAAAGAATTTAGTTTTACTTAAAAAAAACACGATTGTGAAAAATAATTTGTAATAGTGAAAATATATTTTCCAGATGTGGTTAACTAAAGAGTTACTACTAATCTTGCCCAATCAATTAATGTGCATCTCTCGAAAACGGAAATTCACCAACAAGAACCTTTTGTAGATATAAGTGCTAATATTTGTATAAATTGAAATTTTGAAACAAACACGTTCCATAGTGTGAGATTTTACTAAATTAGCTAACTGAAATTCTAATTTTGAGTTCAATGATTTAGAAACAGCTACAAAATATATTTTATATTTAGTAGTACATATTTTGAACAGAAATAAGATTGGGTCATTCTTTACCCCACAGCCTTTACAGATCATTCTTCTCAGAGTCACTTTAGAGCTTGAAACTTTACGAAAATAAATTTCAGATATCGGAAAACAACTTCACAAATTACTATTACTACCGGTCCATATATAACCCAATTTCTCATATTATCAATGTGAGGGTTAAAAATCTAAGAATTCTTTTACTTCTGTAAAAAAAAAAGATGAAGACAAATAAAACCCCAATAAATGTCGACTAAATTGGCTTAATAGTTACGGACTTATTTGGAAAAAGGTGGCGAAAAAAGTTAAGTTAAAAATGTTAAAACTTTCGGTTTTGAATTTTTTTATCATAAATCTATATATACTATGAATAACTTAAGCCATATATCACGAACATTGATGAACAAATAATGGTTTTATTCACTGCTAACTGAAGTCACCTAGTGTAAAAATTCCATGCAAATTGTAATATTTACTTGTGAATAAATATTTTTAATATTTACTTCTGAATAAAATCTATTTTTTTTTTTTTTTCATCAATTTTGATAATACATGATTTATTAAAAAGGTACAAAAACAGATCTTCAGTTCTCTACAGCAATTAAAAATGGCAGGTCTGATACATTTTATCCAAAAAAAAAAGTTTCGAGTTTCATCTAGAAATGAGTATCAAAAAATTTATAATTTTGAGCTTGTTATCAGAAAATATTAAACAATGATTTTCTTAAGAATGTCGGCCTCCAAACGGTAATTTTAGTACATCAATGGGTAAAAGTTCGATACTCTGTTCTTTTTATAAGTAAAAAGTTACTTTGTAATAATTATGGTCTATCATAAGATAGTTTAAAAAGTTTTCACCAGAATATACAAAAAAGTCTACTCACGGAACAAAATTCCATGAACAAAAATTTTAGGATATTTTTTCCATAAAAAGTTGAAAATTTTGAGATCTACATACATATTTCGAAAACACACTCAAAATTTTTTTTGGGATAAAATGAACTAAACCCTTAACTTTTAATCACTGTTAGGAAACTGAAAACTATTTTTAAAATATTTTTAGTACTGTTCCTATATTCAGCTCATCAATATGTATCGTTTGAGTGGTGTTCCTTTATAAGAATCGCTAAAAACCAGTTTCTCGGAACACTTAAATACACATGTATTGAATACTTGATACTACAAGAAATAGTTTTTAAAGTTTAAATGTTCTTTAGACAACGGAAAGCATAAAGAAATAATCTACTTCAAAATATAGAGTTTGCAATTGTTATGCTTTTTAAGTCCAATAAAGATTTTAATATATAAAAAAATAACTTATATACATAATCAAATAGTCGGTCCTACCTTACGCTTGTAATATATGAAAGTAAAATTGAATTTAGCTATTGCATTACGAGTATATTTTCTACTTAAGTAGTATAAAAAAGTCTGCTTTTAACAGATTTAATTATATGTATCGTAGGCCCGGTTATACGCTGAACCTTAGTGTATACTTAAGTGCAAACTTAGTTGAGAAATATACAGGGAAAAAAATCATAAATATAATTTTTTTTTTTTTCATAAATATTATGAACGAATTGTATGTAATGATAGTTTTTGGAAGTTTGTAAAAATTTTGCGAAAATTTTGGCTTTGTTTTATTAGATTTCATTGCAAATGAAAAATGAAAATAGTTGTACATGAAAATATTGACAATAAATGCTTTAAAATGGCAATTTTTCAAGAAAAATCTGTTAAAAAGTAGTGCTTGAAAATTTACATCATTTTTCAGCCATTCTGGAGTACATACATACATCATTTTCAAAAAAAGCACTAAATAATTATTTAAAAAATAGCTTAAAATCATTTAAAAAATAAAAATTGCAAAAAAAATTTAAAAAATTTTCTTTACAAATTAAAAATGTGAATGAAAATTGAAGCAATTTTATTTGAGATTTATTTCATTTGAAAAAAATATAAAAGAAGTTTTGATATTTATTTAATAATAATGAAAGCAAATTTTTATATTTAGATACAAACTTTTTTCTATGTATTTAAGTAAAAGCTCACACTTAAGTAATATTTTGTTTTACAAACAAAAAGCTATATATTTAAATTATGGTGTTTCAACTTTAAGAGAATTTTTCTTTAGTAAAAGTAATGGTTATATTTTATTTACCCTAAAACATTTTTTCATAATTATGTTAACTTTTTATTGAATATCTTTTAATTTAGATTATTTACTTATGTTAATGCTAATAATCATTAAAAATATCAAACGTACTTTTTTGTGCATAACATTCGATATAATTAAAAATACTTATGTAAATATATCTGCAGCTTATGAGCTACGCAATTAAAAAGGTGTTGGTGCAAAACATATAACTACATAGAAAAGATTCATTTAAATCTTCTTTGGAAGATTTTTAAATTTTTTAAAAATTTTCTTAGATTTCATATTTTTATTTTTTATTTATTTCCAATAAATATTTTTGAAGATATGAAAAATTTTAAATAAAAAATATTTTTGCAACTTAAGTACAATTTCGCCACTAAGTGAGCACTATAAGACCGGGCCTTACTACTAAAAATTAAACTTAGTTATAATAGACGTAGCAAATTGAAAAACAAATTACGAAGCCCAAACTTATTCTTTAAGCATTTCAAACAATTTATTTAGTACCATTCGGTTTTCATCTTGACTAATTTCTGTTGTTAGTTACCCATTTAACTACGCTTCTGTTATACATATACAAAAATATAGTATAGGTATTCATATTAACCCAAAAAGCAAACAACTTTGAAATTGAATATTTATTCATTTGAAAACTTTTGCAAATTTCAAGCACAAGTTGTGAGAATACGTTTGAATTTTCTTTACTTTCAAATTTAAAACTGTGCCTTTTTCCAGCAAAAAGGTTATAATATAACAATTGTATTTTTCAAATGTTTTCATAATTTAAAACTGAAGTGGATGTTTCTTTAACAAATAAATGTTTCTTAAATATTTTCAAAACTTTTTTTTAATTTTGAAATATACTTAAATTAAACATGAAAAAAATATTTTTTCCAAACTATTTTTAAACTGAAATTTTGCATGCATAAATGCTAGATTCATATATTTTTACATCAGCTAAAAAGGAAATTTTGCATTCATCATTTTAAGCATATTGTTCATATTTCATGGGCCATAGTAGTTCTTTTTGTCTAATTTTTAAACTTTTTTATGAAAAATAAATAAAGCTTTTCTAAATGTGAAAAACATTTGAATATTGTCATAATAACAAAAAAATATATAATAAACTTAATATAAAAAAAACTTTACTTTATAATAACTTGGAAATTTTATAAAACCCAACGTTATAATTTTATAAGAAATCTTTCAAATTTGAATTTGAGAAATTTGGAAAAATTCCAACAAATTTCTTCTTTCTTGAATCGATGTTTACTGGGTAGTATTTATTTATGAAAATGGTATTTCAATCAGAGCTGTAAATGAATCATTCATTTTTTAATTAATTCGCGAATCTTTCATGCATTGAATTAGCAAATTTTGAATTAATTCTTTTCACACAAAAAAATTAATTGAATGTAATTTAACTCAATTCAAATGAATTTGGTAAAAATTAATTGTAATTCATTTCCAATTCAAATGAATTTATAGAATGAATTGCAATTCGTTTCTAATTCAAATGAATTGAATTGATTTTGAATTAATTCAAATGAATTAGAAAAAAGAATTAGCATTTCATTTCCAACTCATTTAAATTGAATTGATTGAAATTTGAATTGATTTTGTAAGTAAATTTACAGTAAGCACCGCTGTTGTTTTGTTATTCAACTATTTTTTTATGTAAAAGGTAGCAAGCATTACTCTCGTTTTGTGTATCACCTAGTATAGTCCAAAGACAAAAAACTTTTAGATATGAAATTGCCATGATATACTGGAATTGTCAGGTAGCGGCAGAATAGAAATTGAATTATTAGGTATTGGCGAAAATCCTATCGATCCTATTATTTGCTAAAAGAAACTTAAATTTTTATTTTTATCAAATTTCCATTTCTCATTCCCCCTAGATCTGCTCTTGAATTTGATTAATTGCAACTCATTTTTGATTTCATTTATTTGAATTGCAATTCATTGTGCCAATTCATTTGAATGAATTCAAAATCAATTCAATTCAAACGAATTGGAAATGAATTGCAATTCACTTTAACAAATTCATTTGAATTGGAAACAAATTGCAATTCATTTTACAGATTCATTTGAATTGAAAATGAGTACAAATTCATTTGAATTGGAAATGAATTGAAATTCATTTCTGCCTAATTCGTTTGAATTGATTCAAATTTCATTCAATTCTTTTTTGTTGTGAAAAGAATTAGTTCAAAATTTAGCTAATTCGTAACGAATTAAAATCAAAAAAGAATGATTCATTTACAGCTCTGATTTCAATTTATATCGTATGTATGCTTTTTTTTATCAAGTGTTTCAAAGAAAAACAAATAAATATACTTATTTTTAATTTGTCATCGTTTAAAATATTGTGAGTATTATGAATCTTTTCTTTATATTGATTACATTTTGTTGTAGATTTTTATAAAAGTAATAGAAAATATTAATTATATGACTAACACAATGAATACATTATTTTAAATAGAAATCCCGCAATATTTATATTAGATCACCATTGAGAACATAGATCCTTATTGATTAGTTTTTCAGATTGACAGATTTTTTGTAGATTTAGCATCCAAGAGGTATTGGCGAATATATATAAAATGGAGTTGCGATACCGATTTTTCCTATTTTTTTTTTCTTTTTATTTATAGCTTTTAATGTGCATTCAACAGACTGACAAACCAACGGACATAACAAGATCGTCTTAGAATTTCTTTACGGCTCTGAATATAAAAGCCTTTTTTTTTCTTGAAAGTGGCCTAAGCCTATCCACAAAAAAGATGAAATTAGGTATGAAAATATTTAAATTTTTACTTAATTATTTGATTTTTATTTATTTTCTTTCTTTTATATTAAAACTTGTTAAGATTTTTGAATGAATAAAGAACAAAAAACATAAATGAGGATAAAACTATTACGAAAATATTTAACTAGTTTTATGACTAGCTCGATTTTTTTATGAAGAGACCACTTTCAAAATAAACAGCACATATATACTTTATGACATCTTAGATGAAAATATCGATATGATTCTGTAGTTAAAAAGGAATTTGAAACTTTTTCTATGATTTATAAAAATGGTTTAAAAACAGTATAATAACCCAACCACCTATGCTGGTGTAGAGTATAATCATAATCTATATAAGGTGAACGTTAAATCTATAAGATCACTTTTTTTTTTTTTTTTTTTTTTTGTTTCGTGTACAAACATAGTTCAATTGGTATTTGATGATACTGCTAGCTAAAATACTTATTACTAAAAGATGTTCCTACATGTACCCTTTGGTATCATTTATTTGACATTTGATCTAATAAGTCAAAATTATAAGGTCAGTTCAATTTTTTCCACTAAAATCATATTTTTGACAATATATTTCTTGACCACTTTTATTTATTGATTAGAAGTATTTAGGAAGTGAATTATTTTAATTCCAGAAATGTTCATAGAAATTCAGTCCAGCTTAAAAAATTTCCACTTGTACCTATTCCACTGAATAACGTTTGAACGTTTTCCCATTTTAAATGTTAATTAATTTTGTTTAATTCATTTTAGAATTAATTGTGCACGACGTATAATTTAGTGTGATAATTAAAAGTGGAAATATTTAAAGCTGAGAGGGTTGAACTTCTATGAACACTTCTGGAATTAAAATCAATAAATAAAAATAGTCATAGAATGAATTGCCGAAAATGTGATTTTAGTGGAAAAAAGTGGACTGACCTTATAATTTTTACTCATTGGAAAGTCATATCAAATAAATGATACCAAACCATGCATGTAGCAACACCTTTCAGTAGTAAGTATTTTATGTAAAAGTATCATTAAGTACCCCTTGCTCCGTGAACTTAATACACGGAGCAAATAATAATGACCTGATAGGTTTACCACGCACCTTACTGTGTAATTATAACACAAGTTTTATTTAATGCACAAATAAAGTTTATATCTTATAATTCAAATGAAATACAAAATATTATGCAAAATGTTAATACTATAATTAAAACAACAAATTTACTTTATAACAATTTCAAATAATTTAAAAACCCCAGTGAGTACCGAAACCATCAAAACTCATGTGAGAGACCATTTCAGCTGGTGAATAATGAACGGTTTGTCTGGAACCATAAGCAGAAACGGCAGGTGAATTGTGGGTATAAGTAGTGGCAGCTGGACCATGATTGTATGTTGTAGTAGCTGTAGAAGGAACTTCATGTTGATGAGTGTAAACAGCGGCAGTGGGAGCAAGAGAGGCATATACAGTATGGACAGGTTGTTCTTGGTTATAAACTGTATGAGGAGCACTTGAAGTAGAGACGGCGTGAGCTGGTTTTGGATGAGCATATACAGTTTTAGTTACAACAGGAGCTGAGTGGGTGCTATAAACAGTAGCAGCAATAGGAGCAGGAGCATAAGACACAGACTTAGCAACAACAGGAGCAGCATAGGTAATAGTCTTAGCTATAGCTGGTGTATAAACATTATTGTTTACACGAGTATCTTCCTTATGAACACTGGAGTAGGGAGTGTGAACGGATTTCGAGTATTGCGATATAGTACCGCCAAAGGAACGAACAACATTTTGGTGAGTTGAAGCAACAGCATCAGCAGCTGGATTAGCCATTTTAGCAATTATAGCCGGTGCAGCAGCATAGTGGGTAGGAGCCAAATAACCTGCACTAGCAACAGCCAAAAGGGTGGATATGATAACAAATTTAAAAGTCATTTTTAGAAGAAAAATTTTAAATTTTAAATTGAAAATAGAATTGTAATCCAAATGTGTACTACTGTAACTCTACCGAGAAACTGATATCGAATTATTCAAATTCAATGATTTTTATACAAATTTGATATTAAATTCAAATGTTATAATAGTTTAACAAAATGATAATAATATTATTTATATTATTTAGTTGTTGTAAATCAAAAGAAATAAAAAAAATATTAATCCATTTCAATGTTACATTAAGATATTTTAGGCTACAAATAATTAACCCTTGTGCGCATATTTCATATAATAACATATATATGTGCAAGTGTTTCAGTACCAAAATGTATTGTTGCTAGACAAATTATATATATGAATGAATAAAATTTCGTGTATGTACGACGCGTGCGTATGTACCTATGACTTTCAATTTCTTATTTATTAACTACTATTTTTCCGTTGTTTTAGACAGTTATCTATTTCGGTCTATATTTACAGTCATGTTATGATTTAATTGTTTATTATTGTTGTACGAAGAAATATATATACATTAGGGTGATTCAAAATTCTTTTTTGCGAGCTACATTTAAATGTACCTAAAATTATAAAACTGTGCCACACTTAAAACATCTTGGCCAAATTTCACTTCCTACGAGGATTGGGTTAGGATACTGATGATTCCTGAAAAAATCTTTAAAAAGTGTTTTATTTCGGGAAGGTGTCTTATATGGGATCTACATATATGGAATATTTAGTTGATACTAATATTTATGCACTTTTGGAAACTTATTCATATGGGAGCTATGGTCAATTATAGACCGATCCTCAGAAAATTTGGCACTGTGATTTCTACTTACATAATACTTATTTGCGTCAAATGTTAACTTGATACTAACATTTGTATGCGATTTATGCACATAAAAATGATTTTAGGAAGAGGGTTTATTAAGGCATTTATGATCGTTAAACTTTAATGAAGAGGTTCCCAAATGGGGGTTGGTAGTAATGCTTAGGGTTTTTTTTTCTAAAGAAAACTGATGCAAAAAGTTATCGCATTTTGATACTTTAATTAAGACAACTTTTAGTTTAAACGAAAAGTGTCTGTCATTTTCGATGTGTGAAATAAAATGAAGATGAAATTAAAATCAAATAAATATTTACATTATCATTGGAAATAAAGAAAGTAGCAATTTCTAGGTTTAAAAAGCGCTTTGTTACAAAGTTTTATACCACCTGCCGAATAGTCAGACATTACCCCTTCTTACTACTATTTTTTCGTTAAATTCAGATTGCCGTAGATAAAATTAGCTTCACCTTAGAATAAGGTATCAGAAGTTCGGTTGATTCGTTTCTTAACTCAAACGTTTAGAGTGGAGTCCATTAATTGTTAAAAAAATGGTAAAAGTCATAGATTCTAAATCATAATACTTTGAATAATATACACTGTACTTTTTGTGAGAAATAAACATTAATTTTTATTAAAAAACTGTGGAAATTAATACATATACCAATATTTGTATTTGTACTATTAAAGAATTTAAATATGTCTGTGGGTCCGTGGGAAATTGAAAAATTCCCGAAAGTGTCCGCGAAGTAAAATATTGTGTGAACCATAGCTTTAAGATGCGGCTCCGAAAATCTTTTCTGTGTGTTACAAACAAAACCGCATAATACCCCAACTGCCAGTAGTTGCAACTGTAGTTGTGTGACGTATAAAAATAAAGAGTTTGGTGAATATTCTATTTTTTTACAAAGAGAAAATTAATCTCTATTTTGATATAAAATGTTGGCAGGATAAAAACTTATAGTATATTTACCCTGTCAACATTTTCTATCGATATTTAAACTAAAGCATAATCTCAAGTAGTTAATAATAGTTGAATATTATATAATTTTTTATCAAACTAGAAGAAACGTACCTTAGTTGTAATGTTTTTTAAATGTCAATCGAAATAGTATAATTTAAAAAATTTAAAAAAGTACTTCAAGAAAGTATCGAAAAACAACTTTATTTGTATATTAAAAATGGATTAAAAAAAATAAATTTCCTGTTCTATAGTTGGAATAAAACACTAAAAAATAGTGACTAAAAATAAAATATAATGCATTAATGGTGATTATGATTACCTCTAAATTATTTTAACATATTTCTTTTTATCCTCCAAATAGTTTTGTGTTAATTCATAAATTAGTGGCGAAAAAGATGCTAAGCAGCAGGGTTATCAACACGAATATGGGAGAATTGGGATTAATAGGGAGCTTCACAGCGGGGCATGTTAGCATACTTAATGAAGTCAAGGTTGATAGTCGATCATTATCCTTGGCTGCCCAAACGGATTATGTCGGTACTATAAATGACTTCGAGACTACTTCTGTTATTGAATTCCCTAGTAGGAACCTCTGGACTGGAGCGGAAAAGCTCCATGGAAGTAGCTCGAAGATGGAAGTAGGCACAGGGGCGGGTGTTTACTTCATGAGAATAGATATCAGACGATCTTTTAGATTGTCTGATAGTTGCAGCGTTTTCCAGGCGGAAATTCTAGGTATTTACAAGGCCCTAGGATTACTGTAGGAGAATGTTGAGAGGGACACTGAGGTGACTATCTTTGTGGATAGTCAGACAGCACTAATGTCAATGACAAGTTCTTGTGTCAGGTCCAGATTGTTACTTGAGTGTAGGAGGGAATTTAGAAGGCTAATGGATGCCTACAGAATAAGACTCTGTTGGGTTCCTGGTCACTGCGATATTCTCGGCAATGAAATAGCCGATGAGCTAGCTAGTAAGGGCTCGGAGTTGGACAGGTCTTTTGCCGAGGTATCGGTTAGGCCATAAGGGAATGGACTCGAGGAAGAACGAATCATGCTTGGAGGAGTAGAGTGGACTGAAGGGTATCTAGAGCGTTATGGTCTAGTCTTAAACCAGCAGATTCATTGCATCTTTTGCGTATAAGTCGTGGGAATCTAAGGGTCATAGTTGGTATGATTACCGGTCACCTCGCTATAGGGAATATGACCAGTAAGTAGGACACCGGCACGTCAGACTTTTGTATTACGTGCGATGATGTGGAGGAGCTAGAGACAGTGGAGCACATACTCTGTCATTTTGTAGGGCTTCAGCGTAGTAGACTGAAGTGGTTTGGAAGCCATATTCTACAACAACTGAAGGATTCGTAATGGGGATAAAGTGGCTTTAAGGTAGTCGGGGTTGATTAATGGGTCTTGGGTTCCACACCTTTCTTTTCTTATATTTCTTTTCCTTTCTTTCTACTCTTGTGCCTTATTCTACCAAGGTATTTATAAAGGGATCACAATGGACCGGATGAACTCTGGGTGGAGGCGTGAATACGCCGCCCTTTTTAACCTCACCTAACCTAACCTTTATTTACAAAGAATCTTTACATACGACTATATAGTATATTTAAAAATAATTATTAACTTTAAAGTTATATTTCGTTTTCCCTTTAAAATAAAATTTTTTAAAACTTATTAAAATTTAACATTTTTATTTTATATTTTGAATTATTCGAACAATTCGAATAATCGTTTATGCGTGATGGAATAATTCGAATAAACCAAAATGCTTTATTCGAACAATGAAATAATAAATAGATCTGTGGCATAATTGTATTTTTCTTATATTTTTCGCAAAATACATGCTCAACCAAAAATGCTATTAGACGTCTTTGATCAGCCTTGAATTTTTTAGTAGCAAAGTATTAAATAAGCACTTGTTTGTTTGTTAATTTTGAAACAATAAAAAAATGACGTTTGAATTCGTAGTTTATTTATAAAATGGGCACCTGGAATATTCTCTATTGTTATATGCACAATAACCATTATCTGTTATATAAATAAGAGGAGGTGTCGGTGTTTTGTTTAGCAATAATGAAATATTTTAATTCATCTATAAATAATTGTAAACGTTTTTTTTTATAGTATTTATTTTTATATAAGTACAAGTACATACAGATATAAAATTCAAGTGCTATTTATTAACAAAAGAAATTGAGCAATTAATTATATTACATCTAAATAAGCCCAATTTTTTAATTATTAAGAATTTCAGTGCCAAAAATGGGCAAAAAATAAAAAAAATCCGCCTAAAATATATAAAAGTTAAAAATCTATGACATTTATAGTGCCATTTTATTATATGAATTTAATTTAAATTTTATAACAGTCAAATCACTTAGATTGGTGCCCATTATTCACCTACAAATGATCTTAATGAACACTATTAGTTAACAATGAAATAAATTAAACCATAAATTTTACCTCCCAACAAGTAAAAGTACGATATTTTCCTTGTAATAAAATAGAGAAAAGTGAAAAAAAAAAACTATCATTGCCACTATACCACCACTATGTACGTAATCCAGTAAATTTATCTTCATTTGCATGTGTCACCATCAACACCTTCAACTTTATGGACCAGTTGTTGGACATTTTTTTTTTTTTTTTGTTTTTTTTTTTCTTTTTGTATTGCGGCTGCTGCTATAGTAGCAGTTTATATTGTTGTTGTCTTGTTGCATGAATATAACAAATAACAAACACATTAAGGCTTTAGACCAAATTACCCACATAATCAATCAGTTTCACCACTGGTTTAAATGATTAGATAATAGGAGTAGAGCATTATATGAATCCGCTCCTTTATATTTGTACAAAGTTATGTATGGATGTACGAGTGAGTATGTTGTTTGGAACTTTAACAACACAAGGAATAAGTAATTGCTGCCACTGACAATGAGTTAAACTATTTATTATGTACCTGAATATTTTATGATACTTTCCACTCTATGCTGCTCTATCAACTTTAGTTGTTGAATTTCAACCAAAAATAACTTAGAGAGTAGTAAAAAGGAAATTATTATTAAGTCAAAAGAAGTTCTAAAGATACCCTATACTTTAGCACAAAATAATAGTAAAAAATGGAAAATCTAAAATTATGTAAAGTTACCACGAAATTTTCTTCTATATATTATACCACTTTAAGGGTTCATTGAAGTACCCCGGGAAATATTATTGCGGATGAATAATTATGCCAGAACTGGTTCCCTTCTTCAAAGTGAAGAAATAGACCAGTTTGTGGGCATACCGCTGTCATCTTTCAGATCAATGATACTGCAGTACTTGTCGAGAAAAACTCAACAAAAATGGACAAACGAGTCCGCATGTTCTATCTCGAGACAGATATGGCCCCAGTAAGATCAGGAACGGTCGAGTTTTATTCTGGGATTGCCAAGGTGTCAGCTACGAACACTTGTTGTCACTATTACAGGGCACTGGTTTGCTGGTGCACACGCCAGGAGAAGTTTCTTTAACGAGGAGGAGGAAGAGACTGTAGAACATTTTCTATGTCACTGTCCTGCTCTTGCGATTATAAGGACTGCTGAATTTAGCAATCCGTATATGCACGGACTATCAGATCTTTCTGCAATTGATATTAGACGAATCAGATCTTTTGTTCGTGCATCAGGTTGGTTCGATTCGAACCTATTTTCGGACATGTGAAAACAGATTCACATGATTCATCAAGGTAACACAACGGGACCAATAGGACCCAAGTTAACTATATAGTTACATTTGCAGCTGCCCATCTAACCTAACCTAACCTATTATACCTTTTTGGAACATAAATTGGATCCAAACAAAGTTGTTCTACGAAATTGCAAAAAATTCTTTAACTTGTCCCCACCTTGTAAAATAATTAATTTTTATATTAGTAAAATGAAAGTCAAAAATATTTTGCGATCAACTGTTATAAATTTGAAAACAAAGTATTAAACAAATATCATTAAAAAAACATATCCATACTTGCACTTTTTACGTATTTTAGGAATTTTTACTTAAGCATTTTAACATCTACGATAATATAATATTTTTGAAAATTTTCTTAACATATTAAATTTAAAAAAGGAATAGCTTTAGTTCTATAAAAAATATAGACTATAATCTTTATCAATATCGTAAAGTAATTTTCAGTAAAGTTTAACTTTATTATTTTAGATTAAAATCTTTAATAAAACAAAGAGATCTTTTCGAAATTTGTCCACTTTTATTCTTTGTCTGCACACTGGACCACGATTCCTTAATTTTGGCCATAATTAGAATACTTGGTTTACGCAAAAAATAAATGTTACATATATGATTTCAGAAATAAAAAATTCAAAATGGCGGATCCAATATGGGGCCATCAAATATTTTTTATTATTTGACTAATTTGATAGATTTGTAGTCTCAAAATACGAATATGATTTTTGATTTTCCAGAAGCAATATGGCGGATCAAAGTGGGCTACGATCTCTGAATTATGACCACAATTACGTACGTAAAAAAATACTTATCACATACAAAGTTTTTAGAGCAGATTAAGATTCTGTAAAAAAAAATCAAAATGGTGGATCTAATATGGCAGCAAAACAATTTTTCTGCTAATAAACGAAATTTTAAATAATCACATTGAATTTGGCCATAATTAAAATACTTGCTATACATAAAAAATATATATTAAATTGGTTCTTTGGGGATTCTGCAATAAGAAATAAAAAATTCAAAATGGCGGATCAAATATGGCGGTCAACAAATTTATCTTATAACTTGACCAAATTTTAAATAATCGCATTTGACAGACTTGGTGTCACCTAATACGAAATTGCTTTTTGATTTTCTGAATACGAAAAGACGGAAGTAATACGACGAATTATAAGTAGATGAAAGGAAATTTTTTCGCCCAATAGGATGCCAATAAACATCGATTCAAACCTATAAAATAAATAGCATATTTCTCAAATTGTATTCGAAGCTACAAAATATTAATTAAAAAAAAAACATCTTAAGTTTTTATACAATTTTCAAGTGATTATAAAGTATGAGTTAGTTTTTATATTCACTTAATTGTCCATTTTTTCCATTGTTATTAAGACAATATTCAAATGTTTTTCATATTTAAAAAACTTTCTTTTTTTTCTTAAAAAGTTTCAAACCCAGATATGTTTGTTCAAAAAAAATAAAATAAAATATAATACATTAATATTAAACATTAAAGAAAATATTTGTACCCGATTGTGCCGCAATGAAATGAACAAAAACAATAATTATGGTCCATAAAATATGCTTAAAAGGATGAATGCAAAATTTCCTTTTAGGTAATGTAAAAAACATATCAATATCATTTATGCATTCAAAATTTCATTTGAGAAACATTTGTTTATTAAAGAAATATTCAGCTCAGTTTTAAATTATGAAAGCGTTTGATAAATACAATTGTTATGTTAGAACCTTTTTGCTGGAAAAAGGCATACGGCCATGTTTTGCATTTCGAAGTGATTTCAAATCTAAGGTGGAAACGAAATCGATCTATCATATTTAGTATGTTTCGTAAATCGAATGAAATTTCTTAATTTTTCATCGATTACGTTTTAATTTTGTTCCGGTTAGCTTTTAATAATTCTTGTTATAAAGATTATAAAGAAAAATGAGTGTTTCTATAGTAATTTATGTAATTCTTGAAAAAAAAGCTAAAATTAGACAAGAACATATATATATATATATATATATATACAGTTTATATATATATACTGTGCACTTCATAATATTTGAATACACTTTAAACCACAGAATAATATTCATTTTGAAACTTATAAACAGGGTTGTCAGATTTTTTTGAACCTTTGCCGACAAATTGTTAATCAAATATCGCCAAAAATCGCCAAATTTAAATCTTATTTAATTTTTAAACTGAAAAATAACAAAAATATTTATTGTCATACGATTTTTGGTGCTTGAAACTTGGTATAATTTAAAAATGTAAATTCAGATTTAACAAAACCTAACATAAAAATAATATAAAATTGTCACAAGTTTTATATTACTCCACTTTAGGGCAACATCCTTAAAAATTTGTTGATATTTATTTTTTTGAAATAATAACACTGTGCTCAAAAATGATATTTATTTTTTAACGGGATAGGCACCCATTGGGTAAAACTAAATCGACGCTGCTGATTGTGATGGTGATAACTATTTTTTAAAGACAGTGTTCATTTTTGAGATATTTAATTTTCAAAATCTAAAAGAGGGGTTGGAAGAATTGTTTTTTTTTTTATTTAATTATTTAGTTGCTAAGTTTAAACAACATAAACAATTAAGATTCTATTTCTATATTACAACAATTCCGTAAGTGAGCTAAATAGTGCTACCAATGAGCAACTTTTCAAGCAAAATATAAATACATTAAAAATTGGGTTTAAATTAATTAGATTTATGATTGGAGTATATATTCGATCGATTTATTGTTTAATTTAAATAAATAATGTCACTTTTTTTCTAATTTTCTATTATTTGTGCTATTTCTATAATAAAGTAAATCCAAATATCGCGAATACGAACGCTATTAAAACTAAATTAAATTCTGCATTCTCGAATTAGTTTTACTAGTCGGATGTCCAGCTTTTGAAAATTTGCACAGAGTAATTCTAACATTCTATAACAGCATTTGTCCTATAAAACTTTAAAATTATTTCAAATTATTAATTTATTCAGGAGCGTTTTCATTGTGACTAATGAAATCGTTTATATTCTAAATATATTCGAAAAATTATGGAAAATAAATTAACAAAAATTTACTATATAAGTATTGTAAAGTATATATATATATATATATATATATATATATATATATATATATATATGTATATATATATATATATATATATGTATATATATATATATGTATATATATATATTAATTATGTATATATATATATAATATATATTAAGAAATAGCGATTTATAAATTATGGCCCTTCGTTTTGTTAGATAAGCAAATACTCATAATAGTCAATTACTAGTAAGAAAATGTAATAGTTTTACTCCACAAATGCCTATTTAATAAAATATTGAGAATTAGCCAAATAAATCGCCACCCTATTTATAAATCGCCAAAAAATACGCCATGTTGCCAAACGGAAATTCAGTCGCCAAAAGCAACAAAAAATCGCCACATCTGACAGTCCTGCTTATAACAGAGATGAAGTAAATATACATGAAAATGAAAATGTTAACTCAAAATTGCTCGTCGAAGCTTGTAAATTAAGAGACGATATTGCGAGAAATTTAAACTAACACACATTCATTTATTTTAGTTATACATAAACAAATTAATAAAATAAATAATAATTAAAGAAGATTATTATAAAGTACTTTTTTATTTTTGCAGCTTTTATATTTGTTGCTTTTCTTATATTCTTCTTTTATATTTTATTTATATCTTCTTGAGATTTAGCTAATGCTTTCAATGGTATCAACTAAATTCACGATCACTTTAGACATTTCTGTTTTGAATTCTATCTCATCTTTCATAAACTTTTTTAAACTTTGTTCAAGCATTAGCTCTGATTGCCTTTTACGTTTATTCGAATGTGTTTCCAAAGTAATTTCAGGTTCGATTTGGTTACTTAAAGGCTCTGATTCCCGTTTACGTTTATTTCTTCCATTTTGTTGTGAGCTAGTTTCTTTCTTATTGTATTTTTCCAATCTACGAAAACTTTAATGAACTGAAAGTAAATTAAAAAATAAATTTTACAAAAAAAAAGAAAAAAACTTTTTCCACCCGCTCACATCTTTCATCTTACAGAAGGGCGCATGCTACTAAATTTTATAGAAAGCTCTTTCCATAGGTCATCAGCCAGAATCCGATCTCCTTTATAAATTACTGTTTTCGCTAAATTACTGATTTCCTCAATAAATTTAACTATTTCGGCTTCTTGAACAGTATTCTTATGTTTTCTCCCTATAATTTTAACATTATTAATATTTATCTTTTATAAGTGATTCAATTGCCTAAAACCTAATATATGCAACAATAAAATACATATATTTTGTTTGTGTTTTGAAACTAATTAGTAATTTTTTCGAAAATTTAGTTCGATTTTTATTTTTTAGTTTTATTTTTTTATTATTTATTTATTTTATTATTTATTATTTAGTTCACATAAACATTTAGTTGTATTCTATAGTTTATGTTATCAAAAAATAAAATATTTACTCAGAGAACCTCAAAAACAAAATTAAAATATTTATTTTGTAAGAGAGAGTATTAGAAAACGTTAATAAAATTGGAAAAACTAGGAATTTTTATTTTAAATTTATATCATAGATGAGGGTTTCTAGAGCGTTTTGAATACAGGCCCTCAATATAATGGGTTGCTATTACTTACACGCTTATGTAGCACATAAAAAGAAGTACGTATGTTATGAAAAATCTATTTTTATTTTTTCTTGCACTTAAACAGTGTCGCAAGTTTAGTTTTTAAGGCTAAATCTTGCCTTTTTATTTTGCTTTTAGCCCCAAAATAAAATTTTGTTTCAGCTTCTAGCTTTTCTCTAGCCTTTTTTGATTCTTAAAAGGCTAAAATGTTAGTATTTAAACAGCGAAGAAAATAGTTTATTGTTTGTCATTACTAGTTTAATTCTTACAGAATCATCCATTTAAGCATTTTTGTGTATTTATTTGCATAAAAATCAAGATTCTCCAAATTAAAGGTACCTTATCTCATTTTGTAGATTTACGAAATCGATCATTATAACTACTTTTTAATATACTTCATCAACCATTAGAAATTATTTATGAAAATAACTAAAAAAAACTTATTAGTGCAAAAAATCATCCAAAAATTTGGAAATACTTAATCAAAAATTAACTTTAGTTCAAAAATTATGAAAACTCACTTCAAAAAATTTTGTAATTTTTCATACGAAATATAATCCAAATTTGTATCTACGATTTTTCATTGAGTCATTTAGCTAGGTGTTATTTGCAAATTTAGACAAAAAATACCAAAAACTAATGAGAAGGAAAAAATAACTTTTTTGGCCTTATTTTTGGTGCATTTAGCCTTTTTGACCTGTTTTAAAGTTCAATTTAGCCTCTTTTTCTTCTCATCTCCTGGCAACACTGCATTTAAACGAAACAATATATGTACGTACATACATCTTAAACGAGGGACTTACGAATATGAAAACTATCTTCGTAAAATTTTACATTCACATTTATGCTTAAATAACTCTTATACGAGCAACACTTTAATAAAATAAAGATTTATTAAAAACATTTTTGAGCGTGGAAATTTATATGGTAGAATTAATGAACAGAATATAAACAACCTCAATAGACTTCATCATTCATTATTTATTTCATTACTTAGTGCAGATATAAAGCAAAATTTAAGCACGTTGTTGAGATAATGTCATTATTTATTTTTTTACAAACATTTGTTGAATTTTTACAAGGAGATGAAATGACGAAAATTTTAAATGTCATTTTTTCGAAAATTTTTGTTCTTACAAATAAAAACAAGAAATTCCACAGATTGTTATCTTTCATTTGATACCCATATTGCTAAAAAATATGGTGTAGAAATAATTAATTTTTTGAAATTTGTATATCCTTAAAACTTTAAAATCCTTTAAAAAGCAGAAAAGATCGGAAAATGAAAAACTGAGTACTCAGTATTACTATATTGGGTCCATAGTTTCATATGTATATATCTTGTTCAAGTGCAAAAAATGTTGTCGAACGGTGTTACTTGAGGAAACTATGCCAACAGTAATTCGTTCCCATACAAAAATCGGCAAAAATGGAAGGACTTGTGATATTTAGTACACAGTTATATATAAGATAAATAAAAAAAAAAAAAAATAACAAATCGATGCAAATATTCTCGTGCCCCCATATTTTCCACAAATGTAAGCTAAAAGCTGGTCAACGTTCCACATATGTATGTCAGTGTGACTGTATTCTATATATATATATATATTATAAATCTGCCAAATTGCTTCCATACTAAAAATAATTTATAATATAATTTATCTACTAATAGTAATTTATCTATAAGTTCCTTTCGGTAGCATTAATATTCGTATTCGTATATAAATTTATAAAGATGATAAATTTTTTATAAAGATGATAAATTTTTTCACTGAGATCTAGTTATTTATTGGGGCGTATACTTACTGTAATGGCTTAATATTAATTATACGCTCATGTCCCTAACTTTAATATTAAGCACCAGTGTTACCAGTTTAGCCTTTTTAAGGCTAATTCTACCTTTTTTTTTGCTTTTCTTTCTAGCCTTTCCGGATTCTAAAAATTGCCTTAAAAAGGCTAAAAAATTAATATGTCAATAACGAAGAAAAGAATTTATTATTTACTTTTACTAAATATATTTGTACAGAATCATGCATTTCAGCATTTGTATGTATTTATTCGCACAAAAACTCGATATTATTTATACTTATATTTAATCAAAATTTTCGCCTGCGGTGCTTCACTCTCAAAATCAAAATATCTCTATTAATTTTATGGATTCACTAAATCGATCATAACTATTTTTAATATCGATTATAAATATTTTTAATATACTTAAAATTTCAAAATGCTTAATCAACAAGGAACTATAAATCATTTCATTTTTTGGTTCATTTTTTTATATGAAATATAACCTAAATTTATATGGGAATTTTTTATGATATTTTTCGTTGGGTCATTTGGCTGTCATTTCAATCCTTTATAAACGTTTTCGAATATTTAAAATAAATTTTCAAAAGCTAATGAGAATGATAACTTTTTTTGACCTTTTTTTAAGGAATTTAGCCTTTATTGACCCTTTTTAAAGTTCAATTTAGACTCTTTTTTTCTCATCTCCTTTTAACATTGTTAAGCACATAAAAACATCACTTTTATGCAAAATTTTGGCGGAGTTGGTTTATTGGAAATAAATAAATAGACCACTTGAAGAAGTAAAATTAAAAATAAAGAAATATTTCCTTATCTCAAAGTTTACCAATTTTTAACCATTAGAACAAAAAACCTTAACCCTCCTAATAAACACTTTTTACAACCAATTTTCTTTTTAATTTTAAAATAGTTATAACAACATTATAACTCTTTTGCAGCCCTAAAGTTATTAGCTTTGAACAAAATTAATTTCAAGATTTACCGTGCGTACACTGGGTCACGATGCCTTAATTCTGGCAATGGGAATACTTGGTTTACGTAAAAAAATTCAAAATTCAAAATGGCGAATCCAATATGGCGGCTATATTATTTTATTACTTGACGAAATTTTAAATAAACATATTTGATAGATTTGTGGTTCCAGAATGCGAATTTATTTTTTGATGCTGTAATAAAAAAACTAAAAATTCAAGACGGCGAGTCCAATATTGCAGTCAAAAAAATTATTTTGTTGCATGATGAATTTTAAATAATCAATTTGGATAGATTTGTGGTCCCTGAATACCAATTTGTTTTTTGATTTCCCTATTAGGAAAGGTGGATCATAAATAGATAAAATGGGATATTTCCTCCCATAGGAAAATATTATATTAAAATGCTAAAAAAATATGTTATATATTGTTCGTTCTACGATAGATTTATATAAAGTGACAATTTGTTTATATTTGGTACGCATGTAATCAATTTATTTAGTGTTTTTTATTATTATTTTTTAGTTTCCAAAAAATCGCGAATTTATTCACGATTTTAATTTTTACAAAAGTTAATAAATCCCACAAAGTACGTACCTCTAAATATTAATTTCTCTTTACGATGTAGACGAATTTTAATGTTTCAAAGCTCTAATGAAGGCCAACTGTCAGCTCTTTAAAGGCAATAAAGTAAAAGGTAAATTATTTATTCAAAAACGCACTCATAATGCATTGGAGATTTACAATACATTTTCAAAAAAGTCTACCCCTTCGATTTTAATTTTACTTTAATATATTTAAAAACAATATCTTTACTACAAAAATCAATAATAATTGTTCCGGGACAAGGTGATCCACTACTTTTAATATTAACAAAAAAAATTTTTCATACAAAATTTTAACTGTTTCATAATATTTTTGTTTTTTAATTTATTTGGTTATTCTCATTCAGTAATATTTAATTTTAAGAGTTCATAACTCGTTAACTAAAGTTTATTACAGTGAATACTGTAAATGGTATTGTATACTTCAAAAATAATGTGTTTGCTAAAGATGCACTCACAACAAGAATGCAATTTTCAGATGCATTTTTAAGAGATATCTACCCTTTTGATTTTAAATATTTTTGTTTAATATTGAAGACAAATATGTTTATTACACAGTATATTAATAATTATTCTGGGACAAAAAGATATTATATCACAAATAAAAAATTAAGAAATGATACGACTAAAGTTAATTATAAGACAAACTTAAAAAAAATAAAAACACAAATATTTTAAACAAAATGTGTTTTTGTATGAAAAAATATATAGGAATAATAATTTCTTTTAATAGTGGACCATTTCGTCTTAGAAAAATTTATCTTACAATTTTTGATAAACATTATAATTTTTATGATATCAAAGGTAGACAAAAATTGATAGGGTAGAAATTTTTCAAAAATTCATCCTAAAATTGAATTTGAATTATGAATTCATTTTTGAGGGATAATATTATTTATAATTTATTTTGTTCAAAGTGGACATATTCATATTCTATATGTAATTTAAATCGTTAATATCCGTTTACAGCTTATAGCAATATTGGTGTTTAAAAAAGTGAAAATTGTTTCAAAAAATGAAAATTGTGAATAAATTCGCTAGTTTTTCGAAATTCAAAAAATAAAAACGGAGATACTCAAATGGTTCCAATGCGCATGTCGAATATTAATAATTTTCGAAGACCTAAGGCATTTGTTTTAACGTTCTTTCATGGAGTGAATAATATTTATTTGAGAAGTTATTAATTACGAATTCCTTGTAAACTAAAAATTATCAAAATGGCGGATGGAATAAGTATAATTTATAACTTTATAGATTTTACAAGATGATCTCAAAGGAAGGTAAAATATTTCAAAAAGTAGTACTTAAGACTAAGACACATTTAAAATAACTTATATATTAAAAATCGCATCAAATTAAAAAAATTCAGGCATATATAAATCTTAGTTATTTCCAGATTTAAGCCATATTGAATACCCCATTTTTTATTTTTAATATTTTATGTAAACAATAGTAGGTAATCTACATTTTATAACTTGACTATATTTCAATATAAAAATTTAACAATTTATTGGATTCGCTATTTTGTTTTTTTTTTTTTCTTTTTCTTTGTATTATTTAATTATAATCAAAACAAGTAAGAAAGATATAGTAGGTGTATATTATGTTATATATGCAATTTAGGTTGATTCCCGGAAATGGGAGCTATGGTCAATTATGAACCGATCCTCATAAAATTTGTCACGTATATAAAACTTATCTGTATCAAATATTAACCTGATACTAACTTTAGTATAGGATTTATGCATTTTTGTTCGTTAAATCTCTATTTCGGGAGAACATTTGTATGGGGACTACGTGAAACAATTTACCGATTATAATCTATTTCAATTGACTTCGTCCTTGTATCATAAAAGTCTCACGTGCAAAATTTCATTGAATTATCTTCAAAATTTCGACCTGTACTTTGTACACATGGGCAGCCAGCAATCCAGCTCGCCAGACTGACAGACATCGTTAAATTAACTTAAAAAGTGATTCTGAGACGATTTGTATACTTTAAGGTAGGTGTTGACTAATTCTTTTTGTGCGTTACAAATATCATCACAAACGCAAAACATCCCAACCAATTGTGTACAATTTGTAGGGTATACAAATTGTACACTGTTTTTTTACAGCGTAGATGAATCAGTTTTGAAGGACCTTTTTAGTTAGTTCATTTTGAAAAATTTTCCATATAAATTTTTGAAAAACAAAAACAATTAATATAAACATTTTTTAAAATTGAGGGTAAGCGTTTTACAAAATTAGTCTCTTAATAATAAATATTAATAAATATCAATATTAGCATGAGAACACATAATTACTTTTATTAATTTTCTTTTATTATCCTCCTATAGCGAAGACATAAGCCCCAAAAGTCCTTGCTAGGTTATTACACCGATATTATTAAAAATTATTTCCTTACTAATAGGGTTGGAATACTTCTGAAATAATTACTTTAAGCTTATTTAACAATTTTAGCCATAGTTTTAATCATAGGTATAATTTATTTATTCAGAAACTTTCAGATTGTACATTAAGACCGACTCTCCCAACATACTTCATGAACTCTTTTGGTCGCTACAAAGCAAAAACTTCCACTATATTTCAGCATAACCGTTTTCAATGGATTACTGTACAACTTTTGGAAGTCTGGGTCTTTTTATGATAATACAATATATCGTAAATAAGAGGAAACAACTTGTTCAGACCCTTAAATTGTGATAAAAACTATAAAAATGTCAGTTTATTGTAAATACGAGAATTTATCTAACAAAAGATTAAAGATGATGAAAGGAACTAAATCCTCATATTATATGAATAAAATGTGTTATGGTAATAATTCGTAGTATGTAAATGCCTTTGGTCGGGATAGCTATGTCCGATATATTTTATTGAATAGAAAAATATAAGTTTTTTTTGGATTTATTGAAAATAATGGTGGAAATCTAATCTGAGTAAAATATACCACTTTTATAGAGAGTTTGGAAGGATAACGTCTTAAATCACTTATCGAGTCTGATGGTAATGTGGCCCTGAGAATATAATATGGAAGTTTTAAAATAATCAAGTACATCCTTTAATATAAATTCTATCTAAAATCTCTAAATAGATCTAAATAATTTAATAAAGCATTCTTAACAAGAGTTTTTTTTCCAATCCCGGGAAATCGGGATTGATTTTTGAATTTCCCGAGATCTCGGAAATTCCCCCCAAAAATAAATAATTAAAAATTAAAAAAAAGTAAGATAATTAAGTTAAAGAACTAGTTAATCCTAAAATGGTAACTCATCCGAAAGTCGAATCATAACTTTGGTTTTCATATTGCCCTATAAATTAAACTTCCCTCGATAATTTTACGGAAGTAAACCTTCTGTTAAGAGAGCCTCAAAGAATTATATATAGATTTCTAAAACACTTTCTTTCCAGTTTTATAACCCATTTTTATGAATAAAGGTTTTTCTCATACAAAAATATAATTAAATTTTTTCTATATTTTTTTTTTAATCTATTTGAATCTATAGCTAAGAAAATTTCTGGGCTCAAAAATTAATGTACATGATGTTCAGTTCTTGGAAAATTTAATTAAAAAAATCCATATTCAGTTAATACTTTGGATAAAGCACCACTAGTGCTTTAAAAATATATACTGTTGTTTAAGAATTCCACACATTTTAAGAAGATTTCTCTTACTAGTCATTTTGCACCATATTATTTTTGACCTCAATGCAGAATCAAAAATTTTCTTTTTAAAATATTCCCATAAATAGAATTATTTTATTTTCCATCTATTATACAAAAATGCATGAAGGGCTCAGAAACTATCAAATACACTTATGTAGATATTTTCTTAAAGTTTTTTAAACTCGTAACAAAATCAAATAAAATAAATAAAAGCAAAAATAAAAACATATTATATCCCAATAAGCACACAGAGCCTTGGAAAATTTTGTTGTAATCCGAAATAAATTCAAATATAAAAATATTTTAAACATGAAATATGATTTAAAAAATTAAAAATTTTTAAGTAGAATAAATTTTACTTGAATTTAAATTTCCTTTTCACTGGAGAACGCTATTGAATTAAAGTGTAATACAAGTTTAATTCAATTCTTGGTATTAGATTCAAGGCTTGAAATATATTTGGTTTCAACTAGAACTCCAACAAAAATGCTTACTGACATACTAAAATACAAAGATTTTGCATACACAAGAAATCCCGAGAATTTCTGTATGATTTCTCGAGATTACAGGATTAAAATTTGGGGGATGTCCCGTGAAAAACTCTAATTCTTACTCATTTAGTAATGGAAAAATAATGATTTTTAGTAATAACTGTATAATATTCTAGCAAGGACTTTTGGAAAGAATAATAAAGGAAAATCAAAAAAGTAATTATGTGTTCTCATGCTAATATTGATATTTATTGATATTTAGTTCAAAAGATAAGAAATTATCTCGTAATTTTAAATTTTATTATACGCATAAAAATATGGATTTTCTTTAAAAAAAAACTCTTCCGATCTACAGACTCCAATGTAGGTTACTTCCAAAATTATTTTTTTTTTTTATTCCTTAGATAATTGTTTTTTAATAAATATAACTTTAAATAATTTTAAAATATACAATTTTAAAATTTCCTCATTTGAAGAAATTCATACCTGTCCCAGCAAAAAAGGAACTGAAAAAGTCATGACTTTAACATTGCGTTGTCATTGGGAGGAAGTACTTAGTACTGAAAAAAAGCTGCAGAAGTTTTTTGTTAACCCATTATTGTCATTGGTAGGATGTTCTTCTTTTAAACTTCTTGTTCATTGCTTTTGATGTACTTCTCTTAAAACTATGTTTATAATTTTTTTATGAATATTCTGTTTCAATAAAGTTGAAAAAATGACAAAGATGACAAAAATACTTTAAAATTTATGAAATTTAAATTTTCTTAGAAATTGTTAATACTTTTTGTCAATAAAAATACATTTATTTTCCCTTTTTAGGAAGTTTTATTAATAACTTCTAAAAAAAAACTCAAAATATGCACTTAGTTCTACTTTTGAAGTGGTCAAAAAGTTCTTTTTTGGAAGCACTTGATCGTTTTTTGCAAGGTATGTTATTATCCATGATTGTATACTATAAAAATAAAGTGTAAGTAAGTTTATTTATTTGTTTGTTTGTATATCAATCACGTCTAAACGGCTGAACTAATTTTTACGAAATTTAACTCACAAGTAGTACCAGTGCCGGTGGTGGTTATAGGCTATGTTAAATCTCGATTGCATGTCAAACCCACACTTTTCTCCTATTTGAAAAAAAATATATTTTTTTTAAATTTTGCACGTTATCAATAAAGCTATTTACTTCAAATTTAATACATGGATAGTGCTTACACTGGAGAACTTTATAGGCTATTGTATCTTGTTCTGATACCATGCCCACATTTTATGACCACTTTTTTAAAACTCTCAAACGTCTGAACCGATTTGCTTAAATATGTGGAGTGATACACCACATACAAAGTAAATATTCTTAATGGTGTATATGAAGAACTATTCTAATGAAAGTCCTCAAATTTCGTAAGAACTACTTTCTTATCATATTGCATTGATGAAATGACGGATAGGGCCAGCCAAAGCAAATATTAATTTTCGCTTATCTAAAGGAGTAATTAAGTGAAAAGTCTTAAAAGTTCTGGAAATAATTTTCATATTAAATTTTGAATTGGGCCGATAAGTTGAGGTGTAGTAGCAGCCCCGATATAAGGTAAATATTAGTTATCCCATCAAAGGGGATAGCGAAGCGCAGCGGAAAAAGCTAGTAAAATATAAAAGTTAAATAATAACTACTATCTATTAATATTTTTCACTTGTTCTAAACTAGTTCATAATTTAATTTATATTTTATTCAAATCGCCAACAAAAATTCACAAATTTTAAATTTAAGAGTAATTTTTATCGACAATTATTATGTGTGACCTTTTTCAATGAACAATAATTATTACCAATAAGTGAAAAAATTAAAAATTGATTCATAACAGTTATGTTGTAATTAATTTTCCATAAAACTTTTAAGATTAAGTCCTTGTTTAAAAATTTATGATTTTGGAGAAAAGTAATATATTTTTTATTAAATTGCTATAAAAAGGCGTGATTTTTGATTTTTATTTAGAGATTTACTTTCACCTTAAATAGGGAGACTGAGATTTCTATTTATTTTTGTGTATTTAATATCATATATTATATTTTGAATTTGACTTCTTACTACTAAGAAGCAGTATTCCGTATTAATATAAAATATATGGTCTTTAGATTATAATTCTGTATAAATTTGTTTCCTCTTCCTGAATAGGAATTTTTGATAAAATATCGAACTTGTGGCCGAGAGTGGTTCGGTTGTTTGGAATTTGTTACAAACTTCAACTTAAACCTGCAATACCCAATAATATACCATAAAAATCTTTCTCTACAACTTATTGTTATTAGATTTTATTTTAAATTTTGTCAGTTGTTAGTCTCTATAGTTAATAGTAGTTAGTTAGATCTCGGTAGCACTCACTAACTTAGTAACTGAAATTAAACCAACACTACTACAAAGTAATATACCGAGATATTAATAAAAAGGAAATTTATTAACAATACCTTATTCAGGCAAAAATAAAAAACTGTTAAAACCATAGATAAGCGTCTCGGCGCCGATAAAAGGGACGAATAGGCAAAAAAGTAATAGTAGTATGTATATTTAAATTTTTATTTTATTAATGTTGTTTTTCGTACAATCAACGAAACAAGCATAATCAACTGAACAACCAACCAATAAACAAATAAACGCCTTTTGAATTAAACAGCTTGAAAATATTGCTTCCGTATTACACTGGCTCTAAAGTATGTAACCAAATATTTACACACTCCTTAGCATAGTTTAGCTGGTGTGTATGTGTGTTTAGCACTTTTTTGAGTGTCTGGCATAAATGCGAATAAAAAATACTTACACATATTTTTCTCTGTTAATTCACAAAATTATATTTTAAACTGATAAGATATTTACAACTAACACCATATTCAAATTAGTTGGTAAATTATGTGCCATTGTTTGGAGGAGTCTGTTTGGATAGTTTCACAAAGTGCTCGTACTGTGAGAAATTCAATTAAAAACAAATTATGCAAGAAAAAATATGTATGTTTTTTTAGACTGCATTTTTACAAAACATATTAATAAAAAAGTAAGTGTAATTTATAAGTAATATAAAAAAATTTTAAATATATTCAAATCTAAAATTTAGGTTATGTAGTCCAAAACCAACTGTGTTGAAAATTTCAAAATCCTTTCTTCTTCTTCAACTTAAATAATTATTTTTAAAAAACTTATGAAATTATGGTAAATTACAAAAATATGCATCTGTTTAAATTGATTGAGTTATAATTAATAACTTTTTTTCGATTTTTAAATAATTTCTCGTAAAATAAAAATTGTCTATCATTCATAGATTTGAATAATTTTAATAGTTTTACCGCCTTTTTGTAACAATTAATTTTTTATTATTTTAACACTTTCCATTTTATTCGATTAACATAAACATGCCGCTTAAATTGCATCTTTAAAAATAAAAAACGAAACATTAATAAAGTTTTACATGAAAGTCAACATAAACGACAGAAATTATTTTTTTTTTATTCATATTATATACAAGTATTTTGGTTGTAGTGTTGAAATTATGAAAAATAAAAGTGTGACGATCGGTGACAAGTAAAACGCCTCTGCTTATTTAGTGACCAAGATTATGGTCAATCCACTAGTATAGTATTGTAGTGGTATGATATAGTATGAGTATCATATAAAACGAAACAAAATAATGCAAAACTTTTAAACAAATTTCAGTTAAGAAAAATTTAGTTTTATTGTTGCCAACGTTTTTAAAATACGTGTAACATTTTGGAAAATTTTATATTTTCAATTATGATTTCATCTTTTGCAAGAATTGCCAAAAACAACGGACAAACGGATAGACAGTTATCATTTAATTGACTCGTTACAAACATCTGATGGAACCTATAACCTATGGTGCTATGGCGTAAAATAAAAGTTTGACAAAAATTAGGATCATTTACATTTCGTAAATAAAATTAGATTTTACGAAATTTGTTTATGGTTGAAAACAGATATCAGAATCATCATGTATGTAAATATTGCAAAATTCAAATCAGTGCAAAAAAATATTTATTAAATAAAAAGCTAGGCTGTGTGTAGTTTTCCCAAGTACTTTCGAATACTGAATTATTAAGTATGGGCAGCTTACTTAGCACACAGAAAATCGCTTTCTAAAATCAAGTTTATTTTTCCTATTTTTCGCAAAAATCGTACTTAGAAATTTAAGTACGATTCGTACTGATGTATACTTAAAACAAGTCCGAAGCGGCATTGATTTAAAAATTAAGAATGAAATACTTAATTTAAATATAAATACTCTAATACTAAGTACAAATTATACTCAACTAATTGATTCTTGAAATTCGAATTAAGTCTAATTTAACTTGAATTAAGAGTAAAAATCTTGCTCTCACTCTCTATTTGTCTATTGGTTGCTTTCAAGTTTCGTCATCTTCATTAGTTTCTTATTATGCGTGGTTTAACTAATTTAGCATTTTTTTCATTTTTTAAGAGGTATTTTTAGATAAATGTGTGACCAACAAGGGAAATTAACTTCTATTGAAGCTTTACCTCCAAATAACGACTTACGCATGCTCCAACTCCTTTAAAAGTTCAATTTAGAAGTTGTTTTTGATAATTTGAAATTTAAGTGCAAATTAAAATTGTTAATAACTTTACATTCTAAGTACAATTTATTATTAATTTTTTTATTTATTGTACTTAGTATGTAAAATTATTTACAAAAATAATTTATATATTACATATGTATACATAGGTTTATAACTCTTTTTGGACCACAAAATACCACAGCATCACCTTATAACCAATATTGTCTTGATGCCCTTGTGGATTTTTAAAATTTTTTGTTTGAATAATTTTTAAATAAGGTTCTAAATATTTAAATGGTATAACTTAGATATTACGTATAGATCAAAATCACTTTATTTTATTTTACCTTATTTATTTATTTATTTTTTCACCTAAATAAGAAAAATATTATGATATGGTCAAGTATTCAGAAGAAGGTTTTAGGAATTATCGGTTATCGAATAAAATATAAAAATTAAATTTAGCACATTTTTGCACATAATTTGTATCGAATTGGTAAGAAATGATTTTGTATTTTAATTTACATGATAAAATGTCAATAAATTGAACAATTCAAGGTAAATTAAACAATTTCACAAAAATTGCATAGACAAATTTTGCAAAATTATTTTATATCAAAGAAGACATTAAAAAGTGATGAAAACTTAAGTAATTTGGTGGAAAATATAATTTTTTGATACCAAAACAATATAGTATATGAAAAAAATTTCACCGCGATTGGTGCACAAACCTTTTAACGATCGGGAAAAATTAATACGATATTAATGTACCCTTTTTTTATATCCTACAAAATCTTGCTATGGTATTTTGGATATTTACAAAAATTTCAAAAATTTATAACCCTATTGTACATCCATATAGAAAACTTGCTACATTTTTTTCAAAATACGCGGAAAAAGAAAAATTCTTGCTGAGAAAACAATTAAATAATCACTTCATTGACAAAGAAATTATGTCTTGATTTAAGTACAATTTCCACTTATACATATATATTTACATATACTTTGTCATTATACAATGGTGTTCTGAGAAGGAGGAAGGGTAAATCAAATTTAATTCTGCTCTCTTTGAGACTTTTTTTGGCATTACATGCTTTGTATTTGTAAATATGTATATCTATATTAGGGCTATATTTTTTTACATTGCAAATATCAAAATGGCCCTACCATAGTCGAAAAGGTATTACTTTTTCGCGGTTGTCAAAAAAAGTTCACCCACAAAAAGCGGTAAAATTTAGAAATCATTTAAAAAAACGTCATATAATGGCATTGTTTTTAATATTCAAAGAATATTATTAATTTTATTTTTATTTTTTTTATATAATTACCTGTTTTATAAATATTCAATCCAAATTAGGCTTAAATAGAGCTAAAATTAAAAAATTTTTGCCATTCTTGAATCACGTATTTCGTTTTTGGTTCAAGAAAATTCGTTCTTAAGCTACTTTTGACACCGCTCTGAATTGATTTAAGTATGGACTACAAGTAAACCAAATCGTAAGTAAATACACAAAGTATTTACTTAAGATCCGAATATAGGGAAAATTTGTGAGGAAGTTTTAAATGTAATTTTAATTAGAATAAAACGTGTTATCTCTTTGAAATTGCTTAAAAACTCTAAAATTTGTTAAATATTTTCGAAAGTTTATCAATAAACAACTATGATATTTTCAACAAACTTAGACGACAAATTTTGAAAGTTAGCCATCGCACATTGTGGTAAAAGGAATTGAAAATGACACTTAATTCAGGGAAAGATGATACCAATATTTTAATGTCTACGTTTTGCTTTTATATTGACCAAAATTAAAAACATGCAGTTTTAGAATTTTAGGATTTTTTTTTAAGAGAATTCAATGTCCGTATGTTTGTTAGTTTTTATTAATAGATATATTTCTCCTAATATAATATTTAGTTTTGGTTTTGTAAAACATATTGACTTCGATCTTCTTGTCTATAACTAAGAATTACGTAAGCTGAACAACAGAATTTATTTGAAAAAATTGGAGTCCATAGTTTTTTTTTACTTTTTTATACTTTTTTTTTATTAAAACAAGAAACCAATAGCTAATAAAAAAGCCTGCTATCTATGAATAAAACAAACATGAAAAAAGTTTATGAATCGCTTTATATCAGCATTCTGCTATCCATTGTGGTATTTACAAGAAATTATAGAGATTATAGAGAAATTATATTAAGCTGTCAAAAAGTCATTATGGTAACTAACGATAAAGAATATTTGTTTCTTATATTACCCTGCTCAGTTCCAGTTGAGTACCAATGGACACCTAACCGCTCATCATAGTTCCATTTGAGAACGATTTGCCACAACCACGCTTACTAAATATAAGTTGAGTGTTAATTTCTAGTACCCTTGCTAAATTTGTAATTAGAGTGGTTAGTGGGATAAGGTAGATGGACTTGGGTTTGATTCGGGATGCCGCTATAAAAATTTAAATAAAAGATATATTTTAAAAAATCCAAAGAATTGTACTTTGAATAATAATAATAATAATAATAATAATAATCATAATAATAATAAATAGAATTTGCAAAAATTGTTATAAAAGTACCTGGTTTTAAGACTGTGAAAATTTATATTATTGTGACCAGTATTTAACAGGTACATTTAAACTAGTCCTGTGATCAATTCAATAGTACCTAAACGGTGTTTATTAGCCACCTCCAATGATAACCCCATGTAAAAGTAACAGGTTCCTATCATATAAAGTTTCGGAACTAAAACCGGTTACAAATTTTAAGAGCCTATTACTTGACTAGGTTTCGACCGGTTCTCTTTCCACTTGGGATTTTACGAAATCATTTGAAACTTCCGCTGAAAATTAAATAGAATTAAAATAATACTAAACTTCAACTGAACTAGAACTAAACAAGGAGTGAACTAGAACTGAACTAGAACTGAACTAGAATTAGAACTGAACTAGAATTGAATCAGAACTGAACCATAACTGAACTAGAACTGAACTAGAAATAAACTTGAACTTAACTAGAACTGAATTAGAAAAAAAATATAAAAAAATTATATTTTAGTAAAAAAAAATACAGAAATTCCCAAAAAAAACATCGAAAATCCCAAAAATGAAATTTTTTTAAATTTTATGTATAAATTAATTATTTGTTGTAGGTTTAAAAAACGCTATTGAAAAACTCTCTAAAATATATCAAGGTTTCTGAAACTGCGTTATGTTCGAAGATCCATGCTTTAAGATTTTAAAACATAAAATTTCGATAAAAAATAGGTCAAATTCAAAAGGATTTGTACTTAGCCCTATTAGATATTTGACTCGTTTTCTATTTCAAAATCATCTCTGTGAAGGTACCTTTCAGACCCTTTTTCGGCCAAAAACACAAAAAATCGGATGAGATATCAACAGCAAGCATGATGTAAAAATGTTTGAAATCGGATAAGAAACAAACATTTGGCAAGCGGTTAAAAATTTTTTATGTTTTCTATGTATAGTCCTCCATCCAAACAATTTTCCGATTTAATATATAAATGTTCACTTTTTTAAGGATTTAAGGTCTATATATTTAGTTTATTATGCCAACTAATTAACCAAATGATTAGAATATGAAAAGAAGTTCATATAGATATACATTATTTTCAAAAAAAAAAAAAAATAAAAATAATTAGCATGAGTTACATTTTAACTCGTTTTTAAATAAATATGGTATTTTATCAATATTCATAAAAGGATTTTTCCGTCTTTAAATTATAAAGTTGTTTAAGCAAATTTTTTTTTAACACGCAAACTTCTCTATGAAATAAAATTTTTTGTACTCAGCATTGAGAAGTCGCACCATTCGAGTAAATTTTAACACTTATTCCACAGTATGTTATTCAATGCTTAAAATTCGGAGAGATCATTGAAACGACTTTATAAAAAAAGTTCTTAGAACAATATATTTACAAAAAATAAGAATAGGATTTCATGTGAAAAATCGATAGTTTCATCAAATTAAAGTGAGCTATTTATATATTTATTTGATTTCCCTGCCACATCGTAAAGTTTTCTTTATATTGTGTCGTTGGACAGCATCACTTTCTTTATTTGATCATTGTAGCCTAATGTTTTCAATCAAAGAGGTTTCTTCTTGCAGCTAGTGCTAGCTGATTCTTAAATGAATCCATTTTAGAAAAAATTATATATGTGTCTTTACTTTTGTATTTAATTTGAGGATGTTTTTTTATTAAAAATGTCTTTCCATTTTTAAATAGTTTCATGCTATCGTTAGAATTTTTATTTAAACTTTTAAATAATATTTACATTAAAAAATAGTGTGTTTAAGAATACTTTTCTGGATCTCTTCGCGACCCTCCACTAATGTCCTTACCGACCTCTTTTGGGTCGCGGAACCCCATTTGAGAACCGTTGTTTTAGAGTGTATTTGTGGAAATTTGCAGTAGTTTTTAATAAGAAGTTTACAAAATAAATGTTTAATATGTGTAATTAACTTTTCCTTAAATTTTGGTCGTCCCAACTAAGTTGGCCAACTCATAATCTGTTTTTGACAATTTTTAAAACTCGATTATATAATTTATTAATTTATCTCAATAATTTTAATTAAAAACATAGATGTAAAAAAATTAAAAAAAAACATATATATGTTTAACTTATCTAATAATAGTACGGATTAAATAAACGTACAAGGGTTGGCCGCATTAGAAAGGATGACACTGGATAACATAAAACTGTCAATTTACCACGAAATTTACTATATTCTTCAATTTTTTTGGTTTATTTCCATAGATACATTAAACATTATATTTTCGAAAATTTCTCAATAATATAAATTATTTCAATTCTATGCGTTATATGTAAAGAAAATCGTCTATATCTCGTCTTCTATTAACCGATTTTTACTTATATCATTAGATAGCTTATCTTACGCTTAACTATATATGTAACTATATTTTACGCTTAAACTTAATATTTATCAAGTATGAATTTAACATAAATCTTTTTTGTCCTCCTTTAAGTGGCCATCTCCTTTTGGTATCCGTAAAAAATCATTATATTTTTTATCCGTTTACCAAATTCAAATTATTTACACTGAGAAATAATAGAGTTATTGATTTTTGGCCGGAATTTACTACCGCACGGAGAGAAAAAATACAGTTGCAGTGGCCATAATCTAATAGCATCTTATATATATATATACAGGGCAGTCACATAACAGGTATTCCAATGTCTCGACTTGTAACATGCAGAATCTGCAGTGACTACTTTCAGCATTTCCAAGGATATGCTGATAGTATTTAAGACCGCTATGGCCACTCAGTAACACCTTTAAAACTTTAAACTCACTTTTTTCAAGCAACTTTTGGGATTTTACATAAGATAAGGAAACAAGCCTTCTGGACTAGCGAAAAAATTCCGCAAATATCCGCAGAGATACATAAAAAGGTATCTGGCGCTATGAAAACGGCTCATCTGGCCCTATGAAATTAATATTTGAGTTCATTCGGACTAAAGACGAAAAACAATCACACATTTTGATCTATTTAGAGTAAACTTCTCATATGACAATTTGTTTCGTAAATTTTGGTTACTTTTCAGCGCGATACTATTCAGGACCATTTTATCGATTATTTTATAAAATTACACCTAGTGTACATACCCTTCGATGAAATTACGATCAAAAAAAATCATTAAAACTATTAGCAGTATGAGTTATTACGAAAATTATCTATATCTATATTTATATTCTATAATATATATAATTTTCTAGGCATGTTTTCTCAACTTTCTAAAGCTCCCAAATGATGTAGAAAATCAAAATTCGGTTTGCTTATAAAAAGTATTCGTCCTACAAATCCTAACGAAACCAGATTTTGAAATTTATATCAGGGGAGAATTTATTTTTTTATTTTACGTAATATTTTTTAAAGTCGGTTTTGGTTTTAGAACAATTAAATTTGATATACTGATTTTGTATTTCGATCAGCGAGCGGATTTACGCCGATTATTTATTTATTTTTCTTAATTCTTTTTTTTTCATTAAGTATTATTTATCCATCAAATTCTAATAAATGCAAGTCTTTTAATTTCGCTTAGGAAGAGGAAAAGCGTCAAAACGTTTTTGGATTTGTTTGTGCATTTTCCTAATATTATTACGCTTGTAACTTATATGTTATTTCAACGCCCACCTTATACCAAATGTTGAGTCTTCGAAAAAAATTAAATTATCTTGTTTGATGACTGAGAAAATTCCTCATTCGGAAGAACTATATCCTAGCAAGAAAATTGACTCTGTGAGAATGTACAGCAGAACACTATTCAAATGTCTCGTCTTGCAACATGCAAAATGTCCAGGATATGTCGATGGTATCTAAAACCGCAATAGCCAGTAAATTGCTAACGTTTAGTACTCTACCAAATTTTGTTGATATTTGTCGAAACCAAAGCAACGCAAATCTGAAGAACTTCTTAGGTGCCATAAGCACATGTTCAAACTATTATTACATCCCAGCAAAAAAAAGAACTGAAAAAAGCTGAAAAAGTAATGATTTTAACATTGTGTTTTCATTAGAAGGAAGTACTTAATGCTAAAAAAGAGCTGCAGAAGTTCTTTTTAACCATGGTTGTCATTAGAACTATGTTTCTCTTAAAACTATGTTTATAAATTTTTTTTAATAAAAAAAAGTTAAGAATGCTTTCAAATTTGTGAAATTTTAGTTTCCTTAGAAATTAATAAACTATTTTCCTGTTAAAAATACATTTATTTTCACTTTTTTGGAAGTAATTAATAATAACTTTGAAAAAAGTTCTAAATATGAATTTAGTTATACATTTTAAGTGGTGAAAATGTTCTCTTTTGGAAGCACTTGATCGTTTTTTTTGATGAGATCTTTAGTAAATATTTATCAAAATATACTAATAAGTACTAATAAGTATTTATTTTTGCACGAGTATATGAATATCATGGAATGTATTCAAATAAAAAGTCTCGAAAAATCGGGGGTTATATTAGACGTATTTTGCAAACAAAAAGTAAGTTAATATCATACTGATCAGAAACTTAAGGAAAATATTTCTTTTTTTATTTTATGCCGATTGTAGAGATTTTTAAAATATATTTATACATTCTTTAATTGCTAAATAATTAAATAATATTTATGGACTTTCATAAGCACCAACAAAAAAAAAAAAAATAAGAAAATATTTTAATTGTTTTTTCGTTAATTTTGTTCGGTCAATTATAATATTTAAACATATTTAAAAACTATACAAAATTATATTTTTATTTATTTTTTTAAATTTATATTTTTAATTTTTTTTCGCATCATTTAAATTCTGTTCTCAAAATGTAAATTTCAATATGCACACTTCCACTTACAATTTTAATTTATTGACATGTTGGCTACCCTAAATATGGAGGTGTTACAATGACAGTTTAATACACCAGTATTGGAATGTACATATACGAACAAATGTATACATTATGAATATGAACGAGTATATAGATAGATCAACCTTTGGTTTTAAAGCTTAAACAAAATTCACACACCTTTAAGCCTCCAGCGATATATCTTTTTTTATTTCGTTATTTTAAGCTGGAATATTATGTTGTGCGTTTAAAATGAATTTTGACAGTTTAATAATAAAAAAAAAGAAAACAAAACAATAAAGTCAAGTCTACTCTCGTTAACTGAAAACAATCCAGACTCCAAACATGCAAACTGTGGTATGTTTATGCAGATTTAATTAAAAGAAAGAAAGTATAACCCACCTGTCATTCGTTTTCAAGTTTTTTTTTTCAAATAATAATTGTACCAATATCAAGTGCAAATACAACAATTGTACGATATAAATGGGTGTAGATCTGGTATAGCCTAAATATTTTTATTCAATATAAAGAAATTATTAATATTTGAAGTTTTTGTGATCAATGATAAATCAAGTAAGCGTAATTTATTACCTTAAATAACTCGTTTGGATTTTTTTTCAGTGAACTGTATGTTCTCCCACAAATGGTTAATTAAAAAGTAACTAAATATGAATTTTATGTTAAATTGTAACGAATATTTGCCATCCTATATGCACTGTTTACAAAATTGCAGTTACATGCTTTCTTAAGGTCGAATCTTTTAGAAAATATTAGAAAATATTGAACTTTTTAACAAAATTAAAAAAAATAAATAAATATAAAGAAATAACTGAGAGAGAAAAAGTTATTATTTTATATAGTGTTTGACAGGTAAACAAATCAAAACAAATAATCAGCTGGAGTAATGATATTAAATTTATTTATATTTTTGTTTAACTAAAACAAGAAATTAAAATTATGTCCGATTGTAAAAATTAAATTTTTAAATGCGAATAAATTTTGAATAAAAAAAACTATGAAAAACGCTTAAAAATATGCACGTCAAACACTTCACAGCAGCTCCGTTCCATATTCTGCCTCACTGTACATTTTAACCTTTGGAAATTTTTAAGGATTTAAAAATTAAAAGACTAAAACTGAACCTCTGAAAACTCCAAACTGGTCACTGTGCTAGGAAAGAAATTGACGCAATAAAAATATAACTTTTTTTATTCCTATGTAACAAACTTAATACCAAGATTATTAAATTATTTTAATTTAGGGTATAGAAATAAATATATTTATAAATTTGTATGTAACTGAGCAGGTTGTTAAAAATATTTGTTTGTTTTCATAAATTACTTTACTGGCATATCGACTGTTCTCAAGATCATATCGTTTGCATAATATTGGCCATTAAACACAAAACAAACCAGTTTTAATGCTACAAAAAAAAGTCACAATTTTGTTTGTTGGGGAACTTTTTTGTACAACGCTGGTCACGTAATTAGCACTCCCTCAGTAAAATAATAAAAATGTATTTACATATGTATTAAAATACATACATGCAAATTTATCAATTATTTTTCTTATATAAGATATAAAAATATACATAAAAGACAAACAATAATTTAAAATTTTGATTTTTAGTAATTGAACATTTTACGTCACTTCTTACATATTATATATGTCACGAAATTAGAGCAGCTTTAAATAGTAGTATTGTCTCTTCTTAAATTAAAACAGCAATATTTTATTTTACTTGAGTATGGCGTGTTTTGTATTGAGTATAAAGTCTTATTTGTTCTATTAATTTATTAGTCAGCGCTGCAACTTAAGACTACTTAACATGCTACTTTAAAAATTGGGCAATATTTTATTTATTTATTTATTCTTCAATAAATAATAGTCCAATGAGGTTTTCAGTAGTCAGTATTACAATTAACAACAATAATTCTAATTATATAAATTTCGAAATTTAATTAAATTAAAATTAATATACATATCTATTATTATTAATATAAATGAAGTCCCCCTTTATTTGCACAAATAATGAAACAATTTTAATTTCAGAATTTTAATATGTGAAAAGATTTTACCTAGTATCATAATTGCTAGCTCATAATTGGAATTAGTTTCACATATTTTTAAATTGTTTAAATTAGTTGTATATTTCTCAAAATTAAGATTTAAAGATTTCTTTATTAAATGTCTCTGAAAAATACATAGTAAAATAAGATCTCTTGAAACTTAATTAATACATGAATACATTTATGCATCTAAGAAACTATTTATTGGAAGATCATATAACATACATATATTGCTTGCCATTGAAATGTTGTATTATTAGAAAGAGCACTTAAAGTAGATAAATATCTCAGCAATTAGTTTCCTCATGGGTTACTTACTAATGTAGGGTCATTATTTTCCGCATAACTCTTCACGTTTTACTAGAGCACACATGCAGTGGAGCAGAATAATAACATTTTGGAAATATTCGGTATTTCGAATCTAATGATCCAAACAAGAGAAGAAGAAGCATTCTTCATTTGCTCTGCTATGAGGTCTCAAGCTAGGGGACATTTGGCATGGTAATTTCTAAAACGCTTGCCAATTTTTTCTTTCTGAGACGAAATTAAAAATTTTGACATTCTTGCAGATATGGACAAAATCACTAAAATTTTAAAATTCGATTAAATTTTTTCCAGACTTCTTTTCAGAGACCAGATTTTAATACTAAAAAACAACTATTTATTTCAATAGAAAAGCAATCTTTGATGCTTTAAATATAATAAAAAATCTTCATAATTTTTTATTTTCATCAATAGTTTTATTGTTTTCATTTTCATCAAATGAAAACAATATATATTCGGCTGTGCCGAATTTTTGATACCCTTTACCACCTTACCGACAAATAATAATTATTTACGACTTAAAGTATGCCTTCATATTTTCACATTCAAACTTACAAAAATAATCTACCCAGATTTACTTGTCAAACTTATTCTTCACAAAAAATATGCCCATATTAAAACAAAACTTACTACGAGTATACGAACCATGGCTTGAAGATTTGCAATTTAGAACACTTTCTCATATATGTGAACAGTATAAAAATCAATTTATAGCACTATATATTGAATATATTTAAAATGCAATAAAGTTGAAAAATAATTTTTTTTTAAGTAAAATTATTTATTGAATTCAGAATTTTAAAATACCATGTGGCCTATTCGTTAAAAATTCAAAGCTAAGAGTTTTAAAGTGGGATTTTGTGTTCGAATCCTGGTGTACATAATGTAATTTTTATTTAATAAATTTCAAAGAGACATTATTAATTAATTTAAAATATATTCGACATTTCGTAATCTGAAATTTCAATTTTTTTTGTTTGAAGATAAATTATAAAACAATTTTTCGAAGTATTGGCCAAGAATCGAACTCAGATCATAAATTTTTTCAGTTACAAGCCCAACCACATCGATATGTTGAAATTTATTATCTTTATTGCTTATGTAAAATTTTTAAAACGCAACTCAAATTTAAATAATACTTTTTTTATAAAAAACACATCAAAGCGAGCCTAGAAATTCTTGTGAAATAGAAAATATTAAAATTGGACATAGAAAATTTGACAAATTTTTTAAGCTGTTTTAGAAAATCGTTTATAGCTACGTCATTCTTAAACGGATTTCGGTGAATTTCAATACCAAGATTTCCGACACTATATCCCACATATGTATTGAAAGATAAATGTTCTTATTGGACTATGGGCATCAAAAAATCCATTTCAACATACAGACGGACAGACATATATTCTCAAAAGTTATTTCTAATCATAACAATCATGAATGTTTTTCAATTTGAGGCCCTGTATATTTGTTTATAGGTAATCGTACAAAATAACAAACTTATATATTCTTTTCAGTTTATGTGAATGGTATAAAAAATTGTTGTAATATTTATTACAAAATTTGTAAATTATTTTCAACTTTTTTCATTAGATTTAAAAAATTTTAACAGCAACAATTTCATTGAATAAAAAATATTTAAAATGTATTCACACAAGTAATATTTCAGTGTTTAAAATCAGTTAACGTGAATCACTTTCGCGAAGCGGTCCAAAAGTTGTCGCGATTTAAAGTTAAAATTTAAAAAAATTTCAAAATTCACTTTTTTATATTATAATTGCACACATACATAAATCTTCAGTTTGTATGTAAAAAGACTCGCAATATTATTATTACTAGCTGAGTTACACGAAAAAAAAATAATTTTTTAATAATTTTTAAATAATAAAATAATACTCAGGTAAAAATTAAAAAATAAATACATTTTGTTAATTTCAAGGTTCTTTATTTAATACCGAGTAAACTAAGCCAATATTTTTAATGGTTTGATTCAATCAAATCCTTAATTTTTACTGAACATATTCTTAAATATTTTATAATAACTAAAATACTATTATTTTTTATTTAACTACGGCATGTTATTTTATCTTTTCTGGCATTTAGTCGTATTTTTTTTCAACACCATTAATTCGACTTGAAAAGCTAACTTGCCGACTAAAAATCTTCTGATGGAATTTTCACTCTATATTATTCGACGAACTTTCAGCATCCTTTTTAAGTTCTACATGATATACGTAGAATTTTTTATTTTTAAAACAATTTTCAGATTAAACTACAGATAAATAACTAGAAACTTTTTAGATCACTAAATAAAAAATAAACTTAAGCAAGACTCAAAATGCATTTTACATAATTTTATAACATTATTTGGCGATCAAAAATGCTGAGGTAAAATCAGAAAATTTGATGGGCCCTTCCGACCATATGATGTTAAAGATAAAAAGACTAAATTCACCCAAGAAACAGATTTTCTGAAAGTAATCCTGAGAGAGTGCTTGGAGAAAAGCTTTTTTTTCAAAATTCACGCCTATTTTTTCAAGATCTGCAGATGGCATACTCTGTCATTCACGAGGGCACATTAATTGTATGCGTCACAAACGACGCAGAATTACCTCCTTTATAAATATATGACATCAATTTACATCTTCATGGATGAATGCACATACCGTGACTAAAAAGTAAAAAAAAAATGGATTCAAAGTTTATCCCCGTATAACTTTTGACCAAATAGCGATAGAGCCATAACATATGAAGTAATATTGTTCCTCTATATCCCGATAGCATTTCTCTTACACAACTCTAACACAAAATTCAAAAATATAAGTTTGGTTCATTTCAATCACATTTTTCAATTTTGAAAAACTCAAACTAATAACGATAAAGACTGTGAATTTTAAAATTTTATTGCTTAGAGTGTTACTAATTCAATATTATTAGCCAATTTGTCAAAAACAAAATCATGAAATGGTATTTTGGTGGTAACGATAATTTGTTTTATTTTGATAGCAAAAAGTTAATTTTTATGGTATTTTGGGTTATTTCAGTATCGGTATTTTAGCGGTAACAGTAAAGGTATTTTAGTGTCAACGGTATTTGCAATTATTACGGTAACGGTTCATATAGAAAAGGTACTGACGTACAATTTTAAAAATTAACAAGTAAGACAGATGTAGTCAGTCAAGCCCGACCATTGTGTATGTTCATCAAAATTCGTGGAGGGGAGTTATATTAGACATGTGGACAATTGTGGACCGATACTTTTACTAAATGTAAAATAAAATATACGAATACAGAATATTACGTTAATACTAACATTTATATGAGTTTATGCACTTTAGGGTGATTCCCGAAAGTGGGCTTATATAGAGCGATCCTCATGAAATTTGTCATTCTAATTTCTACTTATGTAAAACTTATGAGTATTTATGTCGAATATAAACTTGATATTAACATGTGTATGTGATTTATGCACGTTAAAGTGATATTTAGAAGAGGGTTTTATATGGGTGCTATGGGCAATTATAGAGCAATCTTCATGAAGTTTGGCACAATGATTGATACTTATACAAAACTTCCTTATGCCGAATTTCATTTAACTATTGCTATATTTAAGGCAGGGAGGACATTTGTATGGTAGCTAGGTGAAATAATGGACCGATCATAACCAATTTCAATAGGCTTCGTCCTTGTATCATGAAAGTCCTATGTGCCAAATTTCATTGAATTATCTTCAAAATTGCAACCTGTACTAACTTTAAGAACATATAAAAAACTTTAAAATCGAATTTACAATTCGATGCAAACCTAAAATCGCCAAGCGTTTATATAAGACTCCAGCTCCTTAAGCGTCTGTCCGACCCGTTTTTAAAATTTTAATACTCCTCTGCTACGTTAATACTCCTCTGCTATCTGCAATGTTTCTAATATTGTATATTGGTTGTTTATCATATTTTTATGAAAATATTCTTAAAAAATTAAAGTGTGTATATTAATCGGTTTAAACTGTTACAATTTTAAAGTTTAAACAGTTTATATTAATATATTTAATTTATTAATTAACATAAAATTAATAAATAACAATAAAGAATATATCAAAAACAATAATTAATTTAAAGGTCGAGCCTGTCATATTGTTATATTCTCAAGCTAAATCTCAAATTCTACTCATCTTAATTTACGACTTAAGTAAACAAAAAATTTATTTTTTTAATAATAAAAAACAAACTCAAACATCAGGGTTCATTTGTTTAACGTGAATTAATTCTGTATTCAGTTTGAAATTAATTCTCAAAGTGTAAACAACTAAACGTTCCAGTTTTTATTCATAACAAGTTGAAATTATTTTTTATATTACTTAATAAAATGGGTTGTTATTTCTTTTTTTATATATTTACTAATGGTGTCTGCATGTTTAAATAAATATAATAAAAAAAATTATTTGCATTTTTCGTTTTTAGCAAATAAAACAATTATTTTTACATTGTGCGCCTTAAGTCTGATCGCGTTGACCTTGGCCAGTGGTGGTAAGTAGACATTAATATATTGGATTTTATTTAAACATTATTTCATGTTATGTATTTACATATATTTTTTTCTTATTTGTTTGTTTAGAGTGTCCTTCATCGACAAAAGTTCAAACATGTACTCCAAAATGTTTACACGATAGCGAATGTAGTGCCATTGGTGGAAAATGTTGTCCTAATTTGTGTAACGGTCGCTCATGTGTTCAATCTAATCTTTTATCTAATGCCGGCAGCCGTGATACTTCTCCTTTTAGCAAAAATTGTAAGTATTTAACAGGTTATTATTTGATTTATCATTGGTTTTAGTCGACTATAATGCTTTGAAATGAGTTGATGTTTAATGAAAATATTTGTTTAATAAAATATTAGACACATTTTGCTTTTCTATCCCTGGATCATTCTTGAGGGACTAAAAAATATGAGGACAAATCTTTTCAACATCTTTTTTTAAAGTTTAAACCAATTTATGACCAAGTATTAACAGAATCTCACAAAATTTCTTAGTATAATTTTTGTTTAAAATCTATCCTTGGAAATTTTATTTCGTTTTTTTGTACTATCGCATTAAATTTCGGTATTGGGAATTATGTGAAAGTCAATTCTATAAATTCTGTGACTAAGTCAATTGTTATAAGTTTTTTTAATAAAAGGCATTCTACTGCAATTGTTAGATTTGGATATATAGCTTACCAAAAATGCACTTTTTATTAGTATTTGTTACTTTTTACACAGTCCAGAATATTACTATAAAAATATTTTAAAGTTAAACTTAAGTTTTTTTGTGAAAAGTTCACAGATACTAATCTAAAATGTATTTATTATTCTAATACTAATTTTTTTAGCTGGCTCTAGTGGTTCTTATTGCGGTAATGTCAAGTGTAGTGCTTTTGAAAAGTGTGAAAGTGATCGCTCTACTAAGAGACCAAAATGTGTACGTGCTTAAGCTATTAATGTTTTATATACGAATTTAACTCTATATACCCAAAATTATATTAACGTTTGTCAATAAAACTTTAAACTAGTTTTATTAAATATTCAAATTTTAGTTATTTTCTTAAAATTATTCTAATGCTAATGGTAAGTATCACCTACGAAGTCGTACGCTGACTTATGGTAATTTTAAACTTTAAAATTTATGGTGGTTTCGGCATTATGCGTTTCTACTGAAAAGAAAAAATCTTCTGAAGTATACCGTTCAACCTAGAATCACTTTCTGAGCCGATTTAATGATGTCCGTTCGTCAGGGCAAACCTTATGAACAAAATGCAGAGTATATATATATGGGCTAGGGGGCTAGGTGAAATAATGGGCCGACCATCTCAATGGGCTTCAACGTTGTATCGAAATAATTATTTGTGACAAATTTCTTATATATATTTCTATATATATATATATACCAATTTGTAGAGAATCATATGATCGGGATTTAACAAATACTACTTTCTTACATGTTGAAAGGATTAATAAGGTAGTGTACTGAGCATATCAGGAGCTCGAAAATCTACTGTTACTGAGAGCGCATAATCTACATATCAAGAAAATAAGAAAATTTAAATTATAAATACTGAAAATTCACTCTAATTGATAAATTGATAAATCTGAAAACCTTTCAACTGACTATTTGACTACTATATGAAGTAGCCCAACTAATATCTACGAAATCAATTACAAGCTGGAGCTGGAGCACATATGGATATCTACGCTGCCTGTGAAGACATTTGCCCTAGTTTAGACCTTATACAATTTGGCATAACTCACTACTTTGTAGGCAAACAAAGATACTTAGAATGTATTAGGTATTAAATATTCTCATAGGATTAACGTATATGTTTTATGAACACACATAGTTTCTCTGTGATCCTCTTCTCTATCCTAAATTTTTGAATTTTTTTTTATTTTAATGTTTTTATATTTTAAAACCCATTGTTTGTAAACAAATAATTATTTTAAATAATTAAAATTTAAGAAAAAATAGAGAGCAACCAGTGCAGGAGATCTTGGTCCTCACGAAATGTGAAGTTTCTCATCTGGAAAAGTATTTCAACATCATTAACTAGTAACATTAAGCAAGTTAATTGAAAGGAAAAAAAATAGCTTTCTGTGTGGATTGTTTTGAATTCTCTTCGAAAATTTAATCCTTTTGCATTTAATTAAAATTTTTCCAGGAGTATCACTAAAAATGTATGCATAAACGTTTTTGCAGAAATAAAATTATGAAATAAATTAAATAACAAAAATTGATGTAAATATTTGTTTATGTGAGTAAGTTAATATTTTGTATATTTATATGTAGTATGCTATACTTATAGCATTTCTTAATTGAATATTCCTGATAACCTGCAGACAATAATAAAAAACAGTTAAGGTGTTTGATGAAAAACACAACAGCAAGACAATCTTTCAATTATGCAATATAATATATGCAACAACAACAATAAAAAAACATCCTTACATCCATTGATACATATTCAAGTACTTATGGATACTGTATATAAAATAACATCTATCCCTTTAATATCGGTGCGCTAACGAAAAAACTAAGAATAGATCTTCAAATAATTACTGGGGGCTAACAAGATCAATTATTTAAAACCGTAGACAGACAACTGCATCAGTCTTTCTATCTCTGCAAATCCAAAACAAATTAATTCATTGTTTTTCTTAAATAAAGTATAGGATTAATGTCATAAATAAATCGGAAAGCACAAATACAACTTTATGTCTGTTTAAATACAGCTTATTATAGATTAAAAATATTTCTATAAAAATATTATACTCCCGCTTATTACATACTTATGTATGATTGATTACCTCGTGACAATAATGTCAAGTGTTGGTAAATATGTACAGTTGCGAGCATAAAAAATGCAATTCAAATGAGGTATTACAATACATTACTTCATAATTGTTTATGAGCGTTCGACCGAAATAATGGTAACATTTTAGATTGTTATTTGGATGGAATTAAAAGCTAAATATAATTTTTTCAAAATGATATGATATTGTTTTATATCCAATAATGCAATGTGTTCAAATATAGCTTGATTTTGGTTATGGAGCAAATTTTTGCACAGGATAAGACAATTAAGAATGAGGCCATATTAAATAATTAAAATTTCGTTCTTCGTGATTATTGCACTTTTTCACTATTGGAAATTAATATATATATATATAAGGAAATATGTCTAACTAGACAGTCTAAAATCCAAATTTTTGTGTTTAAATTTAAATTAATTCAAGTTGCCGTAATCGGCCCTAGTTTCTACTATACAATACTCGTTAAAACGATAAAGGACCTGCGTCCAAAGTAAAGGTACTACTTTGATTCTAGTAAATAATATTGGGTATGTTACGAGGATTTCCCGTTATAATATTAATATCACTAAATCAACAATTGGTGGCAGTAGTAGTTTTAGATGACTACATTTGGGTTATATCAAATATCTATTGTATATTGTATGAAATTTTAAAGGCAAGATCGTTTCAATATTGTGTCTCTAGGAAAATTTTTAAGAATCTTCATATTAAAAATACACATCAACATTATTTCAATACCATCATCATAATGTAATTCTAAAATATTACCAAATTCTTATAAAGAGTGGGAAATACATTGTTTTAATATTATTAATATCCTTTTTATCTTAAATGACGTTAAATTTATGTGCATTGGTAGTAATTATTTATTATACAATTAAAATATAGTTTTCAGCCTTTTTCAAATTCCATTTATATTTTAAGAATTGATTTTTTTTTTTTTTTTGTTCGCATTAATTTAGAACTTTTTACCTAAGGTTTTATAACTATTCTTATGTATAACAATTTGGAACAAAATGACATATAATAGTTGGATAAGACCCCAAAGACTGAAATCACAAGAGAATTGGCTAATTTATTAGCTTTCTAGCTCTAATTAATATGATCAAAAATCACTTAGCATAGCGTTGGATTTTTTATGTTCGCAACTGTATATGCACATCGATATTTGGTTACTGCACACTTTAACAATTTGCTATTGTTTAAAGTCATTTTCATGTAGATGTTGCTTCAATTGTTTATCGTTTTGTGCAAATTATAAAATTGTTTAAACAAGCCTGTCTGTATCTTCTAACAACAAACAAAATTCATACCGTATATTTGAAGTGTGGGCGGGCCGTCGTTTTCTTCGTGTTTCTTTAACTTTTTTTATTTTAATTTTTGGTAAAGGAAAACCAACCAACCTTCACCAACCTGAGTATGGATGTTGGATATGTGAACACTTTCTCTGCTGACAAAACATTCATAACAAATACAAAGCAAAACAAATCACATAAATACTCGTATGTACATATAAAAGTAAAAAAGAAACGAAATAATTAGCATAATCGTGCCGATATATTTTTCTTTAATTTTTCTTTTTTTTCAGACAATTTATTTCCAAAGGCTCTTTTGGTAGTGATGTTGTTTGTGGGTAAGAGCAAGTATATGGATTATTCCAACACCTATTTGGTATTTTAAGCAAATGGCAAATATCAAAGTGAACAACAAACGTTATAGTGATGAAAATGTAAGTGGTTCGTCTTGGTTTTCTGAAATAAGTGAGATAATTTAAATTAGCCAGAAGGGATGAATTTTCTTTGTTGTTAGTTGTAACAAAAACAAATATTTAGTATTTAGTATTTAAACTGACCTAAATAGTCTTAGAAAATATAGTATTTTAAGAAAGAAAGTTAAAGTTCGATAATAATATTTTCAATAATATTTAAGATAAAAGCTTTTTCAGTCCTATGTAAGTTAATTATATCCAGCGTATATGAGAATGTTGTATATTTCATATCCTCAAAACACGTTTTCACTTGATACTTCATTTATTTTTACACATCATCACAACAAATGGTACATTTTAAGAACTGAGCCGAAGCATATTTTTTTGATTATAACTTATAAAAGGAAAATCAAAAAATTAATATTTTTATATAAAAAAGCAATTAAAAAATACAAAGGTATTTTTTTTTATTTATACAAATTTGTAGCGCTATGTATCCCTATATTTTACTAATATTGTGAGAACCAAAATTCTTGGAATTTTGATCCACATAATTATTAAGCAAACATAGTATAAAAGTATATGTTAGCGTTTTTTTTGGTCGGGAGATGGATTACAACCATCTAGATTGGGGGCAAATTACATTCGCCTATGTACATCTTTTTTATTTCAGATGTTCCAGAGGTCGATGGGGCAAAGGATGGAACGAAGTAGAAGCGAGAGCACAACAGTAAAGTGGAGAAGCAGCAGGGAGAAATACACAGGAGTGTAAGAGCAGCAGCGAGCGGAGAAGCAGAGGAAAAATTCAAACATAGCAAGCAAGAAGGAGACAAAATAAGCAAACAAGGAGACAAGAGAAAGGAAGGTTCGATGCAACGAAATGTATATGTTACAAGGGCTCTCTTTCTTTTTTCTCTCTTTTGTGCTGGACAGTGAACAAGGCAGACGTGGTGAGTAGCCGGTTAATAAAATAAAAAAAGAACTAACAGAGCAGTGTTAGGGAAAGAAAATAATAAAGTTGGTTGAATTGATTACATTAATTCCACGTAGGGTATACTGATTTACAATCAGTAAGACTAAAAAGCTTCAAGATTTACAATCTGGTTGAAGTGATAGGAGATAAGCACTGCTCAGGGCCAAGTGATAGAATATTTTCTTGGAAGTTTTCACTCGGAAAATATAGGGACTAAGAAATCTCGGATTACATTCAAGATTAAATAATCAAGCAGGAGATAGTAAATAGGAAGCGCAGAACCGGCAAGACAACACGGAGGCTTTACTAAACAGCACTGTATATATTAGTGAAGGATAAGTAATAAAGAAACAAAAGTAAAAATTAAAATAAAAGTGTTGTTATTTTATGTAAGAACATTGGACACAACTGAGTTTACCCCAGCTACAAATCCGGGTAACCGGAGATTCATTATAGTATACTTCTAAAGAAAAAAATGTACATTAACCAACTCTAACTATACCAGAATTATGTCTGTCTCTTCGTTTATATAATCTGCAAGAAGAAATTTTAAAAATAACTTTATAAAATCTTATTTTGAAACAAGAATCAACCCTATTGAAACTAGACGTTATCGGTTTAATGTTTCACCTAGTCCCCATACAAATGTTTTCTCGAATTAGTGATGAAATGTTCAAAAATGATGCAAAGTAAATTTCTGCTCATTCTGATTTTTTGTCTTCAATATGCTCATTATTAGTGTAGTACTGTCTTCCTAATTCATAGAATCGGGCGTTGAACTTAAGACTAGAATTTTGATTAGAAATCTATGATTTAACCACAAATGCCAATCTTTATTTGCTTTATCATGGTAACAAATCTACTGCATAAGATTAAAAGTATATTTAATCTTGGAAAAACTTAATCCTGAGTGTTTTTAAAAAGATTTTTGGCCATTAGGGTACTTTGTATGATAAGGTCAATAGTTGCTATAATATAGAAATTATTTGTTCCGAATTTCACTTACATACTTATATATAAGTGTTAAAACCCTATTCCGAGATGACATTTGAGGACTAGGTGAAATAATGTACCGATCATAACCAGTTTCAATAGGCTTAGTACTTGTTTGAAAAAGAACACAAAAGGTTCTGAGTCGAATGGTATACTTTAAGATGGGGCTCCAAAGATTTTTTTGTGCGCTGCAAACATCCACACAAACTCAGAATAACCTAGATTCAGGGGCACGAAAAAGGATTTTTTGTAAAAAGAGGGGCAAATTATTTTAACACTTTAAAATTGTAAACAAAATATGCATTTGTATTTGCATATTTTTTTAATAATAAATATTACTTCTGATTATTAATAAAAAAAAATAAAAATAAAAAAACGTATTAATGAAGCTTAAAAACCGGTGTCTGTAAAAAAATTAAATATTCATTAGAATATTATAATTATTATACTTCAACATATAGAGTAGACAATGGTAACCAAAAATATGTATTTTAAAATGAATTGTGTTCCAACTTCTGCTATAGATATTATAATTATGACACAGTAAAGTTGTGGCAGGAAATGAAAAATAATAATGGAAAAAAGGTTTTAGGAAGGTAGAACGTAAATATAGTAATTTCGATACATAAATAAAGGGGATAAAGTTAAATAATTCTAATGTTAAGAGCAGAAAGATGCAAAGAGTCAATACAAGGTAATCTCAGTTAAACAGCTGATTATTATTTTTGGTTGTTACAGCTCTCGAGCTGCATATATATAAACATGTTTTTGTGCAACTGTTACCACCTTCCACAAAATTTTGATGTTTGTCTTGATAAAAAATTGTCTAATATAGACACTACGTAAGAGTTCACTTAAATATATAAGTAATACCCATAATTTGTAGCATGTGCAAATTATTTTATTATAGGATCAAGTTTTACAAAAGTACGAGGCATAATATGCTAGATATGAATATTAAAAAACCAATTCTGTAACACGAAGTTTTCGCTGGATTTTAAAATCTTATAAGAACAAGACGAAATTATTAATAAATTATTCATATTGAGGTATAATATTTGTTCGCCTAATTTTAATAGCCTAAACACCTTGTCTTTAATTTTTGTCCGATTTTATGCTTTATTTTGCTTTTAATTTGTTTTAATTCTCTAAAAACTATTTTAAATTTCTAAAAAAAATTTTAAATTCCTATCACTGGTACGGATGTGTGACAACATATTTTGAAATTTGATTTTCCTTACAGCCCATCTATACGTAACAGAATATGTAAGATTTTTCTGTCAGAGAGTGTCAAATTCGCTCTCTGAGAGAATTATCTCACATGTAGATTCAAATATTAGAAGTATTATGAGACTGTTGTGATGAGATTTTTCTAAACAACAATCTTATAAGATCAACTGTCAAAAAATACTTATATACGAAAGTTTGTTTTTTGTGTGTGAATGTGTATTTTAGAAATTACTAAAAAAACAATGTTTTTTGTAAAATTGTTTTCTTTTAATGTTTGTTTTACATTTAAAAAAACATTTTTATAAAAATTGTGCAAAAAAAGTACGAATTTATTAAATAAAAGGACATGTTTATTCTGTGACTGATTGAAAATAATAATAATAATATCTTATAGGATTTATTAAAATACGTATGTCCTTATTTAAGATTTAACTTATATAAACAAAATGGTTACTCTCTTCTGCCGGCGTTATCTCACATATTATATTAGTGTTAATCTCAGTTGTAGACCTGGGGTTAAGAAAAATAATTGGAGTAAAAATATTTCAATAATAAACTTCTATACACATTCTCACTACAACAATATTATGTTTTCATTGTTAATTTTCATTAATTTTAATTATATTGTGTTCATGATAACAATGTTTTTGTTTCAGTTTTATCATTCAATGTTTACATTCAATCAAAATTTTAGCATAGTTGACTGGAACAATTTTATGTTTTTGAATATTTTTTACCAGAAACAAAATTGTATTAATATGCAAAATATCTTTATTTCTACAACCACTAAATATTATCAATCTTTTTCCTTGTTCTTAAACCATATTTTGTTTTCAAACCATATTAATATTGTTATTTTCATAACAATAAAATGTTAGAAATAAATATGCTTTTTACAAATATGGTTCATAACTTATTTATTTTTTAATATGCAGTCGAACACGGTTATAACGAACACAAAAGGACTGACACATTTAGTTCGTTATATACGTAATCAGTTACAGTAAATTACAAAAAAAATTTAATTGTTAACAAAATGTATGCATTTTTTTCTATACTAATATTTGTAATTAAAACGTATTTTTTCATTTTAAAATAAGCTGTATTTATGATTTTTAAATATTAATGATTTTATATATATATCAGGAAGACTATTTTTTACATTTATCAGTCATTTAAAAAGTGGTAAATAGAGATTAATTATATTTTTTATACTAATTCATTGTCTTCTTTTATTATCGAGATTTTAAAATTGACATGTTTTGAGATCTTTACTTTTTGAGGAATAGCTATTTTCGATAAATGTGTAAGCGTTATGTTAAAAAGTTCAACAACTATAAATATGTATAAAATTTCTTTTTTATTGTCCGATAACTTAAATTGAAATTAAATGAAAATTATTTCTATTTGTTAAATAATTTAAATTGAAATGAGCAAAAGTTATTTCTGTTAGCTTTTACATTTTTGAAACACTTTGTATTGTGCGATTAATTTTATTTACCTAAAACTACTATTTGTGGGAGTTCTTTATAAACTTAGTTTTTTGTATGATATATTCTTATAGGGATCATAAAAATGTGTTCTTTATAAACGTAGTTATTTGTATGGAAAATTTAGATAAAATCAATGAGATCGAAGAAAAGTGTTCGCTATAGCCATAGTTCGTTAAAGACGGTGTTCATTATAACCGTGTTCGACTATATTTTGTTTTTAACGTTGATTTCTACCTTCATTATAATTTTCATTTAGTTTATACATGAATTAATATAAGTGGACAAGCTTTTGTTGTATTTGGTGTAATTCAAGCAATATAAGATATTAATTAACTACTATTAAAGGGTTTAGTTAATAAAGAATTTAGTTATCTTGCACAATATATGATGGTGCAAGTAAATAAAATGAATTAATGGACAAATAATATGTAATTTGTCAAAATAATAATTTTGAATTAATGTGTTTTATTTTAAAATATCATCATAATATGATAAGATGGAATAATAATATAAAAAGAAATTATAATCTGATAGAATGGGATAATAATATAGTAAGATGGTATAATAATATAAAAAAAAACTCGAACCATAACATGAAAAAAGAACCATAAAATCGGACGTTATATGATAATCATATCTATTTTTTGTTGTAACCATATATTGCAATATACGTAATACGTTGCTCTTATAGTCACTACAACTATATATTTTTTCTCTGCATGTACTCATGTCAGATAATGTATTTTACGATAATTGTACATCAGTATTAACATAAGCTTATTTTTTGTACGACATTTTAAAATGTTAGGATATTAAAACCAATCAATCATTTAATTGCCTTCGTCAAAATGTTCCACTTAAAATTTTATCCAAAATTTTTATATATTTTTCACATTTAACGTTCGAAAACTTTTTGTCGAAAAAGCCAAGTATACATAAATTTTAACAAATATCTGTTTTAAATTAATGCATTTTTAAAAGTGAGAAAATGTATATGCATATTAGAATAGAAGCGATTAGGGATTCACTATCTTCACTGTTAAGCAGGGTTATCAATTCGAACATGGGTAACATATGTATAAAAAAGTTGATGGCGAGGGGCACACCGCAAGGGGTTTTCTCACCATTACTGTGGCGGTGAATATCATTATGAGACATTTCGGTGCTATGGGACGTAGCTTATGCTGACGACGTTTTAATGTTTGTCTCGACCAAATTTATACCCACGATCAGTGAGGCCATGCAATCTGGTTTACGAGAACTGACCTTTTGGGCCACTAGTAAAGGACTAGGTGTTAACACGGAGAAGACTGAACTAGTTTTGTTCACCAGAAAATACCAATATTAGTTAGGACAAAGCTAAAACTATCAAAAGAGGTAAATACGTGCGCGTTTACCTAGACAGCGAGTTATCTTGGAAGAGAAATACTCAGGAAAGAAGGGATTTAATGCTTACTAAACTTGTAAAAAATCCATAGGTAAGAGTTGGGGGTCTTAAACCGATTGTACACTGGATTTACACATCGGTGGTGAGACCTGTTCTTACTTCTGGTCGGAGCTCTTTCTACCACCCTTTTTCAGGTAGAAATCTTGGCATACTCAATTCCTTAGAATTAGTGGAGGAAAACGTTGATAGGCTGATAGGGTTCGTAAGGTAAATTCTTTGGCTTAGGGGCGGTCTTGCACAATTGTAATAGTTTTTTCTAATATTTTTCCTAATAGTATCGCACATCTATCATCAAAATTTTCCTTTTTCTATGACGGGGCTCACAATGGACCAAATGGCCTCTGGGTAAAAACGTACATTTTACGTTACTCTTCGCAACTTACCTACCTAACATATGTGTATTTCTTCAAAATCGTTTAGTTTTAGGATTCAGAAAATTTTTTAATTTTTTTTAATGACCAACATTAGCTGACATTAATGAAACACAAATCTGTTTGCGTGAATGACTCTTAGAGAACGACGTTAGTGTTATGGAGGTTTAAGATAAAAAATTATAAAAAATTGCCAAAATTCTATTTTCAACAAATTTAAAAAATTACCACACGTATATAATCAATATCAATATGTCTAACATACAAATTAAAAGTGATACGATATTGTTGATGAAACCGAAGATAATCGCAATCATGTATGTATATAATAGCAACAAGAATGCATATATTTTGGCGTTTTTTAATTTTATAAAATTTTTTGATATATTTTCAATGTTTGACAATCAAAAATTTAAAAATGATATTAAATTAAAATGTTATTAATAGATAAGGAATTACCGTTTATGTTATGGTAGTTAAAAATCAAAAATTTTAAAGAAATTATAAAAATTCCATTTTAAGTCCGATATCAAAATTAAATGCATATATGTAACCTACAAATAGATATACAAAACACAAATTAAAGGAGGATCGATACATTTTATAACAGTGAACGTAATTGGTACCATATTTCTGAATTAACCTACCTTTAATAATTTTGTAAAAAGCAGAGTGTGCATAGATTTTTGATATTTATACCTCACACCACAATAGGTGGTTGGGGTATTATGCGTCTGTGTTGATGTTTATAACGCACAGAAAAAATCATCCAACACCAATTCCAATCAACTCAGAATCACTTTCTGCGTCGATCTAACGATGTCCGTCCATCTGACTGGCTGGACGGATGTGAGCCTTATGCACAAAGTACAGGTCGCAATTTTGAAGACAATTCAATGAAATTTAGCACGTAGGGCTTTCATGATACAAGGACGAAGCCTTTTGAAATTGGTTATGATCGGTCCATTATTTCTCCTAGCCCCCATACAAATTTCTTTCCAGAATAGGGGTTTAACGATCATAAATGGTTTAAATATAGCAATGTTATAATGAAATTCGGTGTAAGCAAGTTTTGTATAAATACATTATATTATATTATATTATATTATATTATATTATATTATATTATATTATATTATATTATATTATATTATATTATATTATATTATATTATATTATATTATA